>BSDF01000018.1:3626250-4835000 GCA_027925045.1 Hypotaenidia okinawae
GAAGGAGCGTTGGAGACAGGGAGATATTTCCTGCTAAAGAGAGGAGGGCTTGTGGAAGTGACACCTCATCTTATATATCAGGAGAAGACTTTCCATCCAAGAATGAGGCAGAAAAATTATTGCCTACCTTGGAGGAAAGCAGTAGGGGACAGGGAGAGTGTGTCAGCCACTGCATGTGGGGAGCTGACCCGGGATGGAGCTGGCAGGTAGTGCCCAGGTCCTAGGGCACAGAGGTGTTTTTCTCTGCAGTGAGCTGATGTCAGTAGGGAGATACTGCTGCTCACCCCCTTCTCTGAGCCAAGCTGAGCTGAGCTTTGTGGTGTGACAGGCAACAGGTCCCAGGAAGCCAAGGAGGGACCATCATGGGTGCAGCACAGCTGCTCTGACCACACAAAACCTCAGGAACCAGGAGCAGGCAGAGATGTCTGGAGCAATAAGCACCAAAGGGAACTGAAGCCACTGTCCAGCCTCTGAGGCAGTGACCTCCCACCCAGCTGGGCTACACTCCACATGTCCTTCTGGGCTGGCTTCTCCATGCCCGTGGGAACTTCTCCATCACTTTGCTGTCACATGCACCCCAGCATTTCTTAGCTTTACAGCTTGTGCCATTGCACCCCCTTGGTTTCAGAGGGGAGCATCTGGGGGATCACTGTGTGCATTGTCCCTCCTGCAGCCCTTCTCTGTGGTCAGCATGCACCCTGTCTTACTGTGTCCCAAGGGGCTGGCACCACGCTTGTGCCTGCTCAAGCTGCAGCCAAGGGTGGAGTGGGGAGAGGCTGGGAGAAATCCTCCTTCTCCTGCACTGCCAGGCAAACATCCCACTGGCTTCAAAGGAGTGAGGGTTTCACTTGCTGGTGTCCAGGGGATCCACTTGGGAGCTTTATCAAAATAGCATCCAAGAGAGCTGCCAGGACCCAGGGGACTGGAATGTGTTCCTGGGAAAGCCTCCCTGTCACTGCCTGCAGCACAGAGCATGGAATGGCTGTCCCTGCTGCAGGGAGCATGGCTGAACCTGCCACTGCCTCTACACGGCCAGAGTCCTCAGGCAAGGCAGCCACACCAGCTGCAGTCCTGCATCCTGCCTTTGCTCCCCCTTTTCCCCATGTTGGAAACATACTGGCCCTAGATGTGGATCACACACACCCGGGGCTGGATCCAGCTCTGCCAGGATTAGGAAGACAGCACAGATTTATGGCACAAACTGCACAGTCCCTGCCTTGCAGTGCCAAGGGTGGGGGGTCAGTAAACCCCCAGGCATCTCATAAATCCTCACCAGCCAGCTATGCCTCTTCCAGCAGGACTGCCCTCATGGCAGCGGGTCTTTGGCTCAAGGAATTTGAGTGTTCTAGGAGAAAAGAGCAGCCTTTCCAAAGAGCCTTGCCTTGGGATATCTGCTTGATGGTCCACTTCTCAGAGCCCTGACAAAACCCAGCCAGTGGGATGCCTGACTCTGCCAGCTCCAGCTGGCACCAACCACCAGCTCTCGCTGGAACTTGTCCTTCCTCAGAGTTAAGGGTCTGTTCTTTGTTTCCTCCCTTCCTCCAAGCCCAGCTGCCTGCCTCCCTGCCCACCCCCCAGAAAACCTGCATGGCTTTATGCCTGCATCAGGCTTTGCACGTGTTAGAGCTGCAGCAGGGCTACGTGCAAACCACTGGGGAGATGCAGCAGAGCAGGGTTCCCCCATCAAGCCTCCTCCAGAGGGTTTAGAGCCAAAGACGCTTGCCCTCCCTATGTGTTTTGCTTTGGTATCTTGTAGGTCATTTTTTTCATTGCTTGAGTGTGTTATTTTAACCTCATGCCATTATATAACACTAGAAACATAATGAATAATAGTACCAGGCCCTTAGAATATTTGCTCAGTGTTTCCCTGGGGTTTGACCCATGCTTGCTTTCCTGTCCTGCTTCTCTCTGTCAGTCTTTCCCAGCAAGGAAGGAGAGAGAGCCTGCACTCTCTCTGCCCTGTGCTGGGGATGCCACTGGCACCTCAGTGCCATGGGGAGGAAGGACATCCCTGCAGCACAGGGTGTTCACCCTGCACAGCTGTGCCAAGGTCAGAGGTGCTAAACACACAGGTGAGGCCAGAGGAGACACTCACAGAAGCCCAGACTGCTGTGGGTGGGAAGGGATGTCAAAGCCCACCCAGTGCCAGTCCCCTGCCACAGGCAGGGATACCCCCCACCCCAGCCCAGGGTGCCCCAAACCCCATCCAACCCAGCCTTGAGCCCTGCCAGGGATCCAGGGGCAGCCCCAGCTTCTCTGGGCACCCTGTGCCAGGGCCTCCCCCTCCCTGGGAAGGATTTCTGCCTCCCAGCCCCTCTCCATCCCCCTCCTGCAGCTGAGGGACATTCCCCTGGGCCTGGCCCTCCTGCCCTTGGCACCAGCCCCTCTCCAGCTCTCCTGGAGCCCCTTGAAGGATGGTAAGAGGCTCAGAGCTCTCCCCAGTAGATCTGCAGCCAGCTTGGCTGTTAGGGGGTTTCACAGCTTCCTTACACAAGCAATAGGAAGGAAAAGGATCTGAGTTCCCACCTTCTTCTGGCCACCCAGTGCCCAGTCTCAGGGAAGAAGCATTACATCAGACAGAGGGAATGCCCCGTAGCTCCTCAGGCTTGCTCAGCCTTCATGCATGGCTGGAGCTCTTCATTCTGGCACCAAATCCTAACCAGCACTGAGAAAGCTGGAAAAACTCACCCCTGAACGCTGATGTTTGGAGGCCAAGCTTCCTTCCACCCACATATCTGACACCCCAGGCCTTACATCCTTGACCCCATCCCTGACTCCTGCTAGAGGAGGTTCTTCCAGCCCTGCCTGTGTCCTGGCCAACCCGCTGGGGGTTCCCATCCATCCTCTCCCTGCCGCTGACCCGCCTGCAGCTCTCCTCTCTTGGCAGTCTCTTTGTGGCAGCTGAGGCTTAAAAGTAACCTGAGAGCCTGAGGAGGTCCCCTGGGTCACTACACCCAGCCCCAGACAGCTTTTTCTCTGCTGGCTGCTTTCTAGGGCTCACACCCCAGGGTGGCATCTTCCTGCTGAAACCAGCAGCTGCTGCTTCAGCTACTGTCAGGCTGGATGCAGGTTGGGAAGCCCAGACACAGACAGCACAGGGACCTGAAGATCTGCTCATGAGAGGTTATGAGGAGTTGGGCCCTGAGCTCCACCTCCTTAATGTTTATTTTTAACAAATGTTGGAATATTGTTCCAAAGGACTGGAAGAGGCCAGCAGTGTACAAATATTTACAGAGCAGAGAATAAACTGTCAGCCTCTTAACTTGACATCAGTCCCAGATGAAATTGTGGCAGGCTGATACAAGGCTTCTCAGAGAGAATGAAAAGCTGTTTCAGCTCTTAAAGCATGAATTCAATGTATAGTGTTAGAGAGCTGCTCTGTAAAGGTACCAACTGGCACAGTGGCCTCCTCCCCTGAAGGCTGGAGCTCAGTGATGTTTTGCCCTTGAGATTGCCATGGCCAAAAAGGATTTTTGCTCTGCTCAGTGAATTTAAGTCATCCCAGAGTCAGGTCCTGAGATGCATCTGCTAGCAGGGTGTCATCCTCTGCATGAGGGGGGATGCCTTAGTGTCCAGCTCAAAGCCCTGCACAACACAAGCTCTTTATCAGTGATCTGGAAAATCATATTTCCTTTTGGGGGGAAAAAGTTGGTTTTCAGAGCTCAGGAAATGTGCTGTAGTGGGGAAAAAGAGAAAAACAACAACAACAACATGTCTTTAGCACATAGAGTGTTTAATTGTGGTAATTGAGGGTTTGGCATTACTGCCCATGCCTTTTAGTACCACTGAAGCCAGACAGATTTTATGGTTTCAAGAAGGAAGATGAAGATGTCATTGGCAGGACGACCATGACCTTGAGGATGGCCTAAGGGTCACTGGTGATAATCTGAGCAGGAATTGCCAAAGCCAGGGTCTGTCTGGGTGTGGGAATGCCTGCAGAAACTGGGCAACACTGACTCTGAGAAGAGTGTCAAAGTTATCTGTTGATGATATTGATAAGGCTGCACTGGAAGAGCATTCCCATTTTTAGCCTTATGGGTTTCTTTTAAGATGCTGAAAAGTTTAAAAAAAGTGAAAAAGGGCTCAGAAAAGAGCCACAGAAAAGACATTGTGTCTGAAGGGCATGTGTGAGTGAGAGATTAAAGCAGGTCAATTATTTTAACTTCTCCAAGAGAAGATGATGAAGTGACTGCACAGTGTTTATAACTCTGCATTTCTACAAGAAGAATATTTGATTTAGTGGAAAAATAAAGAGCAGGGCTTACTAGCTGGTGCTGGAAGTGAGACAATGCCAGCTGTAACAGAGGTGTCCCCTCAACAAAGCCAGCATCTCAGCTCAGGGGGGTGGTGGGTGGTGTTTTTTTCTCCAGGGTGTGTGCCCGGACCCCACTTCCCCCCAGACTGGTGCTGGAGAGCTGTGCCATCAGCACTGCTGGGCATCATCGCTGCCTCTGACTCGCAGCCAGGGATCTGTGGATCTGGTCTGAAAAGCAGAGCCTCTCCAGGCTGCCTGTTACCTGGAACTGGGCTGTGACTCTGGAAAGCATCTGCAGGATCCATAACCCTGGTGCATGGGACCCCAGCAGTGCTGGCTGTTGCCATTACACAACAGGGCTTGGAGAGGACCGAATCTGCAGGCTGCTCTAAGTACTGGCTGTGCTCAGGTCAGGTATGTGACAGCATCTTAAATTAAGACTGTGAATTCATGTTGTGCTGCAATATAAGGCAGCAATGGGCTTCACTGGCAAGAGGCACATGGGAGAGGGAATTTCATCCCAACTGACAATAAACATCTCAGCCATGCCAACAGCTGCTTGGAGCTTGTACCCAACCACGGAAACTAATCCAACACAGGCTGTCAAAAATAATAGGGGTCCATCCTTACTGCCCCAACTTGGCACCTTGCAAGGGCTGTGGTGACACAGAGTGTAGAAAAGCAGCTGCATCTCCCCAGATGGGAATTCCTAGGGAATGACAGCAGCTGGCACTGCAGGGAGGAGGCAGCACGGTGCCCCTGGCAGACCAGGATGCTGCTCATGTCTGACTGGCCAGAAGCAGAGGATTGGACTGGGACTGGAGGCTCCTTTGTATGACAGTGGTTGCTCTGAATAAATATGTTGGATCATTAGTTGCCTTGTCCTTAAACAGCAGAATGATCTCTGGTATGTTTTCAGTTGCAAGACAAATGCTTCCACACTAGAAGGTGTGGAGGTGGACTCCCAGGACCTGTCTTTCTGTCTAGCACGTTTCCATGGGGTGTTGCACAGGAGCTCACTGGGCACCACACCACATGAGGGGCAGCTCACAGTGCTGCGTTCCCATTCAGCAGGTCCACATGCCAAACGTGTGACAGCCAGACCTCTCCATGGCTTCCAGCTTCTTATGCACAACAACAATACATGACAGGATACAAAGTGAGCTCAGTCCTTTTGCTTGGTGGCCAGAGCATATGGTAGGAATCTTCTAGAGTCCGACACATAAGGCATTTGGACTCTGAATCCTATTTTCTTCTCACTCTCTTGAGCACCAGGGATTATAGGCTTAGGCAAGTCAGCTGGGGATAACAGAGCTGTGTCCAAGGGCAGGAGTAGAAAATGGGGATGAAAATCTCTCCAAAACCTATTCCTCAACTCCAAAGAAAACATGAAGCAGCAGCATATAGCATCAGTTAATTCTCCTGCCACTGTTTGGGAGACTGCTGTTTACATTAATGTGCTAGCTCACATAACAGAATGTATAGCTCCTGACTCCAGCCCTGAGGACAGGAACCCTGCTCAGCCACCCAGGGGAAGCGTCCCACAAAGGGTGGTGCTTGGGCTCCTCTGCAGCTCCCCCTGGCACAGCACAGGCTCTCAGGTGTTTGGTAAGACAGAGGATGTGCCAGACTGGCCTTGTTTGCTGACATCAGCTGTCCAGGGGGAGATGGACAGAGCAGGACATCCCTTCCTGTGTCACAGGCGTTCCTCAAGCCCTTCACCTCCATTGCCTAACTGCAGTGAAGTCCCAAGACAAGGCCTGAGCCAGCATCATGCCAGACTGCCACGCACTCCAGAGACACATCACAGTGAGAGCAAGGACATGGCCAAAGACATGGATACTGTTTCCAAGGAGATGGGGATCCAGCATCAAGCAACCATCACTGAAGGCTCCATTATTACCAGTGAAGGTATCTTTACATGTCCCAGAACAGATAACAGTTATTACAGTCTACAAAATCAAGCAGATCTACAAGTTTTACCTCCCAGCTGCACTGAAACACTCCTCTGCTTTCAGAGGGACCAGCAGAACTGTACCCCATGGCAGAGAACACCAAGGCTGCCTGACCCAACAACACCCTGCTCAGTCAGGCACCACACCAGGAGGAGGACAGCAAGCATCACCATCCAAAACAGATGCATCCTTCACTTGGGTTTACAACTCTAAGTCCCCTGCTCACAAGTACCCCAGTCACCCTCCAAAAACTGTCATCTGGGTGCAATGTGCAAAGCAGCCAGTGCTTGATACCAAACAACACTCCTCTGGAGGAGCTCCTCCTGCCTTCGTGGTGATAAGAGAGGAAAAGCTGCTCAGAAGCTGATGTGATCTGCTGGTTTGAAACCCACAAGCTTGATATATGCAGCCCTGGTGCCTCTCACTTATTCTGAGATAGCAGTGTTATGGATGTTTGGGAATGGTCCCTAAGGACGGGTGGCATAGCATGTCAGGTGATCATGCTCCTGGGGTTTTGCTTTCTGCTGTCACATTGGCAGGGCAATAGATGGGAACACCTGTGAGAGCTGTGGAGTTGCTGTGAGATAGCATCAGAGGACTTCCAGAGAAGATGAGAGTCCTATCATCTCAAGGGCTGATAGGAGATGGAGGTTCCCTGCTGTCCAAGGCCACTGGCTGGTTCTCAGCACATCCAACATCTGTGATGCCAGGCAGGACCACTGCCTCAGGAGCCCTCAGTGGGTGTACAAGACACATTTCCCCACACAGCCTGTCTGAGGCATCAAACCAAACTGTGAGGCTCAGGCTCCTTGCTGGCATCAGCGGGCAGGCTACCTGTGCAGAGGACATCTGTGCCCAAGGCATCCCCTGAATTAAATCCTGACCTTTGTCAGTCTAATCCTGACCTCAGTCAAACTGGTATAACGCATGTGTAAGTCCATAGGGATGAGGATGTAGCCCAGCTCTGGGGTAGCAGTTCCCTGTCCCTCTCTCCCAAATCCTCTTTAACTGCTGCCCCCTCTCTGCTGCCCATGGCCATGGTGCCTCCAGACCAGATCTTCTCCCTTCCTGGCCTTGAGACCCCTTTCATGCTCCCATGGCTCTTTTCCAAGATGAAAAAAAGCCAAAAGTTTTCTCTCAAAATGGAATCAAATATCACAAAAGGGTTCTTAAAATATCATCCCTCTCTGGAAAAGGGTGAGTTTTCTAATTAGAAAAGACATGTCAGGGCCTCATGGTGTTTGAGTCAGGCTGGACACCAGCCAAGGACTTTCACCATGCATCAGTCCAACTCAGGAAAAACCTCATGGAGCATCATGGGCCATGTAGTCCCAGCTCAGGAGGCTGTCCCAGACACCAGGACCATGACAGGAGTTTCCAAAACTACAAGTCCAATGAGTCACCCCTGTGGCATCCCTAGGTCACACTGCCTGGCTTTGAGCCAGTTTTCCACTGAAATAATGTGGGCTGAGGTTTTTCACTAGAAAGTAAATAGTTTTCCAGAAAAAAAAAAGCCAAAAAAAAAAAAAAGCCTTATTTATGAGAAGCCTCATCTGAGCAGTGCAGCACCCCCAGTGCTCCTCCTCAGGCTGCACAGCCCTGGGAGGGTGAGCTGGGTAGCCTGGGCTGTGTGTCCCTGCACCCCTTGGGGGGTGAGCTGGGTAGCCTGGGCTGTGCGTCCCTGCACCCCTTGGGGGGTGAGCTGGGTAGCCTGGGCTGTGCATCCCTGCTCCCAGCAGCTTCTGGCTGGCTGTGTGTGTGTTTGCTGTGACGCAGCCCCATCTCTGCTCTCCCCTAGACCCTGTTTCACCAAGCTGAAGGTGCAGCGCTTTCAGATGCTGCTTTTCACCCAGGCAAGGAGGCTGGGGGATTTCCCTTCGCCCTCCCTGGGAGCTGTGTGAAATCCAGCCTCTTAAACCACTGCTCATTAGCAACGTGCTTCGTTATCAGGCGAGGCTAATTGCTGAAACCACTTCCCATTCATAAGTGTTCAGCTTTGCAGAAGCCCAGGGAAGCTCTTGCCCAGAGCGCTAATTCCTTTGATGATAAAGCTCTGGATGTGCCATATCAGCCCTCAACCTGCCTACGCCAGGAAACCTTTATTTAGCATCAGCATTTATCATCCCTAAACGTATAAATAATGCCATTAGCCACTCTGAGCAGAGATAAAATTAGCAGTGTAAACAGAGAAAGTGAGTGACCTTAGTGGAGAACCATTGTTGATTTTGACCCAACACCTACCAGTATGATTAGTCACAGCAGAACTGCTGGGGGAAAGGGGCCATTGGGGCTTGTTTGGAAATTAGAGCCTCGCTCTGTTTATTTTATGGAGCAGATCTAATGCCTGCTGAGTTTCTCTATAAGCACCAGGTCATGGCCCCACCTCCGCTCGGACTGCGGCTCCGCGGGGCTCGCGGGCGGAGGCTGCACTGTCCTCAGAAGCATCTGGAGGGGACACCCTTCCTGCCCCTCCTGCCCCTCCTGCCTGTCCTGCCCCTGTGAGCAAGGGCTGGAGGTGCCACACAAACACTGGCAGGTGAAGCCAAGGCGCTTCTAGAGGCTTCTTTCACTTCATGCCCTGGTGATTGCCCACAATCACAGAATCACAGCATCCCCAGGTTGGAAAAGACCTTTGAGATCAAAGACCTTGAATCCAACCGTCCTGTGCTGACCCACATCCCATCTCCCCTCTGTTAAACACCCCCAGGGGGGTGACTCAGCCCCTCCCTGGGCAGCCTGTGCCACAGCCCCACAACTCTGCCAGGGAAGAACTTTGCCCTCCCATCTGCTCTGACCCTGCCCTGGCACAGCTTGAGCCCATTGCCCCTTGTCCCAGCTCCTGTCCCCTGGCTGAAGAGACCAGCACCCACCTCTCTGCACCCTCCTGGCAGGGCAGGGGAGGGGGGGAGAAGGTCTCCCCTCAACCTCCTCTTCTCCAGGCTCAACACCCCCAGCTCCCTCAGCTGCTCCTCAGAGGATTTGCAATGATGTGATGTGTGTGGTGTCTCTTCTGTTCCCCTGAATTTCTATGCTGCAAAGCCTCCATGGACACTTGGGATGAGGAGGGCAGGAGCCAGCACAAAGTGAGGGGTCTCAAGGACAATGTTTCTGCTGAGAAGCAGGATGACCTGGGACTGCAGCGTGGACAGCTACTCCAGCCAAAAAGATAGGCTGCGAGAGTTGGGCTTGTTCAGCCTGGAGAAGAAAAGGCTTCAGGGGGACCTTCCAATATGTGAAAGGTGCCTATAAGAAAGCTGGGGAAGAGCTGTTCCTGAGGGCATGGAGCAATAGGACAAGGGGTGATGGTTTTAAACTTGAAAAGGGGAGATTTAGGTTGGATATTAGGAAAAAGTTCTTCAATATGAAGGTTATAGATCCCTGGAAAGGTTGCCCAGAGAGGTGGTGGAAGCCCCATCCCTGGAGACATTCCAGGTCAGGCTTGATGGGACTCTGAGAGACCTGATCTAGTGAAGATGTCCCTGCTTACTACACAGTTACATCCTCTACTACTGCTCTGGTCAAACTGCATCAGCTGGCAGCAGAGCTGAGCAGAGATGCCCCCTAGAAAAGCTGAAACCCATGTAAAGGGTTGATTCTCCGAGGGAAAGCTATTAATGGAAACCTAGAAACATTGGTTGGAGGGACTTCAGGAGGGTGTCTAGTCCAAAATCCCCATTGGGTTGGAAGAGACATAGCTAGTCAAATGATAGCTGATTTGGGAAGTTCACAGCTAAACAAGACTGATGTCTCTCCAGAAAGCTGACACGGATCTTTTACTTGATTTACTACAATTTAATCAAGCTTATCATTTGGTTAATTTGATGATCTGATGTAGAATAAGATGCACGAGTCAACCAGGGCTGTGGGAGGAGTTCCTACCGTTGCCAACCCGAAAATCAACACAAAACAATTGCCTAAAATACGTGCTCTGCAAGTACTCACTTGGGGAAACACTCTGGCCTAGTCTGCACAGGAAGACAAGCCAAATGACGTCCCTTCTTGGATTAACCAGCAGTGAATCTCAGAGCCCCTTTTCAGCCATCACTCTGGCTTTTCTCAGTTACCTAGTTCAATAGTTAATTCTACAGGCACTGCTGAGGTTTGGTGGTTCCCTGCCTTGCTGTCAGGATTTAGAGGCACCTCACAGTCAATAAATGAGAGAGAAATCTTGGAAGCTTTACCTGTTGTCCCACTCTTGTCCTAATACCTTGGAAGAGGAGCGTGGTTGGGTTTGGAAGTGAACTGGTTTCTGTGCAGTGACTCTCTTCCCATGAGCAAGGTGGGCATCATCCAGACCTCAGGCAGAGGGGACGCAGAGTTTGTCCAGATCCCCAGGAAACACAGAACCTCACTGACTGCAAGGAACTTAGGAGAAACAAGAAGGACAGTGCCCTGGTACACACCTCAGGGTACCCAGAGAAACTGCTGGAGGGGGATCCTTCATCCCACTGCTCTGAAGCCAACCTCCCCTCCTCCTGCCCTTCACCCTGGCAGAGCTCTTCCATGAGAGCTGCCCTTCATCCTCAGCCTGCTTGTTCCCCTTCCAGGGGAGAGGTTATCCACTCATGGCCCCCACGTGCAGCCAGACCCCTGTCAAGCCCTTCCAGCTGCCCATCCTGGGCTTTGCCAGTGTGCTTCCTCTGCCTGCTCCTAGAACTACCTGCAGATTGGCGTTGGGGGAGGCTTGTGAGCTAACTGCAAGCGTGTGCTGGCCAGCCCTGCTCCCAGCCTGATGGCCAGAGCTGTCTCAGGAAATGCAGCCAGCCCTGACACGTGTACATGTCTCCTCAGTTTTCCTGTTGTGCTGCTGATTGGTGTGTCTCACCCAAACTAAACACCACCTGTGCCATGCGCTCCACAGCGCTTCCCCACTTCCAACTGCCAGGTGCTGGCAAGCACTGCAGAGCCTTACCAGAGCCCACAGGCCGGCCACAGCCTGCTAAGGCAGCTTGCAGTGAGCTGCAGCATCCTCAGGAGGGAGAGCAAACCGCTTTCTCACCCTTCTCTGCGATTTCCAGTCTGCTCCCTGCCTGAGTTCCCAGCAGCCACCCTCAGCTGTGGCCCCAGCATGGATGTTGTCCATTTCTCAAGGGCCTTCCCTGGGTTTGGATCTCCTGAAGCCTGGCAAGCTGGGATGCACATTCTCGCAATCCCAGGCTGGCCACAGGCGCCCACACTCGGTGCCACCTGGGATTTCCTTTGCTTCCATTCACAAACTGTGTGTCACCTCCACGCCAAGGAGCTGGGCTCTCCTCTGAGAGCATCACATTCGCTGACATGGCAGGCTGAGCCAGGTTAGTGATGGATCAGCACAGCTCCTTTGCCCTGCAAATGTGACACGGTGAGTTGGATGGTCACAGAAGGGCCAATTTCAGAGAGGAAGCAGAAAAGGGGGTGCTGGTAGAGGTACACCCCCTATATGGACACCCTACAGCTGCAGTGAGGGGAACTGGAAAGGTGACACAGGCACCCCTCTCCAAGGAGCAAGGCTGTCATGGGCACAGTGCCACTCAGCTGCAGAGGGTTGTGGTGGCACTCACAACATGGCAGTGAGACAGAGAAGAGGCTGTGGTCACAGAGTGAGGAGGACTGATGCACCCCGAGCATGCAGGGTGCAAGAGCCAACACTGATGACAAGGAGCAGCTACTCCCCCTGCCTTGCAGCAGTTCTGCTCAGTGACTTGGGCTCCTCCTGAGCTTGCATCCCCTGAAGAGCACTGACCCACACCTCACCTGTCAGCCCCTTGGTGGAGTTCAGGATGCCACCCCCTCCCCTGGATGGCCCGCAGCCCTGCCCGCAGCAGGGTGCCTGTGCCAAGGTGCCAGTGCTGTCACCCCTGGCACACTGAGCAGGGCACCCACCTCCCACCCAGGTCTCTCCCCTCTGCAGCAGGGCCGTGGCCATCAGCCCGCGCCCGCCGGCAGACGCGGCTCAGCTGTGCACTCACAAGCCATCCCGTGCTGATGGGGATCTTGCAGAGCTGCCAGTTGCATTCCAGCTCGTTATGTTTTAATTTAGTCAATCCATAGGCTGCCTATTGTGAGGATATCAGCGCTGAGGAGCAAAATCCAAATCCAGAACATTGCAGAACCCAACTGCCAAAATGCAGAGACAGAGAGACAAAGTAAATCTGTCATAAGGCAGTCCTGACAGACCTCCCACCCCGAGAGGAGCCAGTTCCCAATTAGCACAAAGAACTTGGGCAAAGAGGAGGAACGGATTCAAAAACAAATGAAAGGGACCAAAAATGGTCAAGAAAAGGCCAGTGGAAATACTCAGGTCAGCGCTGTGCCATGGAGCGCGGGTGGTGCCTCTCTGTGCCTTGGAGCTCTCCCCTGGCACGGACCTGCCCCAAGCCCATCCCAGCACAGGGACCGAGGGTCTGTCCAAGAGCAGCTCCTGCCCCTGCCCAGCATGCAGGACACTGGTCTTAGCCATGATGGCAGCTAGGGATGAGGGGAGCAGGCGGGTACAGGATGAGGCCATGCGGGTCGTGAGGTGACAGTGATGTAATGGGAGTCCCTAGGGACGGTGAACACAGCTCATAGGTGGCAGACGTGGGGATGCTGGGAGGAATGGACAGGCAGATGCCCAGGGCACTGAGAGGAGCCAAAGCCTCCTCCCAAGGTTGCTGTGGTGCCTCTGTACCTGTCCAGAGCTGCATTTGTCCCCATGGAGCTCTCAAGGCACAGCCAGCAGACGCCAGGCCATGGCTGAGTCCTGCCTTGGTGCTTGCATGGGGACAGAAGGACAGTGGTGTCCCATGAGGCTCCATTCCCTGTGACGTGTCTGTGCTGGGGGCAGCGGTGCAGGTGGGCACGTGGATGCTCCCTTGGCTCCTCAGCTGACCGTGGGTGCTGATGGAGAAGGAGAGAGAGCAGGGCAGCAGGGAGAAGGAAAGGAAAGGAAAGAAAAAACCCTTCTGGTGGTATAAATCATTCAGGCTCCATGGCTGTAACGCTACTCCAGCTGAGCATCTGCCTGTAGAGCTGGAGGCCAAAGGGATGTTGGGTCTGACCTCCTACATAGCGCAGTGCTCCTCAGTGACTCCCTCCTTGTGCCAGGCTCGTGCTCAGACAGCACATTAAGAGCTGTTTCCCGGAGCAGAGCTTCACAGCCCCATCCCCATCGCATCCAGCACTGCAGCTTGCACTGATCTCCCTGTGATAAAATAGTTTCCAACTCACTTTGAAGCTTTCAGGCTCCAAGGTCAGTCCACGTTTGCTGGCTGACTCGGTCAGGATACTTAGGATGCTGTCTGGAGAAGGAGCTGACACTCACATGGCACAGCCCCTGGTGAGGGATGAGGGGGGATTTCAGCTGCCATGGGCCTGGCCACCAGGATGGCTAACAGAGACCCTGCCTCTCCTGGTGCTGGGACACTGCAATGCCCAACTCACACCTCTCCAAATTCCTCTGCTGTCAGCAAGCTGCTCAGCAGCCAGCAGAAGGCTTTGCTGGGCAGCCCATACCATGGGCAACACACTGCCTGGTGCCCTGGCTCTGTTAAGATCATGTGCTGGAGGGGAACTAACTCTGTAGCGGCCTGTTGTGCTGGCTGTGAGGGCAGATTTGCTCATTTTGCTATCTTTTTTAAAAACTAAATTGCATGTCATTAATAATTTACACCTCCTCCTCCCTTTAAATATATTGTATGAGTAATGTCACCACAGCTCTTTTGCTTTACCTGACCACAAGATCTCAGGGAATAAAGTAAGGCAGTGCAATCAATAAAGCTGGTTCCTATAGAAAAATTAACTGAACTGTGTCTTCATGTGACTAACCAAAGCACACACAGGGACTGAGCCAAACTGCACACACAGGGGACACACAGGGGACTGAGCTTAACCACACAGGCAGGTTCATTTTCTGCATTGCAACCCCACATCATCTTCCTTGGGTTTAGTACAGTCTGTAATGACACCTGACAGCACAGAACCTGTAAGGGAGCCTGAAGCACTGCCACAGAGCTGCATCAGGACAAGGAGCCCTTACTTCCCTTCCTGCCTCTGGGTTTTGGCACCAGCTGATCCAGCTCCTCCAGCTGCCTGTTTGAGGGACCTTCTTTTGCAAGCCCACGTGATTTTTTATCAGGGATCCTTCTTTGCCCACATGCCCAGGGAGCATCAACACAACCTCTGTGCAAGTGGTGCCAGGCCCATGCCATCCCACCATCACCATCAGCCAGCACACGTGGCTCCTTCATCCCTACAGAGGTGTAACTCACAAACCCTGCATGAGCACCAAAGCCTCTCCCTGCATGGGACCCTGCAGCTGTTGCCACTGCCAACTGTGCCCTGTTATCTCACCATCCTTAGAAAAACAGATCTGCACCCTCAGACACCAAAACAAGGGCTTGGAATGAACTGATGGGTCCTGCACAGACTGCGTGCCTGTCCCATGTGCTATAGAAGCTGCCTGGGGTTTTGGGGGAGGCTATGGCTAGCAGGAATAGTCAGAACTCAAGAGTGATTTGCATGCAATTCCCTCGCCAACAAGCTGACACCACTAATTTTTCCAAATTCCATCCAAGCTCTTTCCCCAGCGATGAACACACCCGTGGCAAAGACAGGCACAAGGCAGGGGAAGGGGATGCAGGCTCCTGCCTGCCTCCAGATCGTCTGCTACAGACGTGGATAACTCACCCACCCACCCATGGGTGAAGACGACACTCTGTAGGACCAACCTCCCCATGAGCACCACCAGCTCCTGTCCCCGGGTCTCCCTTGTAATTCCTTGGAGAGCAGAGAACAGGCACTGGCTCTT
Source organism: Hypotaenidia okinawae (assembly GCA_027925045.1). NCBI lineage: Eukaryota > Metazoa > Chordata > Aves > Gruiformes > Rallidae > Hypotaenidia > Hypotaenidia okinawae. The sequence continues at coordinate 3,641,228 of BSDF01000018.1, forward strand.
CCTGTCCTCTTAAAAACAGTATTACACAACCCACTTCTGAAGAATGATGGTCTTTCTTACAGCCATTCTGAAACTTGGATATTTTATAAGGGATAAAACGATCGCAGCGAATTCCAGGAACAGCCAAGGAGCTCAAAATGATCCGATCATGTTTCCAACCACGAGACCTTTGGAAAGAGCCCCAGAAGGCGGGGGGAAACACATTAATTTTATGTTTTAATATTCCACAAACAGAGCCGGCTCTGCGGAGTGGCAGCGTCCAGTTGAAAGTGTCGAGGAGTTTATTTTTCTTCAGACCTGCAACCAGCCCCAGTTTGGGACTCTCTGTTTAGCTTCCCAGCCTTGTAGTTCCGTTGTGTAAACAGTTTATTTAACATCGTTTTTGGCACTTCTTCAGTAAACCCACCATAATAATCCTCCTGGCAGACCAAACAGATCACAGATTAGCAGACAAAGCTGCTGTAAAACACCAAATTACCCATCCCCTGCCTTCCTGTTTTTGGGAGATGTGAGGGCCCTCTCCTTAGCTGTGTTTACCCCTGGTTTCATGGCTGCACCACCAGGTCATGGAGCTGCTCTGATTAAGGCAGCATCTCAGCCTCCAGCCTCCTCTGCAGCCTGGAAGCACCATGGGGGAAGGATTATTTTTTTCAGCCCTTTTAGAAGCTCATAAAACGTGCTGGGCTGCTGGCTGTTGCTTAACAGGGAAGGTATGCTGGCTTGATCCAGATTGGAAGAGACTCTAGACTAATGCTGAAGTCACCTATTGCTTACATTTCATTTTAATGTGCTCGAGTTCAATAAAAGTTTATCATCTCCATTAAAACGGTGCCTATTGGAACTGATTTAATCTCGTTAGCACAGAAAACCACATGAAAGGAATCAAGTTCATGGACAAGATTGCACACAGTTACTTGTGGAGCATAAATTACATAAAAGCAAGGGATAATCAGCCAGAGCCACAGTGCCTGTCACCTGCATTACTCACATATTTATGCCAATGCTCTTTGCTAGGGAAGGTGCTGGGCAAGAGCCATATCGCAGTGGGACTGAGAGCCAGCCAAGCACAGGGGTAATCGGCTGCTTAATGTCACAGCATCAACACTCCGCTCCAGAGCCCAGGAATTGTGTTACGTTTGGACAAACAAATGTCATGTTTAGGGGTGCTGCTCAAATGTCTACTGGCAACAGGACAGTGTGGCTGTAAATCTTGCCTTCAGTGTCACCCTGCTTCTCAGCACAGCCATTCTTAAGGGGAACACCAGCTCCACCACCAGCCTGGCTGCCCAGCAAGTGCCCTTGGTGCAGGCAACGGACCAGGAATGTGCTATTATGGTGTGTATGGGTGCAAGGAGATGAGCAATGGGATTTCAGGTGGGACCTTGCCTCTGAGCATCAGCCCCGTCCTGCTGTGTTCTCCACTGGGCACCACTGGCACTGCTGCTGTGATACCCTTGAGTAAGGAGGGTTGGTGGCTTCTCAGGGGCTCACCTCATCTGGGCAGTGGGCATGGCACTGTGGAGGCAGAGGTTTGCTTGGGGAATGCCCTGGGCCTGCAACCACAGCTTCACCTCCTGGTAACGGGGGGAGGGGGCACAAAGAAAGGCACTTGTGGGACCCTGCACTCAGCTTTTACCAGCTCCATCCACGATGGAGTATCCTCTTCTCATGCAGCCATCCCCTCCTGCTGAGCTGGGGCCAGCCTGGCCTTGCAGACCCCAGCTCAGCAGGACAACTCACTGAGCTGCTGCCTGCCGCTGCCTGCAGAGCTGCGGTTTGCTGACAAGGGCTCTAGGAAGAACAGGAAATCTCTTGGTGTCTGGCCAGCATCAACACCGCACACCTCTGTCTCCCAGTTCCCCCAGCACGTGGGCAGAAGGAAGCACTGGAGAGTTTGCCTCCTGTCCAGAGTTTCGCTCTGTCAACAGCATCTGCTCCTCCCTGCCAAAGTATCTGCATCCCTGTCGTCTCCCTGGATTCCTCACTGCTGCCAGCTGACTGGGCCAAAATGGGCAAACTATTACCTGTCCTTTCCGCCAACAGTCAGATAATTTTTGTCTTGTTTCATTGGGAACAGCCCCAGCTTTTGACCCTGCTGGCTGATACCCCAAATCTGTGTCTGCCCCCTTGATTCTGGCTCACCCCAACATCAGGGTGTAAGGCACATCTATCTGTCGCCTGAAGGTCTCTGTGGCACAAACCCCACGTGTCCCACAGATTGACCTCCCCACAGCCTGCCTGCACAGCCAGATTTCCCTGCAAGAACTAAAGCCAGGCAGGTGGGAAGAGCAGAGAGGCAGGACCCGGGCTGCAGAGCGTGCACTTACAAGCCATGCTGATTCCCTTCTCCAAGCTCAGGCTTTCCAAAGTAACTCTTCCACAAACACTTGCCCAAAAGCCCATCCTGACCTACAGACATCCTTAGCACCTGAACAAATGCATGCGTCCCATGCTCCCTGATGGCCTCCCCTGTGCCCACACCCACCTGCTCACTCCCTGCCTGTAGCTCACTTGAAGCCCAGGGCCAAACAGATAAAGAAATGCACTCCTGCCACGTTTAACCAAACTGTTTGTTCTCCAGCAGCCTGAAGACGCTGTGCACACCGGGGTGGGGTACAGGCCTGGGGACAGGGGGTCCTGCCGGCTCAGCAGGAAGAGGGAACAGGCCGTGTTGCCATGCATCAGGCCTGGATAGGCCATAACCCAGGAGGGACCAGTTAGCCAACCCCCTCACCTGGGTGCGACTCACTGGTCTGCTGTGGGGCAGAGACCGGACAGCAGCAATGTCACAATGCTTGGCCAACACACCTCACAGTCCCAGGGCTGGAACAGGACGCCTGTCACAGTAATACAGCTGCTTGTGTGGGAGCTTTTGTCCGAAGACACTGTAGCACCTCGCAAGGGCCTGTCTGGCAGAGGAGGCCTTTGCACAGGCTTCACTGTGTCACTTAGTCGATGGCAGAAACCAGCCATAATTAATTAGTGTTCACGCTCTGGTGCTGATATGTGCAAAGCCTTTCGGGTCATTTGGATGCCAGGGGCCCGTGGTGACCTCGTCCTCAGAAACATTTACAGAAAGAAGCTCTTTCCCATCATCATCCCACAGCCAAAGGGGTCTGAAGCAGGATTTACCCAGTACTAAAAATCTCACAGAATATAGGAAAGTTCAGAGGGTTTGAGGAAGATTTTCCCCCTTTCCAGTGACTGCCTGTGTACACCACTTCAGAGGGAACGAACGAGCATGAAATTCAATTATACAGGCACCCACTTAAACACTTGAACCAGAACTGCTTCCCTTAATCTTTATGTTGAGGACAGGGTAAGACTGTGAAGCCACTCTCAGCATGACAGCACTTTATTTCATCTGCAGCCCTGGTAAGATACACAATTCACTTCACTGAAGAGCAGGGATTTTGGGCTGTGTGCTCCTAACTCTTTTTTTTTGTAAGCAACACAGACTAGCAGCGCTACCCATCACTGCCAGACCCCCCTTAGAAAGTCAAATGGTAACAGCAGATAGTCACAGGCTGGCTGAGACAGAAGTCTTTGTAAGACATCTAGTGATCCCACAGGCAGGAGCAACAGGGTGATCCTAGAAGGGAAAGCTCTGAGCAGCCCACATTCCCCTGGATGGGCCACAGTGAACAACTCATCTGTGAGGTCTTGTGCAACATCCCTGTATCCGGAGGAGACCTTTGCTCTCCCCACCCCCATCCCACAAACAGGCATCTTGGAGCTACAGCAAACCGCTGCTCCCCTGATTTAAGGCTTGTTGCTGTCTTCTGGACCATGATTTCATTTGTGCAGCAAAAAGCAGAGCTGTGTCAGCTCAGACTTAGCAGAGGCATTAGCCCCCAGCCAAGGATCTGCATCGCTGTGGCATTCAAGGAGGTGACTGAGTCTTTAGGCAGATCAACTCTGTGAGTAACTGAAGTGTTTTCTCAGTCCCTTCAAGGATACAAGTGTAAATTGCTCTGCTGTGATAAACTGGAAATTACAAAGCCTTAAAGATGGCAGATGCGTTTGAAGCTGCTCAGAATGGGCTTTCTGACGTGATTTAACAGTTCATAGCACTTCCAGCAGTGAAGCACCCTCAATACAATGCATTATCCTGCCCGAAGCAGCAATGCACAGAGCTCTAATTTGATTAAAATAATGTTCTTTTCCTTTCACATCTGCCTCAGATTGCAAATCAGTGGGGCAGGTCCCAAGGTCTGTGCCAGCACATGGCAGGGGAAAGGATGCTGTGGGCAATCTCTACCCCTGCCATGGCAGAAGATGCCCCCAAATCCATACTGACTGGATCATATCCCACCTGTGAGCTCTAATGTCAGCCAGTGGCATTAAACCAGAGTGAAATGGGTATTAGATTTAACCAGGATCCATTTTGTTACAGTGTTTACAAACTAGAGAAGTCTCATTTTGGAAATCTGTAAAACCCACTGTAAAACCCCCAGAGCCTCTCTGATAATGAGTTTCATCCATCTCCTGCTGAAAGCACTCCTTGAACATCATCTGGGAGCTTCATGCCCATGCTCAGAGAATCGCAGCATCCCCAGGTTGGAAAAGACCTTTGAGATCATTGAGTCCAATCGTACTTGTCCTCTACTAACCCAGACCCCTGAGCACCTCATCTCCCCTCTGTTAAACACACCCAGGGTTGGTGACCCAGCCCCCTCCCTGGGCAGCCTGTGCCAGTGCCTGACAACCCTTTTGGTGAAGAACTTTTCCCTAACACCTGATCCAACCCTGCCCTGGGGCAGCTTGAGGCCATTCCCCCTCATCCCATCTCCTGTCACTTGGGTGAAGCCACCATGAGCAGCTCATTTGTCCCTGGAGTCAGGTTTGCTTTCTCTTTAGCAGTGCTGTAATGACTATTCACTCTTTAAAAGGCAGAAAACCCCTGTATTTTCTGGGGTGCTGGCTGGGGACAGCCAGCCCTACGGCCGTACAAGCGAGCTGAGACCCACACGTCTGGCTAAGCCCATGAGAAGATCAAGATACTGTCAAATCTGGATTCTGCAGGGGAGAATTAAAGCAGAAACACGTTTTCCAGCGCAGAACTGACTGTTCTGTCTGTGAGCAGGCAGCAGGACTGACCTTACACCGAGCCCAGCAGCCTCTCAGCAAAGGTCCAGTACGTGTACACGGAACATCTCCCAGGCAGGGGTTTTTAAGATGTTTTCCCAACCAGAGAGCACAAACTATTCGGAGTCGGGGTTGCAGAGCCTGAGGAATTCAGTCGCTGCAGCTCTCCGAACGCGGCTTTGAAACATCAGGATTTTTCAGAAAGGGCAATAAATGTGTTTCCTCTGTTTGTGTTAAACACTGTGCAGATTCCTGTCACGAGGAATGAAAACAGGAGTCGGGTCAGCAAATGATAATGAGCCTCCATGTGCCTTTCAGGGGGTCAATGCCAGATCACAGAGCCCGGACCCACGCCAAGAATCCGAGGGAGGTTTCCTGGAGTGGCTCAGAGCACGAACACCCTCCATGCACTGGTCCCAGCACCCCAAATGAGTCCTGAACTGGGGAGCTGCTGCTCATTTGTGGACACCCGCAGCTCTGAGGGGCACTGAAGAGGTCTGACACACAGCACTGAGCCCCACGGCTGGGCAGGTATTTTGTCCCTTACTGGAGAGTGGCAGTTTCACCAAAGCTGGAATTTTAATGAAAAAAAAATCAACCCAAACACCTCATCCTTCTTCCCTTGAACTTTTGGGAGGATTTTCGTGGAAGAAAATCAGGAGAACCCTTCAGAAGTAAACATCTCTCAGTTATTAAAAGCAAACAGATAAACAACCCCTGTCGTGTTCCCATGTAAACAGGAATGCTTTATTAAAAAAGATGAAAATGCTGTTTTTGTGAAAGAAAAACTTAATTCCACAGTACCTCCCCACAGCCCTGGAGGCCTGGCCTGGATGTGCCCCCCTGCCTCAGTGTTGGGAGCTGTGTGCCACCACGTCCTCCGGACACGTGCAGGGCTCAGGGTGACCAGCACAGGCACAGGCTTTGTGGAGACCAGGGACCCTGTCTGCACAGGCAGTGTGCCCCCTGTATGGTGTGACCTGGGCACCAAACTCCTTCCTGCTGCACCCTGAGCACTGGCATTGGTTCAGAAGGAGAAAGACCCTCGCAGGGGACATATCCCCCAGCCATGAGACAGCACATTGCTCTGGATCAGGCACCGCTGGTCACTCAGTGCAAGAAGGCCCAGTCAATTTGGGGTGACTGGAGGTGCTGCTCTTGTGCCCCAAGTTCTTTGAGATCCAGCATACAGTTTCCTTACACAACACCATGGATGCTGGGATGGGGATAGGAACCCTTGTGGCAGGATACCTAACCTCTGCTCCTGGGGGAGAAGATGACTGTTTCCTCTGCTGGGAGGTGTGTCCCCCCTCTCTCCCACTGAGGATCCCACTGCCCTGGCACAGGGCCTGGCTATGGAGGGGGACTGGGCAGACTGGTGGCACAAAAACCTCTTCCAGAGCTGTGAGCTGCAAGCCTGCTTAGCAAGGTGGGCTCAACAACCTTCACACCTGGCAGGAGAATTGCTGTTCCCAGAAGCGAAGCAACGTGCACAGAAGTGATTTAGCCAGACTCCTCTCACCCAGACTGTTCCCTGCAGTGTCCAAGGCACTTCCAGTGGGGTTGAGCCCCTTGGGTGACCTGAGAACATTGACCTCTTCCACTACCCTTTGCTTACCCCTGGAGAAGAACACAAGATAATTGCTCGTCCTGTAGAGAAATTCCAGCCAGGATTGTTGCTCATTTTGGTGTTTAACATTCCCGTAGATTATCCAGCACTGCCTGAGAAAAATGTGCTTGGAAGCAGTGGAGTATTGTGTCTGGGGGGAGCAGTGGCTGCCCCTGGGGAGCTCTCCTCCTGCAGACCTTTCCTGCCAAGTCTCAGCTCTGACTACATCTTTCCTGCCAGCTCCCAAAGCTCCGGAGGTCTGATCTCTGCAGGGGCCTGAGATGGGCATGTCCCCAACCTCCTGGTCCTCACAGAGGTTTGGACCAGGGGATGATCCCACTCCCACAGTCCCTGCTGCAGGGGCACGGGAAGGCTGGCTCTGTCACCTTGACCTGTCAGCGTGGGGGTCTGGAGGGCATTACTTGGGAGTTGGCTGCCTTTTGGCTGCAAATTTTTGTCATCTTAAAGCTGTGATTCAGGAGCCAGATAGTCATCGATGCTTGCCAAAGCTCCGGGCTCTGCTCCAGCCTGCAGGCATTGGCCCAGGTTGAGGAGGACCTATATGTTGGCCTCTGCTGGTACAATCAAGGGTCCAATCCAGCTGATTGGATCAACCATGGCACTTGTGGGGGTGAATTATTCGATGGCAAGGAGCAGGCTCATCAGCAATAGCCCTCCACCAGCATCAGCAGCCCCACAAAGCTGCTCCAGACCTCCATCACTACATTTACCACCCTGGTGATACCAACTCTGGCCTTGGCCCCTGCAGTATGTCTTGAAATCAGGTGCTGTATGGCCACATCTCTCTTCCCCTGGCAGTATCTCTTTCCTTTCCAAGCCACGGTGTGCCCAGCATGTCTCCCCCTACTCCTGGAGGACGAGGGAAAAACCTAATGTGCTGATTTCTTATTTCCACCCTGGAATTCAGGAGTATTACAAAAAACCCCATGGAAAACACCAGCTCTGTGGTGAACACAGACAGGTGATGTTGATAATTCTCTGCTGTAAACTCTCCGTGGCTTAGAGCTAGCCAGAGCCCAGGCTGGACTGCCAGGAGGTCTGCTTCCACTCGGAGGTGTTGCAAGCACTCAGATGCACCCGGTCAGCGCTTGCTCAGAAGGGGCTTTGGGGAAAACACTGTGCTTTTCTCCATGATGAAAAGCTCCTCAAAGCCACCATTCAGAAGTTCCAACCACTTCGCTGTGGAGCAAGGGCTCACAACCAGTGCTCTTTGGGGAAGTCCAGCTCCATTTGATCAAGTTATGTGTCTCCAAAAGTCTGAGTTTACACATCACGTCCCATGGAAAAATAACATCTGTTCCTGTAATCCCACATTACAGCAGAATGCAGGCAAATGAAATTGCCCAGGCAATCAAAAAGGTTGGGAATTTATTCCCAAAATTTGAGTGAAACATTTTGGCATTGGAAACTCAGATCTGTCAAAACTGAAACCTGCAAGAACCTACTGACTTTTTTTTTGTTAATTTGGCTTGTTAAAAAAAATGACAAAGGTATCAATTTGAAGATGCTGAAAGAACTCCCATCCATCCATCTGTGTAAAACCGTTCCAGATTTTCCCCTCACAATGACACATTGTTTAAAGTTTCACATTGCTGTATTTTGATTTCTTAAAAAAAAAAAAGAAAAAAAGAAAAAAGAGACTAAAACTCGAGTGAAACATTTCGATTTTTCTGAAATACAAAGCTTTTTCTGTTCTGGCCTGAGAATTGTTTTAAAGTGCCCGTTCAGGTGTGAAGAAGTGGCATGGTCATTCCTTGCTTGGAACACATCAGAATTTCTAAACCTCAGCAGGGGTGATGTGCTCTGAGGAGTCACCTTCTTGTCTCATCACTGAGCCAGCAGACATGGATGGTGATTTTTGCTGCTCAGATGTGTGGTGAAAGTGTTGCCTGTGGGTGAGCACTGAGGCACCTGAATCACACCGTGTCGCCAGCAGGTCCAGGGCAGGGATTGTGCCCCTGTGCTGGGCACTGGGGAGGCTGCAACTCGAGTGCTGGGTCCAGTTCTGGGCTCCTCAGCATCAGAAGGACATGGAGGTCCTGGAGTGAGTCCAGAGAAGGGCAACCAGGCTGGGGAAGGGGCTGGAGGGCAAATCCTCTGAGGAGCAGCTGAGGGAGCTGGGGGTGTTGAGCCTGGAGAAGAGGAGGCTGAGGGGAGATCTTCTCCCCACCTGCCCTGCCCTGCCAGGAGGGTGCAGAGAGGTGGGCGCTGGTCTCTTCAGCCAGGGGACAGGAGATGGGACAAGGGGCAATGGGCTCAAGCTGTGCCAGGGCAGGGTCAGCTCAGCTGGGAGGGCAAAGTTCTTCCCTGGCAGAGTTGTGGGGCTGTGGCACAGGCTGCCCAGGGAGGGGCTGAGTCACCCCCTGGGTGTGTTTAACAGAGGGGAGATGAGGTGCTCAGGGATGTGGGTCAGCACAGGACAGGGACAGTTGGACTCGATGATCTCAAAGGGCTTTTCCAGCCTTGTGATTCTGTGATTCTGTGCTGGGGTTTGGGGACACACAGTCCCAGGGACACGGTTCTTCTTGTCCGCAGATTTCCTGTTGGCTGTGGTATTGGTGGGACATGTCTCAACCCTTGTTTTATCCTTACAGAGAGGTCTTTACTGAGGGCTGTGCTGAAGTCCCCATCCCACGGATCAAGGGCCAGTGCCAGGTGAGCACACACCAACAAGGGCAGGACAGGGCTGGGTGAGTGTGCCCGAGGGAGGGGGTGTTTTGGGGCGGTACGGTGGGAAGCTCTGGGAAGTTTGTCTGCCTGAAAGCATTCTGCAGACTGGCTTGCATGGGTGAGGCAGACAGTTTTTGGGCCAGCAGCCCCTGTGGCCCTGTACACAGGACAAGCCCCCCTCCCCCAAGTCACCACTTGCCTGAACAGTGTGGAGCCCATCGTGGCAGGGGGTCTCCCCATGAAACCTGTGGCCACAGGCAGCCTGTGCCTGTCCTTGTGTGTATCCACCATTGCTCAGATGGTGTTGTCAGCAGGGACAAGGGGAGAGCTCGCAGGCTGGGGAATCTGGCAGCCTTCCTCCACTCTGTGCCAACTGTAACGCTGGTTCAGGAATTTCCAAACAAACCCACTTCTTCCCAACAATACCGGAGGCCACAAGTATTCGCTGGCCTGCTCAGTGTCGCCGCTGCCCCGCAGGCTCTTACAAGGTACAAAGGAAGGGCAACACTTGGCATGTCCCCTATGTCATATCCCCAGTGACTCAGTGCTCTCTTCCACCCTCTCCTCCCCTCTGGCTGGCTCGGGGTGGGCAACCAGCTCAAGTGATTATATGGACATCACTGTGCCCCTGCCTGCCCAGGCACCAAGCTCGAGGAACGTATCTGCAGATGGTTGGGGCATGCAAGGAAGGGGATGCATGCACAGATGCATACACAGGATGCTCTTAGGGCTTGGTACCAGAAGCTGCATGCTTTATGCTGGTGTTGCTTCTCCCCAGAAGCTCTTCTGAGCTCTCTCTCCTCCTTATCAGTCAGGAGTGACAAGTTTTATCCAGGTTTTATTCAGCTGTTCACACTGGCTTCCTGCTACACCTCTGTGGGCACACCTTCCTGCTGCATCCCACGCAGCCCATCACCCTTCTGATCTCTCCACTCAGTGTCCCAAAGGCACTTTGGTAGCTTCTCTAGATCTTTCCACCAGCCTCTGCTCCACATCACACCCGTGCTGGAAAGAGCAACTTTTTGACCCATCTTCAGCACCACATGCTCCACAACCCACCCAAACCTCCGATGCAGAGTGATAGCCATGGCACATCTGTGGGCTGCAATGGCTCCATCCACACTCCTGCAGTACAAAAAGCTGGGCCCTGACTAAAGGGCAGGGTCCCAGATCTCCAGGAGTGATGACTGTCCATCCCAGAAGACTGTCCATTCCCCTTCTGGGATGGACAGACTGCCTTCAAACTGAGAAGGGTTCCTGGGCTGAGCCAGGCACTGCACTGCACCCCGTACAGGCAGGGGAACGACTGGTGAGCTCCATCAAAACCATGCCCAGGGGTGCTGCCTGCCCAAGGCCGTGCCTTGGTCCTTGTGCTCCCCTGGACACAGCCATCAGGTCTCAGCACACTGCTATGAACACACAGAAACTGTAGAGTAGAGAGAAGATCTCCCTGTGCTGTTATTCCCTTTCATCCCACCCCTCGGATGTGCCTATCTCACTGCCAGAGGGATGGGGTGTTAAGAGCAACAATATGTCCAATACTAGGGGGGCAGAAAGGCAAGCTGGCCTCCTCCTCCTCATCTGAAGTCCCCACCTGAGTCTGCAGCTCTTGGGGACTTGCGGGAAAACCCCGCTTTGCTGCAGCAGTCTGGGATGCCCCAGAGAAATGACCGCAGCAGCGCTCAGCACAGCTCCAAGCCTGAACCTTCAGGAAGCAGTCCTGTCCACAAGCTTAGCAGCAAACCCTGGCTGCCTTCTTCCCATCCTGGTCCAAATTCTCACAGCGTGGGTGGGAAGCTCCCTGAATTGCTTCCCCACTTGCTGAAATGGGCTGAAATTCAGAGCTGATCACATTTTCCCCTGCGCCTGTCAAAGCCCAAACGGGAAGCCCAGTAACCGACATATAAAGCTACTACTGATAGCAGCACACTTGTTCCAGACAAAAGATCAGGAGACGTATGTCATAAAAAGGCAGAGATGTCTTCCAGATGTTTTTTGTGCATTGGGTCTGCACAGATGTTTTCGATGTCTGCCCATAAATGTAAGAAATGTAAAACATTTGTGTCCCACAGATGTAGAGATTAAATTATGCAAGAGATGTGATAAATCTCTGGGTAATGCGAGAAGACCATGAACTATTCACATTCATTGTTTTTAGTAAAATCAGCCCCATTTTCCAGCATGTGGCTGTGAAGGAGAGTTTTATTGTTATTAAATGTGACTAAACATTACGTGGGATGTTGAGAGGCAGCACGCACGGGGCTGTATGAAACCATATCCTGCAACCAGTGTGAGACCTTTGGCGTGGAGCAGCTGTCCGAGCTGCAAGGTGAATGCTGGTGCATCCCAGAGGGCTCAGGTGGGACACGGGGGTGACGGTGCCTGAGCATCCTCCACACTGTCTGCACCTGCCCATCGCTGCTCTAAGTGGGGGCAAACAGAGCCTCTCCTGCCCCACGACCACCCGTGCTGTCAGGTGCTGAGGGCATTTCCAAGCCAAGCTCAGTCCCAGAGTGGATTTTGCACACACACACACACGCTCAGCACCACGAATCCTGTGTGTGGGAAGAGCCAGGGGCTGACGTGTACTGCCCCAAAATGCTGCAGCACCTCTCTGCCCAGCATCCTTCCACACCGACTGCCCGCTCCATGCTGCAACCAGCCTTCTCCACGTGCCCACCATGGCCCTGCCAGGAACCAGGGAGCAGCACAAGCGTTCCCAGATCCTCACCCCATCCCTGGGCCTGACGGGCAGTGTCAGAGGCTCTGACTTTGCTGTCGCTAGGAAGACCTCAGTGTTTCCCCATTCCAGTGCACTAAATCCTTGCTTGCATCAAAGAGACATGGCATTTTCTTGGGAATCCTCTCTGCTAAGAATATCCTCTATTTACATATTCACCAGTGTGGGGGCGGATGGGAAGCAGGGCAGTGAACTGAATGTACTTGGAAGATGTCAGTGCTGTTACTGTAGAGCTGTGTGGCTGGCTGTGTCTGTGCAAGTGTCACGTGTGGTTATGGCATCAGTGACAGCATCAGGGGCCGGTTCTGCCCTGACACCCGCTCGCTCCTCACTGGGCCCTGCAGTGCTTCCCGATGCCCTTTGCGCTGTCAGGGGAGCAGGGATGAGCTGCCTGTCGGCACCAGGAGGGTGCTTATCTTCATGTGTGTTCACATGTGTGCAGGAGTGTCTCTGTGATTTCCCTGGTCTATTTTAACCCCCAAGGCACAGACCCATGTCCAAGTGATTCCCGTGCCAGTGCTGTTTGTAGGAGCACTGACACTTGGCACAGTACCCGGGGGTGAAAGGGAACATTTGCCCCAGCACAAGGCATCTGCTCCCCCTTCACCTCGGGTACCTTCTCCTCTCTGCAAAGAGATACCAGCAGCTCACACATCCTGATGGCAAGGGACTGCAAGACCAAGGTACACACCTGCAGAGAGCAATTCCTCTCATCTGAAGGCTACGGCAGGTGAAATGGATCAGTCTGGGCACAACGTCCTGAGACCAGCACCGAACTCCTGCTGATGAGCTACCCAGAAAATTACTGGTTCTGTGTTTTGGCTTGATATATTTGTTGCTAGGGAGAGAGGATGGCTCCTATACACCTAATGGAGAACTGGCTGGTAACTGAAACCCTGAGCAGATCCTCCTCACCCAGAACAAAAGGTCAGGCAAAGCCTTGGCAAGATGAGGTTTTCCAGGGCTGAGGCACGGACTTGTCTAACACCCAGTCAAATGAATCATGTGCTGGAGAGAGAGAGGGAGGCTCATCCCCCTCTGATGGGGGTGGCTATCTTTGGATGTTTAACGACCAAAGCTGAAGGAGAAGGTAAAGGAGTTAATTCCCCTCAAGCTTCAAGTCAGGAAGGCAGAGGACAGCTCTGAATGGGAGAGAATATACAATATACTGGGCCAGCCTGTGATGGTACACCCCCTGCACTGGTGTCCAGTTGCACGTGCTGACTATGTGGGGCATCAAGGATCTCTCTGTAATCCTGCCCTGTGCAGTTCCCAGCCTCTGGGTCTAGAGAGCCAGAGGTTATCACTGGACTCTCGTGTCTAATAGTCTCGATGATTTCTCTTCCTGAATGTAATTGCTTTTTGAAGCCAGTTATGCTTTTGACCTTACACTGTCCCATGGTAACAAGTTTCATGATGAATTATGAGTTGCATGAAAAAGTACTTCCTTTTGTTTGTTTTAAATCCGCTACCTGACAATTTTGTGGAATGCCTCCTGGTTCCAGAACAGAAAGCAGAAGGGACTGATTGTCCTCCAACCACCTTCCCCAGCCTCCTCTGCACTGCTGTGCCCCTGTCACCCTGCTCAGATGTCTCCTGTTAAGCAAAAATTGCCCTTGTCTATTTGGCAGTTACTATGGACACCATTAACTGCTGTGGTCATGGTGGTTGCCCTTTTCTGGTGTTCTGAACTCTCATGAGAAGACAGGAGGAGGAGGAGACAGGAGTGGCTACGCCAGCCAGCTCGGGGCGTGGGGATGCTGCGGACTTACCACAGCAGAGCTGCATTTTCTGGTTTGTTCCCAGTTCCTGCCCTAATCATTCCCGACATCTGATTCCCTTTCGTGCCCCATACTGAGCCGATGTTTTCCATGACCTAGCCCAAGAACCCCAGATTTCTTTCCCCAGCGGTAATTGCTAATTCAGAGCTCACTGCTCAGTTAGCAGGGAGTCCAACCACTGCATTTTTTTCATTCTGTTCCAGTTTGGGCTTGGATGTGACTGAAGGTATTCCAATTAAGAGTCCAGGCTAATAGCAGTTCATTAGCTGTTTGCATGCAAAAACGGTCTGGGGTCACACGAGGTGCCCACAGCACAGGATGGGCACGAGCCCCTGACACTTGTTCCCCTCTCCTTGGCACCTCTCTGACCCCAGCACAGCTTTTCTTGTCCTCCTGGTCCACACACAGCCGAGGGACCTGTCACACCGTGCTCTGATGGGCCATGTCTGGTGCCAGCACTGAAGCAGGGGGCCAGGGGAGAGCAGCAGACACACGGTGAGACACACCTGAGGATCATGGTGGGGAAGGGGAGTGATGGGGACCCATGGGATTTCCTAGCAACAGCATTCAAATCCTCCGCCATGGGAGAAGGGGAACCTCGAAGTGCCTGGCTGTACCAAGGCTGCAGAGCAAGAGAGCACCAGAGCAGGGACAGGAAGGTCCCATGTTGTGGAGAACCAAGGTGGGGGTGTCACAGCTCGAGTTGCACTGGTGGCATCAAGGTGGGATGATACTCAGGGCAGGGGTAAAGGGTGGGAGCTCACACGCCCTGGGGATGCAAGTCCCTGTGCTGAACAGGACCGTGCTGCGGGACACCAGGGCTCAGTGTGTGCTGAGCTCAGCCCCATGCGAGTCAACCATCTCTGCAAACGCTTCATCAGGCTCACAGGTTTGTCATTCCAGTTTCAGGAAGAATAATCCACGACTCATTTGCTTGGTTATGAGGGGAGTGCTGTGTAGAGGGGGTGCTGTGTAGAGGGTGGGCACAGTGTAGGACGCTTCCTTCTCCCCTGCGCTGAGCATCAGCGTCACTATTTGGCTCTGGCACTGAGCATTAACTTCCTTCTGTCTTTTCCTACACAGATCTGAGTCAGAGACACTTTCTGATGAGCTTCCTACTATTTATGCTTTGAGAAATGTTTTAATATTGGCTTATATGCTTTTAGTAAGTTTTTCCTAAAAATATTTTTGGTCTGTCCTTATTATGGGTATTATATCTAACAGACATGCCTTATACTCCATTCTATCTTCCTTCTTTGGAAATTATTTCAATTTTGATGAATATCTCGTTCTTCTTATAACTTCTTTCACTACTAAAGCATGACATTTTTTTTTTCTGGATATTTTAGCACATTCTGGATAGGTTGTATATATTTATTCTGAGTCTTTAATACTTTGTCTTTAAACAGTTTTTATGCCTTCTGTAAATATTTTACCCATTTAGCTTTTCTTTTGGATTCCTTTTTAACTATTTTTGTATTTTTATCTTGTTCCCATTCTTAAAATTAAACCTTGGGATAGATGTCTCTGTCTCCTTTTTTTTTCTTTCCCCTTTCAGTTCTAGAAGGATTTGACTTTTTGGGAGAAGTCCTCTTTGGTCGTGGGCCCAGCAAGGTCCAACAGACAGTGACTGGAGAAGTCATAGCGAGATGAAGGCTGAACCTCCCCACCAAACTTTTCTAACAAGACTTCAGAGAACATGTGGGGACAGAAAGGAAAACCCACACATCTTGGGAACTCCACCTTGTGTGCTAAGCAAGGAGTAACCTGCCCCAGATCTCTGCACACCTGTATCTATGTACCTATGGATCAGGATGAATAAGAAGTGACTAACCCCACCTCCTGCATCCATGGAAATGATGTGCATGCTTCCCAGGGAAGCCTTCCTGGCAGACCCATCTTCAGCACCAGGCCCTGGCTTATAACACTGTGAGGTGGTGTTCAGTCAGGCAGGAGGACAGATAGCAAAGCCATACCTAAGAGTTTCAGAGTCTGAAGCCTGAGAGCCTCAGGGAAGGCGAGAGATGCCCGTCACGCAGCCTGCTGGGGTCTGGCCTGAGCAAAGCCCTGGCAGCATCTCCTTCATCAGGGACCACGGCCTTGCGACCTGAGAAGAGCACATGTGTAGCCACGGGGTCCCCAGGGACTGCTGGCAGCCCAAGAGGCAGCCTCCCGGCTCATTCCCAGAGTCTGATACAGCAAACCTTAGAATAGATACCACGGAGGATCCCAGAGAGACGTAACAGCCTTATCCACCCCCTCAGTGCTCTCTGCTCAGTTTAGCTCTGAGAAACATCAGGCTGCCGAGTCACAGAGCTGGCTCCGTGGGAATAAGGAGCAGCAGCCTGGCAAGGGGTTGGCACAGGACAGTTGTTATTTATCACTTGCAGTGACTGTAGATGAGCCCAGCCGTTGCCAGGTCCTGATCCAGCTGCCCACCCGCCCATGCCTGGTGAGGACAAGGCTGAGTATGGATGGAGGGACCCCTCAAGGGACATAGAATCCTAGAATCCCAGACTGGTCTGGGTTGGGAGGGACCCCAAGGGTCACAGAGCTCCAACCCCCTGACACAGGCAGGGACACCAACCTCCAGGCCTGGAGCTACACAAGGTTGCCCAGGGCCCCAGCCAACCTGGCCTTGAACACCCCCAGGGACGGGGCACCCATCCCCTCTCTGGGCAGCCGGTTCCAGCCCCTCACCACACATCAGAACACATCTGGTTAAAATCTATGCCACCCTTGTCAATAACAGGATAATAACTACCAATATGAAGGACCAGCAATCATATCATGATACCAGCAAGTGTATCTCAGCCTGGCTCTGCTCTGATGGATACTGCAATTGGTTCTCACATGCACAAGACAAAACACAGTTTATGGCTTTACTGCAGCATCCAAGTGCTTTATATGCTTATTTTTCATAGCAAAATTACTTTGTCCATAAATCAGGCTAAACTCAGAGGCAGCTTCAACCCATTACCTCAACCTTTTGCTGTAGATCAGCTGTTCATAAACTGTGTGTCCGGATTTGATGTCCGGAGCCGCGTTAGAAAGAAAATATTTGGGAAGCACAATTTGCATCACAGCTTTTTAAGTTATTTGGCTTCCTGGAAATGATGACTCATGGTTTGGATGTGCAGAAATGTACCAATAACATAACCTTTCGATCTTCTAATGCCAGACAGATCCGTATAAACCCAGGCTTCGTGCTGTCCAGATGAATGGCACAGCCAGCTGTATATAGAGCATCGCTTTGGACCAGATCTTGCTTGCAATGTGTGGGAAAGACAAAAAAAGGGGCAGAAGCTGACAGGGAGGTCAGTCAGCTCCCAGAGCCACGCTTTATCAGTTCATCTCTGATCAGCTCCTTCCTCTGCCCACCCGGGTGTTTTAACAAGCAGCGGTTTCTGGAACGGGTCCCATGTCCTGGCACATTTTATAGGATCTTTACAGCAGCATCTGTTAGGTATGAAGAGCTCTATGAAGAAACCTTCCAAGTGTGGGTCTAGTCCCTGGCAGGGTGAAGAGGCTGTGCTGTTATTGCTTAGAGAATTTACTTAGAATTGTCACAGAAGAAGCCTCATTTGTTCCCTAACACAGGCGCTTGGCTAGCAAAAGGCCGCTTTTCCAAACAGCGATGCTGGCAAGTGGGTGCCCAGCCGCCAGAAAGGGTCTGTGCAGAGCTCAGCCAGCCCTCGGACACGTGTGAGGCCACTGTGCTCCAGCCCCCTCAAGCACTCAGTGGGCTTCAGCTCAGTTCTGCAGAGGGGCACGTGTAGAAGTGTACCCGGCTCTGAGGCTGGATGCAAAACACAGAATAAACCAGAATAAACTAAATTCCTCTGCAGGCCAAGCAAGCTCTGCTCTCTGCAACAGCAATTTTTATTTTTCCTTGCAGGAAAATGTACCTCTGCAAAACTGACCTCACGGTTTTCCAAGGGATTTACATTTTTTTCCTTTCCCAGCAATCCTGCTTGGCATTAACCCTGCGTCTGCCTCAGTGCATCCTCAGCATTCCCAGTCTGCCCAGTCAGCTGGGCTCCTTGCCCAGATCTATCCCCCCCATGATGGCCTCGAGCCACGGAGCAGTTTGGATGAGCCTCGTGGGAGCCATGTGTCTGTGGAACAGGCAAGAGCTGTCTGGCCATCGAGCCCTGGGCAGAGGGCAGGCTGGGCACCGGGCACCAAGCTCGGAGGGACGGGGTTGTGCTGGGGCAGAGAGTACAACACAGGTGAAAGAAAGTATGGGATGGTGTATTTCTCTGAATATTTGGGTCTTTGAGAAATGATTTGGTTTTCTTGGGCTGTCAGGACAAAGAGGAAGAATAAGAGCTTTCTTCAAAGCAGCATTCTGCTCCACTCCAGCTGCAACAGGAGAATGTCTCAGTACCACTGCCTTGGGACACCAGCCTTGTGCTCCTTGGTGGAGTTTATGGATAATCCTGGCTCTTGCACTGTTTGCAGCTCTCTCTAGATAGCTGCAGCCCCCAAGCAATGTCCAGTCCAAACATCTTTCCCCAGGCTGTGTCACCTTAAACAACCCCAGCCTGATAGAGCTTAAGAGATAAACCATGGAGCACAGACCAGCCCAATGGAAAGATACTGTGAGAAGCAGAGCGCCACTAGACACCCTTTTTTGGGACTCATCCAGCTGCCAAATGAGGGAAGCCTTTGCCCCTTGCCCCTGCTGAGCCCTGGTGCACCAAGTCTCAGGGGTCTGCCTTGAAGCAGATGTCCAGGGATGCTTTAGTGCACAAGGTGTGACCAGTGCTCACACACCAGCTCGCACACCCTGCCTAGACCGGGACAAGGCAAAGCCCCAGCAGGATGCCGCCCCTCTTCTCCTTGTAGATGCAGAGCTTTTGCCACCCACCCATCCCAGGCAGGCTGCAGAAAGCCAAGGGGATGCTGCTGCTCGTGGCCTTGCCTTGCGGCCTCCCTCGGCTCCGGTGCATGCACGGGGCTGCAGCTGGCACGGGGCGTGTGCTGCAGATGGATCGCACAGCTGTGGGCATCTGGCAAGCAGCTGGCGCCCGTTAGTGATGATAATTGAGCAGGGATCTCCTTTGCTCCGAGGGGCCCCGGAGCAGCCTCCTGCCCCAGCACACCAGGGTGCCCAAACACTGTCCCTAGGTAAAAACAGTCCCCCCAATTCTGCATGGAAAGACAGGGAGGTGTGAACCTGCCCATGGCTCTGCTTTCACAGGGACACACTAGGAATCCCCCTGGGCTCTGCCCTGCGCTGCCCCCATGTCCCCTCCTTGCCCTTCTGTAGGCAGAGGGGCAGATGAGCCAGGTTATGTGGCAGTGTGAGCCTGTCCGACATCCCTGCCAGTCCCAGAGCAGCCATGGACACAAGCCCCACGTACGGACAGCCCCAGCTCGCTGTGCTTTGGTGCTTCCAAGCAGAGCAACTCCAGCACAGCAGTGACAGGGGCTTCTCCAGGCTCCTTCCATGCCTGCCAGAGCCTCTGATCAGCAGGGCAAGGGTCCGTCTGCTTGGGGACGCCGGCCTTTCTCTGGCTTGGCCCAGCCTGTCCCTCCCCGGCGGGCAGAGAGCCAGAGTGCCATCACCTCCAGCAGGCAGTTTTACTGGCTGACAATATAAATGTACTGTGCTCTCATGGATTTGATGCTGTTTTTATGAACTTGGAGCTCAGTGCGGCTGTTTAGTTTGAGATGAGCGAGGAATGTATTAATAGTTGGGTAAAGCGCACTCCGAGCTTCTAATCTGACTGAGCTGTTTGCTTTAGGGAAAAAACACTTCACTTTTTCCATTCATTACTATTCTTTGTTAGTGGCTCAAGCACCCGCCCAGAGCACACCGGAGGCTGCTTTAACCCCTCTCCCACTGCACCCCAGCCACCCACGGTGTCACGCGGGGAGGAGGGAGGGTTTGGCAGAGAGCATCCCCAAGACTCTCCCCTCTCTGGACCGTGCTGAAACACACAGGCGTCAGTGCTAACCTGTGCTCGCAGTGGGAGCAGCGACAGGGTGCTGGGCTCAGATGCTGAGTTGCAAATGCACAGCTGCTGGCACCGCACCCATGTCCCACCTGCAGCCCACCCAGGCAGTGCCCACAGCCCAGAGGTAGGCACCGGTCTAGCAGCTGTGTCCACCCCTTCGGTGTCCAGACCCCATCATCAGAGCCCGGGTGCCGTAACCCAGCCGCTGCCCTGCTCTCCCACTGACAGAGAGAAGCACATTCACCGAACAGACTCTTAATTAAATTAGAGAGGACACATCGTGTGCCGGGGGCTTGTCCTAGTCCTGCCCGCCCGGTCTGCCTGGAGCGCAGCGATTGATTTACGTTCAGATGAGGATCTCGGTGGCGTGCTGCTAAGTCTCTTATCCAGCATGAACTTTCCATAAGCAAGGCTCTATTTTTAACTCTGCAAGGCCGAGGAGAGGGGCTGCCTTGCAGGGAGGGAGGGTGAGGGACTCGCTCTGCACAGCCTCCGGGTCCAGGGAGCTTTGACCTTGTTGGGGGAACTGGCAGCAGGGCACCATCCTGGGCACAGTGGGAAGCAGCAGTAAGATGGCGTGTGGGCTCCAGCTCGGCAGCTAAACATGGAGGGGTCAGTGCAGGAGAGGGCTCTGGGAGAGGCTGTTCTGGCAGACGAGTGCCACACATCCACTGCAGTCCAAGCAGACCTGGGGCAGTGCTGCCTGGTAGAGGAAAGGTGATGGTGTGGGGTCAGCAAGGGACCACATAGCAGCTGCCAGTGTGGGGGGCTGACAGGGCCGGGGTGGGGGCTGAGCTGCAGGCAGAGGTAATAAAAAACCCAAGCCAAATTCCTCCCTGACACAGCAAGGCCATGATCCCACCAGGAGGGAAACTGAGGGACAGCAGCAACCCTCTCTCTGGGGCTCAGCAGGGACCGGCACCCTGTACAGCTCCTCTCCCCTGGACACAAACTCCTTCTCTGCTTACTCAAAGCCTGAAGCCACTGAGGATCGACAGGCCCATCCCTCTGCAATAGCTTTTCTTTTCCATGCAGGATAGATTTCCACACAGCCATCACCCCACCGTTACACTCCGCAGCGTGTTCCCAAGCACTCTGTCCCATCCAATTTGGGTTTGCTCTGTCCCAGGGGGAAACCACTCTGCTCCCAGACATCTTGCTGCCTGGAAGACAGGATTTTGCTGATATCCAGCCCACATTTTCCTCCTGTTAAGAGTCACTGTGGGGCTCTCAGCTGTACTGCCCCCAGGCAGTTACATCTCCCCAGCTTCCAAGCCTTTGCTTCCTCAAGCCTTTGCCTATTTCCAGTGACCTTTCTGGTCAGCTGCTTTCCTCACTTTTAGCTCTTTCTGCCCTTTGGGCTTGTCAGCCTCTCATCAGTTTGTTTAGCTTTGCACAAGAGATGGGATCTCAGCAGGGCTCTGCAGAGGATTCTTACAAACGCCTTCCAAACCCACGTCAGGGTCTCCCTTCCCCAGCTTTGTGCAGCCAAGTGCTGTTTGATGAGGAGGCGCTGGCCTCCTCTGAGCGGGACTTGATGCTCTCACACCTTGTCAAGGAGGAGGTTTGCTCACACAGACGGACATCCTGCCGTCCCCTGCCCCCTGCTGAGTGTTTATAATTTTCCTTTCAAAATAAACCTGGCTTTACTGCTGAGACAGAGAATAACTGTTGGTCTTGGGTTTAGCAAAACAGGCACTTGGAAGAGCTGCTGGTTTACACACATTATGGTGCATAGCACAATTCAGAACTTCCCCTACACTAATCTACAGCAGGGATTAATGACTTATATCCTGTCAAATCAGAGTACCAGCAAATCAGACTGTGAGGAGGCAAGGGCAAGGACACCGAATTTTCACCCATCAGAAACATCAACAATAAGAATCTTCTTCTGATTCTCATTAAATTAATGTGTAAAAGTCTTAATATTGACCGGGTCAAAGGTCTAAAAAGTAACTTCTATATTGTCTGTTACTAAGCCAAAGGTAACAGTATGATGCCTTGTGAGAAGTGGAAAAGTGGCCCTGGAAAAGAGACAGTGGGAGGGTCTTTCTTACAAGCTTATCAAAGACCTCAGGCGTACGGTAACTGATCATGGACTCGGCGCTCCATATACTCCCCATTCGATACAGTCTCTGTGTGATAGTTCTGTTTTTACCCCACATGATTTTAAAACCATGTTTCGGGTTATTATGACTGATCTGCAATACACTATGTGGGAATCAAAAATGAGACAGCTTGCTGGGTCTCAGGCTGCAGAGAATCAGGCGCTGGGTCAGCATCACCTTCTGCGAGTTGTTGATGTAAATGTGTTGCTGGGAGAAGGTGATTGCAGCACAACTGCAGCTCCAGCCAGAATCCCTCCCGAAGGCTTGTAGCAGCTCAAGCAACTTGTGCTCTGAGCTCTTAAAAGCGTTCCGGGAGCCGGAGGACAGACAATGTTTTGTTCGTATAAAGCAGGAACCAGGGGAGCCATTTATGAAATCTTTGGATAGGCTTAGTGATGCCTTAGAGAAGCAAGTGGAGAATGAGAGTGCTCGGGATTATATATTGAAACAAGTCGCAGTTGAAGATGCTGGTTCGGACTGTCAGGAGGTTTTGCGGCCCTTGACAAACCCCAGTGTCGATGACATGATCACGCTGTGTATGGGTACAGGCTCCGGGCAGCACGAGCTGTCTTTGCTTGCCGAGGCGTTTGCGGCAGTCAGGTCGCTGCCATGTTATTCCTGTGCTCAGCGCGGGCATTCCCGAACAAGCTGCCCGCAGACCAATGTAGATCAAGGTGTGGAGGGCCGGGTGTGCGGCCGCGCTGCCACAAAGGGCGGCATTGGGCACATCAGCGTGGATCCAGACCTGAGACTCGGGCAGCCGTTGCTTTTGGCGGGAAACTCCGTGTGGCGCGCGGGGCGGGGCCGCGCTGTGACAGGCCGTCACCCCCTCCGGAGTGGCCGCCTCAGGGAGCTGCTGCCGCCTGAGCGCCGGCACCGCCGGGCTGGGCTAGGCCGCCTCAGCAGAAAGAGCGGCCTTTGGGTCACGGAATGGCGGCGTTATTAATGGGGAGTTCCACAAACTATCAAACCAGATGATGGCCCAGGTTGTGCAGCACATAAACCACCGATGTTTCTTACAGCAGTGGGGAGAAAAACATGTCACGGGCATTCCTCACTCTCCCGCAGGATATAAACTCGTTAATTGCCTTAGAATGGATTTTCCTACCCCATAATTTTGGAAAGACAGTTCTCACGGCTGCTGAAGTGATAGCCATGGCTATTCAGAAGGGAATGGAGCGTTTGTTGACTTCGTGTGGTACAGAGCCAGATACTATTTATTTGCCCCTTGATACAAAACAATTGACCTTTTTAACTCACCGGTCTTTTGTTTTTCAGTGTGTGTTGGCTGATTATACAGGACAGAGAAGTGTTCATTTTCCAAGACAAAATACTACAATCTTTAAACTTGCTTTCACTGTTGCCTACCTCACAATTGGCTGTTACTCCCATAACTAATGCCTAACACTGTGTTTACTGATGGACAGAAGATGGGCCTCCTATACAGCGTCATTTAAAGTCTCAAACCCATCTTGAAATTAATAATAAAGCTTGAAATTAATAATAAAGCTTTAGTGATGATTAAAAAATCTACAGACAAATCAGAGGGAAGGCCCTTTCCCTCTAATAACATGGGGCAGAGGGTACGCTTGTGTTTCCACAGGCTCTGGCCCAAGATGGGTGCCAACACGATAGATCAAGCCCTCTGTGTCACAAACACTGTTATCACCTGCATGATGATGATTGCACCAATGTCACAGTTGTCAGGATTTGGATGGACTCTATTTAAGAGTCAATTCACAAAAGTATTGACAAAGTGATGGAGGGTTTTTTTGCAGGGATGTTGGATGGCTGCCTGAACTGTTGCAGATAGGGTTAGAATGTTTGTTTTTGTTCTCATTCCAATGTGTGTTTGTTAAGATGTATACAAGGTTTAATAGATAGGGCTTTGAAACAAGTTTTTTTAATGTAAATACAGAAGGGGGGAAATGTGGGACGTGGAAAAGCAGCCCTGGAACAGAGACAGTTCTGCTTTTTGGGGAGAAGCTGCAAAAGCAAGAGAAAAAGCAGGAAAGAGGGTCGTTTAGAGATGGCACGGTGGCTTTGTCATGGTAAGGAAGGTGCAGACAGAAAGATGCCCCTGGGACAACCTTTTGTATAGGAATGTTGTGCTGCCTCAGCCATGAGAGGGGATCAAAGTTTGCTCAGTTGTTATCAAAGTTGTCTTCGATCCCTTGTGCCGTTCAATATGCCACAATGCCTGGTTTATAATAACAACTGACAGTCTACTATAAAATTAGAAAACCCAATAAACCAACATAAGAAGAAATCAAATTTACTTAACGAAACCACATTTTTACATTTTTTACAAGTGCTTCTAACATTTCAGGTGTGCATATAAAGCCTGAAAACCTCGATTATCAATTTAAACATTTTTCTGACAATAATGAACACGGAAAACAAGGAATCTCTATGTGCTCAAGGGACCCACACACACACAGCTGAGCACTCAGCAGCCCTCCCTGGCCATGTGGTCCCAAAGCACAAAACCTGCCTTGCCCTATTTCCCTTCAAATTTTCTGGGGGAAAAATACACAACTTGAGGTGGGGGGAACCCCAGTTCCCAGGATGTGTAGCTGGAAAATTCATTTTCCTCAGGTTTTTCTATTTTCCCCTCACTTTTCTTGTGAACACACAGCCAAGCTTTGGGAAAGATAAGGAAGCCAAGCATTCCCCCAGTATCACTGTGCCCTGAGATGCTGAAGATGTCATGGGTACCAAGGGCATCACAGGTGCCCGGCAGGTGCAAGGACAGGAGCAGTGGGCAAGGTGTCAGCAGTTCCCTGCTTCCCCTGAGCATTGGATGTGGACCTGATAAGCTGCTTGCCAGCACTCTTCCTGCTGGGAGGCAGAGAGCCTGGCTCTCGCTGCGTTTCTACTGGCACATTTCACCTCTAATTTGGGAAAAAAATCTGGCATCCCACCCTCTCAGGGCTGCCAATGGCTGCTCTAGATAATGGCTTTAAATAGAATGATGTGAAGTCTCCACTCTGCTGATGTAATGGGCAAAATTCCTGCTGGATTCAGCGAGACCCCGGTGCACCTGTGGTCATCTCAGAGATGGCCCTGACCGTAGCATCCTGCTCTGGACCTGTCCTTCACTGCAGCGTCCCGGGGCTGTCAGAGCTGTGTGGGGTCCACCCTGCTCTACAGAGAAAGTCAGGGCAGCGCAGGGGTTGTGCCCACGGGCTTTGCGCAGTCTCTTAGCAATGGATGAGTTGCACCAACCCTCGAGGAATCATCCCTCTTGCAGGAGCTGGGATGAGCCAGAATGCTCATGGTAGGGAGGATGGGTAGTGCAGCTGTAACCAGGCAGCATCCCCGGGCTGGACCCTGTGGGCACCGGGAGCCACATGCCAGAGCTGCTCGGAGAGGGATGTATTTCCTAGGCTGACTCTAGGGGTCATCAGCCTTCAGCTTTTATGTATGGGACTTGTCAACTAACTCCCTTATTCAAGCTCTCTGAAGGCAGCTGTCCCCAAGGGCCACCAAGAGACCCAGACAGCCGGTGGATAAACAAACACTGTGTGTTTGCTGAAGGATGCAGGAAGGGTTCCTCACCACAGCGGCATGATGCAGGCTGCCTGGTCCCGTGTAATTTGAAGAATGGCACTGGGGCCAATTGAAGTAATGAGGTTTGATTTTTTTTTTCTCTTTTAAACTTTTTGTTTCTTGTTTTTTATGAGGTATACTGGAATTATAAAGTCAGTAGGATATAGAAACAAAAAGTCAAAACAAAAAAAATCACAGCGTTTCACCAGCTAATGGAAAAGCCAAACATCTTGACATCAGCAGAATGTTTCATTTCAATGGTTTTTCTAAACAAGTTTAGTTCCTATGGAAAGTTTTCATTGAGATGAATTGGCAGAAAAGTGTGACCAGCTCTCCTGGCAGGGCACAGGCTGTCTCTGTGGTTATGCACATCCTTGTGTGCAGAGGAATGGTACACAACCCACCTCTGAGCACACACAGGCACCCACATGCCTCCTCCAGTATGTTCCTCAAATTCATCACCTAGAAATCCCTGCGTGCCTCTTGAGTTGAACTTGAACTCTACACCCAGCTATAACAAGCCTGGGGCTTGTTATAACCCAGTGTCTGCAGAGCCACCCAGCCACAGACCACCTTCAGCTGGATCCCCTCAAACTGGAGCAGGGTCTCAGGGGAGGCTGTTCACCTGCAGTTGATGTCTATCAGGCTCTGCCCATGGGAAGATGTTGCTGCTGACACTTGGGGACATGGAAATGAGCTCCTGGGCTTGGTAGCTCACTGCCTGCCCAACCAGTGCTTCCAGTCGGAGCTGGGCAGAAGGTCAGATGGACTCCCAGCATATGAAACTCCATCCATCGTGACTGTGGGGGCAGTCAACACAGTGCACTGGTGGGTGTATTTGTGGGTTTAGATGCCCCCCTATTTGCTGTCAATCTCTGCTCTGCCTGAGTAACAGCCATCTGCCACCCCTGGACAGGGGCAAAGAGTCCCCAGGTCACCCAGACAAAACACTGGAGACAGACACAGCTTCCACTTCCAGTCCACCACAGAGGAGGCAGCAGTGTCACCCTGTGTCACAGCTGCTGTGCTCTTCTGCAGGCTCTCCCTGTCTCTAAGCACATGAGCAAAAGCCTGCTGGAAAGGACTGCCAAAACCCCAGCCACCCCCTCCCCTGATGCACACTGGGCACTGGGGCAGAGGAAGGCTGTGCTTGCTCCTTGAGCCCTACCCATCCATCCTGGGCACGTCCCCATCCCTGTGACTAGCTGCAGAGCCTGTGCCCCTGGCCACAGCTGAGCGCTCAAGCTGCAGCCAGAGCTCCCCAAGGAAGGGATAAGCCTGCCCACGGAGGGTGAGGCATGGCTGTGGCTTTGCTTGTTGCAGACATCGCAGGGCACTCACTCTGTGTGCCCAGGTGTCGGAGCACCACGGAGCTGCTCCCTCACCTTGGCTGCAGAGCCAGCAGCATCCTGCCTGCCAGTGTGGCACCCAGCGGGAGCTGGGCAGGAAGAGCCTCACCACTCCAACAAAACCCCTAACAGCATCAGAAAACATTCCCACCCCACACCAGGCTGAACCCAAAACCTCAAGCGATTTCCATGGAAAACCAACGACACTCCCAAATGGATTGCTGTGGCAAGAAACCAGCTGGGGTCTGGGAAGGAGGACCAAGGTCTTCTCCAGTGCTGGCAGAGGGGTGACTCTGCTGGAAGTCCCCCAGGCCCCAGCTGAGCACTCGACTCTCCAGGCGAGCGGGTTCGTACGGCCTGTCCCACTGCAACGTTCCACAGCATAAATAAAGGGATAATCACTTGAACTTCAGCCCGAGTCAGTACCTTAATGAGCAGACTGCGGTCCAACTTTCCCTTCCACTTAATGAATATTAATTAACTGTACACAATTGAGCAGCTCCAACAAAACAGCAAAGGCATGTGCTTGTCCTGGAGTGTAACGAGCGCTGTGCTCTCCTGGGACACGGGGAATGGGGGTCATGTCTCTTCCCCCCAGCCATGTCCTGGCGGGTAGGTGATGGTGAGTGCAGGGTGGTCTGCCTCTGTCCTAACGAGACATTCCTTCCAAACTCTGGTGACCTTTTCAGATAAGACTTTTAGCTCGAACTGGTGCATTCCTGTGCAACATTTTCCTTTTGATTAATCAACTCGTTCATTTTCCACCCCCAGTGAAACTCTTGTTGTGATGGAAAATTCCCAGCTGACATCGAGGTGGAGTTGCAGCTCGCAAGCAGGCTCAATGCCACGGCTGTGGGCTGCTCTGCAGAATCCCTAGGATAGGTGGGCACAGCAGCCTTGTCTCTTCTATGGCATACATGAAGAGATAGGTCTTTATCTCCTGTGTCAGCCAAGCTGATTCCCAGGAGAGTTTTGAGACATGAGGAGACCTTTCCTTGCTGTGAAGCAGGCAGGTGAATTCACACGGGGGATGTGGCCAAGAACAGAGCAAGCAACTCTCCATCAGCAGAGCCAACACTGTTGTCCCTGCATCCTGCTGTAGCCTCCCTATGCAGGAGCTCCCATCTGTTGGGGAGCGGAATGATGTGTTCAGGCAGGACCCCATCTGATGAGATGGGGGCTTTGGGGAGTGGGGATGGGCTGCTTCTCTCACGCTGGGGAGAGCACAGCCTCCCAGGAGCATCCATGCCAAGAGTCCATGATGCTCTCCAGATGCTCCCTCTTCTGTTCACAAAGGCAGAGATTGACACAATAAACAAACTATTTGTAAAATTCCTCAGTGAGGGCAAAAAACCCCACATTAAATGGAAACATCGATACCCCCTGAAAGAGTGCAGGAGGGGGAGCATTCCCAGGACCTGATGTTATACCAGTGGGTATAGAAATGGAAACATGCATAGGGCTGGATTTTCTAGCAGAGCAATTCACCAGAGAATATGAAGTTGTCAGTCCACAGTCCCCAGACAATATATTAACTTGCCCAGCAAAGGGGAAAGCAACGTGCCTGCCTGTGGCTGGGTGAGCTGGGGTGTGAGTGTGCAGGAGGGAGCACAGACACATCCCTCATCCATTGCCCCACACTGCTCCTGCCATCAGCTGTGCTT
The DNA here is from genome assembly GCA_027925045.1 of Hypotaenidia okinawae. NCBI lineage: Eukaryota > Metazoa > Chordata > Aves > Gruiformes > Rallidae > Hypotaenidia > Hypotaenidia okinawae. Next base: position 3,669,776 of record BSDF01000018.1, read on the forward strand.
CTCCAACCCCAACCCCAGGAAGAACCAGGCATCACAGGCATGTTCACCACCACATGAGAAGGCTCTGACCACCCTGCCAGGTGTTAGATGATTCTACCTAAAACCCTGCACCCCAAAGATGCTTGACTATGGGAGAAGTTTCTTTAAGTTGTTTGCTTTTTTAAATTTCAAAGTATGGCCCAAAATCACACCTTTGCAAGGCTTGGGTGCACCAAATCAGAGCAGAACCTCAGAGCAGATTATTTTAATCCTCTCCTAAAAGCCAAGGCCTGTTTCAGTTTGAAACAGTATTTTTCAGGTAACATGAAAGAAATCCTGGGAAGTGACCATGGCTCCTTCGTGAGATCTATCCCATGCTGCCCTCCGACCTTTCAGCCATCACATCACACCACCAGGCTAGGTCTGGTTCCAGGAAACTCCTGCTCCTGGCAGCATTATCCTACCCATAAATTCCCTGAAATGAGATTAAGGAAGGGGGACAGCCCAGCTCATCAGGGTGTGACTTCAAGGGACAATCTGACCCAGTGTCCCTGGACCCACAGTACCAGGCTGCTGGGTGCTTGGTACCATGTCACAGCATCGTGACTGTTGGTATGCTGTAGCCTGCTCAGAGGGATTGTCTATGGTCAGCACAACCGTTGTGACCTGCTGTGTATGTGATGCCCTAGCCCTGAGGTCCATTTATCCTGAAACACACCATCTTCACTGACCTAGGATTCATGGCATATGGCAGATACCCCCAACACTGTCTATTCAAGCCCAGTCCCTGCTGTGAGGACCTCTGTGGTCTCTCTTTTTCTTCTTTGGAAGCTTTTCTGGTATTTCCCTGCTTTGATGGCTAGAAAACACCTATTCTGTGTTCATGATGAGATTGTCCTGCAGCTTCAATAGCTGTCTCTCCACACAGCATTTCCCCCTTCTGTGTTCATATTCTGGAGTCACAACCCCTCACAGCCGCAGCTCTGGGTTGTCTGGACATAACAGAGCCTCAAGTCCCACCTGGGATGACGGTCTCCATCACTCACCTCTTGGAAGGTGACATTCTGCTTGTGCTTTGACTGCACTTGGTAGCTTTGCAGTCAGCACAGACTCCTCTTTTTATGGCAAAACCATTTTTAAAGCAATTTAAAAAGTGTAAGACTTCAGTGTTTCTCTGAGGAATCCCACTGATTGCTTCTCTCCAAACTAAAACTGCTCCTTTCAACATCATGACCATCTTGCCTCTTCTCACCAGACCCTAACTACACCCTGCCCAGGGTCCCTTCCTCAGCTGGTAGAGTCAAGTGAAGCAGCAGATTCCAGCTCTTGTGCCACAGATTAAGATGGAGCTGCAAACTCCTGCCCCGTGCCGATCACTGATGTTGCTCTAGAGCAAATCCTCTGACTGCAATGACCAATGAGCCCAAAAAGCACCACTCTGTTCCCAGACAGAGCACACACAACTGTATGCAGTGCCACCAGGACACCCTTCTCCAGCCAGCTGGTGCTGGTAGGGAGGTGGAGGAGCCCTGTGGAGAGATCCTTTCCTTCTGCTGAGACTGCTGGCAGAGCGATGGCCAGCAGTGGGATGGATAGCAGTGTCTTGCCAGCGCTACAGAACTGAACCGCTGCTAACAATAGCCTTCAGCTACAGGCCCCTGGAGCCAGGTCTGGAAACCGCCTCCTTGCAAGCATGGCCTGTGCAGGAACAGTTCCAGAGTGATTCAGAGTCAGAGTCTGCCTGATCCTGCCCCTGCTCCCAAAGAGACACAGTTTTCACACGACTTAGGTGGGCCATTCCTGTAACTGGTGTCCAGCAGCTGCTCCACTTCTTGCATCAGATAAAGCACCAAGGACACGTGTCCAGGACTCACTAACAAGCAAAACATGGACCGTGATCAAACTGGGAAGAGGAGAAAGGCTTTGGGATTGCTGGGAATTCCAGCAGGCTTTGCGGAGGCAGGGAAGTCTTTCCTGGAGTTATTTCTGTCTTTCCCTTCATTGCAAGGGGGAAAATGGCATTGTCATTTCTAACCAAGATTTCACTATGCTGCTGCCTCTTCCTGATTTACCATCCTCAAATCCCAGTGGAAGTGCCTTAGCTGGTCCGGGCCAACTTTTACTTTGGCAGATCAGGAGGAAAAATCACAAATGCCTGTGAATGTCACCAAAATATTCCTGAAGTTTTCATCACTTGAAGGAGTAAAGAGAATAAAAAGCAGAACAGAGAAGGGGGAGGGTGGGCTGGAAGGGGTGCAGAGAGCAAACAAACATCGTTTAGAAAAGCATGCTGTTACTCCTGGAAGTTGGTTTGTGGAAACACAATTTACAATGCCTATGAAAAGTTTGGCTATTCATACCATTCCCATTTGGAACCAGTAACCACAATGGCAAGCTCTCCTTTTGTGTACAATTACATAGCGTGATCTCCAAACCCAAACAGCTTCACCCATCCCAACGCTGCCTGGGCATATGAGCTGTGTTTTGCACAGGGGGTAAAACTTGGCACCACGAATGAGGCCGGCACAGAAAATTGCATTTAGCTTTTGTCTGCCCTGCCCCCTTTTTGCAAAAAGCAAAATATTTTGCAGTTTGTTTCCAATTTGTTTTCTAGAAACCATAAAGGAATGCCTGCTGGTGACATGGGGAAGTTTGGAGGGCGGGAAATCAAAAAGCAACCACTGTAAAATAGATGTTTTTTTAAAAATGGTGTCAAAGAAGGTATACTTGACATTGTATTCATCACCAAAAATTAATAATAATGATAAATTATATATATATATTGGGGAGACATTGGAAATTCCTACAGAGTTTTGTGGTGAAACAACCCGGCGATGCTCAGCACAGGGCTACCTTTCCTGTGCCCCAAGGCAGAGAGAAGAGCTTGGCTGATGTCCAAATCTCTGTGCATCCTCCAACTCGCTGGAAGCATCAGCACTGACACCGGGACTCCTTCTGGCTTGGTCCCACTTCCAGCCAAGTGACAGATGGTGCTGTCAAGGTCCAGTCCCTCCTCCAAAAGTTCCTCTGGCATGGGATCACGCAGCCAGCATAGAGAAGCAGATACCAGCAGTTGACTAATTCTCCAGAACTCAGGGCTGTCTCCTTCTTCCTATGGCCACATCCTGGCCTCGCTCCCTTTGGGGGTGAGAGCTCAAAGTGGGGTAACAGAGCTTCTCCAGCTGTCCTGCACTGGGTGGGTTCCCTGTCCACCTTTGCCTGTAACTGCTATTTTCCAGCCTGCTATTGCTGGAATGTCATACTTGATCAGTCCAGCATTTTAAGGGATGCTCCAATCTCTCAGGAACCCATCACCTTGATTTGGATGGAAATTGAGTACCAGAAAAGCCCCATTTCTTCTGGCATAATCGAGAGGGAAATGCCCTTGGCTACCTTCTCTGTGTAAGCAGGACCTGGGGCAGCAGAACCTGGCCTTACCTCCTAATGGTCTACAAAACAAATCAAAAGGGTTTTGAGATCAAATGCTTCTGGGTTGGTTTTTTTTCCATCCTCTCTGTTCCTTTCCTATTCAGTGGAGGAGGAAAACCACACCTCAGTCACCTTGGGGGAACAACGCAGAGAGACAAGCCGAGCTCCTGCCTTGTCCCGTCAGTGAGATGGTCTCGTGGGGAGGACGTTGCTCTGGGGCTTTGCTCAGACCTTGCAGCTTGGGGCACACCGGGGAAGCATCTCAGGTGAGGATTTGTATCTCACCCTTGGTGACTGTGCAACCTAAACGAGCAGCCAGATTCTCCCAGATCCAAGAGGTCTCCAACCCTTGCATCTCTGTGCTTGGGCACAGGGAGTGGGCTGTGCTCGGCTCTCCATTGCTCCTTTGCTCTCCCAGGTGCTCAGCTCCAGCCTGCATCAGTGGAGACCCTCGTAAAGACAGGGCCTGGCACTGCTAGGGGGGCTGTGACCCCCCAGCCCCCCAGCACAGTGGGTGGAAGGCAGCCTTGTCAGGGACGTGGCTTGTCCCAGCACTTACTAAATAAAGAGTCCTTTAAAAGAAATGCCAGGACACGCATGTTCCTGAACTGGGACTCATGCTATTTAGGGTCTCTGCAAAGCAAATAAAATGTCTATTACAAAATAACTATTTAGAGCAAATCCTGCCCAAAGATTGAGAGAGAACTGTGTGTTTTAACATGGTCTGTTTACAGTGCATCATTGCTGGTCTGCCTCGAGCTGTGCTGTCACACAGCAAAAATGCATCTGCATTCCTTCAGTGCAAAAATACTCGTGTACAGACATCACAACAGTATCACAGCTATTTGCCTTTCTCCTTGGCTTTTTGTTGTGTTGTTGTTGTTTTGGTTTTGTTTGCTTTTTGGTACTTTCCCAGCTTCTAGAATACTGACCTAATATATACTTGGCCCGGGCTAGCACTGTTAGTCAGATCACCAGTAATTAGCTCTGCCGCTGAAGTGCTGGGGAGGCTGGTAGCTAGGGGACAGACCATCGATGCCATCATAGCACTGTAGCCTGGGGATGCTGGCATGGAGGCTCTATGTTGCTGAGAGTAAAGAGTGAGCGGTGACCCATGTTATTCCTCCTCCATCACAGCTCATCCCTCCCTGGAGAGGGAGTCCAAAGCTGGGACATGCTGTGGCTCTCCTGCTGTGTCCCAGACCCACGGCTGGAGCCCCTTTGGGCACTGGGACCAGAGTGGGAGAGGGGAGGCAGGTGAGCTCTGCACCTGGGGATCTGGTCTGAATAGATGGATGAGGAGGAACGCTTGCTGATACATTCAGAGGTGCCAAGAAATCAGGCAAACTCCTGCATAAACATCTACAGGAGTCTTGTGCTGGGGTCATTTCCCAGGCTGGATAAAGTAGATGGTGATAGTGGCAGGGAGATATTCCTAAAACAACGTGGTTAAGGCAGCTTCCCAAACAGGTATTCCCACCGCCATCCCCATATCTCCATCTCCATGGAGAGATGCACAGGTGGGCAGGTGGGTTGTCTCTGTATCCTGCTTTTAGACAGCCTGGGGGCTGCCACTGTGGACCCTGGGGAATCAAAAGCTTCTCACTGTGTTTTCTGGCCATGAAGCTGTTGGGACAAGGTGGGAGGATGAGAAGCCATGGCAGCAGAGTGTTGTGTTTCCTCCACAGGGAGAGCTCTGAGCTCCTTTTGCTATCCCTCCTGCCAGGCTCTGCATGCCAAAGGCCTGGTACTTCCAGCACTGCCAGAGGCACAGGGCAAGCCCCATTTGTCCCATCACCTCTTTTCTACTGCCCGTCCACAGCTCTCAGCTCCTGGGTGGGAGTGGGATGCCCTCCCAGGAGCATGCCTGCACTTGCAGGGAGTTGAGCTGCATCATCCTGCACTTTCCCACTTCTCATTTCTCCTGGATCTGTAGCCCTGTAACATCCATGCTATTTTTTTCCTCCTTCCCTTTTGCTGGTTTACGGCTCCCCAGCCCGCTCTGTGTGAGCAGAGCACTTCTGGGACAGATTATTTACTAGAAGGTATTTGGTACATTGCTTTAATAATGAGAACAATTTTCTTCTTTTTTTTTTCTTTCCTGAAGCCTTACAAATATGTTTAAAATCTAAATACAATGAGGCAATGCAACATCATTTAATAGTTCCAATAATATGCCAAGCCTGAGAATGACAAAGGCTGCCGGCGGGGTGCTACGAAGCAGGGTTCAGAACCCCACCGCTTCCCAGCTAAGCAGAAACAGATTTCCAGCAGTAAGACATTTGTTAACCATTTTCAAGGCAGCAGGACGGGGCTCAGAGCGAGCCCGGCCGCCTGCGTGTCACTGCCTTGCAAAATCTTTGGCACAGGCACGCATCGGCGTCCGTGGAATTAAGGCCCTTGTGAAGACTTAAAGGCTTAGTGGACTAATATACTTAAGATGGATTTTTCCAAATATTATTCTAAGTCATTCAGAGACACCGTGTCCTGGTGCTGATAAGTGTGAATGAACAGAGCTCCAGGAGCAGAGCCGGCGCGTTCCAGCCGCTTTTCCTTCAGCGCTGTGCATGCCGCTGGGAGGTAACAGATGGGGAGGTGGGACTCAGCCCGAGGGCTGTGCTGGGCAGCTGAGCAGTGTGGTGTGTCCCAGACCGGATCCCGGGACTCCGTGCCTGCCCTCCGTCAGGGTCGCTCCTGACTCAGGGATGTGCAGGGACACAGACACTGCTCCAGGCAGGGCACCCAGGAGCGAGTCCCTTCTGCACCCATGGGCCGGCAGACACGTCCGAGAGCCTGGAGCTGCCGTGCTGCTGCTGGGGAGGGGAATGTCACCTCCCTGCCAGCACTGGTTCCTCCAAGCAGGATGTCACACGGTGTCAGGACTGGGCCCCGTGGGCTGGTGAGGATGTTCACCCCCAGCACGTGCACATCTTGTCCAAGGATGAGTGACAGCCTTGGCTCTGCACAGGACTTTACACAGCCCCAGGCTGCAGGCTGGGCATCTCCTCATCACCCAGCTCATTAGCACCAGCCTCTGGGAGCTCAAACCACATCCCCCTGCACGCCCTGTACCACTGTGTCCTCCACAGCCCCTGCACTGGGTCAGCCTCTGGCTCCCTGCCACACAGCGCTTGCATCCCGCATCCCAACCCTGCTCCACTGAAGACAACGACGAGGGAACAGCAATCCTTCCCAGAGGAGAGTCCCACCACACGCTGCCCAAACTGAGACCCTGCTCAGGAGCGAGGCGCCAGCCTCTGCCTCCCCAGAGGAAAAGGATGAGAAAAGCAAAGCAGAACTATTGACAGCAGCAGGAGTGAGCCAGAGGAGAGGATGGAGACCTAATGCAATCCTCAGCAATCAAAACCAGCCGTGGTTCTGCACTGGTCTCGCGCAGACCAAAAGTCCTAATAAACTGTTAATGGGAAAAGCGATCATATTTATTACAGGAAAACAAGTTTATGATTACTACAGAGATGACATCATAACCCCCCATGCCAGTTTAAACAATATTTGGAGAATTCATTTGTTTTGTACTATTTAAAATTATAGTGTGGGAGCCTATTTTAAGTGCGCGTGTGAGAGTGTGTGTGTGTGTGTGTGTGTGTGTGTGTGTGTGCGCTGATGTATCCATGCTAATGTTTATTTAAAACTTTTATTTATAAAATTGATGTTTCTACGCCTAAAATGGAAATTTTCTGCTCTAAAACAACTCTTAATTGCAGAAAATTATTGTATACATGTATGTTATTCTGCACGTTCACATCTGTGTGTTTGTCACTGGGCACGTGCTTGTGCACATCTGCATGGTGACACCCGTGCCGGGACCTCTGTCCTCCTGGCAGCAGTGCTGCCACCCCTGCAAATCCCCTATAAATGGCCAGCTCAAGGAAGTGAGCAGTAAAGCTGCAGCACACACACCCCCAGCCCAGACTCCCACCCTAGTGCTCCTGCATCTGGTGACCATTGCAGCGGGCAGGGGACAACCTCTCTGGAGTGGGGTCTGTCCCCTCCGAGCATCCCACCTGGCTGCATCCCTGCAGCTGCCCCGCTCAGCCCCCCTCCATACTGTTAGTGTAGCACAGACTCACCACAAGCCTTCTGTCAGCAGAGTTAGGATGTCTGCTGGGACAAGGACTTTGGGGTTACATCTCCCATGCGGGAAAGAGATGCCCCCCTGCTCCTGCCACCACTCCCAGCCCACAGCTGAGCATCCCTGCCCTTACAAACTGAGCTGCCCTCCTTCCCACAGCACACATTCACTCCTTTGGGGGTGTCTCACTGCCTGTCTCACATGGACAGCCTGGGGTTTTACCTGCTCCAGTCCTTCTACCCCATGGGCAGCCCTGGTCCTACGAGGCTGAGACCCCTGGCCAGGATGGAGCCATTCACTACAGACCCATGGCTGGAGCCAGGATCCCACCCTGACCCCATCCCTTTTATTTCACAGCAGAAGGGAAGCTGGTGCCATTAACAGGGGGTGCAGCCTGCTGTCCCCCTTCGCAATGCTGCGGGACAGCCTGATGGCCAACACCACCCCATGCCCCTGAATGAGCTGCAGCAGGGCTTCTGGCAAAAATCCCCCTGCTTGGCTGTGAGATGAAGGGCCAGATGGACAGAGATGTGGGCCTCCTGCCTTTCTCCAGGATGTACCTGTCCTCCCAGGCAGGTCGGAGCTGGTCTAGACACCAGGGCCATAAATCTGCTGGCTGCCTCCCTGTGCAACGCTCCCACCATTGCTGGGACTGGGGGAGGCAACCCCAGCACAGCCCAACTGGGAGCTCAGTGTCAAAACAGGCTTATGAATGGACTGTCTGAAGGAGCTGGAAGGATCCCATAGGGATACACCCTACAGCCTCCTGGGCACCTGGGAAGCTTCAGCAGCACTGTGGAGCACCTTGGGACTGCAGGAGAAGCGCCCGTGTGCATCCCAGATGATGTAGGCACTCAGCATGATTTGCTCAAAGTTTTCTGAGTGCTCCTCTTGCTTTGCAAGTGGGGAAACTGAAGCATGGTCCAGGGTGATTTCTTCCTCTGGATGATGCAAGACTTTGAGCTACATCCCGTCCCTGACTCCGCTCTCATGCCATGGACCAAAGAGGGGCCAGGGCAGGCCCCAGTGCCAGGAGACTGGAGCAAGGCTCGCTTGAGTGCCCAGGACCTGCAGTTACAGCTGTGGGGTTCAGGGCAGCCCCGTCCCTTCCTGGTCCCTCTCCCTTGGGACTGGCCTTGCTGGTCTGGACCAGCAAGCAAGAACAAATGGACACATACAGGACCAAAACAAATTACTTGGGGTGAGGATGGATCCCTTTGGAGACCCCAGGACAACTTGGTCTCATGAACCCTGTCCTTGACATGCACGAGTGGTGGGACAGCTGAGCCAAAGTCACAATGGTCCCATCCAGCACCTAAACCATGGCCATGCCCAAGCCCTGTGGGTTTGGCATCCCCCCTGAGGACCCAGACCAAACAAGCTTGGTGGGTAAAGGTCACACACACTGCAGATGATCATCTTCCTGGCAGAGGCATGGTTGAAGCATTAAGTAACGTTGAGTAAACTTTGTTTAAAGGAGACAGCTGTGCAACTGGAATGAGCTACAAATGAGTGAGATTCCCAGTGACGTGTCTCCAGCTCTGATGGATCCTGACGAGTCTCCCACCGCCCACAGCGCAGCACTTGGAGGGCTCTGTCCCCGAGGAGCAGGCGTGTGGCAGAAGTCTGGTTGGAGTTCTGGCAGAAGGTTTTGGCTCACCATCTCTCCTCTGCTCAGAGAAGAGTGCCGAGGATTGTTTGAATGATAAGCAATCTCCAAGCTCTGTCTCCAGGCTCCCTTGGGATGCTGCACCCACACAAAATCCATCCCAGAGGGAAGTGTGCTCCCAGCACGTCAGGGCGGGAGGTGGCATGTGTCTGGGACACGAACTGCACCCACTGGAGACTAGCACAGGCCTGCAATTCCAGCTGAACCTTTGAACCCTGAGAGAAGGCACCTTCCTCCGCAGGACTCCAGAAGACAAGGCAAGATCTTTCCTTTGGGTGCATTCTCCCACCTGCTCCAAGTCTTTCCCGGGGCCTGGAGAACATGCCTGAGCCCTGCTCCCAGCTCCGCAGCCAGGAAGAGGTGAAGCACCATCTGCAGCAGGCCTGGGCAGATGGATCAGGAGGAAGAGCTGAGCTGTGGGCACTGCTCTGAGCAGGCTCCATCCCAGAATGGCTCCTAAATGAGATTCACCACTGAAAGATGTGGCTGAGAAACAGAGGAAACACAGGAATTCCCTGGGAGGAGACCTGGACACGGCTGTCCTGAAAGGGCTCCAAGGCCAGGAAAAGCAGCTTGTGACCCCAGAATTCATTTAAAAGCCACTTGCTCATTTTTCTGAGCCAGTGTAGTGAGGACAGAGCAGGAAGAGGACAGAACGGCACAGACAGCTGTCTTGTATACAGATGCTGCCTGAGTGAAGGGACTGAGGAGAATGACACAGGGGCAAAAGCCCTAAAAGATGTGAAACCACTCACTAACAGAGAGAAGCTACATCAGAGCACACGTTACTTACAGGGAGAGTGGCTGAGGCAAGGATTTGGCAGGGGAGTGACACATACATGGCTCCAAGCAAGGGAGAGCGAGTGTGGTGCTTTGTGAGCGCTGAACAGTGAGGGGAAGGGGAAAGCCCCGGGGTCCTTGGCTGTCAGGAGTTCCAGAAGAGGAGCTGCTGCTTCTGCAGCCCTCATGAGAGGGCACCAGACCAGCATCCCATGGTCCTTGACAGCCAGCCAGGCTCAGGAGGTTCCTGTGGCCTTGTGGAGCTTCCAGGAAAGAAGACAAGGGTTAATCAGCGTGTTGGGGAGAAGAGCCTGGGGGAGCGTGGTCTGTCCATGTGGGTGTGTTGAAATGAATGCAGCCCAAGAGATTCCTTAGATTGTGGTGTTATCTCTCACAGTCAGGGATGGGGACCCAACTCCAACCAGAGGGAGTCCAAATATCAGGCTCCAGCGAGTGGTGGTGCCTGGGAAGGGGCTAGGAGTGCTGAGGGGGAGGTCCTCAGCTGCGATCCTGTGCCCATTCCAGACTATAAAAGGCTATTTGCATGTCAGAAACAGAGTTGACTTCCACCCCTGACATCTCCTAAGCTCCAATGTCTCCTAATAAACTCCGTATCTTTATGCAAGGAGTTGCTTCATCTATACAAGATATGCGGAACGATGAGGCCCAGAGCCAGCCTGAACTTCCAGGACAAGGAGTACTGTTGTACACCAAATGTCTTCTTCACTTTGAGAATGAGATGAGAGGAAGCCTGGAAAAGGGCAGCCTCTGGCATGGGGGCATCAGGGAATGGCAGTGTGAGGCTCCATTCCAGCAGCAGGTGGGGTGGAATATTTTGTTGCCTCCATTGAAGCTCCAGATGGACATGCACGAAGGGAGTCTGTGCTGGAGTGGACCTAAGGGGACATGGCCTCAGTGGTGGATGGCAGAAGAAGATAGCAAAAGAATAGCCACCATCTCCCTTTCCCTCAGACTTGCCTTCAAGAATGACAAGCAGAATGTTGAAGTATGAAAGTGTGAAAGAAAAAGGAGGGATGGACCCTGGACACCTGGGCTCACTTCCAGACAGGCTGCCTATGACCATGGCCTTATTTTGTCTCTCTGTCTGCAGTTATAAGAGGGGACAGTGACATCTTTCTGCTTTGGATGCTTACAGCCAAAGACCTATGGAGAGATGGAGGCTGGTTGCATCTTGGAGGGGAAGCTGGGTTCGTGCCTGCCCCAGCTGTCTCCATCCCTGACACACACAGGAAGAAGACCTCGTGATCACAAGCTTTGCCACAGAAACCACAAGTATCACAAGTGCTACCAAGCAACAAGATCCAGGGTCTCTCCCTACATCAGCTTGCAGCAGTCAGTGTAACGAGCTGTTCCTCAGATGAGAACAACATGGGAATAATATGCCACTGCAGAGTCGTTCAAGGTCACTATGATGAGCTTGCCAGAAGAGAAGCCATGCCATGAGGAGGGCATCCGTGAGGCACAGAGGTGGCAGCACCCCCCACACGGCTGATGTAGCAGGAACCACATCATTTTCCACTATCAAACAACCCAGGGGGGTATGAGCCCTGCCATGACTGAGAACCATGGCTGGAAACAGCTCTCCAGCCACAGTCTGGTCACCTGAACAGTGACTGATGGAAGAGCCACACAGTCATTACTGGATCCCCTGATGGCCCTAAGTATGGTTTGAATACACTGGATAAAACTGTGGGGAGTTTAGGTATAACAGAAGTATTTATGCAAAGCATAAGGAGGGTGAGTTGGGTGACCAGTGGGATGTCCCCATCACATGGCTGTACCACATCTTACCACTTACTGCCACACGCAAGTGCAGTTTCACAGAGAGCACCTGCTTTCTGAAGAGGCACCATGGCTCCACTGGAGCACACCAAGGCAGGGGATAACCCATCACTGCTGCAGCCACAGCCCCTCTGTGCTCCCTGGCTTCCATGCACCAAAATGTGTGCACCTGACTTCACCTCTCCACTTCTCCACCCACAGTGTCCCGTTGCCAGAGCAGGTTGTGCACTGAGGGGTTTAGAAGGTGTTAACCCGTAACACAGACACACCCCAAGGGTCACCCAGCTCCACACAACCCCCCACGCCAGTTTCTTCAGTCTTGAAGTCAGTATGTGGTTTTCCCCCAACTGCAGACACTCTGAGAAGCATCATGTCAGGTCAAGGAATGACATTCCCTCTACAGGGACATTCCCCCAACGCTCAGGAAGCATGGCTCCTCCTTAGTGCTCTGTTCCCTGTCAAGGCATCAGCCCTTCCTCTCCAGCAAGCGTTGGCTTCACCTCACCAGAGTCCCTGCTCCCCCCTGGCTGCAACCACACACACCCCTGAACCCACGCAGCAGACAGCTTTCAGCTGCTGGATGATGAATCTTCTCTGGATGAGCTCTACCTGCTGCATAACCCAGCTCAGCTCCCTACCACTGCCCTCTCTGTCCGTCTCCAGGAGCTGTGGTCTCTAAAAGCATTAGCTACAGGGTCAGTGAAGAAACACTGGCACCTCAGCTGAGTAGCGACACTGGCAGACACATCTACAGCACTGCTAAAGTCACGATACCCCACTCCTCCTCCCCCTGCCCAGCCTGGGAGGCCTCCGCCCTGGTGCCTGAGCCCAGCAGCTCCCCACCCCAGGCACGGTCACTCCATCCCCTTCCCCAGAAAGCGAAGGAAGATGGCAGCCAGCAGCCAGGGCTGGGTAGGCCTGCTGGTGCTCAGTGCCTGCTGGTGCTCAGTGCCATGGTCTCTCCTTTCACTCCCCTGCTGTTCTCAGACACCACAGGAGCTGCCATCAGCCTGGCAGTGCCCAGGGCTGCCCAAGCTGCCACACACAGCCTGCGTGGCAGCGATCCCAGGCAGGGCAGCCAGAAACCCACTTGAGTAGTGAGATGTGCTCGCTGGAAGCCAGCAGACAAAGTGTCCTTAAAACTGAAATTCCCTGGGGAGAATAAACGCTCTGCATTTGTGGGGACAGCTGGGGTCTGCTGTGCCGACCCACCCTGACCTCTGCTCATGGCCTTGTCCCAAGGCTTCCTGACACCAAGAGGCAGTGCAGAAAACCCAGCGTGGAAGAATAAACACAGCCCGCGATACTCAGTTTGGGCTGCAGGACACTGGGGAGGGCAAACACTTCGTGTGGATTTCACAAGCTTTTAGATAATTTATTCTGGGGCACTGGGGTTAGTGGCTCTGGGCACCGTCCCAGGCGCCAGGCCTAGCCAGCTCCCTCGCTGTCCCAGGCACGGGGGTTAGACAGCAACTTGGTTTGCCAGGTCAGATGCCAAGTCTGCCTCAGAGGCTGACCCAGCACATCAAACCCAAGGTAACACACAGCTGTAGAATGTCTGTGGTGGGGCAGGAGAGAAGCAAGAAGCAGCAGGTGGACGCTGATACCAAGAGCAGCAGAAGGTCCGAGAGCTCTTCCCATCAGAGCTGGCGAAGGGGCGAGTGGTTCAGCCCAGACCCACGTGCCAGATGAATGCGACGCAGGAAGATGATGCTCAACCACTGCTGTGACACTACTCATCAGGCTCCTCATCCCAAAGCTGGGGAAGAGCTGTTGGCTTTCACAGGCCACAGTGGGCATCCTGGGGCTGGCTCAGCCCAAGGGGGCATGCCGGGGGAGCCCCCACGAGCTCCCCATCCCACCCAGCACCGCCTGTGAAAAGCATTCTTTCCAAGCACCCCAAGAGGCTTTCTTCTGCAAACCCTTCCAGATAAACCCAACTTATTTAGCTGATAATATATAAACAGTTTATCAGCTTTGCGCATTTTCAGTGCAGCGGGATGGATGTTGTTCTTGGAATTCTGTTTGGTCATAATATTTAGAAGAGGGCTCTGATAGCAAAGATAAGCAGCTCGCCCGCAGCAGATGGCTCGCGAGACGCTCGGCGGAGCCAACATTCTGCAGGGAATGAATAAACTTGTAATGCAAGTTGTTTGTAAGTGGTTTTAGCTAAATGTCACATGTAAGACTGCACAGACATGCTCTGTCCAAGGTGTTTGAATTTATAGGAGCAAGGATTCAAAGTCAGGGGCCAAATTTGCTTTTAAACTTCCTTAAACAAACGTACAGAGGATAAAATACCTCTGGATTTGCTCTTTGAGCAGGGGTGTGAGCAGGACGTGTGCAAAGACACAGCCTATCGTTCCCCAGCAGGTCCCTGCCAAGGGGCTGTGCCTGCTGCCATGCCCAGCGCAGGCTGATGGGGCCAGGCAGGGCACCGTGACCCCCGCTGAGATCCCCCTGGCCCCCATCCACTTTATGAATGACCCCCGCTGTGGCTGGCTCATTCACCTTGCAGTATAAAGGAAGCAAAGAGATACTCTCTTCCAAGCAGCTACCCAGTGAACTCTTGCTTTATCCCCTTGGACTGCACAGCCAGGCTGTGAGCGGCTCCCGGGGCAGCTCTGGGCAGCCGGCAAAGGCACCTGGGTGCCAAGTTCCCCCATGGCAGCCATGCAGGTGTCTGTCCCCGTGTCGAATGAGTTAACAGCCTTGGTGCTTCCAGCCCATTCCATTCACCCAGCCTGTCCCTTCCAGGTACTAGAGTCACACAGGTCACATTGCTCCAGCGTGTCCTCATGATAGAGCTACAGAGAGCTTTGTTTCCCAAGAGCCAGGCTCCTGCCCCGACACAATGGTGTTGGGCTTCTTTAAGTGCATCTCTTAATTAGATTTACAAGGCCTCTACTGAAAAGCTGCAGACAGCATTCGGAGTCCCTCAGCTCTTGTTCTGTTTAATTCATTCCCTTTTTCCTGGGCTGTGGTTCCAGCTCAGCATGTGAAGCCCTGCCATTGCCAGCAGGATCCTTCATTCCCAGAATGAGGCAGATCAAGATCTCTGCCATTCTGATCCTGTCCCTCTTCCGATCGCCCCTCACTTTGTTTTTTTACTAGTTGTTTTGCTGGCAGATTCACTGAGGGCTGGGCACTCTCTTCACCGTGCAGACAGCCTGGCTCTGGGGATATAAATTCCTTTGGCCAGCAATAGTGACTTTCTTGTTTTCCTGAGGAGGACATCACACATGCAATCCCCATGGTTTTGATGTGTTCAGAAAAACTTCATCTCTTCTGAGAGCACATTAATAACATCGATGCTGCCACCTTTACCTCCCCCTGGTCTCCAGGGTTCTCTCAAAAGCTTACAGATTCTGGTCTTGAACTTGGTCTCCACAGCCAGAGAAATACCAAAAGGAACAGGATTTGGGTCCCCTGAGATTGGTGCTTTCACCCTGAGGCATCCTCATAGGGCAGTTTCTTTTGGCACAGACGAATGGATGTGTGATGTAGGTGATCTGCAATCCCTCTCCAGAAAATACTCAGTTATATTAGTAAGAAGGATTTATCAGAAACAATGTGATCAATTTACCTCTGAACTGAGGATCAATGCAGGATGGCCATGTACCTTATTCTTACTTGTGCTTAATTCTTCTGCACATTTCCAGACCTCCTGCTGCAGTCCAGCTCAGCCAGTGCAGGTACCCCTGTCACACCTCTGGTCCTTCAGCACCTCCATAGATCAACCACCAAGAAGTAGCCCCTCCAGCTGCAGCTAACGTGGGTGCCCAGAAGCTCTTTTGAAACCAACAAGGGAAGGCAACTCCCTTCCAAGGTCCAACTCCCTTCCCAGGTTCCCCTAGCAGAACATGGGTGCTGGTCACACTCAGTGAACCCTGCCTCTACTGCTCAAGGAACTTCAGAGTAATAGAAGAACCAGAAGCTTAAGCAGCAGCAGAGCAGAGCCCAGCTGCCCCCTCCTCTGTCCCATGAGGTTCCCTCCACAGATGGGGTCCTTCAGAGCTGCGCCAGAAGCCGCTGCTCTCCATTGAGATGCAGTCATTGAACAATCCCTCTCTAATTGGCATTGTTTGCTAAAAATAAACTCCTCCTGCTCAATGAAATGCAGCCAGGAAGACACTGCTCCCTCAGGGCTTGGGCTTTCCATTGGACTGGCTGCCCTCATGCGTGGCTGGGATCCTGCTGCAGCAGTGCCCAAGCTGCTGGTGGTGGCATGGGAAAATGCAGTCCGTCACTAGCTGGGTGAACTCTGGAAGACTGTCACTGCACTGTCTGCCAGGTGCCAGCTCTTCCATGGCATGTGGGACAGTTGCTTTCCCAACAGCTTGTGAGTACCCAGCACAGAGTTACTCCTTTTCCATCTAAGATGGGGTGTCCCACGGGTTTGGGTCCATCCTGGGTGGTCATGTACCCCCCAACAGTAAGAGCATGGTCCCAGGCAACCAGCACAAAGACACTCCTATCCAAACGAGGGGAGGATGGCAGATAGCAAACTTTGCATGCTGAATTTTCTAAAACTAACTATAAATGGTAAAAACTCAAAGTCTTGCTTTCTCTGGAGGTTTTCAAGCAAAATAACCCCGAGAACGGCAGCTCCGACTTTTATTTGGATGAGAAAACATTCTTTCATTTTGACATCATCTTTGTCCCTTTTTATCATAGGGATAAAGTATCTTTTATCTGCACATAATGCATCAAGTTGCAGAGTGAGTCATAAAGTGAACCTATACAATTGAGCCAACGCTCTGTGCCTCGGTGAGGACTGGCAAGGTCTGAGTGTCACCCTGGAGCTCGAGGTGCACGGCCATAAACAGGCGTCTCTGCTTTCCGAGAGAGCCGACTGCTTTGGTCTGCGGGGCAGAGGAAGCTGTTGGCTTCACTGCAGAGACACTCCTGTGAGGCCGGTGGGGAGCTGGGCATGGACCAAATGGGGTGGCTGAGCCTTCCTCACACCTACTTAATTCAGCAGGGATGTGGAGTTTATTGATCTGCTGCGGATCTCCTTACGCACGCTGGCACGTGGGCAGGTGTGGGAGCTGCTGTGGGGTGATGGATGATGCTCCATCCGTGAGGACCGAGCAGGGTTTCTGTCTGCAGCATACTTGGGCCCCCATATTTGGTGTCAAAGATTCAGCAGGTTAACTCAGCGGCTGGAAGACGTCAGGACAGAGGTCTGCACTGCATGTACCCTTGCAGAGGTGTGCCATTAAAGTAAGAAAGAGAAAATCAAGCCTCGTTCCTTCCTGGAATGCTTCACACTCATGGTCCAGAGCCACCCTTGGTAGCAGGTGTGTCCAACAGTTCATCTTTTTTGGCAGGGACAGGGACATCAGTGCATCACATTGGCTCTGGAGTGCTGCCTTGGATAGCCTGTGTCTATCAGGATCTAACCATCCCAGGGTCAGTAGCATCTTTTCCTCGTCCTGGAAAGGCTTCTGAGCCAGCTGAGGGTGAGGAGGAAAAGGGTCCCAAAGTATTATAGTTCTTTGTCTCCATGTATTGTTATTTCCCTGTAAAACCTCCTCAGAGGAGGACATGAGAAAATAAACTGGCTTGCTTCTAACCACAGACTGGTGCAGCCACCCCTGCATGGGACTGGGGCTCAGAGAGGCAGGGGTGGGCTGTCAAGGAATAGGTGAGGGCTGAAACAAACTCTTCTCAGCTAAAAGCAGCTTTTGAGGGCTGCCTCCCTAGAGGTGCCAGTGGAATGCCTGTGGCTGCTCAGTGAGAGGAGGAGGGTGGACACAGGGAGTCAGAGGTGTGGGTCCTCTCCAGGGAGCCAGGGCCAGGTTATCAGCAGCATCTGCAGACCAGGACCTGGGCCACAGCTCTGCCACCGGTGCAGATGACACATTTCCTCCCATCAGGGACACTACACCAGCCATCTTTCACTGCTCAGGGCAAGACAACATGACTCAGCTTTTACCTACCCTCTCCTCAGAGGGGTCTTTCACTCCCCAGAGCCCTCAACCACCCCCTCTCCCAACTCCTACAAAGCTGCTGGATTAACATTCAAAGGTGAAAGCACAGCAGGAAACGCTTTGATACCAGGAGACGGACCAGCCCAGGAATGTTACAGGATTTTTCCGTGGCTGTTTCTTCTCAAGCATGTACACAAGCAGCACTGGGTTATGCAACTTCACAGCAGTGCCTTTTAGCTGCTCCAGGCCGGGGGACGGGGGCATTATTTAGAGTACTCCTCTCCTTAAATCAAGCTGAGAAATGTGCACTGGCACGAGCAGCAGGGCTCGCAGGGCGTGCTGGTTCCAAGCCTTCCCGCTCATTTGTACAGCGCAGCATCTTTCCAAGAACAAGGAAAGCTCTGAGAGCCCACAGAGGCCTAATCATGTGCAGTCCCATGGGAGCACATGTCTTGAAGGCGGGTGGCCAAGTCCCTGGGGATGTGTCCTGGCTGGTATGACAGTGCAGCCTCATCACACGGCAGGGCCTGAAAAGCCACGCTGATAAAAGCACCCTTCCGTAGCCTTGTAGGGTTGGGTTTCGTTACCCTGGGGAGGTAGCTCCCCTTAGCCTCCCCACACTTGGTCTCCTTCCTCCCCTGTGCTCCAGAAACACCCCACTCCTACCAGCTGCTCCACCATACTGGGCCACCTCAGCATCTGCAGGACACAGTTACGGTGCCACATGAATGGCAGCAGACCTCAGCCTGAGGCTGGAATGAAAGGGCGTGGGAAGGAAGACACCCCCTTACAGTGTCTTCTCACATCCCTGATGTTCAGGAACCTCAGAACCAGACAAAAGTGTGTCCTTCAGCTTTGAAGATCTCAGCTTTGCTGCCTGGCCCCATGATCTCCATGGGTTTGATTGCAGGAGGGAGGGATTGTAGTTCTGGTGTTGGGGATCTGTCTGAGAGCCCTGTTCTCAGTGATAATCTCAGCTGGATGTCCCCCTTCCAGTTGGGAGGGGTGCTATTGAGGGAACCAAACATCTCCCCTCTGAAGACTTGGAGACTGCAGAAAGTACAGCCCAATGTGGGTGTTTGGTGGAAGAGCTGAGCCTGCAGCAGTCCTCGTGCTGTTCAGTAGCACTCACATCTCTCATCCTGGTAATCATCACTAGCAGCTTGGAGTCATCATGCTTGCAAACCTCTAGAGGGAACGTGGGAGCGCTGCTGCCCATGCGCACTGCAGCTCTCGGGCGTTTGGCTTCCCCCTGTCCCGAAGCTCCAGGCAGGAGTGGGACCATGGCTCCCTGAGGAGGGGGATGAGTGCGAGCAGCTTCTGCTGGCTGCACCAGCCACCAAGCCACAGCTTTCACACTGGCCCACAGGAAGAGCTCTGCTGATGTTCCTGCACGAGCTGTGCCTGGAGCACAGACCACAAGCAGCTGTGCTGAGCATCTGGGCTCTCCTGGCCTTCGGACGGCAGCACCAGGGGCGGGAGGAGAGCTGGGCAGCACAATCCCCACTGGCTGCTGCCTTGGTCAGACACCTCCAGCCTTTCCCCGGTGTCCTGCAGCTAACGTGGTGCTGTGAAGCTGTCTGTTGAGTGAGTGGCGTGGTACAGGGACGCAGCGCACAGCAAACACACACCACAGGCTGCAGTTCAAGCCCCTGCTTCCAGACAAGGCTGCTCTGAAGGAACCGTGAACGCCTGCGGAGCTCAGCGCCAGGCTGGGTGGCAGAACCGAGCCTGGTCCTCCCAGCCAGCTCAGCCTCCTGGGGACTGCACCACCATGGCTCAGCTTTTATTTTTAGCTCCCCCTTATCAGGAAGGAGGCGGCTGCCAGCTGCTCCCTTCAGCGCAGCACAGGAGAAGTAATCAGCTCTGGCAGCGACCGCAATGGCAGCGGGGCTGTGGCTGGTGAGCCAGGAGAGCCTGTGTCTCGCTGCCCACAGCTCTAGGGAGTGGAGTGGAGAGGGGCACGCTGAGCACGGGCAGGTGGGCTTCCCGGAGGGTCCTCATCCTGGCCACACACAGCACATCGTCCCCTCCCCAGGGAAACTCCATGTTTGCTTCGCCAGCACTGGGGGAGAGGCTTGAAAGCCATCCATGTACTTGTGCTCATCACCAGGAAAGCTCCCTGGCTGATGGGATGCAGGATGCTCTGCACACCCCCGGGGGTTGCGTCCCCGTTCTGCTGTCGGCAAAGCTGACGGGCTCTTTGGCCAAACTAGGCCTGCTGTGACTGCCATGGCCCTCATGCAGCCATGGCTCTGGACCACGTGTCTCAGTTGGCTCCTCGGAGGAAGGAGTTTAGTGCAGGTTGGGGAGAAAACGTGAAGAGGGGCAAAGGGCATTTTTGGGGGTGTCAGGGACCCCTGGGCTGTGATGCACCTTTCCCGGAGGGCATAGCTCACCCTAAAAATGACATAGCAATACCTTTCCCAAATAAAGAGGAGGTTATCCAGAGCACAGCATCCCCCCAGCCACGAGCAAAGTCCTGTCCATAGCACGCTGATAATTAACAAAGAGAAAGTGTGTTCCTCACGCAGAGCTCAGGAGCGCTGGGCAGGCACTACAGAGACATCAAGGAACTCCAGTGGGACTGCATGCGCCTAACAAGTGCAAAGAGGACTCACTGCTGAGCTCCAGGGGGGCTTTCGGCACCGTACAGAGATGGGAGAGGCAGAGTGGGATGTCTGGGCTGCAGCTGGAGCAAACTTGACTTTGCAGCTCCAGGCAGGAGAGTGCTGCATCCTGTCCAGAGAGCAGAAGCCAAAGGTGCTCTGAAAAAAAATTAAGCTACTGCCTGGGATGCAGCACGGGGATGCAGCAGAGGGATCTGGAGCACAGCTTTGAAAGCAGGTGCTATGCAATGTCCAGAGTGCAGCGCAGACGGCACACTGATGCTCTGCCAGATGCCAACCAGCACTGGCCATGAGCTTTGAGGAAGGTAGGGTGAAAAAAGCGTTTCTGAAAGGGTCAAGTAGCTTCTGCATCACCTCCTAGATGAGCTCATGAACAGCCATCTCCTCTACCCAACACATCCTGTTCTGGGTCAGCATGAGGGAGGAACAGAGAAAGCTGAAACCCCACTGTAATCGCAGGAGGTCCCTTGTGGTTCCTGGCTCAGGCTGATGCGGATCCATTTCAGCTGAATGCAAGATTATCTTGACAGCTTGAAAGCTATTCTTGAACACAGCTCGTGCACAAGGCACTGTGTAGCTGGGGGAGACACTGTAAATCACTGCTCGGTGGACACGGGATACCAAATAAGTGAAGAGGAGATAACAGACCATAATATAGGTGTGACTCACTTTGACAAACGCCTTTGAGATGGCAATGCAAGGCCTCGTTATTGCAGCCACATGAATCAGCAGAAAGGGCCGTACTACGACCAAGACCTGGATTAATGGATGATTCAGTGGACTCAGACTTGCTACCAAATCCCACAGCACCTCACAATTCCCACTGGAGTTAAGGGCTGCTGGACAAGAGGACGGTGCCAGAATCAGAGAGGGTTCTGGGGACAAAGTCAGTTCATCCTAGAGACAGAAGTAACAGCTCCAAGAAACAAGGCAGAAGATTTCCAAGGCAGAGTGCAGATCATTCCCAACACAACTTCTAGGCAGGAAAGGGAATCCCAGGATAAACAAAGTTTCCTGATGGTCTGCACTGCCCAAAGGTGGCACATACACAGCAGCTGAGCAGCCCACAGCAAGTCCCTGACCTCGTTCCCTGTTTCAGCTTGACCCCTTGTATCAAGAGGCTTTCCCATAGCTCTGTCCCTTGGGCAAGAGCAGAGTGCTGCTGGTGACACAGGAGGAGCTCTGCCTCTGCTCTTCAGGAGCTGAGCAGTAAAGAGAGGATGAGAAAGCAGAGTGACTCCTACACCTCACAGTGTTCCTATCCTGCCTTCCCTCCTCTTCCTCAGCTCAGCCACCACGGTGTCCTTCCCTTTCCACCTCTGCAGTGCTGGGTGTGAGAGAGGAGAGGGCAAGAAACACCCTGGCAAGAAAGCAGAGCAGATGCAGCATGCTGATGGAAAACTGCCTGGGATGAGTAAAGTGGGGATGGGGAGAAGCTGGAAACTTGGTACCCTCAGGGAACCACTGTGAATGGTGCCATCATCCCCTCACTCAGGAATCATGGATGCTCCTTGTGTGGGGAGCCCAGATGTGTCCAGTCAGCAATCATACCCCCACCACGGGGTCTGTAATCACCCACATACCCCACTGTGATGCTGTCTGGGCTGTGGAGACAGAAGAGCGTTAGAGTCCACAGGGCTGCGGTTTGGGAGCACCTATGCCATGACTGGCAGGGTGACCCAGGTGTGAATAGCAGGTTTATATTTTCTTCACACCACTAAGCATCCCTGCCATCAGCAGTGCTCAGGCTGGAGACAGCTTTGTTTGCCCTGAGCCCATTTCAGGAGCCAGGGAACAAGCAGCAGTCATTTTCTAGCCTCAGTGGGGCTGGCTCTTACTCAGAAAGCTCAGCCAGCCCTTTGTACCAGCCCCACAAACCAAAAAGGGTCTTTAAATGGTGAGTATTGGAGGTGCCAGCATATAACTCAACCACTTCTCTTAATTTTTGCCTTCTTGCCAGTCCTCTTGTGTTACAGACAGGACATATCACTTCTCCTGATTGCTCGAGGACGCTCTGGCCAGGACCCACGTACGGGTTTCGCCATTAATAACAGACACGGAGCCATATCTCAACCAGCGTCCATCTCCCTTGCTCACAGCTCCCTCCCTTTCAGGTGTGTCCCTGCCAGAAAAGATTTGGGATCTGTGGCAAACTCCAAGGCTCTCTGAGTGCCTTTGGCCTCCTCCACTGATCTCCAACCCCAACAGAGTGACTATTTGCTTGCTCAGTGCAAGTTTATCCTGGAAGCCCTCACCGATACTCAGCCACATTCGTCACTTGAGTCTCTGCAGACCCTCTGCCAGTCCAGGTGGGGTTTCTTACTTCTCTCTTTTCCCCCCAGCTCTTAGTCCTGCTCAGGCCAGCTCGGAGAGATGCCTGGCTCCAAGCCACACATCAAGAGCTGGTATCAGATCTGGATCACGCAGTCTCTTTTTTATGGGGAGAAGTTTGGCAGCAATGGACCCTCGAACTAACTGCTAAAACCTCTCCTCTCGGCTGGGTTCCCCAGCCATTCACTGCACCAGGACACTAAGCCAAGCCAGAGGCACCTCCTGGGGAGATTTCATGCCAGACAGTGGCCTTTGACCCCTAGTGAGATCAGCCCTCCACATCCAGTACCAGGAGATGGTCTACTACAAATGCCAGGTCCCACCCATCTCCACCTCCTCACCATACTCCTTGCTGGTTTCTGCCCCAGAAGCTTTCCTACAGGTGTTTCTGTTGAGGTGTCCACTCCACAGCTCCTCTCCATTCCTGGGGTATTTTTTGTAAATATCCCCATCATCCATCTCACTTTAGTTCACCAGGAGTGCCAACTCATGGCGTGTGTCATACACACTCAGCCAAGCCCCGAGTCCTACAGCTTTGCACTACCAGATGTTGCAGATGTTTCTTTTCTCCAGTCTTGCTTGTTCACCATCAGTTGTGGACAAATCCCTGTTTTTTCATGCATGCTGAGCACCAAGTCACAGGGCAAACTGACTGTGCTCACACTCTCCACCCTTCTCTGAGCCACAGCCCAAAATTTCCTTTCTTAGGAACTGGCCTTTTTCTCCCTGCCCAGCAAATGCCAGAGTGCATGGCTGCCTCTTCATCCCACTGATACTTCAGTCCTCTTGGTTTATATCATTATGAACAGTCACAGCATAAACAACCATTGATGCTAGAAGTGTTTAAAAATCCTACCAACTGAAGAACAGTTTCGAATTAGAAGGGATGGAGGATGAGAGGCAACTGTGCACAGGACACGTTCATAAGAACACACCACAAGTTCAAGAGATGCATCTCTTCTGGGCATGGCACAGCAAATTAGAACACCACAAGCCTGACCTGGTCAGCTATGCAGGAGCTGCTCTTTCTCACCCTAAGCCAAGGAGATCAGAGAAATTTGCATATTCATTCTTTTTCCCCCTAAGTCTAAGCTTGGTAACCAGAGCCTCAAAAGAGCTCCAGGAGGAACGCTCCTTTCACATGCCTTGTTTAATGTCCCAATGAGATTTTTTTAATTAGTAAAAGTATCTGACAAAGTCCACACTGGGCTGCAGCACTGCAAGTACACCTCAATAACTCAGAGCAAACTGCCTTGCAAGACAGAAGCACCAAGTTCCCAGCCAGCCATCTAAGCAAGGGGGATTAGGCTGGTTAGACTCCTGAGAGACACCGCCAGTGCTAGGGAAAAGCACTGTTAGTACACCCAGATGAGCTTGATGCTACCTTAGACCCTCCTAAAAATTCATGAGGGGGTTTTGCACCCAAGGACACCTCGCAGAGACAGCATTCAAAGGCACCAATGGCATCTTTCTGTCCCTTATTCTCCAGGATTCAGGTTTTGTTTTTAAATGGCCACAGCATCAGTGTTGGTGCAGCACCTCAGGGCAGATCAGCTCCAGCCCCCCACCTGCGGGGCGGTCCCGTCTCCCTGAAGGGAGGAGGAAAATGAGGAGAGCCTTGCACCATCTCACCCTCAGCCTAGTTTGGGCTGTCCCCAGGAAGCACGGGCAGCCTGGGAATCAGGCTTTCCAGCTCTGCGCTGAGCAGTGCGTGCTGGCCCCGACGGAAGGGCTGGCCCACACGTGCATCTTGCTGGGGCTTTGTCTCCCGAGGGGTCAGGCAGCCCCTGTGGTGCCGGCGCCGTGCCATCAGTCTCTGTGTGAGGCCAGTGCACAAGGCAACACAAAGTGATTTTACACTTGACAACAATGAAGTATTCTTGCGTGTAACAACAAGTATGTGCTCTCCAGACTCGATGCCTTTTGGAGAAGCCCTGAAATCCATCAGCCCCATCCTGCCCTCCCAAGGGAGCAAGTGACAATCTGCCTGTGCTCTGCCTCTGCCTGGGGGGATGTTCTGGGGCAAGCTGCTTGTGCCCCGTGGGACAGCAGACACCCCAAACCACAGGGGAGGAAGAAGGGTGGGAATACGAGCCAAGAGCTGTGGCTTCAGCTTGTGGATAGGAAGAAAGGGAAGGAGAGGAGGCCAAGGTGCCTGCTGGTGCTGCAGCGCGACAAGCCCTGGACCCAGCTGGCAGAGCTGGGAGATCCCCAGTCAGGTTGGGATGGACCAGCAGACCCAGCCGGCAGCCTGGCCGGGTCGGGATGCAGGGCCAGCCAGAGCAAGGCATGGGGACAGGCAGGCAGCCATGTGTCACAAGAGGGCATGTGGGGAGCCACAAAGCCCTGTGACGTGCACAGGGATGGGCCTGACCTGGGGCTCTCTTGCTGCAGCCACCCTGGGAAGCATCCGAAGGCAGCAGTGTGGGATCGGTCACAGCCCATTCCTGGGGTGCTGCTCTCCCAGGCTGTGCTGCTGTGATCAGGGAGCGTGAACTACATCCTGCTGGCGTTCAAAGAAACCTGGGAGAGTTTCACTGCTTTCCCCTTCTAGTATGACCACAGCATTAAGAGCCTTTGGATGAGGAGCTGGCCGTGTTTGCTGTACTTCAAGCCACACCACGCTGCTGGAAACATCACTGGAAAGCTGATCTGGCAGAGTTTTATCATGAACAGACAGCCTGGAAACTGCAGGTGTATTTGGCCACATCTTGTGTGCCTGTGCATGCTTCCCACCTTCCAGGAAGCACACTGCAGGGAACACCAGCAAGAGAGGCAGGCACCACCAGAAACCCACTAAAGCTCAAACCTATATGAGACACATTCCAAATATTTCTCCCCAAAAAGGGAGGGGAATAAAATGGGGGAAAAAAATCCCACATAGGGAACTTCAAATGGAATCAAACAGAAAATCTTCATTTCTCATCATCTTTTGAAATGTTGCTTTTCAACTGAGAAATGCCACTGACAAGCCCCTTGCATTCAAACCAAGCCACCCTGCTTTGATTCTGATACTTGCATTCACTAAATCGATTTTTTTCCCATCA
Source organism: Hypotaenidia okinawae (assembly GCA_027925045.1). NCBI lineage: Eukaryota > Metazoa > Chordata > Aves > Gruiformes > Rallidae > Hypotaenidia > Hypotaenidia okinawae. The sequence goes on from BSDF01000018.1 coordinate 3,695,473, forward strand.
AGAACAGACCTTTTTCTGTGCAAAACAGTGAAAAGCTCCTGGCCTGGCAAGCTGATGAGGAGGATGAGTCTGAGAACCAAACCCTGCAGCCCAGGAAGAGATGAACCTACATCCCTCTGCCCACCATTCTATTCAAGCCCACCAGTGCTGGGCTGTAGACCCCCAGCACAACCACTCTGTGCCCTCCCAGGACATGAGGCTGCTGTGACCCTGGGTGAGGGCTGCACAAGGTCGTGGGGGCTGACAGGCATCTCACCCTGGGCATATGCTGAGCTCACAGTCATCTCACTCACCCAGGACAAATGAAACCTGAGGACCACATCGCTGCAGCACCTCCATCTGAGCTGAGCAGGCAGGAGGGCTGTGGGGTGTGCAGCAGGGAACCTGTGCTCACTCCCATCCTGGAGGATGCCAAGTGGTATCCCTGTGCCAGGGACACTGTCACGTATGAAACAAGTGTCATCATGCCAGCCCCAGCTCTGCCCCTTCCCACAGCGGTGCCCATGGACACCCCCTCCATTCTCACGCTGCAGGGCCCTGCTCACCCCAGGCACTGGCCAAAGACACTGAACAAATCCGTGTGGTTGGTCTTTACAACATGAACTCAGTCAGGAACGGGGGGCTGTGGGGTGTGTTTCACCTCAGCTCGGCAGAACAAGCTATGAGGTCATCATACGTGCCATGACATCCCACGGCATGGTAACCCACAGCCCAGGGTGTCGCGTGGGGTGTGAGCAGGGGGTACACATACCCCCTATAAATGCCAAAATCGTCCTGCACCCAACTAAAAACATTTATTCTGGAAGAGTCTAGATGCTCATGGCTAAAGGCAATAAATCCAGGTTTAATTTCATAGTTACTGCCCTGTTCAGGGTAAAATGCTCATTTTTAATATCGCTGCCTGTGATCTGACATTACCAACGAGATGTTGCAATACAATATCTGAGTCACTGCGCAGGAGATAATGGTATTTTCTGGAGTTCAATCTGGAGGAGAGTTGGCCCCATTAATCAGGCTCGAAAAAACTATGCCAGAGAGTCTGCCAGAGAGTCTGTCTGGACTGCTCTGAGCACGAGTTACGTGACCCAGGGCTGCGGGGAGCAGGGGAGAGCGTGAGCAGACCTGGATGCTGTGACAGGAGATCTCCCAGGAGCACGTCTCATGTGCACTGGCCCCTTCTTTGGATCCGCCAAGAGGGTCCTGAGCCTGATGTATGAAGGAGTCAAGAGGAACCACCTCACTCCAGGTCTGCCTTTGCTATTATGCTCCCCCAAGGGCATTGCTGTCCCACAGCAGGACCAGGGTGCCTCCGCACAGCTGATGTGGCAAAGAGGAACTGACCAACATGGCAGGGTCCCTCAAGTCTGTCCATCACCAGGACCAAGAGCCCTGTTGCTGCTGAGGCCAGAGACAACACTTGGTAAAGCAGACAAAGAAGGGATGTCCATCATGGACAGGTCAATAAAATCTCCCAGGTAGGGACATGGGGAAAGGAAGCATCCCACCAAAGAAATGCTGCCCTTAGAAGTATGCGTAAGTCTTGTAGGTTTCCTGAGGGTAAGAAGCAGAAGAGATGGATGGGAGCCTGCCTGGGCTGCCTCGGGTTCTGGGAGTGTTAATGGAGCTCGAAATATCTGGAGGAAAACAGGAGCTCTCCTGAGAATAACAGGCTCTCATTTCTGCAGGCAAGCAGGAGCATCTCCAGTTATCCAGCAACACCAGCGTGGGAGGAAGACCTCTCTGGCAGAGTGCTCTTCAGTCTGGCAGGCAAAGCCCAGGTTTTAGGCAGAAATATGCACTGCACTTTTAACACTGAGCTCTATTGGTCTGTTGGACCAGCTTGGCTGGGGATGCAGCAGATTTGCTTTCAGCAAGAAGCTTTAATTCAAGGCTGGGCACTTTGCTGTGAAAGAAATGCTTGTTCTTGACCAGCTGGTGCAGACACTCAGCGGAGGAAAGTCCCTGGTCTGCTATGTGGAGATCAGAGCAGACAACTCCTCCTGTCCCTGAAAGCCAGTAAGTGGTTCTGCAGATACTTAACGTGAATGAAGAAGTGATTCATGGTAATAAGACACGTTAACTCCTGCAATCTTACCTCCAGAGGCAGTGTGCGGGAGAGCAGAGGCTGCAGGACACAGCTCAGCCTGCCCTGGGGTCTCAGCCAGAGGAGAGGGGAGGGAAAGCCCAGTGTTCACGAAGGACAACCCAAGCATCCCGATCAGGATGGTGCACAGGCAGGGACTGTGCTGAGACCTCCTTACCACCACCTGGAAATCTCCTGTGGGCCAGCAGAGACCCAGCGCCGTGTCGGAGTGGGCAGCCCACCCTGCAGCTCCTCATGGCAGTGAAGTGCCTTCAGTGGCCTGTCCTGCTCTATGCCCAGCCCCCTGCCTTCTTCCTGCCTTCTCCTCACAAAGCAGCCTGGCCACACCGCAGCCCACCATGGGGTACAACCACTCCAGACTTGCCCTCATCCCAGGGAAGGTGCAGGGGGAGGTCTGGTATCCTGTCCCCAGCTGGGCTGCATGACTTCCTGAAGGAACCCATGAGCTCTCCACCACGGGCAGGGCAGTTTGGCTGCTGGACCAGCACTGGATGCCCAGCAGCATTTCCCTGTCTCTTCTGTGGATAAAAGAGTTGGTCATCTGCTGCACCATTAGTCTGGATGGAGAGTGGGACCCATTTCCGGCATGAAGGAGTCCTGCCATGAGCTGGGCAACCCAAGAGAGACCATCCAGCTGTAGGCATCCTCTGCAGAATGAGTCACAGCTGCTTGTTGAATCAAGGAAATGTGGTGTTTTGGACATCAAATTCATGAACTGTGGTGTTTTAGACATCAAATTCTCAATCTCAAAAGGAAATGTATGATTTCCTTAAAAAATAAAAAAAAATAAAAAAAGGAAATTGGGTTTGCAGTGAAATCTGAACAACCCCAAAGTGATTTACACAGTTTCTCATTTCAGCTCCAAACTCAAAATGTTGGGGAAATTTGGAGAATCAAAAAAGTTTTGGACTCAACAGCTCAATCTCCAGTTGCCAGAAGAGGGACAATGCCATCTTCATGTGGTTGGATTTCAGACAAGCCTCATTTTATTCAAATTAATACTAATCTTGACCAAAAAAACCCACCCCATTTCATAAAAACAACTTTTCTCAGGAACAATTTCCATTTCCCAGTTCCGTGACCCTAAAACACATGCCAAATGTCTCTGAGAGCTGGTGTTTTATTTTATTTAACTGAAAAGCAAAATGACAATAAAGCCAATATTTAAAGCGCAGCTCTGGTCTGAAAATACATCTACTTAATGCTAAAAAGATTCGGTTTCACGGAGCTGAAAACAATTACCAACTGAATCAATTGGGAGGAGAAATTTAATCAGAAAAATGTGAATGCTAAGTGGGAATTGTTGAAAAACATTTCATGCGTTGCCCCAAAACCACAATCCCACAATTGAGAAAGAAGGCAACATCAGTTGAAAAGAAAGACGACTCTGGCTGGGGAGGGAAGTGAAGACAACTGTGAAAAATAAGAAAACCATATATATAACTTAAGAAAGTGGAAACTGATAGTAATGAATAAGTGAGAAACCGTGAAGAAGTGATAAGGGATGCCAAGAGCTGAGGACAATGTGCGACCTGAAGCTAATGAGAAGTAATTTCTCTGAATGTAAGAGGAATAAATATAACTGTTCTGAAGTTGGTGGTTCTGCTAGTCTGTCTCTGGATGGATGCACGAGGGCAATCAGCAGTGATAGAAGAAAGTTCACACTGGATGGTGTTTATGGAAGTATTTGGTACTGCTAGGGCTGTCAGCCTGGCATCAGATCTGGGCAGCCACCTCCGAAGGCAGCAAGGGATTGAGATTTCAGTAAAAGAATGATGATTAGTGCTAATTCACTAATAGGCTTATGGAGAATAGGACATGTGGAACGAAGCTTCGTCTTTTTCCCAAAATCACAAGTCTTATTGATAAAAATAATATTGGTGGTGTAAGAGGCTTCTGCGAGGCAATCGAGTTGGTCCTGGATGACATTTTGATTAAGAAACTAGAACAATACTCAGTCAACATGGCACATATTTAATAGATTAAAAGCTGGCTGGGGGACGTGTCTCAGATGAGCCTGTAAATGGGAACTCCGCACCCAGCAGGGTGGATTCAGCAGAGGTCCCCAGGGGTGGGTTCCTGGCCCCCTGCTATTCGATGGTTTTATCAATGATCTGAAAAAAATGAGACCAGCAAACGGAGAAGCCAGATCACTGCTGCAGAGCGGCCTGGGCTGCTGGTTAAGCTGGGCACAAGCAGATATTTAATACAGCCAAATATAGTCATATACGGGGGGAACAGGAACGTGGATTATCAGCGTGTATGTGAGGCAGGGTGCTCTGTCCTGGGAAGTGGTGACTGCGATACCCTGGGGAGTCTGGCAGAGCTTGAGCTGGCTGTACCCTTCTCACACATGGAGGGGGTCGGAAAGCCACCACCCTCCCTGGACAGCAGCCTCAAAGGGCAGCAGCGACATTACAGTGCCCTGCACCCGGGTGCCTGTGTCCACTCAGCACCTGGCTCTGGCCTAGATGGCCTGTAAAGGTCCCTTCCAACCCAAATGATTCTGCAATTCTCTGATTCCATGACTGAAGTGCACCGCCTACTTTATGGGCATGGCTGGACCCCATCTTAACCCCACCAGGTTTACTTTATTTCAGAGTATCTGCCAGTCCTCCTAGGAATTAACCAAGGCCCAACTTACACCTGTTATTGAATTTATAACACAAATTATGAGGGGTGTTTATTATAGCTATTTAATTTTAAAGAAGTGGCAGTACTGGCAAGTCTTGAACTCCTTTCTATAGTGGTTCTCCTCAACTATCTACTTCTGGGATGTTGGGATGTTTGAAGAGAACCAGCCTTGCTGTGAGAGATCTCCAGAGATCAATCTACACTGCTTGCCAAAACACAGGTGTTGGGCTGATCTCCAGCATGTGGATTTCCCACAGAAGACTCTCGAGCCTCTCAGGTAGAGCTTTGCTGTGAGCTGATGTCCAGAAACCAAAGCCAGGCAAACTGAAACAAGCGATATGGCATAATGCTCACTGGCATCCCAGCAAGGGGCATTAACCATTGGAATAATTTGCTAGGGCAGTGCGGGAATCTCCAGCATTAGCAAATGTTATGTCATGCTTGGTCGCTTGCTCCGATTCAAGCAGGAATAAATCTGGGCTCAGATTACACCTGGTAACCAAACTAGATAATCACTAAGGTATCTGAAGTCCTCTCAGTCCAAAAAACAACGGAAAGGAACTCTGAAAATTAAATCATCACTATTCCTGCCGACGCTACTCGCATTTACAGGCAGGGCCCAAATCCCACTGTTCCCTCTCAGAGGGCAAAAGCTACAACACAGGCATCTTGACCGGTGGTAAGTTTTCTATGAGAAAATCTATGTCCATTTCTTAGGCCTGCAGGGATCTTACAGAGCAAAAGCAGAAGCAACTTGTCCTCCTTTAGGATATCCAGGACTTCTGTGACCTGGCTGCAAGCCATGGGTGTTTTGAACACACAGTCCTGTGGCAAGGCCTGTGTCAGCGCTGGATCCGGGGCTGCCAGACAGGCCTCCAACACAGTCAGTTATGGACTCTTTCAGAAGGGACAGAGAGTCTGAAAGGTGACATGCCATGAATTTGGGAAGGGATGGGCAGCTGGCCAGGTGCACCTTCTGCAGAGCACTGGGAAGAGCCGGTGACTTCCTTCTTCTGATATGTCACACCAGGGCACTTGTAGCCTCTGCTTGCCTTGCCCTGTTCAGCTCTGATCCTTCTACTTTTCTTTCATGATTCCCCTTTTCCATCCTCCTCCAAATCAACTTTTTACTAATTCTTTTCTCCAAAATTAAGGCTTTTACTCTTTACAAGATTTAATTTCAAATTCTGAAAGGTGCCTACAGGAAACCTGGCGAAGTGCTATTAACGAAGGCATGTAGCAGTAGGACAAGGGGTAATAGTTTTAAACTCAGAAAGGGGAGATTTAGGTTGGATATTAGGAAAAAGTTCTTCAGTATGAGGGTGGTGGATCCCTGGAACAGGTTGCCCAGAGAGGTAGTGGAGGCCCCATCCCTGGAGACATTCCAGGTCAGGCTTGATGGGGCTCTGAGAGACCTGATCTAGTGAAGATGTCCCTGCTCACTGCAGGGGAGTTGGACTAGATGGCCTTTAAAGGTCCCTTCCAAGCTAACACATTCTATGATTCTATGAGGGGAGAAGAGCCAGATCCTGGAGCCATGCACACAGCTATTTGCCCTCGTCTGGCCTGCACAGGTCCCCAGTTCCCACTGCCCGCCTGCCTGGAGCCACAGGGAAGAGGCAGGAAGGAGATGGACAGGATGCTTCAGGCCTGACAGGGCAGAGGCCGGCCTAACTTGCAGGTATGACTGCGGCCATTTCCACAGGGAAAGGGTGCCTTCGGCCTGCTCCGGCTGCCTGTGTGCCAACGTCAAACATGTTTTACAACTGACTTGAAAAGAATGTGTGTCACTGAAGAGGATACATAGCCCTGGAGAACATAAACCACAGCTGCGTTGTTTAACAGTATCTCATCCAGCAGATCGGAATAACAGGCGAGGATGATCTCAGGGAGATAACTCTACCGAGCGTGGTAGCGGGAACGACTCCACTACCTTCGCCAGTGGAAGATTCTTATAAATTCACTCCTCCTGCCATCCTTTTGCAAAGGGTCAGAAGATGTACTGACAATAGCAGCATGCAAATATTTCAGAACTTGGCCACACGCTGAGCAAACACTCTGGATAACTTCACGAGTAGATTAAAATGCCAGATCAGCGAGCAGTGGTGCACTTTAAATACGCTCACTAATTTATTAAGTTTATTCTTAGCAAGCTTGCAGACTTCAGAAAGTTAAATTTCTCAGTGACAAATGGCTGGGGAGTTGGGCAGCCAGAGCCTGCGTGCTGCAGTCGGATGGCCCCGGAAAAGGCGGTGCAGGGGGGCAGATACCACCAGTACACTGTACGGGTGAAAATCCCCAACGGAAGAGCCTGCGTGGGCTTACTGACAAGACTGCTGTACAGCTACAAGGCACAAAACCAGGGCTCTTGGCACATCCTGCTCCTCCCCAAAGAGCTGCTGCCTCCCAGTCTGGGTTTAGACATCCCTTATCTCTTTCTCTAGGCCTGGCTGTGTGCTATGGGTTAACTGCTGTGAGCACCAGTCCTCAGCACGCTCATTACACCCCAGTTTTAGTGGAAGTTCCTAGCACTCTAGCAACAGCAACGCTCCACTTGCAATGGCAGGTCACCTCCTGAGCCCAATGCACTCCTCCCAGGAAACCGTCTGCCATGAGACAAAATGACAACCCTGTCCTTCTTCCCAGGTGCCCTGATCATGTAGTGCCCAGGACTTCTCCACCCTTCAACCCTGTCTGCTCCCTGTGCTCAGCCTGCTCGAGCAACAGGCTTGGGCTCAGGACACTGCTGATGCCTCATCCAAGTCAAGACTGGTGGGAGGTGTCTCAGATGGGACACAGCAGTTACTAGATATATCTGCAGGCAGCAATCATGGGCCTCCGTTGTTCTTCACAGTTCTGCAGACCCAGACTGGGGTCTGGAGTATCTATTTCCTCATGAGGAAATCAGTGCTGGCACTGCTGCTTGAGATGCTTATTTTTGGTGTCCTCCTTGTTCAAGGTGAACTAAGGTGTGTGTTTAGGAACCTTTCTGAAAGGCTGTGTGTCCACCTTTCACTACTGTATAACCCTGGTGATGAAGACTAGCAGCAAGGCAAAGCTCTGGGATGATGTGAAGAGTCCTGTGCAGTGACATTACCCAACCTCTGGGGCTGTGGGGGAACACTGGTGGCCCCATGGCACTGAGCACCATGTGGACATGAGACAGCCCCTGTCAGGAGGGCCCTGAAACTGCTGCACGGGTGGGGGCTACTGCTAAAGAGAGTAGGATGCTTCTCCTGCAGGAAAGCAGGGTGGTGGGATGGGGATGCGCACAGCCGCAGGAGCACTGGCTGCTCTGCAGGGCTTGGCCCTAGCTTCCAGTGGGACATGGACTTGGAGCCACCTTACAGAAAGGCCTGGGAGGAGCAGAGAGCACAGAGCAGCAGCACGGGGATGTGTAAGCAGCAGCACAAGGAGTTTATCGAGCTCAAACACCACCCAAAGGGCTGTTCCATGGGAACACCACTCAGCAGCGAGGCCAGGGGGAGCGGCAGGCCTGGCTCAGCACTCCACAAGCTGTTTGCAACCAGCCCTTGCCCTTTGCTGGGCCACCACTGAAACCAGGCGAGGGGAAGCCTGTGTGGCAGGGCGACACATGTGCCCATGCCGCAGGGAGAGGCAGTCTCCAGGGAGGGAGCAGTTTGTCAGCCCCGAGCCTGGGGACTCCGTACGGCATGCCAGGCCGGCTCCTCGGGGCGGCGATGACAGCTGCTGGTGGAGATGCCTACGTGCTGTTTGTTGAGCAGAAACAAGACCCCGCGAGTTTTCCAGGGACAGGACGCAGCGGGGCCCTTTGAGCCAGAGTTTGCAGCTATGTGAGGCTGTTTCACAGCATTCGCCACATCTCTGGGGAGCTATTATTCATCACCCCACTTCAGAAAGGAGTCGAGCCTCTCCTTCCAACAGTGGGAGGGAAAAAGACTTTCCCAACAGCATTTCCTAAGCTGAGAGCAAATCCCACGTGCCACTGCAACCCTCTGTCAACTGCAAATGCCTGTTATTGTTACTTGCACTGCAAAATGAGCTGTTGGACCCAAGGCAATACGTGCTGCTGCTGGTAGTTAAACAAACTCCATATGCCCCGTCCAGCAGCTGGCTGGCCGATGTCAAAGCCCTGCGAAATGACCTGCTCTGACAGGCCTTCTCCCAGTGATCCACTTTGATTTACTGCATTAGCCTGCAGAGCAGATAGGCAACATCACGCACAGACATGTGCTGGCTCTGGATCCGCACCCAACTGGGTCCATGTGCTCTCTGCAGCTCTTTCATCCCTAGGTTCCTCTGCATTTCAGCAAGCCCTTGTACGAACGTCTTGAAACCATCTCCTGCGGGGAGATGCTCTGCCCAATTTCCCAATCATTTGCCCTACCTCAGCAGCAGTTTAGTTCTAGAAATGCAGGGAAGTTGCAAAACTCCGTTTGGGGGTGACACACTGTAATGCACTGCGGGAACAGCATCGCCCTGCTGCTACAAACACATCCAAGAGCAGAGAAGGTCCTCTAATGAGAGTATGCCAGGCTGTCAGCCTCAGCAGGCCACAGCCACGTTGTTTTCTTCCCCTCTGCTTGCTTCAGCACCATGTGGGGACCGCCCAGCCTTGGGAGGCTTGAGAATCACAGAATCACAAGGTTGAAAAGACCTTTAAGCTCATCAAGTCCAACCGTCCCTGTCCTGTGCTGACCCAGATCCCTGAGCACCTCATCTCCCCTCTGTTAAACACCCCCAGGGGGTGACTCAGCCCCTCCCTGGGCAGCCTGTGCCACAGCCCCACAACTCTGCCAGGGAAGAACTTTGCCCTCCCAGCTGAGCTGAGCCTGCCCTGGCACAGCTTCAGCCCATTGCCCCTTGTCCTTCCTCGCACACCTCAGACCCACCAGGGATGCTACACTGGTTGACACTGGGAATCACACTGCACAGTGTGCAGGTGGATGGGCAAACACCCCAGTGAAAAGAAGACTCCCGGGAAGCTGCCCCTCTCTGTTGGGCAGAAGCTGGCCCCACAGCACACAGCACGCTCCAGGAGCAGAGTCCCAGCCCTGTGGGAGAGGCAGCAGACCCCACAGCTCAGAGAGGGCACAGCCCCATTCCTGTGCTCGCAGCTATCACAGCCCCACGGTGAGGTCCTGAGCCAGGAAGCCCCTGGGGATGGCTGATCAGCCCTCTGCATGCATTCCATCGGCACCCAAGCTAGCAGGGGGTATTCAGCTTGAGGCTGGGACATAAATCAGTGTGAGACACAAAAAGCAGCTGAAGGCAGATGTACATTCCCCTGGTCCCTTCTCCAGGACAGTGCTGCCAGCACTGAGCTGGTGGCTGCTGTGTCCCTGGGACACACCACGTCATGGACATAGGCAGGCCCACAGTGCAGCGGCCAAAGGACCATGACAGTCACTGTGCATGACATTTTGGCTTCAGGATGGTGTCCCAAGCACCAGAGTGTGGAAAGGACAACCCTGAGAGGAGCATCACCCGTGTGCTCCGTGATGCCAAGGAGAAGAGCGTGCTAACCAGGAAGCCACGTGCACCAGGGAAGAGTCAGGCTCAGGCCCCACCTGAGTGTCTCCGAAATTGCCTTGTAGCTTAAACCAAATCGTTAATACCTGATGAGCAGCGCCACCTGGCAGGACAGGAGACAACCACAGCAAGCCATGGCGAGGCCAGATCTGTAAACCCTGTCAGGAGATCCTATCTTGAAGCCATACAGACAGCAACATGTAGCTGGAAGGTCCCAAAGGCTTATCGTCTGCCAGCTGGGTGAACCCCCTGTGCACGATGCCCCATCTCCACAGCTACCCTTGCAAGCCAGAAGCCTCCATCTCCTGCCAGCTGGGTGTAGGTGTAGAGCAGGCAGGGTCTGCATTGCCAGACTGCTCCTCCATCCACACATGGGTGCTGGGGCATAGCCACAACATCTGCCCTTGCCTCCCCTGATGGCATTCCTGGCACCATTGTCTCTGGGAGTTGGACACCACGACCTGATGTGCTCTTCTCCCCATTGCCCAGCTACCAGCTCACTGCTCCTCTTCAGACTTCCCACACAGCAGCTCAAGTTTGGACACAGTCTCTGCAGGTTGGACACAGTCTCCATATCTGATGCCTGAATATTATGGACTGGATCATCTCCAGAGGTCCCTGCCAGCCCTGACCATTCTGTGATTCTGTGACTGTGGCTTGAAAAACAAATATAGCACAAAGACACCCAGAATAAGGGAGATGGTTACTGGTTGTTGTGCCTACATAACAGGAGGAACAATGGAAAATGGGAACAGGTTCAGAGAAGAGCAACAAGAATGATTTCCAGCCTGGAAAACTGCAGTACCACGGAAGGTGGAAGAATCCCAACCTCTTTTTCTGATGTTGGCCAAAGCTAGAACAAGTCTTGATCCTCCCCCCCAGGAAGCACCCGGTGGGGAGGTCTCTGGCCCACACCGAAGCAAGCTTCTGTTGAGGCAGGGCGCTTGCAAACAGGAAAGCAAAGCATCACTGAGGGTGCTTACTCATCCACACCAGCTTGGGCGTGGGAACAGGGGCTTTCTCGGCTGAGGTCCCAGGGATCTGCTGTGTGGGCCTGGTGTCCTGCCTTCCCCAGCCTTTCGGGTGCAGTGACAGTGCTGCAGCCTGAAGGAAAGCACCAGGGACCAGGGTGACAGAGGCGATTTCATTTGGAGATGGGGGTGAGCACAGGAGGACCCATCTCCTCCCTCCCCGCAGGGACCGTGCCAGCCCAGTGAGGTCTCTGCTGGTTTCCTCTTGGCTGTGAGGCTGCGAGCGTGCTGCAGCAGCCATGCCAGGCTGTTAACACAGTGGGGCCAGGCCGGCTTGGCTGGCCTCCAGCCCCAGCTGCCATCAAACGGGAAACAAGGGAATTGGAGCGAGACCACAGCGACCACCAACCAGCTGCCACTGGCGGCACTGGGGCACCGTCCCCCTGCCCGGCATGAGCAGGCAGCAGCACGTCACCCTCTGCCTGCCAAGCCCAAATGCTCTGGCAACGTGTGGTGCAGCCAGAGCACGCGTGGAGGAGGAGGAGGGAGAGGAGGAGGAGGTTAAGTGCCTTACCCTCCTGAGATGCTCCCGAGGAGCAGGGCAGCCCGGAGCCCTGGGATGCTGCACACAGCAGACAGCACAGCCCTGCTCTCAGGAACAGGACGGAGTTTTCTGCTGGTTACATGTTTTATGAAAAGTTGTTGGCAAAACCGTGCATTTTCTTTGGCTTGGTTTTGCACAGATCTGGCAAAAATGTAACGTTAGTGTCTCCCCTTGAGAGAACTTTATTGAGTGGAACAAAGTCGGATATTTTTAGCTACCCATTGTTAGCTGGAGAACAAAGCCATAACTAAGATATTTTGTCTCTTACACTGAAACAGGACTATCAGACAAATCCATGTACAGTCATATGTGGCTACCCATTCAGATGGAGCAGAACTATTTTTAGCCTGAGCACTCCACACAACAACCACATTCCCCTTTCCCTGCACACTGGACCACCAAAACACACAGACAGCACCACATCAGAGAGGGGGACCTGTGGTCACTGACTTCTCCTGTCCCTCAGGCCACCTGATGAATGACCTTTACAGCAGAAATCATAAAAAAACCCTTTCATTTTTCTTCCTTGGAGATTTTTTTCCCCCCACTCAGATCTGGAGGGATGCACCTTCCATCAGTGAGCGACAAGGAAGAGTCAACAAGGACCAAGGCGCATCGTAGCGAAGCAGCAACTGTTAACGCCTGGCACTCAAACCTGCACCCTCACCCCTCTTCCAAAAACCCCACGCCTGTGCCCTGAGGGCTGCTCCATGGGGACAGAGGATGCCCGTGGGCAGCTCTGGGTCACGCAGCCCGTGGGGAAAGGCAGCTGGCACAGCCCCATCCTGTCCCGCTCGGGCGCAGCGCGGGGAATGTAACCAGGGCTGCCCGAGGCATTAACCCTGGAACCCCACAAAGTTCTGTGTGAGGCCGACAAACCCTCCCCTGAGCGTGTCAGCGCTCCACAAGTGACATCAGAAGTTTACCACTGGTGACATGTTGCGGTGCCTTGGTTTAAAGGGAACCAAGCGGCCTGTAAGCGCCCTGGATACCCCAGCGGTGCCGGGAGCTGCTTCGGAACAGCTTTTGTGGGGGAGAAGCTGCGTCAAAGGGGTGAGCATTTGGTGCAGCCCCCCACAGCTACCCGGGCTGTGACATGGTCCTTCTTGCTGGAGCAAGAGGGAAAATAAAAGCAGGGTGCCATGGCACAGCCTGACCTGCTGGGAGGGATCCCCTCGGCACCAGAGGGATCAGAGTAACCATCAGAGCCGCCTCCAAACGGCTGCAGCAAAGCAAGAGCCTTTGGGAACCTCCCATGGCCCTTCAGCATCACCCTCCGTGCGCAAAGCCGGCTGCTGCCCCCTCGCCACACTCCCCAGCCGGCCTCTCCGGGAAGGCCAGCTCCTGAACTGCTGAACACACTTTGTGCCTCTTCCCAAACAAGTGCCACGCTCCGTGTAGGTCTGCACGGAGCCTGAGCCCCGCCGGGTGCAGGCGGCCACCGAGGCCCCACCGACAACACGCCGGAGCCACAGGCAGCGGCGATGCCCGGCCGGGCTCCATCCCCCTGCACCACGGGGGTGCCGCGGGTGGACACGACCCAACACACGTGTGAGAAAGCAGCTGGAAAGGCAGAAAGACGGGAAGGAGGAAACACAAATTACCTGCAAACTCTGCGGCTGAGCTACAGTGTCCGGGGTGGGGGGGAGATGCTGCCTTGTGGCTCCTCGCTCTCTCCGTGGGGCTGCTTTTATCAGGGAGCAGTGATTGTTTTTATAAACTTGAAGCACAGTAAGAACCGGTTTAAAATAGAGTGAAAGGAGCTGGTGCGGGTGGAATTAGACAAACTCTGAGAGCCGCTTTTCCAAAAATAAATTAACTTCTTGCAGCCCGCGGAGCAGAGGAGGGGAACCCCGGGGGCTCTGCCGGGCAGGGCTGCGGGCTGCCGGCGGGGGCTGCCGGGTCGGGGGGAGGGGCGGGGGGGCTCTCACCTTGCCCGACTCCGGCCCCAGGTGAGGGGTGGGCAGAGCATCCCCGCGGGCGGGGAGCTACGGCAGCCGGGCCCCCCTCGCACCGCGGTAGGCGGCTTCCGGGGGCAGCGGCCCCAGAGCGGGGTCGGGGGGTGATGAGGGGGAAGGGGGAGCTCTACCCGGCGCTCAGACACCCCCCGCCCGGCCCGGGGCTCGCTGCCCGCCCCCGGGTGCAGCCCAGGAGCGCGGGCTCCGCTCCGCACCCCGCAAGAGTTAAGGAGGAGGAGGAGCCTCCCCGGGCCGGGCTCGGGTAACAGCGGCAGCCGCAGCCTCCCCTCGGGCCGGGGCCTCCCCCTGCGCCCCCCACCTGCCCGCAGCCCCCCGACCCGCTGAGCGCGACGGGCTCCGGGGCTCGCCGGGCATCCCTCCCGGGGGGTCGGCGGGACCCCGGCCCGCCCTCAGCCGTGCAAGGAGCCGGGAGCTGCCCGGGGCTTTGCCGCCCCTGCACGGGTCGGAGCATCCCCCCACACCCCCCTTTGTCATCCCTGCAGCCCGTTGAGGATCTCCGTGTTGGCGGGGAGGGGGGAAGCAGAGGGAGTGGGAAGAGCTCTACCCCGGCAACGGGGAGCTGGGCAGGGATCCCAGCCGGGAGATGGCAAGTGGGGTGCCAGCCCCTGCCACCCTCTGTGCCACCCACCCCCTCCTCAGGGCATCCCTGCCAGCATGGGTGAGTAAACAGGTCCTTGGGGCACTGCAGCCTGCCTGGGTTGCCATGAACTGGAGCTCGCTGCAGCTCACACTCCTGGCCAGGGCACCCGAGCTCCAGTCCCTGGGTAATGGGGCTCTAAAGGGGTTTGCTGAGTTCAGCCCAAGTCTGTCACCTCCAAGCAGAGCAGTCTTGGTCTGTGGGCTGGTAAGCAACGTGGCAGGGGATGTACCTGCCATGAAAGGCAGGCCACGAGCCATAGGAAGGCATGGCTGTGCACTGGGAGGTCTCTGGGCTCTGCACCCAACAGCCCAAGATCAGTCCCAGTTTTCTTTCTTTCAGGGTATGAGAGACATGTCCATGCAGCCATGGCAGCCCCCACCCTACCTCATGGTTATGGGAGCACCAGGGTACCAAAGGGTACCCAAGGGAGCTTTGGGGAGCAGCGCTGGCGGGGCAGGGGATGCTTACAGACCCTGTGCCCTGGGCACACAGCCTCACCCCTGGAACCAGGCTGCTCTTTATCAAGCTCACTGTATCAGCAGGTCCCAGAGGACTTAATTTCCCCAGACTCTGAGATCCTCAGAAGAAGATTGAAGAATGAGCTGCTGCCAAATGCCCTCTGGCTTTGCCTGTGCATCAAAGCCCTGAAACATCACCTTCCCACCCATAAAACCCCTTTCTGAGGCCCAGGCTAGCCTAACCCACCCTGCACAGTGGAGCTGGGGTTAAGCTGTGCCAGTGCAGCCTGTGGCACCTTGCCACCCTTCCACCTCCCTTCCGATCTCAGAGCCTGGCTGGAGTCTGCAGGGAAGGGAACTTGGATGGACAGAGGGTATTCCCCGAGTGCAGTCCTCGCTCTGTCTAATTAGCATTTCCTTATCAATCCAGCTAATTAGTGTTCTCTTAACAGAGCAGCACAAGGCCATGCTACCTCATACATGTTTTCCCCATTAACACCTGTCCTGGTTCTGGCCAGGCCAGGGTTAACCCCCCCCCAGCACCCAGCACAGGTGAGCTGAGTTATCCCGGGTGAGATGAGTTATCCCAGGTGAGCTGAGTTATCCTGGGCTGTTTCCACACCCCCTGACATCACTGCCCATAAAAGGGGCTGGCTGGGAGGGGCAGGGCTTTGGTGCCTCCAGGACAGTCTGAGTTGGTCCTTGCAGCACTCTGTGTTCATCAGGTCAGTAAGGTACTCTGTTATCCCTGGCTGTGAGTGTAACTGGCTGTTATTGTTCTATGTTCACAGTGATTTTGTCAGCAAACTGCCCTTGTCCCAGCCCAGGGAGGCTCTGTCTGTCTCTTTCTCTGGGAGTACATGGTGTGTGGTCCCCAGCCGCTGCCTGGGGCTGAGTCACCACACCACCAAGGCCCCCAGGCTCCCTGGCTGTGCTCTCCTGTCTCTGCCCTCCACTTCATCTCTCTGGTGCTGTCTCCTTTATGAATAAAAGCAGAATGATGTCCACCCACCTATGCCCCATGGGTGCTGTGCTACGTGCTGGGGATGGTGCTGGCAGCAGTTTCCTTCCCCTGCCCCAAACTTTGACCCTTCAACAGATAAATAAACAGATCAGTCAATCACAGGAGGGTTTTTTGACATGAGCAGGTATTTCCTAGGAAGAAAACCCCCTTTCTGACTGGCATCCAGGCTAGGGGTAGCCTTTCTGGGTGTGTGGGATGCTTCTCCCCATGCAGGGAAAGTCCCTTTCCTTCTATTTATTTATATTCCCCTGGCTGTAAACTCACCCTCCAGCCAACCTGCTGCTCGTACTAACAAACACAGCTCTCTGGGCTGTGCAGAAGCTGCTGGCTGGGCAGACACGTGTAGCAGGGGGATCCCCCAGCCCTTCCCCGGCTCTTCTGTGAATCCTCAGCTCCCTCCAGGGCTGTTTACATGGCAGCTTGTGAGTGGAGCCCTTTAGGCAGAGCTCCTGGCCTAGGGGGACCTAAACCAGAGACCCAGGCAGGCCTGCACCAGTAATCTAATGGGCCCAATGGCACCTGTGGAGCTTAACTTCCTACCCCGTGCAGACGTGCTGCCAGGGAGGTGTCTGTTCCTAGTGTGTTTGGACAAGGCAGAGCTACAGTCCAGAAAGTGCCCTTCAGGAGCAGGAGGTTCTTGGGACAGGGACACAGAGGGGAGTTTCTGAGGTGCAGAGGTTAGTGCTTGTGTACTAATGGGTTGTGCAGTACCTGTATTGTTACTTAGGCTGTCATCATTAGGGTTCAGAGTTAACAGCGAGCAATGGAACAACTCGCCCTCTTCTGAGCTTTCTTCCAAGCTGCCTGCTGTCTGTCCTTATGCTGCTGGCAGGGGACACTGGAGTTTTCACTGGAAGGTCTTCACACTGGGATGTCTTCGTGCCAGTTCTGCTGCGAGAGCTCTGGTGGGGCAGGACCAGTCTGCAGGGAGGCCTGAGCTGTGGTCAGGTGCTGGCAGGCAGGGTGGAGGTGGAGGAGAGAGGGAGCTTTGTGGGGTGATGCACACATCCTGGAGCGACATCATCCCTCCCTTGACTTAGCCCCCTTTATACTGAGCATGACATCACAAGGTATGGATAGCTCCTTCCTTAGTTCAGTCTCTGTCCTGGCTGGGTCCCATACCAACCTCTGGGGAAGATTAACCCTATCCTAGCCAAACCCAAGACATTACCCCCTTATTCTATGCTATCTATGCCATGCCCAGATCCAACAATTCCCTTAATCATTTTTCCCTGTATTTGATATATCTGCATCTTTATACCCATATCTATATGCCTGTACCTCTTGATAGCTATATCATATATAACTATATCCATATCTGTATCTAGATATCTGTCTATGCCTATACCTAGCTATATCTATATCCATATCTATACCTATCTATATCTCTGTACCTATACCTATCTATATCTACACATCCAGCTCTGGGATCCCTGGTAGAGGAAGGACAGGGAGCTGTTGGAGTCCTGGAGCCTTTGGGAACCTCACACAGCCCTTCAGCCCCTCCTGTTTTTTCACTGAGCAGGAGCTATGGGTACGGAATAGCCCTTTGGTTGGCATGGGTCACCTGTGTCCCACCCCAACCCCTGGTGAGGATCAACCATCTCTTCTCCATCCCCAGGACAGTGCCACAGCCCTCCCTGGGGTGCTGCAGCATGGCTGTGCTGCTGTGCACCTCAGAGGTGCTTGGGTTTGCTTGGCACTGGGAGCCCCAGGGATGCAGAGGCTGGATCTGGCAGCACCCTGGGCCCAGGGGCGTGTGGCACGGCGCTGCCTGGCTGGGTTCCCATCCAGCCCCAGCTCCCCTCACCTGCTGCGCACCAGACGGTTCCCCCCAGCCCTGGGTGCGGGAGGCGCAGGGCAGCGGCTGGAGGAGCCGGGGCTGAGGCTGCGTGGGCGGGAGGGGCTCAGCCCGAGCCTCCGGAGCGTGTGACACGCGTTCGGTGTCACCCGAGGGGGAGAGCTGGGAGCCAGCGCCGTGAAATATGAGCTGCGGGCTCGGCGCTGCAGCTGGAGCTGGTCCCTCCTTGTCCTGCCCGGCAGCGGCTTGGGAAGCATCACCCTCACGGGGTGCCTGGCTCTGGGGTGGGCCAGCGACCTCGCAGGGGGATTCTTCCTTGCAGCCTTTGCATCTCAGCTGCTCCTGAGCTGCTTGGAAGGGTTGAAGGTCCCTTGCTCAGCATCCAGCCTGGTTCTGTACCCCTGGCACAGGGACATCATTGCCACACACAGCCCTGTCTATTGCTCATCTCAGAACATCATCTCATTCACATCGCAGCCCACACCAGCAGGCAGGGAGCTTCCCCTGGCCAAGGCTCCCACAAAGGGCTCGTGGGTGCTGATGTGGCCCCACTGACAAAGCGAAGGGGCTGCTGGTGCTGCTGTGGGGGGGAATTATCCAGAAGCAGGATGCCAGTGTTACAGCAAGGCAGCCAGACAGCTGCCAGGATGCCTCAAGCATGATGCAGCCTGGGGTCAGCTTCTCAGCTGGGTTCCTATGCATTTATTTCCTGCATGTGTGTGAGGAGGTGTGGGAATCCCAGGGGTGGGTGAGCAGTGGCAGGGCTGACTGCAGCTGACCCCCAACACGTGTAGTAGGTCCTACACCCCCACAGCCAGATACTTCACTTGGGCACCTCTCTGGCCCATGGAGAAGCAGGGATGCTCCCCAGCCCCAGGATGCTCTGCCCAAGCCCAACGCTCTCACTTGGCAACAGGAACCGGGCACCTCCCACGCTGATGGCACCTGCCTGTGCATGGACAGCCGGCCAGGGCAGTGCTCATCCGAGGGGCACCCTGGACATGGTGCAGCCCCCTCTCTGTGGTGGGACAGGGCTGTTGGCAGCTGGAGGGACACTGCTCCCCCTGGGCCTCGCTGCTGGCCATGCCGGGCGGGCGCGGGGCACCGCAGCCGCAGCGCGCTCCCCACGCTATTCTTAGGAAGGGTAAAGTTTATACAAGAAATTTAAGCTTTAAACCCAGGCACCATAAATAGTCTATTTTTCAAGGGCTCCAAGTCAGTTGTAGGCTCAGAGCCAGAGCCAAAATTTGGCAGCTGTCGTTGTTTAATGATTAATTAAAATGAGGTAACAAAACGAGACATATCTATTAACGAGGGTATTTGCAGCGTCAGGAGAGGATTCCAAATGGCTGATTTTTTTTTTTCTCCCCCCTTCATCTTCCAACTTCTCCTTAGGAAAACAAGTTCTTCCTCCATCCACAATGGGGCTGGATGGGATGGGCTGCGCTGGCCCCTCGCCCTGGTAGCGGGAGGGGAGCAGCCCAGGCAGGGCTTTATCTTTATGGTTCTCTTCCTTTAAACAAAGCCAACCCTCTGCATCAAGATTTTTCCAGTTTGGAAATTTTATTAGATGTTTAAGTAAACTTCAATGGAGAGACCCTTGGTGGTGACAGAGGCGGGAGGGGGAAGGTTCACACGTTGCAATGCCGTTCCCTGGCTGGTGCCACACACCAAGGGCTAAAGTGGGAGCAGAGGAGACTTTTCCAGGCTCTATTCCACCTGTGCTGGGTGAATGGGGCCAAATCCGTGTCCCCACGGGACAGCACGGGGGTTTTCTGGGCACCCTGAGGAGCTGTGAGCAGACAAGGTGACAAGGAGGATGGTGTAGATGGAGCCTGGGAGGTTTCTTCCCATCTGTTCTGCTCTCAGCTCATCCCCTGACACTGGATATATATTTTCCAGCTCAGAAAACCAAGGGGAGTGAGAAGCTGCCCTGGGTGGGAGGTGCCCATGGTCAGAGGAGAGTTAAAGTGCAGAGGGGTCCTGAGGCAGCTCTCGGGGTGCACGAAACAGGTTCACCCTCCCCATGGCTCCAGAGACTTCACCACATGGGAAGGCACCCAAGTATGAGGAAAAGGGAAAAACATCCCAAAATAGTTTAGTCTTGTTTTCTGCACTGAGACGCCCAGACAGGGTGGGAGTTCTGGTTGTGTCTGAGCTAAAAATTACAGTAAATAGAGAAGTGGCCTCAAAGCCCCATGTGCTGGATAAGGAGGACACGTGCAAACGCTGCCCATCAGGGTGAAGGGAGATGTGCTGCCTCTGAGGGCCCATGAATAAAAGAGGAGGGGGATGGAGTTAAACGAGCTCTGTGTCAGGGGGTCAACTGTCAACTGCCTGCTGAAGCCTGTCTTCTCCCCAGTGCTTCCCTGGACAGCAGGAGCGATGAGGGGAGCAGCTTTGTGCGTTGGGATGCCAGCATCTCCCTCCAGACACACCGAGCCCAGCACCACCGAGCCCATCTGAGAGCAAAGGGGGTCTCATCCTGCCCCTCTGACCCCAGAAAAGAGCAGTTGGGATGCTCGGGGCTGTCTCACTCTCCAGGCATGCCTCAAGCTGCTGGTGAAATCCTGGGGTGAACATCCAAGCCTGGTCCTGGGAGAGGGTGGGAGTTGGTGCTGTGGAAGCCCCCAGCGCCTCTGGATGGGGCTGAGCCCGTAGCAGTGGTGAGCTCTGGGGAGCAGGGCAGAAGGAGGGGGGCAGCAATGGGCGGGGGGCACCGGGAAGCACAAGGGCAGCGGCGGGCGGAGGCGGGAGACGGCTGCGGGGCTGCCCCGGCATCACACAACCCCCCGCCCCGCCTCCGGGCACCTCTGCCCGGCGGAGGCGCCTGCGGGAGCGCGGTGCCATCTAGGGCCGAGCCGGGGCTGCTGCAGCGCCTGGCTGGGGCTGAGCGGCTGCGTCGGTGCGACCCCGGGTACCGGCCCTGGTGCGGGGCAGGAGCCGGCACAGCCCCGCCCGGTGACAGCAGAGCACCCGACCGAGCCGAGGGAGCTGGGGGGTGTTCAGTCTGGGGAAGAGGAGAGACCTTCTCCCCACTTCCACTGACCTGACAGGAGGGTGCAGAGAGGTGGGCGATGGTCTCTTCAGCCAGGGGACAGTGTCAGACCCCTGGAATGGATATTGAGCAGTTTATGTGGGCTGGACTTGCCTCTAAGTGGGCTTGGCCCAAAGGGCAGTGGGAAAAGGGGTCTGGGACAGCCTTGTTCTGGAGTACCAATGCCCCAAAGTCATGCTGTGTCCCATCAGGCTGCTGATGTGATGCTCCCGAGAATTGTTGTCACTCCTGAGTGGCAGAGACCTCTCCTGGGCTGGGCCAGACCTCAAAGCACTTTGAGGGCAACGGCTGGCCCCTGCACATGCTCTGCAACGCTGCTGCAGTTTGGTACGGAGGACACGTGCACTGAGCACAGCTACAAACTCTTCCAGCCACGTGCCCAACAGCACCCCTGGTCTCCCAGCACCTCCTGTCACAGGGTGACGTCTCCATCCCCATCCCTGGGCAGCCTCCATCAGCATCACAGCTTCATGGAGCTGCACAGACCTGTTCCTCTGAGTGCCCTGTCCCGCTCCCTGCTGTCTCTGGGAGAATCCCTTTGCCTGAGACCGGTATAATGTGGTTATTGCTTTGCCCTCAAGGTCTTGTTTTCCACTAATCTAGCTATTTATCTCAGCCAGTCTTGTTATCTTTATAAACAAGCGATTTCAGGAAGCCCGAGCGGGCTGTGCACCCCCCTCAACCCTCTGATCATCCTCTGCTGGGGTTAATCTACGTGTCAAACCGCTCTTCTAAGAAAACTCGGGGTGATCAGGGGGCAATTCGGGTTGGGAGGGACCTTGGGAGGTCCGACCTGCGGCTCGAAGCTGGGTCAGCCCCGAGGTCAAACCAGGGTGCTCGGGGAAGCACCCAGCCCAGTGCTGGCCACCTCCGGGGAGAGGCACTGCCCGGCTCTGCGGGGACCCGGCCCAGCACGGAGCTGAGCCGTTCTGTGCACCCCACCGGGGCCTCTCCAACCCACACGCTGTGACGAGCCCGCTGCGGCTGCCCCGTGGGCTCCTCCATGGGCTCCTCAGCGAAGCCGCCGTGCCCACCCGTGCCGCGCACCCGGGGCCGGCCCAGTGCCCGTGGCCCGGCAGAACGGCCGCTCGCTGCGGCAGGAGCCGCGCGGGTACAGGCCGGGCCCCAGCG
Organism: Hypotaenidia okinawae; assembly: GCA_027925045.1. NCBI lineage: Eukaryota > Metazoa > Chordata > Aves > Gruiformes > Rallidae > Hypotaenidia > Hypotaenidia okinawae. The sequence goes on from BSDF01000018.1 coordinate 3,717,391, forward strand.
CTGTGCCGCGGGCCCACCATGTGCTGGGGTGCCGCCGCCCCGGGACCGGGCGAGGCCGGTGGAGGCCCAGCGACGCCAGGCACGGCGTTGCCAGGCACCGCGGTTCCGAGCTAGTTCCGATTGGGCAATCTCCGTCACGTGACCGCCTTACGGCAGCCGGGCCGAGCGCGACAGGGGCGTGTCGGCTCGCTCGGCTTCTCGCTTTTCATTGGTTCTCCCTCGTCACGCGGCGAGGGTAGCCGCTGAAGCCGCCGCGCGCCTATTGGCTGCGTGCCGTGCGTGGCGGGGGGCGAGGCGCGCGCGGATGTGGGCCCTGGCGCGGGCTCCGTCGCTGTCGCCGGCGCTCGGCCTCGCGCGGTGGTGGCGGTGGCGGTGGCGGCGCGCGGCGGGCCGGGCCCAGGCCATGGCCGAGGCCTCGGGCGCGGCGCGGCGGCCCAAGGACGTCCCGCGGCACGTCTGGGCCCGCGAGCGGCGGCGCAGCGCGGGCACGGGGCTGGCGGGGCCCAACACCGTCTACGTGCAGGTGGTGGCGGCCGGGAGCCGGGACGCGGGCGCCGCCGTCTACGTCTTCTCCGAGTTCAACCGGTGAGTGCGGGGCCGCCTCGGGCCGGGCTGGGCCGGGCCCGGGCCCTGCGCTCACCTCCTCCCCCCTCGTCCCCTCAGGTACCTCTTCAACTGCGGCGAGGGCACGCAGCGCGCCATGCAGGAGCACAAGTGAGTGGCGCCGGGAGGGGCCCCGGACCCCCATCCCCGGACCCCCATCCCCGCTCCCCAGCCCCGGACCCCCATCCCCGGACCCCTGCCCTGCTCCTCAGCCCCGGACCCTTGCCCCGGACCCCTGCCCCGGAGCACCCCGGGTCCTCGCTGACCACTGTCTCTCACCCTCCCTCCTCCCCCCTGCCCCGTCTCGCTCCTCAGGCTGAAGATCTCCCACCTAGACAGCATCTTCCTCAGCCGGGTGGCCTGGGCCAACGTCGGGGGGCTGCCAGGTGAGTGTGTGTGTGTGTGTGTGGGGGGGGGGGGGGTTTGCTGCTGGCCGGGTGCCCGGGGACAGCTTGGCACCGGTTCCTCCCGTGAGGACTGGCTGCAGGCTGGCTGCGGTTGCTTCTCCAGGGACCTGATGGGCAGTGTGGGGGGCTTGGAGGTCCACAAGAGAGGAGAGGCCTGGCTGGGGCTCTGTGGCAGGGTGTGCGGTGGAGGAGGGGCTACCACCCCATCACTCATGGCTCTGTCTGCTCAGAATCTTCTGGAGTGAAGGCAGTGTGGGTGGCATGTGGCCAGCGTGGAGCTGTCTGTGAGTCAGGGTAATTTGAGGGCAGAGGAACCTGCAACGGCTTCTGGTCCCACACCTGTCCTCCAAGGAGAGCATGAGTTAGTGAGATCACCGGGGGGTCTTGGTCTGTAAACCTCTGGGAAAGGGGGAGACTCGGGTTCTGCTTGGGCAACGTGCTCCAGATTTTGAGTAGTGAGCTTTGCAGATGCTCTTGTTACTGGCAGAGGTAAGTGACTCGTTGGCAGTGCCACAAAGCTGGGGGGAAATTGAATTTAGACCTGAGTTCAGCTCTGGTCCTCACAGAGAGACCCAGTGCTCTGGGGTGCTGAGAGGGGCCCTGTGTCATCCATTAACGGGGCTCCTCTGCTTTGTTCTAGGCATGATTCTCACATTAAAGGCTATGGGGCTTCAGAGATGTGTTTTCCTAGGCCCCCCAAAGCTGGTAAGTAGGGGAAGCGAGCCCTTCAAGCATTAAAGCCTACCTCAGAACTGGGGGAGCCAAGGCAGTGAATGATTTGCCTGGGGTAGATGCTGGTCTGAGTGTCAGCCCCAAGGTGCTGCTGGGAGGGCTGGCTCTAAAAACCACATCTCTTCAGTCACATGAGGTAGCATCGTGCTTCTGCTCCTTAGAATTGGCTTGTCAGGCAATGTTCTGGGGAATCTTTTCTTGGGAAAAGGGTGTCCTTCCTTCTCCTGTCTGCCCCCCTCCCCATTTTCTTTTAACATCTTGGTCTCTGATCCCCTGCTCAGTGGGATCCAGGTCAGCCTGGTGCTGTGCCTGGGCTGGAAGTTCCTGATTGTTGGCATTGTTTGATTGCCCTGTGATACCTGCTGGTGAATCACCTTGATGGGAGGGCTGGGGAGGGGGTTCTTTATTTTCCTTTCTCTTTTTAAATGGCTGCCTGCTGCGTTCTGGCCCTCTGTGCTGCCCACTGTTGGTCTGACCAGGCCCTCAGTTAGCTGAAAGTACCTGCACCTCCTGAGTGATGGCACTGCCTGGGCACAGCCTCCTGACATGCTGTCTCTCCCTTCCAGCAAAACTACTTGAAAGCCATTCGACTCTTCCCTGGGCCCCTAAAGAGGATGGATTTAGGTGTGTACCTTGGGGTGTGCAACTAACATGAGCTTGTAACTTCTCTGTTTTGGCTGTAGCCAAGGAGGCATTGCACAGGAACAACTTCAGGCTGGATGCCTCGGGTTTGGATCCACTCAGAGGAAGGTGTAAACATCGGTTGGAGTCTGATGGTTTGTTACATCCATCACAAGAACTGCCTGGAATGAAAACAGCGTTTCTGCCTCTTGTTTTGGGGGGCTGCTGCCAGTCTGTCTGACTTGCACTTGGCCTTTGAGCACGGTAAAGGCAGTTTGCTCCCAGGGTCTGCCATGGAACGTGCTTACTGTGACACCATGGGCTGTTTATGTGGGTGATGGGCTTGTAAGAACTTCATTTACTGATTGATCTTGGCTGTCAGGCAGAGGAAGGGAAGAGGGACATTCAGCAGGTTCTGTGTAAAGGTTTTAAGAGAATATTAGGGATGCTAAAAGGGTATTTTCCTGATTCAGGTTGTTGGAAAGAATGATCCTCCATTTGTGAGCTAATTTATACTGCATTCTGATCTCCTTCCAGCTGTCCAGCTGCACACAGAGCCTGAGTACAAGGATGAGACAATGACAGTCTGCCAAATCCCTCTTGCAGGTGAGTGTGGGATGCTGCAGCGAGCAAGGAGCAGCACTTGGTGGGTAACCATGCTCAGGGTGGTGGCTCTTTGCAGGTCTGACTAAGGGGAGGTTCACTCAGCTGCACGCTCTGCTCCAGCCAGGGATCGTGTTCAGAGGAATGGGATGTGCTGAGTCAGGGCCCTGGTTTGTTTCTGTAGTCTGGGTGTGTGGAATGAGCCAGCTGAGTTTCCTTCCTCCTGGCAACTGCCATACTTGCAGTGCAGGCACAGACTTGACAGGGTTCAGCAGTTTTTAGGGACTCTAAAGGACTCTGATGATGGATGGCTCCTGAAATAAGTGGGTGTGAGTCAGCCTGGGGGTGAGGGAAGAGCTCTGGATTCTGGTGTAGTTGAAACATGACATGGAAGAGGGAATGCTGCTTATGCTTTTCTTACCTGAGTGATTGTTGTCTGGTTTTGTTGGATTTGGGACAGGAAAGTCACTGGCTGCTGAAAACATGTCGCCTCAGAGTCCTGGAGCATCAGCCCCAGGTCGAAGTAGCCCTAAGCGGGACACAGGGCCTGGATCCCCAAGAGCTGCACAGCAAGGCTTGGAGGAAGGCAAGGAGAAAGAAAGCTCCAAGGGAAGAGGTGAAAGGAATTCACTTGCCTTTTTAACTTCAGTATAGGGGCATGGTTTTGTCCTCTGGGTTGTTGCCTCTCTGGAGGTGACATGGACGTGATTCCTACTCAGGGTTTGATTATACATGGAGTAGTTTGCTCCAGGCTGGAGTGGGTGCTCCACCTTTTGTAATTTAATGATGAGTGGATGTTGGGGGGATTATTTTTCAGTCTGGGCTTTATTTTAATTTCATGGAGCCAAAACTGCAGGCTCTCTGGCCTTAGATGCTTGTGATGTTTTGCTGCCAGGCTCAAAATTGGCTGGGTGCTGTTCCTGCTGATGCTTCAGCACAGTGATGTGTTTGAGCTTGAAGAGTCTGAGTAGTTCTCAGACTAGTTCTGTTCTCAGAGTAGTTCTGTTCTCTTTTACAGGTGATGAGCAGAAGCGTGCAGGCAGGCATGTGGATCTGGTGATGGCTTTCCTTTGTAAAGTAAGCTTGGACACAAATCTCTAACCCAGTGTAGAACACAAACCAGAGCAGAGCACTGCAGTTGGAAGGAACCTGCACTGAGCAGCCAGTCCAACTGCCTGGCCAACTCTGGGCTGACCAAAGTTTCAAGCATGTTATTGTGGGCATTGTGCAGACATGTCACCTCTGAGAGGCTCTGGGGCCTTGAGCACCTTGGGTCTGGCCACCTCTCAGTAAAGAAATGCTTCTTAATGTCATCAGGACTCTTCATCAGGCTCAGTGGGTTTAATTAGAGATACCAATTTCAAGCAGGGCTTTGAAGAGATTTAGTGATTCTGCTTTTTAAAGGTCAGAGTAGCTGTAGCAAGAGGGAGAATGTGTAAAAAGGAAGAGATGCTTTTTTAGAAGAGTGTAGGTATTTATAATATGTTCTTAATGCTTGTGGTAAGGAAGTCTGCCCTACTTGCTTGGCTAAAGGAGGGAGCAAGAAGCAGCAGTGTGATCTTGGGAACCAGAAAGTCTGGTAGAAGCTTTTTGGGGGCAAACTGGACAAGTGGCTGTGGAACTGAAAAGGGAAAAACATTAAAAATCCTTTGTCTTATGGGGAAAAACTTGGACATTTGTGGATCTTGTTTCTGGCCCTTTATGGCTGATAAATCTGTTTAACTTTTTTCAGATCCACCCAAAGAAGGGGAAATTCCTAGCAGTGAAAGCACAGGAGATGGGCCTGCCAGTGTGAGTGTGAGATCCCAGCCTGGGCATGGGGCAGCGCCAGGCTGAGACGGGCAAGCTAAATATTTCTGTGGCCTTGTTTTCAGGGGAACCCCAGCTATCCTTCCCATAATTACAGCTCTCAAAAACGGAGAAAGCATCACCTTTGAAGGCAGAGAGGTAAGGTGGAGCTGTTCTTTGCTGTGGCTTTGTCATCCACCCTTCCAGGCTCCCAGGGTGACAGTCCTTTTGTGCGGTGCCTTGCCTGCCAACAGGCATTGGGGTGTGTTTAACACCCCATGCTTGAGGAGGGGGTGGATGCTGGTTGTCTGCCTGGTCCCTCTCACCCCTGCTAAGAGATTGGCTTGGCTCCTGCTCTTTCTGAGCTGAGTGGCTGCCTTGGTGTCACTGGTCCCTGTGCCAGCCCAAAGTTGTCACTGGGTGTCGCTGCTGTCGGGCGCAGGGGTATGATTTGGGAAGTGTGCTCTGGCATGAGCTCCCTGTGAGTGTGGGTGGCTTCAGGTTGGATGAACTAGTGGAGCCAGTCCCTGCCTGGTTTGAGTGCTGTGCAGCTCTCACTTGCTCCTGGCTGTGTTGGCACCTCTTAGACCAAAAGCAGCTCAGTTGCTCCTCCCTGTGCTGCCTTGAGCTCTCAGAGGCTGGTCTGCAGTGGGAGCCAGAGCCAGCCATGTCCCAGACAATCTGTGAGTGAAGATCCCAACTTGGGGTGTAGGACTGGTGTTACTTTGAGTCATAAGAAGTTCATGGAGCCTTTTTTTTCCCTCACCAAGCTTTCCCTGCCATCTGAATCCACTGTGGGAACCTAGAGGCTGCTAGAATTCCCTTCCCTGTGGTTTGCTCTGAGACCAGGGTTTGGGATGGGTTGTCAGGCAGCAAAACATGTAATGGGAGCAGAAAGGGAATGAGAGCTGCACTGGCTGGGGTTGCTGAGCACTGGGAGTGCCTGTTGGGGCTGGGTGACAGAACAGCTCTTGGGAGTCACACGTAGTGACACTGCCTGGTTGTAGTGTGATCCTTGTGTGTCTGCCTGCAGCTCCTTCCTGAAGAACTCTGCACCCCTACGGATCCTGGGCCAGTGTTCATCGTGCTGGAGTGTCCTCACCAGGGCTTCGTGGATGCTGTCTGTGAAAACGAGACCTTCCGAAGGTAGCGGGGCTGGGAGGCCTGGGCTGCTGGGGGGAAGACCTCTGCCAAAGAGCAGTCCTTCTTCTGGTTCAGATGGCTCTGCTCCTGTGGCTGATGCCTGAGCTGTCTGGCTGTAGAGATAGAGATGCAATCAGGGGCAGTGGGTGTATTTTAAGCCCTTCGGGAAAGGCTGGCACCCTGGGGCTTTGTATCCAACAGCCCATCGTCCCTTGAGCTTGGGAGAAGGAAATACCTTGCTGGGGAGGATGGATGGATGGATGGATGGATAAATGGATGGATGACGCTTCCCTGTGTGGTGGAAGCCTAGACTGCATGCACTGTGTCCACAGGGCTTGTACAGTAGCATGTTAGGCTTCTGGAAGGCTCTGCCCTGGTGGGGAGGGTGGAGGTCTCAGCAAATGGTGAGCTGGAGCCTTGTGCCTATGGTGATGTGGAGCCTTGAGCTGCTGTGCTGTGCTCTGCATCAGGGGGATCGCTGGTACTATCACAATGGGAGAGGGGAGGGCATGCCAAGGTGTCAGAGCACTGAAGCTCGGGTGTTCCTCTCATATTTAACATGCCATAGGTACCAGGAAGGACTCCCTGAGAACCAGGTGTCCTTGGTTATTCACATGACTCCAGAGTCAGTGCTTCGAGACAGCCGCTACCAGCAGTGGATGGAAAGGTACTGATCTGATGACTTGGTTTCACGTCACCGTTGGGCAGTGGTATGTTCTTATGGTGCATGTGCTCTTCCAAGAGTAGAAATAGCTGCTGGGGGTCAGCAGGGCTCTGCTGGCTCTGATGATACTGTGGCTCATGGCTTAGGTGCACATATGTGCTCAACTAACGTGGGGCTGAAGCTCTGTGTGTTCCTGTCTCCTTACAGGTTTGGCCCTGGGACCCAGCACTTGGTGCTCAACGAGAACTCCTCTGCAGTGCACAACCCACGCAGCTACAAGATCCAAACCCAGCTCAACCTCATCCACCCAGAGATTTTCCCTCTGCTTACCACCTACCAGAGCAAGGTAGGCCAGGCCCTGTTTCCCTGTACCCTACAGCCCTGAGCAAAGCCAGTGTTTCATGTCACTCTCCTCCCTGTAGGAAGAAGCGGCTGTGTGTAGCGTGCCCATTGTGCGGGGAGAGTGTCTCTTGAAGTACCACTTCAGACCCAAGCAGGAGTGGCAGAGGTCGGTGTCCCTGTCTCAGGGTTGTTCTGGTTTGGGCTGGGATGGAGTTGATGGATGGACCACTGGGTGGATAAGGAATCGGTCGTGGTCACACTCAGAGTTGTGGTCAATGGCTCAATGTCCAAATTGAGACCAGTGGTGAGCGGTGTTCCTCAGAGGTGGATGGGGAGCAGTCCTGAGGAGAAGGACTTGCTGATTGATACAAAGCTCAGTGTGAGCCAGCAGTGTGCCCTGGCAGCCCAGAAAGCCACCCATGTCCTGGGCTGCATCCCCCAAAAAGGGAATTGAAAGGAACATTTGACTCTGTCTAAGGCTGGTTTGGCTCTGAAAAGCACTGTCTCTTCTGGTTCCCACCCTGCCCCATCCTGATAAGTGACCTGTTCTTTCAGAGATGCTGTGACTGTCTGTGACCACGACGCGTTTGTAAGTGAAGCCTTGGAACTTCCTGACTTCCAGACTCGAGTGAAGGAGTGCAAAGAGAGCCTGCCTGCTGTCCCAGGTAAGGAGCAGCAACTCCCCTGGAGTTGGTGTCATGGGAGGTCCTGTGACTCTACTGCTTTAGAGCCTGGGCAAAGCTGTGAATGTGCAGTTTTCCTGCTCCCTGGGAGGTGTTTGTAAGTCCTCCTGGAGCCGTGCAGAGGACAGGCTTTGTGGAAACTCAGCTTGTTTCAGTTGGAGTTTTGCAGTCTTGTGCTTGTATTCAGGGATTGAGAGTGCTGTTGGGGACAGTTAGAGGCAGAGCACTTGTGTGTGTGTGTGGGTGTCACGGCACAACAGCACCACTCACTGCCTGGAGACAGGTGGGGCACTATGGAACATGCTGCAGGTCCCTCTTGACCTGCCAGCTCTGTCATGGGCTGTGAGCAGAGGCCCTGTTGGCCTGCCTGTGGCTGTAGAGTTGTGTGTTCCATGTTTCCTTGGTGGTGCTCCTTCTGTCTGCTCTCTTTCCTTGGAGATTTTGCTTCTGTGGGAAAACCAGAGGCTGAGGGGACAAAGTGAACGTGCTGGGCACACAGGCTCCAGAGCTGCTGTGCTGTTGAGCTAAACAGTGTCTGACAGGGCAGTATGTGGATGACTCTTACTTGCAAATCCTCTTTCTCTGTTTTCTCCAGGAAATGCCAGCCCTTACCCTGAGATTGTGTTCCTGGGAACAGGGTCTGCCATTCCCATGAAGATCCGAAATGTCAGTTCCACCCTGGTGAACACCAGGTACATCCCAGCGTCCTGCATGGTGCCAGGAGGGGCTCAGTGCCTCAGGAGGGACTCAGTGTCTCAGGAGGGTGCTGCCCAAGGGCAGTTTGGGCCAGTGCATTGATGATGCAGGGAAGGTGCCCTTATTGTGGAGTCCACTGGATTTCAGTTTCAGGCACCTGTCCCTCTGTAGCTGGGGAAGGCTTGAGAGTCACTGGTGAAGCCAAACATGTAATGTCCTCGTTCACTCTGCCTTCTGCCCCAAGGGGACACAAAACCAGCACGGGCTATGCAGTCAGAACAGGCTTTCTAAAGCTCAGCTTAGGACATTTAGAGGCAGAGCACCAAGAGCTCTCTGCGTGCTGACCCCCAGGATCCCCCTCCCTGAGTGGGCCCTGATCAGAGCTCCTACAGTGGCTGCTGAGTGTCTTTGTCACTTCTCTTGCCAGCTCCACCCGGTCCCTGCTCTTGGACTGTGGAGAAGGAACCTTTGGGCAGCTCTGTCGCCACTATGGAGAGCAGATTGACCAAGTGCTGTGTAACATAGTAGCTGTGTTCGTGTCTCACATGCACACCGACCATCACTCGGTAGGTTGGGGCGTTGGCAGGAGAAGGGGCTCTGTACAGGGATGCTCTGCTGTTTATGGGTCAGATCTAGCTGCAGGGGATGGATGGATGGATGGATGGATTTAGGCTGCCCTGCTCTTAGGGCTGCAGTTGCCCCCTTCATTCCCCAGGCACTCCTGAGTCTGTGTTTCTAATCCCTGCGGATCTGCAGGGCTCAGCCAGAGCTGCAGTGTTGTATCTGTGTCCTGCACAGCTTCTCTCAGTGCTGAGCAGTGTGGGGTCACAGGAGGGATGGCTGCTCTGGTCTGGTCTGGATGAGGCTGTTCAGGGCAGGCTGCTGTTGGTCTGTGGGTACCAGACCAGCACTGAGATGCTGGGCAGAAGCTTCCTGCTCTGCACCCTTCTACTGGGAGCAGGCACAGCAGCAGTGGGAAGGGCTGAGGGGCTTGTGTTGTGGGCCACCAGCATCTGGCATAAGCTATGGTGGTGTCAGCAGCTCAGCCAGTTGCTGTTACTAGAACCTCAATAATCCATGTATTTCTGCTCAGAGGCTTTCCAGAAACTGCAGCTTACTGGGCTGTGGTGGCACCGTTGCCACTTACACCCCAGCTGTTTCTGACCACAGCTTACTCCTTGTTTATTCCCTGTGTAGGGCTTGTTGAACATCCTGATGGAGAGGAGGAAAGCTTTTGTAAGTAGGAGTCTTATTTCAGTGCTCTGGAACTTGCCCTGGAGCAAGGGGAGGGAGTAGTGGAAAACCACCAGTACTTCCCTGGTGTTTCCTCTCTGGTTTGGTGTGTCCCTGGTACTGGTTTCACCCTCCACCCCCTTTGCTTTCCCAGGCAGCCCTTGGTCAGGCTTTCAGCCCTCTGTTCCTGATCGCACCTGAACAGATCATGCCTTGGCTACATGAGTACCACAGCCACTGTGAAGAGATCCTTGGGGACATCAAGTGAGTGTCTGCATAGCACGTGGAGTAAGGTCCTTCCTGGGTCCTTATTCCAGGCAAACCCCTGTCACCCATTCCCTGCACCCCTTTGTTAAGGTGGCTCTGACTCCTTCTACCCTGCAGAATTAAGGTGTGCAGTTTGCAGAGGGGAGGATGGGGTTTGTTACTCAGTTGTGGTGCTTCATGAAGGCTTGGTGTGCAGGGAATGAGTGGGCAGGTGGAAAAACAGTGTCAGAAGAGGGAGTATTTGAGAGTGGGGAAGAGGCTGGATGAGTTACTGGGGTGCTGGGTGGGGAAAGCAGATGGGTGTGCAAAAAGGCCTTGTCTGTAAGAGGCTGAACTGAAGAGAAACAGGATGCTTAACAGTAAGATCAGGTTTTACCTTGTTCCTGCCCTTAGTTCTCTCTCCTCCCCTCCCTCACAGAATGATAGCTTCCCAGTCTCTCATGGCAGGCGGTGAGAACGTCAAACCCAAAGCCAAATGGTCTGTGAGCTCTCTGCTGGAGAGCTACGACTTGGCTGAGGTAAGCTCACCAGCCTGTGGGGCCAGTTGTTCTGGGGGGCAGGAGGGGACCTGAGGTCTGACACTGGTGTCCTTGTTCAGTTTCAGACTTGTGAAGTCCAGCACTGTAAGAATGCCTTTGCCTGTTCGATGATCCACAAGTCTGGGTGGAAAGTGGTGTACTCTGGTGACACGATGCCCTGCACAGCCTTAGTAAAAATGGGTAGGTGACACAACCCCCTGCCTGAACAGCCTCTTTGAGAGAGGTTTGAAACTGTTGGTGTCTGAAGCAGGCACCCCCAAACCCTTGGCCCTGTGGCAGCAGCTAAGGGGGAGATGAGAGTTCACAAAGTGCCTGAACTGGGCAGTAATCAGCTGAGAGATGGATGTTTGTTTACACAGGGAAAAATGCCACTCTGCTGATCCATGAAGCGACACTGGAAGATGGCATGGAGAAGGAAGCAATAGAGAAGACACACAGGTGGGGTGTGTTCTGCTGTCACTATTAGGAGGGTGGAGATGTGCAGCTTGGCTCTGTCCTTGGAGCTGGTGATGAAAGACCCAAGTCCTGTAGAAGATCCTGGTGTGTGTCAAGCTTTTCAGCACAAAAAATGGTGTGGAGTTCAGCCCAGCAGCTCTGCGACTCAGCCCTTCTGAGTTCCCCCAAAGAGAGGTGGGGAAAGCTTTTGGAGTGGACAGGGATAATTCTACAAATAGACTAGACTAGCCCAAAGGAAAGGCCCTCTGCTTGATTACATTCCAGGACAAAGTTCAGGAGGTAGAAGAGTTGTCACACCCCCTAACCCCTCCCCTAGCTAAGGCTGCAGGCAGTGATACTGAGTGCTGCCCCTAGCCAAGGTGGGGAGACTTGAGAAGAGCTTCTCTGAATTGCCCTGAGTGCAAGAGAGCTGGACTTGCTGGCACCCCTGAGAGCAGCATCCAAGCCCGTGTCCCCAGTTTCTGGAGCTCTTAGCTGTAGAGCTCCAGGGAATTGGAGCTGCTTTCCTGTGCTCAGGGTCATTTGGAAGTCAGCCCTGCCATGGGTGCAGGGTGCCAGAGGACGTGGTGCCTGCAGAGAGCAAGGACCCCTCGTGCCCAGCACTGTTAGGTGGTACCTCCCATGGGCTGTTGGTGTGATGTGAAGCAGCCTGTCCTGCCCCTTGGAGGGGCACTGCTCAGCAGCCCCTGTGTGACCAGGGTTCCTTCTGCAGCACAACCTCCCAGGCCATCCAGACCGGCATGAAGATGAACGCGCAGTTCATCATGCTCAACCACTTCAGCCAGCGCTACGCCAAGATCCCGCTCTTCAGCCAGGACTGCAGCGACAAGGTTGGCATCGCCTTCGACCACATGAGGGTGAGTTGGGAGCTTGGAGCCAGACTGGGGGGAAGGTGTCAGTGTTTCTTTGGCATGGCTGCTCCTCAGTGTCAGTACTCTGCAGCATTCTGTTGATGCACTGTTCAGAGGGGGCTCTGGAACGGCTCCTTTAGCTGCTGGCCGTGAGCATCACCAGTGTGGGGGAGAATGGGTGGCATAGTGAGATGGGTGCTGGTGGGTCTTCATAGAATCCCAGCCTGGTCTGGGTTGGGAGGGACCCCGAGGGTCCCAGAGCTCCAACCCCCTGCCACAGGCAGGGACACCAACCTCCAGGCCTGGAGCTACACAAGGTTGCCCAGGGCACCAGCCAACCTGGCCTTCAACACCCCCAGGGATGGGGCACCCACCCCCTCTCTGGCCAGCCTGTTCCAGCCCCTCCCCACTCTCTCTGCAAAGAACTTCCCCCTAAGATCTCCTCTCCCCCTTCCCTCCTCCAGCTTCCCTCCGTCCCCCTTGTCCTGCCAGGCTCTGCCCTTGAACAAGCCCATTCCCCTCCTGTTCCTCTGCTCCCTTCAGGGACTGGCAGGCTGCAATGAGGTCCCCCCACAGCCTTCTCTTCTCCAGCCTGACCCAGCCCAGCTCCCTCAGCCTCTCTCCATAGGGGAGCTGCTCCAGCCCTCTGAGCATCTCCGTGGCTCCTCTGAATCCTCTCCAACAGTCCCACATCTCTCTTGTATTGGGGGCCCAGCTCTGGACACAAGACTCCAGCTGGGGCCTCACGAGGGCAGAGCAGAGATGGGACTGTCTGCTGTTCTACCATCTGTCTTGACAGCAGAACTCTGCTCTTTCCACACTGGGTGCTTGTTTCCCATCGCTGCTGCTCTGAGCACGCTCCTCCCACCTCCACCTCATTCTGCTTCCACCCCTGCTGTGTGTGGCCATCGTGGCTTTGTGCAGGAGACATCCAGGAGTCACAAGCTGCTGTCCTAGCAGTGGGAATTGCTCACCTGTCACTCAAATCACAGTGTCCACAGCGTTTCTTGTGAAGAAAAATAACATGACCTGTGGGATCTGTGGCCTGAGTGGTGCAGGGCTGAAGAGCCCTGACCCCCTGAAGGTTTTCAGCTGCATGGGAAGCAGCAGCCGCTGCTGGCTGAAAACCTTCAGGAGGTCAGGGCCTTGCTGTCCCAGCAGTTCTCAGGCAGGTGCTCCCATGCTCCTTGTGTTTCAGGTCCGTCTGGGTGACTTCCTGACCATCCCCAAGCTGATCCCACCCCTGAAGGCTTTGTTTGCAGATGACATCGTGGAGATGGAGGAGCGGAAGGAGAAGCGGGAGCTGCGGCTGCTGAAGGAGGCAGTCATAGCCTTGGACAGACTGGCTGGGGGGAGAACAAGGAGACACCACTCCAGAAACGGAAACAAGCCAAGAACCAGCAGGAGCTGCCCAACAAGAAGCTGAAAACAGTGAACTGAAGGGAACGCAGCTGGGAATGCTCTGTTCTGTGCGAGGTGCCTTGCTGCCTGCAGGCCTCGGGCACGTGCAGTGCTGTGGCACCATGGAGAGGGGCTGGCCTCGGTCACCAGAGGCTCTCCATGGGCTGAAGCTGCTGAGCACGCTGTTACAGCACCAGTGTCTGCCCACACCGTGGCTGTTCTGGGCCTCACTGGTCCACGTGGCATTCTCTCTCTTAGCCAGCAGCTCTTCCTGAACTCTGTTAGGTTTTGGTTTTATGCTAAAAGCCATTGGAAGTGTAATGGCAGCAACTGTTCCAGCAGGAGCTCAGGGCTGAGAGGCCCTTGGGGGGCTGTGGGGTCACCCGAGTGAGGTGGGCTGGTGTCTGGCTGTGAGGAATGTAACTGGTGTCAGAACCCAGCTCCCAGGAGGAAATCCCACAATAAAATGGGACCTGATTAATTTTTAGGTGAATTTAGGGCTGTGGATGCTGCTCTGTTCCCATTTTAGTTTGGTTTCCTCAGCAGACTGTAAGATCCATTTTCTGGGACCTTTGTTTAGAACCCAAATAAACCCCTGGCCGTGTGGGGGAGCCTGTGTTGTGCTGAGATGGCTCAGTGAGGGGGAACAAGTACCCAGATTGCTCCAGCGTGTGACCTGCGTTGGCTGCTTCTGGATCACAGCGCTGGGGTACAGACCAAGACCTGACACTGGAGCCTTGTACCTGTTCTGGCTGTGTTTCCTGTAGCAAACACCAACCTGCCTCTGCTGTCCTACAGCCCCGAGCTGCACTTCTGCCTGTTGAAGCTGCTGTCAGCTGGGGTGGCTTCTGGAAGGCTCCAGAGCAGAGAGCTGAGCGTTCTTCCTTGAGCAGAGCCCAGCCCCGGGTGCAGGGCCCAGGACAGCTGGCAGAGCTGTGGTGCAGGGTTGCCACAGGAGTGTTTTCAAGGCAGCAGCTGTGTGTTTGCAGGCAGGAGGGAGAGCTTTGGCCTGTTGCATGCTAAGTTTCATTTTCAGGTGGATCTTGAAGGGGCTGGGCCCCAGGTGCTGCTCAGCAAACGACACCAGGATCTATTAGAAGGTTCAGTTTAACGTGGCAGAGGTGAAGGTAGGAGCTGGCTCTGGTGCATCGCTTGTGTGTTGGCTGCTCTTTAGAGCTGTGCTGGTCTGCAGAGGTAACTGGGTGCTCCCCCGTGCTGCAGCCCCGGGAGTGGACCTGTGCCAGAGGGAGGTGGGTGCCCGGGGAGGGCAGGTGCAGTCGCTGCGGGAGCTCGATGGGAGAGCGGCGTGAGAGGGGCCAGGAGCTCGGGGAGCCGCCCCGGCCGGAGGAAGAGCCGGGCTGCGGCACGGCCCGGCCGGCGCTGGGACCCGCCCTCGGCCGCCCGGCCGTGCCCCGGGGGCGGCTCCTCGGGAGTCCCGCTCCTGCCCCGGCCTCATCCCCCGGGCAACGGTGGCTCCTCCCCGCAAACATCGGCCGAGCGGGGCCCGATGGAGCCGGCGGCGGAGCCCGGGGCCGGGCGGCTGGTGCGGTGCGCGGCGCGGGGGCTGGGGGTGCCGGCGGAGCGCTGGGCGGCGGGGCCGGCGCTGGGGCCCTTCCTGAGGGGCGCGGCGGGGCCGGCGCTGCTGGCCTGGCGCGGCCCCGCGGGGGAGCTGGCGCTGGGGCCGCCGCCGCCCCCCGCCGCCTGCCCCAAGGCGCTCTTCTTCCTCCGGCCGCCCGGCGCCGGCCCCGGGGAGCTGCTGTGCGGGGACCTGCCCGCCGATGCCCTGCGGCACTTCGCCGCCCTCGTGGAGGAGGTAAGGCGCGGGCAGCCCCGGAGCGGAGCCCCCGCAGCCGGCAGCCCCCGCCCCGCCCCGGGTTGGTGCCCGTAGCGCGGCCCTCGGCAGCTCCCCGTGGCCCCCGGCGGTCTGCGGAGCCCCGCAACCCCCTCAATCCCCGTCCCGGCCGGCGCGGAGCCTCTGCGGGGGACTGGCCCCCGGTGCAGCCCCGCGGAGCCGTCGGTGCCGGAGGGTCCTGGGGGTCTCCTGGCCGTGTCCCTGCTCAGGCAGAGCACCCGGGGCCGGCTGCCCAGCGCCCTGTCGGGTGCTCTGAGTTTCTCAGGGTTGGAGACCCCCCGCCTGCCCCGAGGCTCCTGTACCGGCGCTCCAGCACCATCCCCGTGCTCCCCCGTGGTCAGAGGGAGCTGCTGCCCTTCCGTGCCCGGGGGGAGGGGGCGCTGCTTTCCCGAAGGGGCTTCCCGAGGCTCGGGGGGCTCCCGCTTTGCTGTGTTAGTGGCCTGAACCGGGCAGCGCTGGCTCGAGTTGTTCCTGCCGGCCTGGAGAAGCCTCAGAGCTGAGGCTGCGGCGGGGAAGCAGAGGAGCCCCTTGGGCTGAGCAGCTCCGCTGGTGCTGTCAGTGTGAGGTGGTGACCAACAGGTTGGGTTCCTGTGAGCCGGCTGCCAGGCCGGGGTGTGCTGGGATAAGGTGTACCGGGCCCGGGCTGGCAGCCTGGGTGACCTGGTGCGGTGGGTAACATGAAACGGCCCCGGGCTGCTTTTGTTGAGAGCTGTTCACTGATCCCGCAGCCTCGGGGAGCCCTCACGAACACCGCTTTGGGTGTCACGGCCCCGTTTATAAGCCGCGGCAGGGGGCACACGGTGGGTGTTGGAAACACCATCTGCTGCAGAGGGATTGTGGGGTAGGAACATTCGAGCAGATGCTGGTTTCTGGCTGCCGCCAGCAGGTGGGACTGTGCATCCCTGCTCGCAGGCTTCCCTCTCCCCGCAGGCAGGTGCTCTGAGGGGAGTGGATCCTGCCTCCCACACTTCACTCCGAGGAAAAGAGGGGTGCTGCTGGGTGGGGAGGGCAGCGAGTGTCTGTGTCAAGCTCTCTCTGGGTTATTTGGGATGTGGGGAACAGACACACCAAACCTGTGTCTTCATCCCGGGCGGATGCAGGTGAGTGAGCTGCGGGTCACAGCTGGGGTCCCTCAGCTGCTCCTCACACCCAGGCTCCTGGGGCAGCTGGAGGGAGCACACCTCCCCTCTGGAGCTGGGATCAGTGTTTTAACAGTCAGAAAGGGAATGAGCAGCAGTCCTAAGCCTGATGACAGCATTGCTGGTGCTGGGAGTCCACGGGATGTAAGTGACAGAAGAATCTTGCTCGTAGTGTAGTTAAAGCTGTTGAAGGTGAACTCAGCAGCACGTCCCTGTGTTTCCTGGGGCTGTGCTCCCCCTTCCCACGGCTCCCTGAGCACCCAGGCTGCTGATACTGCTCTTCTTGGGTGGACAGGTTGTGGATACAGAGTCTCCAGCGTCCAAGGACAGCTCAGTGTGGTGCTGGGCTGCTTTAATCCTCCTCAGTTTCGTGCCCAGTTGTAGCTGTTGTTAAACCTTTCGGTATCCAGCCAGCTCCCTTCTCATCAGCCCTGGGAAAAGGAGCTCTCAGCAGCCTCCCCTTGCCTGGTAACACCACAGGCTGTTGTTTGTCTCCAGGGACAGCCCAGCTTGGTCAGGTGGTTCCAGTGGCTGGTCCCTGAGTGGAGCCAGCCGGCTGTAGGTCACAGGCACTGCTGCTGTCACAGCCCGAGCCCAGGCCAGTGCTGAGACCCCAGGGTGTCAGGTCAGCACAGTCCCTGGGGACTTTGGCTGATAATGGCAGAGATCAAAGTGGCTGTGCTCAAATCCTGCAGTGCAGGTGGGACGGGCATCAAAGTGACCCTCACCAGCAGATCCCAGGAGAGCTTCCCTTTCAGTGCGCTGGGTGTTGCTGTCAAGGGACAGCTTGGGCTTCAGCCCAGCCCTCCTGGGCTTGAAAGGCTTCCCAGAGCCCTGTCTGTGGCACTGAAATGGGAAGCAAGCAGCAGGAGGCGTTGTGTGGGTGAGGAGACCAGGAGCTCTTCCCAGCTGTGGGTTCAAGAGGCAGGGAGAGCCTGAGGATGGGGCTGCTCGTGTTGCCTGCTGGTTTCCACGCTTCTCAGCTGCTTGGATTCAGGGGAGGGGATGTACTAGGGTACAAAGGGGGCTTGTGGAGAGGCCTGTTCATCCTCTTCTGCCATGTTCTACACAGGCAGGGAACAGCTTGGGACAGCAGCGCTTTGGGTCTCCAGGCCCAGCTGGGCAAGGACCTCAGGGCCTGGTGGCCTGGCTGTCTCTTGCAGCATCTGTTTCTCTGTCATTTTGCCCTGACTTGTGCTGTAGGTAATTGTTCCCATCCTGACAAACCAGAAGAACCATCAGGGCTGGCCACAAGTGGTGTCACAAGACATTGTCCGCCACGTCCACAGCCTGAGAAGTGCCGTTCTCAAGGTCATTGGCCAAGTGAAGGGCAAGACCCTGCTGCCCCTCCCCGCTGGCTCCGAGGGCATCGAGGACCTTGATGTGGAGAATGAGCAATTGTGAGTTCCACCCCTTGCTCTCCACTGGTTTTTCTCCAGCTCATGCCTGTAATGTGTCTCCTGGGGACCTTTCCCCTCCGTGATGGTGATTCTGCCTGTGCTCCATCACGTGCTGCTCCCCCAGACTGCTGGGGCTGGTGCATGTCCCTCTGCCTGCTCCATCTCTGGGGCCTGTGTGAGGAGAAAGCACGGAGGTGTCTGGGCACTCGGAGAAGCAATGGGCTGCTGGATCACTGAGGGAAAACCAAACCCTGTGGGCAAACCCTCCCCTGATGCTGATGACAGGAAGGCAGGGTCCTGTCTCCTCCCATCTCCTGCCTGGCAGAGCGCTCTCCCAAACGGTGCTGATGGAGGTAAAGGATTGTCCTGTTAGAGACTCTGCTGCCTGCTTGGTCAGGGTGATTCCACCTCCTTTAGAACCAGATGTTCCTGCCAAGGGTCAGTAAAACCCACCTGCAGCTTCCTGACCATTTGTGGTCCTGTAGAGAGATTTGGAACCTGTTGCATCTGTCCTAGAGAAGGAGGCTGGCTTCCCAGCCATCGCTGCACCTCCTGGTGTTTCCCCTCAGGAAGTAGATGGATGCATTCATTGCATTCTCCTGCGTTCATAGATTGATCTCCTCAGCAGCCGTCAGGATTTGGAAGTTCACTTAGGGTCCTTGAAGGACAATCCCCAGGAAAACCATCCCCCTGCCCCTAATTTTCTGGCTATCACTAAATCAAAAGGTTGGAAAAGGTCCTGGAGATCATGGAGTCCAACCAGTGCCCCACCCCTGCCAGCTCCAGCCATGAAACCCTGTTCCTGAGCACCACATCTGCATGTCTTTTAAACCCCTCCAGGGAGGGTGACTCCACAGCTCCCCTGGGCAGTTAATGACTGTGGGGAGACCAAGAGCTTCAGGGGGAACTGTACTGGGAGAGAGGATCTTGCTGGAGGTTTGGTTCTCCAGGTCAGACCCTGAACCCAAATGGAGCTGATGTGGCAGCGACTGGCTCTGCCCAGAGCTGGCAGCTGGCTCCTCATTCCCACCATTTGCCTTATGAACAGTGTGGTGGTACCCATACTGCTGCAGAGCCTGGGCCAGCTCCTCCAGGGGCTCATCCTTCTGTTAAAATAACAGCAAAATCTTGAGGCTTTGGGTGGTTTTGTTGTTTGGAAGCTCAAAGCTGGTCTGTCAGCTGTGGCTTCTGGCTGCCCACAGAAGCAGATCCAGCTGAGCAGCACCCATCAGCAAATGGAAAGCAGGTAACCATGGTTTGTCTTCTGCAGCCTGGAGCTGATAGATAAATCTCTTGTACATGCCACTGAGTCTGCCATCATCGACTGGAGCTACCAGATCCAGGGAGCACTGAAGAAAGAGTCCTCAGAGCCTCTCCTGCAAGGCAGCAACCCCAGCCCTTGGGTGGAACTGGAGTTCTGGAAGAACAGGTACTGTGGGCAGCCTGGCCAGGGCATGGTGGGCTCTTCCACTGGTTTTGGGTGGAGGGATGGGGCTGGTGGCATAACGGAGCTTCTAGGAGTTGAGAAGAGCAGGCTGCCTCAGGGGCAAGACTTGAGCTAAGGAAAATTGTTCCTGCATGTAAAACAATCGTGTTCTGCAAACTGGGAGGTCACTGGGCAGCTGGCTGTGGTTTGGCATCACCCCAGCCCAGGGGCTTCACCCCAGGGGAATGTGTTTGGTAATGCTCCTTCCATCACTGTTTGCTGGGAGCCAGGCACAGAGCTGATGGACACCTTCTGTAGGGCCTTCTGGAACTGGTGCAGCTTGTCTGGCTGCTGCCCCTCCGTTGGTGTCCAAGGGGTTTAGATGCTCAGGAGCCAGGGACTGGGGTTTCCTCCTGCCCTCTGAAAACCTCTGTGCTGTGTTGGTACAGGATGACTCAGGCCCTGCCTGCTGGAGAGCTGCTGCCAGCACAAACACCTGATGGCTCCTTTCAGGGGTGTCCCACCAGCAGCAGAGCTGTTGTCACGCTGAACCCTGGTGCCACCCCTGTCCCACAGGGCTTGTCCATGCCTCTTGTAGGAGCTCCCTCCTGTTGCCCCTCACTGCTGGGGCTCGGGCTGTGTGTAGCTGGAAGAAATCCTGAATCAGGCTCAAGGAGGATGGAGGGATGAATGGATGGATGGAGTGTGTGGACAGCTGATCCTTCCCAACACAGACCTGTAAAGTGTCTTGCTTGCTGTAGGTGTGATGACCTGGAGTGCATTTATAATCAGCTGAGAACGAGGAAGGTCAGGAACATGCTAAAGGTGCTGGAAAGAGTTCAGAGCAGCTACATCCCAGCCTTCAAAGTCATGCTGGCAGATGTTGAGGCAGGTAAGATGCTGGGGCACCTTCACCATGTCTGTGGGATGGCTTCTGGCCTTTGTCCTGAGCAGCCCAGCGTGGGAGTTTGCTGTGAGTGACTGTGGGATCTGCAGTCACGTTGCTGGACAGGTCTCTGGTCCGTGGAGTGAAACTGGGGGTGCTTGTGCTTGATCTGATTGTTTCCAGGCTGGGACAGGCTTGCTCACTGGTCTGTGGAGCCAGGCTCAGGGGGAGTGGGTTTGGGAATGAATTCTGCTGTAATAGGGAATGGGCGTTAATCCAGCGGGACTCACCCCAGTTCACCCCATCTCCTGTGTCTGCAGGAAGGGAGCTTTGGGATAACAGGACACATCTTGTAGCCCTGTAGGTCAGTGCTGCTGGAGGATGAGCAGCCTTCAGCACGCAGGGGTTGGGTGTGCTGAGTGCTGGTCAGGACTGCTTGTTTTCCTAGGCACTTTGTGTGTGGTGAGGGGAGCATCCAGCTTGTCACCTCACACACCACAGCTGGGTGGGTCTTACCACCTTCCATTCCTAACCCAGCTTTGATGGAAGCTCGGGACATCCACCTGCACCTGACCCCCCTCCAGCACCATTTGGAGCCCATGGAGAGGGTGGATTTTGGGGAGGTGAAGCCTCTCCTGGTGCCCCTGCTCCACGTGGTGTGTTTGATCTCGGTCACCTCCAAGCACTACAGCGTGCCCGTGCGGATAGTCGTGCTGCTCCAGGAGATCTGCAACCTTCTCATTCAGCAGGTGTGTGGCCAAGGGAGGTTCTTTAGTGCAAGTTCCCTCTCTCCTCCTTTCCCCTGTCCCTCTCCAGCACAGCAGTGCCTCCTCACGTTTAGCTTGCAGGTGGGGTTGGGCACAAGGACTCAGGGTTTAATGAGTGACCTCTCCTGTGATTGTGCTGTTCCAGGCCCTGGTTTACCTGTCTCCAGAAGATCTTCTGAAGGGGGAGATGGAAGAGAGCCTGGGCAAGGTGCGAACAGCACTTGACATCCTGAACACATTCAAAGGGGAGTTTGAGGAGCAAAGGGAGAAACTTCACACCTATTATGAACCTGGCCAAGAAGTGAGGGAGTGGGACTTCCATCCCTCCATGGTGTTTGCAAGGCTGGACAGCTTCCTGAAGAGACTGGAGATGGTGGAGGTGAGACTCTTGTTTTGAAAAACACTGCAAGCCTTCTGGAGAGCTCTGTAGCCATGAACTCTTTCTGGTGTGTTCCCTTCCTTGTACTTTCTCTGGATGCCAGGGGTGGGGAGCCCTTTGCTGTGAGGTCTCCTGTTACAGCAAGGGGAGGGCTTTGTTTTACCCTGTCCTGCTCAGTGTATCTGTAAGCTCTGCAGCTGTGTCCTGGTGAGGTCAGTAGGTGTGTCTTCTCTTCCCAAGAGCCCTGTTGAACTCCTTGCTCCTGCTTGGGGCAAGGGAATGGGGCTTACTGGGAGCAGTGGTTGGCACAGCTGTAAGTGAAGCAGTACAGTCTCCCAGCCTTCCAGTTGTCATCAGAGACACCCAAGAGTGGGGTCCTGCCTGGAGAGGACACATGCTCCCCTCAGGGCTGAGCCATGGGGGCCTGGGGAGGAGTGGGGACATGTTCCTTGCTGGGTAATCCCTTTGCATCCTAACGCTCAGTCCAGCTGGGGTGCAGTGGCTCAGGGGTGTCCCACTTTGCCAAGGTGGGACAGCTGATGTCATACCTCAGCTCCCAGCAGGGCCGAGGGCTCCTGGAGCTGGAGGGGCTGTTACCCTGCAGAGAGCAGGTGGGCAGGGTGTTTCCCTGGGAGGTGGCACTGCAGGGCCGGGCCCTGCCAGGCTGTGGAGGGTGGGCAGGGAAGGGCCTGTGCCCCCATCCCAGCAGAGGGGTCTCTGGGAGGGGTCAGGAACGCCTCCTGCACACACAGCAGCTGTACTGAGCAGGAGCTTTGGGGCAGCTCAGGTCCCTGTAAACCTTCGAGGCCTCCACTTAGTCAGAGCCTCGACACTGGCTCTGGGCTCTGCTGGGGGACGTCCCAGGGCCTCGTAGGTCCCTTCACATCCATCCCCCGCACCCCCTTGGGGCGGTTTGACAGCTGGCACAGAATATCCCCCGGGGTGGGATGTGCCCCACAGCCCTGGGTGTCTGTGGGGGGCAGGACCTGGCTCCCCCTTCCCAGCAGCGTGCTCAGCCTCTGCACCGCTGGGGCAGGGGGTGTCAGCACCCTCACCTGCCTGTGCCTTTGCAGGCTCTCCTGGCAACTGCCCTGGACCTGGTGAAGCTGGAGAAGCTGGAGTTCAGCGGGATTAAAGGGAAAGCCCTGGGCCAGCAGGTGCTGGGCATGTACGAGGAGTTCCGGGCGGCCTACGGGCTGTTTGCAGAGAGAACCTATGACTGCCTGGACCTGACCAGCACGGTAGGTGGGAACCAGCTTGTGGGGGCTCCAGCAACACGCACGTGTCTGCAGCAGCAGTGGTGCAGCCCTGGCTCCTGCGCAGCCCCGCTGGCTTCTTCCCAGCTCCCTCCTCCCTTTGCCGTGAGCTGAGCTGTCACTGTGGGGAGCAGAGACCTGCTGGCCTTTCCTGCAGACATCTGGGAGTTCTTCCAGGTCTACATCTGGCATGTCTTGCTGGTTCAGGACGTTAGACCCGTGCAGGGGGAAACCTGGGTGTCCATGCCTTGTACAGAAGCTGTACCAGCATCCACGTCTCCTCCCAATCCTGCTCCTGGGGTCTAGCTTCCTAATGAGGGCCAGCTCAGGTGGTCTCTGGGGATGTGTTTGCTCTCGTCAAGAGGAACACACGGCATCTGCTGCTCTCAGAACTCACAGACTCTGTCTTTTATTAACAGTAGTGCTGTAATTAAAGGGATGTTCCCAGCTCTCTGGAACGTGGCTCAGTGGCCGTCTGGATCGCAGATGCCCACACCAGCTCATGTTGTACAAACCAGGCAGAGCAGAGGTACCCTGGGTCTCCCCACTGTCTATTCAGAGCCCCCTGCCTTGGCTTGGCACTGAGCAGCATTGGTGGGAATGGCATTTCTGAAGGGGTCTGTGCCCCATGGTTGTGTCTGATCTCAGAGCATCTTTGGTTTCTTCTAGACAGCTGTCAGGCAGAGAAGGACCTGGGAGTGTTGGGTGGCTGGTGACTGACCATGAGCCAGCAGTGTGCCCAGGTGGCCAAGAAGTCCAGCAGCATCCTGGCTTGTGTCAGACCCAGTGTGGCCAGTAGGTCTGGAGAGGGGATTGTGCCCCTGGACTGGGCACTGGGGAGGCTGCACCTCGAGTGCTGGGTCCAGTTCTGGGCTCCTCACCATCAGAAGGACCTGGAGGCTGAGGGGAGACCTTCTCCCCACCTCCCCTGCCCTGCCAGGAGGGTGCAGAGAGGTGGGCACTGGTCTCTTCAGCCAGGGGACAGGAGGTGGGACAAGGGGCAATGGGCTGAAGCTGTGCCAGGGCAGGGTCAGCTCAGCTGGGAGGGAAAAGCCCAGGCTGGAGACTCCACAACCTCTCTGGGCACCCTGTGCCAGTGCTTTGATGCCGCCTTTATTGCTGCCCCATGTACAGCAGCTCAGGATCGAGACC
Source organism: Hypotaenidia okinawae (assembly GCA_027925045.1). Taxonomy (NCBI): domain Eukaryota; kingdom Metazoa; phylum Chordata; class Aves; order Gruiformes; family Rallidae; genus Hypotaenidia; species Hypotaenidia okinawae. The sequence goes on from BSDF01000018.1 coordinate 3,740,677, forward strand.
ACAGGCTTGTGGCTTGGAAGGGGGTGGATTTGGAAGTCAGCATGTGCTTCTGTGGCTTTTTTGGGCAACTGTGTAATCTCCAGGCCAGGTGGAGGAGAGAGGGTATGGAAATAGCCCCCCATACCTCTGGGCTGAAGTTAGTGCTCGTTCAGCTGTGGAAAGCCCTCGGGACCAGAGGATGCCCATCCCTGAGGATGCCCATCCCAGAGGGCCATGATCTCAGCCATGGGACAGGACAGGAGTGTGCTCAGGCTCTGTGGGGCTTTGCCCTGCTGCAGCAGCTGAAGGTTGGCTGGAGGAGTGGTTCAATTCACAGTGACTAAGAAGAGGACAGGCCTCTGGGTCTGGAGGGTCTCGGTGCTGTCCCACAGCCTCACTTGCTGCTCTCTCTTCCCACAGGAGTTTGAGGAAGATGCCTTTGATTTCCAGAGAAAAGTAGAAGACATCGACAGGAGGCTGGGCACTGTGTTCATCCAGGCTTTTGATGATGCCCCAGACCTGGAGCACGCCCTCAAGGTGTGTCTGTCCTGTCCCCTCTCCAAGGGAAATCCCTTGCCTGTGGTTTGTCTGGGTGGGAGCTGCACCCAGGGGGCTACAGGCTGGTGTTTGGGGATGGGAAGGGGTAGTGGGACAGGGAGAGTTTGCTCTCGTTTAACCCAGCCAGCAGCTGGAACAACCCCACGTCCCAGGGGGTGTCTCTGCAGGAGCTGAAGGGATTTTCCCCCCTCTTTCCCTTCCCCTGTCTCTCCCTCTCAGCTGCTGGCCATGCTCGGGAGCCTCCTGCAGCGCCCAGCCCTCGCCGCAGAGGCTGCTCACAGGCACTCCCTGCTCCTCAGGATGCTCAGCACTGCCCTGCACCACGCCAGGCTCATCTACTCCAGGCACATCCAGGCAGAGCTGGAGCTTGGTGAGTGGCCTGTGCCCAGGAAACCCGATTTGACAGGAGATTGGATTGAGATGAATTTTGAGGGGGGAAACAATTTGCTGTCTCTGATGAAGCTGCCCAAATGTTTTCAACTCCCATAGCTCCCCATGGCAGTGGAAATGCTGGGAAAGCTCTTTGCTTCCTAGTGAAGCAAATAATCTGTTGGGGGGTAGGGGGGAAATATCCCCCCATGTCCTTTTTACAATGTCTGTGTGTGTTTTGTGAACCAGGAGGGGAGACACGTGGTGAGCTTTTCCATGGTGAGCTTTCCCCCAGCAAGGCTGTGCTGAGGGGTTCCCCCCACCCTGGTGTGCTGCCTCCAACACCCCAAGGGACTTCCAGACCTCGTGTCTTCCCAATAGGAATCTATTGCATTTCCCTTGCAGTGCTGGCAGTGCCAAGCATGTGAGTGGGACTCTGTAGCCCAGGGTCTCACTGGCCTTTTCCTCATGTGCTATTTCCCAGGAGTGTCGCCTCAGGAGGGTTTTATGAGGATTAGAGTGTGTCTTTCTGAGCACCAGCCCCTCTACTTGCCTCAGAAACGGTACTGGAACTGGGCAGGTGCAGCAGAGACACACTGCTGGAACCAGTGTGGGCGAGCAGAGGGCATGGAGAGGGTCATGGAGGATGAGTCTGTCCTCTGCTGCAGGTCTGGGTGTGAGGTGACACTGTGGGTGTTAGATAGATGGTCAGAGCTGGCTCCTGGTCAGAACTCCCCACAGCAGTGTTTGTGGGGAGCAGGGAATGCATCCCTGGGCTGTACCAGCTCTGACAGTGCCAGGCAGCTGCTTTGATCTCAGGGCCTTACTCGAGGTCCAGAGGCACTGTGACCCTGGTCCTGGTCACTTAGATCAGCGTCACAGGCACCTGGGTGTGAGGAAGGACCCTGGGAAGCAGAGCAGCTCTCTGCAGGTGAGTCTCTGTGGGTGTATCTCTGGGGTGACAATTACAACACCCGGTGACCTGCTGTTTCAATGTGCCCTCCCCAGGGTCCCCCCCGTGCACAGGAACATGCCACCAGTGGCTGGAGCGCTGTGCTGGGCTCGGGAGCTGCGAGCACGGATCCAGGTGCCCTTCAGCCACCTCAGGCACATCCCACAGCCGTGCGTGTCTGCTCCAGCTAAGTTCCTCCATCACCACCTTGGTAGCTCCTCTAACCCATCTGCTGTTCCTTCCCTGTTGAACACTACCCAGTGGTTATAGCCCAAAGAATTCTCAGTCAGAGAGGTGGCAAGTGATTGCTCTCAGCATCCCTGGGATCAAGGTGCTCCTCAGCATCCCTGGGATCATTTTTTAAAGAAACTCATTAATTGGGTTTGTTTTGAGGTGGTTTAGAGGCACAGAGGGATAGTTCACGGGCCATTCAGTTTTCAGATGTGTGGTTCAGCACTTCCCTCTCCACATCCCCTCCTCAGGAAGCTGCAGAGAGCAATGAGGCTGCTCCTCAGCTTCCTCCTCTCCAAACTAGCTGATCCCAAAGCTCTCAGTTGCTCCTTGCAGGATGTTCCTTCTAGCCCTGCCACCACCTTTGTTGCCCCCTCTGGACACATCCTTCTTCAATTGTGGGTCCCAGAACTACACACAGTGGTCAGGGTGAGGCCACAGCAGCACTAAATACAGCAGGAAACACTGCAGGTGAAACCGTGGGGGGAAGATGGCCTTCTGAGCATCACTCTGGGCAGCTGTCCCCTGACAGCCTGGGCAGCGTGGCCAGGGCCCTGTCTCCTGTGCCTTGGGATGCCTGTGGCCATCCCTACCCCTGGGGTTTGAGGGGCACAAACTCAGCAGCCTCATGGAGCTGGAGGTAATGCTCAGCTTCTCCCCTGTGTCCCCAGCTGCCTGGACTCTGTGGAAGGAAGGAGGGTGATGGAGAAGTATGAAGAGCTGATCCAGCTGCTTGACAGGTAAGCAGTGGCTCAGGCAAGGGGGTAACTGCAGGAAGGAACGTTCTCTAAGAGCTCTTCCAGCTCGTTTGCCATCCCAGGCCTTGGAATGTCCCTTTCTAAGCCAGAAGCAGCTTCCTGATGGGAGAGGAGGAGGAATCCTGTTGCTGTATGCCACAGCCTGCCCGTGTAATGGCTTGAACTGGGAGGTTTGCACGGGAGGAATGGGAGCTGTGCAGCCTAGCAGGAGCGTTGTAACAAGCTTCTGCTCCATGCATCCTGTCTGCATGCTGTCACTGCTTTTGGGTGTTTCTCTTGGTGTTTATGGAGATGGTGTGGGTGGGTTGTCAATACTCCTTCATGTTCCTTGGTCCTCAGGAGTGGACTTTGCTTTCCTTTGGCTGTGTGCCTCCTTCTCCTAGCTTGGTAGCTACATGATGTGGTTTTACTTGGGTTTTTTTCCTGGCAGGTATCAGGAGAAGCTCTATGGGGACTGGTCCCAGACGGTCTCTGAGAAGTCACAGTACAACCTGGCTCAGCCGCTCATCCGGCGGGATCCAGACACCAAACTCATCACAGTCAATTTTGATCCCCAGGTAAAAGCTGCTGCCAGTTGGCTGTCCTGCCTGCCACGGGCAGGGCCCAAGCTCTGCCCCACTGTGTGCAGGAGGTCTGGTGGGCTCAGGGCTAGAGGACTTGTGCTGAGGTCTGTGGAGCCCCTTTTGTGATGGGTAACGTGAATTTACCACCCTCTCTGTGGGCTCTGTCTCCTGGTGGAGTCCCAGATTTGCAGTGCAAGCAGAGCGAGTTCTGCTGCTGGCAGAAAGTCCCTGAGTAGCCAGATGTTTAACTGGGGTCAGCATCTCCAGTCCAGGTTTGATACTGGCGTGGGGAGAGTTGGGTTTGTGTTACCTGTACCTGAATTCTGAGCTTCCTGAAAGGGCACAAAGAGCCCAGGAGAGGTTTGGGTTGTTCCTCTGGTGTGGTGGCTCTTGGATTCCCTTTGTTGTGGTGCATGAGGCTCTCAATAGATTTAAGATCTTTTCTTGGTCCCCTAGAGCTCCCCCAAAGCCTGGCTCCAGCACAGGAAGAGTGACTACTCATCTCACCCACAGCAGAGGCAGGGGCTGAGTGTGCACAGGGGGATGAAAAGCCTTGGGTGGGAGCCAGGGGCTGTCAGCTGTGGAAGTGCCACTTGCTGGGAGATGTAGAATCTCAGGGGCCTGGGAAATGTTGGCATCAAAACCTTCCCTTTTCCTTGGGGTGGGTTACAAGGGGGTGTTTGGGTGCTAGAGCTCACTCAGGTCTGGCCCGCTTGTGGCTTCACCTGCTTCTGGTCATACCTGCAGCTTTCCCGTTTTCATGTTGAAAACAGGGATTGGGAACTGGAACCAGAGGGCAGGAACTGGATGGGACCAGTGGGCACTGGGTGCTTTTGGTTGGGCTGGGAGAAGTCTCTGGAGTCTTTGGTGGAAGGTGGCCACGGGAAGACTTGAGTCACTGGGTTTGGGGCCATGGTGGTTTTCTGTGGTGGGGTTTGTTGGTTGCTTGGTTGGTTTGTGGGGTTTTTTTCCCCACTTTTTTAATGTCAGTCAGCCCAGGAAGCCACCAGAACTGGAACCATCATAACTTCCCTTAGATGACTGCTAAGCTCCCCTTGCAGGCACAGTACTGCTGCTGGCTGTGGATGGGCATCGCTGAGAGGACCAGACCTTGTAGGGGCTGTGTGGAGTTTGGTGGCTGGGCAGTTATCAGAGCTGTCCCTCTGTGCTTGGGAGGACAACCAAAGGCAAAGATCAGTGGGAGGGCGATGGGATGGGCTAGGAGGTGTCCAGACCCTTTGCAGAGCAGGCTGGAAACCCCTACGACACTTGGCATTGGTGGGAGCCAGGTCAGTGGGGATGGTTGTGTGGTGTTGAGCTCTCCACCTTGTTTCTCCAGCTGGTGTCGGTGCTGAGGGAGGTGAGCTACCTGCCTGGCAGCCAGAGGGGAGCCATCCCACTGGCAGCAGCAGAGATCTATTCCTCCAAGGAATCCTACCGGCGGCTGGTGGCCAACTTGGAGCTGATGGTGAACAGATACAACAAGATCCTGAAGACAGTGCTGGAGGTGGAGTACCCTCTGGTACAGGGGCAGCTGCAGGATATTGACTTGAAGCTGAAGGAGGCAGAGGAGACACTGAACTGGAAGATGGAGGGTGAGCTAGCTCTGGGTTAGGGGGAAAGCTTGCAAACACCAGGGTCTCATCAGAGCCCCCCATGTGCCCAACCTCATCACCACTGCCCTGCCAGGAGGGTGCAGAGAGGTGGGTGCTGGTCTCTTCAGCCAGGGGACAGGAGATGGGACAAGGGGCAATGGGCTCAAGCTGTGCCAGGGCAGGGTCAGCTCAGCTGGGAGGGCAAAGTTCTTCCCTGGCAGAGTTGTGGGGCTGTGGCACAGGCTGCCCAGGGAGGGGCTGAGTCACCCCCTGGGTGTGTTTAACAGAGGGGAGATGAGGTGCTCAGGGATGTGGGTCAGCACAGGACAGGGACGGTTGGACTCGATGAGCTTAAAGGTCTTTTCCAACCTGGGGATGCTGTGAGGGAGCTAGGGGTAGCTGTGTTGGTTCAGGTGTCTTGTGTTAACAGTTGGTGAGACCATGGGGAAGAATTGAGAGGCTGGTGTTGGGGATGCCCAAGAGCTTGGCCTGGCAGCTCTGCACAGGGGGAGTCCTCAGGCATCTCATTTTTTACCAGGTGCCTGGGATCAGGTCTGGGTGATGCTGGATGCTGTCTGTGACCTTGAGCAGAGGATACAGAAAGCCAAGAGCAACGTGGAGGAAATCCAGAGCATTGTGGGCTCCTGGGTGTCACCCATCTTTGTGAGGAAAGATGGTAAAAAGGAATCCCTCCTGAGCCTGGAGGACTGCCCAGACCAGCTGGAGAGACACTACAGCCTGCTCAGGGAGTCGGGGCTGAGGATTCATGCGCTGGTGAAGGTGAGGGGGGACCTTCCCCAGGGGGTTGTGGGCTCTTCCTGGGCTCTCTGTGCCTGCTCTCTGGTGAGAATGTCTGAGCTGTTTCACCTTAGAATGGATCCCCTTAGCTCATGTGGAAATCGTGCCCGTGGTTAATTAACGATCCCCTTAATGGCTGGGCTGGGCTGGCTGCCTGGTATGGTGCTGCCGGCTGGGCAGCGCTGGGCACCCAGTTGGGGCAGGATTGGAGCAGCTGCAGCCCAGTGAAGGAGTCGCTCCCAGTTCAGCTGCTGTGGAACCACTAGAGGGGAGTCGTGCATCAGGCTGTGGGACGCTGCTCCGAGGAGAAATCCTGCTCCTGAGTACTGAACCTGGGGACAGGGAGGCAGAGGCTGCCGCTGACCTTTGTTTCAGACTCGCTGTCCCCTGCGGGGGCAGGAGGTGATGCTGACAGGCCAGCGAGAAGCTCAGGGACAGGAGAAGAGCTGCTGCCTGAACCCTCAGCACTTTCCAGCAGCTTGGCCAGAGCTGAGTCCTCTCTGTGAGCCAGGAGAGAGTCCAAAGCTCTGCTCCTCACCTGCTCTGAGTGAGGTGCTGTCCATGTCAGGGAAAGTACCCTCAAGCCCTGTGGCCTCAGGGGAGATGGAGGAGAGCTTGTCACAGAGCTGCTAAGCCTCTTCTGCACTCCACTTTTACCTTTGAGCTGTTTCAGATGACAGAGCAGCCCTTTGCCACCAGCAGAAACACCCATCTGTCTGGCTTCATGAGGCCGGTGCCCTTGTGCTTGCTGGCATCTGCCCTCAGCTGTGGGCAGCTCTTGTAGGACAGACTCAGCCCTGCCCTGTTTGAAGGCATCTTCTTTTTCTTCCAGGAGAACCAGAGCCTCTTACTTGCAGACCCAGCATCTGATGCCTGGAAGGCCTATGTGGATTACGTGGATGAGATAGTCCTGGATGGATTCTTCTCTGCCATTGAGTGCTCGCTCAAGTACCTCCTGGAAAACACAGGTGGCTGGTGGCTCCTCTCCTCGGTTGTGATGGCTGCTTCAGTCTCACCAGAGGGAGGTTTCTGTTCTGTGCTCTCCCTCGTGCCTGAGAGTTCTTCCCTTCTTCCTGGCTTCCCGTGGTGCCTCTGGCTCTGCCCTCAGCAGGGCCTGGGGAGCTCCAGGCAGGGTGGGTGACTCTGCTAGTCACTGGAGCAAAGTGTTGCTCAGGGGAAGGGATGGAGAGGACTCTGCACCACTTGCAGGGATTAATGGACAGACAAAACGAGGTGTGATCCCAAGTCTGTGCTTGGGCACCTGCCATCTCCCACCCTCACATGCACCAAGTGTCAGAGTGACCCCATCTTTTATTTGTGGAGAATCTCAAGGGCTGGTTCTGCTGAGGAATGGCATGAAACCAAAACCTTCCCTCAGCTTTCATCCAGGGAAGAGATGAGATGGGAGCAGAAGTCCCTCAGCCAGACCTCCTGCCTTAGGCCACTGTGGAGGGTCACTCGCTCTGTCAAGGGCAGCTTGTGTCCAGCTAAAGGACATCTCCAGGAACACTCCTCTCTGGGATGTGGGGACACATCTTGTGGCAGAACTGCACCCAGTTCCTCACCGTCCTGTCCAAACCCACGCACAGAGCTTCACATCTGCATTGGCTGCAGTCTCCAGAGCTGGGTTTCTCATGCCTTTCTCCAGTAAATTAAAGAGCCTCTTGGTTGCAGTTGGTTTTCTCCTCTGCAAGTACTTAGGCACTGTAATTGCTCAGCTCCCAGGCTCCCTTTTGATTAGCTGAAGAGCCTGCTCTCTGTAAGCCTTCCCTCCACAGCATTTTTCCAGTCCTTCAATCACTTGTGTCTGCTCTGCAGTACCTCCCGTGGGTACCAGTACCTCAGCTGGTTTGCCAGCACCTCCCCTCTGTGTTGGGTGCAGACATAAGGTCACTGCACCCAGCCAGTGTGTGTCTGCATCCACACCTGCCTGGTGTCCCTCTGGGGCACGTGTGTGTCTTGTGGTGGGGTGGTGGTGGTGGCCTGAGATGACTTTCCTCCCCTTGGAAGAGATCCTGGCAGGTCTGTCTTCTTCCCTACCAGATCCCAAGGCAGGGCTCACCCCCCTGTTTGAGGTACAGCTGGATTTGGTGGTCCCAGATTTGATATTTCGCCCCTCCTTGGAACCTGGCACAAGCGATGGTTTCTGTGACGTGGTGGATGGTCTCCTCAACGACATCTACCGGAGCTCATCGCTGGTGCCCAGGCTGGCTGAGCACAGCGGCTTCCCACACTACCAGGTCTGTGGCTGCCCAGCTCCTTGGGGCTGCGAGGCAGTGAGGAGGTACCACCCTGTTCCTGCATCACTGAGCTCTCCCTCTCCCCTCCCAGGCTGACATGGAGGACATGGCTGACCTGGCCGCCATGCGCCAGGCGCTGCTGGGGCGGGTGCAGGCCGTGGTGGCAGCCTGCTGTGAGTACCGCGGCGCCTTCGACCACTACTCCTACCTCTACGGGGAGGACAGGAAGGAGTTCTGCCGCCAGTTCCTGCTCTACGGGCACGTCCTCAGTGCTGCAGAGATCGAGGCCCATGCTGAGGACGGGGTCCCTGAGGCGCCTCCCACGCTGCAGCAGTTCAAGGAGCAGATCGACTCCTATGAGAAGATCTATGAGGAGGTGAATGGCATCCAGCCCATCAGCATCTTCCAGAGCTGGATGCAGGTTGATGCTCGGCCTTTCAAGGTGTCCTTGCTGAATGTGATTAAAAGGTGGAGCTTGGTGTTCAAGCAGCATCTCGTGGACCACGTCACGCACAGGTAAGGGCTGTTCCTGTCTCCTCTCCCCAGGAATGAAGGGGGTTTCTCTTGTCATGGCTGGGCTTTACCATGTCATGCTGATAACCAGCAGGCTAGTGGAGGAGCAAGAGAAGGAGAAGCATGCCAACTCTGTCCTTTGTGTCTTGTGTCCTCTGGTCGCTGCTGGCAGTGGGTACGGTTGAGTGTGTGAGGTGGGAGCAGTTCTATGGGTACTGTTGACATGCTCCTGGGACCTGCGTGTGGTGTTAGGCAGGATGTCTGCTTGGCTATTCATCCTGATCCAAGCAGCCTGATCTCTGGCAGGCTGCTGACCTCAATGCTGTGTTAATGCCCTGAGGTACCCACTCTTCACTCCATAAAACCCCACTGGGGCTGCCTGGTGTGAGCAGCTGTGGGAGGAGGTAGCTTCAAGGCCGGCTGCCTGGTGCAAGGCTGGTCGCTCCTTCACCGGGAGCTGTCCTCACCTTGTGCCCTCCTGCTTTGTGTTGCACAGCTTGGCTGACCTCGAGGAGTTCATCAGAACTGCCGACCAAGGTTTGAGCAAAAAGGTTGAAAAAGGGGATTACGCTGGTTTGGTGGAGATGATGGGTCACCTCCTGGCTGTCAAAGAAAGGCACAGTGCCACCGACGCCATGTTTGAGCCCTTGAAGCAGACCATCGAGCTGCTCAAGGCCTATGAGCAGCAGCTGCCAGAGGAGGTCTACAGGCAACTGGAGGTGGGTGAAAGCTTGTGGGGGACACACTGGTTTGCTGGGGAGCAGCTGGCAAAGAGAGCTTGAGATGAGGCAAAGACAGCGTGAGATGAAGAGCACTGCAGGAGTGTTTAAGACCCCGCTGCCTGTCATTAGAGGGCCTCAGTGGGTAGTGTTTGGCTGTGGTGGGATGTGCCTGAGCAGCTCTGAGTGCTGGAGTTACGCAGAGATTTTTCTTCTAAAGCTGAGATTAAGCCTTTTGTTGGGGCTGAAAACAGGGAATTGCCAGCGCCGGCGCCCAGCGATTACTCTTGAAAGAAATTAATGCATTTCCAAATACATCTGTTAATTAGGTTGAATTATAATTATTTTAAAATAAGACAGTTCTTGGCAACTGTGGAGATGGGAAGGCTGATGTTGGCAGAGGAGTTGCCTTCTCGTAGGACTTCAGTCCTCCACTGGGTCTGTAACACCGAATGTGTTTGACCCAGGGGACAGTGCTGGGAGTGGGTTATGAAAGTGTTTGGGCACTTTTCCATAGCTGGCTCTGATGAACCAGTTTTCTTTTGGAAATTCCTTCCGTTTCTGGAAAGGAGACCGTGAGATGGAGGTTGGAAAAGACTGTGAGGTGCCCAGACAGCCCTGGGGAGCAGGAGACCAGGACTGGCAGCAGCCAGGGTGTTGCAGTGCAGAAGCCTGTGGCTACGTGCTGATGGACACTCTGTAGTCATGGGGGTGCTGCAGGCAGAGGGGGTTGGGGTAGGACCTTTTGGGGAGATGTTCCTGCCTTGTGCACCTGTGCAGCAAAGGCTCCAGTTCTCTGCTGCAGGTTTGGGTGGGCGCTGAGTGGGGTTTAGTGGTTTACTCTGGTTTTCTGCTCGAGCAACTGATCTGTGGGTGGCCGGGTCACCGCAGCTGGAATGGTTAAGGGTCCTAAAGATACCTGGGTTCCTACAGAAACCAGGAGAGCTGCATTACGTGGATGCTCTGGCTTCTGTGACAGCTTGAGTCCAGCATGGAACCTGGTGCTGTGGGGAGCCCAGCCCTGCAAAGTCCTGCTTGCCTGGGGCCTGTTTGTGCAAACGCACTCAAACAGCTGGTTGGTTTTTCTGATCTAGAAGTCCTGCTGGTGCAACTTCTGCTCCAGGAGCTGACAGGAAATGTCCCAGGCTCTGTCTCTTAATTATCTCTGGGAAGGCAAGATGATCTGATGAGTTCTCCTCTGCAGCTCGTCCTCCTGCCCTCAGCCTCTCTGTGCGGGCTCCAGGTCCTGCTGGGCTTGGAGTTAGGATCATTGTGGTCTGAACCGTTCTGGGAGCCCTGAGCTGGTCTGGGATCCTTCTTCCGAAGTTACTGGCCATGGTGTTGCAATCAGAGAGTCAGTTATAACCTCTCAGTCTTCATTAAGCTTCAAAAGTGTGAATAATGGGCAAGTTTTATCCCAAATGGTGGGGCTGGCCTTTGATCACAGAACTTCCCCACAGTCCTAGACATGGAATCCGTTGCTTTTCCTGCCCTGTGATTATCCCTAAGCAGCTCAGACTCCCTCTGCATTGGGTATCAAACACTGCACGTTGCTTGCAGGAGCTGCCAGAGAAGTGGAACAACACGAAGAAGCTGGCGGGGGCGGTGAAGCAGCACGTGGCTCCTCTGCAGGCAGACGAAATGGCGGCTCTGCGCAGGAGCTGCGCGGCCTTTGATGGCGAGCAGCACCGGTTCCGGGAGCGGTTCCGGAAGGAAGCACCCTTCAGGTACAGGCAGATCACAGCATCAGAGGGGAAAAGTGTTGCTGCAACAGGCTGCCCAGAGAGGGGGTGGGTGCCCCGTGTCTGGGGGTGTTGAAGGCCAGGTTGGCTGGGGCCCTGGGCAACCTTGTGTAGCTCCAGGCCTGGAGGTTGGTGTCCCTGCCTATGCAGGGGGTTGGAGCTCTGTGATCCTTGGGGTCCCTTCCAACCCAGACCAGGCTGGGATTCTATGATCACCTCCTGGTGTCCCGAGGACTTAGGTTTGAGCCCTTGCAGACATTTCCTGCCTTCCCACCATGTTGTATCTGTTGTGTCTGGGTGCTCTTACCCTGTTAGCAGGAGGTTCCGTCTGGAGGCTGAGCGTCCTGTATCACTTTAAGGTGACGTCAGTAGTGCCACGTGGCTGCGCCATCGATGTTGTAGCATGGATGTTTCATCTCTGCTCTGTCTCTCAGAGGCACTGTTTGTTTTATGTTTTCTTTAGAAGTTGTTACAATATCACTTAGGAAGAATAAACATTCCTTTCTAGGTTTGACACTGAAAAGCCTTATCAGCTGCTTGATGCAAAGCACATGGAGATTAAACAAATGGAGTCGGCCATGACCTCCATTTATGAATCAGCTGGTCTGTTTGAAGTCATGGTGCCAGATTATAAACAACTGAAGCAGTGCAGAAAGGAGCTGTGTCTTCTCAAAGAGCTCTGGGATGTGATCTCCCTTGTGAACACAAGCCTTGATGACTGGCAGACCACCAAATGGGTCGATATTAATGTGGAAAACATGGATCTGGAGTGTAAAAAGTTTGCAAGAGAGATTCGGAACTTGGATAAGGAAATGAGGGCGTGGGATGCTTTCATTGGGCTGGACAGCAAAGTGAAGAACATGCTGACAGCCCTGAAAGCTGTGGCAGAACTTCAGAATCCTGCCATTAGAGAAAGGCACTGGAGTCAGCTGATGCAGACGACGGGCGTGAGGTTTGTGATGGACTCGGACACCACGCTCGCTGACCTCCTGAAGCTCAACCTACATAACTTTGAGGATGAGGTTCGTGACATTGTGGACAAAGCAGTGCGAGAAATGAGCATGGAGAAGGTCCTCAAGGAGCTCAAACTGACCTGGAGCACCATGGAGTTTCAGTATGAGCCTCACCCCCGGACGAACACCCCGCTGCTCAGGTCAGATGAGGAACTCATTGAAACTTTAGAAGACAACCAGGTCCAGCTGCAGAATTTAATGACTTCCAAATACATTTCCTTCTTCTTGGAGGAAGTGTCTGCATGGCAGAGGAAGCTGTCCACTGTGGACTCTGTCATTTCTCTCTGGTTCGATGTGCAGCGTATGTGGTCCCACTTGGAGAGCATATTCATAGGCTCAGAAGATATACGGGCACAGCTTCCCAAGGTATGAAACCCCAACCCTATTCTCGCTGTTTGGAGAGTGCTGAAGAGCCTCCCTTATATGAACTAGGGTTATCTGTAATCCAAGTTCCTCAGAGTTGGGCTATCCTCCTGCTGCCTGGCTTTGTTGGAGGCTCCCTTGGTGCTGTAGCAGCTTCCCTAGTGCTGTCCCAGGTTGATCTTGTACTGCAGGTTGGGCTTGAGCCATGTGGAGATGCTGATTTTCTCCACCTGAGGGAGTGGGCACAGCCCAGGGACACCCAGACAGTACACCCCTCATCTCCATCCCTTCCCTCTGGTCTGCTGGGGCCGTTCCTCCCTCTGCTTTGGAGGGTTCTGGGCACACCTAGCTTACTGGGCAGTGCGGACAAGGGCTGGAACCGACTGCCCTGACGCTGTCCCATGTGCCAGTAAGCTCTCACACCCAACAGCTATCTAATGGCATGGGTGAAATAGGGCACATTACAGTTTCAATCTGCATCCTGCCTGGCAGCTCTCTGCATCCTGGCACCAGTCTGGCAGGCAGCATGAATCAGCAGCCTCTTCCCTAAGGAGAGGATGAAGCTCCAAGCCTCCGAGGGCTGAACCTCCTCAGGATCCATCCAGGGCTTGGTACTACAGATGGCTGGTCCCAGGCATTGGCTTCTGCACGGATCTATTTGTCCACAACCCCCTTGAGATACCAGAACAAGAAGGCAAGTGCCTGCTGAGGACTTGTTTCAGGCACACAGGTGGAAGAGCCCTTCTGGAATGGTGGAGATGTCGCTCTGCACTGGACAGAAGGCTCTCTGCAGAGGGTCTTCTCCTCAGCCCGAAGACAGCACCCTGAGGATGAGCCCTTCTAGCACAAAGTTGGTGTCTCACTGTGGTGTGTCCTTTGTTCTGCCTCTCAGGACTCCCAACGCTTTGAGGGGATTGATGTGGATTTTAAAGAACTGGTGTATGAAGCTCATAAAACTCCAAATGTAGTTGAGGCCACCAATAAACCAGGCCTGTCCCAGCAACTGGAGGACATTCAGAGTAGGTAGGTAGAACCAGTCCTGGGGTTTTGTCAGAGGTTGGGGGTCAGTTCAAATGTCTTCATTGAACCTCTGCTCTGAGGCTTTCTTCCTGGACTCTGCATCCTTCATGTTCACAACTCACAGGGCGTCAGCCCTTTCTCCAGGCTTTTCCTTTGTGACCCAGCACCCTGCAGACCCCGAGGCCCAGCCTGGCTCTGTGTAGGTGCCAACCCCCACCCCGAATAGTGATTTGCACACGGACAAAGCATCCGGCTGCTGTTAGGAACACGGCGCCTCTCCCCTGCCCCAAGCACACCTGGACAGCAGCCTGGCCAGGCAGACCTGCAGCAGGGCTGTGCCTGTGCCCTTTAATTTACTGGGTTGCCTCGGTGTGAATACCCTTCACACATGGTCTAGATAGACCACTGGAGAGCAACCTTAGTGACCTTTCTGAGCTCGGTACGCTTCTCCCTTGACATATGAGCTACCTGGAGTGCACTTGGGAGGGAATATGGTGGCTGCTGTGTCAGTAACAACTATCAATTTGAAATTAAGAGTTTATTTTTAATGGGATAAGGCCAGTGTTCCTCACAGGGGCCTGGCTGTGTGCTGTGTATGAGCTCTGTAAGCTGAGCAGCAGGTTAGCCTGTAATCCCTGAGAGATTCACTTTGGATCGGAGCAGCCGAGTTTCCTTCAGGCTTTGCAGACACTGGGTGGGTTTGAATTGGCCTTGACAATGCAGCTCGTTAGAATACAAGCAGTCACAGAGGCTTTCATCCTGCTGTGGAGTCACCTGTGGCAGCCAGGAGCAGGTCAGACACCAAACCCTTTCCAGGCTCTTCTCCCACCTAGATCTCTGCTTTTTGATGAGGCTTCTCTGGCTCTCAGGCTGTTTGGCCCCTGGGAGTAGAGAGAGTTCCATGAGTTACTCTGTGCTTTGTTGGGCTGTTTGGAAACCAGGACCACTCTCCAGCCTCAGCCCATGTCTGGCACGTCCCCATGGTAGGGTAGAATAGAACATAATAACCCAGACACTGGTGTGGAAGGGTAAGTCTCCTTTCATGCTCCACCTACCCTTTCAGAGCCTGTCCTGGGCTCTATTTTGATGCTTTGTCTCCCCAGGTTGTCCCTGTGTGAGAAGGCTTTGGCTGAGTATTTGGACATGAAGAGGTTGGCCTTCCCCAGGTTTTACTTCATTTCTTCTGCAGATTTATTAGACATTCTTTCCAATGGCACCAACCCTCAGATGGTAAGCCTGGAACTGCACCTCCTTTGTGTTTTCCAGCAATGTCCTGGTGGAAGATGCTGTCCTGGGACTCTCCTGTAGCTTATCCTGTCTTGAGGGCTTTGTTTCCCACCCTCACTTGGATTAATAATAATCCTTTCACAGCTAGCCTGTATCTGTCATCCTTGAAAGGCCACACGTGCTGTACAGTGTCTGATCTAACCCTGGTGATGCTTCCAGATGGTTCTGAAGTTGCTGCACAGAGTAGACCTGTGTTTTGGTGTCATAAAAAGAGAGGGTTTGTTTCTGCTGGGATACAGTGAGGTTGGAGGAAACATCTTTCCTGAGCATCTCAGCCAAAACTCGTCTCTGACCTTGGATCCCCAACCTGGGATATCACCAAGCAGCATCTGCTGTTGGGTGCACTACACGCTGGACATGCAGATGTGGAAGTGTTGACAACTATTGGCTTGGAGAGGGCCCTTTTTTTAGGCAGAAGAGCCATTTACTTGTCAGCCACTTCTTCCCCCATGCAAAGATCTTTGGGATGTCCTGATTATAGGGGGAGAGGAGAACACAGCCTGGAGAGTGGTCAGACAGTGGCTATGGCCCAAGCAAGCAAGTAAATCTCTTGGGTTGCCATCCCTGCATGGCTCAGGGGTATCTGACCTCCTGCACTGGGCTTCTGCCAGTGAAATGTGATTTATGGAGGCATTTTGGTTTTCTAAATGATGTAGAAATAGGTGGGAGAGACAGCAAGGGGCTTGCATGGCAGTATCCTGGCCATGTATGAGTAGATGTGGTGCTACCAAGGTGCCCAAGGTCATGCTTTGTGAACACGATTGTGCCTGTGATGTGTGTGGTCCTTCTCATCCTGCCTCAGTGGCTTTATTTAGACAATTCCTTGTGCAGGTTCAACGTCATCTCTCCAAACTCTTTGACAACTTGGCCAAGATGAAATTTCAGCTGGACTCTGAGCAAAAGCCAACCAAGGTTGGGCTGGGAATGTACAGTAGAGAGGAGGAGTACGTCAGCTTCAGTGAACCCTGTGACTGCAGTGGGCAGGTGAGGGGGAAGACCTTGCCTATCAAAACTGTCCAGTGGAGCCTACTCTCCTGCCCCTTGTGTGGGCATCTGTTGGCAAGACATTGTAGGGCTTCACTACTCTTCCTTTATGTGTGAGAGAGGCTGCTGTAGAGATGGTGTGTATTTTAGTTCCTCCTTACAACACAGCCCTTGGTCCCACTCAGCTTCTGTGTCCCTGTAGTTGCCCTTTCTCCATGGTCTATGATAGGAAGCTGAAGTCTGTAGTGGCAGGTACTGCACTCTCCAGTGATGGATCTTGCCTGCATGTAAGCTGCTGTGGTGAGCCTGGTGCCCCCAAAGCAGCTCTCTCACCCCCTCCTCAACTGGACAGAGGGGAGGAAATATAACCAAAGGCTCATGGGTGGAGGGACCATTCAGCAGTTACCATCATGGGCAGAACAGACTCAACTTGGAAAGACGCATCTAATTTCTCAGTCAATCAGAACAAAGCAGGAGAATGAGAAATAAAGCCAAACCTCAAAACATCCCCTGCTCCCCCACAGCCCTCCCTCATCCCCCAGTGGCACAGGGAATGGGGGTTGGAGGCCCCTTCTGTGGTGTGTCTGTTCTCCAGGTGGAGGTCTGGCTGAACCATGTCCTGCACAGCATGAGGGCTACTGTGAGAGATGAGATGACAGAAGCTGTCGTGGCTTATGAGGAGAAACCCAGGGAGCAGTGGCTCTTCGACTACCCTGCCCAGGTATCTGTCACTGCTGTTCCTCTCCCCTTGGGCTGCATGTTGGGGGGGCAGAGCTTGCCTTCCCCTCAGGCCTGCCCCTCTTTTAGCAGTGGTCTCTAGCTGTGGATAGGGATGTTTCTGGCCCCCACTGCGCTCTCCAGGAGAGAGGAGGGATGAGTTGTCCTGTATCCTGGCGATCTCCTGATGGAGATCTGAGGCTGAGCTCTGTGCTCCATGGAGCTCAGGGGCTTGGGCTGTGCCTGCTGCACCCCGTGGGTCACGGGAGGTCTGTGCCCCCAGAGTGGTGCAGTAGGAAAACAAGGTGGTGAGGGCTGATGAGAGAAGAGAGCTCCTCAGGCCCATCTGACAGCCCTGGGGTCTCTTCCTCTGCCTGTCAGGCATGGGGAAGGTGCTGATTTACTAATAAGTAGCTGCTAAATGTGGTCACTGATAGGATGTGTGAAATGAATGTCATGGGGCAGATCCCCATTGTCCTGTCTGCTGGGACTACTGGGTAAAAACAGCCTTAGTTCCATTTCATGGGTACTTCAGCCTGGATCTCCCTGTGGATCAGACACTCTTGAAGAGGAGGACACTGGTGTTTTCCCTGATACTGAGCCAGCCCCTTTCCCTAGGTGGCTCTTTCCTGCACCCAGATCTGGTGGACAACAGAGGTTGGGATTGCGTTCGCCAGGGTGGAGGAAGGCTACGAGAATGCCATGAAGGAGTATCACAAGAAGCAAGTGGCCCAGCTGAACACCCTCGTTACCATGCTGATTGGACAGCTCTCCAAGGGGGACAGGCAGAAGGTCATGACCATATGCACCATCGATGTGCACGCTCGGGATGTGGTGGCAAAGATGATAGCACAGAAGGTTTGTGTTCGCGGCTCGGGCTGAATTTGCTTCCGTGGGGGCTTGTGGTGAGGGCCAGAAAGCCCCCTAAGCCTGCAGCACTCTTCTGCCCCGTGGCCATGCAACACCAAGGGCTTGTTTTACTTGGGCATTAACACCAGAAGTGAGACTGTGGCCCTGTGTCCTGTCGGGTGATGGCTTCATGCAGGGCATCTGCTGGGTGCATTCTCAGTTATGTCTTCAGAAATCAAGAAAAAGCATTTTCCCTTCTATTTTTATAGCTTCCTTGGTCTGGTGTGGGACCACAGGGACTCCCTGGGACTCCCGTGTCCTTGGCACTGTGTCAGGTGTCCAGCCCTGCAGATGGGCTGAGTGTGCTGGGCTGTGGCTTTACTCTTGTCTGTGTCCTCTTGGAGGAAGCCAGGCTGCTCACAGGCTTTCTGGCTTCAAGACCTGGCTGTGCTTGGTGGTGCCTTGGCCCGATCTGTGGTGAAGTGGCCTGGCTGCTGGTGCCAGGCACACTGGCCATGGCCTTGTCCCTCTGTCCTGTATGGCGCTTGTGGGCGTGCTGCAGGACAAGGGGCAATGGGCTCAAGCTGTGCCAGGGCAGGGTCAGCTCAGCTGGGAGGGCAAAGTTCTTCCCTGGCAGAGTTGTGGGGCTGTGGCACAGGCTGCCCAGAGAGGGGCTGAGTCACCCCCTGGGGGTGTTTAACAGATGGGAGATGAGGTGCTCAGGGATCTGGGTCAGCACAGGACAGGAACTGTTGGACTCAGTGATCTCAAAGGTCTTTTCCAACCTGGGCGTGCTGTGCAGGTGGACAATGCCCAGGCGTTCCTTTGGCTGTCCCAGCTCCGGCACCGGTGGTCGGATGAGGAGCGGCACTGCTTTGCCAACATCTGCGACGCCCAGTTCCTGTACTGCTACGAGTACCTCGGCAACACCCCTCGGCTTGTCATCACCCCACTGACTGACAGGTGAGGCCCTGGGACACCCTGTCACAGCCGGGTTTGCCACGCAGCCAGAGCGAGCTGCCAGCCAAAGGGGGGTTCAGCGTGGTCGCCTGCATCCCTCTTGTTCTTTGCGGCCCAGAAATCCGGTGGCAGAGCAACACATCTCACCTGCTTTATGGTCTGCTGGTGGTACCCTCTCAATATCTGTGCCTCAGATCCTGGGGTGGGTTTCAGCTCATGGATTAAGATGTTCTCCTGCATGTGTCAGCCTGTGCACGGGATGTCCACACCTGGTGTATCTCAAAGGCTTTCACCCTGTCTTGAGGTAGACAGCCCCAGTGCTGTTCCTCTGCAGCCCAGCAGTGACCCAGCTGTTGGAGCAAGCCTCACTCCCCTTCCTTTTGTCCTTCATCTTTTGCTGTGAAAGGTGCTACATCACCCTGACGCAGTCACTGCACCTGACCATGAGCGGAGCACCTGCGGGCCCTGCGGGCACTGGCAAGACAGAGACAACCAAGGATCTGGGGCGAGCCCTGGGCACCATGGTGTACGTGTTTAACTGCTCCGAGCAGATGGACTACAAGGTACTGCTCAGGAGAGTTAATGAGCTTTGGTCAGGCACCCCTCCTCAAAACCCTGCTACCTTCCTTTCTCCTGAGCACAGAATCCCAGCCTGGGCTGGGTTGGGAGGGACCCCAAGGATCACAGAGCTCCAACCCCCTGCCACAGGCAGGGACACCAACCTCCAGGCCTGGAGCTACACAAGGTTGACCAGGGCCCCATCCACCCAGGGACAGGGCAACCCCCTTCCTCCTAAGCACCCCCTCCTCCTTTCTCCTGAGCACCTTCTTCTCCTCCTTTCTCTTCTCTAAGGCTTGTGCAGGGTTCTCCAGGAGGCAAAGACCCAAACTGTGCTCTCTGCCCCATCACACCTTTCCCTTCCTTTGTGGAGTGATGGTCCATGTGAAATGCTTCATAAAAATTTTGGCTTGTTCAGTTGAGACCAAGGCTGTGCCGGTCCTTCCACCCTGGTCTGTCGTCCTTGGCTGATGGGCTGAGAGGTCCTGGCATGGGATGGGACCTCTCCTGGCTTTCTCAGCATCTCCTCCCAGAATAAGGCCAAAGGATGCTGACCCTTCAGCTGCTGCAGGATGCTGAGCTGTGGGGCTGAGTCTTGCTCTCTGCTGCTCTGGCACAGTACAGCGGGTTTGGTGGCCTTGGCCACGGGGCCCTCAGGTGACCTTTGAATGGAACCAGTGCATGGCTAAGTCAGGAAAGCCCAATTAGCAAATCCAGTATAGCTCTAAATATCTCCATGAGTTGTGCCTGGGGTTCCCCTGCGCTTTCCTCAATACCCACAATGGGCTGTGAAGAGCTGTAAAGAAACAGGCTGAGAAGTAAAACCCAGTTCTTGCTGGACTCATTCCCTTGGTGATTTCACTCTATTAAGGGGTTTTTTCTTTCTTTTCTTTTTTTTTTTTTTTTTCTTTCCCCCCCAGTCTTGTGGGAATATCTACAAAGGCCTTTCCCAGACTGGAGCCTGGGGCTGTTTTGACGAATTTAACAGGATCTCTGTGGAGGTGCTCTCTGTGGTGGCTGTACAGGTAAGTGGAGAAACGCTGGTAAATAAGTACAGAGGAGGCAGCACCGTGCTGCAGCCTTTGGAGCGAGGGTAGATAGGAACGTGTGTGTTCCCAGCTTCAGATCCCTGTGTAGGCAGGTGAGGGATTCTATCCTGAGATTCATCACGTGAGCATCATGGTGCTGATGAAATGTAGCAGTCATGTGCTCCAAACACTTGTTTGTCACTTCTTTTCTTCCCCAGGGTTCTCTATAGCATCTTTCCCCAGGTCAGCATGCACCCTGGCTCCGTGCTGGTCCCTCCTGAGGAGCCCTCGTGCTGTCAGTACGCTGCGGGGTGATTGCAGTGCAGGGTTTTAGGGATGGGACCTGCCTTGTCTTAGGACTGGCTACTCAGCCTGCCACGTGGGGAATATTCTTCCTGGAGGAGAAGGGTGTTGTTTGGGGCTGCCTCTTCTGGCCCTTGAGTTGAAGGAGAGCTGTGTCTGGATGTTGTCCTGATCCTAAATTTCACTGGCATCCTCTGAAAATGCCAGGTAAATGCAGCGACCAGGCGAGTTTGAGCACTGGGCAGGTGCTCATCTGCACTGTTCAGACTGGGACAGCTCTGACTTGGGCAGAGCTGACATGTTGAGCCTTGGGGAGCTTCAGTGCTGAGAACTAAGGTGCCAAAGTATCTAAGTTTTTCTGGACCTAAGCATCAGCTTGAGCTCAAGTTTCAGCCTGGAGAAGAGAAGGCTGTGGGGGGACCTCATTGCAGCCTGCCAGTCCCTGAAGGGAGCAGAGGAACAGGAGGGGAATCAGCTTGTTCAAGGGCAGAGACTGGCAGGACAAGGGGGCTGGAGTGAAGCTGGAGGAGGGAAGGGGGAGAGGAGATCTTAGGGGGAAGTTCTTTGCAGAGAGAGTGGGGAGGGGCTGGCAGGGGCTGCCCAGAGAGGGGCTGGGTGCCCCATCCCTGGGGGTGTTGAAGGCCAGGTTGGCTGGGGCCCTGGGCAACCTTGTGTAGCTCCAGGCCTGGAGGTTGGTGTCCCTGCCTGTGGCAGGGGGTTGGAGCTCCGTGACCCTTGGGGTCCCTCCCAACCCAGACCAGTCTAAGGTTCTATGATTCAGGACCCCTGTGCTGACTGAGGTGCGGAATCCTTCCTAGACCCCCTTTGGGGCCCAGTATTGTGAGAAGAAAGATCTAGAGCTCATTGGTTTCTGCACTTCTGTAAATGTTTGTCAGAGACGTTGTTCTGAACCCCTCCATGAACTTCTCACTCTTCTCATCTCTCTCTCCCTTGTAATTGGTACCTAACGTGACGTCCCAAAGGCGCCCCAGGCAGGTGGATGTCTCGTTCCCTCCCAGTTTCTCTTCCGTCAGGTTCGAGTTTAAAGTTGTGATTGAAAAAAGTCTTTGAGGATCTTAAAATAAAAAGGGAAACTGAACAAAAGAAGCCCAGGTATGACTCAACTGCTAATGGCTCCCTCGCTGCTGGCTGGAGCTGGGCATCTGAGGCAGTGGCTGTCACTCCATCATCGTGTCTCCTGGCTGCTCTTAGGATTGTAACCATGGCGATGTTTAATTGGCTGTCTTAGTCACGCAGCTGATGTCGATACGGCTCCTTACAGAGAAGAATTCGATTAATTGCTTAACTTCAGGCTGGCAAACAGGGGTAAGGTGAGAGCAGCGAGTGTGGAGAGAGCGCTCCCTCACTGAAGTGCTCTTTGCAGAGGTGACGGAGCTGGAACAAACTGGCTCTCCTTGGGAGGAGCGAGCAGGGCAGAGCTGCACTTGGACGGATAGGAAGAACGATGTGATAGTAGTAAGTGACGGTGTCAGGGGAGGTTGTACAGCTCCTGCCTGGTGGTTTTGGTTTTAAGTTAAGCGTCTGATGACCCAAAAGCTTTAAAAGTGATATCAAGTGATCAGTTTGCAGTTGAACTGAGGCCAAGTTGATTGGGAAATGCTGCTCCTTTCCTGGGCCTAGTTGAGGAACAGACAGGCACAGGAGTGGTTGGGGTGTCATGAACAGCAGCAGTGTGTGGGGAGAGGTGAAGATGGGCAAAGGGATTTGAGGACCTGTATTGTGTCAGCCTCTTGGGAGTGTATTTGGTTGTTGCCTGTGGCAGAATCATGGTCTGAGTTGGAAGGGACCCCAAGGATCACATTGTGGGTGCCTGGACAGTCCTGGCATCTCACCTCATGCATCTGGCCTCCTGCGAGGTCGGGAAGTTCGTGGAAGTGATTTATCCTTTGGTGGTGGTGTTGCTGTGAGATGGGCTGAGAAGTGTCCCACAGGTGGTGTCAAAAGCCCAGGTGAGATGCAAGCAGCATTGGGAGCAACTCCTGCTCCTGAGTTGCTCTTCCTGACCTGTGTCTGTCATTGTCTTCTGGAGCAAAGGGCCAAATTCTTGTGATGCCCTGCACTTTGATTGCTCAGTCTCTCCTCTTCTCTGCTTTGTCAGTTTGATTGTGATGGGAGGTTGATCTGGCCTTACAGATTCACTCCAAGCAGTGTAAGCTTTATGTGGCCAGGAACAAAGAAAACCAAGTGGTGATAAGCCCCATTTGTCAGGGGGCACCTGTAGGGAAGGCAGCACCGCTGCCTGGCATGGCTTTCTTCACTGAACACTGATGCTACAACCCAGTCTTGGTTTCCAGGTGAAGTGTGTGCAGGATGCCATACGGGAGAAGAAAACAACCTTCAATTTCCTTGGAGAAGATATTAACTTGGTGCCCTCAGTGGGCATTTTCATCACCATGAACCCTGGCTATGCAGGGCGAACCGAGCTGCCTGAGAATTTAAAAGCTCTCTTCAGGTGAGTCTGGGTCAGGGCTTGTTTTATAATGTCAGGCTGGCAGAAATATCTTTTGAGGCATCCAGATTTGGCTTCATGTCCTCGGGGAATTCACTTGCTGTGGGAATTCACAGGCAGCTTCTGCCTTGAGCAACAAGCCTGGCTCTGGGAATGCTCAGGAAAGGCTGTGTCCCTGGTGATGGGAAAGGTGGGGTGTGACCTGGCTCGTGGGAAACGACCTGGAAGATAAAGCTGCAAACCCACTGCTCCTCAGACCTATAGACAAGGAATATTTGTTCTGGAGTCTTTTCTTGCCTGTCTTTTTAGGCCCTGTGCAATGGTTGTGCCAGACTTTGAACTGATCTGTGAAATTATGCTGGTGGCTGAGGGCTTCATCGAGGCCCGGGCACTGGCCAGGAAGTTCATTACCCTGTACCAGCTCTGCAAAGAGCTCCTCTCCAAGCAGGTGAGCCCCCTTCTCTGGCTGGCTGGTGTACAGTGAAGCCTGTTGATCTCCAGAACGAGCAGAAACATGCTCAGTTCCATGGATAATGCTTCACAGCTTTTAATGTCTGCATCTGTGTTAGCTGCTGGGAGAAGAGGATGCTTATGATCATCAGAGCAATGACATGTTCAGGCTGCTCTACTGGAGAATCTGCAGAGGCAGAAGCAGCATTAATGGGAGAGATCTTTCAGTGGGCTCAAATAACACCTGGGTGTGTTTAAAGAAAGGGTAGATCAGGTACCGAGGGGTATGGTTTAGCACAGGACAGGAATGGTTGGACACAATGATCTTAAAGGTCTTTTCCAGCCTTGTGATTCTGTGTCTGTGTGTTTGGGGTAGTGTTCACTGACCCTTTCCTTTCCAGTCTCTTAGTTCCTGTTGATTGTCCTGTCTGTCCCTCTGAGTTCAGCCTAACAGTTCCAGGTCTTACCAGGTGTTGGCCGAGTAGGATCTCTTTCAGTGCAGAGCAAATCAGACTTTTCCTTGCCATCATTTGCATGTTGTGCTCAGAAAAGAGCTGAACCAGATGGAAAACCTGATCTTGGCTGTGCTGGCATGAGCCAGGGTGGGAAATACCTCACCACAGGAACTTTGTGTGGTGTCTTGGAGGTCTGGGTGGAAGCTGTGACCTCCCACACAAAGCCATCAGCTGTCAAGCTGTGCCCTGGATGGTGTTAGAGTAGAAATATAGAGTTGTTTGGTTTGAACATTCTCTCATGCCTTTCTGTGGTCCTTCTTCAGCAGTGTCTTTACTGTCCCCTGCTCAGTGGGCTGCCTCTGAGACCAAGCATGCTTCTAATCTTGTGATGGGCAGGATGGAGAAACTTGGGTATTTGGGCCTCAGAATGGACTAACAAGCCCTTCACCTTGGCAGCTCCTGCAGCTCCAGGGGTCTGGCTGACCTTGCTTTAGCTGCTTTATGATTTAGGTGAAACAAATTGCTTAGGCCTCCAGAGTGCAAGTCCCACTGCTGCCTTGCTGCCAGCTGTGAGCCCAGGGGATGCTACAGAGAGATGAATCAGTTGAGGCTTTAGTACTGTCCCTGATGGGAATGTCACTTCCTGAAGTGGAAACAGAGGTAACTCAGGCTGGTGGAGGTCTCTGGTCAAGATGCAAATAGCAGATATGGATGTATTTCCAATGCTGCCTGCTCTGGCAGTTTGGAGGTGCTGGTTTGTCCTCCATGGTGATGCACAGCTTAAACATCAACTCATCCCTCCTTTTTTTCCTCCCTGCCATGTAGGATCACTACGACTGGGGCTTGCGTGCTATCAAGTCAGTGCTGGTGGTCGCCGGCTCCCTCAAGCGAGGTGACCCAGAGCGACCTGAAGACCAGGTCCTGATGCGTTCCCTTCGCGACTTCAACATCCCCAAGATAGTGACGGATGACGTGCCCGTGTTCATGGGGCTGATTGGGGATCTCTTCCCTGCCCTGGATGTGCCTCGGAAGCGTGACCTGGATTTCGAGTCCCTTGTGAGGCAGGCTGTGCTGGACCTGCGTCTGCAGGCCGAGGACAACTTTGTGCTCAAGGTAAGACCAAGCAGTTCTCTGCTGTACTTAACGTTGGCATCAAGTCATTTGGGTTTTCTCAGCTGTCTTTGCTTCTACAAAGAGGGCTCTGCACAATATTCCCCTCGCAGGCAGATCTTGATGGAGGATGGTTGGCTACGCTGGGCCTGGTGCAGCAGCACCTGCCCCTAAAGGCAGCACTGGCTCAGTCTCATCTTAAAAAGGGGCTAACTCTTGTAGGCTCATGGAAATGTGGCCTCTGGAGAGCAAAACCTCATCAGCTGATGGCTGTCAGATGTAAAGAGTGCTGGAGGTTTGTCTGCACGCTGAGGATTTCACCCATTAAAGTGGGTAGAAAAAGTCAGTGTCAAATCCATTTGTGTCTCTGGGTCACATCTTTTGAAGGAAGAGGCCCAAAGGGAACTTAGTCTGTAGATCTGAACTTCAGTTTGGCATCTTGGTCTAAAATTTGGGAGTGTTTTTCTCAGGTGGTGCAGCTGGAGGAGCTGCTGACGGTCCGGCACTCTGTCTTCGTGGTGGGTAACGCAGGGACAGGCAAGTCCCAGGTGATGAGATCCCTGAACAAGACCTACCAAATCATGAAGCGACGTCCTGTCTGGACAGACCTCAACCCCAAGGCGGTCACCAATGATGAGCTGTTTGGCATCATTAACCCAGCAACAAGAGAATGGAAAGATGGTAAGTGCCTTTCCGTGCCTTCCAGTCCCTGAAGGGAGCAGAGGAACAGGAGGGGAATCAGCTTGTTCAAGGGCAGAGCCTGGCAGGACAAGGGGGATGGAGTGAAGCTGGAGGAGGGAAGGGGGAGAGGAGATCTTAGGGGGAAGTTCTTTGCAGAGAGAGTGGTGAGGGGCTGGCAGGGGCTGCCCAGAGAGGGGGTGGGTGCCCCGTCCCTGGGGGTGTTGAAGGCCAGGTTGGCTGGGGCCCTGGGCAACCTTGTGTAGCTCCAGGCCTGGAGGTTGGTGTCCCTGCCTGTGGCAGGGGCTTGGAGCTCTGTGACCCTTGGGGTCCCTTCCAACCCAGAACATTCTATGATTCTCAGTGGGAACTGAAGCTCATGGGTAGGTCTGCAGTCACGTTCAGTGGTGGCAGCTGAGAATGGTTTTTTCCCTTCAAAGCAGCCTAGCCCCACATCATGATACAGGAACATTTGTGCACAGATGTGTAGTTTTGAATGCTTAAGAGGAAAATATTAATTAGGATTTGTATAATAAATTGCTGGAGAAAATTGTTAAGAGCAGGTGTTGGCTTCATTGTTCATCAACATATTCCTGTTCCCCTCCCAGGACTATTCTCATCGATCATGAGAGAGCTGGCCAACATCACACATGATGGTCCCAAGTGGATGGTACTAGATGGAGATATTGATCCGATGTGGATTGAGTCTCTTAACACAGTGATGGATGATAATAAGGTAACGAATAAGGTTCAAGAAGCTGGTATCCTTTTACTGCCTGGCATGATTCAGCCTGGGAGAAACGCAGATGCTGAAATACCGTGTCCTGCAATAACACAGTTGGGTTTCTTCAGACACACCAAACAGGTGTATCTGCATAAAGACAATGGTACCTGAAGGAAATAGCTCAAAGCATGTTTTCAGTGGAGTTTCTTTTTCCGGGCGAGTTGGGCTCATGAGTTATCACAGATGTCCTGTTCCTACCTTCAGATCCTTTGAAAGTAGAGTGGGGTCATAATCCTACACTTTTCCCCCACCCTAAGGGAGTGCTCTTCATTCTGGGTCGTGGAAGAGCAGGATCATTCTGCTCCCCGCTAGGAATCAGCTGCTTTGCCTTGAGGAACTGGGCTGACAGCAGGCAAGCTTTTCAGTGCAGAGTGCTGAATGCTTTTCATTCCTGTTCCTGAGGGAGATGTCTGTCTGTCTGTCTGTCGTGTGCAGGTCCTGACTTTGGCAAGCAATGAGAGGATCCCTCTGAACCCAACGATGCGGCTGGTCTTTGAGATCAGCCACCTGCGCACAGCCACACCAGCCACCGTGTCCAGAGCAGGTGAGTCCTGGCCTGAGCTTCACCCTGGGATTTTGTATGAGCCCAGTAGGACCTGGTGCCATTAACCATCCCTTCTGTGGGCAAACTTGGTTCCTGTAGAAGGTACCTGACCTTGGTTCACAGCTGCCTTTGGTGGACAGGGTAGGTGTCTGAAACACGTGCCCAAACTGAGGATCCTGACTCCAGATCCATATGCAGAGCTGTCATCTTCTTGGAGCTCTCAGACTGTTGATGGGTGATCACAACTTCAGCACTGCTGGGAGAGTGCTCCTGGTGTACAAAGCCCTGTGTGCAGTTGAGGAGAGGGACAGTCCCCCCTATTGCAAATTGCTCCTGATCTTCTGGAGAAGTCCCTGAAGTGTGGGGGAAGGGAATGAAGGTGTCCCCTAGTTTTACAGCTGGGGAAAAGGGGCCCAGATCAAGAACATGATTCAGGCAAGATTGTGTTTGAATCCAAGCCAGGGCCACAAAGGGTGTCCTGGTTTCCTGAGTTCAATCTGTTCCCTGTTGATGTTTCTACCCTCCAGTGGGGCAGGAGGGGGTGTTATGTCATGGGACACCTGGGCATGTTTGGCAGTCTTATAATTGTGTGAAAGTGGATGAGGAATTCTGCTGGAAGAAAGGAATAGTCTGGGCTGTGTCCTCACCATGTGTTGTCTCTTACCCTGGACCTGAAGGGATCCTGTACATCAACCCATCAGATCTGGGCTGGAACCCCCAGTGAGCAGCTGGATTGACAGGAGAGAGATCCAGTCTGAAAGAGCCAACCTGACCATTCTGTTTGACAAGTATCTGCCAGTTTGCCTGGACACCCTCAGGACAAGGTACTGTCTAAAGAGTGATTGTATCTCCTCTGCTGGTGAGTGCAAGGGGATGGATGTGCTGAGCTGTGCTGGGGTCATGCTGCTCCTTGCCCCCAAAAGCCCTGAGCAGCTTAAGCTCAGAGATGGAACCAGGTGAGGTGGGGGAGCTGACACTCCTGCCTGTCCTGTCTTGGTCAGATCTGGTTTTCCTCTGGCTTTCCTCTTAGTTTGATTTCATTGCTTCTGTATTTCCTGTACTGATTATCTTATCTCTTTGAAAGCAAAGCCAGGAGATGGGAAAGAGAAAGTTTATGAGTTTCCTGATGTGTCAGGTGAGACCTCAGTCCAGCCCATGAGTTACTTTTCAGTCCAGCCCATGAGCTTTTCAGACTGCTGCTAAGGAAAGGTTTCAGTGTGCAGCATGGGAGGTAGGGAGAGCAGATCCTCTTTTCTCCTCTCCCCGCTTCTTTTCCTGCCCCTCAGTGATGAACATAAAGTAAGTTGATGTTTGTGGGAGGGGGTGGGATTGCTCTGCTGACAGTTCTCTCTTGAATTGCCTTCCTGATGTATTTGAACAAGGTGAAGTCAGTCTGTGTGGGCATCCAGCCTGGGTGTGTTTCATGGCTGGACACCAGTCTGATGATATTTGGAAGGGTCCTGGAGCTTCTTGGCTTGAGTCAGTTTTAAAGTGGTGCCCAGAGAAGTCATGATGTTCTTCCTTATCATTGTGGGAGACAGCTGTCTTAGTGAGGACTGGCCAAAGGAGAGTCCCAACAGACTTGCTTAAGGGAGCTTCTCCCATCCTCTGCTTGCTTCCTGTAGTTGCATCTTGATTTAAATAAATTAATAATAATAAAGCATACAGTTGTGCATGGGAGCTGTTGACCAGAACAGGGATGTGTCTGTGGCCTTTGGAAGTAGGAGTTGGGCAACTTCCTAGGGATCTGCTCTTCAGGGGACCAAGCTGGTCGCAGCCAAGTCCATCAGACACTTCCCACTCTGTGCTGAACGCTGTGTCAGGCCAGGATTAGCTGCAGGCAGCCCAGCGCTGAGTGCTTTGGTGGCTTGCTTAATGCAGAGGTTGTAGAACCAGCCTCTCCAACAGCTGTCAGGACTGTATGGAGGGCGTTGGTGCCGCCCTGGTGTTGCTTTGGAGTTCTGCAGGTGTAGCCTAAAAATGGCTGTAAGATGGGAAGACGAAAGGGGTCAGCTCATCGCTCCTCTGTGTGGCTGCTTCTGAGCTCCTGGTGCTCGCGGGGAGTCGCTGCCCTTGGTGAGTCTCCTGTTCTGCTCCTTTCAAGGGGATCAGAGCTTTAAAATGCTTGAAACTTCTGCTGACTGTTGTTACTGGTTCCTGTGCTGTGCCAGCAGGTCTGAGGGACAGGATGGGGGTCTCTTTCTTACAGGAATAAGCCATGCACTGCTGACAAGTAGCATGCTCTGAAAACACATTCCTAGGAGGTGTTCCTGGGTTGCGAGCAGCTGTGATGTTGCACCCAATGATACTTCACGTCCCCTCCATTTCCATCCCTTAGATTCAAGAAGATTATTCCCATTCCTGAGCAGAGCATGGTTCAGATGCTGTGCTACCTCCTCGAGTGCCTCCTGACAGAGGAGAACACACCTCCTGACTGCCCCAAGGAGCTTTATGAACTTTACTTTGTCTTTGCTGCTGTCTGGGCCTTTGGTGGATCAATGTTTCAAGACCAGGTAGGAAGGAAAATGTCACTCCAACATCTTTTACACAGATTTTTCTGGTTTCTCTTCCCAAAACATGGTGCTGTATCAGTAGTGCTGTTTGCCTGGTGCTCTTGTAGAGATGGGAGTAAACTAGAAACCCAAACACAACAATTCCTCTCCCAAAAGACCTCGTTATCCAGGGTGTAACCCCACGGGAGAACGGCTGAGTGAGGGGCCGAGTGATGAAGGCAGAGGGGTGTTTGCTTGCACAGACACATTGCACTGGGGAGAGGCATGAGGTTCAGTTATAGAGGCCCCTGGATGTGCATAACGTGACCAGATTAAGGCAGGCTGACAGCAGTCTTCCAACCATCTGACCACACAGGTTGGCCTTGCACTGTGACATGACCCAGCTGCTGCCTTCTCACTGCTGGCTTCTGTTAAGCGTAGGTGGGTGTCATGAATTGTCAGTCCTCAGTTTCTGAGAGAAGTACGTAAGAGGGGTGGTTAGCCAGGCAGGGGGGCTTTGGGGATTATGTGGATGTAGACAGCAGCTCTGCTCTTTGGAATCCTCTTGCTGGGAGCATGCTGACCAGGCTGAGGTTGGTGGTTGGTAGGTGCTCAGATTGGACTCCCCTCTGGGCAGCCAGCTGCTGGGTGGCCTCTGGTGTGAGCTGCTGGGCTCGGTCAAGCCCTTGGTGGATGGATGTCCACATATGAGAATGAGGGCACAATATAGAGACCAAGATCTCAGGACAGGAGGGTTAATCAGGTTGTGGGTCATTTGTGTTGCCCCTGAAGTTCAAAGCACACTCGTGTCTGAGAGGCAGGGGAAGCCAGGGCACTACTCTCCATCCTGCTTCAGTACATCTATCCTAGGATTGATTGCAGCTGTCAGCTTCAGAATCCATCAGCTGGCATTAGAGAAGGGGGTGTGAGCTCTTGTGTGGCGATTATTTCTCAAGATCAGTGTTTGATACCACACATTTCCACCCCCTCTCAGATCCTGGCCCTTAAACCCGACACTTCCAGCTGCTGTCGTGGGAGCTGTAGTGTGTGAACAGCAGGGATCTGGGGAAGGATCTTCTCCAGACTTGCCTGGGGAAAGCAGAGTTGTGCTGCTGCCTCTGACCCCGCTGTTGTATGTCTCTTCCTGATGTCTTGTGCCCAGGAGAGGAGAAATGAGCATTTCCTTTCACCCCAGTGCCCCGTTCTGCCCCATTTTCTGGCCGCACAGCTCAGCTCCACGCAGCACAGCGGGGCTGTCCCCTGATTTCCCAGTAATTGGCAAAGCTGCTGCTGTTTTACAACTTCCAGCTGTTAAGAGTAATAACGGACAAGAAGACAGCGGTCTGCGTGTCAGAGCCCTGCTGCCAGCACTGCTGCCTCTGGGCCACCCTTGGCTCTGCTCCCTGGTTTGTGCCTGTGCCTGCAGGATGGCTTTCTGCCCTTGTTGGCATCGCTCTGATGGACTGATGTCTGGACAGGCTGGAGATGTTTGATGTGACTGGTTCAGAGGCAGGCAGGAGAAGCTCGTAGAGGGGTCTAAGGGCACCTGTGGCACCTGAGGGCCTGCACTTTGAGTAGCAGATTTTCAGCGAGTGCCACAGGGATGAGTAGTGCAAAGCCTGTGGGTGGAACTGCATTGGGTACCTGCTGATACTGCTTGCTCTGGTCCTGCCTAATCCTCCTTGAGTGGTTGCATCTCCCAGGCAGAGGATACCAGCGTGACATCTTTATGTGTGGGTATGCCTGGTGACAGGGCGCTGCTGTCAAGGGCTCAGATACCCATACCTGGTCTCTGGTGGGCTTTGTGTCAAGTTCTGCATTGCCTGGAGTATGTGGAGGTCTCCCAATGGGCCTGACTCCCCAGCTTGGATGGAAGCACTGCTGTTCTCACCAGGGTCTCTTCATACTTTATCCATGTGTCTCAGTGCTGGACCAACAATGTCTGCTGGTCTCTTCGCATTTGCTTCGTGCCAAGGAGCAGATGCTTCCAGAAGTGACCAACAATACAGCTCACAGTCAGCTTAGCCCTCACTTGGTGCCATCACGCCTCATGGCCATTGATTGGGCTGTATGAGACCAGCAGGCCTGGTCCTTGCTGAGTCCTAAACCCTCCATCCCCTGTGTGCCAGCTGGGAAGAGCTCAGCCTTTGGGCTGCCAGCGTAGGGTGACTTTAAACACTCCCCCAGCAGAGGCTGGGAGGCACTGCTTATCCTTCCCTCAGCAGCACAAGCTGCAGCCTAATTCTAGGAGCTTTTAGGTCCTTGAGCAAGTTGGCCGAGTGTGGTCACGTGGAGATGGACACTGCATCCACAGCCGGTCCCTGGCACTGCAGGCTCTGCTGCCAGCTGCCTGCCTGGCTCCCTGGGGAGCAGTGGGCTCTCACTGGGGGTGCAGGGGCAGCTGCACCCCTCTGGAAAGGTTTGACTTTGAGGCTGGACTGTGCGTGGCTGCTTGTGATGCTTTGTAAATGTCAGAGCTGCGAAAGTGAGAGTACAGCAGTCTGAGCAGGGGGAAGCCTGATGAAAAATGATCCAATATAGAATCTGTTTATTGCTCTCCATTGAAGGTGCCCTTCGGGCTGACCTTTCGCTGCCGAAATGTCAGGAGAAACAGCCTGGAAGGCTTCCTGCTACTCTCTGCCTGTTGGTGGGGAGCGGAGCCCTGTATAAAAACACATGATAGATTTGCCATTTCCAGGCTCTGAAATTAGCAGGAATCCATATGGGGTTTATTGAGGGAGCGGTTGGAGCTCCACGCCGTTCTGGCAGCCGAGCCGGGGCTGCAGCGGCTCCACTTAACGGCTTGGCTGGGGCGGGCAGTTTGCCTGCGCAGGGGTAAGGGCACCCTTGTGAGAAAGCTTTTAGTGGTGGTGCACGTCCCCCTCCACTGCTGGCTGCTCTGCTGCCGGGGCTGAGGAGTTGGAACAACAGGAGGATGGAGAGTTACAGATCTTCCGCCTGTCGGAATAGCACGAGCCTTAAAGTGGTGGGTACTAACACTGTGGTGTTGGGATCCTCCGGTCTGTGGATGGATGGTGGCGCAGGAAGCTTTACAGAGGACGCTGGGTTCGGTTTGGCTTCAAACCCGGGTCTCCTGACAGCAGCTTAGCAGCGTGCAGGCGATGTGCTGACTGTCCCGCCCGCGCTCCGGCCTGGGGGAGCGCATCAGATGGCTGTGGGGAGGAGACCCACAGGTGCCCCAGAAGGAAACTGTGCTGTCCAAACTGGGTAAATCATCTCTCTGGGATTTGACACATCTCTTTAGGTGCTCTCTTCCCCTGCTGCTCCCCAGGGCAGACGGCTGCAGTCCCCATGGCTGCATGGGGCAGATGGCTGCATGTTCAGGAGGAGGGACTGGCAGGTGTCATACAGGCTACCTGGGTCAAGGGGGGGACACTAAGAGTGCTCTGCAAGTACTGACCTGGAATCTAAACCAAAACTGTCACCCCGGCTCTTGGAAAGACTTCAGATGCTCCAAAATCTCCACGCATGGAGAGATGTGATGGGGAAGGAGCAGGCAGTGGGGGCTTCCAGGGTGATACAGCAGTGCAGAACCACAGCAGAGCCAAAGGGGCACCACCCCCTTCTGGGGCTTTTCTCCCCAGTATGTGCTGTACTGCTTCTCCAAACCATTGTGGCTTGGAAAGAGGCTGGGATGCAACAACTAGGTATTAACAGAGCAGTGTGATTTATGAGGCAAGGCGTTAGCATGCACGCTCTGACTAAGCATGACCACGATGGAGACGGATGTGGTTTCCTTGTCTGTTGGAAGAAGCAGGCACCAAGAATCAATCAAGAGGCCTGTTTAGTCACAGGCACGTCTTTCTCCTGCACGAATGGATCCATCTATCTCATCTCAGACATGCCCAGAGTGATCAACACAGGGGATGAATTATTTAGGTGAATAAATAGGAGTGATGAAGGGAAATTAAGGAAATGAAAAATTAGGCTTAATAATAGGGAAAAGGATAAGATCACTATGCTGTGGAATATATTTTGAGGACTAATCCCACATGAGTGGACAGGGATAGATAACGTTCTCCATCACCGATGGATTTCTCCAGATGTTTTCTCCACTTTTTGCCTTGCAGCTCGTGGATTACAGAGTGGAGTTCAGCAAGTGGTGGGTGGCAGAATTCAAGGCTGTCAAGTTTCCCTCTCAGGACACAGTCTTTGACTTTTACATCGATCCAGAAACAAAGAAGTTTGAGCCTTGGTCTAAGCTTATTCCCCAGTTTGAATTCGATCCAGAAATGCCACTACAGGTACGTGAACCTCACGTGCGTTGGGTCTGGGAGGAGCACTTGCATCTTAGTGACTGTATGTGGGTGTCCCACTGGTGTCTCATTAAAGGTCAGGCACTTCATCATGAGGATGGGGTTCGTTATGAAGTGCCACTTAATTGCCCAGCTTTCTTTACTGTGCTTTGACTGAAGCCACATCCTCCATCCACCTCCCAAGCAGGAGTGAAGTGCCTGAGGGTCAGGCTCAGAGCTGCCCCAGGGACCCAGGAGCTGGTGTGCCCAGGGTGTGATGGGTGTGTTTGGCCTGCAGAGACAAGCAGGATGTGAGACAGTGCAGTGACAGAGACCCCAAGGACACCACGTTGTGCCTGAAAATAGAGATGTTTTGGGGATTTCACCAAAAACTATGGGCAGGCAATGTGTTGCCTTTGCCAGCTACACTTTCCTTCCCTTTTAGAAGTGCAGATGACTTGTAAAAATCGTCACCATTTTAGCACAGTGTTTTTGGGGAGATGCAGATGCTGCTCCCAGCATCCAGCTGTCACACTTCATCTGTGCACAGTTTGATTTGAAGGGCTGGCAGCAGCATAGCGTTCCCTTCCCAGTGCAAACTGGAAGCTGGGGTCATTCCTGGCTCTCCCAGTTTTCCTTCTCCCCAGAACACGGCTGTGGGGTTGTGGCAAGGGTGGGGGCTCTGACCTGCTCCTTCTGCCTCTCTCAGGCCTGCCTGGTGCCCACCACCGAGACAGTCCGTGTGCGGTACTTCATGGACAGGCTCCTGGAGCGCCAGCGCCCCGTGATGCTGGTGGGCAACGCTGGCACAGGGAAGTCTGTGCTGGTGGGGGACAAGCTCTCCTCACTGGACACGGATGCATATGTGGTGAAGAAGGTCCCGTTTAACTACTACACCACCTCTGCCATGCTGCAAGGTAAGGCTGGGTCACAGGGCTTCTACCTGCCAGCTTAGCAAATTCTTGTGGGAATTGGAGTGGGGAGTGCACTGGCTGCCTCTTAAATCCCACTGTGGAACTCTCAGGCCAGGGACCTCTCTTTTTGTGGAAGATGCCATTTCCCAGCAGGAGGATTTAATGATTCCAAACTCTGGGTCAGGGCTGTGCCAAAGCACATGCTGAAATCTGCCCTTGTTTTATTCAGCACCCAGCTCATACTTGACTTGAGGTGTGTCTTTAATAGGCTTGAATTTAAGCCCATGTTGGATGGGATGGGTTTCATGGCTAAGACCCAAAGTGTTCTCAGGGGGCAGTGACAGGAATTGCATCCCAGTTAGCAGCGAGAATGGTGCTAATGGGTATGTGTGGGCAGCCAGGGCTGCCAATTTCTGGTGCTGTCCTCATCCTGTGGCAGCCCAGCATGCTCCCATGGAGAAGGTCCCGCATCCCCAGGGAGCATGGGACTTGCTGACCCTGGGGGCTGAGAGCCACAGGGAGTTGCTGACCCTGGGGAAGTCCCTATGAATATCACTGATGAGGATTTTGGCACATCAGGAGTTTGAGACCAAGATAAAGTCAGTTTTGCTGACCTTATCTTCAGGGGTGAAGAGAAAGGAGGGTATTTTTGAGAAGTGGCTCATTTTGGAATGGTGTTTCCACTTTGAGTTGGCCTAAAGAGAGATAAAATATATTTTAATATGTGTTTATTAAATGGGAATGAAACAACCTGGTTTGTTCTGAATTGAATCGTAGCTGTGGGGCACCATAAAACAAAATGCTTCCTTTATGTAGCTTGGTTTGACCCAAATGTCCTGAAGTCCTTCAGTCCCCCAGCCCTTTATGTGACCTGGGCTGTGTAACCCGGGGCCACATCAGCTTTCTGGGTGGGGTTGAAGGGTTTCTGGTCTTGCTGGTGCCCACCTGCCCAGGCTCTCCTGCCCTCCCTGTGGGATGGTGCCTGTGCCTCTGCCCACCGTGTGAATGCAAATCTCTTGGGTTATGTGTCCTCCACGGGTAAGATGCTACTTTTAAGCCAGTCTTGCAGCCCTGGGCAGTGTGGTGGTTACAGCCTCCCTTCCCCTTCTCTCCCTGTGTGGGGTCTCTGAAATGCCCTTGAGCTGGCAAATAGGCTGAGCTGTCTGCCTGTCCTCCCAGCTGCCTGGCTGGGGGAATGCCTGCCCATTTATCTCCATCTGGATGGGGTGAGTGTGGGCAGGTGCTGAGGTTCCTCTGGGCAGACCTGGCAGTGCATCTGATTTGCCCTGGCCGTGAGCTGTGGGCTGAGACGGCGCCTTTCCTCCTCTGCAGAGAGGAGCCAGTCATCTTCCTGGGGATGAAGATGTGACTCTGAGATCTGCATTGGGAAGCAGTGATTTATGCTGCTTGGCCTGGCTCCCTCCTGTTCATTTTTTAGAGTTAATTTGTCCCTTTCCATGTGGTTTGTCAGCTGGCTGGTGCTTTCCCAGCCAGCACCTCTTTACCTGTATAAAACATGCAGAGAAAGCAGGTTTCAACTTCTGTTTGTTGATATATTAACACCCAAAGGCCAGTGATTTCTTTGGCAGGGTGTCTGTTGGTGCAGAGGTTTGTCAGGGGCACCCTTTAGGCTAAGCTCAGGTATGCAGCTCCTGGGCCGTGTGGCTTTCAGAGGTGCCTTGTGTGTAGGGTTAAAAGGAGCTGGACACCTTTCTGCTTTCCCTGGGCCAGTTTTGGGGTTTTCTTTGCTTAATGCCACTTTCTGTGGTGTTTGCTGCTTTCTGAGCTCACTTCCCCACCCCTCTGCTCTGCTGCCCTCTCTGCTTTGCGCCCTCTTGATCTCTGCCCCTCCATCAGGTGTAGCGAGTCAGCACCTTCTGCTCCAGGCTCCCCTTGAGAAAACTGCAGTAACCATTGGGATTTTGGGGTTCCCCCCACCTTCTTCCTTGACCAACAGCCAGCAGGTGAGAGGAGCCGTGCTTGTGAGGTCTCATTCACAGTGAGGGTTTCTTTGGGGCGCTAATTTGGGCGTGAAGGATCTCAGAGACATGGGCCCTTGATGAGTGTGCTGAGATGGGCTTTGGATTGGACCGTGGCTCTCCCAAACACACCACTTGATCCCTGGTAATTGCCTTGCAGAGCCATGAATCTCCTGCGTACTTTTTTAACCTCAAAAAGGGCTGATTTTATATGTTAATTAAGGACTAATTAAATTGAAATTAAATGCTTATTTGAAACACTTAATTTAACGTGCTGCCAGATTTCAAACATTGTGGTGTTACAGGAAGGGGAGAGGGACTCTGCTGAGGGAAGGTTCATCACTTCTCCTAGCAGGGGCCATTCCTGTGTGCCACTGCTGGCTGGGACAGGAGGTCAGAGGAATTGTGAGGGGTGGGAGAGATGAGCTGGCTGTGGAGCACTGAAACAGTGGAAAAAAAGGGGGTTGAAAGATTTGAGGCCTGAAAAAAGCAGAATATAAATAGTCCTTAATGACTTGCATGTGATAACGAATGGCTGGAGCTGTTTCCACGAGGGGGTTTTTATCAAGATTCCTGTTTCCATTTGCCAGTGTTCCCTAATGACAAGGGCTGGCTGCTGACTGTGCTGCTCTGCAGCACCTTGTAGGGCTGCTGGCACCCCAGAACTGTGGAAATGAAGCTAATTCTGCCTCTGTCTTCAGGAGGGCAGTGAGCCCCTGGGAGCGAGGATGCTCTCTGGGATGCTCTCCGAGCACACACACAGTGGAGAACCCAGCTCAGGATCTGGGCAGAGCAGAGCTGCTGCTCTTTGCTTTTCCACTTGCTGAGTCAGTAAAGGTTGCTTGGGCTGCAGTCAAAGGAATCAATAACCTATAAAACATTAAGTGCAGCGACGTGGGGTGATGTTTATGAAATATCAGCCCAGCATTATAAATATTGCCCACGTTTTACAACAGAGAGCTACACAGAACCTCAGCCCTCTGCTGAAATGAATTAAAATCTTCCCAAGATAGGTAATGGGAAACTTTTCTCTCCGTGCTTTCCCTTGCTGGTGTATGACCCTACGTAAAACTAGCCAGTAATTTGGCAGCTCCTGTTGGAATTGAGTCTTGTGACATTGGGGGTTTGGGTAGTGCTGGGGAGCACGTTGGGGAGCTTGGGGGTATTCAAAGAATCACAAGGTTGGAAAAGACCTTTAAGATGATCAAGTCCAGCCATTCCTGTCCTATGCTAAACCATATCCCTAAGTACCTAATCTACCCTTTTTTAAACACATCCAGGGTTGGTGACTCAACCCCCTTCCTGGGCAATTCAGTGCATATAAATATTTGGTGCATTTAAATAGCAAATATCATTGTGGTTGTTCTGCAGGTGTCCAGGAATTTGGCCCTGAAAGCACCTATTTCTTTTGTCTAACAGAGGTAAAAAATCCCAGACTCACAGAGTCATCAGGGTTGGAAGGGACCTTAAGAGATCATCGAATCCAACCTCTCTGCCCAAGCAGATTCCTCAGGACAGGTTACACAGATAGGTGTCTACTTCGACTGCAGAACACACTTAGACTCACAAATCCAGCTTTGCTCCTGAGCTGCTGTTCCCACAGCATCTCCCTTGCTGCTTCCCAGTGCCCAAGCCCTGCAGACATGGGAATGGGGTGCTTGCTGCACAGCTGGGGCAGGCCCCAGGGGTGCTCGCTGCCCTGTTCTGTGGGTCACAGGAACCTCAAGAAGGGAGATTTGGTTTAAAGAATAACGCAGAAGGAATTCAAAAGGCTTCATCTTGCATGAAAGCTTGGGGTTTGCTCTGAAGGAGACCTGTTGTGTAGCAGGCTCTTAGTTTTCCGTGTTCTGTTTGAAAGGAGGAATTGAGAATGTTCTGATTTGGGTCGAGTCAGACTGAAGAGCTGCCCAAGGGTCACTGCCAGGCCTGTGCAGGGCTGCCAGCCACACCTGGGGACAGACACTAACCTGCCAGTGAGCAGCATCCTCTGCCAGGGCCAACTCTTCTTCCCTGAACAGCAATAAACAGCCCGGGTGTCAGCTGGAGGGGGCTGGGGGCTGCGAGCTGAGCCCTGCCTGCCCTGTGCATAGCTCGGCTCCTCCTGGGGCTGCTGTAGCTTCACACTGCAGCAAGCTGGGATGAGAAACTGTGGCTATTTTGGCAGCAGTAGCTTAGCTCTGCTCCTCTGCCTCCGCACAGGTGTGCTTGAGAAGCCTCTGGAAAAAAAGGCTGGCAGAAATTATGGCCCTGCAGGTACCAAGAAGCTTGTGTACTTCATTGATGACCTCAACATGCCCGAGGTGGATGCTTACGGGACGGTGCAGCCCCACACGCTGATCCGGCAGCATCTGGACTACGGCCACTGGTAGGACACTGCTCGGGCTTGGCTGGTGGAGGCTGATTTGCTCAGGTCTGGTGTTGGGGATGGGCTTTGAGAGGAAATGAAAGGGCTGTTCCCTCTTCCCATCCTGCGTTGGCCATTGGAGCCTGCTGGACTCGGGGTGAGCAGAGCATTGTGCCCCCGCGGGGTTTCCCCTGTCCCCAGCAAACAAACTCGCTGGGGGAGATGCTGCGGCTGTTGCTTGGCTGTTGCTTACAGTCTGCCGTCACCGTGCTGCTTTTGTTTTGCCTGAAGGTATGACAGGACCAAGCTGTCACTGAAGGAGATCACCAACGTGCAGTACGTGTCGTGCATGAACCCAAGAGCAGGGAGCTTCACCATCAACCCCCGCCTGCAGGTAAAGCCCTGCTCAGAGCTGCGCCGCTGCTTTCACTGTCCAGTGGGTCATTTAAGCATGAGGCCAGAGAGGACCCACGGGCAGATCCTGCTGTCCTTTTATCAGTAGAAAGGGCAGGGATCTGTTGACTGACCGTAATTCCTAACGAGGAAGAGGTGGACTTGCTCCCTTATTCCCTGGTTTGTTTTCCTTCATGTTCTGCAGCTCCATCAGAGGGAGGAGTCACAAGTCCCCAGCCAGCTCAGCACCTATTTCAGGTTCTCACAGAACCTGTGTGAGCCTTTTGGTTCACACAGACAGGTTTTGCCTTTGTTTAGCTAATATTTCCCTCTGGAACACAGTTCATTGCAGCCTTTTGGTTTCTAATACTTCCTGGCGGATTGTGTTCCCATGAAAAGGAGGTGTGGGGAAATCAAACCCTACTCAAAACCAGTACAAGTGCTGGTGGGAACAGCAGAACAGATTTGGGAAGAGATCTTAAACCTCACTGCTTGATTTTTGGGAGCGAGCAGAATGGCGTCACTTGCCAAGTGTCCTCTGCTGGGAAATTGGAAGAGGGAAATAGCATTGTCCAGGTGGACTGCAAATCATAGAACCAGGGAGCATCCCAGATTGGACGGGACCTCAGAAGTTCATCTGGTCCCACCTTTCCTGGGCAAGGGAGCCTAGATGAGATTATCTGGCACTGTGTCCAATTGCATGTCCCCAAGGGCATTTTGCTTGAGAAGTGGCTGCCCATGTCTCTGACCTTTTCATGTTCCTTTCTCTTCCACAGCGTCACTTCTGTGTCTTTGCTCTCTCCATGCCTGGCCAGGAAGCCTTGTCCAGGATCTACAGCACCATCTTAACACAGCACCTGACGGCTGGGAATTTCTCAGGGGCTGTGCAAAAATCAGCTCAGCAGCTGATTGCCCTGGCCTTGGGACTGCATCAGAAGGTGGCCTCTACTTTCCTGCCAACAGCTATCAAGTTCCACTATGTTTTCAACCTGAGAGACTTCTCCAGTATCTTCCAGGTAAGTGCATTTGCTGTCCTGTGGCACTTGGGATTTGTTCCAAGGCCATGGGAGGCTGTGGGCATGTGTTCAACTACCCTTGGTGAGCAGAATGCAGTCTCCACTCTAGCAATGAGCAGTGTGTCTGTCCCCAAGTGAAGGGGGTGGCCTCGGGTCATTCCCTGATTCCTCATTGGTTTTGGACAGATCCCAGAGCCATCACCCATGACTTTAAGGATCATCAGTTGGAAGTTTATCTTCTTTCTGGCCTCCTGGGGTCAATGGAAAGGGATGAATAGTTCCACACAGGGATTGTATTGCACGCAAGCCAGCGGTGGGTACTTGGTGGGCTGCTGGCCCTGAGGACAGCAGTAGTTAGTTCAGCTGCTCTGCCTAGAGCCAGGGGCCTTGTTGGCCCAAACTGGTATGTCCTCTTTGCTTCTTGATGGCCAGCCACTTGGTGTGTGCACGAAGGATTAAAGCATTTAAAGAGCTGATAAAGAGATCAAAACCAAAGGCTCCTTGTCCTTGGACTGCAGCACTCGCTGACATTACTGTGGCAGGGGCAAGGTCACCCTTCAGTCCTTTACAACTCCCCAGGCTCATCAGAAGGTGTTCCCTGCTCCTTTCCTTCTGTAGCAGGTCCTGTCCGTGCTTGAAGTCCAACACTGCTTTGCCTTCCTTTTCTGTGGCACCTTTCCCTGCCTCTGGGTCCCACCAGGCTCCGCAGAGGTAAATTGATTGGTACGCTCCAGGCAATTCACCCTTGATTAGAGAAGCCAGGTCTCTGCAGCGCCAGAGTTGAGGATTATGCTCTTTAAAAATCCATTCCCTGCTGGCTCTCACCAGAGAAAGCCCTGGTGCTGTCTTTCCTTCCATATGAGAGGGTTACCATGGTATTATGCTCTAAATTATATCTGTCATCTCTGTAAAATAATAATCAGGGACTCAGCAGGGCTGTATTTTGCTTTTTATTCCCATTTCTAACAAGATTTTCCAGCAGCGTGTCACATTAAGATCTGTGGCGGTTGAGGAAGAGCAGCCTCCCTCCCTTGCTGACAGCAAGACAAAGGCAGCGGCTCCGCCAGCCCTCGCTCCGGCTCCGCTTCTCCTCCACATGGCTCCAGCATCCAGCAGGCTTCACAGCCCTTTGCATGGAGAGGGGTTTCCCTATTTGCCTGTGCTGGAATTTCCTGAAGAACCCTGCGAACTGCAGGCCTGTGAATGCCAAAATGGGCCTTGTGCCGTGGCTGCTGGCGTGTGGCTGGGACCAGCAGCAGCTGTGGGGCTGGTGCAGGCTGGGAAGCCACCAGCGTTCAGCTCCTTGGCTCTGTGCGGTTGTTCGGCATGATGTAGCCGTGGGTTTGGCTGGGATCCTGTCCCCTGAGCCAGCCTGGTTTCTGAGTTTCCCCCTCCTCCTGCCTTGCCCTCTCTGCTGTTCCTCTTCCTCGCAGCGGCTGGGTTTGAGCCGCCCCAACACACACAGCAGCCACAGCAGAGAGTGGTGTCCACGGGGTGGCTGGGCCTCTCTGCCAGTTCTCCCCCCATGAGCAGGTTGTGAGATTGGCCCTTTCAGTGGGACTGTGGTTTGTGGCCCACATGCTGTGGATGGTAATGCTGTGTCTGTCACTGTGTGATGTCACTGCTGTCCTCGGAGTGCTGGGGCTGCCGTTTAGCTGGGTTATATGGGAGGTTTTGGTACCACGGGCAGTACCAGGGCTGTGCCTTTTAATATAGATCAATGGGTGATGCTTTCATTTGTCAGGGGCTTCGAATTAAATCCAGAGCACCTGAATTTAGAGATGGAGGAAATGGTGTTGCACGGAATGGCTTCTGAGATTTCGGGTGGAGCCTGTGGTTGCGTGTGGGGGTACAACTCAAGAGAGCTCTGTGGAGTATGTGGCCATGATAGATGGTTTTTGGAGACTGTTTTTGGTCTGCAGGTAGTCCTAACACAGCATCTGGGGCAAAGCTGTTGGCTAGGACTCAGTAATGGAGCTGTGGTGGGAGTTGTCCTGCCCACTGTACTCATCACCGTTTGCAGAGCTCCGATGTGCAGCAGAAGTATCTCCTGGGCTTCCCAGGGCACAGTCGTGGTGGGTGCAAGAGCACATGAGGTCCTGCTGGGAGGGGTCACACTCCCTGGCAGGCTGAGAAGGTCACGGGTGCTGCTCTTTCTCCTCCTTTTCATGGACATCATGGAAGAAAACGAGCAACTGGCTGAGGTCAGGTTGTGCCTTGTCAGAGCTGCCACAGCCCGTCTCTGCTGGCGTGTTGATGCGTGACGAAAACATGGCAGCTAAGCCATGCTGGGGTGATTAGCATATCCCCTGTTTCCGTGCCAAATACGCATCATCTCCTGGGGTGATTATTAAGCTGCTGAGCAGCCTGTCACTCAGAATTACTCGGTAATAAATCCTGATCCGATGGGTCTTGGCTGAGGTTGGCGGTTCCCCCGCAGCCACAGTGATCCCCTCATGGCCTGACAGGCACGGCTGCTCCTCCCAGAAAAGGCCTGGTGCAGCCTTGGCTACAGAGGGAGGCTGAGGGAGCTGGGCTGGGTCAGCCTGGAGAAGAGAAGGCTGTGGGGGGACCTCATTGCAGCCTGCCAGTCCCTGAAGGGAGCAGAGGAACAGGAGGGGAATGGGCTTGTTCAAGGGCAGAGCCTGGCAGGACAAGGGGGCTGGAGTGAAGCTGGAGGAGGGAAGGGGGAGAGGAGAGA
Organism: Hypotaenidia okinawae; assembly: GCA_027925045.1. Classification (NCBI taxonomy): domain Eukaryota; kingdom Metazoa; phylum Chordata; class Aves; order Gruiformes; family Rallidae; genus Hypotaenidia; species Hypotaenidia okinawae. Next base: position 3,783,362 of record BSDF01000018.1, read on the forward strand.
TTGGGGGGAAGTTCTGTGCAGAGAGAGTGGGGAGGGGCTGGAACAGGCTGCCCAGAGAGGGGGTGGGTGCCCCTGTGTCTGGGGGTGTTGAAGGCCAGGTTGGCTGGTGCCCTGGGCAACCTTGTGTAGCTCCAGGCCTGGAGGTTGGTGTCCCTGCCTGTGGCAGGGGGTTGGAGCTCTGGGACCCTTGGGGTCCCTGCCAACCCAGACCAGGCTGGGTTTCAATGATACTCGATACAGGATTTGTGACGTGTCAATTCCCTTCTCCCTGAGGAAGCCTTACATGTCCCTGCATCGAAACCACAGCAACTCCTGTGGCTCAGGGTGCCTTTAGAGTCCCTGAGGGATTGTTTTATTTTTTAAATTCCTTTTTAAAATCAGGCTGGGCCCTGAATGGGTTTCACCTCCCTCTCTCCATGGGATCAGCGCCTCTCGGTAAGTTTTTCCCTGAAATCAATACAATAAGGATTTGGCAGCTGTAATGACAAAGGTGAAACCGAAACGGTTCAAGCCACAGGCCAGTGGGCTGGGAAGGACCCTGCTGAGCATCGCTTCTGGTGTGGTTCCTGCTCTATGGACAAATCATTAGATGTTAGGAATAAAAGCTGTTTAATTCTGGCCATTGAGAACCCTGTGTGCCATTAACAGGCTTAGTTATAGGCGACACCTCTTTGAAATATCATTCTTTTATGCATTCTAATGGAGTTCATGGTAAACATACTGTGCTAAGCAGACAGTGACTAACACTTCCTGCGGGCAGAATGCACCTAATTAAAATTAATTGATTAAAAAAAAATATATATATAAAAAATAATCACCAGTAAAATTTCCCACCTGTTTTTTTTTTTCCTCAACCAAGCCCCCGCGGCGCAGTGTGAGGGTGCAAGAGCCACGTGGCTGGGCTCGTGCCTGGCTCTGTGTGCTGTGTGCTGCTGAGATGCAGACCCCCAGCCCAGCCAGGTTCCATGGGGGATGCTCTTTGGGCTGTCGACATACTGAGGCTAAACTGCTTTGGGGAGTTGGGGTCAGCATTCCCCAGGGGCCGTGAGTAGGGGTTTGTTCAGGAACTCTCTCTCGTCACTGTAATAACTTTGCCTTGGGAGTTATTCAGCCCTGTTTTAGTGTGACAGCCTGGGGGCTGGCAGGGAAGTCAGTCCCAGGTGGGGTTCTCTACTGTCTTTGCTCTCCACAGGGCCTTCTCTTCTCCACTCCTGAGTGTCTGAGGCGACCTGAAGACCTCGTGAAGCTCTACCTGCACGAGTCAAACCGTGTGTACCGAGACAAGATGGTTGAGGAAAAGGATTATGGTACCTTTGACAAACTCCAGCTGGAGATGGTGAAGAAGTTTTATGATGTAAGTGTTGAGGTTCACAACCCTGCTAATAGCGTGCAGGCTCATAGGGAAAGAGTTCCATGGCAGAGCAGAGCTTGACCCCAGGTCTGCCCCGCTCTGCCTGAAGGGAGAGGCTCTTGATGGGAGCCCAGGAGCAGAATGTCTGTGGTCTGTATTCTGAGCAGCCAGCGCTGCGGAGTGGGTAAGCGATGCGATCCCTCGGGGTCCTGGGAGAGGAGGGTTGGGGCCTTGAATTAAGGAAAATGCTTTATTTAAGATTTCAGTCTCGTGTGGCAAAAGCAGGAGGAAGGTCAGGTCTGCGGGCTGGATGGGAGCAAAGGGAAGCACAGGGCTTTCCTTTCTCCAAAATGCCTTTGGGAGGCAGGCTGCAGACCTGCTTTCCCTCAGGCCTGTGTCACACGAGCATCGCTGAAGCCATGAGGAGCTCAGGCTTTCTCCTCCAGCTGTTGGCACTGTCCCTGCAGCAGCTGGATGCCGTGGCTGTCTCTGTGGGATGTTTCCTGTGGCCGTGCTCTCTTACAGCGAGGAGTTGAGTTCTTGTCTTGTGTGAAAGTTGTCCAAGCAGAAGTCAGTATGGACTGGGGCTTTTCCCTTCCCCCTTTTCCCCTCTTGTCCCCATCTCCATGCCCATTTGTATGGGCACACAAAGGTGTATGGCGGAGCTCCATACTTTACCTGGAAGGACGGCATAGAGCTGCGGTGCATCTCCCTGTACCTGCTACACACATATATGTACCTTTGATTTTTATTCCCTTGGCAGGACATGGAGGAAACCTTAGAGCAGACCAAGCAAATGAACATTTATTGCCACTTTGCTAAAGGCATCGGTGAACCCAGCTATCAGCCAGTTCCATCCTGGGAGCAGCTGAACCAGATCCTTGTGGAAGCCTTGGACAACTACAATGAAGTCAATGCTGCCATGAGCCTGGTGCTGTTTGAGGATGCCATGTGCCATGTGTAAGGGGGGTTTATGATCCCATCATAGCATTTCTCTGTGCAGATAGCTTCCATGGAGTTTCCTGAGGATGGAGGTGTCTGTAATTGTAGCTGATGGAGCTGGAGCTGTGTGGAACCTTCATCTGCCTGTGTGGGGTGTCCAGCACAAGCTCTGCTGCTTCTCTTGCTGGTTTGCAGAGGGGGATTTTGAAACCTTGGGGATGTAGAGGGCTGTCAGGGGAAGGGGCTGGGTGCTGGTGGCTCTTCTGAAGCCTGCTTGCTCTTGTGATGTCTTTGGCCTTTGATGCTCTGCATGAGGCACAAACGTTTATTGGACATGACAGTGTTGAAGCGCTTCATCGCTGGTGTGGGTGTTCACTGACAGCCAGCTACAGAACCAGTTGTACTGGGATTTCCCTACAAGCCTTCAGGACTGGTTTAGAGCCATGTTTACACAGGTTCTTAGTGGGATTTTCACATGTATCTAAAGTGAGATTATGTGCAGTCAGGCTGCTAGTTTAAATGGATGGAGGCGTTTGAACTGCTTTGATCCTTTGACAGTCCTGTGAGAGATGAGATTCCCTTTGGGAATGGGATGTGTGGGACTCTGAACCCCTGAAGTTCTGTGAAGAGAATTCTTTGCTGGGGAAGCGCACCAGAGCTTGGAATTTCATCCTCAATTTTGCCTTGTCAATGGGAAATGCTTTTTCCTTTCTCCTCCCTGCAAAGATGTCCAGACCTTCACCTTAAAATACCACTGTCCAGCAGGACTTAGCAGGTGGAAGAGTCTGAATTGCCACCAAACTGTCCTCTGCATTCTGCCTGTAGGTCTCAGCAGGGCTGAGAGTCGGTTGCTGACACGTCTCTTAGGTTGACGTTTTTATCCCATTCAGAATACAATTTCTTAGTGAATAAAATATGTATTGAGAACAAGAAAAATGATGGTATTAATGAGAGATTTTGTGTGCCTGGGTTTAGGTGCCGCATCAGCCGTATCCTGGAGTCCCCCAGAGGAAACGCTCTCCTGGTTGGCGTGGGTGGAAGTGGCAAGCAGAGCCTGACCAGGCTGGCAGCCTTCATCAGCTCTCTGGAGGTTTTCCAGATCACTCTGAGGAAAGGGTATGGCATCCCTGACCTGAAGGTAGGTGATTTCTAAGGCTGAGCTGGAGGGGAAGGTAAATGAAAAGCAGAACTTGCCCTGAAAACGTTGTCTTGTTGCCCATTGAGTGATGCTCTTTTGAAGGTACAAAAAAGTTCCATATAGGGGACTGTGGGAAGGAGCCGTGCTCCTCAGAATAGCTTGCTGAAGACAGACCTTCTGTCCTCTGCCAGCCCCCTGGGCTGGCTGGCCCTGGGACCATTCCAGCCACAAACATAGTGCCAGCCCTGGGCTGTGCCAACAATCCTGGTGGCATGGACACCCACATCGTGCTTGTTCAGCATCCATAAAGGACCAGAAAGATTCTGTGTGGTTCTTATTTCTAAATAAACCAAGACATGGTAATTAGCTCGTTTGTGAGGTGCCTGTAGTGGAGTTATTTGGAGGTAGAAAAGGAGCAGGGGAGAGTAGGAGGAGAGTTCCCAAATCGTCTCCAGTTCTTCTGGCATCCTGTGTCAGGGAGGGATGGGAGGATGGTTAATAAACACCGTGTGCCTGAGCCAGGCTGGTGAGCTCAGGAGCTATAAATTAACATTTTAATATACCACAATACTTTTTTTACAAGTATTTTAGCTGCTGGCAGAATGAATCTCAATAAAAATGCAGAAGTCATGGACACAGTAACTTCCCTGTGTTCTGCCTGGGAGCTGTGATGGCTGGTGAGCCCTGGGTCCCTTCCCCATCAGCCTCAGGATCTGTGACTGTGTACAAGTTTTCATCATGTCACAAAAGCCCACCCCACCATCCATTGGGTATTTTTGGCTCTGCTCTGTGCTTTCCAGCCCCACTCACGGGGTGTTCTAGCTCCTACCTGTGTGCTTGTTGTGGAAGCCTGTGCTCCCATCGAGGAACATAGCTCAGTGCTGGCATCAATCAACTTGTTTTCAAAGCATCTCTTTGCTTCCCTGTCTTGGAGGTGGAAGATAACTTGATGTTCCCTTCACTCTGTATTAATTTTCAAGGAATTTATGAAATATGGAGCCTTTTTTCCCCTCAGACAGGAGATGGTGAGGGATTGTCCTGCCTGCCCTGGGCCCCTCTCCCTGATAGAACTGATCTGATCCAGAGTTCCAGGGATGAAAGTAACAAATGATTCTGTGGAAGAAGCTCTTGTGTGTGTGTGTGCTGAATTTCTAGGAGAGTTTCTGAAAGGTTGGCCAGTGCTTTCACACAGGGTCCCCATCACACCTGTCCATCTGTGAAGGGCAGGAGGGAAAGGACGAAGCCTGAGCTGGGTGACAGTGTTATTCCCACCTCATGAGCAACTTGGATTTAAAAAGGTGGTGTCCTGTGTTTAGGAGACGCTGTCCTGTCTGAAATGAAGTGGCTTTTCCATGCAAGTAGGCTCTGTCAGCATCACTGCTCTGAATGGGACATGAGGGGGTGAGTACCTGCTCAGACCCTGGGAGAGAAGGAAGAAATAAGCTGCTGAAAGAAGTCCATGCCTGCATGGGATTTCTCCTCCCTTCCTCACAAACAGAAACCGTGTTGCATCACCTCAGGGGAAAAAAACTAAAAATAAAATCATGTATATGTGAGAAACCAGATAAATCCACAGCCTGGGGGTACCAAGGACCCACATTTCCAGTTGCTGCTGTCTCTACCAGTCTTTGTGGTGCTTTTGCCTCCCTGTGTATGGGACTCACTGTACCCAGGCCTGGGGCACGCTGAGCCTTTATGAGCTCCCCAGCCAGGGGATGACTTCAGCCACATCCATTGACCTCGAAGTGTTTCAACCACTGGCATTTCCCTTTGCTGGTGCTGGGCAGGGCTTTCTTCTTATTTCCATCTTCTAGAGACCTGGGAATAATGTCAGGTCCTGCTTGGTAGTGTCTTACAACCCTCCACCTCCTCTGGAAGGTTCAGCCATGCAGATGGACAGTGACCAAAACACAGTTCCATGGAGCTGTAGCTGCTTTATTCTTGGTTAACAAGAAGGTTCAGAAATCCCCCACTTGCAGATGTGGTTCCTAGAAGGTGCTTTGCAGAATGTAGGTGCAACCCCTAAGTCCATTTGCTCTCCAACCCCCAGGCCGACCTGGCAAACCAGTACCTGAAGGCTGGTGTGAAGAACATCGGCACCGTGTTCCTGATGACCGACGCGCAGGTGGCGGATGAGGAGTTCTTGGTGCTGGTGAATGACCTGTTGGCATCAGGTTGGTCTCTCTCTTCGCATTCATTTCTCCTCTCCCCCTTTCGCTGTAGATGTGCTCACGGTGGCATCAGTCACTCTAGAACATACAGAAGGGCAGGATATGGTGTGCTGTGAATGGAGAGGAGGTATGTGGGTTAAGCTCTAGAGTAAAAGCCGTGCTAAAGTCTCCTGGGTGAGGATGTGTTCTGTCATCTGGTGGGTTTTTTCTCTCCCTCATGTCCTGTACACAGTGTTTCCATACTTTGGTGGTTCACTGTACGTGGATGGTTCAGTGACGTGTCCTGCTGTGATACTGCAGCTCAGGACAGAGCCAAGAAATGCATGGAGAGAGAAGGAGCTTGCCTATGGATGCCATGCATCACACTCTACCTGTTGTTCCTGGCTGGAGTATTTAACCTGGGTGTCTGTGAGCTGGTGGGGGATGCACAGCCACTACGTGATGGTGTCTGTGTGTCACCTAGCTGCATACCCCGTTCCAGTCCTTATTCTCCTTGTTCTTCCAGATGCATTCAAGGTTCTGAGTTTCTGCTTGCCCCAACAGTTGCAATTAGTCACCCTGCATGTGAACACTCTGTTTGCCTGTGGAACACAGCACGAGGACGTGTGGGCGAGCACTGCCTGCAGTGGGCACGCTGCAGCTGCCGTGGGGAGTGTGCAGCTGGGTCACCATGACCGCGCTACATAACCCAGAACAGGCTTATTCCCCAGACCCCCCTGGTAAATCACTGCAGCTCACTGCACACCACTTGTAGCCTAATTTATGAGTCAGGAGCGTGAGGATACCAGCTGGTACAGGTGACCCCCGTGGAGGGTGGGGGGTGGAGAGTTGATAGCACAGGGGAGAGAGAGTTTGTGAGTAACTCCAGAGCTGACATATGTGGCTATAAATTGGCCAGATGGTTTCAGCAGCAAACAAGCCCTGCCCGTGGTGGATTTGTAACCAGGAGTAAGGACAGGGGTGGTGAGTAACTCCTACCACCTCTTCTGTGTGGTGTAGATGACACAAACATCTCATGACAGGGAACTGCTGGAAAGAGCCCAGCGCAGGGCCACAAAGATGGAGTGGAGCATCTTCCTCATGGGGAAAGGCTGAGGGAGCTGGGGCTCTTTAGCCTGGAGGAGACTGAGGGGTGACCTCATTAATGTCTATCAATATGTGCAGGGTGAGAGTCAGGAGGTTGGAGCCAGGCTCTGCTCAGGGATGGCAGCGACAGGACAAGGGGCAGTGGGTGCAGCTGGAGCAGAGGAGGTTCCATGGGAATGTCAGGAGGAACTTTGTCACTGTGGGGGTGATGGGGCACTGGGACAGGCTGCCCAGAGAGGCTGGGAAGTCTCCTTCTCTGGAGACATTCAAACCCACCTGGATGTGTTCCTGTAGGATTTAGTCTGGATGACCCTGCTCTGGCAGGGGGTTGGACTGGATGAGCTTTTGAGGTCTCTTCCAACCCCTGACGCTCTGTGATTCTGTGAGTTGTGGTGGAGCTCAGCAATGTCCTGCAGCAAGGGGCGAGTGGAGCAGCTTGGATTTGGGATATCCAGGTCATCTTATGGTGCTTTTGAAAGGCATTATCTTCTGCTGTGGTTGCTGTGTGGGCAAGTGGGGACAAAGCAGAGGTCCTCACTTCCAGGGACCCAGACTTGCAGCTGGACTGGGAAAGGGACCGTGACTTCCCGTGACGTGAGCTAGCACTGCCCTGTGGTTGCTGACAGCTGGGTTCGGCTGCTCTCTGCTATCTGCAGGCTTGTTCTTCTGACATGTCTCACCTCTTACCATCCTCTAAGAAGCTTGAACAAAATATGTATTTTCATCTTTCTTATAAAGGAGCAAATTTCTGATGAGTGCCTTTCCCAGAGTGATTAGTGCTCGTATTGACAGCATCTCAGTAACGATGATTTCAATCAAATCAGAAGCCAGAAAGGAAGTGAATAGGTGATAAATTAAGGAACCTCTAAAAAAATGCCTGGTTGGCAATCAGTGGCATAACTATTAACTTCCAGAAGTTTTTAGGAGATGATTAACTTCTGAAATGCTTTCGTGATCTGGAAGCGGTGTGACCGCTGCTGGGCAGGGGGCTGAACGGCTGCAGCATCCCTACAGCTCATGAATTCATTTGTGAAACTAAAATGATGTCGTTGTTGTAGGGAGGATATTAAGCATTTGATTTCTTTGTGTGAACTAATTAGTGCTGTAGATCAGTACGAATGACTCTGTGCATTTGGATTCTGTTCTGTGCTTTCTTACCTTGTGCTTTGCTAAGCAAGCTTCCTCTCACAAGTGATTCTTTTTCAGCAGAGGGACCTTTCTGCTGCTGGGGCCACCAGGCCCAATGATCTTCCTTGAGGAAGGGGCTTCCTCAGGTCCCTCCCAAAAGAGAGGCACCTCTTTCACTTTGCTCTAAGACTGCAACAAAACCCAGGCCAGTAAACCAGACCCTGCCCTCTTGTCTTAGGTGAAATCCCTGATCTTTTCCCCGACGATGAAGTTGAAAACATCATCAACAGCGTGAGGAGTGAGGTCAGAGCCCGGGGGCTGCTGGACTCCAGGGAGACCTGCTGGAAGTTCTTTATTGAGCGTGTTCGACGACAGCTGAAGGTGGGACAGGGGCTGGGGGAGTTCGAGTCCTCACCACCAACCTTGATGTGGGGACATTGTGAGGAGACGCCTTGGGCTGCATTGTGGGGGGACAGAGTGCAGCCTGAAAGGTTCTGCCTTGAACTCTCTGAGCAAGCAGCACCAAAGCAGAGGAAATGCTGTCTCTGGGCATTGCTGGGAGTGGAAAACTTTCTCTTCCAAGAGCTGAGCAGGACTAACCAGTTCTCAAAGCCAGGCGCTGGGGTTTCACCAGGGTACAGCGGGACTAGGTCGTCTTGCTTGGAGAAGTCGCACAGGGTTCACTCTTCACGTTGCTGATAGCCCATAGCCAGAAGAATTAAAAACCCATTATCTTAAAACCAGAGTGCTGGGAACTGAGTGGGACACTACTGGTAGATGAGGTACTGAGAGACATGGGTTAGCACAGGGCAGGAATGGTTGGACTTGATGATCTTAAAGGGCTTTTCCAACCTTGGGATTCTAGGAATCTGTGAAAAAACCATGATGGGCAGGAGAAAGGCATTCATAAATCCTTCTCTTTCCCCTCTGCTTTGTTTGAAGATTTCCTTATTTAAAAAAAAAAAATTAAAATCTTGTCCTGATAAAAGCAGCTTTTGAGTTTGAGCCACCTCAACCCTCTTCAGTGCTGGCTTTTGGGGAACTAATCCAGGCCTGTGGTCCTGCCAGGAGAATTTAGATCCATTCACTTTAATTCCTGGTTGCTCCACTTGAATCTGGACGCCAGTTCCCTGCCAGGCAAAGCTTTGTGCTGCTGCTGAAGTGGAGCAGAGTGGTTGTGTTAAACCCTGGCTGCAGCCAGGAAAGCGTGCCAGGCTTCTGCTTTTGTCCATAGCCATGCTTAATGCTGCTGCTTGTCTTTATGGTAGAGCAAAAGATGTGTTTACTGCTTGATGATGCCTTTCCCAGGCCGGGCTTGCTGGCTCCAAGTACAAGGGCTGAAGGATTGAGGTTGCTCTGCCCAGAGCTGCTGACAGAGAGTGATAGGACAAGGGGCAATGGTTTCAAGTTGGAGCACAGGGAGTTCCCTCCCAATCTGGGGAAGAACTTCTTCCTGGTGAGGGAGCCCTGGGCCAGGCTGCCCAGGGGGTGTGGAGTCTCCTTCTCTGGAGAGATTCCAGCCCCATCTGGACACCGCCCTGTGTGCCCTGTCCTAGGGACCCTGCTTTGGCAGGGGGTTGGACCCCATGGGCTCTGGAGGGCCAACCTCGACAGTTCTGCGATTCTGTGTGTGATCGAGATGCTCCTGGAAGAGCCCAGGCTGGCTGGGCAGCTGGAGCCCGCTGCCTGCTCCTGGCTGTATCTTCTCACCTTCTCCTCCCTCGGGCCTGCAGGTCGCCCTGTGCTTCTCGCCTGTGGGTAACAAGCTGCGCGTCCGCAGCAGGAGGTTCCCCGCCATCGTCAGCTGCACGGCCATAGACTGGTTCCAGGAGTGGCCACGGGAAGCCCTCGAGTCCGTCAGCCTCCGCTTCCTGCAAGGAACAGAGGCCGTGGAGGTGAGCGCCTCACCCCGTGGCGTGTGGGGGGCCTGAGCCGGGCCTGGCTGTGGGTCCCCCTGAGAGGTGGGTGCTGACAGCGTGGTGTCGCCCTGTCCCGCAGAGAGGGGTCACTCACCGGTATCCAGGACATCTGGGGAACCGCCTGGAGAGCAGACACAGGTCGTGGTACAGCACATCAGTGCTAGCAGAGCCGTGCTGGAAACGTGGCCTAGGTTTTGAGAGGGGGCACAGCACACACCGCGCTCCTGTGCCTGTGTAGCTGAGAGCGTTGCTGGTGAAACAGCTGCTTTGCAGCCTCCAAATCCAGGTGGGAAATAACCTAATGCTCATGATCACTGCAGGGAACGCACACTTTTCTCTCCACACAGACATCTGAGTGTCTGTAATTCTCAAGGGCAAAAATAGGTCAAGTTCCCATTGATGCCAACCCTCTACTGGGCTAGGGAGAGATTGGGGTCTGTTTATTTAGCTTTTCTGGGCAGGGTTTTAGGAGAATAAAGTCTGCAGTGTTTCTTTTTGTGAGTGTACTTTCCCCATTTGTACAGGAGAAAAGCCCAAATTTATACTTCAAAGGCTGTTATTGTATAGAGCTGAACGCTAGAAAAATTGCTTGGAATGAGGTAAAGGATGAGATAAAAAGATTTAAAGAGAGGTAGAAGGTGTGTGAGCAGACAAAGTTATTTTAGAGATAACAAATGAAAAGGGATCAACTCGGATGTGAGATCCTGGATTTCACTGCAGAATAAAAAGTTAATAAATGCTTTGTCTGTGGCACAGCTCTGGGCTGGATAGAGCTGACCTGTTTCAAATGTTTCCTCCTTGTCTTACCTGTAGGATTCAGTGAAAGAGTCAATCAGCAAGTTCATGGCCTATGTCCACACAAGCGTCAATGAGATATCCCGGCTGTATCTGATCAACGAGCGGCGGTACAACTACACCACTCCAAAGTCTTTCCTGGAGCAAATCAAACTCTATCAGAATTTGCTGCTGAAAAAGGGCAAGGATTTAAAAGCGAAGATGGAGCGGCTGGAGAATGGCCTGGAGAAGCTCAGCACCACCTCTGCACAGGTAAGCAAACCCCTTGGGGTAAGAGCTGGTGGGTTTCCTTGTGTCTCTGATAGAGGCATCTCTGCATCCTGGTTTGAAGGAGAACTTTACAGGATGAAACCGTGCAGGGTGTAAAGTTTGTGTTAGATCTGGCTCTAGTTTGGCCTGAACTGGTTCCTGGAGGAGCTGGAGTTGTCTTCAGTACTGGGAAGGAGAAGGGAAGAGGTCTGTGTCCAGTCCTGTTTGTGTGGTGTGAATCCCAGACAGCAGATCTCGCAGTGAGTAAAACGAGATGGGATCCTGCTGCCTGTGTGCATCTCCCAGTGACTGTACTTCAGCCCTGGTGACAGAACAGCTGGTAAAATACAGGCAGCTCGGTGATTTATTGGAGTTGAGTCCCAGAAATGCACAGTGACTTGAGCAAGAATCTTCTCTTCCAAATAAACAGCATCCTTTTCAAACAGCTGATGTTCCTTTTCCCTTGCGTTCTGCTGTCCCTCTCTAAGGAGCACTAATGCGTGTCTGAAATGTAGATGAGCCATCCCAAAATCACCCTGCCACGGAGCAGGACCGGCACTCTTCTGTGGTACAGACTCAGTGTGGTTCTGAGCATGTCACAAGCCTCTCAGCAGTGACTCACGCTGCCTGCCAGAGCTTGGTCGCCGGCATCTGCTGCTAAACTCCCCTTCTTCTCTCCATGTCATGTTCTGTTCACTCTCACAAACGCTCATGCACGAGCTTCTGCTGTGGCAAATGGGCCTCTCCTGAAGCTGCTCTGAAGAAACGCAGGGGTTGATGTGATAGAAGGACTCACAGGTACAACCCCTTTCATACCTGCGCTCTGGGTAATGCTGGTGGCATCAGTCATGTCTGTCGTGCTCCAGGCCTCACTGCAGGGTGATGGATGGGCTTTGTTAGTGTCTCCCAACTCTGACAGTCGATGTCTCACTTCAGACAGTCGCTTTCTTCGTGGGGCAGGACAGGTCTTTGAGGACACAGGAGGGAAGTGTCATGTTTCATGTCCCCTTTGTGGGTTTTGGTATCTCCTTTGTTGAGGATACAGCTGGTGATGAAGGGCCAGTCGCACCCATTACAAACAGTGATGCCAACCAGAGCAATAACCACATGCTCTTGACACCTGTAAAGTAGAATTCTCCGCTTCACAGGGACAGAGATGTGTTTGGGTTTGTGCTGGGACACTGCTTAATTAGGGTTTAGATGTGATTTGCTTTGCTAAAGCATCCTTGAAGAGCTGAAAGACTGGTAAAGGGGAACCACCCCTCTGCAGCAGGTGCCAGAGCTGGGGGTGGCCAGAGAGCCAAGGTAAAGGTGGCAGGGGGAGTTCACAACCACCCACCCAATTAAAGGACTATGCAGATGACCCCCCACACCCCTTCAAGGAGCATGTGTGCTGATGTGCAGATGACTGACCAATAACAGTAGATGATGTGGTAATTACTAACCAATTAGTGTAAGTTTAGGTGGGTTTCTCTAATCCCGTAAGGAGATCAGTGGGGTGTTATGAGTTCTGCTGGCTGTGTGGAATTACCCCCAGCCCCCATCTCCACACAGACTCATTCCAGTACCTCTGCCCTCTGTGTACACTGGTGTACTGCGCAGCGGGTACCGACCCCGCCTCGGGACAGCACCCTCACTGCAGAGCACATCTTACACCTGCTTTACCCATGGAGGCAAATAATTGTGCCTGAAGGGTCCTGCTGGGTTTCATGATGCCCCAGCAGCGGGCAGGATTTGGGTTTTATTGGGAGGAATGGATACAAAGCTGATCTTGTGAGGGGAAATGATCTCCTGTGGTGTAGGTCACTGGAGGGACCCTTCTTCAGGCATGTCTTCATACAAGTGCTGTGAGGGCAAGAGTGATCTCTTGCATCACAAAACAGGGGCTGAGGGGTGGGGGGGCTGGTGGGGAGATGGGAAGCCTCAGCACCCAGGGGTCCTGTGCATTCTGGAAGAAGGGTAGAAGAACTCAAAGTTTGTACCTGGTTGAAGTGAGACGGGGGGAAGAGCCTGTTTGTGGAGTTAATTAAGATGCAGAGCAGTGAGGACAAATATGTCAATTTTGCATCTAAAATTAGCACTTGGGGGCCTAAAATTAAACACCTCAATTATCAGGTGTGTGCAACAGTCAAATCTGCTGTTGATTTGAAACCAGAGTGGGGGTATTCAGCAGGACTGGAATTTGTACCAGAGCCTTAAGTCTGCAGCATGGATTGAAAGGTCTGAACTTCACATTCACCCCTGGACATGGTTGGTCTTGCTGTGGAGAACGTGACAAGCTGACTCGGGTCTGTTAGCACCAGGTTGTGCTCCTGGTGATACACTCTGAGGTTGGGGTTTTTCCGCTCCCATCCTCAGCGTTCTCCAGATTCCTGCTGCTTGGATGCCAGGACAAGTCAGTTATGATGTTTATGTGTTTCCACAGACTTCTGTGTGGGCTGGGCACGAGAGGGCTGCTGTGTGCAGGGAGTTGCAGGGTACTTGGTGACTTCCCTGGGCAGAGCCTGGCAGGACAAGGGGGATGGAGTGAAGCTGGAGGAGGGAAGGGTGAGAGGAGAGATTGGGGGGAAGCTCTTTGCAGAGAGAGTGGTGAGGGGCTGGAACAGGCTGCCCAGAGAGGGGGTGGGTGCCCCATCCCGGGGGGTGTTTAGGGCCAGGTTGGCTGGTGCCCTGGGCAACCTTGTGTAGCTCCAGGCCTGGAGGTTGGTGTCCCTGCCTGTGGCAGGGGGTTGGAGCTCTGTGACCCTTGGGGTCCCTTCCAACCCAGAGCAGTCTGGGATTCTATGATTCTCAAATCCAAACTAACCTGTCCCTGTCTTTTAGTCTTCTTCCTTCTCCCCCGTTGGTTTTCCCCCTGTCAGATTTGCCCATCCTGGTACCACTGACCAACTTTCCTCCTAAAGCCGTGTTTCCCATTCGCTCACATGCCCACCCATTGCTCCCCGGAGACAGCAGCTGTCCTCAGTACCCCTGAAAACAGAAGCTTGCTTCCAGTTATTAGGGCATGATAGATTGGGGAAGATGTGTGAGATGAGTCATTTGTTTTTCAGAGTGATGCTCTCCATGGAGAGGTCAGCGCTCTGCGCAGAGCCCACTGCTGAGTAATTTTGAGGATGACTTTGGTTAATATTGCGTCACTAGGTTCCAGACTCAAGTCTTGCTTGCTCTATCAATTAATTGCTGACCTTTGTGATGTATTTTGTGTTCTTGAAATATGGCAGGGACAATCAGATAAAATGAGCCTTCTGGGAGCCTATCCTCCAGGTTTTCTGTTCTTTAATAATTCCTTATACACCGTCCTGGCGGTGGGCAGGCACGGCTCCTTCCCGTGCTGGGCTCACAGTACATTACCCTTGAATCTCTCATTTCCTTTGTTTTTTTCCTTTTACCTCATATTACTAATTGCTCATCAGCAATGTCCTGGGCTCAGGGAGCTGCTCACAGGCTTGTCACATTTCTTGGTGCAGTTTGGGACCAAGTGTTGACCCTCCTCTGGCTGGTAACGCTGCTCCATGTGCCAAGGCACCTGCTGGATCCATCTGCTCACACCCTGGGCTGGCTGTTACCCCTCTGTTGTCTATGGGAAGGAGGTTAATGCCATTCCTCCTTCTCTTTGGGGTGACAGTCTGCTGTGATTCCCATGCTACATCACCTCAGTCTCTCTGTACTGTAACTCTCTTGTAGTTCCTGCTTTCTTCTGCTTACTAGCTGTGTGGTACCCAAAGACATCTTCTGCTTTCACCGGTGTTGGCACACTGGAAAAGTTGGTGGTGTTTTTCCTGGCTGCCCTGGACATAGCAGTGACTCTTCTGTGGTGGGTCTGAGTGGTCACAAGCCCCCTCAGCAAACCTGCTCTGGTGTGGGCCCCTCTCTCTGTGGGCTTCAGGTCCTGCCAGGAGCTTGTTGTGCCAGGGGTGCTGCTGGCAGGGGCACATTTGGGGTTTGCACTGTGCCTCAGCCTTCCCGAGGCGGTGGCCTGAGCCTTGCCTGCTCCCTGGTGTCTCACCAGGAGGTTTTATGCCTGAGCACTGGGATATGTGGGAGGACAAATGGATGTGATGGACTGGCTTTGCTGTGGATGTGAGTGTAGGACTGAGGGAAGCTCGTTTGCTGTGCCATGGGGGTGACACTGGAGGAGTAAAACTCAGGGATGTCTGTTCCCCGTGCTGCCCCCCGGACATAGTGCCAGACACGGGGTTTGGGTTTTGGGGTGTAGCACCTGTTTCTCTCTTCCTGCTGCACAAAAGCTGTTAAATCAGCTCTGCTCAGAGCTTTAGCTGCTCTGGGCAAACAAATGTGTCCTTTCATGTCAGCAGGAGAGGCTGGCGGTCAGCATGTGTCCCCTGGACACGGTGTGGGGCAGAGCCTCAGGACACACATCACAGCTCCCATTTGCATCCTTTCCCCGGGGAATTTCACACCTATTGAGCTGGGCAGGGCCCTTCACAGCAACATCCTCTTCTGGGCTTCCAGACAGTTCTTTCAGGCAAAGCTCTGCCTGAATTCCTTGCTTTTATTTTGATTCCTGACAGTGTTACAGCCCATCATTCACCCTTCCATCACTGCGTGTGCCTGATGAACACAGGGCTTGTCAGGGCTTGCTGTCCTCACGGGCTGTGCTGGAGCCTGGGTTTGCAGCAGAGTGCTGGTGGGTGTTAATCCTTCCCTTGTTTTGTTCTGGTCCTGTAAAGCCCTAAAGCTCCCATCTGTAGATGTATCCAGCACATGGTTCCTGGGGTTGGGCAGAAGGTCACAAGCTGTATCTGCCATCAGTAAAGTCTCCACTTCAATTTCCTGCAATCCCGAAGACGTGGAGCTCAAGAAGAAGCTGCTGCTGAGTTGGCCAGCTGAGGGGATTATGTGCTCCTGGGAGCCCTGAGCCGCTGGGATTTACGGTCAGGTTTTTGTCTGGTGAAAGCAGCATTGTGGTGCCAGCAGCAGGAGGTGACAATGGATGAAGCACACAAAGAGACTCTGAAGAAACCGCGCTCCACTTGAAGCACACCGTCAATAGCTTCCGCTCATAAGGTTGCAAATTGCACTCTGTTTCCTGGTCTAACACTGGAATTACCAACAGAAGCAGGGGTCTGACTTCCCCTCACCCGAGTATTTGCAGTGAGCACCCCGGGAGCTCCAAGGAACCTCTTAGGAGCCGAGTGGCAGGACAGTGACAGAGTCCCTGGTCTGCACAGAGCCCGTGTCAATTGACCAAAACCAAATGCTGCTAGAGACCTTCTGCCTTGGAGTGGGCGCTGGTGCCAGCTCCACTCTGTCTGCGGCTGGAGAGGCTCCTGCCTCGCTGGGCGTGAGCAGCTGCTCTCAGGAGCTGCCACCGCTGCCGTGGGTGCCAGCCAGATGCAGGTCCCTTCTCATGCTCGTGTGACATCACATGTGAAAGCCCCTCAGGGCTCCAGCCTGGGCTGTACCTGTCAGCCCACCCCCATTGTAATCTGTCTGGTGTGACAGATGCCTGTGACTGCTGCGAGGGACTATTGGGGTGCCGCCTCTGGAGTGCGCAGGATGGAGGGGTGGGTGAGTGGCATGGGGAGAGCGGGTGGCTTGGGGACAGCTGGTCCCAGGGGTCTGGTGTCAGCTGGGTAGAGTTAGGGGAAATGGAGGGGACGTGGCTGGGCAGGGTGACACATCCTAGCCAGAGGGGTATCAGTACCGTATGGCGTTGTGCTTCCCTGGCCAGGGAGGGGTGACAGCTCAGGCATGGGCCAGGTGTCAGGTTGAGTGAGAGAACTGCCTTGTGTACCCCCTGCTTTGTGTGTCATGGGTCCTGTTGTTGTTATTTCTCCCTCCCTTTGCTGTCCTAGTAAACTGTCCTTATCCCAATCCACCAGTTGTACCTTTTTGCTCCAGTTCTCCTCCCCATCCCACCACGGAGGGAGCAGTGGGTGAGCAGCCCTGTGGGGCTGAGCTGCTGGTGGGGCTGAACCACGACCACAGGTCCTCCTCAGATCCTGGGCACACCAAAATACAATGTACCCTGTTCTAGTGGTGAGGCTGGGAGGCAAAAGGAAGCAGGGCTGCAGGCTGCTCTGCTGTGTGGACCATACCTGGGGCCTCTCCAGCTGGGACTGAAGCAACGGTGAGTAAAGGAGAGCAGCAGCATCCCTCCTTTTCTGTGCTGCCAGGGCATTGCTTCACACAAAGGCCCTCTATGCTTTGGGGTACTGCTCAGCCCTGTTTGTATGAGCTTGTGCTGCTGCTCACAGCAGGGAAATGGGTTGGGGAGTGCCTGTGCTCCCACACATGTTTCTTCTCTCTAGGTGGATGAGCTGAAGGCCAAGCTGGCAGCCCAGGAAGTGGAGCTGAAGCGGAAGAATGAAGCTGCTGACAAGCTGATCCAGGTGGTGGGGGTGGAGACAGAGAAGGTGAGCAGGGAGAAAGCGATAGCTGATGAGGAGGAACGCAAAGTGGCCCTTATCACCCAGGAGGTTGAGCAGAAACAGAAGGACTGCGAGGAGGACCTGGCCAAAGCTGAGCCTGCCCTGGCTGCTGCCCAGGATGCTCTGAACACCCTCAACAAGGTAAGGTGAAGATTCCTGTGGGAATCCAGTATTTCCCATCTGCGCTGTCTGGGGGCAGTGTCATCTGATGGCCCAAGTTTTTGGGCATCATATTGACCCTTCTTCAGCTCCTTCCCAGGGGAAGGATGAGGTTTTGCCAGGAAAGCCTGACTCCCTTGGAACTCCTCCCTGAACTATGGTGTCCCCAGAGATGAGCTGATTCTCAGAGGGAGCTGTCTGTTTACCCTGCTGCCTGCTCTCCTGCTGAAGGTGCCAAAATTTGGGCTGGATGATTGCCCCATGGAAATGGGTGCATGGGAAAACTTCAGGAAGACCCTTGGCAGACTCTGGAACAGGGAGTGCTGAGCAAGGGAAGGCAGTTTTAAAGGGGCTGGGGGCTGTTTATAGAGGTTGTTATTTGGAAGGGTTTCCTTGTCCTGACCTTCTGAGAGGGCAGAAAACCTCCTGCTCCCCCAGGCAGGAGGGCTGGCAGCAGGGAGGAGTGAGGGGCCGGTCCCTGGTGGGAATTAAGGAGCTGGGGTTGGGGTAAGCATGAGTAGCGGCGATTGAAAGGCAGCAATGTCCAGAAACCCAATTTATCAGATTGATAGCTTGGGAGCCTGACTCTATTAGTGGCACAGGGAGAAGAAAGGCCATTCGTTTTTGTCTAACAACCTTGTTTTCCCCTTTTCAGAAGAATCTGACAGAGCTGAGGTCCTTCGGGTCGCCGCCTTCAGCTGTCAGCAATGTCATGGCAGCCGTGATGGTGCTGATGGCGCCGGGAGGAAAGATCCCTAAGGACAGGAGCTGGAAAGCAGCCAAAGCCGCCATGGCCAGGGTTGATGGCTTCCTGGACTCCTTGATCAAGTTTGACAAGGAGAACATCCACGAGAACTGCCTCAAAGCCCTCCAACCCTATTTACAAGATCCCAAGTTCAAACCTGAGTTCGTGACCACCAAGTCCTACGCGGCGGCCGGGCTCTGCTCCTGGGTGGTGAACATGGTGCGCTTCCACCAGGTGTACTGCGAGGTGGAGCCGAAGCGGCAGGCCCTCAGCAGAGCCAACGCCGAGCTGGCGGCTGCCCAGGACAAGCTGGCCAGTATCAAAGCCAAGATTGCAGTAAGTGCTTGCTCAGAGGTGGGACCCATCAGGCGAGTCGCCAGGTGGGAGGAACCCTCTGTGTTGGAGAAAGCTGCTCTCTGCACTCAGTGTTTTGAAGGCAGGGGTGGGAATCCAAGGCTCAGTCCCTTGAAGTCTTTCCTGTCCCTTTTTCCCTACATTCCATCTGTTCTCCAGCCTTGCTTATGCCTTAAGAGGAAGGAGAATTATTAGTTCTTATTATTCCGACCTAATTTTTAAAATTTAATTTACCTCTACTCGTGGGTCCTCAGAAAACTCATTAGCTCAAACCAGTATGTAACCAGTGTGCTGCACAGGGCTGGGGAGGAGGAACTGGAGGCTGACTGGGAACGCTGGGTTGAGCTGGCTCCCTGCGCTCAGTCCCTGGCTGTGGGGAGGTTTCCAGGATGAAGGCTGCTCCAGTCCGAGTCTAATAGCTTGTCACCACACAGGTCCCTGTTGGCATGTCCTGTGTGTCATCCTCATTGAGATTTTTGTTTCTTCAAACACAGAAAAAAAAAAAAAAAAAGGAAAAAACCCTGATAGGACTGGTTTGATGAGATGGGAGGAATGAAGCCGCTCAGATGGCAGTGTGCATCCCACCACTTACTGTTCTCCAGGTCCCTCCAAACCGTGCCTTTCCATAGGATGCTGCAGGTCTGGGATCCCTCATTGAGCAGACAGGATCCTCTGGAGCTGTACCTTTGTACTGACACCCCAGCTTGTGCCAAATCCCTGTTAATAACCAGGGTGTGACATCCACCTTTGGATAAGGGACTTTGAGATACACTACTGGAGAGGGGCAGCATGGCCCCTCCAGCTGAGCTCGTCCCAGTGCTCAGCACTTCCACTGGCACGTTTCCACGTTAGCACATACAGATTCTTTTGATGCCTCCCAGAGCTTATGAGTCTTAAAAAGCTTACTACACTTTTTAACTAAAAATACCTAAAAAAGATCTCCAGAGCTCTCTGGTTGGCCCTTCCTGCTGCAGATGAAAGGAGGGCAGGCATAGCACCTGGAGCAGGGATGGATTTAGAGATCTTTACACTCTAATTCTCCCATCTCAGATGTGAAATACAGCACTGGGGAACTTTTTTCATCCTTTATGCTGCTGCTTTCCAAATCTTTTAATGCCTGAGCTTTTCTGTTTGCTTTTTTCTTCTTCTTTTTTCTCCTTTTTTTTTAATGAAGGGGGATTTTGTTCAAGAAAACGTCAATCTCTGGGGGATTACTGGTACTGCACCGGCATGCAGCCATAAACCTGGCTGGTTGAGGTGAATTTTTCCCCTCTGCAGATGGGTAATGATACCCTGCTCAGCATGGGGGTGGATGTGGAGGTATATCCTTGCTTATCAAGCTGGGATATCTTGGATAGCTTGGCTGATGTGAAGCTGATTCATACCTGCTCCCAGCTGGGCGCTGAGCTGTCACATCCCCACGTACAGTAGTAAGTGAAATACTCTGATCATTGGAAATGCAGAGTGCCTTCCGCTCCCCATTACCTGCCTGGGGAACGTGGTTGCTGGGAGTCTGGGGAGGGTGTGGAAGCAGGATGAATACTCACAGTTGTGTGGATATCAAGGTGGGACCTGTTTTCCATGGCTCACAGATGCCCATATATCAGATCACACGTGTGATGGGGTCGCACAGGTACGTATGCACATATGGCTGTAAGGACACACAGGCAGAAACTTTCCATGTTATTAATTCTGAGGCCAGTTGAGAAGCTGCTCTGTGTGTCCTGGAGAGCTGCAGATATCCCTAATAGAATCCTTTTTCATTTCCAGGTTTGTTTCTAGTGTGTTAAAGCTCAGAGAGCGTTGGAGTGATTTACGAGCAGTTCAGCCTGAAGCAGTTTGCATTGTGTGCAGATAAAATCAATTATTGCTGCTGCTTCTCTTATCAGAAGCAAAGTGCTCCAAGCACTCGTGGGAGCATTTTTTGGGTTAGACCAGAGCATGAGCAGCTCTGTCCAAGCAAAGGACTCTTTTTTTTCCTGTTTCTCTGGGTGGTTTGGGCTCTTTCTGCTCCTTTCCAGCCACACAACACTTTGCAGATGACCTGCATGTGAGATGGTCCTACCGCCCACTGTGCCCCAAGTTGGGCTCCTCGTAGAATCCCAGAATCAGAAGGTTGGAAAAGCCCTTTAAGCTCATTGAGTCCAACCATCCCTGTCCTGTGCTGACCCAGATCCCTGAGCACCTCATCTCCCCTCTGTTAATCAAACTGGGGGGGGTGACTCAGCCCCTCCCTGGGCAGCCTGTGCCACAGCCCCACAACTCTGCCAGGGAAGAATTTTTTCCTAATATCTAATCTGACCCTGCCCTGGTGCAGCTTGAGCCCATTGCCCCTTGTCCCATCTCCTGTCCCCTGGCTGAAGAGACCAGTGCCCACCTCTCTGCACCCTCCTGGTGCCGCAGTGGTGTGGGGATGCTGCAAACCAGCCTGGGCAGCATGAGCTGCCGTGGAGCTTGGCCAGCCCCGTGAGTCATCTTTGGAGAAGGGTTTTCCTTAAAACTGTGCTTTTATCTTCTCCTTTTTTCCCTCTTTTTCTTTTCCACGGGCAGCGCCTCAATGAGAACCTGGGGAAGCTCACAGCCAAGTTTGAGAAGGCCACTTCAGACAAACTCAAATGTCAGCAAGAAGCTGAAGCTACAGCGTGTACCATCGCGCTTGCGAATCGCCTGGTGAGTGTCAGCAGATGCGACTCTGAATGGGAGGTACCAGGTGCTGCTGAGCCCACGTGTGCTCAGTACATTGCATCCTCTCATTTATTCTTGTTTGGAATACATTTCCTGTGCTGCAGCAAGTGTCAGGAATGGAAAAGCTTTGGCACCGGCGGGTTTCCTACGTCAGGACAGGCACTGCTCCTATTTGGAGAGCTGGCAGTACTCTCTTCACAGCTCTCAGCTCCTTTTTGTTACTCAAATGGGTGATTAAATACTAATGGGCCAAAACTGTGTGCATCAAAAATGGGTCTGTAAAAGCAAAGGCAGGAATGTGCCAGAAGCTTTTCAGGTTTTGAAAAGACAAAAAAGTTGATTCAGAGGCTATGAAGATAATTAAAGGCCTGGAGCATCTCCCCTACAGGAAAGGCTGAGTGAGCCTCCTCCTTGCCCTCCGGTTTGGAGCTTTAATAGAGGAGAAGCTGGCTCTTGCCAGCTCAGCTGCCAAGACAGAAAGGTATCTGGCTTCTTGTGCCTCCACTGCGATGCACAGTCACCAGGGATCTCTGCTCATTGTGGATCCTGTGGAAAACAGTGGAAACGATTAGGATCAGAGGTGGTTTAAAAGTCCAGGCAAGTCCAGGGTTAATTGTACTGGTAGAAATTATTAGAGCTAAGTGCAGCTTGTTAGGAGAGGAGGAGAGAGACACTCAGTCCCTGGGAAATTAGCTGTCTGCCTGAGGCTGGGACACGAGCTGTGACATTTGTGTTGTGGTTCAATAGAGAATCTGCTCACTTGGAGGAGTTTTTCTCTGGAGCTGACATCTTACTGTGCTTGCTGGAGGAGTGGGGGCACGGCATGCCAAGCCACGCTGGTGGCACCCCCTCTCTACCCCATGGCCTGTGGACAATTTGAGACTCCCTTGGGTTCCAGGAAGCCCTGTGTGTCTGGGCTGGTTGTGGGATGGAGCTGCTAGTGGGTGTCACAGCTGAGGGAGCTGAGCCCCGCCGGCTGTAAATGCCGACAAGACGCAGTGCTGTTGGTGCCAGTTCCACTACCCATCTTCAACAGCCTGCTTGGGAAGCACAGCTTGCTGCTCCTGCTGTCAACAATGGATTGCTTGTGCAGTGTTTGCAAGGAACAACTTGTGTCCCCACTTACTGCTGCACAGTGCCCACCATCTTCTGTGTCACCTCTGGCTTTGGTCTAGGAATAGGTCCTGACAGCCCTTAAGTGATGCACAATTTACTTGACATCCAAGATGTGTCACCTGTGGGATGGTGGACAGAAATAAGTTCCCAGACTCAGAAACACATCTGAGGGTCTGTGAAGACCACACATGACTGAACAGAGCGGGTGTTGCTTTGGATTGAGAAGCAAACCAGAGGAGCAAAGGCAGGCCAGACTTTTACAGTGCCTTGATTTTACTTTGACGCCTTGAGTACTTCAGAGGACCCAGGAAAGGTGCTCCAGGATCCAAGGGACAAGGACTAGGGAATGTCTAGGGATGTGTGCCCCACAAGAAGGAGGCTGGCTGGTGGGTATGTGCTAATGTGGCAGATGAGATTTAGTGATGACAAATGCAAAATAATGCATGCAGGGGAAAACAAACTGTAATCATGCATTTACAGTGATAGGTCCTAATTGCACTATTATCACTCAGAGAAGAGCTCTTTGAGTCCTTGCGGAGAGTTCTCAGCAGCAGCAGTGTGGAGCTCGACGGGTACAAGAATGGCTAATGGAAAATTATGAATGGCTAGGAAAAAATCAGGAAGCACAAGTTAAACAGTCATTGGATCTGTCCAGATCTGTGGGGTCCCTACCTCCTGCATGCTGAACAGGTGGGTTACCCCACCTCAGATGGCTGTAGGTGACCTAGAAGAGATAGAGAGATGTGTCCAGCAGCTTCTGTGTGTGAAGAGAGGAAGTAGATGAGGAGTCCACCTTCTGGAAAAGAGCTGGAGTAGGGATAGGAGACACAGAAACCTATAGAATCATGAACAGTGTGCAGAAGGTGAGTAGGGTTCACTGTCTCTCATTGTCAGGGAGCTGAAGGGAAGCAAATGAGATGGCTTTGAATTTGCTACTGGCTAAAAAAAGAATTCCACTGACTTCTAGGATCTGAGGGGAAAGACACCTGGGGTTTCCTTAAGATACTAAAACTAGTAGTAATGTGTGACCCAAGCAAAATAGGAGACCCCAAGAGGATTACAAAAAAACCACCCCAAAACAGCTCTAGGAATTAATTAGGAGCATGTAGAGAGTTTACAAGTATTATGAGAGCGAGATCAATAAAGACTTCTTGGTCTTGCAGGTGCTTGGTCATAAGAATTGGAAGCTATCTGGGTGAGATGGTGTGCCAGCAGGTTGCTCAGTTTTCTCACTGATATGAAGACAGTAATGGTGGAGATTGTCCATAAAGAATTGTAAACATCACACCAAGTGATGGAGGTTTGGAATGCCAGGCAGGCAAATGTGAAGTAATACATACTGGAGAAATGGGGTTCTACTTTACATGCCCTGCAAGTGATGCTGAGCTGGTTTCTAGAGTCCTGCAGGCAGGGGTTTTGAACTAGAGCAGAACAGGTTTAGATGAGACATTAAGAAGTTCTTGACTCTGAGAATGGTGAGACACTGGCTGAGATTGCCCAGAGAGCTGGTGGAGGCCCCATCCCTGGAGACATTCCAGGTCAGGCTTGATGGGGCTCTGAGAGACCTGATCTAGTGAAGATGTCCCTGCTCACTCCAGGGGGTGGGACTAGATGGCCCTCAACAGTCCCTTCCAACCTTACACATCCTGTGTCTCAAGTATATGAGCACCATGCTCCCAGAGGCAGAAACCCCTCAACAAGCCAAACCCCCAAACCAAGCAGCAGCAAATGTCAGGATTTGTTAGGAAGAGAGAACAAACCAGAGAAGAATCACAGTCTCACTGTACAAATCCATCCTTATCCATCTGGAGTGCGTGGCTGAACCCCCCCTTGGCTGTGCCTCAAAGGATGGAGCAGAATGGGGAATGGTGCAGAGAAGGCAATGACAAAAAGAAACAGGATAACAAAGATTACATCATTCAGTGAAGATAAAGATTGCAGGGACAATCAAAAGGCTGCTTCTGTGAGAGGAATTACTGAATAGGCTAAAACTCTTCAGCCTCAAAAGAAGGCAGCAGAGGGGGTATCAAGGGCTTGAAGTCCTGAGTGGCATGGGGAGGGTGACGTGAGCGTCATTGTTGGCTGCTTTTCCACTGTGCAGACAGGTTTTGGCCATTGAAAAGGTCAGGCAGCACATCAGAGGATGTACTTATTTTATACAAAAAGCATAGCTAAGCTCTGTATCTCCTGTCCACAGATGCCAAAAGGTTGGTTGGTATCCACAGCAGCTGAGACTGTCACGAAGGAAGAAATCTTGGTGGCTGTAGCGCACTGAGATGGAAGCTGTTTCAGAAGGTCCTTAAACCTCCAGTTGTGGAAAGCTGGGAGAGGATGTCAGGAACTATTACCAGTCTTCCCAAGTCATCTTCTAAGGGCTGCTGTCAGTGAACAGCATGCCAAAGGAGGTGGACCTTGGGTCTGGCCTGTAGACCTGTTCCTGTGGCTGTATATTTCAGAGGGGAAGTAGATCAGCTCCTTTGGCTTATCCAAGCAGAGCACATTCCCTAGGAAATCCTGGCTGTTTGTAAAAGTATCTGAAGGTACATGTGAAGACAGCATCTGCATGAGAACTGATGGCATAAACTGACCAGGAGTAAGTTTGTGTGAGAAGAAGGGGGCTGTTAGCCCTCAGAAGCTAGCAGGATTGCTGGAGATGGGACTTGGTTGAGTTGGACCATGCGGTGGGGAAATTCAGTGAGGATCTGAAGTTGGTGCCTTCCTGTCCTGGGGACCTGTGTTCTGCTTATCAGCTTAAGATGGCAAAGTGATCCACTTTTAGGGGAATTTAAGGTGTTTGTAAGGCTTATCACAGGGATCTGTGTTAGACCTGCTCATACTTAACATTTAACAGTAACCAGTGTCCTTTCAGTCACATTTGCAGCACCTCTTATTTGGGCAGGTTGGATGTGGAGCAACTTTAGGGGGAAAAAAAAAAAAAAAAAAGATAAAGAAGATAAATAACCCTAGAGGTGTGTCTTGGGTTTGTGTGGCAGGGTTTTGTTAGCAGCAGGCAGTAAGGCAAGGAAGAGCTGAGGTGCTGCCCCAGAAATCCTAACGCAGGGGTCGTTGTGTGAAACATTGCTGGGGAAGTGATGGATCCTCTCTCAATGTTAGATGGGTTGTGGTGCAGACAGCTGAAATTCAGCTGCTGGACCCATCTCACTGCACAGGATGGAGAGGTTAGCAAAGTGATGGGTGAGTATTTCCCAACCCCAGGTTTTCAACTTGAGCAAATGGCAGGTGAGGTCAGGGACAGGGTATGGACACAGCCAGACCCTGAGATGTTGCTCAAAGAGCCACTGTGATGATCGGTTTGATTTGGGAATTGTAGGTGGGGGGACTCGCCTCTGAGAACGTGAGATGGGCTGAAGCTGTGAAGAACTTCAAACAGCAGCAGAGCACCTTGTGTGGAGATGTCTTGCTGATTACAGCCTTTGTCTCCTACCTGGGCTACTTCACCAAGAAATACCGTCAGGAGCTCCTGGATGGAGTCTGGAAGCCGTATTTGCACCAGCTGGAGGTAAGCTCTGCCCCAAATGAGGGGCATCCCCATGTCCCCACCGAGTTGGACTGAGGAGCAGGACATACCCATGCTTGATTTACCCCTCTCTGTGGAAGCTGTGGTGTTCTTGCTCCATGCAAGTGACCCAGTTCCTCCAAGCGCGGAGGGAGCACCCCAGTGCAGCAACCCAGTGCCAGTGCTGTGTGGTTTGAGCCAGGAGTCAGGGATGGCCCAGAAGGAGGGAGGCAGTATGGAGAGGGGATTGCTTGGAGCAGACAGAGCTCACTGCCAGCTCTCTCATAGGTTTGGAAACTCTCCAGATGATTCTTCATGCTGGAGACAGGCTCTGTTCCTGCTGGCCGTGCCTCTCGACTGGTCTCACCCATGTCTTCTTTGAACCAGATGGAGACTGTCTTGCTTCAAACTGGCTTAATAACGAACTGATTTTTATGAGGTCCTCTCATGTATCAGTGAATGGATCTCCTGCAGGACTGGGCTTTTGAGCATCAGTACAGGAACTGGAGGTTACAGATACTGGTGAGATATCAAGAAGCTTTTAAATAAGGTCACAGCTGGACAGTGATGCCCAAATCAAAATGCTAGGAGAATCAGCAAGCTCCTTAGGAAGAGAGAGAGAAAAAACCCCAGCACTGTGCACTTTTTAATCCTAAGCCAAGAATTAGTTAGGAAGGGCAGTATTGTTCCAAAAATGACCTGGCTCTGAGCTGAGAAGTTTCAAGGAAGTGTCTGGTGGAAAATGGAAGGCCCATTCTGCTCCGATAGCTGGCACAGATCACTTTCTGGTTGTCCCACCCAGAAATGGCCTCCCATGTCAGAGAAGCGTTTCTGGAACTGCTGATGCTGTTTTGCAACACAGCAGCAGGCTAACGAGGGTGGTAATTACATTCTTCCAAGCTGTCATGTTGGAGAGCTGGTACATGGCAGAGTGGGATCTGAACCTGCCCGGCTGGGCTGTGCTCAGGAGGTAGTTTGAGTGATTCTCTGGGATGCCTGCGTAATTCCTGGGGGGAAAAAATACTAAATACTAAATCAAAACTGTCCTGTAGAATGGGAATCAACAGATAAATGCAAGTTACCAGCTTTTAATTAAGCTAACCTTGAAATATTTCACTGTCTCAGTGCCGGTGTGGGTCACGAGTCGCTCTGGGTTTTGCTGACACGCTGGGAATCATTTCCCCTCCCCTCCCAGGTGCCAATCCCCATAACTCCATCCCTCGACCCTCTGACCATGCTGACAGACGATGCTGATGTAGCAGCTTGGCAGAACGAGGGCCTGCCAGCCGATCGGATGTCCACTGAAAATGCCACCATCCTCAGCAGCTGCGAGCGCTGGCCCCTCCTGGTGGATCCCCAGCTGCAGGGGGTCAAATGGATCAAAACCAAGTACGGCGACGACCTCCGCGTGATCCAGACCGGGCAGAAGGGGTAAGAGTGGCCTCCCCATGGAACACCTTGGGGTGGTTTTCTGCCTGTGGTGCTTGTGGAGCAGCGCAGCCGCCTGAGCCAGTTGCACTGAGGAAACCCCTCAACCATATTTGTGCATTAGCTGCTTATTCATTAGCAAAATGATAGAGGTGCCTTGTTAAATAGAGGGTCTGTTTAGTGCTTGGCTCAGTTACCATGGAAACTCCTCTGAGAATGGAGAGATCGATGAGCTGGAGGCTGAGCTCCATGTAGGACTGTGGCATCCTCTGTTGGGCTCCACTTATGTGTCGTGTCCTGACTCAGTTTCACCCAGAAGAGTGTGTAGGGCTTCCTGCATCTTGGGAGGCAAGAGAGGGCCTGGG
The DNA here is from genome assembly GCA_027925045.1 of Hypotaenidia okinawae. Taxonomy (NCBI): domain Eukaryota; kingdom Metazoa; phylum Chordata; class Aves; order Gruiformes; family Rallidae; genus Hypotaenidia; species Hypotaenidia okinawae. The sequence goes on from BSDF01000018.1 coordinate 3,810,905, forward strand.
CATAGAGGGTGAAGCTGCAGTGAAGGTCACCATGCCCTGTAGACAAGCTGGGCTGACTTGGGTCCCATGCTCATGCTAGCTAGAGGTTGTCATTGCAGCACTCCTGCATTGATCTGGCTAAATACTTTATATGCATTTGCTAAAAATAATGCCCAACTGTCCTGCCTTTGTTCGCTGATGCTTATGCTCTGTTCTTGGGAAAGAGGACACGATGATTATTGCTTGCTCTGGGGAAGTCTGAGACCTGATTCTTTGTTTTTGGGCAGCCAAGACTGTGCCAGTGCCCCTTGCAGCATCATACACTGACACTCCAACCCCTCTTTCACAAGTGCTGGGGTGTGTATGTAGCTGCCATCACACCCCTCTGTCCTCCCTGTGTCCCCCTTGCTGCTCAGCATCACATCTAACCCTGCTGTGCTGGGTACCAATGCTGTTTCCCCCAGGTATTTGGACACGATGGAACGAGCCCTGGCTGCAGGAGAACTGGTTTTGATTGAAAACCTGGAGGAATCTGTGGATCCAGTTTTGGGGCCATTACTGGGGCGAGAAACAATCAAGAAAGGAAGGTGAGCTCCAGGGAGGTTCAATGGGATGCGGGAACGGGTTCTTTGTGCTTTCTGTTGCTGGCCTCAGATTGTGCGTGCTCATATACAGCAGCACCAACCTGCCTTGGGAAGTGAGGGTGTTTTAAATCAGGCAATCACAGGTAGTTCAGCCATGGGATGGCTTTGGAATAAACCTCGAGTTCTCCTTTCCTCGGACAGCATCATCCAAACCTCACGTAAAAGAGAGACCTGTGATTCTGCCTTTGTACAGTGACCTTGCTGCCTGTAATTGGCTGTCTTGACGCTGAGTTATTACCAAAGTAGCTATTGCTGTTGTGAAAACAAAGTAGCCTTGAGTTTTAGCAAACACCATGCACTGCTTTGGGATACAGCTGCAGGTTTGAGCAGCAAGGATATGTGAGTGGTTCTTAATGAGGGCAAGTTCTTCATCCTGGCTGTGCTCTCCTGGATGTTTGTGCACCCAGCAGGACATGAGAAGCTGAAAACTCCTTGACTTAGTGTGGACACTACAACTGCCCAGCGACAAGTGAAGCCATCAGTCTGTTATCACATTATCCTCATGCTAAATCCACAACACAGCACTGTCCTGGCTTCTAGACAGCAAACTAATGGAATCTCAGCCAAAACCAGGACAAGCCCATAGATAGTTGTTAGTACTCACAGAGAAAGAAGGTTTTTTGAAGTTGGGGCTCTTGGCAGTGTTTCTGGGTGCTGCTGTGAACGGCATGTAGTATGTGATTTCTCTCTACCTCAGTAATTTACAGCTATAAAAGCAATCAAGGTTTCCAAGAAGACACCTGGTGAGCTGATGTTTGGTGGGAATGTGTATTCCAGTTCCTGTGATAACACCACCTTTCCCATAACAGTCCTACTGCATCCCTGAAAGCATTTCCAGTTTTTCTTTTCCTCTGGTTCCCAGGGGCTTTGTTAAACTTGGGTTCCAGGTATGTTGATTCCTGGTGTCTCTGTAAGTTTTGGACTTGATCAGAAAGGCAGGACAGGAGAAGGTTGTGTTTTCCTGAGTGGTGTTACCTCTCTGGAATGGCAACCAGCTGTTCTCCAAGTCTGGCTTTGCAGCTCCAGTTCAGTGCAACCACAGAGCTGTCCTCATCAGAGCCAACAGAGCAGGCAATTTTGGTTGTAGGTAATTAAAGTCTCAATGTAGAGAGGCTTTTTCTGCACCAAACTCTAACTCTGGGCAGAATGCAGCATCTGTAAAAAGCAAGGAGGGTTCATGGTTCAAGTGGCTATCCTGCTGCTGGACACTCTGAATCTTCTCAAACAGGATCCAAAATACAGGGGCAACTCCTGAGGGGTTTTATTATAAATTAGAAGTGATTCAGGCTTTCCCAATTTAAATACTTTTTGCTTTAACAGTGATTTCTGTGTGAAGAGTGAAAAGCCCCATGCTGGGGGATGCTGTTGCCTGACACCACCATTTACCCTTGGGTGAAGCACCCTGGGAGAGGCGTGTGCTGATGCTTCTTGCGCTCTAATTCCAGGTACATCAAGATTGGTGACAAGGAATGTGACTTCAACCCTGCCTTCCGCCTCATCCTGCACACGAAGCTGGCCAACCCCCATTTCCAGCCCGAGCTGCAGGCACAGTGCACCCTCATCAACTTCAGCGTCACGCGGGATGGCCTGGAGGACCAGCTGCTGGCGGCCGTGGTCAACATGGAGAGGCCCGACTTGGAGGAGCTCAAGGTCTGTAACTGGGAGTTCACACTCAGTGGGACTGTTACTGCTGCTGCAGAACAGGTAGCATTTGATGTGCAGGAGGTGCACAGGAGATGTCCCTGAATCCAGGAACACTGAGGGGGTTTTATCCAGTCTTCTGTTTTCTTGGTATTTTGGGAAAACTGAAACTGTGACCTGAAGTTTTTTCTCAAAAAATGTGGGTAGAGATCTCTTTCTTTTCCTACTCCTCTTGGAAATGGAATCAGAGATTCTCATTATATGACTGATTATATAGGGGGAAGTTCTTTTCAGAGAGAGTGGTGAGGAGCTGGAACAGGCTGCCCAGAGAGGGGGTGGGTGCCCCGTGTCTGGGGGTGTTCCACGCCAGGTTGGCTGGGGCCCTGGGCAACCTTGTGTAGCTCCAGGCCTGGAGGTTGGTGTCCCTGCCTGTGGCAGGGGGTTGGAGCTCTGTGACCCTTGGGGTCCCTCCCAACCCAAACCGTTCTACAGTTCTATGACTTTTTTTTTTCCTAGACTTTACAGATTTAATTTTGGAGGTAGGATTAATCTCGCTTAATTTGGGGTGTTTATTGTACAGGATTCCCACTGTAAATATTGTGAGGCTGGTAATGCAATTTCCCTGTTCTGTTTTTGCCTCCCACTTGTTTGTAATGTTCTCTCTATCTCTTGATTAGTAAGTATGGCTTCAGTTTAAGATAAAACTTCTAAAGAAAATCCTTTATTCTAATGGCACATTTAACAATGTTAGAAATATGTCTAATACTAAATATTTACTGAGAGTGGGAATAAATTTACTGCCCGTGTTCAAGCAGGCCAGTTCTGTAACAATCTTTTCATTTAATGAGGTTCTAAAGTACGTTAGCTGTGCAGCCTTAATGATGCATTTAGTTTTAAACAGGCTCGTGTGCTAACGAGCCAAAAGATGGCATCAAAAATACATCATGAAGAGACTTAATGCCCAAGCTGTGGCTGTCTTGCTGGGACCATGAGAGACCCAGAGCCTCCTGATCAGGCACGGGGTGGCAATCGCTGCAAACAGCCTCTCTCCTTTCTGAGGGGCCAGGGGGTGCCCATGATTAGCACAGTTGTGTCATTAAGCACTGCTCCTCTTGGCCCCCGCAGCATCGCTGGCAGTGGCTGCTGTCACAATACAGAAGACACATTCATTGTCATGTGCAGTCAACAAACCCACAGTTAGGCTCTGAAAATGAGTGGCTCCAGATCGGTGGCACCTCCCTCCTGTGCTGCAAAGAACCTGTGCACTAGAAGGCAGTGAAAGTTCTGTGAGTTTGGTATCACATCTTGTGAAGTCCCTGCTGCTTCAGGGCATGGGTGTGGTGGAAGGAGGCGGCTGGGCAGAGGAGCAGTAAGATGTGTCCCCGGGTGCCAGCTATGCCACCAGCTGAGGGGGGTATGGGGCTGCAGTCTTGCCTCAGAGAGCACCAAGCAGATACAGATTGGTGTGGGATGTAATTTCCTTCAAGAACATTTGAGATTTTTTCTCTCTATCATTACAAGAAGACAATACCAGAGCCCACTATCTCTCTGCTCCCTCTCATCTACTTCCCTCCTGCTGCCCCAGCAGATATCAGGGAGGAGAAAACCAGCCTGGTATTCAAGATGTTCTGCTGGATGGGGAACAGTCAGCCAAAAAACACCCCACTCTCCTGCTGGGATAAAAGCAGGGACTTGTGTCCTCAGATGTGGTGAGGGGAGCTGGCACTTGCTGTGGATGACTGCTGGCCAGGGCTTTGTGTTGTCTTCTGCCACTTCTCCTCCTCTTCTCTAACCACTGACATGGAAAACGTCACTAAAGGCTGTTGTCTGATAGCTGGGGGAAGCTCCTCTGAGGCACAGATTTGAGTCTTTGAATTCCCCAAAGGAGAGGTCACTTCTCTAGCTGTGCTTTAGTCCATCCTCTCTGTCCTGGGACAAAGAGGCAATGACTTGGGAGAGTTTAGGTCTCTGGCTCCTGGGCAGATGGAGGTAACAGCGACAGTACTGCAGAACAGCTGCTGCCCTCAAAATCCTGTTATGGGCAGAGATGGAGCACACCTTGTATGTGGAGCCCAGAATTTGTTGTTAATATAATCATAGAACCATAGAGTCACAGGATGCCTTAGGTTGGAAGGACCATCTAAAGGCCATCTAGTCCACACCCCCCACAGTCAGCAGGGACACCTTTCACTAGAGCAGGTTGCTTAGAGCTTCATTGAGCCTGACCTGGAATGTCTCCAGGGATGGGGCCTCCACTACCTCTCTGGACAACTTGTGTCAGGGTCTCACCACTCTGAGTCAAGAACTTCTTAATGTCTCAACTAAACCTGCCCTGCTCTAGTTTAACCCATCACCCCTCATCCCATCACTCCCTGCCCTTACAAACAGCCCTGCCCAGCTTTCCTGTAGGTCCCTTCAGGCTCTGGATAGGGCTCAGAGGTCCCCCCTCAGCCTTCTCTTCCCCAGGTGGAACCAGCCCAATTCTCTCATCCTGTCTTCACAGCAGAGGTGCTCCAGCCCTTGGATCATCCTTGTGGCCTCTTCTGGATGTGCTCCAAGGGGTCCATGCCTTTCTTATTCTGAAGGCTCCAGAGCTGGACACAGCACTGCAGGGGGTTCCACTAGAGCTTTGGCAAAATTATTGGGCTTTTCTATGGAAGGGTCTCAGAGTAACCTGTTTCCAGAAGGAGTGCTGTTACATATCAACTGGGAAATACCAGATAATGAGCTCCACTGATGACCTTGCTACTGCTGAACCCAGTAGCAGGATAAACCTGCTACTGCTGAACCCAGTAGCAGGATAAACCTGCAGCAGATGCAGGCTGTGGTGGGGAATAGGCCTTGTATGTGCTTCTAAGGGTGGGTTTCAGCAATGGCATGGTGGTTACAAGCTATCGGAGCAGAAATCACGCACATCCTCATTAATAACTCCAGGGCTTCCAGTCTGTGGTCTGGAATAATAGCTTGGAAAATGTCATTTTTCAAGGCATGCTATGCTTGAATGACAGGAATGCACAAGATTAACCATGTTAGTTTTCTGTTTCAAGACTTGTAAAATATTTACCACCACAGGCAACCTCCTCCTGTGTGTAATGCCTGGAGAACAGGCCTTTCAAACCAGCTGTTTAGAGCTGAAATACCAATAAAAGGCATGCTTCAGTGCATGCTCTGCCCAGTGCTGGGGCTGACATTAACGTGGAATGAGTGTGTGTGCAGCAAGTGTATGAAATTGAAGCCCAAATATTGAAAGATGACTTATTAATGAAAGAGTTAGTTAATCTGCTTGGAAACCTCTGACGACAGAGCAAATACTTCCAGGCTCACTTATGTCTTGTGGAATTAGAGGAGGCAGAGGGGTTATGTTTCCCATTTCTGGGGTTCTTCCAGACCTTGTAGGTGTGTTATGTTTTCCAAAAGCTGCCTCTGAGGCATTAAATCCCTTGGCTTTGACACCCTAACTGACAGGTGCCAGTCACCGCGGCTCAAAACTCGCCTCAATTCCACGTGCCCCACGTCTCCTGGCCCCTTTTCACAGGGCTATGAAACACCTTGTTTGCAAGGTCCTTGATTTTCTTGGACGTGTCACTTAAACACAGTCTAAGGATTTAAAAACCTGCCCCACACAGTAGTGTTTATGTGCAGGGCTGTTACTGCTTGGCTTTGCCTAAGTAGAGAAGAGCCACCAGGCTCGTAGCTCAGCAGCATCCAGATCAGATGCCCAGCTTTCCCATCAGATGTTTTCTGTGATAATGCTAAAAATAGGTGTTCACAATAGGCCCACGTGGTGGAATAACATAATATACCTGAAATTCAGGAAGGATGCCATTTCCCTGAGCAAACATGTAGAATAGGGCAATCACACGTCATGGGAGAGAGCTTATTCTGGAGGAGGCTCAGCTCAGAAAGGAGCCAGATGAGAGTCTTTGTTTCCACTGTGAGCAGTGTTAATGACTGGGGTTTCTGCAGAAGAGAGGGAATTGGAACTGGTGCCTGGGGTGAACTGGAGGGAGCATTTCACAGGAGCTGGAAGAATTTGCTCCGTTATTCTGAAGATCTGCCCTCAAGGCAAGATGTTTGTGGCTGGTCTGCATCTGCTCAGCTGTCTTTGTGCTGAGTTTGCAAATCCTTTGGCAGAGGGGCTTTGCCTTTGTGTGCACAGCTTCTAGCACAGGAAGTGCCTGGTCCCAGGGAGATCCAATTCTGGAATGAAAATGGGAGCAGCAGCCAAGTGAGGCTGTGGCTTTCCCCTCACTTTTGAGCCTGAGACGTGCTGTGTCACTTCTGGACCCAAGTCACTTTGCTGTTGCTTTTCCATCAGGTTTTATCTGTGGTCCTTGTTGCTGGTGTGACTGGTGTTGGTGTGTAGAGGCAAGTGCCAAGGTTCACCAGGAGGGGTGAGAAGCAGCAGGGACTATCTAGGCTGCCTGAAGCTCACTGGATAGATGTTTGTGAAATGAAGATGTGGGGTGTATGTTTGAGTTGGGGATAAAGGGCGCTTGCTCCTTATTCCTTCCCAGCATTTTAATATCCTCCTAGTGAAGGAGCTTGGTTTCCCTGGCACTTTCTGTCCTCTCCAAGGTTTCTGTGAGTCGCTGACCTGTTGGATATGAAATGATCCCCAGAGCTCTGCCCATGCCCAAAACTTGCAGAGAGCAGGAATAAGCAAGAGTGGACTCTGGCAATTGGCAGCTACCAGCCTGTTCCCATGGGAAGGGGGTTAATCTTTCCTGCTTGTTTTGTGGCTAAAACTTTCTGGATTTATTATTTGCAGTCAGATCTCACGAAGCAGCAGAATGGATTCAAAATCACCTTGAAAACGTTGGAGGACAACTTGCTGTCTCGTCTGTCTTCAGCATCTGGGAACTTCCTGGGCGACACAGCATTGGTGGAGAACTTGGAGATCACTAAACAGACAGCTGCAGAAATTGAAGAGAAGGTACAGAGACAGTGATAGCCTAGAGGAAAGCATGTGTTCTGTATTATTTTTAAAGATTTCTGGGTGGAACATAACTTCTTTACTCTGCCCATCTACCCCCTTTCTGCTGAGTAGAGAATAGGAAGTGGTGTAAACTGAAGTGCTCTCCATTCTGGACAGCTTCAAGGCATTTAATTCTGTGGAGCTTTTATATGTTAAATGGGCTCTTTAAGACCAAGAGAAAACGTCATTGCCTGATGTAAAGACAATAAAATTTACACACTGTATCAAGGCAGCTTGAAACTGTTCCAGCATAATCCCAAATACATCACAGTTCCTCAGTTAGGCTGGATTTTAGTACTGGCCAGGGACTGGAATCTGTTGAGTTTGCAATACCAAGGAAATCTGCAAGAACTTGGGCATTTCATCCCTCCCCTTCCTTAGAGAATAAATCAGCATGAGGATTGTCAGCGTTGCCCCCTGCCCAGTCCTGCAGCTCCATGGGGTTAGGTAAATGCTGGGTGTTTTTGCCCTGCCACTGAGAGAACTTGGGAAGCGTGGTTGTGGTGCCAGGGTTGTGATAAGACCCCTGCGTGGCCCTTCTCAACTGCTTCCCTCAACAGCCCTCCCACCTTCACAGCCTGCACTTGTCCTCCTCCAGCCCACATGAAATCTGCTTTTCGTGGGTTTGGAAGCTGGAAGGCATAGAAGTCAGTCTCAGGGACCCATTAGAAGTCTTCTCAAGTCAACCCTTACTTTCTTCCTGGGCTATCTACCCAAAGAATAATGTTCAGCCAACATTTTCCTTCTTATGGAAGTCATCCCTGCTCTATGCCACTGTCTTCCCCAACATAACTTTTATGATACTAGCTTTATTATTTTTTTGATATATAGGTTGTCTAAAAATCAGTTGCCTAAACCTAAGCCAGACTCTGGGCTCCCTTTATAGTGAGTGGAGAGATGTGGGTGATGCCAGAAGGGAAACTCATCTGATGCAGACAAGTGATTCATGGCTCATGCAGCTGCCTGTTTCTGCAGTAGATGGTGAAGGTGCTCTTTGGAGATCTCAGATACCACAGTCCATGGTGGCTCTTTGGAGATCTCAGACATCACAGTCCGTGGCGGCTCATGGGGGTGTGCAAACGGGCTCATCCCACCGATCACAACATGTCTTGTTGCACACCACAGGGTAAGGCTCAGTCTGTGCTTCGTTGGGAAGGTTTGTGGTGACCCAGCCAGATGTGCTCCCTCCAGCTCAGGCCGTGGCAGACCCAGTGGTATACCTTTTGGTGGGGTGTGTGTCATGCTCTGCTGGGTTGTCCAGCGTGCTGAGCCCCTTTCTGCCGCATCCCCGTTGTGTGGTATCCTGAGCTGGCTTGGCAACACATTGCTGTGCTGCAAGACGCTGAACGACTGTACACAGCCAGAGCCCAAAATAATCCCTGACAGGCCTGAGGGTGTCACTTTCTGCTGCTGAAGTGGAATGAAAGAACGAACAGGACTGAGACAATAACGGGTGATGTATCTGCCAGAAGGATTTTCGCCGTGTCCGTCACCACAGCTGAGCAGACCCCTCACCAGCCAGGTGGGGCTGTGCTCAATGCTGGTGAGGAAAAGCAGCAAATAGCTGCTGTAAATTAGCAGTTCTCAGCATTGGAGGAAGCTGCCTCATGAGCAGCACTGAGTCTGTTCATCCCTGTGTTATTAATGACCTGCCCAGGAGGGGGGCAATTAGCAGGAGAAACTCATTGATGAGGAAACCAACTCCAGTTAGTAAAGAGCAGGGATCCTGGTGAGAAGCCTGGAGGGTGCTTGGGAAAACAGAGGATTGAGCAAGAGGGTGGTAAATGCAGTTAGAATATGCCAGAGGGAGGAGGATGCTGGGAGTGGGAAGCTCCAGCCTGGCTGCCCTGTGGTTCGGCAGGTGGAGGCTTGGTTGGCTTGATGTCTTTGTGGCAGATGTCAGCCCTCCCTGGGCCATGCACTCGATTCACAAAGGCATTTTCAGGGCCATTTTGTTCTGTGTTTTTCTCCCAGGTCCAGGAGTCGAAGGTGACAGAAATCAAGATTAACGAGGCCAGAGAGCACTACAGGCCTGCTGCTGCACGGGCCTCTCTGCTGTACTTCAGCATGAACAACCTCCATGCCATCCATCCCATGTACCAGTTCTCCTTGAAGGTATTGTCCCCCTGAGCCACGGACTGAGTTCATGGCTGCAGAGGCAGTGCTGCTGCTTCTCGCTCTTACTGAGGTTCAAAGGCATTGTTGTGGTCCTTGACACCTGCTTCAGTAAAAACCAAAGTGCAGACAGTCCCTTGCCTTGGCAGAACAGCCTCAGTAGGCCTGGCCAGTAGAGACCCTTTGGGGTATTTATTGAAGAGTTCTGGTTTGAATAAAGCGAAGACTGTTTATTATTATTATTATTCTTTACCACAGGAGGAAGGTATTTTGGGGGATGGAGAGTTCAGTGAGCTAGCATCCTAGTCTAGAACATCTTCCAAATTATTTCTTACCTTGGCAAGTGACCTGGAAAAAGCAATTGAGCAGAGAATACAACATTTTGAGCCTCAGCCACAAAGAAGCTTTTCTTTTTGATATCTACAACTCCTCTGTTGAAATAATTTTACCAGGAAAATGTACATCATATCTTTTGTGCAGGGTGCCCTTTGGAAGATTCATTCCTCACACATACATAATGGATACAGGAGTTCCTGAGGTTTCACCCTTAATCTACATCTCCTGGATTTAGTTTGGTTTATGATTCTCAGTTAACAAAGGCAATGTGTATAAATACATGGAAAATTAGCGGGGGAAATGTTTTTATCTAATAAATTTTGATGACAGATCATAAAACATTGGGCAAAGATGCACAGAGATGGTTTAAAATACTCACCGCCCAGCGAGAAGCCTGTTATGAATTAGAGCGCACAGGATTTACGTGCCGCTCCACAGCGTGTCCTACCACAATTTAAAGAAATGTTGAGCAGGAAAATGCATTCTGTGATTGTTTAATAATGCAGCAAGTGTCAGCGGTACTTTAATTTGTTGGGGCATCATTTTGCCTTTGTAGAAGCCTAACAGTAACGCTGCCAGCTCAGTCATGCCTTGGCTGGTTGGTGCTGTTGGTTTATGTTGGCCTAGTTGCCTCCCATGAGCTAGGCCGCGGCGTGTGGAGCCCTTGCATTGCTGATTAGGACTTGAGCTTTCCCCTTTTTTTTTTTTTTTCTCCTTTTTCCAAATGCATTTGATAATTTGCTCATGGGTTTGCTTGGGGTGGCTCTGGGAGTCTTTTTGTCTTTCCTCATTTACATCAGAAGTTTTGTTCCGAGAATTCTCAGTGTCTTATCCGAGGGTGGTGTTCTTGATGCACACACCCATATAATCCCAGCCTGGTCTGGGTTGGAAGGGACCCCAAGGGTCACAGAGCTCCAACCCCCTGCCACAGGCAGGGACACCAACCTCCAGGCCTGGAGCTACACAAGGTTGCCCAGGGCCCCAGCCAACCTGGCCTTCAACACCCCCAGACACAGGGGCACCCACCCCCTCTCTGGGCAGCCTGTTCCAGCCCCTCACCACTCTTTCTGGAAAGAACTTCCCCCCAATCTCTCCTCTCCCCCTTCCCTCCTCCAGCTTCCCTCCATCCCCCTTGTCCTGCCAGTCTCTGCCCTTTAACAAGCTGATTCCCTTCCTGTTCCTCTGCTCCCTTCAGGGACTGGAAGGGTGCAATGAGGTCCCCCCACAGCCTCCTCTGGCCTTCAGCTGCAGGAGGGCAGCTGGAGAGGGGCTGGGAGGCAGAAATCCTTCCCAGGTAGGGGGAGATCCTGGCACAGGGTGCCCAGAGAAGCTGGGGCTGCCCCTGGATCCCTGGCAGGGTTCAAGGCCAGGTTGGATGGGACTTGGGACACCAGGGGCTGGGGGGGTGTCCCTGCCCATGGCAGAGGATTGGAACTAGATGATCTTTAAGATTCCTTCCAACCAAAACCATTCTCTGAATCCTCTTGGTGGCCTCCTGGAGTTGGTGGGCCACACTGCTGGGCAGATGAGAATGCTGGTTTTGGGTCCCAGAGATACAGTGTCTGACTTGGCTTCCCTTACTGCAGTACTTCAGGTGATACCCAGGAGCATGCAAAGAGCATCTAGAAAACATCAGTGTCCTTGTCTCTCTCCCCATCCAGGCGTTCAGCATTGTGTTTCAGAAAGCCATTGAGAGGGCACCTCCAGATGAGAACCTCGCAGCGCGTGTGCTGAACCTCATCGACAGCATTACCTTCTCCGTGTTCCAGTACACAACTCGGGGACTGTTTGAGTGTGATAAATTGACCTACACCGCTCAAGTTACCTTCCAGGTGAGCATCACCATTGCACACAATTTATATGCAGTGATTTATTTTATAGGCAGGGAGATTGGCATGCAGAGAGAGCTCCAGCCGTCACAGCCGTGGCCTTCAGCATCAGAGCAGTAAATGCAAGGGCTAGGGAAGTGATTTTCTTCTCAGCCCCTCTTGCTGATAACAGTCAGAGATGCTGTGTTTGGCTTGCATTATGGTGATGAAGCGTTTGAGAGAGCAATTCCTGCTTGCAGGGCCCCCAAAAAGGGCAAAGCAAGTTTGTTGTGGAGGTGAACACCCAGCAAAATACTGTGTGTAAAAGGGGAAGTGTGTGTGTATACACATGTATATGAATATCTCTATAAAGAGCACTCTAACCATGTATTTAGTTAATAAATTCCCTGCAGGTAAAAAGTCAGCTCGCATTTTGCAATGGCAGCCTGAATTCTGACCCAAAGATACCTACATTTTCTGAGGTATCTGACTAAATGAAGTATTTAAGTAGTACAATTGTGCTTGCAACTGCACTCAGGGTTACAAATAGTTAACGGGTCACTTAGAGCTGTCAGGAAAACCAGCATCCCCAGTTTGTGTGTGGAGGCACCTGAGTGATGAGACACAGGATTCTCCTATATTAAACAAGCATTTCTCTCTGGACCTGAGCATCTCGCTGCCATTGCTGCTGCAGGAGATGCCAGGCACACTTCAGATGCCATCACCCAATAGGCAATAACGAGATGCAGCCTAGGACCTGTGACAAGGAAATGGCAAACTTACCACTCCAGCACTGAGCTTTTCCCAGCCAGCACTGGTGTGCTGGGCTCTGGAGTTGGTCTCTGAGATTTCACAAGTCTGGCAGCGCACTCTTGAGAGTCGAGTAATTAATCTGCTAGAGGATATTGCAGCTCTGTATCCTGGCTGCTCCAAGGTATTTTGGTTGTTTGGAATTACAGATACTTCTGATGAGCAAAGAAATCAACACGACAGAGCTGGATTTCCTGCTCAGATACCCAGCACGGACCGGAGTCACAAGCCCTGTGGAGTTCCTGTCTGATCACTCCTGGGGAGGAATCAAGGTACCTGTTTCCCTTGAAATGTGTGAAATCAGCATCCCTTATCTCCTCTACAAGCCTTTCAGCAGTCTTCAGGCTGGTCCTGATCCCATTTGTTGAACAAAGCTCTGACCATGCATGAGAAGTGACACAAAACCACCACAGAAATGGAGCGTTCTGCAGGTACAAGACTGCCTCTGTGGGCTCTTCGTGACTGTACCCCTGCTGACCTGTGTGTCCCCAGCAAGGCAATTTCTCCCTCTGATACTTAGGATTCTGACTCTGTAAGAGAGGAGTGAGAATATCCTCTGGGTTTTGTGGTTATAGATTATAAAGGACATGGAGATCTTCACTGGATTTGGGAGGAGGTGGGAATTTAAGGTAGATGTGATGGTCTGCAGAGCTGTGCTGGGGACAGGGTAGTGACAGCTGACAGACCTGCAAAGAAACCACTGTCATGGCACTGAGAAGATCGAATTGCTGCCATGTGTTTGGAGTGAGGGTGAGGAAGGGCATCCCAGAGAGATGTGAGTTACCCCATTTATTGTCCAACAAAGGCAAATTCTGCTGGATTTGACCCTGATTGAACAGGCTGAGATTTGTTTTCCCAAAGGGGTCAAAATGCTCTTCAGATGAGGTGTCCTCGTTCACACCACACTGGGTCTGGGGTCGTGTCTTTTGTTTTATTGCTGCTTCTGATCAGCCTCTGGCACCAGCTGTGATTTCAGCATCAGTTTTATTTATAGCCTGCTGCCCTCATGGGACTTTCCTCTGGTGTGAGAAAAGAGAGAGCAAAGGCACCCTGGTTTCATTAGGGTAATCTCAGAATAGCACCTGGGACACTGGGTTTTCCCTTTCTCTCCCTGGCAGAGAATGTGTCCTAAGAGACATCTCTGATATTCTTTCTTTCTTCCATGGTTTTGTGGAGCTCTCCAGCGATTCACAGGAGCCCTGGTTAGGGTGCCACGTGCCTTTCCAGGCCAGTGGGTGCTCAGCTGCCTTGGTGAACGCTGTCTTAACACTGAGCTACAGCTCTTAACTTGCAGGCTGCAGTTCCAAAGTCAAATGGAGCTGATGTTTCTAAGCCAGGTCACCCACAGCAATTCCAAACGGTGGTGGGGAGCAATTTGTGCCAGATGAGTCTGTCCTGACCAGACATTGTCTCTCCACCAGCAGTGAGAATGGGTCCTCTGCCTCATTCTGCTCACACACGTGCCCTAGCTCCTGTTAAAAATGTCACAATCACATTTTTAGCCATAAAATAAGCTTGGAATTTCTGGCTAAACCAGCCCTGTTCATCCTCTAAAAGGCATATTTCCATAATAATGGGGGAATTAGAAAAAATTCGACACCCTTTCTTTAATCATCTTTTGTTCAGCAGTGTCATTATGCTGTTCAGGCAGCAGCAGTTTTATTTTTGTTTCTCTTTGAAGACAAATTAAGTGGACATTTAGGGTCAACACACATAATCAGGGGAACTCAGCCATGGAGCCCATGAAATACACACTCTGCAGCAGTGTATTGTGTCCTTGGGCTGTGCAGTCCAGAGAGATTGGAGGTGTGCAAGTGTATCACTGCAGGAAGTCACAGGCTTCCTCCACTCTGCCCATGTTCAGCATCTATGTGGTGAATGGTGCTTCTCTGCTGGAGTCCTGGGTTGATGTTCTTCATTGCTAGGGAGAATCCCTCACCACAAAGCTGCTGTCTACTTCAGTCCTCTGGGTGTCCTCTGGAAGGTGGATTTCCTTCCACCACAGGCCTCAGAGGTCTTGGCTCTGATCCTCATTTTGGAGATTCTTTTATGCATCTTAGGAAACATACTGCTCTTGTGGTGCCCAAGGATGCCTTTTGCTAGTCCTGTCTGCTGGTGGTACGTTCTCCAAGCAGACACCGAAGCCTGCAGTGAGTTTTCTGTGTGCAATAGTCCTATCTGTGCTGTCCAGCTTCGTTCAGTGTGGGTGAAAAGGCCTGTGCCTTTCCCTGTGTGCTTCATCATGATTGTTTGGCTGCCTCCCTGCTGTGGTGCAGTTGGTACAGCTGCCAGCTCAGGGTCACAAACACCAGAAGCAACGTCAACTCCCAGTCATTCATTCCTCAGACTTTATTCTTGTGTTGCTATTTGATGTACCCAGGAGAACAGGCATTTCTTGGCATCAGGGGTCAAAGAACAGAGCCTGTTATGAAACCAGCAGTAGGGAACTTCTGATCAGAGCTCAAACACCCTCGGTGGCATCACTGAACAATGTCTTCACCCCTTCCATCAGCTCCGTGCCCCAGCTTTGCCCCCACCAGCAGCCTGCACTCCCTCATCCCTCAGCCATCCAAACCCTCTGCAGAGTTGGGTGTTTATCCTGTGAGTGGAGTAGCTGGAGACTTCTGAGGTCGGCAGGAACTGAGAGTGAATGGCACCTGAAGCTGCCTTGCAGTAACTGCTTCTCTTTGAGATGAGTCCTTCCCACTCAGCTTCCTCTCTCCCCCTGAGTCTCCAGAGGTTTGTGGTTGAGATGGAAACTGTGTGAAGCTGCAAACTGCTGCTCTGCATCTATGCTTTGGCTGAGCTGTGAGCTGGTAGGGTGTCTGTGTGCCCAGGTGTGCTGCACACATCAGGTGTCTTCAGCCTCAGCGTGCACCCGCTGCCCTGATAAACTCCCAAGTCCAAGAGCTGCAGTCAATACCCACACTATCTTAGGTATTTCAGGATTTTCAGATAGCCAATTCAATGCTGTCAGATATGGAACACTCTTTAGATTGTCTGTGGTGATGTTTGTAGCAATGGCTTTGCTATAAATAACATGGCTGGTGTCAACGTTATTAGTGTTTATGTTCTATTAATGTGTGTTGGTTTATTACCCTTGGAGTTTTTGGCAACTCCAGTTACCTGAGGCATGGTTTTAGTACAATCACATTTTGTCACAGACTGCTATAATTAGGTTAATTAGTCATGGCTTCTATACAGCTTATTAACAGGCTAAAATCTCCTTTTCTTTCATCAGGAAGATTAAGTGCTGTAATAAATTGTTTCTTCAACAAAGCTTGAGCAAAGAACGTTTCAGATCCATGTTTCAAATTGGAAGTGGAATTTAGCATTCTGCTAATTTTTCACCCAAACACTGAAAATGCTCCTGCACAAAGTGCTCCTCTTTGCCAGGGCTTTCAGGCCAAGACAGTAGTGCCAAAAGAAATCAATGTTGATACTTGTGGCCCAGTCTGTGCCTCCCATTTTGGGCACATTAACTTCAAAGGAAACCTCATTAACTGTTGAGGACTCTGGCCATGCATGTAGCCTTGGCTGGTTGTCTATTGTTGTTTGATTAATAATATATATTGGCTCATAGTCCTTTGTGTGGTGTGCAGAAATGTTCAGCTCACGATGCTGGAGCATCTGACACAGGTTTGTGCTTTGGTCTTCCAGCTTCTGTTAAGCTCAGTAAAAAGTTTCACGGAGCTTTTCACTGCCACACGTGTGCCAGGGAAGCTCAGGATTTCCCTCTGAGTGAAGAGACCCACGTACCTGTCCAGGACATGGTTTGTGGGGAAGGAATCTTTTGTTAGGTCTGCTGATAGGCTTGGACAGAACAGTTGGTTTAGGCTTTTTAGTGCTTCTTCAAGCCTGAAACAGAAATTAAATTCAAACTAAGTGTAGGTTGAGAAGAACTGCTCTGAACTGAAGTTCATGATTAAGATGCTGAGGGGACTAGAACATCTCTCACAAAAAGAGGCTGAGGGACTTGGGACTTTTTAGCCTAGAGAAGACTGAGGGGGATCTTATCAATACTGATAGATACTTGATGTTCTTGTTGCGTGATTGAACTTAACATAGAATCAGATTGTCCTTTGTAGGGTTTTTGACCTTTTTTTTTCTTCTTTTCCTCACTGGAAGGTCTCCAGTGGCATAAGATGAAGGTGTTGATACCCTTGCAGAAGATGTGTAGCCTTTAAGTACTGGAATGCTTCAGTTAGGTCACCCCAGTTAGGTCTTCTGTTCAGTTCCCAGTGCCAAAAGACTGTGCTTGTGTTTCTTAGGGGTCCAGTGGAGCAGTTTGTGTTTCCCTAGGAAAGGTCACGTAAAGAGTCACGCTGTCTCTTGTTGGTCTTCTAATACTAATATTAATAAAGGCAGTGGTCATGCCCTTATTATCTTCATTTTCATGGCTCCCTTGGCCAGAACCATCCCTGTTTAGAAGATAAGGGTGGTTCTCAGGCCACTGAGACTAGCTGAAGGCTGGGTGAATGGATTTCCCTATGACCCCAGTGATCTCTGCTGTGAAATTCTCCCATGCTCCAGCTCCCTCCGTGCTGGGTCCTTCCTGGGGAGCCATGTCCAGGTCATCTTGTGGCTTTGTACCCCTGCAGAACTTCAGTCCCTGATTAACCATGCAGGCATTTGCCTCTCAGCGAGGCAGCCTGTTCCCAGGGGCTGGGTGCAGGCGGCTCTGGGTCTCCTCAGCACAGATAGGCATTTCCCAGGGCTGATTTCCTTTGTGATATTTTCTGCAGCGCCTCTTCACTGCTGAATGCAGATGTGTCCCATAGGATAAGGGAAGCTAGTTAATATACAGCAAGAATACACCTGGCCAACTTGGATTACTTCTTCATCCCAATCATTTCTCTCATCTTTTTCTGAAGAGGAAGAATTTTCATTATGTAGATATGAAAACGCTCCTGAAAGGGCATTGTTTAATAAATGTGATGTTGAATAATGAGCTCTAAAGACTGAATTCAGCTTTCGAGGAGGAGAACAGCAGCAGACAAAGTCGTATATTAACTCCATATTTATCATCTTGCAGAATGCAGATGATAAGATTGCAGCTCATGAGATAAAGTACCAAATCATACACTTTACATCTAAGAAAACTGGCTTTTTTTTTAACAAAAGAACCAAAATCTCTCCTTCAACTTTCACTTTTTGTGCTTTTTTAACCACTGAAATTTTTCATCCTTGTTAAAGAGTCATTGTGACACAATCTGCTGCCTATATTGTGCTCTTGGCACATAAGCAAGGTCCTTTGATCATGGTCAGAGAGGAAGAGCTTCAGCTCACAGTTCTCCACGAACATTCTCATTTATTATTACACCAGAAAAGCATGCTCTTAATTAAATACCTTCCTTTAACCCAGTTCTTCAGCTGTACAGTGCTTTAACGCAGCTTTGATAGAAAACATTGGTTATGACACTTCAATGTGCATTTATCTGCTCTTATCTAGAAGTTTCCTAAGGACATTCATCTGTCCTCACCAGCAATCGAATCCCAGAGAAATGTTCTCAGTGCCTCACAGGAACACGACTTGAGAACATTTTGCCTTCCCCCTCCCCCTTTTCCTTTCCAACCTGCTGGCTAACGATCTGATGTTTAGCTGAAATACAGCAGAGATTTTGATCACATCAAATATTTAAAGCTGTACGTTGTTGGTTTGATTGCAGGGTGGAAATGGAATTTTTCTGGATGCCTTCACAGCCGTGTCAGCCTCCAGCCTGCCCTCTCAGCACACCATGGCACAAAGCCCGCTGTCAGCCGGGCGTTTTGAATGCTAAAGTTCTTTAACCCTCTGAATGGAAGGAAAGGGAAGGAATTGCTTCATCAGAGACATCTTTTAGATACTAAGTGTATCTTTTCTTTTTAGGCATTGGGTATCTTTTGATGTCCTATTGCTTTCTTAAAAAAAAAAAAATCAGTTGTGGTGCACTCCTGAAATGATGTGAGTGACCTGTGGGCTCAGGAGTGACCGCAGAGGGGTCGATGGTGAAGCTCTGTGAGCAACTATGGGTGTGCAAGCAGCCAGCCTGTTTTCTGAAATGGCTTGGATTTGGTTCCTCTTTATTAGTTCTTTCTTTTAAGCCCAGATCTGCCTAAAGGACCTTCTGGAGCTCCTTATTTCGGTAACATGGTGGAGGTCGTGAATGTTTGGCTCACATGGCAGTGTTGGTTCACACAGACTGCAGAGTAAGTGCCCAGCTAAATGTTGACTGGGAACAGTCTCTGGAACCCTGATGGTAACTCCAAAGCTTTACCTGTGTTGAGGCACATGAAATGGCCTTTTGTGGAGGATACATGGGCTGTGTGTCATCCCTGCTGTACCACCTGTACCAGCAGTACCTGATTAGGAGCATCCCAATGATCTCTTGAGGTCCCATGAACCCCTACAATTCAGTGATTCTGTGATCTTTGTGCAGTGAATAGAATCTGGCAGAGGGACCAGCTTTTCACTTCAGAGTTAGCCAAGCTTCTGCTGGAGTCTGGTTTAATCTTTATTGCACTGTAAGAAAGATGTGGACCTTCTGGAGACAGGGTAGAGGAAGGCAATGAGAAGTGTCAGATACTTGAAAACATGATTGTGAGAAGGGATTGAGGAGAGGGAGAAGGGGAAGGATTAAGTCTGAGGGGACAGGAGGGTGTGCTCCTCAAGGGTGTCCTCCCCAGGGAAGGAGCCATCATTTTCTCTATCAGTAACAGGGAAAGCCAGGTGCATCTCAAAGTGCTGTGGAAGGTCTCTCACCAGGCACACACCTGGGGAAGGAGTGGTGCAGGTTGCTTGCAGATTCTGTTATGGAGGTTGTTTGAGTGGGTCATGGGACAGATGTGTGAGGAGGAATGATTATGTCAAGGTCCTGAGAGGCCCAGGGACTCTGCAGCTTCTGTACTCTGGTTGTCTGCTCTCAAGGCCAGCCCTGCTCTGGTGGCACCATGAAACCTGGGGTCAGACCACGGCTATGAAAAGTCTCATCAAGGGATGGATCCACACATCTGTCCACATTTCAGGACACAGAAACTTGGGCATTGAGAGCCTTCCAGCAAGTGACATCCTGGAAGATGCTTCAGCCAGTTCATGAGACACAGTTTCTCTTGAAGTTCTGCTGTGCCTGGTGATGGCCCATCTGGGAGTTGTAACAGCTGAATCCAGGGAACTTTTCACAAATACACAAGTACCACCTTTCAGCTGTCATCCAGGACCCGTGGGCCAGCTTCTGGTTCTGGCTCTGTGTCCCTGATTTGCTGGAGAGCATCAAAGAGTGAAGAGGAAAGATGGAGAGTGTGGCTTGGCAGAACAGCCTGGCTTCACCAGGCCGCTTCTCAAAACAGCCTGGACAACCTCTGCAGCAAATCCAGGGAGAATGCCAGTGTGAACCTGGCTGTGAAACATCTCAGGCAGAATTTGGAAAACTTGGTGGGTGGTTGTAAGCAAGAAGAACGCAAAGACTGTGACTAAATCTCACTTGTGTGGCTGACCTTTCCTATCCAGCAGAGCTGCCTGCAAGAAGTACTAGTAGGAAGGACTGGAGTGCTGAAACCATTGCTTTCTGGTTCAAGATACTGGCTTCACTGGGAATTCTCAATAAAAAAAATGGAACAAGATCCAACCCATCATCTCCTGTTGTCTAATCACAGGCAGTGCAGCTTGTGATGCTCCAGAAGGGATGGTGCAGGTAAACAGAGGGATGTTTCTCTAGGGTGTCATGTCCCAGCACTAGGTACCTTTTAACCCTGGTATTATTTACACATAGGGAAAACACAAGGAAGGGTTTGAATGCAGACAGGGGCATAGAGTGTGGTGAACTTGTCAGTCAGCTTTCTGGCAATAAATAAGGAGGATTAAAATAACATATTTGTGTTGAGAGGTGATTGAAGTTTGGCAAATCCATCACGTCTTTATTTTTACCTTCAGTAGAGATTTTTCTTATGAGCTGAATAATTCAGGTGGTGCAACTAAACTGAACATAACACCTCCAGTGAATGAATAATACACACCAAAGCCTGCTGTGGGAAAGATGGCAAATAATCCATCATCTTCTACATTAATCCTTCTAGTTAACAGTAGTATTCAAATGGAGTAATTCATCTGCTTATACGTCTGCTTCCTGAATGATCCAATCTATCAGTGTGGCCAGATGCAGGCTTGACTTTGCTGTTCTTCCAGGAGCTGTCTTTCTCTAACTTTGGGGGTGCTGGTGTTTCCTGATGAGATTTGGGCCACCTGCAGAAAGTGAAGGAAAGAAATGGGGAGTGTTTGCAGAACCCCCTGTGAGCAGAACTCACAGGGCACATGGACAGGGAAAAAGACCTGTAGAAGAGTTTTTGGAAAACGCAGGACTGCTTCAAACTCTGCAAGCCCACGTGCAGACAGACACCTGGGAAGCTGTGCTGTGGAGGGACCTTTCCATACATCCCTGGGAACCTGGGTTGGTGTGAAGCCCAGCTCTGAAATGCACAGCCACACAGCTCCAGTGCTTCAGATTACCAGAGTGTGCCTGGACTTTGAATCTCATCCTGGTTCTGGTATTGAAAACATTCCATTCCAGCTGGATAGCTTTGCTGCACGCCACACCTGACATCTGAAAATGATTCCTCACCAGCTATCATCAGCCTACAGGCTTGGCTTGCCATAAACCCGATCTAAGCCTGAGCATGTCTCTGCTGGGGACCACCTGACCCTTGGGGCCTCTGCAGATGGTGGTGTCAGGCTGTTGCCTTTCCAAGGCACAGTCTCAGGATCAGTTGCACAACTGCTGAGCGCTGTGCACCTGCCCCGTGAGCCCGATTCGCCGACAAGCTCTGGAGTGTAAGTCATGAGCACACATCTTCTTCCTGCAAGTGAAATCACCACTGATCATTGGAGTTGAATCTCTCCTCACAGGCTGGTAGGACTGTGAGAGCAGCAAACGCCATTTCTTTCCAGTGCTGCCAAGTTTTGTGATTCTTATGGAGAGACACTGGATGTTCAGTGTGTTTCTTACTGAATCACAGAATGCTTTGGGTTGGGAGGGACCTCGGAGATCATCTAGTTCCTCCCCTGGTGCAGGACACTACACTGGCCCTTGTTTAATTTCGTAAGATTACTCCCTGCCCACTTCCCCAGCCTGTCCAGCTCTCTTTGGATGGCTGCACAGCCTTGTCAGCCACTCCTTCCAGTTTGGTATCATCAGCAAACACGCTGAGGGTTCGCTCCATCCCTTCATCCAAGCTGGTGATGAATATATTGAACAGGGCTGGACCCAGGACTGACCCCTGAGGAACACCACTTGTTGCCCTTCTGGCCTCTCCTGGACTCTCTGAAGGGATGTGTGTTAGGGAACCCTTGTGAGCACACCAGCAGCTGCTCTGCAGTGGCATTGAGGATTTCTATCTCAAAGCCCATGGCTGATACACGTTGTGTTTCCTGCAGCTGGGCAGGGAGAGGCTGGAGAGAGAACTTTGCATTTGTGAATATGTGAATTTCACAGAGCTGCTGACACACCAGCTCCAGTTTGAAGCTGGTTCTGACTTCAACAAGAAACTGTCAAAGAAAACCAAAGTGATAAGGAAAGTTTTCTGTGATTCAGTGAATGAAAAATCATTTTCTATGAGCAAACAGTGGTCCTTGCCTTGACGTGGTGTGAAGAGACCTGCTTTGCTGGCCCGGTCTCCTTTGGAGATAGAAGCTCAAGACCCCCCTGTTTCCAGCCATCAGAGATGATTGTAGTGTGGGCTGTGAAGACACAGACTGGAGACCTCCAGCCCTTTGGATGGTATTTTATTTTGATCAATGTTTTTTTGTCTCAATTTCCATGACAACTCTAATTGACAAAAGGATGCGTCATTGCGGGGATAAAAATAGCCCCGCTGCACAGGTTGATGTGTAGCACCCATCTGCTCTCCCAACGTACCAGCCCTGCTTTACTCCTGCTGCTTGGGAACAGTGATTTATGATTGTTGGTCTAAGTTTCTTGGAAAATTTCACAGCAGAGGTATTGAAAAGCAATTAATATTCACAGAAAGATTACTGGCTGAGATAGCTTTCACTGCGCCGGCTTTTAAATAGCAGCATGTCTTATTAATACCATCACTCCTAATAAATGCAATTAAAATTGTTGACTAATGAAAATTTTAGTGTTAATTTATATAATGCAGACTTTATCCTTGCAATTAGAGCTTTCTTGATTCTGCAACATGTTGTTCAGGGAGAGAGAGAGACTATCATCTCTGATTACATGTCTGTCATTTCGTAAGAAGAAAGCAATTTTTCAGGCTCCCTTGTTAACATCAACCAGGAGCCTTCTCAAAGCTGCCAAAGAGGTATTTTAAGTCAGTCACTTCAGAAGTCAACAGTGTAAAATGTTTGATGTAAGCACTTGCACTGCTGAAGCCACTGAATTCACCCTGTGCCGGTGCCTTGTGTTCAGCTGGGAGAGGTGCCTGAGTATGCTCAGTACTGGGTCCAGCTCTGGGCTCCTCAGCATCAGAAGGACAGGGAGGTCCTGGAGTGAGTCCAGAGAAGGGCAACCAGGCTGGGGAAGGGGCTGGAGGGCAAATCCTCTGAGGAGCAGCTGAGGGAGCTGGGGGTGTTGAGCCTGGAGAAGAGGAGGCTGAGGGGAGCCCTTCTCCCCACCTCCCCTGCCCTGCCAGGAGGGTGCAGAGAGGTGGGCAATGGTCTCTTCAGCCAGGGGACAGGAGGTGGGACAAGGGGCACTGGGCTCAAGCTGTGCCAGGGCAGGGTCAGCTCAGCTGGGAGGGCAAAGTTCTTCCCTGGCAGAGTTGTGGGGCTGTGGCACAGGCTGCCCAGGGAGGGGCTGAGTCACCCCTGGGTGTGTTTATCAGAGGGGAGATGAGGTGCTCAGGGATCTGGGTCAGCACAGGATGGGAATGGTTGGACTCAGTGATCTTAAAGGACTTTTCCAACCTGGTGATTCTGTGATACCTCTTGCTGCAAGCACAAGGTTTTGCCAGACCCCAATCCGTGGCATTGATCCCCTGGATTTCAGGTCCTCGTGCTCTGTGCTCTCTGGTTTCTAGTTTTCCACAGAAAGCAGGATACAGCACTGAATTTGTAACCAGTTCTTCTGTGCTGCCATTGCTCCATGTTAGTGTTAATCCACACATGGCAACAACACCTGTTGAGTTGCTGCTTTGCTCAGAGGCTTCTTCCCAGCGCTGGCAGGATCCCTTGGAATTTGGCATGGGGATGGTCAACACCAAGCTGAGTCAGTCTGTGCTGCAGCTCTCAAGCGGTATGGCAAGCACTCTGCTCTTCCCTCTGCCTTCTGAGGAGGTGTTGGTGAAGTTGTGGCTTGATTTGTTGCAGAGTATTTACAGTAACATCTGCAGGTGCATCTCTGCCTTTGGCTCTAATGCTGGCATTGAGCACATGGCCAGTGAGGGGAGGTGGAGGGATTTGTCCAGCTGTAAGATGACAGAGCCAAGCTCTCCTTGTTATTGGCAGGATCAGTTGTGACAAACTGTAGGTAGGGAGGTTCAGCTTGAACTTACTGAAATAAACATCTCCCTTGTGAGAAGGACAGTGCAGCTCTGACAGGGCACCCAGGGAGGCTGGGAGCACATCGTTTTAGGGGTCAGCAGTTTGGTAGACAAAGCCCTGTCTGACCTGATCCAGTGTGGGCTGTAGTCCTAGCCCAAGCATGAGGTTTGACTAGACACCTTTGGAGGTTTCTTCCAACGTTGCTTCTGTGATGCTGTGAGTGTTTATTCAAGCAGTGTCCTGGGTCAGTGGCACCCTCTGGGAAAAGCTTTACAGCCTCTTGCTCTCTTCATATGGGCATTCTCAGTGCTGCAAGCACAACCTCATTTATTACAAGAAGCCCCTTTCACAGCTGTCTTCCTTCCCTTACATTCACTCTCTGCAGTGAAGCACAGCATCTTCACTAAATTCAGTCTATTAGAAGGACCAAAGTTTTACACTGATCTTGTCTTCTCACTGGGAAGCCTTTCCAGAGGGAAACCATGGCTTTCCTGCATGTTTTAGAGCAGCATGGTGTCCAAGGCAGTCATAGAATCCCAGCCTGGTCTGGGTTGGGAGGGACCCCAAGGGTCACGGAGCTCCAACCCCCTGCCACAGGCAGGGACACCAACCTCCAGGCCTGGAGCTACACAAGGTTGCCCAGGGCCCCAGCCAACCTGGCCTTGACCACCCCCAGGGATGGGGCACCCACCCCCTCTCTGGGCAGCCCCTTCCAGCCCCTCCCCACTCTCTCTGCAAAGAACTTCCCCCTAAGATCTCCTCTCCCCCTTCCCTCCTCCAGCTTCACTCCAGCCCCCTTGTCCTGCCAGTCTCTCAGTGCTTCTCTCAGGATATCTGCAGGACTTTAAAAGCCCTTTGGCAAGTTCCTGTTTTTCCAGTGGATCTGATCAAGGTGTGACAGCAGCATTTTTCAAGGAGCTTTCTCAGTTGCTTTCCACCGTGGAGCTGTACGGGATGTGAGCTGGAGCGTTGCTGGTGCAGAACACCTCTGCCCATCAAGAAGCTTCTGCTTCACTCTGAGCGTGTCCTTCTGTCTCTACAGAAAATAGCTCATTCACTGTCTTTTATACTTCACTTGTCTTTTCCACTTCATGTTCAACTGCTTACAGCCTCAGAATATGCAAAACACTCTGAAGATGTTTGTTTCAGCGAGAATTTTGCTGGAAACCCAGCAGAACCTCACAAGCTGTGCAATACGTTTTGCCTCCACTTGTATGAGAGATAATTTGAATTCTTCACTTCTCTGCATAACATTTACACTTGCTGCTTCCTCACTGCAAAATGTAGCTACATTTTCATTGTAATTACCATTTATTTACTGCCTCACTCAGCTGTTCCTTGGGGCATTCTTCATGTACCTGCTTCTGCTCCAGACTCGGAGCACCGTGAAGTTCATCTTCATGAGTGTTTGGCAAGTATAAATCCAGGTGATTTGATTTTTACAAGGGCTCAGGGGGTATGCACACCCTTCCAGAGCACCCACCCACCCACTGGCAGTTCGCACTGTCTTTGCTGAGATCTGTGGCTCTGTGGTCACCACAGCTGGATGGTGAAGTCTCAGGGGTGTGTGCACCAGGCTTTGCACAGGGGGAAGACAGGGATAAAGATGAAGATAGCTGACATTCCAACTGTGAAATCCCATCAAAACCTGCTTTGGTGAGCATGGCACACCTGAATCGCTGTTTAGCTTGGATACAAAAGCCTATTTGTCCATCAGTTGTGATTCTTGCTGCACAGTTCTCTTTGTGTCTACTGAAGCAGGGAGGAGATGCTTTGCAGACTTGCAGCTCACAGGAATTCCAGCAATGTGCTCTCCTGTCACACATGGGCTCCAACTTTCCAGCTCCAAATCAAGCATTTCTGGGATACCTGACAGTAGCAAGTGTTTGTCACCTGAGATTTTCCAGTTCTGGTTTCAAAACTGGAGAACAGATTCCTTCTCACTGTGGGTTATGGAGAGCCCATGCATGGGGCACGATGCCCAATTCCAGTGTCCCAGCAGCTGTGCTGCAGGGCCTGGGTACCGTGTGTGGCTTCACTAGCTGGGCAAGGGTGGGGCAGTGATGTGGGTGAGGGGGTCAGGGAAGGCTGTGTTAGGTGCGGTGTGATTTCAGAGCTGACATTCTGTGGGCAGCCTTGAGACATGGTACAGTTCAGAAGACCTTCCACAAGTACGAAGCCATCCTCAATCATTTCTCTGTGGCCCAGCAGATGTGCTGTGCTCCTGTTCTCATGACAATGTCCTGACAGTGGGGGTAGGAAATAGAGAATGGACAAAGTCTGATGCTGGTGGGCTTCTGGCTGTGGTTTCCAGGCTCTATGACCCTTCTGATGGAGCAAAACACGAGCGGTGAGCGATGTCAGAAGAACGGTTTGGAGGCACATAGGATTGCTCTGAAGACCTCCTTTGAATTTCTCTAGGCTCTCTCATCCATGGAGGAATTCAGAAACCTGGACCGGGATATTGAGGGGTCTGCAAAGCGGTGGAAGAAATTTGTTGAATCTGAGTGTCCTGAAAAGGAGAAGCTCCCCCAGGAATGGAAGAACAAGTCAGCCCTGCAGCGCCTGTGCATAATGAGAGCCGTCCGCCCCGACCGCATGACCTACGCTGTCAGGTGGGGACCCCTCCTTACTGCCTCTGTGATGCTCTTGCTTAGCAGGCTGCTTTAATTCTGAGTGTTCTGGGGAGCAGGAGTAATTCAGGAGTATGGCTGGATTTATTTACCATGGAATGCGAGCTCTGTGAGGTGGTTCCCTGTAAAGGAGCCTGCTGAGCGTCTCATCTCTGAACTCTGCAAGACACTCAACATGTTTCACTTCTCTGGAACGTCTTGCTTAGGGAGAGCTAACCCCAGTGTCACCAGGAGTGATGGGGCAGCATCACTAGCACTGGCTGAGGAACAGACGTGCCAAGTCAGAAAGGGTCATCCTCATACAGGTGCCATACACCTGCTGGAGTCTCTTGACCAGTACAATGTCTAGAGTTGAGTAAGGGAGACTGCACTTACTAGAGCCTTTAGCACAAGGCTGCTACTAGTTCCTTCAGCACAAGAACAAAGTGTAGAAGCAAAGAAAGTCTTACAGAGGTTTTATCTTTTTTTTTTTTCCCCTGTAAAATGCAAGATTCATGTGATGCTGGTTCTGTAAGTTGTAAATTATGGACTGAAGGTAACTCGGCGAGTCTAAACTTTATGAAGGTATGCACGAGCAGCGGGCTGGTTCCAGGAGAAACTAAAGGTCTTTCACTCCATTAGGACTTGTTTGTTCCTTCCCTGTCCTGGTGGTCTGTGGTTTGACATTTCTGCAATGTCTCTCACGCTGCTGCCTCTCAGAGAGTTTATGTTGCTCCACCATCTGGCGTGTGCGTGCGGGTGCCTGTAGCAGATTGTGTTACTCAGTGGATGAACTACATTTCTGGTTGTGCTTTAAAACCCACAGAAAAATTCAGACAGGACTGAGTGAAGTGTCCCCATGGTCAATGTTACTCTGTTTTATTAAATTAAAGACTATCATTTATCATAATCACTCCATTCCAAACCATCTTCTTTTTCATTTCTTCCTGTGTTAGAGCTGGATTCCCCATATGTTCTCTCAGTTGAAAAGTCTATTTTCCCTGTTGTTTAGATTGAGTAAAATAAGCTCTTGTCTTTCTAAACTTTTAAGTTCATATTTCATTTAAGGAAGTTTAATTTCTTTGTTTCAGTCAAAGGGGTGGTGCTCACATAGCTCCAAAATAACTAGAACATAGAGTTTCAACACCTTTCATATTTCCGTTCTGTGAAGAGGTAAGGGAAGCCAAGTTCAAAAGCTTGGCTGGATATTTTTAGGGTCTGGGCATGTCAAGCTTTCTGTTTGCACAAGAGTATTTAAATCTGAGGTTTTTTTGTTTTGTTTCTTATCTAGAAGTAGGTTAGAACATAAACATGTGCAAACAGTAACAGTTCACAGCACCTTCCCTGAGACTGACTTTGCAGATGTCTGTGCCAGAAGCCTTCTTATAATACAGGATAGTCAGACAGTAGGGCCCAAAGGCTGAAGAAGAGCTTCTGTTCAGGGAAATCTCATCCCAAAACCAAATGTGAAATTATTAGTGATAACGACAGTCAGAATGTGTTCGACTCCCTGGTTCCTCCTCAACAGTATCATCCTCCTCCAACCTCAGGGGGAATCACAGAACCAAAGAATGCTTTAGATTGGAAAAGACCTTCAAGATCATCAAGTCCAACCACCTATCCAGCCCTTCTAGGTCCAACACTAGACCATGTCACCAAGTACAACATCTGCTCTTCTCTAAATCTGCTAACATTAAATGCCTTACTGATGACCAGTGAGCATCACTACTGGTCCTAACCTTCTGGTCTCTCTGAGAGTCTTGACAAGTGCTTGAGTACATTTGAGGAGTCAAGAATCATAGAATGTGTAAGGTTGGAAGGGACCTTTAAAGGCCATCTAGTCCAACCCCCTGCAGTGAGCAGGGACATCTTCACTAGATCAGGTCTCTCAGAGCCCCATCAAGCCTGACCTGGAATGTCTCCATCGCTTCAGAGAGCTGAGGCTTGATGTCAAACAACAGTGTTGTGACCTTGCATCTGATGGACCTTTCTAAATTTTGTGGACTGAGGCTTTGCAGCAGCTCAAGCAAATCTTGACCCAGACCAAGAAATCCACTTGAAAGAGATACCAAACAAAGTGAAGGCTTGTTCTTTGCCAGTCCCTTAGGCATTTCTATTCCAACTGCCTTTGACTGGTCCTTGAAGAAAGCTTTCAGCTCCCTTAGAAAGAATTTGGCCCATATTCTGGTATCATCTACCAGGTGAAAACTGGCCAATGTTTATCTTCTCTGTGGTGCTGAGGCTTTCAAAAGGCCTGAGTCATGTATCTGTGCTAGAGGAGCAGCTGCTTTTTGCTGGGGTTTGAATAGAACACTCCTACCTTTGAATTAACACTCACTGTGTATCATCTTTGTCTAAAGCCCTGATTCTGGTAAGCTCATCCTGGGGACAGCCAGCCTGGACGTTCTCCAGGAGCTGTGTTCTCCTCAGGCAGATGCTGTGGAGCTGTGTTTTTTCAGCCCTGTGCTCAGTTGTGTTTTTCCCTGTGCCTCTCAGGCAGGGGCTGAGCTCCACGTGCTCAATATTCTCAGAGCATCTCTCTTTCATCTCCCCAGAACAAAGCCATTCTGTACATCAGCTGAACTTCTAGTGACTTTTGGAGCTATATCCAAAGGAATGCTGTTCCCTCTCAAAGGCTGTATGGATTACAAAGTGCACAGCAGTTTTCTCCACATTAATTTAACTATTTGCTCTCTCCTGAGATGCCCCTGTCAGAATCAAGCCCCTGCTCGTACTGCATTTCTGTTAGGTCCCACTTGTTTCCCCTTCTCACTTCCTTTCATTCATCAGGTATTAGTGTGCCATGTGTCACTTTACACCTCTAAAACGATCCCAATGCTGCTGCTGAACGACAGCTGCTGCAGCCCAGCCAGCAGATCCCCTCTAAAATTATTTCACGCCCATTTTTTTTCCTCCTGAAGTTTCTCATTTCTTCGAATCAGCAAAATGACAACTAATTAATTGATCATTTTCAGGGAGATCTGTCTTTTCTGAACAACAGTACACTGGGAAAACGTTTTTACTGTCTTTTTCAGAGATTTTGTAGAAGAAAAGCTTGGCAGTAAATACGTGGGAGGGAGATCCCTGGATTTTGCAACAACCTTTGAGGAATCCGGACCTGCAACCCCCGTGTTCTTTATCCTGTCCCCAGGAGTCGACCCACTGAAGGATGTGGAGAAACAAGGTAAATAAATCATGTCTCTAGGCACACCACAGCATTGCTTTTTATCTTCTGCATAATTATCTTGGCATGACGTTCTTGTTCTGGGGTTTTTTTCCTTTTTCTCATCTCTCTGTAGATAATGGGGTAATCTGTTAAAAATAGATAATTGTGAGAGAATGCCATTGTGTCTTTTTTTTTTTTTTTTTCCTTTTCCTTAAAGGTTTTTTGGATTTTAATCTAAAGTTTAAATTAAACTTGTCTCTTTCCTGCCTTGCCTGGATTCCCAGTGTGGTTCACACTGCAACGAGTTCTGAGCTGGGCTTGTACACAGCCTATAATTTACGTCAGAGATATCTAATATGCTGTCAGACAGCTAAAAATAAGCAACAGCTCCCTACAACAGTCTGCTGGCCTGTGGCAGGGTTTGCAGGTTTTAATCCCATCCTTCCTGAGTTGGTTTTGGTGTGGATGGTCAGACGTGCTGTCAGCCAGCTTCAGAGCCAGGAGGGTTTCTCTAGGGTGCTCCCTGGAGAAGGCAGGGTTTCTGACTGCTGCGGTCAGTGCCTGTGCTCTGAAGCTGCCAATGCACAGGATTTGCTCTGTGTCTCAACTCCTCTATGGAGGAGTTACCATTTTCAGCCTGAACATGGCAGTTAGAGTAGGTCTGGAAATGGGGTCACTTCTGACTGTTGGTCAGAGGTCACTGAAGTTGCTTGAGGCTGTTTCAGCAGAGGGGCTCCATCCCCCTGGATCAGGTGTGCCAGACACCCTTGGGTACTGCTTTAGGGCTGCTCCAGATTCCCATCCTGCTCATCAGGTGTCTCTTCTCCTCCTCTGGCAATGAGCTACATGTGTCTCCAAGGTCATGACTTGTGGTCCATCTCTGATGCTCCCAGAAGCATGGAGTATAGTATATTGAAACTGTTTGAAGTAGGATAAGGTAGAGCAGAGCTGGCTAGACCAGGCTTGACTAAACTAGACTGGAATGGAACAGAACTATTTCACTTGGAAGGGACCAGCAATGGTCCTCCAGACCAACTGCCTGAACACTTCAGGGTTGACCAAGAGTTAAAGCATGTTATTTTGGGCATTGTCCAGATGCTCCTTGCACACTGACAGGTTTGTAAGTCATAAACCCATTGTAGAATACCAGCTTTCAGAGATGTTAAAGCCCAGTGCTGGCTGAGCCTCAGGCTGGCAGTGCTCAGTCATGGGAGTTCCTGGCTTTGGGTTGTGTTTCATGCTCCTTCTGCCCTGACATCAGGCCTCATTATTGTGGATTGAAGGGGACCCCCTGAGGAAGGTCCTATCATGTTTCTGGCTTCTCTTTGGAGCCACATCATTGATCCTGTGTTATTTTCTTGTATGGGAAATGAAGCACTAAAATCCAACCATGAGCAGTTTAATTGGGGTTGTAACGATGTGTGTGGCTGAGCACCTGGGCTCAGTCAGCCAGAAAAGTTACAGCAAGTAAAAGTGAAAAAAATCTAATGAAATAAACCCATTGTTTCAGTGCAGCTGCACCAGGCTCAAAGCCTGCCCTGCTGGGGGTGGGACCGGGTCAGGATTTGGTGTCTTCTCTGCCCTTAGGTCAGTTTTATTAAAGTGCAAATCTGGCTAGATAATTCTTGTGAGTGGCAGATACCTTATTTCAGATGCTGCCCACTCAAGGGACATGGGGAGAACCCTTCATCTAACACCATTGGGCTTGGAAGGCTTCCCCACCTCCCTCCCAAGGGCAACCTGCCTCCACCATCCCCTCTCTGAGCCACTGGGGAGTAAGGCTGGTGTCATCTTTGGTGAAGCAGACAGTGCAGACTCAGTGTATCCCTCTCTGGTCCTGTTCCTATCTCTGAAGTGGAAATAACAACTCATTAATTCTGTTAATAATCACAGGGTTTGGGGTAGCACCAGGCCTTCTGAAAATTGCCCCATCCCTTCTTGAGAGGGTGGGGCTTGAAGGCAGAGGAGGAGATTAGCAGCTCTCCAAGTCGACAGCCACCAGAGATGGGTAAGAAGGAAAACTGGAAAGCCTCAAGCCTGGGGAGAGCTGTATCCCAGGGGGTTGCTGTAGTGAGGCTAAGCAGGGAACTTGAGCAACTGGAAGAGTTGGGATGTTTGTTTTACTTATGGCCATCTGTTTCCAATCTTGTACTGAGAGCTGAGTCCTAAGCCTTGCAAGACAATTTTTTCCCCCTTGTTTTACTAGAAAACTTGTCTGCTTTTAGCAGAAATCAGGAATTAAGGGTGCACCATCTGGATGAAGGCAAATCTGTGTGCAGAGATAAGTGTAGGCAATCCCAAGGGATCAGCACGTGGGGACACGTGTACTGACTCCCTGGCTGAGCCAAATGCATCCTGCTGGGATGCGTGCAGCCAGCATGGATGTGCGTTGGGCTGCTCCCTTCCTGCAGCAGCAAATCAGTGCTCCTCTTCTGAGGAGCACACCGCAGTGAGAGCTTGCTCCAGCAGCTGCTTCTGCTCTGAGGTGAGAACCAACTGGGGTCCTGCATCTTTGGAGGATAGACTCAGGAAGCTAAACAGATCTTTAGCCATGCTCAGATAGAGCATCTGAGGAACCAGAATGGCACAGAGAAATCAGGTGAGCCCGAAGGAGTTCCACAGGCTAAAGGAAGAAACATGAAATAGCTGCTGTCTCTGAGCAGGGAGGGGTGCTATGAAGGGATGTAGGAGGGGGTCTGCAGTGACTCTTGGAGCACCCTTCTCCATGGGCCCTGCTGCAGTCCACTGACCATGGGCCTCCACACACACATTGTGGTGGACTCAGAGGTCATCTCCCCTGCACCATGATGATCCATGAGGAATCTGGAGGGCTGGCTGATCTGAACAGGATAGCTGAAGGCTTTGGTCACAGCTACAGGAACCTCAGACAGATCTCATCTCAGCTGCCTTCTCAAAACCAAGCGGGTTCCTTACCTTAGTGCTGGGTCTGGCATGCACCACAGGGTGCATCTCCCCACCCAATGATGTCTTGTTCAAAGCCTCTTTAATCAGCAGGAAATGATTTTAATTTCCTATCCCTGTAAAATATGTTTTTACACAAGGTTGCAGGGGAATGATGCTCTTTAAACAAGAGGCACTTTGTAATAATGTACCTTTGTGCTGATGCCACTCTGTAATTAAAAGTAGCTGGGAAGAAGCTACTGCTGTTTTCAGAGCCTTGGAAAGGAGCATGTGAGAGACAAGATAACTATTATAAGGAGTGTGATAGCTCTTCCAGGAGGGTTTTGGATAAGGCTGAACTCCCTGGTGCTGCTGCTGCCTGAGCTCAGCCGTGCTGTGTGCTGTTCCAGGTGCTGAACATGGCTCTTTTTCTCTCTTAGGGAAGAAACTTGGTTATACATTTAAC
The DNA here is from genome assembly GCA_027925045.1 of Hypotaenidia okinawae. NCBI lineage: Eukaryota > Metazoa > Chordata > Aves > Gruiformes > Rallidae > Hypotaenidia > Hypotaenidia okinawae. The sequence goes on from BSDF01000018.1 coordinate 3,843,837, forward strand.
AACAGGAACTTCCACAATGTTTCCCTTGGACAAGGTCAAGAGGTGGTCGCTGAACAAGCTCTGGATCTGGCTGCCAGGGAGGGTCACTGGGTCATCCTTCAGGTATGGTGTCTTTGGAAGCAGTCCTGCCATCCTCCTGGGTTACCTGGGACTGATCAACTTAGCAAGGGCAGTCTGTCCTCCTTACCTGGTGGGAGATGGGACAAGGTGTCATCTGTGTGTCCAAAACAAACACCTCCTGCTTCTTGCTGCCATCAGTTGCTTTCATTGGGCATCGTCACTTTGGTTTCCTCACTCGTTGAGCTTTCTGGGGGGTGTGTAGCTGGAGGGAGCCCCTTTGAGGGAAGAGTGTGCCTCTCTCCCATGCTTTTATTTGCTTCATGAATCAATAAAGAACTTTGTTATAGCTCTCTCAGCACCACTCAAAGCTTGCTGTGTATTTGGATGGGTGATGGGAGCATGCACACTGCCGTGGGAGAGGTGAGGCTATCTGCAGTGCTGCCAGTTCCTTCATGCATCCTTAAAGCAGGAGCATTTTCAAGCCCTTGTCTTATCTTGATGTTTCAGAGCCTTTTAGGGTGCAGAGATTGTTCTGTCTTCATTGAGCACTCCCTGGAGCAGTGCTTGGGCTGGCTGAGATGAGGAGTCAGGATGCCAGCTCTCTTTGCAGGTGCTGGGAACCTTGATGAGTTCCTTGATGTGGATTGTATAATTGTTTATTATCTCTGAATTGTTTGGATAAGAATTAGATTAAGACAAAGCTCGGAGTGCTGATGGGAGCCTGCAGGCCTGATTTTGGATGTAAATTAAACACTGTTGACATTTTGATCTTCATTTTTTTCTTTTTTTTTTCCCAAGCTCCCCCAAGGTAGACAACACTGAGCTTCTCAAGAGCTTTTAATACAGGTGGCTTAGCACTGGCCTCTGCCTTTGAGAGGGGGAAGAAAACATGCAGATTTTGGTGACACATTCCACTCAGTAATGCAGAGTGCAGGGGCTCTTCTGCAATTAGAGCAAGATCCTGCAAAGGGTCTGTTAGCAATGTCAGGGTCTGTGTCTCTTCCCTCAGTGCCAGCACATGAGTACTGTGGGCCTGAAGAGTTCTTATTTCAGCCCTTCACATCTTCCCTGGTCGTCAGAGCAATCAGTAAGAGGTCACAGCACGGGCTGAAGGTTCAATCAGAAGAGCTGCAGAAATGAGATTTCTATGAAGGAATGGTTCTGGTGGTTGGGCTAACCGGTTTTCCAGCAACACCTGCCAAGTGTGACTGTCTCTGGTGGCACAGAGCAGACAGGTTCCCCCGTGAGCTCAGAGAGGAGCTTAGTTCTGCTGGCAGGTTTTGATGCAATCTGTGTGGGGCAAACTCAGTGGTCCCAGTGGTGGCTCTGAGGACGGGCTGCCTGGTGTCCCCAGGCTCATTTGGGATTTTCTAGTTCTCTGTTGAGTTTGGGTTGGAACAAAGCAATGTAGGCAAACCGATCCAAAACAGAGATTAGAGTTCTTCCTTCCTTTGCTTTTATGGTCATAGACCTTCTGAGCAGTGCAGGCAGTGGAAGCCCCACTGGGTGCTGGTGTCATGTGTTGGTGGCACTTCACTCTGGGGACAGACTAGGAAGCACCCAGCAGATGTTGGAGGCAGGCAGTACCATTTTGTGTCTCACTTAGGAACACGGAGTGACAACAAAGAGATTAATTTAATTGTCACCCAGATGGAGCTCAGCTCCAGAACCTGCCTCTGTGTCTCACTTTGTGTTCCCACCTCTTCCCAAGGGCTGGAGCCTCATGTCAAAAGAGGAAGAGGGAGAACAGCCTGAGGGGCTAAATCTGTGTCCCCTAAATTGACAGACAGTCAACAAAAGCTCTTGTGTTCAGCAGATGTTCATCTGAAATCAAATCACTCTCTGGCCAAACTGTTCTTTACAAGGTTGAACAAACCATTTTCACAGGGCTGAAGCTCTGACCTCCCCAAATGCTGATGAGGTCAGTACCCAGCCTCCTCACAGCAGGAGTGATACCACAGCAGGGGCAGGAGCCCCACAAAGGATTCTCCTGTCACTTCAGGCAGAGGTGGATCGTAGCAGGTACTTGCCATGTGGTAGTTCATTTGGCCAGGTCTGTCCTGCAAGGCTTTTGATGGCAAATATCTTGTAAATGGTTTCAGAAGTGTCAGTAGATGAGCTGCACAGGGTCTGGCATGACACCAACAACTCACTTTGCAAGTGTCCCAGGGTTCGATTGCATCAGTAATAAAAGAGAGGACAGAGCAGATCTCAGGGGTCAGCCAGGGTAATTTCACCTAGGTTAATCACACTCATTATCTGGAAACTCTATCCCACCCACAGGACAGTTATATTCAAGCTTCCCATTTGCTTTGGAGCAAACAAAGAGCAGCTGTTAGGCTCATGCCTGTATTTTGCTATCGACTGAACAACTCCCCTGCCCACATGGAGCAGAGCTCCCTGTCCATCCACAGAATTGGCTCAACTCGATTTGTTACCAACTCATACACAAATTCTCCAAGACAAACACTTGGTACCATCACCTAGATGGCTTTTATGTGTGTAGTTCATTACTGGGCCTTAATTGGAACCAGAAATAATGACAATCGAGTACTTGGAGCAATATCAAGTTGGGGAATTAGGTTTGTGGAAATTGTTTGTTAAGGGATGCTGAACAGCTGGGAAATCCTTGCTGGGCTAGGGAAGCAGGGTCACTGCTGTGTTGGGAAGGGCTGCTGTCCCAGGACCAATTCCTTCTCAATTGTATTGACCAGTCAGTGATGTCCCCTGACATTGTAGGAGGCAAAATACAGAAAGCAGTGTCTGTGGCTCTGCTGGGAACTTGCAAGTTTTTCAGCTCACTCCAAAAATGGAGATTTTTTCATGAATGACTAATTTTATAAGAGGGAACAACAGGAAGCCACTGAATCATTCATTCCCATGGAAGGAAAATCACTCTCACACTGGCAGGGTGTCCTGTAGCACCAGCACTGTACCTGTCTTGGAGCTTCAGCTATGCTGAGCTCCTACCCCTTGCCATCGCGGGAGCCACACTGGTGCCATCTGATGACACAGATGATGAAGGAATGAAGTCTGTGGGTCAAGTTATCCTCTGCAAATACAGATGGTCCAACTGTAGAATGAGAGTGCCCTGTGGCAAAAGTGCCGTTGTCTGAAGAAGTCGTTACTTGAGTGCTGCAGGACAAACCCCAGCACAAGCCCACCAGCTGCTCTTGGAGGCTGAAGTTTGAGCTCCACAAAAATCCATTTGATAGCAGGTTCAGCCTCTGGGTCTCCCTAGAAACAGTCCATAGGTTTGGAAGGGTTTGAATCAGAGTTTTCTGGCTGTGATAAGGGCACAGAATATCATAGAATCATAGAATCTGGGTCTGATGCTTTCACTTCAGGTGGGTACACTACCTAACCTGCTGTTAACAGGCTTCTGTTAGTTCCTCTGTGTTGCCCACCCCCAGCTGTCTCTTTGGGGCTGGACTGATGGAGAAGTGGTCCAGACCAGGGCATTATCCCAGGGCAGGGTGGTGGTGGACAGGAGCTGGGTGTTGCACACACGCAGAGTTTTGCACAGACACCAGACACTGCCTTCCTGGGCCCTTCCTGGGATATTTTGGCTGTGAGAGTCTGGTGCCAGCTCTCTTCCAAGGTTGAAAGACGTGCTGTCCTTGAGGGCTGTGGCTGTTTGAAACACCCACACAAACGGACTTTTCTTGAAAACAAGATTTATTAAAAATAGGAGGAAAATCAGATCAAAGAGCATGATGTGCTCAACTCAGAGGGCCAGATAATCCATCCCCACGAATATTCAAACACTGGCAGAAGAAACTGCAAGTCCATTGCAAGGCTTTGTAATGAATCTGTCAAATCAGAGGATGCCATCTGACTAGCAATTAACAGATTCCTTAGCAGCTGGATTTAAAACAGTGGGAAATCTTGGGAGCAAATGAATTAGTCTAAACTTGACAAAGTTTCCTAACAAACTTTGAAGGACAGGGTGAGGATTGTGGGTAGATGTATCAGATGTACTAAGGGTTTGCTAAAGAGGGATCAGGTCTCTTTGATGCTTTGTACTGTGAAGGTAGCTGAAGTTTCAGAGGAGACAAAGCAGCTCTAATTGATGTGGACTGTAGAAGAGCTGCAGAGATGGTGCCACATAGGAATGTGTTAGGGAAGCTGCTGAAGTTGTCTGTAGGTAGCAGGACCCTGAAGGAATGGCCACGGGGCCAGTCTGGGTTAAGCCATGACCTTAGCTTCAAAAAATTAATATTTGTTAATGTCTTTGCACTGAGACATTATTAAGAGGGGTGCAGGGTGAGATTTAATGGAACAGTGCAAAGTCCTGTGCTCAGGACTAACAGCAAGGAGAAGAAAAGCTTCTGCAGGTAGGAGACATCCCTGCACTGAGAACAGCAGGTATGAACTCAAGTGGGAGTTCTCAGGATGGCTGAGCAGTGACTGTCCTGCACAGCCTCCCCAGAGGGGTGGTGGCAAAGCCACAAGAGAACATCCTGAGTTGGAAGGGACCCATAAGGGGACCCACACAGGGCCAGCCAAGTCAGAGCATGGGGCTGAGGGCATCGTCCAGATGCTTCTTGCCCTCAGCCCAGCTTGGGCTCAAGATATGATGATTGGGGGATTTTATCAATCATCAGCTCTGGATGCTAGGGAGTAAAGATTAGTCTCTCAGTAGTGTCTGTGGTGACAGGACAAGGGGTGATGGGAACAGCTTGAAATGCAGGAAATTCCATTTGAAGGTAAATGCAGTGCTATTTACTGTACTGGAAGAAGTTGCCCAGAGAGTTTGTGAGGTTTCCCACCTTGGAGATATCCAAAACCCAGCCAAGCATGGTCCTGGGCAACCTTCTCTACCTGACCCTGCTTTGAGCAGAGGGTTAGGACTAGGTGACCCCCAGAGGTGTCTCACCCTCAGTGATCTGTGGTAACTGCTTTCCCACTGCCAGGTTACCCATGAATATAACAGTGTGCAGCCTCCTGTGTGTGGGGAGGAAAGAGCTTTGCACGTCAGGGAGCACTAAGCTGTGAGTGAACACAGACTGTGGCTCCTCAGTTTCCCTCTCTTGGAAGCTTTTTGCTAAGACAATGACCATCACAGTCACCAAGTGACGTTTATCAGTGAACAGCAAAACACCAGTGAGATTTGTTTAGGTGTTTACATGTCTGGAGGAACTGATGCAGAGACAAGTCCAGGCATTAGATATTCCCAATTTCATTGTAGTCTTCATCCATTAGCCAGAAAGTCACTTCCTCCTCTTTGTGATCAAGTTAATTTAATTCTTGAGCATCTTTCCATTTCCATAGGTTGTTGCTTCACTGAATCAGGTGCATGCACTGAATTGAATAGCAGTGAGCTCCTAACACAAACCTGTGTGAGACTCAGACACTGGCAGAGCCCTTCTTGTTGTGCTGTAGATACAATGGAGCCTTTTTCTGTGCACTTCACAACTAGTCCTAGCTACAAGGATATATATATACAGGAGATACATTGTCCTGTGTAGGATATATTGTCCATTCAAGGCACACGTAAGCATTTGGCATCTTCAGTAAAGAAGAGACAAAATTTCCTTCCAGGCACAGGATCTTTTCATCCCTAGATACATATATAAAAGGAGAAATACCCACTCCACCTCCAGTTCTCTTCTATGATTTTTTGGACAAACACTCTGATGGAGAAAGGTACTGGAGTTCAGACAGCTGTTTGCCTTCCTGCCTCATGTCACAGCAATCATTCCCATGGTTTTCCAATTGCACAGCCACTTACAGACCAGCTAGTAATCCAAACGTTGATCTAGGATGGAATTAAGTGTAAGTTGCCCTTTCCTCACCCTTGTAACTACTGCAGACCCAGTTTTGTTGTACAGCTGCTCTGAAACCTCTGTCTCAGGGCGTATTCTGGGTTAAAACAGAAATGTAAGGGAGTCCTCATGAAAATGAACTTTCTTTTCCCTTGTAAAAACAACTAATTCTCCTTGCTCCAGGAGCTGATTTGAGATAAGGAGTGAAGGAGAGAGCCCCTTTCAGAGATGTGAAGGGTCTCCAGTCGCTATCAGCAAAGGGAGCGCGTTGTGGGCTGTGTGCTGGTTTTATATATATATATATATATATGTGGTGCTATTTCTGATGGTTACCATAGCAACACTTGCATCCTGTGATATATGTTCTGCCTTGAGAAGTACAAACACACAGAAGTGCTTGGAAGTGAATTCCCAAAGAGAAACCTCTGGTGCTCCCACGTTCCCCTTCGCCCTGCTCCGGCTGCGGACACTCGTCCTCCACAGCTGCTGTCACTCACCCCTGCTCCATTATCACAGAGTGGGGGCAAGGTGCTGCCATAACAGTCCATGGGCATACAAAGATGCTTCAGAGCTCTTTTTTGCCTCCTTTTGAGCAGTTTGCTTTCAGCAGGCTTTGGCCCCCGCTCGTAAAGCCAGGTAAGGAATTTGAGACCGTTGCCTGTTCCTACCTGCAGCACAGACCTGGACAGGAGCTGTGGGGAAGCAGGGGTGCAGGGGAGTTGTCGTTCACTCTTGCACAGCAACTCTGTCACAGAGCTTCAGAATCTGGCTAAGGAGAAATGCAGCAATGCAGTGAATTACCTTGCTGTGTCCTGGGCACATGTGTCTTCAGGGGGCCTTTGGAATGAGGAGGACATAAGACTGGGGCAGTGTAAGCTGTGTGGTGTGGTTGAAGGACACAGCGTTGGGAGGGCACGAAGCCCTGAGCCACGGGAAGTGGACAGGCTGGATTATCCCATCTTTCTCCTCAGTAAGATCTAGGGGTAGCCTGTGAAATGGGTGGGAGGAAGGTTTCAGAGCCAGCAAGAGGAGGTTCCTCGATCAGCGTGTAGCTCAGCTGAGAATGGTGTTAGCACAGTATTTCTGTGTTACAGCCTGACTGATAATTGACACATCATGCAATTAATACGACTGCATCTGTTGTCATTAGTCATGTTCTGTCAAGTTGTGTTACCTGACTGCTGAGGATTAATCTGCAAAGTTTCCCCCAACCCCCTGAATCCCCTCCACAGCTCTTCTGGCTGGTTTTTGCAGACATATTCATCTGATCAAGTAATGAACTCTTAGTATAGCCCATGTTTTGCTGTATATATTTCTCTTTTCCATCCCCTGTGTCACAAAGAAGATAGTATATAATGGCACTCAATTATCATTAGATTAGAAGCATTCCCTAAGCTGGCTGTTAGGAGGCAGCAGGACTGACAAATTGTGATCATTGGTGTCACGTTAACACAAGGCAAAGCAATTATTTTTCAGCCATCTAACACCACAAAAGCAGATGTAGGAAGAAACTACCAATTAAAGATGAAACTACTTAAGGTCAGGTATGTAGTCTGTGATTAAGCCCATACTTAAAGCCTTTTGCTGCTCTGCTGAGCTCTTTGCCTGCATTACTAAATCTCTGTGGCTGTTTGAAACACTTTGGTTACAGGTTTCGGTCCACTCCTGATTTATTATTGGACTTGTGGTTTTAGAGTGAGCTGATTGCCTGCACCCTGGGGATTACCTCATCTCCTGAAATCCTAAATGCATCCAGCCAGCACTGGTGCATCAGTGGTCACATATCTTTGCATGTCTGCTGCTCTCCACACCGTCGCTGTTACTGGCAAAGCAATGCTTGCACACAGTCCTGGGGGGTCTAGTCTGGGTGACCCTGCGGCAGGGTTGGACTAGCTGATCTTCTGAGGTCCTTTCCAACTCCTTACGTTCTGGGATTCTGTGGTTCCCCAGAACACGATTCCTTTGCTCAGTCATCTCTTCCTTGTCCCCCCCCAACACCCCAACCTCCACCTTGCCCATGTACATGAGCAGAGCCCGAAATCCTTCCAGGGAAGGGGACTGAATTTGTCTGGGTCTAAATAAGAAATACTGCTCTAAGCCACGTGAGCCCCTGATGCTCCTACGTGGACTCAGGCTATAAACACTCCGTGCTGGGGCAGAAGAGCTGTGCCAGCCCCGTTCCCTGCCCGTGAGAGGGCACGTCCAGGCTCTGAGGGACAGGGCCTGTAAACAAGTGCCAGTGTGCAGGGCGGCTTCTCTCTCTGGATCTAAGCTCAGCTTAATTCTGTGATTCTCTCAACTTCCACAGAACCCTGAGATGATAAACTACAGCTCAGTTGTGTGTCGTAGGAAAGTGTAGTTCCACTCACTCCTTTAAAGCTTGCAGCCTGCTCTGTTCATCCCTCCAGTCCTGTTTTTCACTCACCCCTCTCCACCCCCATCTCCTCTCCCTCTCCAAACTGAGTCCCTATCAATGGAGCATCTGCTTGTGTGGAAGGTTTATCCTTTTGGCTATAGACAGCTGAGGACAGGGTACTGTTTCCAAGGCACAGGTCTGCTGTGGGTTTATGGAGTGGCATGGCAATGTGTGCAGTTTCATCCTCCATTCCTTCACTGACATTCCATTGCTTTCACATTGTTAAGCACTGAGCAGTTATTTGCAGGAAATAGCTGTAAGGACTCTGAGATCTCTTCCCTGAGTGGTAATAGCTAATTCTGAGCCCATCATTGTTTATATCCACAGCGAGGGTTGTTTCTCTGGGTGCATTACTCTGCATCTATCGACACTGAATTTCTCCTGCCACATCATTGCCAGTCACTTAGAATGATGACATCCTTTTGCAGTTCTTTACCACCACATTTTATTTTCAATACTTGAAATTACTTTGTCTTATGACTAACTTCATCAGCTCAGTAATCATTTGCTCCTTCAGATGCTTTCTGATTCAGTGAGCAGCCCAAACTCCATCAGTACCCTCCCACCCTGATTTCCATGCCTTAACCAGTTGGTAGCCTGTGAGACCTTCCCTCTCACCTGCAGTAACAGCACAGGTATTGCTAACTGAAAGGTTAAATAACTGATACTGGTGAAAGTCCAAGCTCTGGCCTGGGGAAGCAGCTCCTCAACCATCCAGGGTGATGTCTGGAACCTGTGCAGTGCACTCCTCTTGGAAATGGAAACAGAAATTCTCATTATATGACTGATTATATAGGGGGAAGCTCTTTGCAGAGAGAGTGGGGAGGGGCTGGAACAGGCTGCCCAGAGAGGGGGTGGGTGCCCCGTCCCTGGGGGTGTTGAAGGCCAGGTTGGCTGGGGCCCTGGGCAACCTTGTGTAGCTCCAGGCCTGGAGGTTGGTGTCCCTGCCTGTGGCAGGGGGTTGGAGCTCTGGGACCCTTGGGGTCCCTTCCAACCCAGACCAGTCTGGGATTCTATGTGACTGAATGTTGCATGCTTGGACTACTGGGGCCAGCGCCCACTTGCAGAGCATCGCCAGCCAGTGTGTGATGGATTCAGTGCCTGTTCAGCATGGGTGTAAACGGAGGGGGACTGACAAAACCTTGTCCCCTCTGTCCCTGCCAGAACATCCATCTGGTTGCCAAGTGGCTGAAGTCTCTGGAGAAGAAGCTGGAGCAGCACAGCAAGGCCAGCCACCAGGATTTCCGTGTCTTCCTCAGCGCGGAGCCAGCACCATCCCCAGCCAGCCACATCATTCCCCAGGGCATCCTGGAGAACTCCATCAAAATCACCAACGAGGCCTCGACCGGGATGCACGCCAACCTGCACAAGGCCCTCGACAACTTCACCCAGGTAGGTGCACAGGGGGGCTCACACCAAGGAGGGGGGTCTGCTCAGGGCTGCTGGAGGGTGTGACGTGTGTGGGAACTGCCGCTCCAGGCAGCTGATGTCCCTTTGCATCACGCAGGCTCCGGATCCAACAGCCCCCTTCTCTGTTGTCCTGGAGCTGGGCACAGGTCTCTCTCCAAGCACTGATTCCCCAAGAGAGACTGAGCAGCCTGTTTGGATATCAGACCTCTGCCCAGCTCGGTCGTTTTCTCACCCGGGTGTGCTCCTTACAAAGGCTGCAGGGTTACAGGATGGAATTTCAGCATGCAGCATTTGGGAGGCTTTTGTCATGTTTCGACTTGATTTGTGTGTCTGTGTCGCTCCTTTTTGGGACTGGCAGGTAACATCACCCCTAGCACCCGAGGACATGGAGAGGGGAGCAGGTTGAACCTCACTGCTCTGCTCTTCTGTGGAACCAGGGTTGGAACCAGTGTTCCGGTCACATCCCACATCACCCTGCAGAGCCATGCAGGGGGACACAGCAGTGTGTGCCCAAAAGCTTGCTGACATCACAAGGGTGGCAAAGCAGAGCTGAAATGTTGGGCTAGGGTAGAACAGGTCACCCTGGGAACCCCTGGCCTGCAAGGACAGCCGATGCAGGTGCTTGTGCTGTTGCTGTGTGGTGACCACATACATCCCCCCGGTTACGGCAGCCTGTGCTCTTCACTGCACAGGAACTGCAGCTGCATCCCCAGAGCAGGGGACAGAAAAGCAAAGCGCATGGGAGTGATGGGAAATACTCGCTTCTTGGCGCTGCAGAGTGTGTGGGTCAGTGTTCGGGGCCTGAGGAGGTGATTCATGAGCCCGATCCATGGCCTCGCTCGGCGGCTCCGGGCACCGTGAGGCAGGAGGCTGCCAGGAGCAGTGGGATGTGGGTCAGGCGCTGGTGGCTGCCGGGGCGCAGCCTGCACATCCAGGTGTGCTGGAGCCTGCCGTGCCTCGGTGCTGGAGCCTGCCCTGCCTCGGTGCTGGAGCCTGCCCTGCCTCGGTGCTGGAGGCGGCCACGCTTCTGCTGACCCCGTTTTCCGCCTGACACAGAAGGCCAAGGGCTAACTGCTGCCGTTTACCATGAAACCTTTCCCAGAGACACAGGCCGCTGCCTTCTGCTGCCCGGAGCACTCGTTACCTCCACTGACACGTCGCCTTGCCATGGCACGCTTGTGAAACCGAGAGCACCCAGAAGGGCCTGAGGCCACTGCCAGCCCCAGACCCCCTTTTTGGTCACTGAGGTTACCATGGCACCCCTGTTCTGCTGATGACGGTGGTGGGAAGGCACAGGGCAAGCAGCATTGCTTCCCTTCCTCTCCATACAGCCTCTTGTTGCCGGGGACCAGGCAGGAACAACCCCAGCCCATTGCCCACCCCAGGCGCTGCTCCACGGGGTGGAGAAGTAGGGGTAGCTCACAACAGGTTGTGCACTTAGATGTTGGTTGGGAGGGAAGCACAAGCACAGGAGCTGACACCGCTGAGCAGGTGAGACAGGGAGGTTCCACACGAGGATTCGGGTGAGTAGTCAGGAAAGATTGTTCCATTTTTAGCTGCTGTCATGTCATTCATCATCTTGAACTCCACAAAACATCCTGGAGAGCAAGGGAGGGGAGAACCTTCACCCCAAGTAACATTTTCATCCTGCCTCTGCTCATTTCAATCAGATAGTAATTAGCATTTTCTAAATCGCTGGAGTATTATAAGATGTCTCTTACCAGAAACCCTGAAGTGAGTGGGTGGGGCCCCTTTACACCTCATTTCCCTGCTTTATACAGAATGGATGTTCAAATTTAGCTTTCAGCTGAAAGCTACAAAGAAGGCCCATTATCCTGCGTGGGGAATATTGTTCTGCTTTGTAGCTGAAGCAAAACGGGCAACTAAATAGAGAGGCCGATGAGCCTGAGCTGAATTCTCACTCGGTGTGTGTTCAGGCAAGCTGCCTTTGAAGTCCAGGGACACTTTCTAAAATGAGAAAGGTGCTCAACACGTGTTTGAACCAGTTCTTCCTCAGGTGGGTGATAATGAAGGAAGCTGAGAGTGCTCTTTCCTCGAGGGGAAATCAGTGGGTGGGATTTCTTGATCCTTTCATGCAGGTGGTTGGCGTCTTGCACGCTTCAGAGTAATGGATTTCCTCTTCTTAGCACAGACCCTGAGCAATGCCACTTTGAGTTGGAAAAGAAAATATTCAGAAAATACACATCAGAATTTGCTGGTAACTTTGCAGTGCAAAGCCACGAACTGAGAGAGTCACTGAATGGGGGTATTATCCAGCAATTAACTGACTGAGCTAATTAATTCACCCCTGCCCGAAGCTGGGTGTGTTTGGGAGGCCTGAGCATCTCTGAGGCTGAGCAGTGACACAGCCCTGCCTCTCTGCCTGTGTGTGCAGGACACTCTGGAGATGTGCACCCGTGAGAACGAGTTCAAGAGCATCCTCTTTGCCCTCTGCTATTTCCACGCCGTGGTGTCAGAGAGGCGCAAGTTTGGCCCCCAAGGCTGGAACCGTTCCTACCCCTTCAACACTGGAGACCTCACCATCTCTGTGAACGTGCTGTATAACTACCTGGAGGCCAGCTCAAAGGTATGTGAATCAAAGGTGGGCTGTTTTGGGGGGCTTTTATCCACCAGCGATGGCCTGGCTTGTGCTGAACCCCCTGGGAAGGCTCCTTAAATGCCATTTCCTTGGCCTCTTTGGTGTTGTAACTTCACAGGTCGATACACCTTTGTGGTGAGATGGGAAGCTTCCGAGCCCCTCCCACGTGTAGCACGCACAACTCAGAGCAAATAGAGCCTGTGGTCTTTACTCACTGAAAGAACATCGTGGTCTGTGGTTTAACAGAGCCTAGACTACCTTTACATTTCAGTGGGAGACTGCAGGAAATCTGTGCTGTGATCCTGTTCTCCTTGGGCAGGATTTAACTATTACCTGATGTTTGTTTACTTAGAAAACTGAAAGGGTGAAGTGGAAGCACTCACTGTGCAGATCCCTGCAGCTCAGCAGTGTGCCTGGGGGAGCTCCTGCTGCCTGACCTCCTCCCTGGTTCACTCCTCAGGTCCCATACGATGATCTGCGTTACCTCTTTGGTGAGATTATGTATGGAGGTCACATTACAGATGACTGGGACAGGCGGCTTTGCAAAACCTATTTGGAAGAATTTATTAAGCCAGAAATGCTGGAGGGAGAGCTCCTCCTTGCTCCAGGATTCCCCCTCCCAGGAAACATGGACTATAATGGCTATCATCAGGTAAGCTTTTTGTTCTCTGGCATTATTTATACACATAAATGTAACGTCTTCTATAACCACCTATAATCTGTCTTGGGGGGCAGTGAATAGGGCTGCAGTGCCGCAACACACCTTCTGTTACTTCCCATTACGCTCTGTGTCTGTGGATGTTTCAGCATTCCCATGGATGAACCAAGCCTAAAAGTAATCTGCTGCTTCATCATGGGCTCATTCTCTTCATGCATGAATAGAACAACTGTATTGGCTCTTGAGACTTGAGTGGGGCTCCTGGAAAATTACATCCACATACTGTTTGCTAAAGTGGCCATTTCAGGCTCCTTTTATCATCAGTTTCCATGAGAAACACTGGTCTTGTGGATCTACTTACTGCTCTCATCTGTTCTTTGTACACAAATGTGGTAGCAGAGATAGGCATATTAGGCTGGTTTTGCGCATAAAACTTAACTACTGGAAGCTAAATTCCCACAAGAGATTTCAGGATATTGATGCTGGAATGCACAGTGGATAATTGCTAGAGAAGGTCCAGACCTCAGCTGTGTAGCCAAGCCAAACTTCAGCAACTGCTAAATTTCTCCCAGCAGGAGCAGAAGCAGCTCTGTAAACACTCATACATCCCTTTCCCTCATCAGTTTGCTGGTGTCTCAGCCACAAGCAGAGTTATGTCAGCGGGGGCTTCCTTGGGAGGGTGATAACTGCTCTGCCATAGACTCTGTATCCACCCTGAACCCGGATTTCTCTGCACAGTACATAGACGATGCCTTGCCTCCAGAGTCTCCTTATCTCTACGGCCTCCATCCCAACGCTGAGATTGGCTTCCTCACCCAGACCTCAGAGAAGCTCTTTCGCACGGTGTTGGAGATGCAGCCCCGGGACTCCAGCCTGGGCGAAGGGGGAGCGGCGACCCGCGAGGAAACGGTGAGAGGGGGTGAGGAAGGAGCAGCTGGATTCCCATCCCTGCCTCCTTCCTGAGTGGCCCTGTCTGGCTCAGCTTTGTCTCTGAGCTGCTGACTATATTGTGATCTGCCTTTGCTGGATACAAACCGCCTGTCTGAAGCCACTAGCCTCATATTATGCAGAACATCACCATGGTGGGATGTAATTGGAGTATTGTCAGTAATAGGACAGTGGCTTTTAATTACCCCCTGAACTGCAGTGCCTTCATTACCATCCTGCAAAGACGTTGCAAATAAACCTTCTGTGGCCTCCCCTGTCTCTGAGCCACCGGTCCCTGTGCACCACGCTGTGACTGGCATACGAATGGGCTGGCTGAGCACCGTCTGCCAGGTACCAAGTGCCACGCAGAGCTCAGCCCACCTCTTAACCGCTGTCACCAGGTCCTGCCTGGCTCCCAAGCTCCCAGGGGACTTGTAATTCCTTATTTCCAGCCGAACTCCTTTGCTACACCTGTGTACAAGGCTGATCTCAGGCCTTCCTCTCAAAACTCACAGCTTGTTAAATCTGGCCTGAAAACAAGATCCAACACCAGCCAGCATGTGCTCAGGTTATTATTTCTGCAGTCTTAAGGTCCTATCTCCTAGGGAATGGAGCATCTCTCTTACAAGGCAAGGCTGAGGGACCAGGGTCTGTTCAGCCTGGAGAGGAGAAGGCTAAGAGCAGATCTGATCTGTGTGTATAAACACCCAAAGGGTGGGTGTCAAGAAGATGGGGCCAGTCTCTTTTCCCTGGTGCCAAGTGATGGGATGAGGGACAGTGGATATAAACTGGAACGTAGGAAGTTCCACCTCAGCATGAGGATAAATATCTTTACTCTGAGGGTGATGGTGCACTGGAACTGGCTGCCCAGCCAGGTGGTGGTGTCTCCATCTCGGGAGATACACAGAACCTGCCTGGACACTGTCCTGTGTGACATGCCCTAGGGAACCTGCCTGGCAGGGAGATTGGACTCTAGATCTCTAGAGGTCCCTTCCAACCCTGATGATGCTGTGATTTCCAGCTCCTGGTTTGGCTGAGGTGATTTGAAGGAGTTTGCAGGGAAACAGTCAGCCTGTCATTTTCCTGAGGCTCTGACAAGTCCAGTTACTCCCACAGGTTTCTGAGGCCACATTACAGAAAATGAGCTGTAATTGTTGTGAAGGAAATCGGAGCCACAGGGGCTGCAGGGGAGTTTCAAACCAGAGGAGATTTCTGTGCTGAAGAGCTTTTCCAGCTGAGATTTAACTTTAGCCACCTGTCTGGGTGCAATAAGTGCCTACACATCTTCACCTCTCATACCCTCTGACGTGAGCGTGGAGGGTTTGGAAGAGCAGCAATGGGAGGAACTGGGAGTACAGTCTGAAATACGGATGTTGGTGGGCATGGTGATAGAGTTACTGTGAGCTGCCTGTGTCACTGGTGCCTGCACACCAGGATTTGTACATCAGAGCTGTAACCACATTCTCTGCTCCTGAGAAACCCCCGAGTCCTGCTCAGGTTTCAGCACAGATGTAAAGCAAAATGTTGTGTGGGACGCGTCTGTGGTCCATGTAAACCCGAGAGATACAGCTGATCCTGTGAAGATTAGGCTCTTTGTGCCTCCTTGTCAATCAGAAAAGGGGTTTTGTCTCTTTTATTTCTTTTTTTAGACACTGGAAACATCCTCTTGTGCTGGAGCTTTCCCTGCTCAGGGTTTAGAGACATAAAGCAGAGGTTCCAAATCCGGCTCTAACATTGACCAGGAAATAATTGTTTCATTGTGCTTTTCTTCCCTGGTACAGAAAGCCAAATTCAGCTTAAAATTCAATCGTATATAATCACCTCTCTCTGTCAATATGCCACAGAAAAGCAGCTCCTAATCTCAGCTGTCCTGAGGCTCAGCTGAGGCCACAACCCCATCCATCTTCTTGCACCGAATCCAACCTTAGGAGAAGTAAGAACACAGGCGTAGGGCCTGAGAAGAAAGGAGACTGCTCCATGTCACAGTGACATTCTAAACCAGCATCCTGAGAGCTTCTTATCTGATAGTTACTTTTGTAGGCATTTGAATTTGAATAGGATGGGGCAAGCTCTGAAAGGTGTTGTGCCCAACACAGGCAGCAGTCCTTGTTTGGGGAGACACTAACTGGCAGGTGGAGCTTTCACAGAATCCCAGCCTGGTCTGGGTTGGAAGGGACCCCAAGGGTCACAGAGCTCCAACCCCCTGCCACAGGCAGGGACACCAACCTCCAGGCCTGGAGCTACACAAGGCTGCCCAGGGCCCCAGCCAACCTGGCCTTGGACACCTCCAGGGATGGGGCACCCACCCCCTCTCTCGGCAGCCCCTTCCAGCCCCTCACCACTCTCTCTGCACAGAACTTCCCCCTAAGATCTCCTCTCCCCCTTCCCTCCTCCAGCTTCACTCCATCCCCCTTGTCCTGCCAGGCTCTGCCCTTGAACAAGCTGATTCCCCTCCTGTTCCTCTGCTCCCTTCAGGGACTGGCAGGCTGCAATGAGGTCCCCCCACAGCCTTCTCTTCTCCGGGCTGAGCCAGCCCAGCTCCCCCAGCCTCTCTTCATCCTGCCTTCAGCTGAGGAAGGCTGGTGGGTCACTCACCAGCATCCTCCTCTCTTTTCCCTCTCACACAGGTGAAAGCTCTTCTGGAAGAGATGTTAGAGAAACTGGTGGATGAGTTTAACATTGCAGAGCTGATGGCAAAGGTGGAGGAGAGGACACCGTACGTCGTGGTTGCCTTCCAGGAATGTGAGCGCATGAACATCCTCACCAGTGAGATGAAGCGCTCGCTCAGGGAGCTGGAGCTGGGGCTGAAGGTAGGAGCTGGGGATGCTTGTGACTCTAGCATAAAGGGGGTCACACTCAGCACTACTGGCTGCAAGACCAGCCTGACTCCATGGGGAAGGGTTGGCAGGTGGAGTATTGTGTTCAAGGGTTCAACAAGGCACATTATCCACAGGCACTGGGAGACATTAGATACCTGTAGCAGTGACTGCTTTTGGGAACAGAGGCTTCTGCTCCCAAAACACTTCTGTCACCCTGATATTGTAGCACAGCAACAATAGGTCGCTCAGAAATGGAGATGTGGCCTATTTAAAGGTAAGCCAAAACATCACAGCTTTTACAGGCTGCTCAGGTTCTGTGGGGAACTTGTAACAAAGGGTTGTCAAAGGCACAAGCTGAGCTGAAATCAAAGGAAAGGTCAGTGATGGGCAAGGACACAAAATGTCCAGAGCTATGAGAGAAAAAGCCTAAAAACTCAAGAGTTTTGGAAGAGAGACAGCTCTCCCTGCTGGGTATGAGTCAATTGCTGATGGAGGAGGG
The DNA here is from genome assembly GCA_027925045.1 of Hypotaenidia okinawae. Lineage (NCBI taxonomy): Eukaryota > Metazoa > Chordata > Aves > Gruiformes > Rallidae > Hypotaenidia > Hypotaenidia okinawae. The sequence continues at coordinate 3,860,993 of BSDF01000018.1, forward strand.
TCAGGAGCATATCTTCTCTGTGGAGACACTGTCCATGATTGCTCTGCCCACAGATGCTTCTCCACCCTGGTATGCAGCTAGACTCTGCTCTGGGATGGGGATGTCTGTGTCCCTCTGCGTGGTGCCTTGGGCCATGGCTTGTGGAGAACAGTGAGGAGCTCTGGGGTGGTTGGGTTGCTTCAGCAGGATGTGCAAGAGGGCTGTGCTTTGTGGCTGCATCCACTCTTGGGGGAAGTTATCTGCTGAATCCCCTCCCAGGTTGGTGGGACTAACTATAAGAGGGCTCTGACTGCCCATTATGGGATAACCCAGCTCAGGTCAGGCTGCCCTGCCTCACCAGCCCTGGTGTCCTGTGGCAGCTTTTCTCCCTCACCTTGTCACCCCACAAGATGCTATCCCACAGGCAAATGCTGTACATCCCTTGGAGAGGCTGGAGGGCAGCAGATGAACACTGCCTGGAGCCTGCAGCACGAAGCTGGAAGCTTCAGCACTGCCCCAATGCCTGGTGCCTTCCCTGCATCAGGACAGGAGCTGCTCCCTGCATGGTGCCATGGCGTGAGGCAGCAATTAAGAACATCAGTCTCTGGGCATTCCCTGTTCCATCATTTCCTGAATGACAGGTTGTCATCCCATGTCACCAGCACGTTCTTCTCACAAGAACACTTTGTGTAAGCTGGGACCCATCACTCCTGAAGGAACTGCAACTACTTTATGGCCCCATTAGTAGCAGGAACTGGCAGGTGAGCAAGGACACTGGATCTTCAGACAGAGTGACAGCCCCTACCCTCCTACCCAGCAGCTTGGGTCTGTGCTAGGTCAGACATGGCTGCACTGTGTTCACTGTGAGATGCTTCTTGTCTTGCTGAAGGAGAGACTCACCCTGTGCACGCTTCATGGTGGCCCAGTATGTACAAGTAATTGTTCAATAGGCTGATATTTATGTAGTCAATTATTAGAAAGAGATTCCCTTTATTGTCTAGCATAAGGCAGTGGAATTACAAATTCTGTTTGCTGAGACAGGTAAACAAAAGTGATTTAATATTTCAGTCCTGGGGCACCAAACACAATATCTTTGTAACTGGGACAATGTGTAGCAATTAGATTTAATGTGGAGAAGAAGCAGCTATTTAATATTGGGAGGGGGAATGATTGGATGCATGGGCTTAAATAAACCACAGAAATCAGGCAGCAATAAAGGGTGCAAACTCCTCCCCAAAACCCTGCCACAAGTCAGGGCAGGGAAGGGAGAGGGTGTCTGAGGGAAAGGCTCCTCTAATGACTACACAGGTTGGTCCCAACAGCCCCAGTGCCTACACTGAGGTTCAGAGACACCACAGGACCAGAGCATAGAGACTACAGAAGGGCAAATGAGTAGCACTATCTGTTGTGTTAGTGTTTCTTCACCTGGTGTGTGATGAAAAGACAAATCTGAAGGGTCCAAGTGGGCAATTCTTCCATGCCTGCAAGCAATGCTTGCATGTGGATCCCTGCAGAGCTGAATTAGATGTCATGCAGGACCCACAGCGCTGCCCAGCATCCCTGAAGGGGCCCTTCCCATGCCTTGGGTACCACATTAGGGCTGGGGGATTCTTGGCCCTGCTGTTGGCTCTTTCTGCAGGCAGTGCTGCTGTCCTGGCTAGGTCCCACATTCAGTTTGGGAGAGAAACCATCCTTTAATTGTTCCTTCTGAGAGCAGCTCCTCTGCGAGCTGTTAATGCACATTAATCGCTGGGATTGGGGATCTTTACTGACAACACTCAGAGGAGGAGAGTTTACATAACAGGAACCCCAGATCGCAGCAGAGAGTAAACAAACTACAGAGGAAGCAAGTCTGCTTGGGTTTAACTGCCTCTCTGCTGAAAGGGGGAGATTGGGAAATGTCATGCCTAATTTGAATTTTTGAATAATTCATTGTGTCTGTGTAGTGGAAAGTGATTGTTTGGTCCCAAAATAGGAGGCATCCCATTAAGAGGAAGAGAAATGGCAATAGACTGGTAGCCATCAAAACTAACTGGTGTGTTGCTCTGCTCAGTCCTTTGTTTCTGATGACTCAGGTGAGGGCAGAGCCTGGGCTCGAACACTGGCAAGCTGATGTTGTACCCGCTGTAAGGTCTGCAAGTAGATGTTCTGTTTTGCAGCTTCAGTGAAGGATAAGCCTGGAAAATGAGGATGATGTGTATTTGTCCTGTTTGGGCAGGGATGGAGTTAATTTTCTTCCCAGCAGCTGGTGTAGTGCTGTGCTTTGGGTTTAGGGTGAGAACAGTGTTGGTAGCACACTAATACTTCAGTTATTGCCAAGCAGCCAAGGACTTTCCAGCTTCTCACACTGCCCTGCCAAGGAGGGGGGACAAGAACCTGGCAGGGGGACACACAGCCAGGACAGCTGACCCAAAGTGACCCAGAGGATGTGCCATACCATTCGACATCATGTGTGTGTACCTGTGGAGCTGGCCAGGAGGCAGAGCAGCTTGGGAACCAGCTGAGAACTGGCTTTGGGTGGTGAGCAGTTGTGCTGCTCATCACATGGTTTGTATGTCTATTATTACTCCTATTGTTGCTGTTGCTGTTATTATTATTATTATCTTCCTTTTCTGCCCTGTTTAACTGTCTTTATCTCAACCCACAAGTTCTACCTCATTTCTTTCTGATTCCCACTGTGGGGGTGGAGCAGGTGAGCAGCTGTGTGGTTGTTTCAGCTGCAGTCTGGGTTCAAGCACAACAGTATAAGAGAGTAAAGCAAGAGCAGATTTTGCAAGGCTAGCTGGGCATTTCACTGTAGCAAGTAGAAAATAACCTTAAGTGAGAAAACAACTTGTGACAATAGTCTGCTCCTCTGGAGGGAGCCTCTGTGGGCTGGCCAGGATTTCCTTCAAGGGTGTCTTCAGTGGAAATCACTCCCAGCATTTGGGGAAATAAACCAACAACCCAAAACTACCTTGAAACATTCCGGATGCACTTTAGTGTTCTGCATCTGAAATGCAAATGTATGCAGAATTGTGTTTGGACAAGGATATGAGATAGCTGCTGGAGGTGCTTTGAACTCTCACAGGAGACTCCAACAAGTGCACTTGAGCGCACAGGCTTTAAGAACTGCTTCTCTTAAGCCTCCCTGAGAATTACATTTGCTAATTCATTTGTTCCCTGAAAATAGAACCAGGCAGGGTATATGATCGTGAGGGTTGTGTCTTTAAATCAGTTTGGCTGCTTGCACACACTTGGCACTATTCTGCCTGCTTTCAAACCTTTCCAGGGGTGCAAAATACTTCTGGCTGTGGCTACTGGAAGACCCTCTGGTTCTCAGTGCAGTACTTTTCCCCTCAGATTGTTTTTTTTGCCTCCTGCATGGTCTTGCTGTGGCTCTACCCAGAGACCAACCTCTTGAGTGTGTCCCCTCAGGGTCTGAGGTGCCTGGGGAGAGGAGATGATGACCCACAGGCTGTGAATGAAGAAGGTACCGCAACGACGGATCAGAGTTCATGTGCCAGTTTGTGCCCATGGCCCCTTGTCCTGTCCCTGGGCACCCCTGAGTACAGACTGAGCCATCCTCCTGAGCCCACCCCCCAAGGATTTATTGTCCCCCCTCAGTCTTCTCCAGGCTAAAAAGTCCCAAGTCCCTCAGCCTCTCTGTGCCCAGGATTAAACTGCAAAGGCTTTGAACTGCTGGGCTCTGACACACATTGCTGCCCATGACTTGGGGTTGCTTTAAGTGGATTTCAACTTTTGCTAAAGTTTCTGAGATTTTTTGTGGCCCCAGTAAAGGGCACCTCTGCTGACCTCATGGCTGGAGGCACTGGAGTCCTGCGAAAGAGCAGTTGGGATGTTTTAATGTGAATAGACTGACCCAATTCCCTCGCCCTCCTTCTCAGCAGCAGCTCCACTGATGGCAGTTCATCTTTCCAAAAACACTCAGCCTGAGGCAAAGAGAAACTGTAAGTCAGATAAATTTTAGCTAAATGATAAGGGGACAAATGTAAGTATTTATAATGGAAACCAGTGATCAACATGATCTGTAAGCCTCCGAGCCGCTCTGGTGTGTCGTGCCCCTCCAGCTCAGGCAGAGGCTGGTTCTGAAGGGCACTAAGGACCTGGAGAAGCTGATCCTGCATTTGCAAGTTGGTGTTTTTGCAGACTTCTTGGCTTGAGTGTCACAGAATCACACATTAGTTGTCCTGGAGGTCTTCTAGTCCAACCCTGAGCTCAGAGCAGCATCAGGTGGAGCGGGTTGCCCAGGGTAGAGACTCAGAGCCTCCCTGGGTAACCTGTCCCAGTGCTCCACCTCCCTCACAGTACAGTCTGTACCTGTGTGTCAGGGGAAACCAGGACAGGGGTTAATAGTCTGAAGGCTGGACAAACCTCAGCAGTCCTTTCCAAAACTGATACAGGTCCCTAAAAGCTTTAAAAATAATTAATTGCTGGATAAAGGAAAAGCCAAACCTCTTTCTAGAGCTCACTTGGCTGAATCATCTTAATTTGTTGTGTGTTTCCCTGCTGAGAAAGAAACTGTGATTACATTTGCAGACAACATGTGAAGCATGAAAAAAGTCTTGTACTGGGAAGAAATGGAGGAGGAAGGGAGAGAGGGGAAGTGGAGGAGGCGGGGAGAGAGGAGAAGTGGAGGAGAGGAGAGGGGTGCTCTCCCACACTCCCTAGCTCAGGCTCTGCTTTCAAGCAGGCTTTGTTCAGCTTCCAGAGTCGTCAGCACTAGTTATACCCTTTTCCACCCAGGGAGAACTGACCATGACAAGTGACATGGAGAACCTGCAGAATGCCCTCTTCTTGGACATGGTGCCTGAGTCCTGGATAAAGAGGGCTTACCCTTCCACAGCCAGCCTGGGCACATGGTTTGCTGACCTCCTCATTCGCATCAAGGAGCTGGAGGTCTGGACAGGAGACTTTTCCTTACCCTCCACGGTGTGGCTTGCCGGGTTCTTCAATCCCCAGTCTTTCCTGACAGCCATCATGCAGTCCACAGCTCGAAGGAATGAGTGGCCTTTGGACAGGATGACCTTGCAGTGCGATGTGACAAAGAAGAGCAGAGAAGACTTTGCCAGTCCCCCTCGGGAAGGGGCGTACGTCCACGGGCTGTTCATGGAGGGTGCACGCTGGGACGCACAGGTGAGCTCACCAAGGTGCTGTGTTGGAGGGGAGAAGCCAGGGATGTTCTGCCCTTACTGCTCCGGTCTGATCTCTGGGCAGCTTTTCAGCCAGCGCTCATCTGAAGCAGCCACTTGAGCTGCCTCTTCAGGAAGGGGAAAGGTGTGGAAGATGTGCCTCTGCTCCTGGAACGAGCATCTGAGGCGGTCAGATGAACCACCCCTTGGGTGGCTGTGCTGGGAGTTGAGGGTGTCCAACTTGGACCAGTAGATCTCATTTTTTTCAAGGTGCATCCCAGCCTCAGTGTGCCTCGACGAAGCTCTGCTCATGCTGCAGTGACGTTGGTAGGACCATTCATCATCTCTGGGTATCAGGCTTCAATTTATTTCAGAAAGCAAAGCAGGGGTTTCCTAGGTTGCTGCTCACACTGAAATATCATTTCCACCCAGTGGAACTATTCATTTTACCTGGAATCCAGGGAGCACCACTAGATATTAATGGATGGTACATGTTTTAAACAGGTGCACAGTTCTTTTGGGTTGTGTACTCCTTCCAAATTAATCCTCTGGTAAGAATGGCAGGTCCTGTTAAGAAGCAGCCCTCTGAGGAACACCACCTCCACTTGTTTAAAAAGAGCATTTCACATTGAGATCGTGCCCCCAGGAAAGGCAAAAGTCCCTCTACATTCTGATGCTCACATTCTTCTGTTTGTTTAAACATTTCAGGTTGCCCTTGGGTGTCACAACTGTATAAAACATTCATTACAAAGCAGCAGGCAGCTATTGGATGAAATGAAACCAAGCAGGTCCAGATGATGTGCTGCTGTAGCACTGTTAAAGTCAGCGGGACTCTGAGAGGGTTGGACTGGTGACACTGGGAGACCTTTTATCCCAAGCTGTGGGAGATTGCTGGCTGACCTCTGGCTCTCCTGCTCCCAGCAATGGAGATCTTGATGCCCAGAATGTGCTCTGCTACTCACTGAGGGTACTGGGGTGTGATGGGACAAGGACAGAGGTGGCTTGTGCACACATGTGCCAGGTGTAGAGAGCACCTTGTCCTGGGAAGTGCCCAGTGTGCTGAGCAGCAGCTTAACACTGAGGGCAACCCTCCTCCTTCAAGCTGCCCCAGCTGTGGTTTCTGTGTACTTCTTGAAGCTGGTCCTATGCACAGTACCAGTCCCAAACCAGTAGAGGGGCTTAGAAGGGCTGATCAGTGCAGCAAGGAGGAGTCAGGTTTATCTGGTGGTTCAGGTCACTCTGGGGGACAGTTGCACACCACTGACTTTTACCTGAGATGCTCCCAGCAGTGGATGCAGATGAAAACAACATCAGTGTGCAAGCCCAGCCCTGGCAGAGCCCAGTTCTGGTGCTACAGCCCCAAACATCCCAGCTTGCTGTGTTCTTCTGCAGAGGCATCAGGTATGTGATGTATCAGAGACTGGCATTCTTTTGCCAGAGGGGTGAACTGGGACATGGTATGGAGCCTGTTGCTGCAGATGTCAGCTGTCAGCAATGCCCATGTACTTGTGAGCTGTGAGAAGAGGGAGGAGGACGTGGCTGGAGCTGAGGTCACCAGTGATACATAAACTGAGAGCGCAGCCACGGAGGTGGCAAGCTGTGCTGTGCCCAGCCAGTCTCTGTTATGGTTGCTTTAAAGAATCAATAACTTGGCAAAGCCTTTTCCATCCCTATCTCAGATCTTAAACTATTCAGTGATGAAAGTACCTCTCTCACTTGGCTTTCACAGAATCACTGGGTTGGAAAAGACCTTTAAGCTCATCAAGTCCAACCGTTCCCATCCTGTGCTGACCCAGATCCCTGAGCACCTCATCTCCCCTCTGTTAAACACCCCCAGGGGGTGACTCAGCCCCTCCCTGGGCAGCCTGTGCCACAGCCCCACAACTCTTTCAGTAATGGTGTGCTTTGCAGGGCAGCACATCATTAGGTCTTCACTGTGTTCTCCAAGGATGGCTCTTTTTCTCCTTGACCCATGCAGTGTAGGTGGGTAAGCCCAGCCGTCTCCAGAGCACCCTGGGGTGAAGGTCCCTGCTGCCTACACTGCTGGTCAGATCAGCAGCCCCTTCCCTGCAGGCAGAGGCCCCTCTGTCTGAGAGCCAGCCAGGGCGTGCTGACGGTCTGTGAGGTAACTGACCCTGAATTAGCTGTGGGGCAGGTGTGCCTGTGCTGGAAACACCTCAAAATGCAGATGAGCTGGAGGGGACATTCCCTTACTGCACGTTTTTGGGCCCAAGCTTGGCTTGTGCCAGCCTCTTGTGTCTCCATACGTGGCAGTGCAGCATGTCCACTCTTCACATTGCCTCTTGAGAAGCAGAAGGGAAAACTTCTCCAGGATCTGAGCTCTGAGAGCACAAACAGGGGCTTCTCACCAGGTGTGCTGTGCCAGTCCTTAGGGACAGTTGCAGCATTAATTCCTGATGATGTGAGCCATAAAACATGCAAATGCAGCTCAGCCCAGACATAACAGAGTGATGTATTCCACAGAGGCACCTGGGGAAGATCCCAACTCATGTTAACCCAGGAACAGGCAGGATATATCTTGGAAATCTGATTTGGAAGAATTGTCAGCAGTAAAATAAAACCCAAATAGGTCTGATCAGAACCCAGCCTGGAGATGAAAGATGTGTGTTTAAAGAGAGCACATCATAATGCTTGATAAACAGCTTCTTTGCATGATATTATAAGAATTATTTAATGTGTGTTCAGTGCATTGGAAATATAAAATCCTAAATCAGAGCAGGATTTACCATTGCTTGGTGTAACAGATGGCATTACTACAATTAAACTGTGGTGTGCTGCAAGAGGGATTATTTTTCTTCACTCATTTGCAGAACTAAATAAACTGCTGGAGAGGTTGAATCTCCCCCTGCAACTCTGAGCTAAGAGCACTCAAAATAATAATGATGTGTGAAGCTCAGCTGCTCTGAGCAGCTCCTTTAGCACCCAGAAGTTTTATTACCATTTCTGTATTTATTTCCATTCGGTTTCTCTAGCCTCCATTAAGCAATTCTGCAGGCTTGCCTGAGAACTGATTGATATGTTGGGCATTTTATCTTCAGAAAGAGAAACATAAGTGGCTGGAGAGACCCAAGTTAGAGAAACAAGCCATGGATTTCACAGCCTGACAGCACACTGTCCTTCCCCTGCATCGGGCAGCCTGCTGAGCAGGATCTTTGCTTTGAAGAGGCTGATGTGGACTGTTAGTTAATGATAATATTCCCTCAGGAATGGTCCTTCTGATTCCCCCTTGCTGGTGTGAGCACCTGTGGGAATGGAAAAAAGCCTGTGGTGCCTTTTGGGGCCACACAGAACACCACGTGTATCCCAGGTCATTCTTCTGTTGGTGGGACACTTATTGGTGCCTTTTAGACTCTTCTCAAGTGAGCATCATTCTCCATCCCAAGCCTGTCTGGGTGTCCACAGTTGGTCCTAGCAGAAGTGATGCTCATAGAATCATAAAATCATTAAGGTTGGAAAAGACCCCTCACCAAGTCCAACTGTCAACCCAACACCACCATGCCCACTAAACCATGTCCTAAAGTGCCATGTCTAAACGTCTTTCGAACACCCCCAGGGCTGGTGACTCCACCACCTCTCTGGGCAGCCTGTTCCAGTGCCTGACCACTCTTTCAGTAAGGAAACTTTCCCTAATGTCCAGTCTAAACCTCCCCTGGCACAACTTGGGACCGTTTCCTCTCATCCTCTTGCTGGTTACTTGAGAGAAGAGACCAACACCCATTTCCACAAGGTGCTTCTGAGTAAGAGATACACAAGGATGATGTGTCTGGACTTAGCAGAGTTCCCCACAGAGTCCTGCTGGGGTGTGTGGGGGGTTTGAGCATCTGATGAGAGCAGGCATCTCTGCCCTTGGAACAAGCTGTGCTTGAGGGAGGCTTCTGATGGAACAGGGTAGGATCCAGAGCCTCCCTGCCTCAGACAGACTCATCCACCCCCTTGATCTCAGGAAAGGTGTTTGGACTTCTCCGATATAATCAGCTTGTATAAACCTTACAGAGGACCATGTGGATCAGGGGACAGCTGAGAAGCAGCACAGCCATGACTTTGTCTCCTTTCCTTTGCAGACTGGGCTGATCACCGAGGCCAGGCTGAAGGAGCTAACCCCAGCCATGCCTGTCATCTTCCTCAGAGCCATCCCTGCTGACAAGCAAGAGGCTCGGAGTATGTACCCCTGTCCTGTGTACAAGACCCAGCAGAGAGGCCCAACCTATGTGTGGACTTTTAACCTTAAAACTAAAGAGAATCCCTCCAAGTGGGTGCTGGCTGGGGTGGCACTGCTGCTGCAGGTCTAGGCTCACCACCACAACACTAACAAAGACTTTCTCAGATGATCCAAAAAGTAATATCCAGAGATTGGAGCCAAGCAGCTGCTGGAGCACTGGAAGATCCCAGCCCACAGCCAGGTCTTCCACACCAGGAGGGTGCTAAGCTCTTATCTGAATCTCATGTTGATTTCTCCTTTGTGATCCAAAGTAGTTTTAAAGTCAGAAAACTTCTCCAAAATCCGTAGGTAGCCCTGTGAAGTTCTTGGGACCCTGTTCTTCTCTGTTTGTGAGTGTTCCTTTGTCGTGTGTCTTGTTGGAAACTGGGCCATCAGCAGGTGCTGTGGGTAGGAGCTTGCTCTTGCTAGTATCTCTGTAAATTCTGGAGCCACTGAGAATGGTGTTAATATCCCACGTGCTCAGTGTAACCAGCAGTGGAAATGCAGCACAGGGATTGTTGCAGAGGAATATTCCACAATGATAGAAAATTACTAATAAAAGTCTTTGTTCCTGGACTAGTCTCTAAAAATTGCCTGGAGACCTGTGCTACCCACTTACTGTGCAGAGTGCATGCAGGGTCAGGAGGGACAGCACATGGACAGTGCCATTCCTAGCAGCTCAGCAGGGCTGGCTCTGCATGGGCTCGGGGCTCAGGCACCAGCTGGGGAGAGAGGAGGGTCTCCAGCCAACTCTGTTCCCACTGCCTGCATGGTGGCATTGCAGCTCACAGGGTCCTGTTCCCAGGCACCTCTGGGGTTGGTAGGGTGGGAATCCACAGCCTGGAGAGACCCACAGGTCTGGGTCACCTCAGGCTTCCAGACTTCCCTGGCCTGCCTGGAAAGGCTGCAGTGCTGGGGGCAGCCCTGAGTGCTGCTCACAGCCAACCCAGGGGCTTCCACGCTTGGACCCTTCTAGCTCCCTCCTCCACCCCACCGGGAGGGAGGGAGCAAGGGGGCGTGTAGGGCCTGGCTCCTGACTGGGGTTGAACCACGACAGCGTTTCTGTGGGCAGTATTTGGATCCTCAGAGCCCTGTGTCAAACCAAACAGCTTGACAGGTGGGGTTAGCACACGTGATGGGGCCCTGGGCATCTCTCTGCTGGTCCAGCAGCATATTGTTCTCCTACCTGTGAGTGCAGGAGAGGAAAGTCCCCAGGCTTGGCAGGAGGTCCTGCAAAGGTCTGAGCAATGTAGCAGCCTTCTTCGGAGAGGAATGAGGAGATGCAGACTCCCTGTCTCTGCAGTCCTGGAGAACAGCGACCTGCTGGATGTAGGTAAGGGGGGAAAACTTTCTGGGAAGGACTTTGTTTAATTGCCAGGCAATTAAAGGCCTTTGTCTTCAAGGCACAGCCCCAAGCAATTAATGGTGAAGCAGCTAGCTATGGCTTAGCAAAAGACATCTGTAAATGCATCGTGTGAGAGCTGTCTTGAGCTTCTGGGTTTAATATGCCTCTTCACCCAGAAATGAGGTAACAGATTCAGTGGACCACCCCACATCATGAGTGTCTGGCTAGAAGAGGTCTGCTAGCTAGGGAAAGCTATGCTATTAAATTAAATCCCACCAATTTAAATTAAAACCTGCCAATTACATGTGTAACGTGGACCAGCCACTTCCCACAGCTCTGCAAACTCTCCATGTATCTCACCATGCAGGAGCCTTAGCTGCACCAACAGAGCACTGCTGAATGAAACACAGAAAAGCAGGGCCAGAACGTGAGGCAAGTGCATGGTGCTCCAGGTAACACTGCTTGAGTGGCCCTTCTTTGGTGCTTCCTCCCCACAGGCTTCTCAGTGTTCTGTATGTGGATATCCCTGCCTTTCTGGAGACTCTGGCTGTCCCAAGCTTCTCATGTAAAACCCCCTCTTCCCTTTCTCCAGCATGCTGGGGCCTCTCTGCTGCCCCACATCATGCCCCATACCCACAGGAAAGGGGAAGGTCAGTAATTCCCCAGGCTGCTTGCTCTTCCCAGAGCCACAGCCTGGGCTGCTCTCTTGCCAGCTGAAGAAGAATGGGATGTTGACAACAGAACGGGTCTGCTTGTTTTATTATATCTATCTTCCTGCATAATTCACCAGTTGGGCAGGCAGGGCAGTGGGGAGATATTTATAGATCCTGGGAATGTCACCGGGGTGTTCATTCCTCATCCTTTGAAAAGCATCACAGGAAGGAGTTGGCTGCAAAATGCTACCAGAGGATAGTGGAGAGTTTGGTGCTTTAAGGGGGATAAAACCAATCTGACAGACATGAGGTTTTCCAGCTGCATCTGCCTAAAGCAGGCAGTTAAATGCTCATTAGGAGCAGTGCATTAGTGAAAGGTGAAGCTCTCCTGCTCCTGGAGACAGCTGCCCACTCATCATTCCCTGTGTGCCCCTTCTGAGAGGGAGGGACTGAGCCGTGAGGAGCCCCATCCCTGCAGGCAGCGTGGGCTGGTGCTGAGGCTGGTGGAGCTGCAGGGTGTGGGGTGATGGGCTGGGCTGGGCTGGGGCAGGCAGAGTGACTGGGCAGCAGGACAGTGCAGGGCAGTGTGGTGCCAGGGACACGTGTGGCTCTTGGTTTTCAGGGAAAGCTGGTGATCCTATGAAGTGACAAAGTCTGGTTCATGGGGAGAGGGAAAATTTAAGAGAGGTCACCTTGGTCTGAAAGTAAAGCAGTCCTGAAAATACGTGGCCACTTTCCTGCTCCCTTTTCCCAGCCTCCAGCTGAATCCCAGGTCCTCCAAGCAGCAGGTCCCACGCTGGGGTTGGTGTGTGAGCACCAGAAAACTGATGGCTGCAGAGCTCCTCTGCCTCCAGAGCAAAACTCTCCTTGCAGGGGGCATTTCTTCCCTCCAGAAACACCCGCTTTTTAACCCTTTGTGTTTGCTCAGCGTTGCAGCCAGTGCTGGTTCTTGCAGAGAAGGAAGAGTGGGGGTTTCATCAGGCCTGGGGTGGTGAGTGGTAAAGCCAGGATGAAGGAGAGGGGTTAGGACTGAGGGGGTGTGGGATGGGAGAGCTACCTCAGGGCTGGGCCTGGAGACTGGTCTCATGGCACTTGTTCCAGGTTTGCTGCTTTTGCATCAGCAGGAAGCTTTGAATGCAAAGTCAGCACAGAGCATCATCCCCTGAGCACCACTGCCCCACCAGCTGGGATCTCAGGGTGAGGCTCATGTGCCCTGACTTGAGGCACTGGAAAGGTGTCACTGTGGGAGTGACACGCTGCACAGACATTCTAGCCAGCAGGAAGACATGGGCTCAGGTAGTGAGTGATTCATCTGACCCATCTGAGAGCCTTGGTGACGAGATCAGGATCTGCCAGTGTCCTGGGTCTCTGCCCATGGAGCCCAGGAGTCACCAGGTCAGACTGAGATGGGGACATTCCTTACACTTCAGGCCAGACCTATGTGTCTTTCCCTTTGTGCCCCTTCCCAGGAGTTCAAGCAGATCTTGCATCCTCTGATTTCACACACAAGGATGCCCAGGGGAGCCCAGCCCAGCCCTTTCTGTGGATCTCTGGAGCTGCTGACACTTCACAGCACCCTTGCTTGGGCTGGCTCCTCAAAAGGTCTGTGGTGGATTAGTTAACCCCAGGCTGGTGACATTTCCAAAGGGATGAGAGTAAAAGAAGGAAAATAGTGCTCCTGAACACCTGGCATCAGCTAAACCTGACTGAGCTCTCCTGGGACCCAGAGGTGGCTTTTCCACAGCCTGGGAGGGTTGTGCCAGCTGCAACTTTTAACTGGCAGGAGAGCACATTCCAAAGTGAAGCCTACACAAATGCTTTGTCATGGTGTCCCACGTCTTGGGGTTAACCAGCTCCATTCTACTGCAGCTGTTTCTCATGGAGCAAAGGAAAACGTAGCCTAGACCCACAGAAGAGCAGCCTGGTTGGCAGTCAGGAGATTGGTTCCACCAGGGCAAATTTATTAAAAGGATTATCAGGCCCTGGCGGTGCCCAGTGCTGCAAGTTCTGCATGTATCACTGCTCAGTTATTTACTGAGCAAAACTGGCTGCAACGTATCAGCTGGATGCATTCATTCTATAAAGTGCCATTAATGCATTTAATTAGCAATGGCTTATTAGATACATGTCCGTTATTATGCATTGTTTTTTAAATGACTGTAATTGCCCAAACAGATCTACAAATATATTTACCTTGTTAATGACTGTGAACCTCATTTAAAAAGCTTTCAGACTGTGGAAGATGTCTGTGGAGTTCCAAGCAGCCCTTCTAATTCCATGGCATCACAGGGCAGCACCTCACTCCAGCTGCCTGTGCCAGGCTGGGCTCAGCAAGCAGTGGGTGATGCTCTGTGGGTCGGGAGCTGGCTGGCTGAGCAGTGGGATGCTATGGACCTGGGAGCTCTGCTGAGCACAGCCCTGAGCTGTGTGGTGCATCATCCACTCCTGAACAGAGACTTTACTGCAGAGCCCTGGTGAGAGTCATGAAAACACCCAGCACGTGGTGTGGGGCTGTGTGAACGGGGCAGGGAGGGTAGGAGACAGGCAGGGTTGGAACACTACACAGCCAGAGGGCAATTGTTGAGACAAGAGGTCTGTCGGCCGAAGCCTGGCAGAGTGGTTGGCTGATGTGTCCATCCAGCTTGTCAGGGTACAGGCAGGATAAATCTGAACAAGAAGATCCTTGGAAATGCTGCCCTGCTCTCCAGCTGCCATCGCTGGGTTCCTCTCCTGGAACTGGAGGGTTAGGGCATTGCTACACTTGGACTGCGTGCTGTCTGCTTAAGTGTTTCAGTTAATGACTGTAGCATCACTGGGAAGAAGCAGTAGATAGGAGGAAAATGATAAGCTAATGGGAAACAAATTGCTTTCTGAGGTGTCTTGCTGAACACAGAGCAGGTTACATCCTCCAGTAACAGATGGAGGTGGTGGCTGCATGTGAGTGATGGGAGGTCTGCTGATGGTAAAGACGTGGAGATGCCTCCACCCAAGGAAGCTGGTAGAAGCTTGAGGTAATTAGTCTCCTAACTGGAATATTTACCTGGGAATTTGGGATATGCAGGGCTATTTCCAGAGGTGAAACCATCTCTGCCTGGATTAGGTGTGCTTCACCCAGTCCTCTGTCTCCTGTGCTTATTTTGCTGCCCAGAGGTTTTTGATCCTGCCCCTTCTCTATCTGTACCAGCCAGGTGGGATTCCTCATCTGTTGTCTCTCACGAGTCATTTGTTCCCAACCTGTTTGGTTTAGGAACATCTGGGCTGAGTCAATGAGAGCATCTAGTGTCAGCCCAGGCCAGGTTGATGGGACAGAATAAACAGGGACCTGGGGTATGTGAGAACTTCTGGAGCAAAGTGTTGGGCTCATTGCACAGGTGATGGTGTCTGGGAAAAGAAACAAGAGGCATCTCTGCAAATTAATGAGACATTTGATTGCCAACTGGGATATACTTGACTTCAGATGACCTCTGCATCTGGGAGCAGTGCCAGTAGGCAGAAGAATAGAATAATTGGTATGAGTTGATGCAGATAACAATAAAAAAGCTCTGTTAACACTGACAAGCAATGAGAGTGGAGAAGTGCTTTGTCAGGGGCCATCTCTTTCCCCTCAGTGTCTGTGTGTACACAGTGCATCGTCTGGTTTAAGGTTAAATTTGTGTCTGCAGAATAGGCTGGGACTGCTGTTAAGTGAGACTCATCAAGAGAACTTCCTCCCCACCCTGGCCATCACATAGCACCCAGCTGTGCTCATTCATCCACCTATGGGCTTGTGATGATCACAATGTGACAAGAAGGGAGGGTTCCCCCAAACATTCCTGGTAGCCCCATCCTCAAATCTATGCTAAGCCCTTCCAGCTCTCCATTGTGTTACGCACAGGGCATATACATAATAATTATTTATTGTATAATGTATGCTTTCTAAGGCATCTTGGCAGCCAAAAGGGTTGTACTGTGAAATAAGGATGCTTCCAGTTCTTCCCTGGCAGAGAACAGCCTGAGGAAGCCCATTACCCACATCCTTCCTCAAAGAAGACAGCAAGCAAATGCCTTCAGTTTTCCTGGAAAACCACTGTCTTGGTTAAACCTGCAGCAGAACAACATGGATTTAAAGGAGATGGATTAGCAAGACACTAAGAAAAGGGTAAGTCCACAAAGATATCTCCTAAACACCCTTCTGTACCAGAAAAGCAGCAAGCTGTGTTGGCTGGCTGGTCCAGGTCCTGTTCATCGGGAGCTCTGGGGCACGCAGGGTTGCCAGGGAGTGAGTGAAGACCACGTGCACAGCCCTGGAGGGGATTTGGGTGCTTCCAAAGGCCATTGCTGCACAAAGAATTGGCTTCCCAGTTCTTTTAGATTCCACAGTGATCCTATTTTAACCTCCCAGGACACATCCCAAAGGGATACCTTGAAATAATTAAAGAGGGAGAGTTCGTTAGGTCTGTAGGTGCTTGTTCCTCTGTCATCCTTCCTGGTAAAGCTCTGTACCCTTTTTTTCCACTCTGAATACACCTGGCTTCAGCTCCCAGGCACTGGTCCTGTTATTGCCTTTCCCAGTTTATAGAAGAGCCTTTCAGACCTTGGTGTTTCTCCACACTGAGTTCCTTGTATGTTGTGAGCAGATTGCCTTTCACGTGTCTCCTCAGTTAGCTAAACAGATCAAGCTTTAAAATCCCTCACTTCAAAGTGTCCTCTCCTACACTCAGATCACTTTTATGGCTCTTTTTTGCACTCAGTGTTTATCATCCCTCTGATGGGTGCAGCTGGCCCCAGCACAGGCATCCCCAGAGGCTGCAGCCACCTCCCTGCCCTGGTCACTCTCCTGTCAGTGCATCTGAGGACAGAGATAGCTCTCTTGCTGCTGAGTCCTGCTGAGGTGCAGTGCTGCTCTGACCCCTCAATCCGGGTCAGTGCTGGTACTTTTTGGGACCAGCTTTGGTCACAGCTGTGTCAGCTGCAAAGCCCTGCCAGACCTCTCTCTAATAACCCAGGGAAGCCTAACTAAACAGAAAAGATGCACAAAAACCCCACCAACCAACCAACCAACCCCCAAAAAACCCTGCACGAGGTGTGAACTGGACGTTTCCTCCCTTCATCAGCTTTAAAACCAGTTGCTTTGGGTTTGCCCCAGTCTGTTTGGCAGAGCAGTGTTGGACAGGTCTGACAGCTCACCCAAGGTCTCCTCATCTCACACCCAGTGTGGCTGGCATGCTGCAGCAGGGGCTGGGGGAAAGCCCAGGGGACAGGGGGTGTGATCCTCCCCTGTTTATTCCACACACATGAATGTGGAAGAGACCAAGCTCTGCATCCTGCTAGTGATGCCCCTTCAGGGCTTTCAGCAGGGGATGATGAACTTCCCTCTCTTAAGGACTTCATAGCACTTGGGCTTTGGATTGCCCCTGGGAATTTGATTCTCAGCTTGGACAAACCAGCCAGGACAGAGAATCTGGCTCCACCCAGTTGTGGAGGACCCAGCTGTGCTGATCCAGCTGTGCTCATGGGTAGGAACACGTCCTGTCTGTGTTACCACAAGCACATTCACAGCCTGAGCTCCCACAAAGTGGTATGATTGCACCCACAACCATCCCAGCTGTCTGTGTATCCCCTAAATCTCTGTGCCAGAGTCCTTTGTCGCTTGGTTTAGGGTTCCTCTGTTCAACACAGTCCTGCTGTGAGGGCAGTGCCTGCTCTGAGAGCCAGCTCTCCAGACCACACGTGTGGCTGGTGGGGAGATGCAGCCATCGTGCCCCAGAGGGCACAGCAGGCTGGCCAGGGTGGGGGTACATCTGGGATGTACAGCACACACAGTGGCTCCGTGTTGTGCCTGTCTGGTGGGTTTGTTAATTACAAACGAAGAAGGTGGCTGCTGGCTTCTGAGACAATGAGAAATTGTCTCAGGTTTCAGGGAAAGCCTCTGAATGCCAATGCACCCCAGCCCAGGCATTGACTAATAGGCTCTCCAACAGGTGCTAATTTGAATTTACCTTGGGAAAAAGACGTGATGTGGAAGGCAGATTAATCACATCATCCAGCATTTGACTAAATCCATTTCTTGAGCTCTTTGATCTGTCCAATTACCTGCTACCAGGCTGCCTTGGAAAATATCTTCAGACCATAACAGGGATGGGTAAAAATCGTGAATTGGGACCCCCAGCACTCCCAGCTGGGCCAGTAAGGTGGGCAGCAGGTCCAGCATGGACTGGTGTGACTGGAGGATGAGCGATTGCTGGGGGCATGTCCCAGGCAGTGTGCCACAGGGTCCAGGGGGCTCCCAAATCTCTCCACAGTCCTGAAGAGGTCCTGAGGTGTGAGGATTTCCCATGCAGGTATGGAATGAATAAACACACGTGGACGATTGTATTCTGAGTGAATTGCTTACTGGAAAGTCAGGGAGCAGCCCAGGAGCAGGGACACAGAGGAAGGTTATTCACAGCTTGGGCTGTCCCGGTGGGAAGGCAAAATGAGCCATTTACTGGTGCTGGAGCCAGCACAAATCTGTGCTGCATGGAGACAGGGGCATCCCTGAGTGCACACACTTCTCCAGTGAGAAATGGCTGTAGTGAGCAATCTGAGGCCCTGCAGTGAGAACTCTTTGGGGAGAGAGACAGGCCATATGGGCCAGCACCCCACAGGGCTCCTGAGCAAGAGTGCAGCCAGCGAGCTCTCTGCCTCCTGCAGCCAGCATCCCCCCACCAGCAGATGCCCAAACACTTGTCCCCCTTCCTCTGCTGCAGAACACACTGCCCTGTGTCTGACAGACAGGTGTCTCCTCCTGATCCACCTGGGCTAAAAGCTGTTTTCTGCTGCTGTGAGAGAAGAGAAGATGCAGGAGGAGGATGCTCCAGTGGGTTGGGATTGAATCCCCAGCAGCTAAGTCACTGAGTACCAAGCGCAGTGCTGGGATCTCCGGGGGTGGTGCTGGGATGGGGTGACTGCACAGCCTGCTGCAGCCACAGGACCACTGCAGTGTGCAGGGCAGAAACCAGACAGAACCACCAACTGTGCCCAGTCTCTGCCTTCAACAGCTGCAGCGACAGCCAGCCCTGGGAGCAGAAACTGGAAAACAGTTCTAGAAGTAGCTGAACTCATCCAGGTCCTAAGAGGTCTGGTCCCTCATCCTCTCCACTCTAAGCAAAGGTGTGCCGTTTTCCTGCCAACTCTCTGGCAAACAAAGGTGACACGGAGGTGACTGTTTTGTGGAAAACAGCCCGGCCTGGAGGGACAGGGAGAGCTGGTGGGTGACCTAGCTGCAGTAAACCGATTCCAGCCCGTAAACAGCCTGAGGGGGCTGAGTTAATGGAGGAGATTAAACCAAAGTCCATGCTGGCTGCCAGATTTCCCTGGTGGTAAAGCTCCTCCCCGTGATGGGTGACTGGTCCTCTTATATTTCAAGCCAGCTATGCATGTCCCCAGGCTGAGCTCCCTCAGACCGGGCAGCACAGAGGGACCACACCATCCCCGCTCAGCCTTCCCCAGCAGCCCTCCTTTACCCAGCCGGTCCTTGGGATCTCAGGTAAAATCAGCTCTTCAGTCCCATAGATGGGGATGTTTCTGTGTAAACACAGCCATCCAGAAAGCCTGGGTAAATGCCTCTTTATTTTGCTCACAGCAGGCAGCTCAATTTGTCTCTAATGAGCAGGAGCAGCTCTCCTGCCATCACTCACAGCAATCACTCCGGACTCACCAGCTGCATACAGAAAGCTGGGTACCAGCGCACAGCCTGCGCCGGGAGCCATGCGCTCCCTGGGGATGCCAGCTGAACACCCTGACCAGGCCACCGTGCAGAGAGCAGGAGCTCAGTCAAGGACTTCATCTGACACAGCAACCCAGGACAGGGAGTTTCTTGGCTCAGGGGAATGGGGTCCCCTTAATCCTGTGGGAGCTGGCTGCTGGCAGTGCAGGCTGGGTGAGCACAGGCTGCCCAGAGACAAACCTTGGATGGCAGCTGCTGCTTTCATGGTGGCTTCCACAGAAGGACAGTAGGTTTTGGGGAGCAGCTGCCAACCACAGGCTTTCATGCCTGTGGCAAGAGAAATCCATGGCCTTGCATGCACATGAGAAGGTAATTTGCCCCCCTTCCTTCATTTTAAGCCTTCCTCCCCTGAGATTTTTCTCCCCCTTCATGTGTCTGCAGAGGAGCAGTGTGTGCTAACAGTTCTCTCTTAGATCAGAGGCCAGGGCTCATCTCCAGGAAGGAACATTGAGACTGAGACCCCTTTCTGCTCACAAAGACAGAATTTCTGCCCCTTGGCTGAGGATGCGACAGGACCAGCTGATGGAAAGCAAGATGCCCACTGTGGCCAGGGGCATCTCCCTGCCTCCAGCCCATCCCCGTGACACTGCAGGTGAGGTGTGTGTGGTACTGGGTCACTGGGTGAGGGGATCAGGGTGCTGCTGACAGCTGTGGGTGGCCAGCAGAAAATGCAGGAGCTTTGGGCCAACTGAGCAGTGCAGAGAGAAGATCTCTGGGTAGGTCTGCAGCAGGGCTTGAAGAGTCCCATCTGCCCAAAAGCACACATTTTGGACAAATCCCTGCAGAGCCACTGCCTAGAGGCTCCTGGACCTGGAATGAGTATTCAGGGAGCTTTCACTGGTCACTCTGCGTGGCCAGGATGGCATTCTCTCACTGACCCCACGGGCACTGGGGGGGCCTTGCAGCACCTCCAGCCTCCCAGTGAGTATGGGGATGAGCTGTGCAGTGTTTTTATCCACACTCTGGACATTTCAAAGGTATTCTGATCTTCTGCTGGTCTCAAGGACAGCTCCACCCAAGCAAAAAGAATTGCCATTGGTCCAGAGACTACCCAAAACTTAAAATTAAAAATTATTAAAAGCTTGCAAAGAAGAAGGCATTTGGAGTCCTTGCCCAAACCACTATCCTACCCCATATCACAACGTGGGATATAAAACTTCACTGCATCCTTATTCAGACTGAACAAGGCGACTCACCGCTAAACTAGTTGTTCTAGTTATCCCACTGCTTGGAGTACTTTCTCTACCTCCCTCTGCACAGGAAAAAAAGCACTGTTAAAACTTTGTGAGAGCTCCATTTCTCTTTTTTCCTGAAGTGCTTGGCCATCCTGGAGTGCAAGGAAAGGATCTGCCTTCAGCCCTGGCCCGGCGTCAGAGCCAGGCACCCCACGGGGGTTTGCACCAGCCCTCCTGCCTGAGATTTCTCCTATTAAAGAATTACAGTCAGGGATCCAAAGAATCCTAAATTAATCTTAATATTTATAATGGGCTCCAGAGGAGATGGAGCAGAGCAGCCACATATCAAAGGTGGCTGGTGAAACAGGAAGGCTCCTTGCAGCAGATCCCATAATTGACGGCACAGTAATTGGAACAGAGCTATGGCTTCTTGATGGAAGGACAGCTTCTGGGTAAGTAATGTAGGGGTTTTGTTACTAATTAGATTATGTTTTATAGCAGAGATATCCCAGAATTTAAAGCTACTTCAGTTCCTTTCAGTGCTTGCTTTCCTTCCCAGTACTCTTGCCTAAGTGTGTGTGTGCTGTCAGGGCGGTTTGGCTGGTGGGACAGACGGGACTGGCTGTTCAGTATGTCCTGGGTGGAGACACCCTTTTTCCAGCTAGTTATAATTTCCTCAAACTTTTCTCATGGTGGCATTTTTCAGGCACAGTTTTACATCAAGCTGCAAAAGTTTTGCACAAATTCTGGCCAGAAAGCTTTCTGAAACAGGAACTTTGGGGGATGGAGCTAGTGGGGAGAGGTCAGGAGGTTTGACTAAGCCCCAATGCCACAGATTTTCTATCCTTATGAGTATTCACCCACATTCATGTGATTTTATAAGCCTTAGTGTAATAAATAATGGTTTACTGTTGCCTGGCCTGCCCTTGCTGACTCTGGATGCACGGGGTCAACCCAGCACCATCTGGTTTCCTTCTCCTCCCCCTATCAGGTTGGATGGATCGAGGGAGCCAGAAGGGAGCTGAGGTTTCTGATCTGTCCTGTGCTTTCCTGAGCCCAGAGCAGGAGGAAGCAGCCTGCTTTGTGTGTGCAGCATGGAACGGGCTGTGTGAAGCTGTCAGGAGCTGGTCAGGATCTCAGTCAGGAGCAGGCATGAGTGAGAGGGAGGATGGCTGGCAGATGAAGCTGGGATTGTATTTTACTGTGTGTTTATGAAAAAGAATGAAACTGAAGTGATTCCACAGGGTTACAGTTAGAAAACAGCTACACAGGAGCTGCTGCACAGCCCAAGGATCCATTCCACGGCTGGAGGCAGTTTCTCTTGCTGCCCCATCTCATTCACTGCACAAACCAGACCTTCCCTAGGGTTGATCCCAAGTGCTGAAGGAATGCTGTTGCCTATGGATCCCTACTTCAAGGCTGGATGGAGTTTTGGGCATGAAGCAGAGGAGAGGTACTGGCTGATGCAGGATGGGCCGTGGGCAGAGTGCTGCCTGGAAGCTCAGTACCTGAGTTGCCTGGATAATCGCTGCCCAAACCAGTGCTGATCAAGTGCTGCATTTTCTGGTTATGATGGCACCTGATTTGCAGGAATCCCCCAAGTAAAAGCTGCAGCTGAGGCTCTCCCTTTAAGCCCTGAAGGTGCTATATGATTGTAAATCTTCCAGAAATCAGTTCCTTTTATAAACCTCATCCTCAGCACGCACCCAACACATTTACCTTTGCCTTCCGAATCCTCAGCATTTTTTTTCTGTACAATGAGGATAAGACCAGCCCTTCATCTGGGTGTCTGGAGATAAACTGAGCTTTACACAGCTTCATCTGTGCTGGTGATGAATACCCCAGAAAAGGCTTCTGGCAATGAGTCATTCCTTTCCCAGCGCAGGGTGGGAAATGCAGGCACTGAAAAAGGTGTCCTCTCTGAACCAGGACTAGGGATCTGTCTCTCATCTGCTCTGAATGCCAGGCTGCTCAGTGAGCAAGGAGGGGCCAGTAACAGCATTTGTCCCACCAGAGACCACCCTTCAGGCTGGCCATGAAAGCAAGCGGCACAGGACCTTGTCATTATGAGCTGAGGTAGAAGGTTGGGAGGAACAGAAGTTTTCCTTCCCAGGACTTCAGAGACAGCAAGAGAGTGAGTCCAGAGACCCCTGCTCAGAAGGCGCAAGCACCCACAATTTTGGATAAAGAGGGTCACCACCTGCAGAGTTAGGTGACGAGATGTGTCTCAGTACAGATGTACTGTCACTAGAGAGAGGGGATGGATGTCTCTGTCTCCATCTACCACATCAATAATGTGATCATCCTTTTCTGGAGCTACTCCTGATAGAATATTAACATGCCTGAATATGAAGAGTTCCTGCCAGCCCCTCATTCAAACTCGAGATGACTTTGCCCTCCAGGAACCGTTCTCAGTCCCTGCTCCTGGCCAGTGTCTTTCTGCTGCCTTGAAGCAAACTGCCTCAAAAGGAGCACAGGTGGCTTCATCGTCTGTTGATCCACACAGCAGCCACCACCCCTTGAGTATTCCAAGATGGGAAGCCTAGAGCATCTTTCCCTGTCACAGTGATGTGACCATCTCCTCTGTTGGAGCTGCCACTCGACTTCCCTGGTGGAAGATTTTCCAGTGACCAAGCGCCAGCCTCCTGTGCTTAGTGGAAGTGTCTGAGTCACTTAGCTGGGCAGGAACACTCCTCCTGCTGACCTAGAAAGCTGCATGGACCAGAGCACTCCCCTTCTTGTTAAAGGCCAATAACAGAGTGGAGAAACCTGAATGCTGGACTTAATCAGTCAAAGATGATGACCATCTGGCTAAGTGTGTTCTGTGCTCAGTGCACGTGACCCAGGAGTCAGCATAGAAGCAGCAGGTTGGCTGGTGGGGACAAAGAAGCTTTCAAGTGTTTTTAGGTCCTAGTGTGAGCAGATCCAACCTTCCCTGCCCTAAAAACGTGGCCTAGTTATTCTCCTTCCATTTCCCACTACAGCCTGGAATAGCTGTATAAAAAAACCCTCTGTATAACATTTCACTCTCCTTGGAGAACTCTTCAGATGAAACACTGCTAGATAGGTCAGCTCCTGGCAGATCAGCCTGCAGCACAGCTCCTCCTGACTTCCCAGCTCTGTGTTGGATCTACAAATCACAAAGGTCTGGCTGAGTCACTGCTGGTGCTGGGAGGTGTAGTAATGACCAAAGGTGGCCATTCCAATCTGTGCTGTTGTCACAACTCTTCTCCCAGGCTCCTTCAGTCTCCTACTGCTGCCACTAACACAGAAGGTGGGTGAAGTCATGGGTAAAAACCCAAGGCCTGGTGTTTTGAGGTCAATTTGAAGGAGCAGACCTGATACCTGCCATAGCAGAACCACTCCTTGCTGGAGAAACCTTTGGGGTCTGGAGGCCCTGAGTAATCATATCTGGCTAGAGAGAAAGTCCAGTGCCTGGGAGAATTTTCTTGGTAGAAGCTTCAACAGTGAAGTTCTTGTTCACCTTTTAAATATGTCAGAATTAGATGCCCCAAGCAAAAGCAAATCCCTTTATGTGCCTTCCCAGAGGACAGCTGGTCTTAGACATATTGCAGCTTGCACGGACTTTCAGCTCCTGAAGCATGGACAGAGAACCCTGGCCTGAAAGGACTGAGGTAGCTCCTCAGCTTTGCTGTAGCCAAGCAGATTTTTGATCACTGCAGGTGCCTCACTCCAAGGTACAACCCTAAAAATATCCCTGGGCAGATCCAGCTCCTAAGCAGTTCTGAGGCAGCAGTTTGGCACTAAATCTTCTGAAAGACCATCAAGTGAGCCCTGAGTGTATTTCTGACCTGATGCACTCCTGTGTCAAGCAAAAAAGAGATGGCAAGATGAGTAAAAACACTTCCTAGCCATGTTTGGGTGGTGAAGTGGCCAGGTCCTGCAGAACACTCATGAGATTTCTCCTCTGCCCCCGTTAGATCTCCCTCTCCCACAGCACCACTGCGTGGTTATGGCAGAGCTGAAGCACGCTGATCTTGTGGCAGATGCTGAGCTCTGTCACCAGCCTGAAGTTCAAGCTAAACTAAACAAAAAGTGCTTCCCAAGCCTAGAAGCAGAGCTGCTACCTGGCATTTCAACAAGTGTCCTATTCCCAGTTTGCTCCTGACTCACTCTGTGACTGGGGTGAGTCACTTCCGAAGGGCTCTCCTTCTAATGTCCTCTCTGCTCTGCAGGGAATGGTAATGCTTCTGAAGGCTTTTGCAAAGCTCCATTAATTATTAAATGCCTTTAAGTGTGTTACTGCCTGGGAGGAAATGCCTTGTGGAAACAGATCCCTCCTTTGTGGGCAGAAACCACTTCCAGGGTTGAAGTGAGCTTCAACTCACATAGGAGCTCATTGAGCTGTAGGTTTTATCTATGAAAATAGCTGAGAGAAAGGTGGTATCCTGTTCAAAGAACTGCTGAGGCAATAAGGCTGCATTAGCAGCCATACAGCATTTATTACTGCAAGAACAATCACCCATCTAGTCTGTCTTTGACCATCCAGTGATAGTCAGTCTGGCTTCAGCTTTCACCATCGGGTGGTTCTGAGGATGGATTAAAGAGCTCTTTAATACCCTACGCTACCCGCTGACCAAGCCACCTCTCCGTTCCCACTATGAACTAAAACCCTCAGCTTTGTAAAAACTTCACTGAAAAGCATTTCCTCAAGGCAGCTTTGAGCTGGGCTGCTTCTCTGGGAAGGCACCTGTATCCACCCCAGAAGCTGTGCTCCAGTTCCAGCTCTGATTGATTTGCATCATCGTGGCACTTTCTGTTCAAAGGACCTTGCCCACCCTTGACTCAGAACTTCCCTCTTGCCTTGCTGTTTGCCTCCCAAACCCTCTGTGTCTCAGCAGCACTTTCTGGATGGCTGAGCTCAGCCTGGGAAAGCCTTTTGTCTTGTGTTTCACCAAATGCCACTTGCAACAGCTCTTCAGAGGGTAGAACCTACTGAAACCCGCCCCAAGATCTGCCAGGTCCCCTCTGCTGCACCTCTTTAACACCAGCTTTCTCAAGGAATGATAAAAAAGGATAAAAATCTTAATCAGATTGTCAAGCAGCACATGGCCCAGTCCTGTAGCAAAGGCTTAGAGCATTGTGTCTACACATCATCCTCACCAGCCCAAACTGTAAGAACATTAAAGGATTCCAGTTTGACAGGATCTGCTTGTCTTAAACCCATGCTGACAGGTGTTAATTATCCTGCAGTCCTTTAATTTTACATGATATTTCAACATCTTTCTGAGGCAGGTGGGAGCAGTGCTAGTCCTTAGGTTTAGGAAACGCTCCCACACGTTGTGCTGGAGCCCAGGGGCAGGGGCAGAGCTCCTGGGGAGATGTGACTGATGGTGTTGCCACCCCTCTCTCTTGGAGTTCTGTCCTTCTTCAGACTTCAACAGCATCTTTGGGGTCCCCCAGCAGTGTTTCTATATTTTTAATTTGAAGAAGTGGACACAGTCCTGTCTTTATTCACATGTGAGGATCTCAGCCTTCCCAGAGAGAGGGATTGCTGTTTTGCTAATTGAAGGATTTTCTTCCCTGCAGCTCTGGCTCTGCTCTGCTCTGTGCCAACACTGCTGTGAGGAGGTGAGACCAGGACCTGCTGTAGGAGTGACCCGTGACCAAGCTGTCTCCATCAAGGAAAAGAAATGGCTTGAAAAAATCTATCCCTCTTGTTCCTCATGTAACCCCACGCCCATGCCATCCCCCACCCCCAGTCCTCCCAGTCTCTTTTGTTTGACAGAGCCCGTGCCCACAGCTGGCCTTGCCCTCCCATGCTTTGTGCTTCCAGGTCCTCAGTGAGGAGATCTGCTGAACCATGGGACTTGCTCGCCCTGGCCCTGTCCCACCAGGCAGGTGGGGCCTTCATAAGCACACCTTCCCCCAGACAGAGTGGGAGTGAATTCTGCCCTGCTCTGGGATGGTGAGTGCCAGTGGAGAACGGGGACCCCTGCGTCCTGGAAGATCTCCAGGAACAGGACGCTGGCTGTGATAGCCTGTGCTGGGGTGGGTCAGACACTCACTCTCTTCCATGACAGCCACCAAAGTGTCCCTCCAGTCACACATGTGAAGTCATACCCTACATTGGTATGACCAATAGAACTTCCCTCTTGTGTTGCTGTTTGCCTCCCAAACCACCTCTGTCTCAGCAACAGTTTCTAGATTGCTGAGCTCCGCGTGGAAAAGCGTGTTGTCTTGCACCTCCTTTTGCCACATGCCATTTGCAACAGCTCTTCAGAGGGTGAAACCCTCTGAAGGGACCTCACCTGGCATTGTGCCGGGCTGCCCAGGCACTGGGGACAACTCTGGGCCACCACCAGAGAACCTGCAGACATCACTCAGCGGGGTCAGTGAGGATGTCTCGAATGAAGGCTGGCTAATAGAGCATAAGCTCTTCACCAAAGTACTGAAATCAATTATTGCAGGAGTTGAAAACTCTGGGATTTATTGTCCTTTGAGGTAAGAATTGGCTCCAGCTTCATCTCAGTCATCATTGGCTCTCAACACCATAAATCCTGCTGTTCTCTTCAGTAGCTTTTATGAGAAGTGAAGAAATTAGCTAATTCCCCATTGCTTCCTCCCCACTTATTAGTGCTATAAAGGATTGGGTAATTATGAATAAAACTGCCAGGCAAAAATGAAACTTCTCCCTTAAAAACACATTTTAATTAACTCTGCTGGGTTCACGTGTTTCTTAGGAAGAGCTGATTACACCTTGCTGACTCTGAGCTCTGCTCCCATCAAGACAGGAGGCCCCAAGCACTAACCTGGACAAAGGGCTGCAGAAGGGCCTTGTCTTCTCCCTGGACCTGCCCTGGAAGATCATAGAATGACAGAACCATAGAATGTTTTGGGTTGGAAGGGACCTTAGATCATCTTGTTCCACTAGACCAGGTTGCTCAAAGCCCCATCCAGCCTGGTCTTGAACACTTCTGGGGAGGGGCCACCCACAACTTCTCTGGGCAACTTGTGCCAGGGCCTCACCACCCTCACAGTGAAAAATTTCTTCCTTATATCCAGTCTAAATCTACCCTCTTTCAGTTTAAATCCATTACCCCTTGTCCTATCATTACATGCCCTTGTAAAAAGTCCCTCCCCAGCTTTCCTATAGACCCATTCAGGTATTGGAAGGCCTCTATAAGGTCCCCTCAGGATGGTGACTGTCTTATCTTGGTGGTAGTGGGGTGTTACTTCTCAAAGCTTGTTTAATCTATTTATGCTGAGCAGCAAAGGAACAGAAAGCTATGCCTGAGGAAAGACCAAGGAGGAGAGCTTGGGGCTCGGTGATTGAGTGCCGGGGACACAATGACCTCTCCACCAACCAAGGCAGTATTGGGGAAGGATCCTTGAAGCACTAGCCCTGTGATGCTATCAGCAATCCTCTGAAGCTCAGAGAAGGGATGGGGTGAAGACATGGCACAGCTGGATAAGGAGAGTTCTTCCAAAGCACAGCAGTACGGGGACGGGCTGCCAGCAGCTCCACACTGGATGGAAGCACCACCAGCAGTGCTTGCCCTCCTTCCTCTGCTGTGGTGAAAGGGTGCTGATGCCTCAACGACTTTTATTTCCAGCAATCCTTCTCAATTACCAGCTATCACAATTTTAATGTAAGCAAATTTGCATAAGGCTGACGGCAAATTAATATGAAAATAGAGAGATAAAATTTGACATTTCCTACACAAAATGCAAGAGAAAAACCCTGCCATGTTTCCCAGCTAGACATAGTAGTATGAAACCCCAGGCGCAGAGCTGGTAGAGATGAAAATGCAGCTTCACCCTCGGTGGCAGCAGTGGGGGCTGTTTAGTGAGGAACACTCTCTGGCCCCCTTGGCACTTCTCACATCTGGGAAGAAGGATGGGGAAACCCCTGTCTTACTACGTGCTGTATTGCCAATAGCAAAAGCCAAGCCCCTGCCAAAGCCTCCAGCACTGTGGGACATTTCACAAGTCCCAACTTTCCAATCCAAGGCTCTCTAGATGGAGAACCAATCGTGGATTAAAGAAGGGCAACCTCAAAATGCAATCTTATAGGCTTCCCTGAGAAACTTTTACATCCAGCAGTAATATCTCTCTTCTCCTCTGCTATTTCCTGGCATGGTGATGAAATGCAGTAAATAAATATGTAAAAATAATGACTCTTCCAGACCTGGTAGCATTCATTTTAATAGATGCTATTTAACTACACACAGAAATATAGATATCTACCTTTCAAACGCTGGTTACAAAGATTGGGAAGGCTGCCAAGAAAATGGCACGCTTTTTTTCCCCCAATAGATATCAAAAAAGAAACAATTTTATATGTTGAAATTGCCTTTATTTTTTAATCCATAAATATTTGTTACTGACAAAAGTGGAAAAATCCTTAAGACCCTAAAGTTTACTAAACTGATAATATTTTTTGTTTACAGTACATACAGAATGTGCTTTTACAGGTAAGTATAACAACAAGAATAATACAGAGAAAAAACAGTCAAATACTGCTCATCTTGAAGCTTGTTTAATGGTTAACCAAGAGTCTGTGCAAAGTTACGGATACAAATGTACTTCCTCTTCAGTACTACTGTATAATAAACATAGAATCCAGAAACTGGGCTAAAGCACAAAAATATCCACTTAACCCCTCTTAGGAAATATTGTCCCCCAAACTAAAAATATTACAGTAAGAAGTGTCTTTCTCAGAGCCAAGAAATTCTTGCTACAAAAAGGTCTAAGGGGTTCGCAGGCGGAAGGTCGGGAGCCGCTACGAAGCACGTAGGCCGAAGGGCAGGGCGGCGCGGCCTGCGTCCCCCCGACGCGGAGGCCGTGGGGATGGAGACCTCCCGGACAGCGTGCAGTCGTGGTGGAGACATGGGACAGCGCTTCGCTCGCTGCTGGGAGCAGAGATCTCTTCCTAATTCACACCAACATCCTCCAATGGAATCATCTCCCCTTTCCCCCCTCCATACCAATGCCCTCCAACTGGATCATCCCCCTTTCCCCACCCTGCCCCCCCAATGTCCTCCAATGGGATTATCTCCCCTTTCCCCCACTCCACACCAATGCCCTCCAACGGGATCGTCTCCCCTTGCCCCTCTGGGCTGCCGGGTTTCCCAGCTGGGTCGTGAGCTTGGTGAGGACAACCCCTTGGCAGCCATGACCCAGTGAAGGGAGTGATACCTTCTAGGGACATACAACACAGAGGTGGCTGCTCCCCAAGAAGCAGCCCCCACATAGGCTTATTGCTAACAAACACTTGTTACGAAAATATTTAAGCCCCTTTCTCACCTATTTCCCCTACTGACTTTTCACTCATACGAAACACTTGAACATGAAATCTATATGAGCTAAATACACTCCAGCAGAGCCCCTCCTTCCAGACTAAGCACTACATCTGAAACAGAACTAGGACAAGCTATTTCTCCATCACAGGAACTGAAGATGGCAAATCGATCACAAATTAGAATGCTTACTTCAAATACAATTAAAGTTACCCTGTTTCATGGTGATTTTATTTGTTGTGGTGGAAGAAGATGAAGGCATCTTCCCACCTACCAGGAACTACCCATCTCTTACAAAAACTCTTGCAGATTCCTGGTAGGAATGCTTCTGACAGACACAAGAACAGAAATACGCATGCGGGAAGCCCAGGTTCATGGGACCAGCTTTGCAGCCAGCCAGACTAGCAGAATGGTAGACAGAAATTAAATCTAGGCCAGGAAAGGAGGGCTTACTCCCTGGTTACAGTCCCTGTTTCTTCCCACCCACCCCCCATCCCCAAGTAACAGATCATCATTTATAAAAGGAACGTTAAAACATTGAAAAATATTTCATTTTTCCTTAAAACACGATTCACTGGCATTAGAAGACTCTTATGACAAAATTTCCCTTCTGTGTGGTGATCTGTGTGGTTCATTAAAAATAGTTTTCCACATTTCTAAGAATAATTCAATATAGTTGGGAAGCTTAGATTGGTACGGGCTCAGTCAGAACTAGATGATTGCATTTTACAGTATGTATGTATATATATGTGTGTTTGTGGGTATATACATATACATACATGTATCTGCATTAATGAGGGACTTGTATAAAAACCAGGGCAGCTCACTAGTATCTGCTGCTGCTTGGGGAATGCAAATAATTATCAGTTTGTAGGAAATAATATAAAGTTTTCTACATCACCCTCCCCCAGTCCCTGCGCATGCACTCTGGGAACTGGACTCTCCACAGATGTGTGTTTCCACCTGTGGGTTGGAGAAAAAGACAGATCAATTCTTCAGAGTATATCAGATTAATCAAGGCAGAGTATATTTTACTGTACAGAGGAATGTGACTGCTTCCTGCTTTTCTCCTGAGAGCAGAACATTGCGGTGACTCAGACATGAGGAGAAGAAAGCAGAAAGGTCCAAGTGCAGGTTACAGCATCCCTTAGAGATGCTGCCTGCTAGGGACCCTGACCAGAAAGAGAACAATGGGAAATCAAGGGAACTGCATCCCTCCACTCCAGCACTCTCATTCTGGACAGACACTGGATTGCAACACATCAGACGTGATGTGGCAGGACAATGGTGACGAGCAATATTCACAGAAACACTTTACTGTTCTACAGTGTCTGTTGTGAGAGGGTCTCAAAGCACTTCATTGACATTATGGCATGAACCCTCATCATGCCTCTGTGGAATAGGAAAGGGTCACCATTATCATCACATGTTGACCATGGGGTAACTCGAAGTGCTGTGGACCAGGCTGTGGATCATGACACCCAGACCTGGACCAAGTGTCCTTTCAGCATCAAACTTTCACAATGAGGAGTAAGGGGAAAAAATAATCATGTAGGAACACCTGTGTGAGCTGAAATGGCACTGCTCCAGCTCCCAACCCATTCCAGCACACAGACCAAGCCATAGGAACACATGGTGCCCAGGAACAAACCGTGGTCATCCAGGGCATGGTGCCTTCCCAAAGAAATTTACTGAAAATTTTCTCTGGTGGTGGCAAAGTTCCTGGAGAGGTTTGGCCTAGAAAGGCTTTCTGATGGCTCTTGTGGGACACATCTGCTTGAAACAGTTGAGTGGGTGGAAAAGACGAGGAAATGGGCGTTAAGATTTCTTTGGAGGACTATTGCCCAGGTAGGACAAGTTAGCCTGTTATTTTTGTCAGTCAGGAGAAGACTCCGAGGTCAAATGGCCTGGAGCACAGCACAGCGTCAGCATGGGCCACCATATCTGCATCTGATCCAGCAGCTTCTGAGTTCATAAATGGAACATTCAGACGAAGACTAGAGCTTGAGACATAGAGCTACAGAAATGGAAAGACAGGAGTGTTCACCTACCCGTGGCCTCACACGGTCACCTTGGCTCCTCCGGCTCTGCCACCTCAACTGCTGGAGACTCTAGGGTGGACTCTCCTCTCCCACACTGTTCACATATCCCTGCTTGCAGAGGGGAAGATCCTGGGTTTACCTGGGCCAAGAGAGAATGGAAGAGCCCCAGAACCTCAGTAAGGACTGCCTCCCCATCAGCCACATGCGTTTCTCTTCTCTTCACAAGAGTCACAGACTTCGGACTATGGGAAGGTCAGCAAGGGCAATATTTTCACAGGGCTTGCCTTCTGTGAAGAAATATCCAGTGACTGAGCTGAGGAGCTTGGAGGTAGTCAGGGGAGAGAAGTGTCCATCAAGGGAAGGGCTCAGGAGATGAGGTGTGAGCCTTTTCTCTCTTGTCCTTCCCATGCCATGAACTGATCCTGATCCACAGACAGTATTTTGTTGCCCAGAATGATTTTGCCCAAGCCTGCATGGTAATGACCATCTGAGCCATGGAGACTCTTATTCCTTCCCAGCTCAGTTTCCGTCAAACAAAGCCCCAGTACTTCTCAGGGATAGAGTCTTTTCTGAACACAGTCTCCATCAGGTGGGGCAGAAGAAAGCTCATGAACTGGGACCAGCAGCCCCAGGACAGTCTGGCAAAGAGAAAGGCCACATGGCCACCCTACTGAGGCCTACCTCTCAATCCCACCAGGAGAAGACAGCACGCTCCTCCTGCGTGCCCTGCACCAGAAAAACCTGGTGCTGCATCATAAGCCACCAGGTAAGACTCACAACAGCCTACAAACATTGTATGCTACAGGACTGACACGTCGAGCTGGGAATATCATTAAGGCCAGGAGGTGGGAGGTAGAGGGGAGGGAGGAGGGCAGAGCTAATTTAAATGAAGTTTAGAGAAGAGCCATGTAGGAACAGACCTAGTGTAGGACGTGAAGAGAGAAGTACTGTATGGGACTGTGTTTACAGCCTGAAGTCAGTCAGCATTTCACCCGGGGGAGGGAGCACGCCTGCCGTTCACGTTGGCAGTGGTGTGTGTGTGTGTGGTGGGGCTTTGAGTGCACGGTGCATGGGGTACTGGAGTGCGTGCCACTAACAGCAGTGCAGCACTAACAGTAACAGCACTGGGTCTGGCCAGCCTTCAAAACCTCTGAGACCCTTTCCTGGCTGTGGAGGGATGCTCTAGTGTGAGTTAGTTCTACAGAGTTTGACAGGAACAGAAATACGAGGGGAAAAAATACCCCAAACCAAAGCCAAAGCCAAAGCAAAACCAAGAGAAACCAAAGCAAAGCCCAATCTGGCTCGAAAGCCAAAGATAAAACCCTCACAAATTCTGGACCCACGAGTCTACATTTTAAAGATTTTACAAATATACAGTATCTAATTAGCATTATATGAGATATACAACATGCCCATTTATTATAATTATGCTGGATATATAAT
Organism: Hypotaenidia okinawae; assembly: GCA_027925045.1. Taxonomy (NCBI): domain Eukaryota; kingdom Metazoa; phylum Chordata; class Aves; order Gruiformes; family Rallidae; genus Hypotaenidia; species Hypotaenidia okinawae. Next base: position 3,893,991 of record BSDF01000018.1, read on the forward strand.
TCATATGCATGAAATGTAACTGTCTCGATGGTTAGGACTGGTACTCAGTGGAACTGGAATTTGGAAGGTTTTCTTGGGGGGCCATTACATGGAGAGAAGGTCATGGAAAGTTACCGACCTGCTTTTTGGTAGACAGACACCCTCAGCTCTGTGCTTCTGCTAAGGGCTAGAAAAAGATTTGCTACATATGGAGTTCTATGGTGTAACCAAGAGGAGAAAACATGTTCAGAAACGGGGGAACTGGGCTGGTGGAAAATGCTATCGGGAAAATAAACTGCTGGGGAGAAATCCAGGCTGGGTGACACATGTGGGCAGCCTTGCCTTGCCTTGCCTTGCAGGGGTCTCAGTGGAGTCAGGACTTCCCCCAGCACAGGGCAGCAGTGCGAAGCTGAACAAACCCTGGTCCTCTAAGTTCAGCAGTGGCGAGAAGCTGGAGGAAGAGAAGCCCTATTCTTCCTTCCTATTTACACGTCAGAGACACCAAGGTACTAGAATGAGTGGAGAAAAGGGTATAACAAGCATTTCAGCGTATTTGTGCTTATTGAACACATCAACCCCACTACTTCCTACACTGAGAGAGCAGGCGATTTTTAGGCACTAGTATATTTTTATCTTATGAGTATATTTAATATAAACTAAAACTTTATTTCTCAGCCAGGCTATTCTTGTCCCTAGATCTGCCAGTCCCCTAGGAAGGTCTTCCCTTGAATCTGCTCCAAGGGTGAGGAAGAACAGAAATATGGGTGCTGGCTGATACCGAGTGGTCTGGAGGTGATCCCCAGCAGCCAGAAGCTGATCTACTTGCTACGGAAAGGCCAAACACGAGGGGCTGGCATGAGGAGCAAGAACAAGGCCCCTTCCCACCAGGATGAGGTGCTGCATGTCTTCCCCCTGCCTTGGGCTGCATGAGACTGCTTCTATTTGTAGCAACTGAAAAGTCCTGAATTCATAAAAAGAATGAGATGATGCAGGTGAGCCCTTGGAAGGAGCCATCTACTGCTATGGCTTTCTTTGACAGAAACTGATGCACGTCAGGAAATCCCCTCTTATCATCCCTCACTAACGTCTGCTTGCTTGCTTGGGTTCTTCTGATGTCACCGATGAAGGGGTGGCTTTAAAAACAACAACGTGGGTGGGACTGTCAGAGAAGTCTTTTCAGACACTGAGTTATTAGAGGTTATCCTGGCCTATAAGGCCACTGCAGTACGGGGTGCTGTGGCCACCCCAGTCCTTAATGAGTATCTACAATGCAGGAGGTCATATCAAACAGTCACCTCTGTTTTGCTCGCTGTGCGGTAGTGATGGTGGTGGCCAGGGATATAATGCAGTTGTTCTACCGTGTTGTGCCGCCGGGAGGCGAAGGCCTGGCGCTTGGCAGAGGTTGGGGTCATCCCTAAGGTATTGTACAAGTTATTTGAGGCACTAGGATGGGAGTGCATTTTTGTCATCCTGTAGCGATCCAAGACGGGTGTTGATACAAAGACATCTGTGTGTGACAGTGCCCGTGACATCGACTGCTCGGGGTACCCTGACCGCTCCGGGGAGAGCAGGGGGTCCTGGGAGTGGAGGCGCTCCGCGGACAGGAGCTGCTCGTCTGAGAGGATCCGTTCATAGGACATGCTAAACTCTTCAGGCATGATCCTCTCAGGAGACAGCACCCTGTCCTGGGACATGGCCCTGATGGGACGGCGAGGCCTGTCCCTGTGGTTGGTCTGCTGAGACATTTTGATGACGTTGATAGGGAGCGTGCCCCGGGCCGCCAGGTCGGGCAGATGTCTCCTCCTCATGTAGTATTCATCAGCCTCTTTGTCAGCTGTGGGAAAGGAAAGGGAACGGTTAGAAGGGTCAGAGCCTTGTCCCGTGGGCTGAAAAGGGGCTGTGTACAGCACACAGCCTTGGAGCATCCTCCAGGTGAGACCTGAGGGATCATCTACCAGCAGCTGGACCTAGGCATGGACATCCACGCCAGGGTGCTGCCATCAGAGAGACACCAGCCCTGTGAGGGTTGTGTCACCACGGGCTCAAGGCAGACAGAGTTATAACTGCATGCAGACAGGTGTAAGTCACTGTGCAAGGCGTCACACCTCACACCATGACACAACACCCTCCATACGCTGTCGAGTCCAGACTGTGGTATCACACAGGCCGCACGATCAGCAAGTTATGGAGAAACTGTCAGATGTCACCTTCACAATACACGTATAAAGAAAGCACAAGGCAGGTGAGCAGAGGTGGGCAAGGTCCCTGTTTGAGGAAACCCACACCTCGTGTCTGGCCTCAGATGTGGACCTGTGCTGGAATCCAGAGGTGCCCTCATCACATTTTTAATTACTATTTTTGATTATTTTTAAATTTGGGCATGGGATGCTCTCTTTGAGGTACTTATTCTCCCCCCTAAGGTTTCATTTTCCATTTTTTCAAACACCTTGGGTGCTACCATAGAATTCATCCCATGCAATGTTTCTTTTTTCTTTCTCAGTTTGCTTCTCCTGTGTTTCAAATAATCTCTTTGTTGCACAGGAGCTCATCACACACAAACACAGAGGCACACACACCACCCATCCCCACCCTCTCTCCTTTTTGGCTTTCAGACAGAAAAGGCCTTATGACTTTTTTGGCCTCAGACTCAGAGGGGATGTTGGTTGCTGCAGATGTACCCTGATACAGTACTTTAACCCCACAGCACCTCTGATGATCTGATTCAACCAACTTGTAATTTGAAGAAAAAAACTCCACAATTATTCAGATTAAAAAACCAAACAAGCAAACCAATGAAACACAAAACCTTTCCAGTAAAACCCTTTGGTGTTCAAATGTCTTCATTTGGGGTACTGGGATTACCTACCTGGAAGGAGGATTAACAGTCCTGGGGCTTCAAGCCCAGCGCAGCTTGTGAACTGTCATGATGTACCTGTGGCTGCAGAGGTGGAAGGCACTGGACATCAGTCCCTTACCAGAATTATACTGTCATAAATGGGAGAGAACAATGCTGGCCTTCATGGGCCAAGGGATGGAGGCCCAGATAATGCTCAACACTGATCATCTCTAAGAATCATCCTCCTCCTCATTTCTTTGTCTGAAATGTTTTCACAGTGTGTCCAAAGTCATCTCCCATCCTCTCTGGCTCACAAGAGACTTCAGAAGAGCCCAGTGTGAGACTCATGCAAGACATCTGACAGGCATCTCTCCTTGGAGAGGACAGCACAACACCCACTGGTGTGCAGGGCTGGGATTCTTCATGCAAAGGTAAAGTGGTGGGCACCACTCTTGCTGCCAACCTCTTCTTTCCACCCTCACACCACCTAGGCACAGGGATCACTCAGAGCTCTCCTGTACTGACATGCTTGCTGCTGATGGGATTTGCTCTCCAGAGGATATGTTGTAGGAATGAGTAGGTTGTGGTTTTTTGATCAAAACATTGTTGGAGGAGTATCTCATTGCAAATGTCAGGCAGCAGCTTCCCTGGCCTCAAATCCTTGTGTCTTTAAAATCACCTTCTAGGAAGCCTGAGGAGGACAAGGGAAATTCCATATGGCCAGAGTAATTTTAGACATTATTTATTTTTCTATAGTGTGGCCACAGATAGCCTTGCACACACGTTGTGTGCACAGGCTTGATAATGATGCTTCAGGCTGGGTGCAGTGCAGGAGCTCAGCAATTAGCACTCTGGCACTTGGCCTCTTCTCTGGATGAGAGAAGTTCCAGTGGATTTGCCCAAGTGATTCTAAATAGATGTAATTAAAGCAGGGAACATCCAAAATGGAGCTGTGCTTGGATGCTCACACCTGGCTGTGGTAATTGCCAGCAGGAGCTAAACCAGCTTCTGTGAGGTTTGCAGTGGTCTGGGTCTGCTAGTGAGGCAGCAGAACCAGCTGCTTAGAAGTGGTTTGAACTTGTTGCTTGCTCATTTGGATAAAAAATGCAACATGCTCTACACTTTAAAAAGTTTTGCCAATTACAAGCATTAAAAATATCCTTTCCTTCCCTGTTCCAAAGCCATAAGCAGTGTGGACATCTGCATGGGCTGTTGCTGGCGGTGGCTAAGCCATTCAGGGAGCTGATTTAATTTCAAAGGTGTTTCTAAGTTCATACAGTCTGTCTCCTCCTGTGATGCTGAGAGACGTGTTTAGATGTTGGCAGAGCTATTCAGGAAAGATTTTCAGGTGCAGACAAACTTCACATCTCCTTTTCAAAGGATTCAAAGCCAGGCAGTGAACAGCATGCTGGCTGAACAGGCACCAGACAGATATTTAACAGCCCGTTGCTTCTGAAAGGTGGTGTCAGTTTTTGGGCACTGGTGAGCCAGTCATGGAGAATGTGACTCAGTGAGAGGCCAAGCGTGCTGCACGGCCTTTGTGGGGAAGGAGAAGCTGAGCACATCTCTCTAACCCCAGTAGTTCAGGCTTTGGGACTAGAGACACCAGGTGACTCACCCACAGGATAGGGTGGGAACTGTGGGCACCTGATTGCACAGTTTGCCAAAATCAAAATGCCTCCAGGACCTGAAACCATCCAGCCTGATCTCACCCTCATTGCACCAGCAAGTTCCCCGGGATACGAGGCTCTGATACTGACACCCCTTATCTTCCCATGGATGTTCATACGAAAACTGACATTTGTAATTTTAGCCCAAATAAAACTCCAATCAAACAGGCTTCTCCCTTGTGGATGTGCTTAGAAATTAAAAAATGTGTCCTAAGTGGATTCCAAAAGGCCAGAACTGATGAGCAGACAGAAAGAAATCACTGGTCTATTGACTGACAGACATTTCCATTGTCTGTGCAGGGATTCCCTCTGAGGGTGGATGATGGTGAAGAGTTAAGGGAGAGAGGTTTTCCAGTATCAGATAGTACCATCAAAGCTGCTCAGGAACACAGACAGTTCATCACTGCAGTGTGCCAAGGGAAAAACGCCTGTGGTTGGGATCAGGAGATCCAGATGTAACCAAGGAACAGAGCTCATGGCAGTAGAGGTGTGCACAGGATGTCAGGCTCCAGTTACAGAACACCTGCTCTCTGTTCTCCAGCACAGCTGAGCACATGCACATCAAATGGATGTGCCTTAATGTTAAACATGTACATAAATCCCACGCTGGAGTGCCAAGGACTGGGCTGGTCTCACATGGTACGTTTCCATCCCAGTTTCTCTTCTGAAACACCTTCCACAGAGGTTTCTTATGGACAGTCCTGACAATTTTGTGTTTCTCACTTACCTGGCCAAATAAGGAGTGCAGGTTTGATATGTATTAAAGGAGTGGGATCTGTTCCTCATCCTCACCTACCTTCAGTGAGGCCACTGCAAATATTTATATACCTAAGTTGTTCCTCTAAATGAGGCAGTGTGAACGCACAGCAGAATGTGTTCATGGAAGCAGACATCCTGCAAACCCAGGGTCAGTCTGGAGAAAGCATTGGCCAGCACAAATATCACCTAGTTCATAATCCCACCCAAGCTGACGAGTTTCCCATCAGCAGGGGTGATAGGCAGGAAAGTTGGCAGAACAATGCAATGCATAAAATAGCAAGAAAGAACAGCTAGTGACTGGTGTGGATGGGGTAGTGAGCAACATACTGAAATACCAGGAGAACACCATGGACCAGTGCACAGCACAGGTCAGGAGCAGACTGGACACATACACCATGGGACATGGCAGCACTGCTCAAGGCAGGTGGATGTGCTTCTACTGAAACAGATGGTCCCAACTAGTTCAGCAGCTCTCTGTTGGCCTGGGCTTATCATCTGGTTCCAGCTGCCCCCATGGATATCTGCCCTGGGCACACCAGGGTGTGCTCAGCCGCTCTAAGGCAGCCAGCTTGGCTCATCTAGAGTCCAGCAGAAAGAGAAAGGATTCTCAGATGACTCTATCAGGAGCAGATACGGGGTGGAGCAGTGAGAGGCAGCACAAGGAGATCGGTAAGCAACCAACCACATGTGCTCGCACAGGAATGAAGTGACTCTTCCTTTATGCTCTTCCTTGATGGGAAGTGACAGCCAAAAGAATCATCACCGGAGACGCCAGCTCGGGCAATGCAGCGACAGAGGGAAGCAGGGTATTGCCTCGGCACTGTGCCCACTGCGGCCCGCAAGCAAACGAGACACCAAGGAAATGAAATGAGCTGACACCTACTTAGTCTCTTCAGAGAAGAATATTTACTTGGGTTTGTCTTGACGGCAGACTCATAGGATGGTGGGAGGTGAGAGAGGTTCTGGAAGGAGCGGGAGAAGGACAGGTCGTAGGGCTCGGTGGCAGAAGTCAGGATGTTGTTCATTCGTGGCTTGTCTGCAAAGCAAAAAGCAAGAGAGAAAAGCATGACTCCAGGGTGCACCACGCCAGGCTGAGAGGGGTGAGCCCTTCCGACAAACTCCAGCAGGAGAACGGTGTCTGAGCCACCCCAGTGACAGGCTGTTGGACAGAATTCAACTGGGCACCCGCAGGTCAGTGGAGGATGGAGCCTGTGGTGTTGCTTCCTCGGGATTATAGAGAGAAACAAAGAGCTGCCTCCAAAGCGGCCCAGCCCGTCCTCCTCACAGTGGGACTGTGGGTCTGCTGGGCTGTTAGTCACCTCGGTGACCGTGGAGGGCTGTGGACTGACCCACTGCAGCCTACATGACTTCAGGTAGCATCACCTACCTGTACCCCAGCAAGCTGCCCCCCTCAGAGCCATGGGATTGAGTCTATGGGCTTATTGTATCTGGGGCTGAGAGTCGAATTCCTCTCTCATCATGCCAAATCTCTGATTAATGCCCTGAACCTGGAGGCTCCGGGGCAAAGCTGTTCCATGGGGGTTCTGGTGGGCTCCAGAGATGGCCATGCTTCTGCTGCACAGAGGAGAGTGGGAAGTTGAGCTGTGGGGTGCACATATGGGTGCAGACAGAAGTCAAGGCAAGGTTTGGAGAGGTTCCTGAAGTAGAAAAGGAGGTGCCCCTCTATGTATTTTCATTTTGTTGGTCACTGAGGGGAGTTCCCAGCTGCTGTCAAAATGCCCATTGTCAGACTGCTTATGCTGAGGGCACTGTCAATAAAGATTAGCACAAGGCCTGGATGTTAAAAGTCAAGTCCACACCATCTGTAAAGTTTTTTGTGGTATTGAAATCATGTCCCTTAGCTGCAAGCTGAATGGGAAACGGCCTTTCATCAGCTCAGCCAAGGGACAGACCTGTTGAGTTGTATTTATAGCTCCCAGGTGTTGAGATATCTAAATAGGCAGACATAAGAGTTTTAAAAATAGCAGGAGCTTCAATTATTAGAAGCAAAGCTAGAACAGACTGCAGTGGACTCTGTGAGAGCCTGTGGCAATGATGGGATTGCATTAGCTGGGTCAAAAGGCCAAGGAGGCAGCCACTTCAAGTATGGTCTGAAAATGGAATCAGAAGGCCAAGGCCTCTGACACAGCTGAGGGCAGAATGCTCGAGTCTTGGGCTCACCCACTGCTGCTGTGCAGCTCTGCAGTGTGCTCGTGAAGAGCAGTGCAGCCTGTGCTCAGGTCACACTCACCCTTACCCAGCTTGAACCCTGGACTGGCTGTGGCCACAGCACAGCTTCTGCCTACAAGTACCTGGGCAGCAGGAGAATTTCACCTCAGCCAACGTGCTGGCTTTGTGCAGTGTCCAACCATTTGTTAACTACCCCCATCTCCCACGAAGGGTCGACCAAAACCCACCCAGGGGGTGCAGGTATTCCTGAGGACATCTTCCCAGAGTCACAAATTAAAGAGTTTCCTGGGAAAAAGAACTGTTCTGGGGTGGTGAGGCCATCTCCTTCCCTGCTGCCTCCCTCCTGCATGGAGTCCTGTCTGTGTTACACAGCAGACTGTCCTCCTCCTCCTCTCTGCCTGCTCACATTTCACTACAGACTTGGTGCTGTCTGTTGCCTGCAGATGGACCCAGCAGTTGCCAGGCATGTTTGTGTGTGGAGATGCAGAGCTGCCTCTGCAACTGGGACTTCCCCTGGATATATTGTACCTTCTGTCACCTACCCTCCACGTCACACACATGCTCCTCAGTCAAGGACAGGCTGAGACAGCCTTGTCTCCTGGCACAAACCTGGTCATGACTTCCCAGACCAGCGTGGTCAGAGCACTTCTCTGCAGCTCTCACCAGCCACACGCTCAGAGCTCAATTCAGAGGCACCCAAGCCATTTGGGATATGCCAGGGTGTTTAAGACACCCACAGAGGGCTGTAAGGAGTGACGTGGGACCTGCCAGAGGTCTGATACCACCCATGCTCAGGCATTTGAATTAACAACTACCACGTCAACAAACCCAACGTTTGCCCTTCCCAGCCCTGCTGCCACTGATGGTCCATGAGCTCCCTCACAGAGAAGCTTCCTGCAGAGCACATCACAACAGTGCTCTCTTCCCCAGCTTTGCCCAGGGCATCACCATGATGGAGGGACAGCTTCCCCTCTCCTTGGGCACCAGGCTGGCACCAGCATGGCATACCCCATCTTGAGCAAGCTGCCACCACTGCCAGCACAGCAAGGTGATGCTCCATCAGGAACAGGGGCTTGATGCCAAGCTCCTGCATGCTGTCCTCTGAGCCAACTGACTGCCACTATCAGCCACCCCACAGGAAAAGAAGAGCCCAGCTCTGTGCCAGAGCATCACTTTGCTCTCAGTTCTGAGAAATCACAGGGTGCTTCCTGACAGAACTGAGCAATGGTGAAAATTTCCTCTTAACAATGCAATAACCAGCTTGGTTAATAAACTCTTCTTGCCCATTGCCTATGTATATCTCTGCGCTCCTGGAACAGGGTTATTGTCTGGCAAAGAGAACAGCCCCCAGTGAGCGTGTAGCTAATGTGTCATCTCTCTGAGAACATTATTTTCTTGCTGATGACTTCAAGCCATGTCTAATAGACTGACTGCAGGATTAGGAAGTGCATCACATTCATCAGGGCACTGGAAACAATTGATTAGATATTATCCAGTAAACAGAGACTCTATCAGCACTGAGACTGTGTCCCCACTCCTATTTGCACTTGTGTGGTGAGGACCCTAGGGTAACATCTCTTTGCAAATTTCTCAGCCAGAACCTGTAGCTAATCTCCATTTTCATGGGGGTTTGGACAAGCTGAAATAAGCCCAGTCATATGTATGGAATTTGTGTTCAGTGCCAAAGCAGGAGCATTAATTGACTGCTTGCATGAGGTGTGTGAAATTAGGTGCCACACATTTATCTGATGGGGCTGTGCAGAATCAGTGCATCTTCTTACTGCTTTTTCCACCCAGTCAGTAATGATTTTGGCAGATGAGAAGCCACCTTGAAATCCACTGCCCATCATTCAGCAAAGTAAGGGATAAACTAGAATGACCAAAGATCATTTCAGATGTCTTTTGCATAATGCAGTTCAAGGGCAAGATCAGGTAACTGAGAGACTCTGAGAAGGAGAAATATCCTGTGCAATTTATATTCTGGGAGCAGTCCAGCAGAAGTTTCTTAGCATTTCTTCACTCCTGCAGTATGTTTGAGTAGTGATTTTCTCCTGCCTCTCCCCTTCCTGCTGTGGTGTTTGTTGGCTCCTATGGAAGATGCAGGACATGATGTAAGTAAAAAGCTCTGCCTGTTCCCTGCAAGGCAGCTGAGGCTGGATGCTGTTCTGTGCCCCAGCATTTCCACTCCTTCCAGTCCAGCTCTGCATTCTGGGCAATGTGAGATGACCACTGCAGAACGGAACGCACGGTGTCCAATGGTCACTGGGGTTACCTCTAGCCCACGTTTTCCTCACCACCATCCTGCAGCCACCTGCCCTGGTTTGCCTCTCTGATCCATCCTGCACTCTGGGCACAATCTGCAGAGTTCTTCACAGAGGAACATGGAGGAGAAGCTCCCCCAGAGCACAGCACATACAGCAGAGATGGGGACATCATCCAGCAGTGTCACTTCTCCTGGTTTCTAAATCCTCTTTGCTACAGCCTTGAAGCAAACACAAGTTTCTACAGCCAATATAACATCTGACAATTCTGCTGGCATCTCTGTGATTAATCAGCAGGAGGCTCAGCTCGACATCATTTCCCTTCTACTGGACACCAGTGGTTCCACCGTGCCCTGGACAGAGTGCTGTGCTGCTCCAGCCACTGGCAGGGCTGGCAGCGTGGCACAGCACTGTCAGACACTCAGCACAATAAGCTCAGGAAGGGAGAGCTCCACATCTTTGTGGAGAAAGGGTCTCCCTTTGCAGTTGTAATCTCTCTTCTGGGGCACCTACCAAGCATTAACTGTGCATCTCTTCTGCTTCATGAGCCAAAACTGCTGGGCCAGTCCAAACCCTGTTGTATTTCCATGAGAACCAGTGGCTCAGGAAGGCTTCCCTGCTCCATTCAGACCAGGTTCTTGCATAAACACTTGACCAGGTGTGGGGCTGGCAGAGAGCTCTGCCCCTGAGGCACCAGGAGCACTGCCTGTTTCCTGCTGCACCCAGTATCCTGAGAGGATATATGGCCTGGGGCTGGCATGTCACCCACAGGGACGCTGGGGGCTGCAGTTCCCTCTATGCATTTGGGGTTGTCATTGCAGCTGGCCTCTGAGAGGACATTTGGGTTCCCTCCTCTGCTTTATGGATGCTCTCAGCTGCTTTGCAATGGACGAAGGAAAGAAAGTGGCTGTAGTTGGAGACCCTCATTTCACTGTCAGTGCTGTGCACAGGGCTCAGGACCTGTGTTAATACTTCTAAAGCTGGAGACTTGTGTAGATTAGACCCCAAGTCTCCTTGATGTGCCATGGTCTGCCCCACTCCTTGGAAGACAGTTGCTGATTCACAGGGTGTTCACACCAGGCACAGAACTTCTCATGTTCGAGGGCAGGAGAAGATGATGCCCAAGGCAAAAAAAAAAGGCTTTGAATTTCTGGCAAACTTTTAAACAAAGCTCAAGTGGCAAAAAGGATGTGCTCTGTGCTTGCATATGAGCCTGCACATATGCTGTGTGAATTTTGCAAGACATTTCCACAGATGCCTTTTAAAGCATTCACCCAGAGAAAGCAAACAATGTCACCTAGGAGAAGCTGATACAACCAAGCCTTCTGCTGCTCAGCTTCAGCTCAACATAGCTTCAGTCCTCTGTCAAAGCACACACTGCTCCCCCAGCAGTGCCTTCTGCTCAGCCATTTGAAGGCTCAGGCACAAAGTCTTCTCTGGTTCTGATGCAAGATCTTACAGAGGACCCCGTTCCTCAGGAAAATCTGGCTGCAGCTGATGAGGTTTGGTAGCCTTCTGTGCCAGGGCTCTGCACCGCCTGAGCCATCCTGGCAGTGACATGCTGTTAGAGCAGGCAGAGAACTGATGTTCACAGGAAATTTTCTAACACACATTCTCAGTGTTTGCAGGGGGAAGTATCTGTGTTTTCACACTTCTTTTCCTGTTACAAGCAGGGTTATTAATAGGCTTTTGCATCTCTCATGAAGAAACCCAAAGAGCTTTGTGCATTTCCAGGTCAGATCCGCCGTGGTGTAAATCAGCAGCTCCCTGGTGAATAGCTGCCCTCATTTATATGAGCTGGAGATGTGGGACTTTGGATTCAGTCAGTGATAAAAAACCCCTCTGCATATCAGGGTGGTGCTGGGATTGGGTCTTTCCGTGCTCGTGGCTGAGACTGAGCAGCTCTCTGGAGGTGTAAGATGCAAAGGAGGTGAGGTGCATCAGCACACTGCAAGATGATGCCCTTAAAAGCTACAATATATGTACACACAACATCATCATACACCTGAACAGCATCACCAGGGGCTATTAACATGAAGATGCTTCTGAGTACACAGAGTGCTTAGCTGAACACATCGTGGTGGCACGCTGCAACACAGGGGGAGAGGAATAATGCTGCCAATTGAAATCAAGGGAAAGCTGCAGAAGGTGGAATTGGACTTTAGTAACCATGCAAAAGATACATTGACTTCTCCTTGGGTGCACTGCCTTTTCGTGGGGATGCAGAAAACAACACATAGCTCTGGTGCCAGAGCAGCCAACGGGGCAGAACTGGGACTAGGACCCATTCTTGCTGAATTTGAGACTCTACAAGCTGAAGACCATCACCCTGTTAACTCTGGCAGTGGTCCAGCCTCAAGGCTGCTGCATGGAGGGAAAGCTGGTTGGAAGAGGAAGATGCATCAGCATCTTTGGTCCTGGCAGCAGGCACACAAGGTGAGCCAAAACTATCTCTAGCTGCTGAGGGAAAGAAAACATCCCTCCTGAACGGGCTGTGGGTGCCTGTTTCCTTCCAGCCCTGGGGGACTGGGGTGAGGCACAAGCCCCTGGCCAGGCTGAAGGCAGCGCAGGGACCACCACATCATTCTGGCAGAGTCCTGCTGAGCTCTGCAGTCACAGCACTTCCAGCAGCACAAGTGACCAAATAACCTCTTTGTCTCAGTAGTTGATTTTTATGATGCTGTGATTTTGCCTCCAGAACTTTCAGTCCTTCTTCACCAATTTCACATTCACCAGGAGTAATGGCATTGCTTCTCCTGGCTCATGGTCCAGGATCTTCTGCTCCTGGAAGAGGAGCCTGAGGACAGTGGCTGAGCTACTCAGCTCAAGGAGGCCCTTTGCTTGTCAGCTGCATTGTCACAGAGAGCTCCTTGGGCTCCTCTCACATGTGAGGGTGAGGCTGGAGCCATGTTCAGGCACAGCCCCTGCACTGTGCTGGGCAAAGCTGGTGCTCAAAGCTGCTGAACCCTCAGCTGGTATCCCCATCACTGGCAGCAACCCCTGTGCACCACAAAGCTGCCACTGTGTGGTCAAGTCAAGGCCAGGCTGGATGGGGCCCTGGGCAACCTTGTGTAGCTCCAGGCCTGGAGGTTGGTGTCCCTGCCTGTGGCAGGGGGTTGGAGCTCTGGGACCCTTGGGGTCCCTCCCAATCCAGACCAGGCTGGGATTCTGTGATTCTAAGTCCTGCTGCATTTCTTGGTCCATCTCTCTCCCCACTCTCCTTACAGCCCCCTGCTCTGTGTGCAGAGCAGCCTACACACCGTGTCTATTTGTCCTGTAGGTTAATTCTAGAGATCTGATTATCTTCTAATTTCCTCACATGTATTTCTACTGGGGATAAATCTCATTTAAACAGTCCTTAATTGTTAGGATTTTGTAAACAGTGTCTTAAACACAATAGACACAAAACTCCCAACAAATTGCTGGAGGAGAAGTGACAGCACAGGGAATCATTTTCATACCTTCTGGGACTGTCCCAAATTGAAGCTTCTGGTCTGATGTTAGGAAATTGATGCAAGAATTATTTCAGCAATATATCCCCCAAAGCCTTGTTATGGTGTGGGAAGGAAGATGGCCTGGATTAGTGAAATGAAGGAAGAAAAGAGAGGAAGAAGAAGAAAGGAAGAAGGAAGGAGAGGAAGGAGAGGAAGGAGAGGAAGGAGAGGAAGGAGAGGAAGGAGAGGAAGGAGAGGAAGGAAGGAAGGAAGGAAGGAAGGAAGGAAGGAAGGAAGGAAGGAAGGAAGGAAGGAAGGAAGGAAGGAAGGAAGGAAGGAAGGAAGACGAAGACAAAGACTCATACATACATACATATGTGTATAGGAATTTGTTTAGAGTTCACATGGGTACAGCTATAAAATGAAATTTGCCTCAAACCCAGACATCATCTATGGAAAAATACTTGGCCACATTAAAACCCTGAAGTGAAGCCATTTGTTGTTTATGGTGGTTTGCTAAACATTTTGGGGATGATTATCAAATGCAATGAACTGACATTAAAATTATGGTATGAACTTCCTGCTAACTATATTATTTAGCAACGTGCCTGTTATTTATATAGATGTAAAAAATGTTTATACAAGATTCTTTTGGTTAGCATAATTAAATATGCACTAAATATAATGAGATTAAACTTCAGTAGCAGTAAAAAAATAAAGTAAAAAGCTTTACAGAAACTGAGCCTGGGCAGTCAACATCTATTTCTGTTACAGCTGATGCTACACTGACTCAGTGCTGGTCTGTGCTCCCAGCTTGGTTTTTTCCTTCAGATTTTAATGTTTTTATAGGAAAATAATTTTATGTGCTTGTTTTGTATAAAGACTGAATAGCTGAGCAAGATAAATTTAATGTATACAAAGATTTACCCACAAACTTAACCGTGCTTGGAAACTACTAGAGCTAGTACTTGAGTGCTCACATCCACCTTCTACAGACAAAACCTCTGCCTCTCCAAAAGCTGCTGTAGTTCTTTGTTTGCAGCTAAAATCTGCAGCTGATGTACAACCACAGTCTGGAGCTGAGGAAACCCACATCACAACTCTGATTTCAGAGGAACTGAGGTCTGAAATCCATCACTGAAAGCAGAACCTGGGCTGAGGGTTCTAAAGGGGTGTAGATACCTCTGTAATGGGACATTCAGTGTCCTGGAAGTGAGCTAGGTGCACGGATAGACCAACACCAGAAGAAAATCAACAGGCTGGTTTAAGATGTGGGGTACTGGAAGCCACGCTGGGTAATTCAGCACCTGCAGGTTCAGCAGAAATTAAACCCCTGTATTGCAGGGTGACTGAGTCACTTGCCTGAGGTCTTTTCCCTTGATCTCCATTGGAAACTGTCTTCCTCAACACATCACATTGTCCAAAAGCAGGACAGGGACGTTTCACCCCTCTTCAAACCATCAGTGCCAGCCAGGCAGGGAGGAAAGGGAGATGTTCCTCTCCCTCTGTGCTAGCTGTGCCACGAACAGCACTATGCTAATTAAATGATAGCAGCCTGACAAAACAGATTATATGTGATCCCACCATTAATTAGTAGTTATTCCTTCCTGCATGGGAAAAGCTCAGTGTAATCACATCAGTGATCTCATCACAACCCGCTGCCATGGGCATACCCTTTGCACTGAGAGGCTGCAATCCCCTGAGCCAGGCCTGGGGCTTTTAACCCTGGGAGCCCAAACTTGAGGCTGAAAAGCTCAGGGTGCTAAGGTCAGATCTGCTTTTCCTTGTTTTTTCCTGGCTCCCTGTGAGCAGAGCTTGTCCCTGTCCCCCTTAACTTGTTTCTTTGCAGATAAAACAACTGGCACAGTAGCATGGTGCTGACAGGCTTCAGTCCTTCACAGGGCCCATCACAGGTACTGGAAGTGAGTGGACGGCAAAAAACAAGTGGAAGTTTGTCATCCAAGATCATGAGTGCATCTGCTCTGGTTTTTGTTTCCCAAGTACATAAGAAAGAAAAGCAGCTGTCAGGGCCAGGGGGAAGTTGAACTGTTTCAGGGAGTGCTGTTACCTTGATGGTCCCAACAGGGACCTGATGATGGAGCTGTGTTAAAGCTTCTGGGAAGGGGCACAGGTAGACTGGAGTCATCTGGCTCTGCTGGGGCAGACCACAGAACCCAGCATGAGCTAGGCTGAAGAACAAGCTCAAGGAGAGAAGGCAATATAATTTCAACCCTATTACTCCATCTTTTTCTTCTTTTCTCCTCAGGAAAGTAAACAAGGGAACAGGAGTCTCCTGAAGAGCACTGGAGGCTGCTGGTTCAGGCTCAGTGAATGCTCCCCTGTTCCTGCCAGGTTTAAAGCTGACATTGCTTCTCCTGTGTTTTTTGGGAGATGGGATAAAGCCCTGATCAAACCCTAATAAGGCAGTCTTACAACTGAAAGTAATTTGCAGGCTGAGGAGGAGCCTGACCCACCCTCTGGGAAGGTGAAACACCAAAGGTTTTAGGTGACCTTGTCCATTCTCCCACACTTCTATGCTGCTAAGCAGCACGGGGTGTTCTACACAAGGACACACAACTCACAACAAACAATCTCCAGAATAATTATCAATGTGACGTTTAAGAGTTAAAAAAACAAAGAAAAAAAAAAGCCAAACCAAAAAGAGTAACAAACAGAGAGAGACAGGGCTGCAAGAACTGTGTATTGAGAGGAGGTTTACCCATCACATACTGGTTCCCCAGCTGAAGGAAGGTTCCAGCTGCAAATGCTGGTGGAATATAGCACATTCAAAGGGTAGAAGGTACAGGGCAGAACAAAGACAAGGCTGGGACAAGGTAGCAGCAGAAGAGGGAAGAAAGCAGGGAGGACTTGGGGGTTCATTCAGAGGTTGGGTGGATTGCACAGAGACAGGGGGGAACCACTGATTTGGGGAACCACTGTTCTGGATTTGGATTGCACCAGGAAGCTGCAGGTGATCTGACTGTTGTGGTCTGCTGTGATGCAGGGAGGGACGTGGAGGGGCCAATTCTTGCCATGGAGGAAGTGAAGAAACATCTCCAGGCTGGGATGAGATGATGGAAACAAAGGAGTGTCATTGAATAGCATCTGAATTCTGTAAACTATCTGAAGGATGACATGTGGCATCCCTGAGTTTATTAGGTCCAGAGCTGGATAGAGGGGTGCTGAACCCAGTGCTGAGGTCAAACAAATGAAAATTGTGGTTTTTATTAATAAAGGGGATTTGGAAGGGTGTTATTTGTAAATAAAGGGGATTTGGAAGGGTGTGAGAGTAACACTGGAAGTGGATTAGAAAGAGGCACTTCATGAAAGTGGGCAGAGGGAGTCCTGAATCTTCAACTGTCCTGCCTGCTAGAAACCAGAGATGCTGTGCAGTGCATCAGGGGCTTCAGCAGGTTCTCCCAGCCAGAGCCACGCAAGTATGGGATGCACAGCTTTGATTTATCTGTGAACCCAAACTCTGGCCACATACTGTTCTGCAAAATCAGCTTAGGAGCCCTCACCCATGTCTGGTGCCTTTCTAACCTACCTTGGAAATACACACAAGCCCCACTGTAGGCTGAGTGGCTTGGCTGACAAGATGGACTTTTCTTTTCTATAATTGTCACTGTGTTGGCCAGTTAAATCTGCCAGCACCGTGCTGATGTGGAAGGGAGGAAGGAGCAATCACACATGGGGGAACACAAGGTCGATAGGTGAAATGGTAACAGGCTGGGCCATATTCCATTGTATGCACTGGTTAAAAATATGGTCCTATGTTTAATGTTAATGGAAATCATCACTCATGCATCATTGCCATAGGAACATTTCTATTAACATTAAACATACTTTGATACCAGTAAATATTACTGGCTGGCAGAGGAAAGTTACAACATGTGTAATTTTGCTCTTTGTTTTCTCTTACCATGTGTAGGTGTCTGGGTGGCACTGTTTAGTATCAGGTGATTATAATTTTGTTCTTGGTCATCTGAAATTCACAGAAAGAAAAAATCCCTTTAAGAAACAGCTTAGCATACCCACTGATCTGCAGATGATAATTACAGCTCCCAGCATTCACAGGAAATCTCAGCATGATTAAAGAAAGGAGAGGAAAATGCTTAAGAAAGCAGAAGATTCTGTTATGTAGCTCACTTAAAATTCCAGATGCAAGAAGAACATGATAATAGGAAACTGCTCCCCTTCTGCTGAGCCTGCAAATTAGAGTTATCTGCAAAGGTAAGAGGCATGTCCAGACTGGAACAAACCACAGCTGGGGTACCAGCGTTCCTGGGAACTGCTGGAACCTTGCACCCCCTAACTCCACTGCTCCACCACCACCCAGCACGGACCTTCACAGGACGTTAGCCCCAGCTACACAAAAAACAGACCCCAGCACTGTAACCACAACCACCACCTCCTGTGTGGGTTCAGGCACAGAGCAAACACCTGGACTCACAGAGGCAGGAGGGGAGTTACACATCTGCACCTGGGCTGTAGCTCTGCCTCCCTGGGGATGTGAGGGTCCTGTGAGACCTGATGTGTTCAGGATTGAGTGCCCTGAGCTGCAAGGGAGGAGGAGCCATCAATGGCAGGGCAGTCGATGGCAGCACTGCTGCCTTTGTGGTAGCTGCCCTTTGGGGTGGAAAACCACTTCCTCCCTGTGACAAAACCATTGCATGAGTGACTGCTGATAAACTTCTACCATCCTTGGTTTCCAAAGGAGCCTTCAGTATGGAATGAACCCTCTGTCCAGATCTTTACACCCTGCCATGGAACTGCGCTCATGTAGGGTGAGAAGAGATGTCAAGAAATCTTCCTGGTGCAGGATGGGCTATTCTGCAGCTCAGTCTGCTGCTCTTCAAAAATGTCACTGATACTTCATTGATTCTTCACTTTCTTCCCAGAAGGTTGGTTTCATTGGGCTTTTCTTACTGCTTTAGAGGCCAACTGCTTCTGTTCTGTCAGGGACATGGAGAAAATCCCCCTTACTTCTGCAACAGCTCTTTATGAAACAGCTGTAACCATGCATCCCCTTACCATATTCTTCAAGACAGAACATTTCCTATACGTTTCTAACATATATATATAAAACATATTATATATGTTCCTATGTCTCCCTATAAACCTGCTTTGCCTTTGGTTTACTGTCGTTCCAGCATCCTGTGCTCTCTCCATTGACCTAGCTGCTTCTCAAGCCTGGATACCCTCTGGGACATGTTTCTGAGCCCTTACCAGTATCGAATTTTCCCCAGTCATCTGCTCTTGTTCACACAAACTTGCATGACATTTTTATCTCCCTGGCTCATGTAAAGTTTGTGATCCATTATGATTCCTTATTGCTTTTCCAAAGAACTGCTACCTGTCCAATTGTTCTTCAACATACACAAGGCTTTTCAGCATCCCTGTTTCAGTCCAGTGCATAGCATTTTTCTCCATTTAATCAATTTATTTTCAGTCTATTTCCTCAATTTGTCGAGAACATTTGAAATTCTAATCCCATCCCCTAATAGACTTATGGTCATCCAAGCTTCATATTGTCTGCAAATTTAATAAGCAAATTCCTATTCCACCAGTAACAAAAAGACTAAACACGGACCCACACCAGCTCCTCCTTCCACTGACATTTACTTACCTTTTGTTTAGTCAGCCATTATGGCATCTACCCCACAGAGGTTCATTAAGAACCTGCTTCTCCAATTAACCTCACATTAACTTTCCCAGGAGCTGCTGAGAACCTTTCTAAGGTCGTGGTCCTTGGGGTAGGGTTTCTCCCTGCCCACAAAACGAAGTAAAAAATGAAAATAAGATTAGCTTGACATGGCTTGTTTCTGGGAAGCCCACGCTGGCTGCCACCTTATCTCCCTGGAAAGTCGCCTGCCCACACAGCCTGCTGATGTCTGTGTACCCTCAGGATTAACACCAGGGGTTATTGATTTGGATGAGGACATGCCCTACACTTTTGGGTGCCTCCTTCTCATTAGGCAGGCACTCATTACACACAGAGACAGCTGAAAACACAGCAAGGGCATCAGCCTGGCTGCCAGCATGTGATGAGCAAACCTCCAGAGGAGACCAAGTGCACACAGACACTTAAAGTACCCTTGAGTGAGTGTCCCACAGGTCACCTAAGGTAGAGGTTTCCTTTGGATCCTCCACTGCAGGTTACTTTGAGCAAACTGAAGTCCTGCAGTAACTACTTTGGGGGCTTCACTTCATTTTCTCTTCCTCCATATAATCTGATTTCTTTTTAAGGTGAGAGCTGGACCAGAGGATGCACAGGACAAATAAAAACCTGGATAATTCTTGAATCCCTGTTAGCAGTCCCATGGGATTATGCAGGGATATGAGGTCAGATGGGACAGTTTTCCTCTAGTTTCCAGCAAGAATGACAGAGAAACCTGCTCACTAATTTCTGATTGAGTTTTAACTGTTTCTCTGCAAATCCTCTCTCACTCTTCAACCACCCTTATGGCAAGAAAGGTTTTTCTTGTGATTAAGTGGAATTGAAGTGGAAATTTCTGTATTCCAGTTTGTGCCCATTGCCCCTTGCCCTGTTGCTGGGCACCACTGAGAAGAACCTGGCTCTGTCTTTTAACTTACCCTCATTTTTTCCCTACATAGATGAAATCCCCTGGAGTTTTCTTTTCTCCAGGCTGCAGAGACCCATCTCCCAGCCACTCCCATTACAGCAGATGCTTCAGTCCCTTAAACATCTTCCTGGCCCTTCACTAGACCCACACTTGTTTCTCCATGTCTCTGCTGTACTGGGGAGCCCATCCCTGGTCCCAGACGTTTCTATCAACCCCCTTGACCTGCTGAACACTCCTCCAAACACAGCCCAGGGTGCTGGTCCCTTGCTGTGCCAGCAGGATGCATTGCTAGCTGATGCTCACTTTGGTGTCCATCAGGTATTTCACCCACCATTTGTCACCTTCTTTATAAGCTATTAAACCTGTTTTGGAAAGTTGCAAACTAGGTAGTGAGTAATGAGCCTGGGGTATGTTTGATGGCCTCTCCTTGACACCTGCAGCTGAGTGGGGCTGAGCTGCTCCACAGCCACTTCTCTCCTGAGAGCCGCAGCGAATGGGCATTTCCCCAGGAGCTCTCCACTCCTCCACACCCTTTGTGCAGCATCTGTGGATCCCCTGCTAGTCCCCCTGGGTTCCAGCCCAGCCTAGGGCTGCAGTCTCACAGGGGAGCTAAGGACAGCAAGGGCTTCCAGCCTGGCTACAGCAAAGCTGATTTACTAATCAAATCAAATGGCAGGAAACATCCCAACTGTTTGTGCTCTTCTGATGACTGCTGCTTACACACCCCAGGGGCTGGCAGGTTAAAGGTTACACAGAGATGGAGACACTTGTGTGTGTGCAGAGCAAGCATCTCCAACAGTGGCAGACACGATTTGAGCACATTAACTGTTCCAGAAGGGGCACAGCAGAGGCTTCTCTTCCTGACATCAGAGTACTCCAGTGCAGTCACTTACTCTTGGGTGAGGTGTGTCTGTGCTGAGGACAATTACACCTGCAGCTACATGAATGGGAACTACAGCCTTCTGATTATGATCAGTTTTCCCTTCCCTTCCCTTCCCTTCCTTTCCCTTCCCTTCCCCCCATCCCCACCCTCATCCTCATCCTTCCCCTTCCCCTTCCCCTTCCCCTTCCCTTTCCCTTTTCCCCCTCCAAAACCCCAGGTGCTTTGAGGCACTGCTTAAGAAATGGCATCCAAAATAGCCAGACCCTGAATTATTGGCATTTTCATGTGGCTGAGCTAATCAGGCATCTGAATGCAGCACTGGGCTTCATTTACCACTTCTGTAGCCTATTGTAAACACTTTCCAAGCAATAAAATGCTTTAAAATGAGCCTTCCTGCACCTCTTCAGGTTTAACAAGATAATGCTGTTAATTGTGAAGTGCCAGTTAGGCAGGAGCCTATCTATTGTAGAGACAAGGATCTGAGTTCAAAGCTATTTACTAGGAAACTCCATTAGGGAAAGAAAGGATTCACAGGGCTCTGAACTGCCAGGGCACAATGGGGAATTTCTGAGCAGCTGGAGGAGTGATGGGGTACAGGAACCAGCAGGAAGAATGAGAAGGGAAACCAGTGCTCCCAGCCCTGTGCAAACTGGGAGAAGACTGGTGCACAGACAGCCCTCCCTGGTCTGCAGCAAGAATCACTGACTCAATTCTTTGTCTCAGGGTGTGAAACCCCAGGAAACTGCTGAGGAAAGCTTTAAATATCCCCCAAGAGTTCCCACTGCACTTCTTATCCAGTAGATCCTCTGAAGCAATCTGTTTGTGTGAGGACTTAACCTTTCCTTTGGTACTTGGGTTAGTCTTCTCCAGGGTATATTTTCTCACTCTCAGGGATTTTGCATGTGTTTATTGTTAATAAAAACAAAATGTATTGTGTTCTGTAATGGAAAAAAAAATCAAGTGTCAGAATATGGAAAGAAACCACTGTATTTTCCAGCCTGACTCTCCTAATAAAGTTTGTTATAAAAACTGCAAAGCAATGATATTTTTAATATATGCCAACTCTATTGCAGGTATTTGATGGGTCTGAGAGTCGTGCAATATTTTACATTAGCTTTACAGTATTTATTAAAGTACTGGGAACTATTCTGAAGTCAACAGGACAAAAGAAACAGACTCAACAGGAGCAATCAGCCTGTGAAATACAGTACTTTGCCTTTTGCCCCTCTGGTCTTCACAGGCATTTACCAACCTTCTCCCCCTTGTTCCCCAGCTGAGGGGGATGAAACAAGCAGTTTATTTTTCTGGTGACAAGGTTTAATCCCTTCCAAGTACTCAAACAGGACAAAAGATTGCAGGCTTTAGGAGCAGATCCCAAAGGCAAGGAGGAACATGGACCAAAAACTGATGATGGGAACATAAATACTTCCAGCAAGAAGCATTTATCATCCTCCTGCCCCCGTCTAGCATCTTCTGTTCACAATTTGCAGCCCAGAGAGGGGAACCCTGGAGTAAAAGTCCTTTAACTGCTGCCATGCTGGCAAGGGAAGCTGAGCAGGGTGCCTGGGCAGGGGGAGCAGGCATCAGCCCTTGGCTGGGCAGAGCCTTTTCCCATCAGTGCTGGGCAGAGTTGGGGGCAGAGGGCAGATCCCAGTGCTGAGGAGCATCCCAGGGAATGGACTGGGGAGGGTTGGTGGGAGGGAGGGGGCTAATCCCCTGGTCCCCTCTGAGGGAGGTGGGTCCAGCCAGCCAAGATGCTGCAGCACCTTCTCTGAGTCGATGGGCAGATGAATACTTAGCCTAATAGATCATTAAATCCCAGCTGCCTTCCATGTACATTAGCCAATAACTAATTGCTTCTCACTTTTATGCTGTGACTATCCTGCTTGCAGAGTGTTTCTGCACCTGGCTAACAAAAACTGACCCCTCAGGAAGGGGCTGTACCAAGGGGCACACCAAAAATGAAGCTACTAGTCAAGCCCACATGTCAGTCATTAGAGGAGCTGGAAGTGACAGATTAAAGGCTGTCCCCAAACCTTTAATTCGATATTCATTATGTCAGGGTTTTGTTCTCCCATTCCAGCCTATTTTTCAGCTGTAATCCTGTGACTCATTCATTGAACAGGATGCTCAGGGAATAAGGCAGCTATTCAGGAGTTATTTTAATCCTCATTAAGTGGTGAATGGCCCTGTTCTTTAGTATCCCACGCCATCCAAACCCTGCACTGATTATGGAACTGTTATTTTCCATGCAGGCTTTCCTCTAACACTCATCTAAGCCTCACAAACAGCTTCCAGACTCCCATCTCAGGTAGGGTGGGGTCTGTCAGCCCAGGTTTAAGCTGAACCAGAGAGTGGTTGTACTTATGCCTGCTGCAAGGTTTGATTACTTTTGAGGAACAGCCATGGAACACTCAGGTCAGACTTTTCACATCACACAGGGGATTTTTAATAGGATTTTGCAAGCATAAATCAGATGCTAATTAATCATATCGCTTTTGTGGGGAAGGCAAGGCAGGTGCAACTGTTCCTGGATGAAGCCAGGTGGAATCAGGTCCCTGTAGCCACACAGTGACATGAGGAGGACTGGAAATGCTTCCCCCAGCCCAGCTCAGCCCCAGGTTTGCTGCTGTCCATCACAGCCCTGCCTGCCCCCGCAGAGCACCCCCTGCCTGACCATAGCTGGAGCCCAAGGCTTCTGGAAGTCGTGTTGAAGGTGCTTGAAACTTCAGGAACAAGCAAGGAAAGTGCCTGTGAAAGGCTTCAATTACCTGGCTAGCTCAGCTTCCTCCAGGCCTTTCCCATGAGGCAGACCCTGCTTTCCATCACCCTCAGCAGAGACTCCCAGGAGTCCCCCAGCATCCTCCCACAGATGCTCCCTCCTGCCTGCCCTGCTGCGTCCCCTCCTGAGCCATGGCTGAGGACAGCCCAAGCTGCTGCCATCAGCACGGTTACAGGGATGCTCTGTGTTTGTTGGCATTGCAAGGTCAGGCAGGAGGAGGCCAGTGAACCTGCTGCAGGCTTGTCCATGGGGTTTGCACAACAACCCCCAGCAGTGCTACAGGCTGGGGCAGGGGGCTGGAGAGCTGCTGGTGGAGAAGGACCTGGGGGTGTTGGGTGACTGTGAGTGACCATGAGCCAGCAGTGTGCCCAGGTGGCCAGGAAGGCCAAGGGCATCCTGGCTTGTGTCAGACCCAGTGTGGCCACAGGTCCAGGGCAGGGATTGTGCCCCTGTACTGGGCACTGGTGAGGCTGCACCTCCAGTGCTGGGTCCAGGTCTGGGCTCCTCACTACAAGAAGGACAAGGCCTTACAGTTCAAATGGAAACCTTTCTAAGCTGGAAGTACTTACACATGCTTTCAGGGAGAGTATAGTCTGCCCAGAAAAGGAAAGAGATGGCAGAAACTATCACTCTGGATGGAGCATTTGCTTTAACTGAGCACATTCCTGATGGAAACCAGTGATTTTGCTGTTGGGCTGGCTGCAAACGGTGCCTCTTCTCAGTAGGCTTTTCTCTGTGGGTGTGCAGGTATGTCTACAGGCATGTAACATGAGTGCACGTGCTGTGTGCATGTAGACACTGACACATGTGATTGTACCACCTGATCCTCATGGCAGGAAAGCAGGGGGGGACAGGGGTCATTGCACTGCTTTACCTTGTGACTTTGCAGCAGGCAGGTGTGTGCACTGCAGCCAGGACTGCTCCAATGCAGTGGGGAGCGTCCACTTGCTCACTGAAGGCTGTAGGGAATGGCTTCAACGAGCTCTAAGGCATCTGGGAGGCTGCAAATGTAGGTGGAAAATACTTGTCTGCAACGGGCACTGAAGTTCTGGAGGTTACATCTGACCTCTCAGAAAACCAGCACAGCCCACTGAGATACACCAAAAAACAGGTGGAAAAGAGTCCTTCTCCTCCAAGCATCTGAGTGAGGATGGGTGGCATGAGGAGGACTGTCTCATACAACAGGGCTTCAGGTTCACTCGTACAAATATGCCTCCTCAGTCGAAAGTACAAACTCACAGGCTCATTCAGAGCGGGTTCTCCTCCTCCCACGCACCCCTTCTATCCAGTGATGGAAGCAGCAACCCATAAACCATGCCCACTCACAGGCTCCCTGCACACAAGCATGTTTCTCCTTCCCAGCACGTTTCTGTAGCTGCTCACTGACTCTTCCAAAAGCTGCAAAAGCCCACTGTCAGGGAGAGCTCGCTAGGAGGGAAATACAACTTTTGTTTTCAAGCCACTACAGCTAAAAAATACACCTACAGAGAGACAGCCCCACAAGCAGAGTATTTCCCATGTTATTTTAAAAACCAGCAACACTGCAGTGAGGATAAAGGTTACACAGCACTCGGAGTGTCCCTCTCCAAGGAAACCGACACTGTCTGGAGCATCTCTGGAGTGGCTGCTTTTCTTGGGGAAGAAATGGGTTTCTTTCCTCTGTGTAGACAGTGAAGTGTGAGGTCTGTGGGAAAGGGCAGCTCGTTCCCAGGTTAACAGAGCCTCTGGAAGAGAGACATAGCCTGCATGGGAGTCTCCCAGCAGCAGTGCCTTTGCTTATAGAGAGCTGCACTACAGTGATCCCTCCACCCCAAACAGGAATGCTTGAACTCACTTTTGATCTGGAGTTTAAAATCTCATTTATATTTGCTCTTTTCCCCCTTCCCCTTCCCCTCCCCTCCCTTCCCGTCCCTTCCCTTCTCCTTCCCATCCCCTTCCCCTTCCCTTCCCTAGTGCTGCCTTTTCTCACATGCTCCAGTGTAAGTCAGCAAACAGAAGTGTTGAAATGACCAGAGGAAACCCAGATGAAGAGAAAGAACAAGGACTTTGTGTCTGGGAGAGAAAGCTCTGCGCTGCTGGTGTCAAACCCCACAGGACAAGCTCTGCTGCTGTTGACAGTCAGTGCCTGGGATCCCCTCTGTGTTTGAGAACTTCACGCTGACACTCCAAACACAAAGTAATTAGATAAATATGGACTAGTTTCCTCCAAAAACCAAACAGCTGAGCAGGCTGCATGACTAACATTAGACAGCAATGCACAAGCAGCATCTGGGACAGCCACCCTGGCTGCTAACCTTTGGAACACGTTTGAAAACATATGGTCAGAGGAGAACAAAATGTGTCCTTTAAAGGGCACTTGTGAGGATGAATTTGATTTCAGAAGATATAAATAGTATGGGTTTCTGAAGCAGGATTAGTTAAATGCAGTCTTTGGTGGAACACAGCCAGCTATTGCACAGTCAGAGTGGAGAGATAATTATTCTAATACCTTTGGAAAAAACACATGGTTGTTTGTAACCCCATGGTATTGGCAGAAAGGAGGAGGAAAGGGAACACAAAGTCCTTCCTCCCCCAGCCCCTATTTTTCCCCTTTTCACAATGTATAAAGAGAGACAGAACCTGAGGATGAGATCTCTGCAGGCAGGGCTCTCCAGTGGATCAGGCAGGGCTGGACCGCGCTCCCGCTCCAGAGCAGCAGCGAAGACCTGTTCAGTGCTGGGTGTTAGCGACAGCCAGAGCTGCCTGGTTGTCCCATCTTTACACTGAAGAGGCACAGGATTTAGCAGAAAGTCACAAGCAGAAGCATCCTGGCTTGTCCCACTCCAAGCAGGATCCACACGTTGAAGAGCCACAAGATACTTGGATTCCCATGGAGGCAAATGGCTCAGAACAGGCCTGTGTCCTGTCACCAGGGTGCTGCAGGGGGCAGTGAGGAGGCTGGGCGGCCAGCCTGCACCAAGCAGAGCCCTGGGGGGCTTTTTAGGGCTTTTCCAGCCTCTGTTCTGGCTTAGGAGTGATAAATATGCCACGCTATAACCAACATGATGGTCAAGACAAGCAGGCCTTTAACTCCTCAGCTGATCTTAAATCACACTCATCACACAGAATCACAGAACGAGAGGGGTTGGCAGGGGCCTCAAAAGACCCTCTAATCCATCCCCTGCCAGAGCAGGACCACCTAGGTTGGGTCACACCCAGGAGGGTTTGAATGCCTCCAGAGAAGGAGACTCCACAACCTGTCTGGGCAGCCTGTTCCCAAGACACAGCCAGCCCCAAGGCGTCTGGGCTTTGTGGGACAGGGCTCTGTCACCAGTGTCAGGACTGTGTCACCACTGGCTGAAGTTCCTTTTGTTCTTTTGCTGATTTCTGGCATTTTCTACTCCTGGATGGGGGCCTGGTTTGCATGCTTGTTAACTGCTCAGCATGGCTTTGGGCCAGACCTTTATAGCCAATTAAGACCCAGATACAATCTAACACTGATCATATTCTTACCTTTAAGCATATAAGTGAAGTCACTAGCACTAATCAAGCACTCAGAATGAACCACGGGCAGAAGTGCTTTACAGAGGCAAAAAGAAAGTGGCACTGTGTTAGGGAAGAACTAAAAGTGCTATTAAAACCCATCCCTAATCCTAGCAGCAATTAAACAGATGGTTAACTTTAAGCTTCTGTTTAAGCCTAACTGAAGTCACATTAAACAGTGGCTTTCAAAATAGCACTTCTGGAGAAATATCTGTGTATGAGAGCGTCAGGATCTAGTTTTTAACTATTAATTATCTTGTTTGCTCTTGCAGTGCTTCTGTCACACCGGGCTTGATGCTCCTCTGAAGGAGCTGAGGACAGGTGGAGTAACTCTGGCCACCCACAGTACTATGATCCTCCTTGGATGAAACACAGACCCTTGGATATTTTACACATGCTTATTATTTTAATGTTTTTAAAATAAGTATTTAATTTTAAAGCCTTTTCCATATATTGCAATTAGAAAATTTCTGCTTAGCCAATTCAAGCCCAGCCAAAATGACAAAATACTTATTTTTAAGGGGTTTTTTTTTGGGGTGTGTGTGTACATTTTTAAGTCTCAGAGCAACTAAAATGTTGGGAAAATTGTTTTACTCTTAAAGGGGGAAGAAAGTAATTTAAAAATGAAAAAAATCCAGATGTGCTTAGAAGAACTTGCTTTCTTTTTTGGGATGATTTCTTTTTCAGGTCTACATCAGCATGGGCAGAGTATGATCTCTCTGTAGGTGAAGTATCAGCCTTACTCAGACCTTTAAGTCCAGCTAGTCCAAGAAACCTCCTGGGTTTCAGTGTTCTGAATTTCATTGAAGGATCTCTAAGTGATTAATCTGTCTATACTGACAGTATGCGCAGTGTTTATCATGTATTTACAGTATTCATCATATATTTTATCATATTTTTCTATGTGTAGCACATATTTACAGTATTTATTATCACATGTTGCTCAAAGGGGTCTGATTCTGGGAAATCCTATGACAAGAGCTGCAGTAGCCTCTTTAAAACCAGCCCTGCTGGCTGTGCCATGCTGGGATCTCTTCCCATAGAAAATGAGCATCCCCTGAAACAAACGCCCCTGTGCCCGGTTGCCCCAGGTTCAGCAGAATGTAGCATCTTGTGATAAATCCTTTAAAGCCCCAGGTTCTTGATTCGATGAGGCAGGACTTTCCCCTGTCTTTTCATTACAGGGAGCTGGCTGGTTCCTTTTTGGTGAAGAGGAGGCAGCCAACTGCCCTGCGAAGCCCGGGAGGTGAAAGGCACACACGGCAGCAACGTTCACCTACTCTGAACCTCTGGTTTTCAATCCCCCCTCAGATTTGTTTCCAGATCCCATCTGTGGCTCCTTTAACACGTGTGGTTGGCAATACTGAAATTCCCCTGATAACTTATGCAGTATTTACTACCTTTCTGTATTGAAACCTGGCAATATGGCAGAGTGGAATATTTATAGCAGCACCAACTCCTCTCCTGTAGGTAAAGCAATTTCTATTTATTTACTCACTCGCTGCCTTCCCTGGGAATACTCATGCTAGGAAATCTGATGCTCAGCTATGCTTGCTGGAACACACAGCTTTTTTTATTGTTTGGCTTCTTTTTTTATTACTTTATTCCTGCACCAAGCTCACCAAGACCAAGCAAAGCAGTTCTGTGGTCTGGTTAATTGGAGGTAAGTGGGTGATGCTCCTGAAGGAAGTGGTCTTCCTTCCTTCTCAGCCCTCAGCCCTGGGATTCTCCTGCCTCTCTTGTACCCATGTCAGTGTGTATATGACCTTGCAGAGATTTCTCTCTTCTCTGTTAGTTTGTTTTTCTCATCCAGGTGAGGCTTTGGCCAGGTTCCTGGTCTCACTTGCTGTACAAAGGTGGGAGGCAGGTGAGATGGGAGTGAGGATGCAGCTGCCCCTTTCAGAGGCGGATGGCATCAGATGAAGGACTGGGGTGGTGTGCTAAGGGACTGCTTTACTTCAGTAATTCTGATCAAAAGGTGAGGCTGCTCCAGGAACAAAGCCTCCATAAGCACACAGCCCATGCCTTCACAATAAAGGTCACAGCTACATTTCCATACAGAAAATGATGTTTGCCCAGGGTTGGGCAGATGTTTTCAAGGCATAGGACACCAGTCCCTGAAAGCCTGCAAGACCCTCTCCTTCAGCTCAAGGACCACCGTGTAGATGGAGGAAGGTCTGGGCCCAGCTGGATCAAAGCATTTCAATGTGCTTGAATGTGGCAAGCAGTCCTGACCATAGCTTTTGGGTCAAATATCCCTGGGGAATGGGATCCCAAGGAATCCCACTGCTTATGGTGTCCCTGGAGAGGGGGGACCGTAAAGATGTGAAGCAGCAGATGAAGAAAGCTGAACTATGGACAAATTCAAGCATGATGTGCCAGGACAGTGGGATAAAAGGGTGGTGGCAAAGCCCCACTGACTCCATGCAGTGTGAGCCCCGCTCTGTGGCATGAAGCAAGTTAATGTCTTTATGTGAGGGTTTATGTGAAAGCAGTTTGTCTGGAGTAATCTCAGGAGAAGACATTTGGAGTGATATTTACACAACAAAGGTGTCTGTCTCCCCTGTGCTGCTCTGGCTCTTCCTCCTCTGGGAATGAGAGAGAGATGTGTGGTGCTCAGGCACTGTTTGGGGACGAAACACCACACACCGCTGGCTCTCTTCCCCTCTGCAGCCCTGCTTCCCTGTGCTGGGGAGCTGAACTGGACCAGGGCACCGACCAACCCGGGCTTTGGGTTAGCTCCATCACTGCCACGTTCTGGCTGCCCCTGGGACTGTGCTGGCGTGGTGCAGGGGGGTGAAAGGCAAGGCTCAACCTGCACTTGTTGCCTGTTGGGAACCCCCAGGCTTAGAGAAGTGAGGCTGTGAGCTGACACCTGCTGACCCCCAGCCTTTCCTCAGCAAGAGGTGTGATCAGCTGTCATAAGCACGAACACTTCGGCTGTGGTGATGTCTCACGGCTCCTGGGCCGGGCTCAGGCACAGCTGGTTTGCAGCACAAAGCGTCCCTGATCCAGGCTCAGGTGCACCGCAAGGAAGTGTCCATTAGATGGCAAGCTCCTCTCTGCCGTGTGATGCACTCCAGCCGTGTGCCTGCCCATCTGCCTGGCTCAGGGCAGGAGCTGGGGAGAACAGCCTGGGCTGCACCGTGTGCTGGGCATGGCAGGGACAGACAATGTCTTCAATGCCTCGGGCAGGAGTCAACAGTTGGACAAGTGTAAAGCCAGCATCCTCGAAGGGAAGGGGCTGCCCTGGATTTGAGATGAGATGAGACAACATCTGTTAGAGGGAAGTGTGTCTGGACTCCTAAGAGCCACTCCCCGTCCTTGCTCAGTTTTGGTGCAGGGTTTCACCCGAGCTGCCATGGCTGGGAGCAGCTTCTGTGCAAACCTGTGGCTGTGCAGCCTGGGCTCCCCTGGGTCCTGCCAGCCCTGCTCCCCAGAGACCTGCAAGGCCACTGCTGCCACCCCTGCCAGGACCCTGCTCTTGCAGGGCACGTGTCTCACACAGGCCATCTGACCCCCAGACCACCCATTACCCTGCTCAGGCCACTCCACGGCCAGACCTGGGATGCCACTTTCCCAGGACACTCACATATGTCCCTGCCATGGCCACTGACCATCCATAATCCTCAGAGTCTTTGCCAAGGAACCCAGGCATCGCTCCCCTGAGCTCAGCCACAGGGTGACGAGCCCTGGGGAGTCCATGGTGGGCCCCAGCTTTGGTGTGTGCTCAACACTGATGTCTCCTCGTTGCTCTCCAAGCGGAGCAGCCCCCTCACTGCTGTACCCCAACGGCTGAGAGGATGCTCTGGCAGCCTCCAGAAAAGCAGTCCGGAGCACCTGAGGGACATCCTTCTCCTCCCCACCTTCACCTGCCCTGCAGTCCTCCCAGGGAAAGGCACCAGGCACTGCTTTCCTCTGCATTTGAAAGAGAAACCCCTGCACGCTGGTAAGCAGGAGCACAATTCAAAAGGGCTAATGTAATTGCTTTGCCTTTTCCATCTTCATTCAAATTCTGATCTCATCTCTCCCTCCTCCTCCTCCCAAATCTTTCTGGATGTCGGGAGGGATGCCTGCAGCCTGGATATCCAGGAATCAGGGTCCCCCTGTGCCCTGCAGTCCCTCCAAAACACTGCCAAAGCCCCAGATCTGCCTTCCTACCCCAGAGGGCTTTGCAGGAACACAGCCTGTGGGCAGGGCTGGCGAAGGCAAGAGGAGCCTCCAGCACCCAGCTTGGCAGGAGGATCACAGGAAAGCTTCTACCTGGGGTGGGTGGCCAGAGCAGAGGGGTCATGCTGTGGATCGCTTGTCCTGGGACATGTGTCCTCTCCACAGAGTGGTCCTGGATCCCTTGACTTGCTCTGCCAGGGTGCAGGTTAAACCCAGGGACCCACATGCTCTGTGAACCAGCTGCCTGCCTTGCTCTGCCTGGGAGATCCCTGGGATCACAGGCCACCCTCTGCAGCCACAGACTTTACGGCTTCTGGTTCCTCCTGCTCGAAGTGTCACTGACTTCCCCTGCAGCTCCACATTTGGATCAGGCTTATCTGCTCCGAAACACTTGGGCACTGACTCACCCTGGCTCAGGAACCGCTCTTGCCAGGCCCTGCCTGCACACAAGCAGCTCACAAGGTTCACTCTTTTCCTTGCACCAGCAGCACCCAGCATTTCCCTTCAGAGACCGGCTTCCCTGGGGAGGGACCCGCTCCCTGCAGAGCGCTGATGGCAGGAGGGACAGGAGGGATGGCTGCAGGAGGAGACAAGGGCTGGGGGACACTGCAAACTGCCCCTTGGCAAGGCAACAGAGAGGCAGCTTTCATGTCACCTCAGCCCACCCTGAGCACCAGACCCGTGAAGGGCAGGGAGGGGCTTTCAGGGAGAAAGCTGTGCTGCCAGTCCCAGGCACCCTGAGAGAGGGTGAGGAGGAATGTGGATGGGGGTGTGCGATGTGCCCCAGGTCCCAAATCCTGCCCACGGCCTGGATCAGCTTCCCAATCCAGCCCACAGCTACAGCAAAGGGGTCTTGTGCTGTCCACATCCAGTCTTGCCAGGTCTGAGGCAGTTGGGGATTGCTTCTGATTTTAATAAGCCTTCCAATTTTTGATGGCAATTATGAATGAATTAGTTTAATAATTAATTACTATTTATTAATGCCAGACACCCATTCTTAGCATTATCTTGTTTTCCCTTGTATTTTCTAACTCACCTGGCTTTTGGCTTCACAGCTGCTGGGGAAAAAGAACTAAAGGTTTAAATTTTGGCCTTTTAATGCTAATGACTGTTTCTTGTTGTGCAAAGGAGCAATGATGGGGTGTGGATACAAGATCAAGCAGATCTGATCTGGTCACGAGTATGTTTGAGCTGGAAATTAGGAGAAGGTCCTGCCCAAGCCACCCACTGAGGTTCTGAAACCCATCGGGTAAGAGGAAAAGAGGTGAGAAGAGTGAGGCCTTGAAAGTGGGAGATGGCCAAAGGATCAGAGACTGTTGTCTGAGGGCAATCTGTAATGGATCAGTGGCACCCAGACCGTCCTTTTGAGCCCAATGAGCCTGGGACAGAGGTGTCCCACAGGCAGCACCCCTGGCACACGGCTGGGATGCAGGGTGAGCACCTCTGAGCGCTGCTCTCTGGAGACAGGCTGAGGACAGACCCTTGTGAGCAAGGCTTGGGATTTTTCCCATTTCTCCTCTCCTGGATATTTTGCATTCTGCGAGTGAAGCAATGGATCGTGATTCATTAGCTCCTGACCAGAATGCAAAGGCTGGCCCTGGCAGCAATAAAAGCACCACCATTTCCTTGAGATGCTCCTTCCCTCCCAGGCTGGGGCTGTGCTGGGGCTACACTGCCACACTGGGCTCAGCAAGGTGCCACGGCCCGTGGTCCAGCCACATCAGCAGGGTGGGAGCTGGGGAACACTGAATGAACATGGCATCTTACAAAGACTTTCAGCACCCTTGGAACAAAACCCAAGCCTGCTGCTTTAAATCTTTCACACCCACCAGCCACACAGCTGCTCTGGGGTGGAACACTGCAGCCCTTCAACAATTCATGACACTAAAAATGGATGAGTGGGATTATAGTAACCCTGAGTACAGTTTGCTCCAGGACACAACTGCTGAGATGTCTGTGCAGACAGCAGCTCCCCAGCCTCTGGGGAGGCAGGACATGATATGGACTAAGAACAGCATCTGCAAGTCACACTGAGTGATGCTGGAGACAAGAGTTTCTCATGCAGGAACACAACCTGGGTGCATAAGAAAGCCTAGAAGATCTCATCTAGCCTTCCTCTTGTCTGTCTCCCCTCCCCTCTGTGCTCATCCCTCTCTCACTGTGCAGGAGAGCTCTGCTCTCCAGCATAACATGGGCTGCAGGCAACAGGGAGCAAGGCAGAGAGGCCAAGCTGCAGCACCGGATGGGCTGAGATGTGACCTGCCCCACGGCAGTGGCTTCAGGATCCATCCCCTCCTCTCCACTATCTCCCCACCCCTGTGCAGTGAGCAGCAGAGACCCGGCAGGGCAGGTCATGGCACAGAGCTGCAGCGATGCTTAGGGCACAATCCTCATCTCCCAGCGAGGTGAGGTGAGGCTTGCTGCCCTGGGCAAGGCTGGCTGGGCTGGGCTGCAGGGTGGCACAGAGAGAGGGGATGAACTGGGAAGGAGGGTACAGGGATTACACAGGGAACCCCCTGGGTGAGGTGAGGAAGGGGCAGGGGCTCCTTGGTGGAAAGTGAAGCACAGAACCAGCAGCACCACAGTCAGTCTTCCTGATAAAGGGGATATGGTGGCTGTGTTTGAGAGGGAACGTGGAAGCAGAGGGATGGCTGAATATGCCCAGGTGGGAAATTCCAGAACCAGCCTCACCAGGGTATGACCTGGTGAGAGCACATCACACTCCCTGCAACCCCAGATCTCCCCTTCCCCACACTCCTTTGGGTCCAGGAGGCCCCTGGCACCCCACAGCATTGGTGTGGGGTTGGATGGGTTCACACGCTGCCTTCCTGCTCCAGCTCAGCCACCTGTGTGTCAGAGATGGATCAGCCTGTGGGTGAGACGCTGCCATGTGCACCCTGGGGGCTTCCTGGGCATGGCCACCATCCAGTGCCACCAGCTGTCTCTCTGCTGGAGACAGAAACATTGCCTGTCCTTGGGGACAGGGGACACATAACCCTGCTGCTGTACCACCATGTCCTCCAAAGAGTTGTTACTCACTCTACTGATGGACCTGAGGACTCTGCAGCTGCTGTGTCCCATCTGCCACTGCAGAGATGCCAGCAGGTAGAAAAATGGTTTCTGGGGAGCAGAAAGGCTCTGGCAGTATCTACAGTGAGGGTAGGTGTGACAAGAAGACACTGAGGTCTGTTTCAGAGCATGCCATGCAGTGACAGAGCTCTTCTAACCTTGCACAGGGGCTCAGAACAGCCCTTTTGTATGGAGCCAGACTCCTAGCAGGCTCAGGGAGGACTTCACCATGGAAGATGGAGTTTCCATACCTGAGCATCTCCCCACATAGATCACACCCCTTTAGATCTTGTTTAACTCTCACAGCACAGCCCCAAATCCCTGCTTGCACAAAGAAGGTCCCCTGGGGACCTGTCACCTGTTTTCTCATGTCCCTAACAAGAGCAGAGCAGCAGGAGCTCCTGGCTGGATGTGCAGAGCCCCTCAGCCACCAGCCCTGCGCAGCACACGCCTCCCCTCGCCGCAGGGACAAGAGGCCCTTGGGAAACCCAAACCCCAGTGCCACTGGAACCTGGTGTGTGGCTGGAGCTGGGACTTGCTGCTAGGGCCCAGCAGCCCCCACAGTTGGGTGGTCCCTGCTCCCTCCTTTGTGCTGTTGCTTTCAGCACACTGAGTCCTCACCAAGCTCTGCCCTTCGGAGTCCCATGGCAAGTCCCACCTGTCAGCCACAGCCTGGTCCTGCTCCTGCCTGTCTCTAGCCACTGGTGAACTAAAAGCCCTTTCTGTGCTTTGCACACTGCAGTCCAGAGAGTTGCATCTCCTGACTGACAGGGCTGAGGTGGGCTCTGCTCACAAACATCCCCCCCAGAGCCAGCCCTCCCTGCTTTGAGGGAGGGTTGGAGCAGAGCACAGAGGCATCAATATTTCAAAGCTCCTAATGCAGTCTCTCCATGAACTGTCTCTGCTGCTCTCCTGTGAGTCCCTCTTGCTGGATAAATCATCAGCAGGGACACCAGACAGGACTCTGCTGTGTTCAGGCTGACAGCAGAGACCGATGACATCACTCAGTCCCCATCAGGAAGCTGCAGGAGTTGCTGTCTAACAAAACCCTCACTTGCTCCATACCACAGGCTCCCAGTGCAGTGTGAGCACTGCTGCCCCTGTTCCCGTGCTGCCAGAGCCCTTTTGTGAGCACGGAACTGTCTCTAAAGCCAGGCAGTCCCACAGACCCCTCTGTGGGTTACTCTCAGTTTCCACCCTGTGTTTTCCATGATATTCACATCCCTTCCCACACAACATGTATGAGGCTGCATCTTTGATGCACCTTATCACCTGCCTGACGACCCACAGCTCTTATCACCATCCACTGTGGCCCCTGGTGCCCCTCCAGACACGTCCTGCACACATCCCCAGATCACCTGATGCCTTCCTGCTCCCCTTCCACACTGTTTCTTCAGTGAATATGCTTAGGAAGGATCCTCTGCCTTTGAGCAAGTTGAAGTTGAAGATGCTCCAAGCCAAGATATAACAGTGCTTCCAGCAGGAGCGTGGAAGATGGGTAACCTGTTCTGGGAACACTGGAGACAGGGTGAAGGAACTGGCCAAAGTCCACCTCCAAGGGCTTGAAAACAGCCAGGAATGGCACAGGCAAAGGATTCTGCCCAGAAGGGACCAGGAGGTCCAGGCTGGACCTAACCACTGGGTATGAACAGGTAGGAACCAGGCAACCCTTCACTGAGTGCATCACCTTGTACTCAAGTACCAGGCACATGGTTACATCCTCATTACAATCTCCATTTTGCCATGGTTCTTATGCTTTTGGGTTTTTTCCCTGGATACACCACATTCTAAAAACGGAAGGGTGCCCTCAGCTGCCCCCCAGGACTCCATGGCCCAGCCCTGCTTCATTTTCCTTACAGGGCTCAGTGGATGGAGACTGATTTATGAGCAGCACAGCCAGTGAGGTAAACCCCAGCCAGAGAGGAGCTCTGTGTATAAAACTGACTGAGCTGTTGCCCAGCCCTGAGTGCAGTGGTCTCCCCTCCTCCTTGCCCTCTGGTTTACTCAGACCTCCTGAACAAAGCAGAGATCCATCAGTCCCACACAACTCCCCCCAGCCTCAGTACTGGCCTGGTGGGAGCTGCAGGGATGATGCTGTGAGGACCACCCCAGCACCCAGTCAGGACTGCAATCACCACCAGTGATCAGGGCCTCTTTCCCTGAGGACAAGCAGCCTCAGAGACATCATTTCATGCTCTTGCTGTCAGCTGCCTTGCACAATTTATCTTCTCATTACCTCTTTAACAGCATTGACTGATCAAGGAAAATAACTCTTGTGCTGGAGACGTTGGCTTTGGAAACAAGGCAGTGAGGAACATTACTCTGCAGCAGTATATATGCTAAGTTGCTGCAGCCAGAGCCCAGGTGAGACTGTGGAGGCGAAGGACAACTGGCTTGCCCAGTGGGCTGCTGGTATTCAGTGGCACTTCTGGCTTGTTTGAAGTCACTGTAAGGCAAGCAGCGTTACCAGGGGAGCGAAAGCTGGCTGGTGGAGAGAAGAGAGGCTGGAGAAGGGTTTATCTGAGATCAGCACCACGCAGCATGCTACAGACTGCCATGTTATAGCAGATGTTTTTAGGGGGTGCAGGTCTTTTTGGGTGCTCCCTAGGTGGCCTGCTGCCCTCTGAATGGGGCACCACTGTGACCTCCAGTTATGAAGTGAGAGGAAGCGACCCTGAGAGAAGAACATCAGACACTAACAACTAGGCAAGAGGAGCAAACACGTAGCTCCTGCTGCGTGCAGAAGCCCTGCTCTGGGTAGGACAGCTTTCCCCAGTCACCTGTAACCACGACATGCACCTGTGAAGTGCAGTGATGGAAGGTGCTCACTGTGCTGCTTTCTCAGTTGACGCTGCCATTACCAGAGCCCCTGCTCAGCCTCAGAGCTGCTTCTCTGCACAACCCTCCCCTTCCCTGGAACTCACAGAAGCTCCTGCACAGTTCAGGTCTGGACAGTGCTGCAGCATTGCTATGGCAGCTTTGGTTGTGGGTTTTTATGATGACTTTCTGGCTGGACTCCTTCTCCAATGGCCCACTGCTTTCTGCCTCTCACTGAGCAAGTGAGGATGCTCACGGGCATCCACAGCTTTGTCATCTGGCAAGGAAACAGAAATGCTTTGCTTATGGAGGCACTCTGTTTTCAGAGAAAGCCTCAGCAGTTGCCCTGGGCAGCAGACAATTTTTATGTTAAATTTCACTTAGCTGTGAACTCAGCTTCCACTGAAAACAGTTTTACAAATGCTTTAAACAGCTCAGTGCACACTCAAGCCACTGTAAAGGCATAAGGAGGCATCTGTTTGCAGGTGTGGGGAGCAGGCCATCAGCTCACTGAGCTGTCAGCATCCCTCCAATGGCACAGCATCCCTCAGCACAGCTAACCCAAGCTACCCACAAGGAATAGTACAAATGAAATCCTCCTCCATCCCATCATTGAGCTTCCAACTCAGCAGCCACTGGTCTAATGAGGGCATTTGTCCTGGCTTTGGCCAGGACAGGGTTAATTTTCTCTAGAGGTTGGGGTGGGACACAGCCAGGACAGGTGACCCAAACCAACCAAAGGGCTATTCCATACCAGGGGCTAGTGGGAAAGGGGGGATGCTGCTCCAGGGCATGTGGCTTGGGGATGGTCCAGAGGGGTCTGATCTGTCTGGTCTGAGTTGTGTGGTTCAGTGAGAAACTGCATCATCTATCACCAGTTTTGTATATTTTCAGTCCTGTTGTTGTTATTCCCCCTCCCTTTGCTGTCCCTGTCTCTATCCACCAGGATTCCCTTGTCTCCCCATCCCGCTGTTGGGGGGATGAGTGAGCAGCCATGTGGTGCTCAGCTGGGGCTGAACCCTGACAGTCCTTTTTGGTGCCCAATACAGGGCAGAAGGGTTGGGATAAGGACAGATCTGACCCTAGCTCATTAAAGCCAAATCTGTGATGAGCATTCATTGTGTTGTTAAAACAGGTGCTGGTGGTGTGTTGGGTCGCTGCAGGAATACTTGATCCTGCTCCTTCAGCTCCCCTTTTCCCTCCAGGCTGGTTACAGCAGCTTTTGAGGTTTCTGAATACCCCAGGGATGCTCAGACTGGCACATTCCTGTCCTTATGTCCCCTGAATGTGTAGTTACAAGCTCGTGCAGTGAAACAAGGAGCAGTCACTCCCTTTGCATGGTGTTAGTACAAAGAGCAACCACCCAATGCCAGGGCCCCCTGCTCTCAGCACTGTGCAGTCACAACCTTCCAGCAAGGGAGGCAGATGATGGGAGGTTTAGTAGTGAGCACGTGAACAGCCCAGAACATGCTCCTGAGTCCTGTGTCCAGCAGCTGCTTTACCAGGTCAACATCTGGGCTACATCAGGGAGAGCTGGAGAAGCTCTCTTGCCTGGAAGGACAAGATCACCTGTTGCATTGCCCTGTCTCTGAAAAGGGCATTGTCTCAGTGCCTCCAGCTTCCTTTTCTTTCAGGAGGAAAAAGCATACTGAATAAAATATAGCCATGCCAGCAAAGATGCTGTTGGCAGAGGAGTTCCCCTGGCTCTGCTCAGCCCCAGCTCTCCCAGCTTGTTTTGCTGTATTTGCTTCCCCACATGCTGGTGTGTTCCACTCCCTGAAGTAAGGAGGGATCTGTCACAAGTGATTACAGCATGTGCATCCCCACCCCTCCCTGCATCCCTCTGTGGGCTGTGGGCACTGCCTGTCGCTGGGCAGTAGCTCACACCCCCTCTGGATTCCCCTGCACTGTGCCACTCCACAGCTGCTGAAGGGGATGGGTGGTGTGGAGACCCCAGGGGCCTTCCCCAGAGTGGAAAGGTTGGTGCAGTGAACCATGTCTCTACCTCCCCTGACATCTATGACAAGGGCTAAGGGCTGATCCAAGCACACTCACTGTCCCCACTGGTTTCACACCCCATATCTAGTCCCTACACAGAACCTGCAAGAGAAGAGGAACTTGCTGCCTTGGCGTGGTCTCAGCCTCTGGAAAGGCTGAGCATGGGCTGGACAAAAGTCTCCTCTACCCCATCTGTCAGCAGTTATCCCAAGCTCAGCTCCTCAGGTGTATCATCACTGCTTTCTGCCCCTCTGAGAGGTGGGCTGGACCCAGCAAGGTGTGCAGGCAGGCAGTGCCCCCACATGCTGCTTACTTCACAGCAAGGACAGAGACTCCATGTCAGAGGAGGTTTGCAATGGATATTAGGAAAAATTTCTTCACTGAAAGAGTTGTCAAGCCCTGGAACAGGCTGCCCAGGGAAGTGGTGGAGTCACCATCCCTGGAGGTATTTAAAAGACACGTAGATGTGGTGCCTGGGGACATGGTTTAGTAGTTGGACTTGGTTAATGGTTGGACTTGATGATCTTAAAGGTCTTTTCCAACCAAAATGAAACAAAATTATTCCATCTGGCTTCGGGATGCAGCCTCTGAAACAAGGAGGCCATTCATGGCCACCATCCCTGAGTTGGATGCTGCTCCCTGAGATGGAGCCATGACCACTGCTCCTCACGTCAGTGATCCTGAAAACAAAGCCCTCAGGGCTCAGATGCAGCTTGTGCTGGAGGGTCTGGGATGTCCTCCCAAGCCTGGTGACCCAGTTCAGCATGGTGCCAAGGCGCTGGCGCAGGCTCTAGGTGTGAATCCTTGGCCAGCACCTCAGTGATCTTGCCCATTAACTCTGCATAAACAAACAATCACTTACAACGTCAGGGAAGATAATCTCACCCCTAATCACTGATTAGAAATGTTTGCTTATGTCTGGATATTTATAGCCTACAAGAGGTAAATGTCACCCTCATTGCCTGCCTTGCATGGGGGATATTGTTTAATTAGCAATCACAGCCTCTGGGCTGCTGCTGTTTGGAATGGGAGATGAGTGCTGCTGTGCTTTATTTACCCTTCCTCCTTCTCCTGTGCCTGTTCAGGAGTGTTCTTACCTGCAGCTGCTCTCAGACCCACAGAGCAAGGTGGCCCTGCCTTGAGATCCCTCCTCCAGACCCTGTTTCTCACACAGAACAGATGTCCTGCTCAGTCCCCAGCTGTGATTTATGCTGCATTTCATGACCACTGTGCTGAAGCCCCTCAAGTTGGCCAGCCACAGCCCTCCAGCACTGTTGTTCTTCCTAAGGACCTTTTGGCAACAGTGATGGTTTTGCTAAGAATCACCATAAGATCATACTGACAGAAATGCCTCAGCCTTCCCAAATTTGAGGTGGACTTAAAGGCAGGTAGGTTCCTTATGTACTTCCAGTCTAAGCTATCCGAGATTAGTGGTTAGACCAGGACACAGAGCAGAATGACCTGGAGAAACCCTTACTCAAAGGAGGCCAGTTGTGATCTGAGCTCTGAAACCCAAAGCTAATGGAGGGAGTAAGGGGTTCAAGGCCAGCGACCAAAGCAGAGGTACCTGACCTCCTCAGACGTCCAGAGAGCTTGACAGGACCTAGAAGAGCAGGTAAGGAGGACCTCTGAAGTCTCAGGATAATCTGCTAAGAGATCAGGTAGGCACCTGCATGTTGCCCTTCAGCCTCAGGTGGGACCAGCAGTGAACAGGCCTAATGGGCCTTTTTCCAGCATCCCAGATTTGCTGCACACACTCAGAGCTACTCAAATGCCCCAGCAGCCTCTACAGACACAGCCTGTGATTATCTCATCTCTGCAGACAGGGAGCTTGTACATCCTCTGACAAACCAAGCTCTGGAGAAACAGTCTGTCAGGAGCAGTCTGCTTCACTCTCACTTAAACCATGGCAGGGCTGAGCTTCTTGCTTCTGTTGGTACTGCTGGCAGTCTGTATTGTAAAAAGCAAAAAGACACTCAGGAGCTCCTAAAGCCCCAGCTATTTCTCCTTATTTTTTGTCTAGAGTAGCCAACTGTGCTGTCTGCCCATGCCGCTTCTGCCAAGACGGGGGCTAGTGACACAGGTGTCCTCACAGCATCCGTAGCATCAGGGCAGTATCTCACACCAGCTACACCCAGAAAGGCCACAATAACGGGCAACGATCTGTGGGAAGTTCACACCAATCTGCTAGCCATCAGGACAAGAGTGATCTGGACTGGGTACCAAGAGGGACCCCATCCATGCTGCTCTCTACGTGGAGGAGTAGCAAGCTGATTCAGAGGTGCACAAGGGCCTTCTGCAGGCAGATGGCTTCAGAGGCAACATCTGTGTGGCACAAAGCAGGTGACCCACCAACATTATCACACTGATGCAGCCCAAACCTGGGCTAGACTGCAGTTCACATGGTACCAAAGTACCTCCCCACCACACCTGCCTACAAAAGCCCTTGCTAAGGTGGGGAGGGGAAGGAGGTGATGCCCAGGCAGTGTGCCAGTCATCCTGACACTTTCTGTGGGACAACACAGGGTAGCACAAGTGGGATGCATAGACCTTGTATTTATGTTCTGAGTTGCAGGTACAACCCTTTGCTTGTGCACCATGTCTGAGGAAAAGCCTTTCTTGTCTCTGGCCAATACCTCCCCCTCAGTAGCTGCTCTCAGTGCAGTGTTAGTCACTGCCTCATTTCCCCTGTATTCCCAGACTACCTACCCAGGAGACGTGGAGGAACGCATGTGGAATTCTTTATGCTGGGCACAGCTCTACAAGGCAGTTTGATGAGGCTGTAACTCCTCCACCCAGCTCCTCAGCTCACACAGTCTCCTATCACAGAGCACAGCTTTCCCCTGGTCAGATCAGGCCCTGACGTGGCTACTCCAGATGAACCTGCCCTGCTGACTATTCACCTAGTCCAACACACCCAGGGGAAGTACTGCTTCCTTCCTAGCAGTCCCACTCAGAGCCACAGAGGTGTCCATGCAGCATGGGAGTGCCCAGCCCTTTGTGGAAGGCAGCAGTGCAATGCCTTGCTGTTAACTATTGATTCTTTCAGGAATGGCCTGGAATTGGTTTCTTTCACAGACAGTTGACATTTTGGAATGTGCTGGGCAAAAGTCTGCAAGGAATACTGCAACAGCTCAGGGTTCCTTGGTGTGGGATTCACTTCCCACAACTCCAGCTACCTGGAAGCCAGGTGAGGTGCCTGAGCTCTGGGCTCCCCAAGGAGACAGATTGCTGGTCGTGCTGCTGGCAGCACTGTGCAGGGCTGGCACGGGCTGGGGATAAAAGGAGTGAGTCCAGTCTCACCTTCTCTGTTTCTCCACGCTCTCCATCCCCCCAGCCTGGCATGTGAGCACTAGAATTCTCCCTGGTTTACACTGCACAGCTACTCCTTTGCTAGAGCACAGCGTGCCTGAGAAAGCAGCTCTGCTTTTTGATGTAGGAAATGTCAGTTACAACCTAGAACAACATGATCTTAGCTCATGCCTTTGCTGTACTAATCCTGGACAGAGATCATTCATTATTTGTTAGCCACACTGACTGCCTGATTCCTGCACCAACGCTCCACAACCCTGATCCAGGGAGAGGCCTTAGCAAGGAGCAGTGTGATGTGCTGCTGCTTAGTACTGCCAAGATGGCAAGAGGAAGCACAGATATTCTTCAGCAGACAAATTCCTCAGGAGCCCTGGGACAGGAGGAAAGCTGATCTGGCTGGTTCTGTGCTTGAACTAGTCTCCAGTGGCCTTGGACCTTGTGGAAGCCAGTACAGGCACATGGCAGCAGCCACATCCCCACCACACAGAGGGGATGGGGCTCTGGGGAAGCAGCATCACAGGGTTATGAACAAGGAAACCCAGAGGGTTACAGAGAGGATGCTCTGGGGTGGGAATGAGGAGGTTAACATTTGCAGTGGGTCCATTGTGGATTTAGCTGCTGCAGGTCAACCATGCCATTTGGGGTAGGGGGTTCAGCTTGACTCAGGTGCAGAGGTTTTCTTGGTCTTAGGAAGGCTTGGGGCAGGGGGGACCGATGGGGGAAGGAGAGGCACAGACAGCGATTTAACACCTGAGAAGGAAAGCAGCCAAGGGGGGATCAGCAGAGCTAGCCAGCAGCAAGACTTGGGGAAGGGATAGTATTCAAGCAGCTGTGGCTCAACAGCAAAGCCCACCACAGACACCTATAATCTTCTCCAGGTGAGCACAGGGCTATGCTTAGCCTGCCAGGCTGGGCCCTGGGGAAAGACTCACTGGTTTGACACAGACAATTATGACCTATCAGAACAATACACCTTGAGACACCTGTACCCTGCATTAGCAAGGGTCAAACATGCTTGATACCGTGCAGAGAACTGCTATCAGTGAGTTTGTGGCTCCAGGGTGAGAAGCAGCACATGGCTGAGCAACAGACGCCCTGTGAGGGGGAGCACCTGAGAGGTTAGAGCTAAAAGCCACGGGGAGCTTTGAGTGATACAGCCCTGAGCACCAGAACACCACTTCTCTCTATTTACTAATGCATTTGGGTGTCTCTCAGTAGACAACAGTTGCCTTTGTGTCTCTTAAGCATGCTCTATTAACTGCCATCACATTTTATCACTCCTCTGGCAATATCCAGCAACACCTCCATAATTTATATTCATTAGTTTTATTCCCAACCATCACAGAGGTCACAGCATGGGGGAGAAGAGCACTTCATCCCTTTCACTCCTAAACATGCTGGAATAACAGCTTTTCAAACAGCTGATGTTAAGTAGATTTGAAAAGATAATGAATAATGAGCAATAAGGGAACTGACCTTTTTCAAACAAGAGGCTCTTTCAGCACCATGACACTTGGACGTTGGGTGAAATGAACCCTGACATCCAAGAGTGTGCTTTCTGACACCTCTGATGCAGGCATCTCCCTGCCTTTACAGACAGAAGGAGAAAGGGAAGTGTTTCTTTCAGCTGTCTGTGTTGAATTGTACCTTAGAAATGCCTGTTTCTTTCTGGTGGCTCCAATAAAGCCTGGAAGGGTTGTCTTAGATGGACATACCTGCAAGTGGCCAGATGCTTCCTATACAGACACCCTGTACTTAGTGGCTCATAAGCTCAGAGGGATGGAAATTGGCTTTACACATCCTCCCAGTTGGTTTGCTTTCCCAGATGATTGTCTAATCCACAAAAGGACCCTGCAGAACTTGCTGTCTGCCACAGGAACTGTGGAGTTCACTGCAGGCATCTTTCCAGATGGTGGGCTGAGCCTTCTTGTACAGAAAACAGACCACAGAGAGGGACATGGCATCCTAGGATGGGATCAGGCTGCAGCTGGATTCACACCCAGCCTTAATGGCTGACTAGCACACCCAGAG
This sequence comes from Hypotaenidia okinawae, assembly GCA_027925045.1. NCBI lineage: Eukaryota > Metazoa > Chordata > Aves > Gruiformes > Rallidae > Hypotaenidia > Hypotaenidia okinawae. The sequence goes on from BSDF01000018.1 coordinate 3,938,291, forward strand.
CCCATCACTGACATGATTCCCACATGGCCCAGGTCTTAAAACATGCTACATGTGAGAAAACCTGGAATTCCCATCACAAAATTCCAGGTAGTGGAGTTTCCTCCCCCTCTGTATAAAGGCCTGTGGAAGAGAGGAAGATCCAGGATGCCAAATCACACCCATTTCAAGAGATATTTAGGATTAAATACTTTAAACAAAGATGTGGGGTTTTTTCATGAGGCAAAATGAAAGGGAGAGTGGAAAGGAGGAAAAGCAATCTGTCACTGCAACAAGCAGCTTGGCACATGAGATGAGTAAACTCAAGGTGGTTTGGTTTGGACCAGTCCCAGAATTGCAGAAATTTGGACCAAGAGAAGTTTTTTTACTACAGACTGTAACAAAAAAAGTGAAGAAAGTGTTTCTGATGGTCTTGGTCATGCAGTGGGCATTTCTGAGGGGCTAGAGCTCCATGCAATTTGTCCTTCCAAACCTTCAGTTGATGGGCTGTATCAGAGCCACCCAGCCACGAGCCATGGGCAGCCATGGCATGACCCTCACCACCTCCCTTCCCCCTTCACAGTTTGGATCCTGAGCTGTTTGTGTGCTAAAACTCAAGTCAGTCCTGTCATGCTGCTCCAACCTGACCGAAAGTCCAGGGGATGGAGAGTCAGAGTATTTCCTGCATGCAGATGAAATCTGTAGGGCATCCTGACCCACAGAACTCATTAACTTGTCGATAAATCAGGAGATATCTACAGGGAGTTCCCAATGGGGGAAAGCCCTCAAGAATGGTGTACTCCACAAAGCTCTCATCATTGAGAAAGGATGGGCATTTCAGCAAGCTGAACTACATGGAAAACCCAGCCAGTAACAAGCAGTTACACCCAAAGAAGGACCTAGACACGGAGAGACTCCTGGGCCACCAAGGCTCCTCCAAAACTGCATTCTGCTCCATTTTTATTTGGAAGAATGTTTCTTCCCATCTTGCCTTCTCTAGTCCTCAATATCATCTGATTCTTGCCACAGTACCCACTTTGGCTGTATTTACAGAGCTCCCCAAGCGTTTGTTATTAACATTTTACATATTTTTGAGAGTCTCAATAAAAATATTAAATAGGATTGGCCTTAAGCCCAGCTCTTTAGGATCTCTGGAAACCTCCTTCCAGCCCCACTCTTCCCTTTAACACACACAGGTCCCCTGTGACTTGTCTTCATCCAGTCCCTCCATTCCCTTTACATTCTTTTGTGAGCCTCATTTTTCTCTAGCATCACTAATCATTTCCTCATGTGACACCGTATCAAATGCTTTCCTAAAGTCCACAGAGATGGTATCTGGCATGTTCCCTTTGTCTCAAACTCCATTACCTTATCAGAGGAAGATATCAGATTAGCCTGCCACAATCTCCTCTGGATAAAGCCACACTTTATTCTAGCCCATTTCCCACTTTCATCCATGCCTTTAATTACCTCTGCCTTCCAAACCCATTTCAGAGCTAGTTTCAAGCTGAGTTCATTTTTCAGGCCTCAAATCACGTTGTTGGCCCTTCTTAGCAGGGCCCTGTGACCACAGTGGATGGCATCGGTTTTGTCCCCAGCAAGGGTACTCCTGAGTGGGGTGTGCTCCCTTCTGGGCTGGTACTGGGATCAGGAAAGGAGGTCAAACCTCCCTGTGGTTAACAGTGAGGCTGTAGCTGAAGAGAAGCTTCTGGCAGGCTGGGTACCACCAACTGCTGGAAACATGCTCAAAGCCAGACCTCAGATGTGACACCAGGACACGACCATAAGAGGGTCCCTTGGAGGGACTGTGCAATGCTTGTCTCTTCCTTCAGGCAGCTGGACTGAACAGACCTGAGTGGGGCTGCCTGTCCCAGCTGCTGCTGAAATACAGCTTGCCTTAGCTTGAAAGGTGCTTGTCTGATTCAGCCAGTTTCCTTTAAGGAAAATGCCTAAGGAGACACCACCCCCACCCTCAGAACTGGGCAGAGGGCCCAACTATGAATTGCCACTCTCCAACCCTGTAGCAGTTGGCCTGATGTGGAGGATTCACGATCCCCACAGTCTTCAGTGCTGCTGCTTGTCTCAGACCCTGTGGTGAAACACCTGGTGCCCCTCAGGGTTGCGCAGTCCCTCCTGGAGTCAATGCACACTCCTCTGCTTGGTTTCACTGTCTCTGTCCTTGTGTTCAGACTTTCCATCCTGTTTCTGCCAGCCTGGTCAACATCTACATCATTACAAACAGAAGCCAGGTCCTTTTATTTTGTAGTCTTACTGAGTATGGATTTAATTTAGCATCCTCCTCATCTCTTATTCTCTTCTCATCCTCAGTTCATTTACATAACCAAAGAGGTTTTTTCTCTTTGGTTTAACATGTAACTCACTTTGACACTTGACAGTTCTTCCTTCATCACGATGCTTCTTGACCTCTAAGATGTACTCTTTTGCTGATCAATCCCTCTTAGCTTGGTTTCACAAGGAGAAAGAGATTTTCATCCATCCCCCCCCCAACTTTCAAACCCAGTGTCCAATTGCAACCCCACCTGAAAGGATGCCAGAAGCACCTGTGATAATTAAGATTCTGTATGGTTTTTGGCAGTTGAGTAGATGAGGGAGATTAAAATGAGTGTCTTCACTGAGGGAAAAGCAGTATCTCAGCCACTACATGTTCTGTTGGGCAGCTGCCTCCCAGCCAGCCTGCTCTGCCTGCAAAGGATGCATGCACCTTCAGGCTACCCACTGGGTCTTGCTGGGCAGGGATGATGTAAGTGGCATGGGAGAGTTGGGCACGTGGGCAGATGTGCATGGGTCTTGTGCAGAGGATTTGCTGCTGTGACGAGTGTTGTGGAGCTCGTGCCCTGACAATCCTGTTATGAGTCACTAGTTTCCTTTCTTTGCTTTAGTTTTTTTAATAGGTGCTAAAATTCCTGAACAGAAGTCAGGCTTGTACTGCCCTGCCTTCCCTCACAGCTTCAAATCCTTGCTTAAGGGGTAAGTGACATCAAATGTTCATGAAATGCTTCAGGCTGATACAAGACAAGCCCTCAGAGAACAGATCTCACCATTTACTCCATCAGCAAATACTTTCCCAATGTTTGATGCATTTCAGCAGCCAAAGGCAGGTGAGAGATGTGTCAACACCTGCAGCAGGGCTAGAGTTTGTGAAGAACTGGGAAGTGATGCAGATTCAAGAGGGAAGCTAAAGCCCTTGTGAGGGAGACTTGTGGGCTGTAATTATTTCCCAATTGGTAATTCGGATGTGTTGCCTTGGAAAGCAGCAGATGGTAATTACATTCCATTAGATGTTTGTATTTACTGTGGAGCTGTTTCAGTCCTTCCAGCATGGGGTGGAGCTGGGGCCTGGCTGACATGCTTACTAGGCACTGGAACCGTTGCCATGGCTGGTACTTGCTGGGGAAGAGCATGAATGCCTCCACCAAGCAAGATGGGCAGGGAAGGGAGCCATCCCCCTCCCTGGGGTTCAGGGTCCACTTCAGGGTCCAGTCCTGGGGAGAAATAGCAGAAAACTATAGGGAAGCATGAAAAGGTTGAAGCAGAAGCCCTCCTCTGGCTGGGGACACAATGCTAGGCCTGACTACGCTGGGAACAGGCTGCCCAGGGATGGGGTTGAGTCACCATCCCTGGATGTGTTTAAAGGACAGGTAGATGAGGTGCTCAGGGATATGGGTTAGTAGAGGACAGGTGTGGTTGGACTCGATGATCTCAAAGGTCTTTCCCAACCTAGGGATTCTGTAGTTACCAACATCACACCAGAGAGAAACAGCCCTTGTGGAGATGAAGGGGGTTGTGGCTTTGTCTGTCCAGATCTTGCACACCTTGAAGGATGGGGAATTCTTTGTGAAATAGATTAACATGGTTTTATGAGGACTCAGTGATCCCTGCATTCTTGAAGAAACTGCTAGAATGGCAATAAAAGGTCTTTTTCCTCATGAGATCTATTGAGGAGCACTGGTCAGCTGAAAGCCTCCTGAGGTCTATTATCTGTGGGCACCACATGCAGCACACAAGGACCGAGTCAGTCTTCCAGGATGTGGTCTAGAAATGAAGAGGATTGGAAGCCTATGGGGATCCTTTAAGAATAAGCTTTCTTTCTAAGTGTAAAATACTATCCACATCCATTATAACTATTAGAATAATAAAGTTCTCATTGCAGAACCAGCATGACCATTCTCAGGTATTGCTGAGAGTCCTCCTTGGGAAACACATCAGTACAAGATATGCTGATGGTGCCTTCTAGCAGATACTTTTGAACTTGTGCTAATTAATGTTAATAAACATATACTAAGCACAACTGGAAACCAGGCTACAGCACGATTCTGGCTACTGATTGAAAATTGTACCACCAGGTAAAGTTTTCTGCTCACTTTCATTATAAATATTCAAGGGACTTATTATTTATGTCTGCAATCAACATCACACTTGACTTCTGTCATGGGCCATATCTTCTCAGCTCATGTGGTTGCTGGTATTCATTAATTCAGCATCTAGAGGCCTCACAACCTGCTGTGTATTTGCACATACAACAGACCTATGAGCTGCTTTTCTGATGGACACAAAGGCCTGAATTCTCCAGTGTTTAGGCATCCCTTCCTCACTGGAGATCAAGGCTTTATCAAAAAGAACCACAGTTCTCTCAGTGCTAATCCTGAATCTTCCCTGTTTTTCCCCCTGCTGTCCCATTGCACATCACAGGTAATGGAGATAGCAGACCTAACTTGAGGCAAAGCCACCAAGCCCACAGGGACACTCTTAGCATCTCTCTCCTGGAGACATTTCCATTGCTGAGCTCCTGTATGGATCAAAGCACAGATCTGGCCCCAGTTAGAAGCTCATTTCTAAAGAGATGGGTATGAAAGTCCTGTCAACATGCTTTTCTCATCCCTTTCCCTCTGTTTCAGATGAAACTGCTTGCTCAGTTTATGAGGACCCACTCTGCAGCACAGCAGGACACCTCCCCTGGGCTATGGATAATGTCATACCAGCAACATCCAAACCTGGACCTATGTGATGGGAATGATTGCTTTCACAGAGCCAAAGCAAGGACATTCCTCTTTACCAAAAGAGCACAGAAGGAAAAAGGCATGACCCACTATTGGATAAATGGATGCACTACTAAGCCACTAATTCCAGAAAGAGAGTTTATTTCAAAGGCAGGACACATCTGAAAGCACTGGATGTCATCAAAATACCAGTTCTCCTCTGTAGAGCAACGATCCCCCTTAAGACCAACTACATTTAACAGGCTGAATGTGAAGGTCACCTTCATCCCAGACTGTGTGCTCTTTCCAAGCATCAGACCAGCACCAATGCTCCCGCATCAGCTACACAGACCAGCTGCTCCAGCTCTCAGGGTGCTCCCAAACCACTTGGTACTGGGAAGACACAGATCCCCTTTTACATCACAATCTCAACGAGCATATTTCCTATTTGAGCCAAAAAACTCCCACTAGGCTTCTGGGCAGTCTCATCTCCTCAACTAAGCATCAGGATCTCTCCACACAGCATTTTGCTAAATTACAGTTTAATAATTTGAAAAACAACCCAGCTACCTCTCCCTGTAAGTAATAAATTCTCTTCCTTGTCTCCCCAGCTGCTCCACCTGCTACACTTGGGTGAAACAGGCAGGGTGCTGAGCAGTAAAGCACCCTAACAGGCCTCTACATCCCAGCTGACTTCCCCCAGCTCTACTGCTCTGGAACATTCAGCTGTGACATCATGCCCACCTTGTGTCCTAGCCAGTGGAATGACATCACACCCTCATTGTGTTCTTACAGGAGGAAGGAGCTTGCACAGCCTCTTACGTGTTTACATCAGTCCTTGTTCCCCCGCAGTGCCACTGCCACCTCCACATGCAGAGACTGAGGCACAAGGACAGATGCTGAGGATTACCTGAAATGTGCGTGCCAAGAGATAATCCATCCCTGAGCTGGCACTTGGATCTCTCCACAGCAGCAGTGAGTTGGCAGCCCAGAAAGCCACCTCTATCCTGGGCTGTATCCCCAGCAGCCTGACCAGGAGGTCCAGGGGGATTCTGCCCCTCTGCTCTGGGGAGACCCCCCTGCAGTGCTGCCTCCAGCTCAGGGGTGCCCAGGACAGGGAGGACACAGAGCTGTTGGAGTGAGTCCTGAGGAGGCCACAGAGAGGATCTGAGGGCTGGAGCTCCTCTGCTCTGGAGCCAGGCTGGGAGAGCTGGGCTGGCTCAGCCCAGAGAAGAGAAGGCTGCTTCTGGGGAGAGCTCCAAGCCCCTTCCAGTCCTTTGAGGGGCTCCAGGAGAGCTGGAGAGGGTCTGGTGCCAAGGGCAGGGAGGGCCAGGCCCAGGGGAACGTCCTTCAGCTGCAGGAAGGGGATGGAGAGGGGCTGGGAGGCAGAAATCCTTCCCAAAGAGGGGGAGATCCTGGCACAGGGTGCCCAGAGAAGCTGGGGCTGCCCCAAGATCCCTGGCAGGGTTCAAGGCTGGGTTGGATGGGGCTTGGGGCACCCTGAGCTGGTGGGGTGTCCCTGCCTGTGGCAGGAGGTTGGAACTCAATGGGCTTTAAGGTCCCTTCCCACCCAAACCAGTCTGATTCTCTGACTCCATGATTCTATACAGTTGTGTGAAAACACATCTCTGGTTGAGGTGCCCAAACTTCAGGGCACCCTTTGTACTCCCACTGTTTTCTGGGGCCAAGACTGATGGCCATGTGCAGAACAAATTCGTTGTTCCCCTGAATGTGCCAATTTCTCTTCCCTGACTGAAAGGGAACCTGCCCATCTCCCACACAGCATGCTCCTGCATCGAGACAGAGTGAACGCTTGAAACTGGCCTGTGTGAACCTCTGTGTGAGGTGTCCTGTTGAATAAAGACCCAAGAGGTGAAGCAGCACCAGAGAGCATATACTGGGAGCAGGAATAGATTACTGGTGACAGGCTGAGCACCCAGCAACGAGAACGTTTGAGCAGGAGCCTCTAACACAGCCACTTGAAAAGGTCAGCCAGGCAGTGACCAGGCCTCACTTCTGACTGACTTTGCTGCAGGTTGTTAGAGACCTGAGTGATGTCTATAACAATGGGGAGGAAGGGTATTCAAGCTATCACAGCCCTCTAAGTTTTCAGTGGTGATTTGCAAGAAAGCAGGAGGTTAGACCAATCTTCCTCAATCTTCCTGCCATGAGGCAGAACAGGCTACTGGCTGCAGTGCTGGGAAGGCTGTGAAGTCAGCACACTCTGCCTCCTGTCTGCTGCTGAGCAAGGCCCACATCCCAGTGCAAGGGAGTGCTCAGAAATACTTGAATTCACAAATATCACAAAAAAAGATCATTCCTGTTAGAATAAAATATTTTTGACATATGAATACTTTTTTCTTTGATATTAAATAAGATATGCATGTCTAATAACAAAAGCAACAATATTTTTCTCTGGAACCATCCTTTCTGACTTAAGAAATGAGAGGCTACTGTGTTTGGGGAACAGCACGTCTCCTCCCTGATACAGCATCTCACTGAGCAAGCTGCTTTGAAGCACTTTGGTATCAAACACAGAGAAGGAAAATAAAAATATCACTGTGGAAACTAATGATGAACTAATTTATCCAAGTTAAAGCAAAAGACTGAAAACAATCCTAAGCAGTTTAATGACAAAACGCTGTAATCCAAGGCTGGTGTTAGAGTTTCATTTGTGGCTTCTTTTATTACAGCAACTGTACCCATGGGAGCATGGATGTGAATAAAACATTTCATTTTATGGCCACAGAAAGAAGAAAAAAAACCCAAATCTTTGAGGGTTTTAAAAGCTCTTTCATCATTATGCATTTGTTCTGCAGAGCTTGGGAAATCCTCTAGATTTCAAACAGGTTTTGAATCATACATCACATATATGAAGGGCTCTGGAAATGCCAGCAAGGGCCACAGGTGGGGTTTGGTGCAGGGACCCAGCAAGGCATCTGGCTTTCGGTGCCCTGGGGAACACCCTGGGGAGGGCAGTCAGGGAGCTGCTCACAGAGTCCTACAAAATGAATCTCAGCAGTGAATTTTCTAACGAACATAAAATACGCTAAGGAAGGTCAGAGAGATCCCTTGGTTACACATCATCTGCACAAGGCTGGGTCTTACAGCCCAGAGCCTTTTCATGGTTACGACCCAGCAGCTGACAGCACAGGTACAGGGCCAGCAGCTCAACCCTCCTCAGATTTGACATCTGCTTTGGTAAATGTGTGGTCTCAGGGAAAAAACAAAGCCTGCTGGCACATTTGTGATATATAGCTGGCATATGGCTCTGAATGGAGAGGATTTCACGAGGTAAGCAGATAGGGCTGCGAGTCAATTGCCTTCCTGAGGGAAAAAAGGTGAACAGAAATGAGGAGTCAACATTCCTCAAAACCTTTTAAACATCAAAGGACAGTCATCTCAGAGAAGCTTAAGGATGCTTCATCTGCAGTCTCAGACGCTAAGAACTCACAACAAGCTGAAGGCAAGCCAGATTCCCTCAAAGAGAAGAGAGACAGGGAGGAGAGAGGCAGCTCTTCTGACGTGCTTTGAAACTTCATTTACATTCAACAGCAGCAAGGAAACTATGAATATAACTGGGCAGGGAAGAGACCAGCTTTCAGAGCTTGCCTCACCTCCTACTGCTGTGATTTGGTTTGCAGAAACCCAGGGAGAGTATGGAAAGCAGTTGGAGTAGTTGGGGGGAGTTGCTCTAAGATTACAGTTTTTTCTTATTAGTTCCCTCTTTTGCAACTGTACTTCCAATTTTGCAGCCAGGAACTTCTCCTTCTTCACAGTACAGATAAACTAATACAAGATTTTACTTGCTCACTGTTTTGAGCAAATACAGATGGAGGGACTATGTGTTGTCTGAAAGCAATTAACCCCCCTGTGCAGGTAAACTCCTGGGCTGTTGGATGCCAGAATGAATTAGGGAATTGCAGTGTATTGGCATGTTTCTTGCCAAGCTGCAAGGAACATCTGGAAGACCACTTATTGCCAGCTGCAGATTGTAGGACAGCTCCTAGGAGGCATCTGCTGACAAGTAAATATTGAAGGGACAATCCGTGTCACTAAGTGCTGCTGAATCATCATATCCTCCCTGGAGCAATGCAGCCTGCCAGGGCAAGCACAATGTGAGGAAGAAGAGGGGCTACACCTTCCCTGTAAATATCCACTAAGGATACTCAGCCTTCCTCAGACCCTGACTCTAGCAATTTCTCAGGTGTGAAGGGCTGGGCTGAGTCCCTGAGATGCCAGGCAGAGAGCCTTTCTGAGCCAGGATTATACTTTTTTCCCCATTTTTTGTTTCAACAGCAGTGACTGAGCACTCACATTGCAAGACAAACCTGTTGAGAGCCTGGGCTTTGAAGTGCCCTACCTTTCAATGCCACACACCTCAACCCTGCATGTTCTCTTAGGGAGGATTTGGAAGGAAATGCTGTTCAAACACTGCTCTCACTTCAACACCACTCTGTGGGGTAAAGACATCTGCCTGGTCCCGTGCTACGTTGATCTCTCACACCACCACAGACCAGCCAGTCTCAAGTAGTGAGTCTTTGGTCCCCAAACACCTTGCTCCCAAAGGCAGGACCAGTGGGTGAAGCACACTCATGCAGCTGGAGATGTCAAATTGTACAGCACACAGTGTCATCACTGGGTAGTTTTTGCTCCACCTGCCTGAGACAGCCTGCTCTGTGACCAACCTGGAGTGTATTTCACAGGACATGGTCAGCTTATTGTGGGCACACCAGTTTGCTGAGCACAGGCTGGAGTCACTGCATTTAGCAGGAGAAAATCCTGCTGCCTCCCTCTGTGCCTCCCCCTGCCATGTCTCCAAGCAGAAGGCTTCTGCCTTCCCTGAGCAGCCCCAGAGTAGCACCACTGAGGTGCTTCCACTCTCAGGCTGGGTCTTTCCTCTCTTCCTATTGTTCCTGCCCTAAAACAAAACGAAAGGGAAGTATTCACCTCCCTCTAACAGCCACAATCTCCTTCTCCATGAAACTAGTTCAAAAGGGCAACAACTGAGGATCCTGAGAGCAGGCTCTGCAAGCCCTGGATGCTTTTGTGCTCCCAGGGGGGTCACACCACATTTCACCTCCCATGTAACTGGGAGCAGATTGCAGCTGGTTGCTCAACAGCCTGGAAACATCTGCTTTTAGTTCATGCATAACATCAGCCCATTTTCTGTGAGCTTGGAGATACAAGTCAGCTCAGGCCAGGAACTGCCCCTGAAGCAGGTACCTCAGTGCTGAGCCATTAATTTTACTCTGTGGAAGACAGTGGAAGGGCTGTCTGGAAAACAAACAGGAGTCTGAAAAAAGGATTCCTTTGAAGTTATTCCCTGCTGTGCACAAGATGTACTCCAAGTAAGAGGAGACAGGAAGCAGGGACCTTGCTATAGCTGCAGAGAAACAGCTCCCCTGGAGAGCAACAGAGCCCAAGGACAGCTAACTCCTGGAAGGAGATGCTGGGATGCAGGCTGAGAGGTACCACTCTCACCCTCTCAAAGTAGATCGGTCCCACATGGTTGAGTTCCCTCCTTCTCTCACTTGTCTCAGGCACACTGTTGTATATCTGGTACCTCTCAGAGGAAGTATTTGTAAGCAAGTTTGATGCAAACTTGAGAAAGGCTGGTCAGTCCACTCTATGTTGAAAATATCACAGCTGGTGTGGTGGTGTGGCTTCCCTCAGATACCAGACAGAAGCCTTGTTCTCATCTTCTGAGTGAAAGGGCAGCATTTGAATTTGGCAGAGACTGACAGATGCACAGACTAGACTGAAAGCAACACACAAATCTGATCAGGAAAATCCTGATCACAACAAGAAGTGCAGAGATCTGGTCTACAAAACTTGAGGAAGAGCAGCCACAGAACCAGGCTCTGCCCTTCACAGGGACTCTGCTTTTCTGAAATTTGGGTTCTGACTGAACTAACGTCTTGCAAACCAGAAATTCAACCAGAATTTCACTTTGGCAACAATAACGTGCAGTGTTAACAAAACAGTGTCTGTTCCCAGTAGCTGCTCAGTGTAACTGACACAAGCTGCAGTGAAGCAGATAGGAAAGTCTGTTGCTCCCTTGGATTCCCAACTCAGCATCCCCAGTTAGATTCAGGCCCCTGGCTCTGTACTGCTGATTATCCTGGAGACAGGAACTCAGAGATACAGTCCTGAGGGAGTCACTGCTGCGGGGCTCAGGAGAGCCATACCCTGAAATGAAGTCTTCCAGCACTGGACCGGTTGCCTTGTGGGTCCACCCAGACTTACAGCACGTGGGATGACCGCTAAGGAGGGAAGCATTATCTGAGTTCTCCTCAGCAAATAGTCCCTTCTATCTTTTAAGTCCTGGAGCTGCAGAACACCCTCATGCTGGACAGTCAGGATTCCTGGAAATATTTGGTTTCTGCAAAATTCTATTTGATTTCTTCTGCAGGGATTCACAACAGGGCCTGAGATGCTCTGGTCCAATTCAGATTAACCATCTGAGCCAATCCACATTTTCCTTGAACCCCTCTCATGACTCACAGAAACAATTACTGTTGCTGCCTTTTTCTGTCTTCTTGGTGCTCAGGAGAACCTGCCATATGATGGACACCAGGCACAGGAGATGGGCTAAGCCCTGTGAGCTCACCAACCTTTCCCTATTCCTGCTGTTACATCTGTCTTCAGCCTTTGCAACCTTCTGAGGACTGTGCACTCAACAGGCTGTCACTGAATGGGAGGTGTTAGATCCAGCTCAACCCAATTATGGACTTCTGGTCAAGATGAAACAATTGTACATAATACAGTGTTCCAGTGGGAATCTGTTACTTCCCATTATCCTTGACATCTGATAGAATTGAAGCCTGGATTGATGGCTCCAGTACTGGGTGCCTCTAGGCTATCATTTTCTCACAGGTTTATGGAACTTTAATGGTTTTTCTTTAAAATCCTTCTAATCTAAAAGAATGGTCTCTCCTACAGCAGAACAAGAACACTGTTGACTAGGTCAGATTGGGATAGCTGGAGAGAGAGATGTGGCTGGTCTTTCCAACATACCATCCAGAACTTCCCATGACCAGTTACAAAGTGGATGGTCCAGTTACTCCCAAGATAGCACCAGCCTCAGTCCTTGGGTCCACGTGGTACAGGACAGAACTAACTCAGCCCAGCCCCGGGAGACAGAGGATCCCCTTGTTAGGGCTAATTGTGTGAATGCAATGCCAGACTGGTCCCAGTGCCAGACACATGCCAGTTCCTGATGAGCACTAAGCTGTACGCACAGGGAGGATGCAATTGTTGCAGTACTCTCTGCATGTTGCTCATTCCAGAAGCCAGTAGATGAGCTCAAACCCACAACAGAACTGAGAACCTTAACCTGTGCCAGACATCTTCCACAGGTAGATGAGGAATGCCCAGGGCACAAAGGGAAGGAGGAGAGAATAGATGGCAGGCTCCCTGACACCAGCAGCACCAGGTGATGTTCGACTGTTGCTGCTGTGAGATGAGAGCCCTTCATCAGCCAGCCTGGCTTTGAGCTTTGACACTGTGTCCCTGTGGAAAATGTTGAATTGTTGCTTTTTGCAAATTGAAATTTGCTATTTTAGTTTAGTATTTAGTGACTGAGGTCATGGGTTGGAACCCAAGGAAATGCAGCTCAACAAACAGGCTGATTGATCCTGGGATACAAGATCACCATATCAACAGGCAAAACGGGTTCTCCATACCATCTAAAAATTCTAAAGGGACTTTTAAAGAGTAATCCAGCCTGTGCTGACAAGGACCCATCCCCCTGATGGGATGGCTCTGAGGACAATCACTGAAGGCGCCCCTAAGGCGTTGAACATACAAGTAAAGATAACAAATCTGGAGAGGAGGATTCCCCCTCCACCCCTTGCCTTTGGCTGTGCCCACCGTTTTCAGACTAGTTGCAAAATTTGTGGTTTCTGCTAAACAAAACGACAAACATCATCTGAAACCTGCCTGAGCTTCACCTTCCTCCAGCCCTGGGCCCAGGTCAGCTGTCAGGAGAGGGAAGGTAAAATCAAGTACCTGCCAGTGAGCAACCGTCCCAGACACAAGGGGTATTCACGTGCTATATAAGCTCATACATACTAATTTTCCTCACTAACGGGAGTCTGCCAGGCATGCCATGGGTATTACATCCTGTACCACTGTGAACATGGTGCCTTGGTTGAGCTGATAAACGTTCCAATCACTGATCCATCCTTAAACAGGGGGGGAGGGATTCCGGACTGGAAAATGGTATAAAAATGCTACGTATTTTGACCAAAGGTGTGCCTACTTTTGGGTCACCCGCTCTTGCAAGAACGTATAATAAATTAATTACTGCTTCACTAACGTGTCTACCTCGAGTCCTTTCTTAGGACTATCTGGCATTTCTAACATCCCCAAGCAGGGGCCTTTTCCCCTCATTTGTTTTCCTCAGTACCTGAAAGCTGTTGCCACTGAGTGCAGGGAATAACTGGACCTCTTGAGCTGCTTCTCCTCTCTAGCCATGCCACTTCAAATTGTTATTTCTTGTGTCAGATTATCTGGCAATTCTTTTCCAGAGTGCCTGAACGGAATGGTGTCCTGGGATGCTGTCTGGGGCATTCGCCTGATCTCAGTTAGATAACTTAGCTGTTAATTAGTGCTCAGCGGTAAATCCTCCATAATATCCTTCATCCTGGCTGGCTGTCAGGACATCTCATACGTGACACTACGATTTCTGTTGGTGTCTCACATTTGGTTAAAGCAGGTGAGTAAGCAGCAGTATGAGAGAGAGAAAACACGCTGGGATGGTCAATACCATCGATCCTGTGTTTTGTGCCCATTGTCAAGTGGTTGTGCTCAGAAGCACAGGAGCGGGGAGGGACCCAGCATCTCACCCAGTCGGTTATCTACTCGGCTAATTGATGATAGGATTCTAATTAATGTCGCTAAGCTGTGAATTAATTTTGTAGGCTGCACTGAACAAACACCTGACAGGGACTGGGTGTTGTGCAGCATCTCTGTGGCGTGTTGAAAGGGATGGACTGAGACTGGGGGGACGGAAGGCAGCTTCAGTAACAACTGAGCAAACTGATCCCCTCTCATGGCTGAGGCAGCAGCCTCCAGTCAGGTTTCAGGACTTTTCATTAACACCAGAACCACAACATCCCTATACAAAAGGTTGTCCCAGGGGCGTCTTTCCATCTGCACCTTCCTTACCATGACAAAGCCACCCCCTGCTGAACCAGGCACCAATTCACATCTCTAAAGACCCTCCTGCCTGCTTTTTCTCTGGCTTCTGCAGCTTCTCCCCAACAAGAACGGTCTCTTTTCCCTCCCCCACAGATCTCCCCAGTCCCCCTCCCCTCAGTGCCCTTAGGGCTTCTCACAGTTCCACCCAAGCACCGAGGAGGAGGATGAAGCAGCACTGCTGAACAGCACAGGCACCACCACCAACAGAGAAAGTTTCGCTCAGCATCTTTGCCGGTATTTCCAGGAGGTTCCCCCAGGAGATGAGGGAAACAGCTACTTCCTTCTCAGGTTTGATGCTGCTCTATTCGAGCCATCTAAATCTGCTCTATACATTGCCATATTCCTGCCCCCAGCTCCCAGGGATTCATTCCATTCACAGTCCAGAGATAATCACACACATATTTATTCCCCCACGGCAGCCTGTTTTGTTGGAAACTCTGAGATTGGCATTCTCCCACACTCTAAAACTCTGTATTTTTTCCAACAGCTCTATTTATTCCAAGATCTTCTTCTGTCAATCTCTATTTACACCGCTCCAGTATTTTTCAAAACATTTTATTAAGTTTGCAATAAAGTTTGGAACGTGAAAGAGAATCACAAGCAGCCAATATAATTTTCTGCAACACATATAGAACCATCATCTGTTATTGGTACTCTTTACATGTCTATGACACTCATAAGAAGCTATCTGAAATACTGCTATTTATTTTGACATGAAGTTAAAGAAGAAATTGTTAAGAAAACAGAAATAAATTTGATAGACTAGGTGATGGGAGCTGGAGAAGCTGATGAGGAAAAAAGGCACTATACCCCACATCTCAGGTACTTCCAGCAATCCAAAGAGCAAAACAGCATTAACCCATGGGCAAAGCTGCAAGCACATATGGCTAACACAAAGGTCACCTTTGCTTATGGTAAACTTTCCAATTAAGAAAATAAGACAGCAGGTTGTATACTTAGACTTAAATAGAGATACCTCAAAACTTCTGTAAACTGATACACGAATAAGCAGTGCACGACATGGACACGCTGCTCCAGAAGCTACATGCTACAGTCCAGTTCTTAAAACCTTGGTTTTATAAAGATTTAGGCACTGGAAGTAGGAAAATAGGTTTGTGCTCAAATTAGTCCTCCTGGAAGTCACCATTCAGCATGCCACCTAACTCCCAACGCACCCACAGCCCAATGTTTATAGCTGTCTGGTTCCTTGGAGCTGGTCCCCTCCTCTGAGAGGGGTGATGAGCCCAAGATGAGCATCACGTAGAGCATTTTGTGCCCAAGGCTGCATAGAACTCAAGAACCAAACCCCTGCCTAAGACTCGCAAGCAGCTCCATGCAACAGGAGCTGCAGGACAAGGGGCTGGTGCCCACTTTCCTTCCAAACCCACCAAAGCCATCACGTTACAGACAGCACTGAGCAGAGGAATCCTGCAAGCCTCCTGATGGAGCTGCTACGTTAACACAGAGGAAAGCCAAGTTGTGCTGGAAGAGTGCAATAAGGTCAGAAATACTTTAGACCTTAGGAACAGCCACTCCTGGGAAAGAGAGGTCCCAGTCTCTTGATACAGGAGAGAGTTTGCTTTCTTTGTCCAGTGACTCAACACATGAAACACAGTCTACCCAAGGAACCGATTCTCACGGGCATGAGCCAATATCACGCATGGGCAATGTTAAAAACAACACTCGAGATCAGGACTTTTAGCTGCATACATTTGTGGTGGTTCAGCCCCAGCCAGTGGCTGAGCACCACACACCACGCACTCACTCCCAGAGACAGAGCCTCCCTGGGCTGGGATAAGGGCAGTTTGCTGACAATAATCACTGTGAATGTAGAACAATAACAACCAGTTACACTCACACCCAGTGATAACACAGAGCGACTTACCAGCCTGATGATTACAGCTGCACAAAGGATGGATGGACACGACCCAACCCCTCTCCCTGGCTGCACTCAGACTGTCCTGGAGGCACCAAACCCCTGCCCCTCCCAGCCAGCCCCTTTTATGGGCAGTGATGTCAGGGGGTGTGGAAACAGCCTGTGCTGACTCAGCTCACCTGGGATAACTCAGCTCACCTGGGATAACTCAGCTCACCTGTGCTGGCTGCTTGGGGAGGTTGCCTCTGGCCTGGCCAGAACCAGGACAATGTGTAAAGTCCAGATCATGAAAATCCAGACCAGTTACAGTTCACAGAATGGTCTGAGTTGGCCATCTAGTCCCATCTTTCATTAGATCAAGTCACTCAAAGTTCAGTCCCACCCAAACTTCCAGTAATGGGGAATGGTAAAAGAGAAGAAAACCCCCACCAAAATATATGCTGTGGGAAGAGCCAGTTTCAGGATGAGATATGGTCTTTGCAGACCACACACTCCACTGTATTTGAGGTAGAGACTCTCTGGCCATGTAGTAAATCAGCCAGGCTGTGCAGTGCTCCCTTTGTCAAAGTGACTGTGAAAGCTGACTTCACAGGTCTGCAATCCCTTAAACACTAATCACTAATAGAGATTAATTATCAGAATAGTGTGATAGCAGGCACAGAGCTTTATCATTTCTAAGTGGTTACAATTACAGCCTCACCATCAGGAGCTGTTTTGGCATGAGTCATGCAAGATACACGGTGACATGAGTGCACAGCCTGTTGAAGCAAGTGTCCCTGAGTAAAAAGTGCAGTGTGACCCCTGTTCCTCCAGGAAACCTGCACCAGCAACAAGCACTAATGAGAAAAACTTCCTAATAGGTGACACTGTCAGCAGAGACTGCTGGAAGGGTTAAGGGATGGGAAGTGCCAATAGAGCCACATGGCAGAATGATGTGTTGCAGATGTGGGATTCCATAGCAGACCTTCTCCTCAGGAAAAAAAGTTTGGGATGGGGAGCCTCAGAAAAACAATGGGAGTTTCTGGCACTGGTAAAGCACTTCTCCTTTGTGCAGATCCACACTAGCAGCTTGGCAGTGATACGGTGCCCATGGCACAGTGGGTGTCTCTTATGGAGGAAGAAGTCATGAGTGAAAAAGAAAAATAGTTGGCTTTTAGAGCAGAATTTAGGGGGACCAAGGAGTGAAATAACTCCAGGAACTCTCCTTGTGGAGTTGGATAGGAAGATTAAAAAGGCATGTGACTGCCTTTAACACTGGAGTCTCCATGCCCATCGACAGGCTGGCTCAGGGAAGACCAACCCCAGAGGCTGTGCCTGGGAGGGTTGCTTTGTGGAGGATGGCCAGTGAAGTAATTTCTGCCTAATGAGACTCCCTGGGAAGGTCAGGAGGCGGAGATGATGGTGAATTGAGAGCAAGGACAGTTTAAAAACCCCACTGCCATTTGGAGAGGTGTAGGGACACATGTCATGGAAGCAATGACAGAGCTTGGGGCAAGGGCAGCAAAACATGAGAGCACAAAGTGTCTCAAGAAAAGCATCTGGCTGGAACTGAAGAGGAACAAGGGACTGTGAGTGGGTTACAGTCACAGCACTGCCTACACTAGATGTGACCCGGACACATTCTAGGGGACACTTTCGTACAGACAGATCCCCAGGCCTGATAGAGACTGGAGAGCAGGATGCAGAGTGCTTGTCAGCACCAGACTGCTGAGATGCTGTGTTTGGGGCTGATGGATGGCCACAAGGCAGCTTGGCCTGTTAGAGCAGGCCACATGCAGATATCTGATCTACAGAAAGCAGTCTCCAGGGACCCAAGGCATGGCAAACCATGGATAGCATGGGCATCTTGAGTGTTTACCACACAGACACCCCCAGGAGTTATTGACCATCCAGACCTCTCTATTAATAGATTTCTTTTGTTCAGTGCTAATGGCATCTTGATGCACCATGCTGTTATACAAATTGAAAGCACTGGAAGGCAACTTATCCATCAGAGGGCTGCTTGGATGCAAGCAGATAAACAATCATACAAGAGCAAACCACAGTCTTCTTCGGTGACAGCCATTCTGGGAAACTGATCCTCAGCTGAGCTTAGTTAATAAACTGGGTAAAATATATTATAATACTGAATGCTAAAAAAATATTAATCCACTTTGATTAAGAATAAAGGATTTTCCTTTAATTCTTGGTAACTGCTAAATAATTTCCAACCATTTTTGCCTTGATTTCAATTCCTGGTGTATGAAAAAAAGAAAATCAATTCCAGCTTAAGGCTTATTAAAGTATTATTCTATCTGGAGATGTGATTAGACTGAAATGCACAAGTCAGGGTTTAATGGTCTTGTTCTAGTAATGTCACCAGTTAATTAGAATCCCTTGTGATACCATGGCTGTGCTATCCTTCACTCCCACCAGGAAATACTTCTACAGCAGGCTCCAGTGAGCAGCCTACCCATCAGTGATGTGCCTCTCATGCTTCAGACTGGCACCTGGCTCCACTCATGCGTGTGTCTTGTCCCAGAAAGCTTGCTTTCTTCCCAAAGATGCATTTTGGATTTACCAGTGCAGTAGTTGTCACTTAGAAGCGTAGGGTCAGAAATCTGTTTTAGTTTTCAGTGTGATGGTCCCTGTTCCTCATGGGATGTAGAACAGAGAAAGGGTGAGGTGTTACCAACAGGGAGAATGGAGTCACAGCAGGGGCAGGCTGTGTCCTCTGGGTACCACCAGCAGAAGGCAGAGCCTGTGCAGCACTGATCCCTCTGCAGGGACAGGCAGTGTGGGAGGAGGCCTGACACTGCTCACATACCAGGTTTCCTCTGGTTTGGGGAGAAATACACATCATGTAGTCAAAGGGTCCAAAACCTGAATCAGTCATGTCGTTTGGGACCAAAATAGGGTTTTACTCAAGACCTCCTCCTGCTGCTAAACTCTACAGTCAAGTTAATCTCCACTTTCTGTGTGTTTCTCATAACAAATGTTAAGCTGGTTAAACTTTGATAAAATCTGCATCTAAATAACAGTCTTCTCTGAAGTCAGAAGACTTATGCTGATGCGTGGAGCTGAAATAAGATTGACATTTGGAGGACGTGAAATCTTTTGGGAAGCCCTAAAATATCCCCCAAGTAGGTCAGCTCGGTGACCTGGATCTGTACTTTTAATACAGGAGTAGCCTATATTTTCTCAAACTGTTTGCTGAGGAACGAATGTTTTTTGGGCTATGGGTTTATTTTTAGTAGTTAAATGTGACCTTTTGTAGGAGATCCTATAATAAGAACAACAACGAAGCTGGCCAGGGTGAGTCACACCACAGGCTTTGATTTAGAGATCATGAGCACACATCATTTAACCCCTGGTCATTTTTGGATGGAACTATCTTACATGAATTTTCACTTTAGGAATCAAGTCAGTACTTCCAAAATGGAGAAGTTTCTTGATGGCATCAAACAGTCCTTGTCCTCCAGGATAAATAATAAACATCACTGGAAAAGAGATTTATTTAGGAATTTAAAACAAAAGTAAAAACCTGGGCAAGGTTCCTCACTGCCTTGCCAAGTGTAGCTCAGATTCTAGCAGCACCATCTAGGAGTTCTTCAACTCAATCCCAGAATAAGCTCCCTCATTTCTCAACTTCCCCCTTTCCAAAATGGAGCCTAGCCACCTAAGTATAGAACTGGCTGAGCTGTCCTCTTCCTCTGGGACACTTCTTACCCTGAACTAAAAACCCTGGGTGAGAAGCTGAATTCACACAACCCAGCTAAACTGCAGCCTAGATTGGAAGGAGAAAGCTCTTCCCCCTGTCTCAGCACATAAATTCACCCCGTGTTCTCTGGGAATAAATCTGATCTACCACACGCATCATTTGGTGATCTGAATTCCTATGGGGTCCATGGAAAATGAATATTCTTCAGGCAAAGGATGACATCAGTCACAGGATATTTAGTACAAGATATGTCCAATGATAAATGGAATGGCTTCCCAAAGCACACGGCGGAGTCTTTTAGAGATGTGGGGGCCATACAGCAAGTGGCAGTCAGAAAGCAGTGCACTAGACGTTTAGAAGTTGATTGAGATGCGAGTGGAAGGGTTGTCTGTGTGGACACACTGCTAAGCTGTGTGCTGAGGCACCAGAACTTCACTGTGAGCTTTGAGGTGCTTTAGTGAGTCTCCTATTCCTTCACTCTGGTTAGCCAAGTCGATGGAATGTTTTGCCCAGGAGATAAAGCCCTGGAGTCTTCCCAAATCACTTAGATATCCAGCCCAGGCACTTTGGTAATCAGCCCATTTTACAGTGGGAACACCCCTCTGCAATCAACGGTGAGACTTGTGACCAAAGGACAGTTCATGTTTTGGGTGAGATGAGGCTCACCCAGCTGATAGGAGACAAGGGTTTGGTAAAGAAGCCCCAGACAGGAGCAAGCCCTCTAGTGCCTCTGGCTGCATCTTCAGAATGGGTCCAGAATACTTCTAGCCTTGCACTGTTCCAGCACGACTCCACTTGGTCCTCTTCATCATAATGACTTCTAAATGGTTCATCAATTATCTGGAAATTTTTGCCCTTCCAAGCTTTGACTTGGAGGGAAAATGCTGATGTATTGATGTTTGTTAATAGAATACATTAGAAAAGTAAATCAGTCCGTTAAGGGGATATTAAATGGGAGAATGGTTTCCTTAACATTTTTAATGAACAGAAAATTCCCAGTCTCTTTAAATGTCAATAACATTCTGCAACCATCTGTGTAGCTGACTTAGAAAAAATTATTTGTGCATTGGATATAAATCCATCTTAAGATAATATAACCAAGAGATGTGCTGGCATCGTGGTTCTCTTTTTGATTTATCTATGGAAAGAGTGACAGAACAGGACCTGAAAGGGGTGATAAGGTGTTTCTTCTTTCCCCTCCCCACCATCTTTTTTAAGATTTGCCCTCAGACTGCTTTTATCTTCAAAGTGTTCTAGAAACTGAGTGTGATGTCAGAATGCAGACTAGGTCCCAGGTAAACAAATGCAGCCTCAACTTTCACTTATTTCTGGCTAGAAAGTGCAATTCTTGTGTTCATGTTGGCAAGTCCTAACTGGAGCAGTCTTACTGATTCCAGTAGCTCTCAGGAAGCCTCAGTAGGAATTGTACAACTGAAGCTTTAATAATAACACTGGGGAGTTGGGTATATCCATTATCTACCCTGTTAGGGATGCCTGTGAGTGTAGTTATGCTATTTTATGTATCCATGAGCCTCAGTGTGGAGTCATTTGCTGCCACAAACACTTTTCTTTCTAAGGTAGACTGCAATAGGTACCATAATCTGAAGATGTAACTTAATTTCAGGTTCTTCCTTAGCATGTGAATTACATCCCTAGTTGCATTTCCATCTCTTTATGCGTAGAGAAAACATCTAATAACACTGAAGCTTTGAGTTGAGCCCGGTGAGATATATGATCTGCAACATCAGAAACTGACTTTTCCACAGCATATTTCTTGTTTTAAACTCTTCCTGAACGAGCCCTCTCGTGACAAAGGTGTGCATGTGTGGATGTGTCTGATGAACACAGTGTGGGGTTTATCCCACACTCTTTAGTTGACTAAAAATTTGGTGTCCTGAGATAGTTTTCTGGGTTCCTCCCAAAACACAAGAAGAAAAGAAGGCATCGCCAGAGGCCAGCAGAGAAGGCCTTAGGATGTGATGTATCGCCTCCTGGAGGTGCCCATCTCCTCCTGATCATAGCATAAGTTAAGAGGTGGCTGAAGAATTGGATCCTGACTATGGAAAGAACCTTGACTTGTGTAGATGGCCAAAGCTCCCCAAGTTTCTTTTCCTATGTGGGAAATTCTCCAAATTCTTTCTTAAAGCAATTCTGCAACCCCTGGGTAGGTGACTTGAAGTCAGTATGGAGATTTATTCCATGCAGTGGAAGATCCATAAAGGAGTCAGGAAAGTTGCTAAAGATCTAAATGCAGTGGATGGCTGTGTTCCTGAGCTTGTAACACAGAACTGTGTGCAGAAATTAGGAGACAAATAATGTCTCTGTGCCAAATCTCCATGATTTTATGTACTGATTGCACTTTGAATTAGTTTGAATTGAAGAGCTTCAGGTAAATGGAATCTATTTATTTAAGTACATGATATTTTTGGGGGAATGATCTCAGTTTAAAGGGGTTTCTAAATTTAGCTTTAGTAGCAAATAGTTCCAGTAATGCCCCAATAGCAATAATTTTCTTATATATCTCACAAGCTCAAGGTTAACTGCTTCAGAAGCTCTTTGGATGGACAATTTCTTCTGGAGTTAATGTTGTGACTGCCTCATAGCTGTATTGATAGCTATCACAACAATTTATTAGTCTTGAAAGTGGTGAGCATTTCTAGCAGTAAACAGCAAATCCCTCACAATAATCTGGTGACTATTATCCTGCTGAAATAGTAGGGAGAGTTCCCTTGAAAACTAATGCTGAA
Organism: Hypotaenidia okinawae; assembly: GCA_027925045.1. Taxonomy (NCBI): domain Eukaryota; kingdom Metazoa; phylum Chordata; class Aves; order Gruiformes; family Rallidae; genus Hypotaenidia; species Hypotaenidia okinawae. The sequence continues at coordinate 3,960,794 of BSDF01000018.1, forward strand.
TTCCAAAACCACACCGTTCACTATGGCAACTGTGACTTTCAGCTGGTTGGACTCAGCCTCTGGAGCTGCTGATAGGAAAGAAACCTAATTAATGGGAAGTTAAAAGAGAATGGTAGGAGCTGAGGCAGGATTAGTAGTGTGAGCTTTCACCCTTCTTTCTCTGTGGCCATCCTAGAGAAATGATCTGTTACTGGAGCAAAAGACATGATACAGGCATTCCAGATATTTCATTTGGGTGGCACGGTCTGGGGTCTGCTACAAAGACACATCTGATGGAACAGCTGCCAAAATTTGTAGGGAAACAACTGCCCAATGACATTAGCATCCCAAGAGCTCTAAGCTTTCCAGACTTTATCAGCTTCCAAATGACAAGGTGTTTTCACCCAGCAAAGTGACTGGGAATCTTTTCATCAAAATAAGCAGTGGAGGTATAAAAGCCTTAGGGAGTGGCAAACCTTGCAGCTTCAGGGTAACAGCTGGCACTCTAGGGAGGGAGACATCAGGCACCCAGTCTTACACCCGTCAGTGTTCAGGACCAGATCAGATGATCTGGGGACCTGAGGCATCATCCTGCCAGTTATAGTCCTTAAAAGATGCTCACAGTTACTGAGTGCATTTTAACTCCTGTCCCACCCAGGATGGTCAGGCAGGTCTCTGTACTACATGTTACCATGACTTTTTTTTACAGAATAACCTTAAAAGACCACCAGCCCTTTAAACCCAAGGTCCTACAGTTCTGAAGCATCTAGAATTATAGCACAGATGCCTGTCCATCTCCCACGCTCTTCTGAGGCACATCCACTGTATCAAGATGTTGTGAGCCCCTCTAGCAATCTGGCAATTGTCTGTCCCAGTTGTGGTGACCTCCAGTGCACCACGGCCTCTGAGACACAGGCTGGAGGTACCCACCTGGGTCCTTTCTCAGCTGCAGCATCAATATGCAAAACTATGGCTACACCGATACATGCATCGCCTGACACCACAGCCTTCACAGTGTTGTTTCACACTGTTCTTTAAGGTCTTGGGAGTCATGAGTTCACACCTCTCAGCCATGCGGTGTGAGACACCCTTGCCTCATGCTTGTGAGATAATGTCTTTCTTCCAGACACAACCCTACAGCCTCTCTGTCCAGCCACACTAGTGCCCAGTGGTGAGGCAGATTTGCCTTTCCAAGCAGTGCAACCCTCATGAAATGCGATGGGAAAATGGCATTACTACAGAAATACACCCCCTGGTTAGAAACCAAACACCCAATCGGACAGACCCCAGGCTGTAAGGGACTGGGGGACTACGTGCACAGTTTGTATAGTGCTGTGTAAACTTAGAGCACTATATAAACATCATCATCATCATAACAGCATTATTTTGCCTGCATTCTTGTGTCTCAGCTACTATATATCCTAATGAGGATTTTCAGGTATATAAATGTAGCATGTTCTCTACCAGTACATTTTTTGTACCTTCGTTAATAAATCAATACTTTATGCAAGCAAAAACCTTAATGTTAGGGAAAAAAAGTGCCTTCTCATCGCCAGCAGCTCCCAAACCCTGCAATGCAGGCTGCTATTATTTCTCCAAAAGAAAAAAAAAAGAGAAAGAAATCAATAGAGATTCCTTGTGCGTAATCCTCAGCAAGATTAGCACTTTGTCAACCTCTGTAATAATCTCCTGGAAAGTAAAAAGAAGGGACCAGGGTGGGGGAGGAAAAGAAGTGATGGGGAAGCCAGGAAGTGGTTTCTGCTAAAGAGGAATTAATAAGGCGGCTCTGGTCTTTCCAGCTTGGTGTTCAGAAAATACTGAGATCATAGAACTGTCTTGGGTGGAAGGGACCTTTCAGAGCACCGAGTCCAACCATCACCCTGAGCTGCCAAACCCAGCACTGAACCATGTTCCTCAGCACCACATCTACCCGTCTTTTAAACATCTCTGGGGATGGCGACTCCAGCACCTCCCTGGGCAGCCCGTTCCAAGGCCAGGCAGCCCTCTCTGGGAAGTTCTTCCTAACATCCAATCTAGCCCTCCCCTGGCACAACTTGAGGCCATGTCCTCTTGTCCTGCCGCTCATCACTAGGGAGCAGAGGTCAGTGCCCACCTCTCCACACCCTCCCTTCAGGCAGCTGCACAGAGGGATCAGGTCTCCCTTCAGCCTCCTCCAGACTAACCCCCCCCCAGTTCCCTCAGATGCTCCTCAGGTGTTTCTCCAAGCTGTTGAAATCTCACCACAGGTAATCAGAAGTGAAACCTTCCACAATTACCAGCAGTTAAGTTTTAAAAGCTGATTTAAGGGCTAGATCCAAAACTCGGTCTAGGCCCTGCAATGCTGAGTGTTGCAGAGCCTGAGCTTGGATGTCTCCAAGCCCCACCACGCTTGGAGAGCCAGGGTGCTGCACCAGCACTAGTAAACAAGGGCATTTAAGGTAACATCCCAAAACTCTGCCACAGAGAACTTCACAAGCAGTGTTTCAAGCTCTGAATAATGGATCCAGGGCTGCCAGGGAAGGACAGGCAGGGACATTAAAGGATAAACCTGTGAGCATGCAGGACAGAATATGCTATGTCAGACCGTATCTATGATTTCTCACACCACTGTGATCACCCGTTAATTAAATTCACAGATGAGCTGCACAGAGAGGTAATCCAAACATGAGCAAGGAGGAGGAACAACATCCAAGGATCAAGAGAGGCCAGAAGCACAGGCAGAAAATCAGCAAAGGAGGCTGGAATCACAACAAACAATTCATTGGGGATAATCACATGTTTCGGTTCAGGGCCAAATTAAAGTTTACTGCAAACCCATGTCAGGACAGAAGGGTGGGTGGTGACAGTCCTCACCAAGAGCCAGAACCGCTGAACAGAGGGATGGACAGTGCACGCGGAGGGCAGACCGCTCTCACGCCTGCCTCTTGAACTACCACATCCCTACTAGCTCCTCATCTGCAGTGCCCAGAAAGCCAGCTCTGCTGCCAGGGAAGTTCCTTTTTCCAGGCAGCAGTTCCTAGAAAGCAGAGGGAGTGCAGTAGCAGGTTACCAAACCAAAGTTTAAGCAAACAACTCAGCAGCTGCTTCTTCCTGCTCGGCCAACTGAGATCCTACTGGGCTGTGAAGTGTCACTGCCTGTCTTCCTAATGAAACCTCCTTGGCTCCTGTTCAGCTCCACGTGTCAGTGCACTCAGGAGCTTTAATACAATGACCGATTTCACTGCATAATTTATTCAGGAAAATGGAAATGAACTTTCAAATTTTCCTTGAAGTCCCTCTCACACGAGCTTCCATTCACTTACACCTACAGAAATGGCCTTCCAAGAAAGCCAAGAAATCTCTGCTGTGCAGAAAGAACTGCACGTTGCTAGCAACTTCCAAGCCCCTGAGGCTGAAGGAGGGATGTGCTTTTCATGCAGTTCCCATTTCACCTGAAAACTGTAAGACTCAGAGAAAACTGAGGAGACTTCATGAAGAATTTGTATGCTTGAGATCTGCAGGAGTTACCCAATATTAGTTACAGTTAGCAGGTAATATGTACATTCAAATAATCATATATCCAAGCCTAAAACTTCATTCCACGTGTAGCATTAAGCTACTGTGGGGCTTACACCTGATTAATGGTATTTAATAGACATGACTTTTATTGTTCTATGGAACTCATTTGTTCCACATAGTAACAGTATAATGGAAAAATGAGTATATTGGTTTTGCTTCCCATGTCTCTGCTAGAAAGATGGAACTCAAGGCTTAATACACTACTGGAGCTGCTGAAGCAATAGAAAATAGGCTCCATTTGATATCTGAACTGCCAAATCGAGGAGGTTCTTTCTCTTCGCTGACTGTACAGAAGAATAAGCTCCTGACTGTTAGACAGCCTCATGTGTGAGTAAATTCTCTTGTAATTTTTGCTCCAGATCTGTGGAATTCCCCAGACCAACAAACCTTATTTATTAAGCTCCTGACACTGGGATTCTGGACTCCTTACATAAAACCAGCAATAAAGACTTCTAAAATCTCATTAAAAGATTAACCTCCTATCACAAGCAGCTGGGACATTGGAAAGGAGTCTGCTGAGCGCCCAATATGTGAAGGTAGAGTAAAACCCAGGCAAAATTCTTCTCTCAGCACATCCCTTCAAAAACACTGTACAGCTAGAATGAGACCCACGAGGGGTACATATCACCAAATATTAGTTATCTGGAAACCAAGAGCCTGTGTTCTCTCTACAACCCCCTCCATGTGGCAATTCTGGTCTTAGATAAGAATAATTGTACTTAGAAAATTCCCATTTTTATCTGCTGATTGCAGAAGGCACCTTGACTCCCGACTGAGACTATACTGGGAACTTGGGCACATAAGGTAAACTCCTGAAGTTCAGCTGTGATCAGTCAGATCCTGGCCACTGTCAATGGCTGCACGGCCGCAGCTACAGCAGGTGAACTCTTGTCTTTGTTCTGGCCTTGGCCTGAAAGCCTCCGGGGATGAAGGGCCTCTGGACTTTATTAGTCATATTGCTTTCCTGAGATGAGCTGTTTTTTCTCCTTCAGCCTGGGCTTAGCTATAAAGAAGCAATTTATTAGATCTGTCATCTCATCTCAGCTTACCTGATGTGTGTGTGCTGGCTGCACATTCCATGCATTCAGTACTGCCTGACTCTCTGATTTCTCTGTCTAACAAAGCCCAATTTTCTCAAATCAACTCTAATATTCACAATTTTCACTTACTTTGTGGTTAAGTGGTTCAGATTCGGAGGAAGAACTGTGCTGTTTCAGTTTGGTTTTCCGCACCCATCTCCTGATGCAGAGACATGAGCCAAGTTTCTGTAAGTATTGTGGTACCTCAGGTTCAGCACCGCATTGCTATGCCTTTTCAAACACTGGACCTTTCACTGTTTGGTTCCCTGTTCCAAGACTCAAGAAAAAAAGTCTTAAAGCTAGCTCCCTGTGCCTTCACCCAATGAAAGGCGGGTGACAAGAACACCTGGAAATCTAAGGAAAAATGTTGTCATAAGTACAACCAAAGAAATTTAATTCAACAGTTCAAATAAATGTCTGCAGGCACTTTCTTGTCATCTGTCATTACTCCCTGGGCTGAGTGGAAGCATACCCTTTGTCTGCTTCATCTGAAAAGTACTGGGCTTTCTCTTGGGAGATGTGGTCACACTTTCCACACATATAAAGTTTTCCATCAAGTTAAAGTTAGCTTGGACAGCTTTTGAAGCTTATCTGAGAGAATAAATCTGTTGCATTTTTCTTATTCTTAGCCATTTCAGTGTATAAACTGTATAAACAGCAGAATCCCAGCAGCATACATATTATTGTCTTCTTGGTAAGATAAAACACCATTTTGCTGTTAAGAAATCTTAAACTCACTCAGATAATCCACAACCCTTCAGACATAACAAGATTCACCCAGGATCCAGCATTAGTCATTGCAGTCGGTCCCATTCTTTAACTGTATCATCACACAGTTGCTATGCATCCCTGCAATGATCACTGGTCCACAGCAAGACTACCAGTGAGTGATGGAAGGCATGTATCAGGAAGAGATCTGGAGGGGGACACTGATGTGCCAGGTAGCTAGTTCAATAGGAGAGGATACCAGGATAACAGTGATGTTACCTGCTAATCTGAGGGGTGTAAACTCACGAGCTAGGGCTCCAAACCCAGCAGCTGTTCTCCTCCAAAAGAAGGGTCTTGTAATTTGCCTTACCCACACCTCCTTCCCTTCAAATTAATGAGTCAAAGTCAGAGAAAGCTACCTATGTTCCTCCATACTCAGTAGTGGGTTGACCAAAGATTCCTGTGGTGCTGCAGACTGGCTGATAGAAAATACCTTGGGAGATAAGGGACATGCCAAGCTGGGAAATGACAGCTGCTAGATTGTTCACTGTGCTAGAAAAGCAAAGGTGAGAGAGAAGAAAAGATACAAGTGTATGAGACTGGGTAAATGAACTCCAAAACTGGGAAGGAAAGGCTGGGGTGGGAACAGAGGGGTGAGAACCAGCCGTGAAAGACAAAGACTTTAGGAAATGACAGGCCACTACCTTTAACACTGTGGCCTTGCTAATTGATGAGACAAACAAGATCAAGTCTATCACTAATATCCAAAGAGAATAACTTGATGAACGACGCTGTAGGTAACAATTCTGTCGGACAGGAATCAACGTCAGTCCAAAACAAGTTCTTGAGGCGGATAATAGCCAAGTGGTACTTTCTGTGTGGGTTTGGTAGGGAGAAACACATTGAATCATGGCTTTAAATGATGCTAGAGAAATGGGAAAACAGCTTTTATACGTGCAAAGAGCCAGTCAGCACAGCACTGAGCACCAACTCTGTCCCTGACACTAAGAAGGTTTTTTACCACTCCCTGCTACAACCAGCAAACTGAGTAAATGTCCCTGCACAGACCATGGGAGCCCCATGGTAACGCTCCCATCACCAAATCACCTTGGGTCAGACCACATCATACACATAACCCCCAGAAAAGAGCCCTGTCCTGCCCCCACAGCCAGCGAGGCCTGGCTGCCTGGTCCAATTCCTTTCTTTTACTGGATTGATTTGGGGTGGACAGTTGTCCTTTGGTAACTCAGATTTTGGCCTTGATTCTGGAAGATGGAAAAGCCGGTAAAAGCTCACAGGAAAAGCTTGTCAGACATATGCCAAATAATTAATTTTACAGCTTGTACTGCTTTCATCCCTGAAAGGCAGGGGAGCTGTGCTGGTAACACTGTCCCCATGCCTCCCCCCGCAGAAGGCCTGGCGTTGGTGAGAGCCAGTTGGCACAGAAATTAAATCTTCCTTGTAACTTGCTACTTCCTGAGCAGGGACATGTCGCTCCCCGTGCTCAAAACACAAAGGTCTTCTCTTTGGGTCTTGTTGTTAGTGGTTCATTGCCTATCTCTCAGCTACATTAATTGTGCTGGAAGGGGGTACCTAAATGCAAACCCCAACGGGCTGCTGTCTTCTGGAGCTCCCTGAGAGTGACTCACAGATTCTCTCCCAAGTCACCTTTGGACAGAGTATCTTGTAGTACCGTTTTTCCCAGTCCTGGTGTAACCAGTTCCTGCATCCCTGAAAAACTGGGAGAGAATGTGATTCATGCAGAAAACATCCATCTGAAAACTACTGCTTGACATTGAAATAGCAGGAAACATGTCCTCAGAATCACAGCACTGGCTTAACACCACGACTCGCGGATTCCCTGGGAGCGTTGGTGTCTACACTGCTGGACTTTGGAGGGGTGAATGGCCATCTGGCAGTGCCTCTGTCTCTATGAAGCATTCACCTAGGCTCTTGGGTTGGGTGCCCAAACTTTGACAAAAGCCTGCTGAGATTCGCCTGCAATCACAGGACAGAGAAACCCCCACAGTCCTGAGAGCTGCATCAAGAGACTGGACCATGCCGCTCCTTGCCACGTCCTAAAGATGTTTCTCCAGATCAGCCTGAACAAATTAGACTTGAATCAGCCTGAGCATGTTTGAACATGTGAAACATGTCTGTTTGAATCAAGGACGCTGCAACACCCCGTGGATGGATTGAACCTGCTGGCGCCCTGCTTGGCAAAGCGTGCTACCAGCAGAAGTGTGATTTCTCCCTCTCATCTTCTTTAGGTGTTAAGTTATTATCTTAAACATGTTTGCATCTTCCAGCCTGTCCCCCTGAAGCCAGACTGGCTCCTTCTTGGTTCTCACTTTTTCCTTTTTGCCTTGTTGGTGGAATTGAAGTGGGATTTTAGTGGGATTTCTCTTCACTGGCTGTGCAGCTGAGGAGTGTGGTCTTGTGCAACACCCTCAGGGGGTCAGTGAATTTGTCAAGCTCTTGCTGTCAGGATCCCTCAAGACTCAAGCAGGATGCAGCCTGTCAATGGGCAGTTTTGACACCGTCACAGGTGTTTTGTTTTCCTGTTTTGCTTTTCTTCTTTTTTTTTTTCAGGTTCATCAGTTTTTAACTGTTTTCTGCCCTTCTACCAGAGACAAAAGGTGGTCCCCCTTTCCCAGCTTCTCTCATCCCATTCAGACAGTTTTGCTGGAGTGTCTAATAGCAACAGCATTAATATTTGCTCTGGGAAGCTTTGAGATCAAAAAGTCATCCCTGTGGAAAAGGAAAGGGCATGTATTTGCATTTCTGCAGACCTGTACATGTCCTCAGTGGGAATTTCAAGTGAATGTAAAATGATGTCACAGCCTATGCAAATGTAATGGGCAGATAATAATTCTGTCCTCATTTCCCTAATGTGGGCAAATCACGTGTTGCCCTGTTAATGCATCTTTGCATGCAGATAGTTAGCAGTGAGGCAGTGGAAGAGCCCTGACCCAACAGGGACTGGACACACACCACCTTTCCTCTGGCTGCATGCTCTGACAAGGGAGCACAATCACTTGTGGCCCCTTGCAGAGGTGTGAAGAACCTTATGGCCAGAGATGGGAACAGGGACCATGTGCTGGGGGTAGAGGTAAGTGGAGGAAAGGACTGGTGCTGTCCCAGCACGTGGGAGGAGATGTCACCCAGATGGCTCACAGAAGGGTGCAGGAGCACAGCAGGGAAGTGAGCCTTCCCAGAAACAGCTTTTCCTCAAAAAGCAGAGTTGTCTTCAAACTAATGCTGCTCGTGGGAATGCACCAGCGTCAACACATTCTTAATTGGGAAACATGTCTTGGCACCTAGATGGAATTTCTAGTCAAAAATCAGAGGGAAGGAAAGAGCTGAGACTTGGGCTGAGACCATTTTCCAAGCCCTGTGGTCAGGGCATTCACCTTCTCTAGAGAACACGGAGGTTCAGTCCCGTAGGTTGAAGCACAGCTATGGTAACCCAGCAGGAAGGCTGCTTCAGCTGATACCTGCACACCAGTGTCTGCACACTCAGGATAATTCTTCTGGTCCCTTTATAGATAGAAAGGCTCAATATAAAGCAGCCTCAATCAGAGCACTGACTTTACAAAAATGTGGCTGTTTTTATTATGTACAAGTTAATGACCTGGGTTTGCTTGGGGCATTTTTATCTTCCAAGAGGTATTCAAAATAGTAATATGAAGTGATTTGACAGGTAAATCATTGGTGCTACATGTATATTAATAACACAGGGCTTCTTTCTTGTAACCTCCTGCTCAGCTCCATGACTTCTCTATTATCTGCCTGAAATACCAATCTTAGAGAGCTCCTGAGTTAATTATTTGTTTCTGAGACTTGTAGAAATTACGCTATTGTTATCTGCTGTGGTCAGAAATGGATGCAGAACAGAGTTAGACCATGCTGGTGAATTCATACCCTTTCCTATGAAGCCCAGCACTCAGAATATAATAGGAGCTGTTGTGCACTGGACCACAGCACTTGTCCTAACGTGGGGTTAGGTTTATCCTACTGGAAGCACAAAGCTTTAGATAAGATGAGAACCTCTCTTCTCAACTACTGTCCCACACAAGCAGTGTGAATAACAATGTTAGAAGCATCACAGAATCACAGAATTGCTGAGGCTGAAGGGCTAAACAAGCCCACCTGGAGTCCCAGTAAGCAGGAACCCACCTCAGACCAGCTTCTCTCAGGGTCTCAGTTGTGTCAGAAGTGAGGACAGTCCTTGCCAGCCTGCTCAGTGCCTGAGGTTGGCGAGCTTGAGATGGGTCCGTAAGGGGACATTGTTCAACATCCCTCATTTACATTTCCCTCCAGCTGCAGTGCTGCCTTCCTTTTATTGCAATTCAGTATTCCAGAAATATTATGATTTATGCAACCAAATTTCTTTGATCTTCACCAGCTCACAGAAGCTTTCAAGATGCTTTGCCTCTGCAGCCTGTGAGTGGGAGTTGCAGCAGACAAGTTCAGGGGATGGACGTGCATCCCTTAGCAAGTTGTGACAGCAGGGTCCTTCCTTGCAGCTATGGCTTGGGAGGTCACTTGATTCCTCTGAAGGAGAGCAGGTAAACAGAGGCCTTTCTGTCACTGGAAACACGAGCGTGCCCACAAACTGGCTGAGCATTTCTCACCATGGGAACTAGCAGCTTTTCAAGGAGGAGCAGTGTGCTTAACGAAAGAGATCTGGGGTTACTCCACAGAGTAAGTCCAAACCTGAGAAAATAAGGATTAATTTACCAAGGAGGAAGTCAGAGCCTTTCACTGCAAGAGGGGCTAATTAATCCATTATAACGAACTTGTCAAAACAGTGGTGTTAGACAGATTTTCAAGCCCAAGAGAGGTCAAACACAATGAGATGGTTACTTTGCACTCTGTGTGCAGTAGGATCTGGCCCTGCACCGATGGTGTGCTGTGCAGCCCAGCTGGACTTAACCAGGAATATTCTGAAGGTAGGAAATAAAGGCACATTCAGCACCAGGTCATCTCATTAGTGCTACGTTTGGGACCTACTTTGGTGACAATATAGGAAAAAGAGAAATACGTAAGGAGGTTCACCTGACTGATTGGTTCTTTATTCTACGGCATGTTCAACTGCCATCTGTCCTCAGTGGCTGTCAGCCAGCACTGAGGTTGGGTCACAGATCTCTCAGGTCAAGTTTAAGGTTGTGCTGGAAGAAGCTGAGACCTGATGTCTGTGTCCTCCAGCGGAACAGAATTTTTCACCTCAACCTGTGTGTCTCACTTATGCTGCATTATATGGTCCATGGGAGTAAGGGATGCACTGGCCCATGTCTTACCCTCTGAAAATTACAAGACAGTTACCCACTGAACTATCTAAATGTGCTTTGCTTAAACACTTTCACTTCAAGGACATGTCCTCCTGGGTCCTTGCAGTGAACTTAGAACTATACCTCACGGTGGCTGCAGGGCAAATGTGAACGTCCAAAATGATTATAGCAAGAGCAAGGAAACAATAAATATTTTATTACTTTCTATGAGCTGAACATCTGCAATGGCACACTGGACTTCTGGGCTGGCTAAAGGACAAAGAGACTTCTGCATGCAAAGTTACAAAGGTAGTTAGGAAAGGCATGATCTGCTGGGATGCAAAACTGCTGTTCTCTAAAAATGTACTAGTAGTGGCTGAAGAAGAGATTGCAAAACTGCAGGGTCTGCCCTAGACATTATGTAATTGGTAACAGAGAGGCTTAATAACAAGTGTAGGGAATAATAATGGCAATTCATGTGGGGAATATATAAAAAAGTGAATAAATAAAATGCTACTGTTAATGTTAAAGTTAATGTCAATGTTAATAGCAATATCAGTAGCAGTAGTTATGTAGACCAGAAATCTGGAACCTCAAATTACCTTGAGTCAAATATGTGCTGATGGTCAGAGCTAGTGGGAACGAACACTGTGCCTCAAGCCCATTTGACTTAATGCTAACGAGCATTTGCTAGTTTCTCGCTTTCGGGGTTGTTTTTCAGCCTGATACCTGAGCATGTGCTGAAAAACAACCCAGCACTCTCCTGAGCCAAACCCTGCTTTTAAGAGAAGATCCTTTGTGCTGTCAAACCATCTCCCCAGATTATGGCCAATTAATTATGTGAAAAGCCCACTCATTAGCAAAATCAGTATCTATGGCACCTCAACAGAAGAATAAAATTGTGGACAATGAACATAAGCAAATTCAAAACACTCTGAAATCTTATCATGGGGCAATTCTGGGGCTGACTTTGCTGCAACAAAGCTGTTCATCTGCCAAGACATGTTTAAAGCAATAATGAGACCGTTTCTGCCACTTCCTATATGAGTCTCTTAATATATTTCAAATTCAGACCACTACTCTGGACAGCACAGAGTCAGAGTATTACACAGCTCAGTGAGAATTTTCATCCTAGGAACAAGAGACGCTACATATTAATTCAGGTCCATCTAACTCCTGCTGACTATGATCTCTGTTCAAATTCTTGAAGTCTAATTTTAATTAATGGGAATTATTGCTTAATATTCAGCCTGAAATTTCATTGTGTTTCCCTCCTTCCTTTTTGGAGGTTGCTGAATATTCATTGCCATCCCTGAATTTGCATTAATCCGTGAGAAGTTTTTTCTCTTGAAATGAGAATGGATGTGTGCTGTGAGGATCAGTAAGATAGCGGAGCTGCTTCAGGTAGCCAGGCATGTAACTGTCCTCTATTTTCTTCCTTTAGCAGCCCCAGAGCTCCTAGGCCATCTCCTTGAATATCTCTGCATAGGATGTCTGCCACCAGTGGCAAATAGATAGTGACAATCTATAATAGAAGGTGAAGGAAGGAGGCTGGGAGGGTTTCCATAGAGACTAGTCCATCATCAGAGTCCGTGGGTGGAAATGAAGTATCTGACATTGTGAGAGTTTCCACCACTATGAATCTCATATAGTTATGCATGTGTTCAGGTAGCTCCAATATTGGGTGACGGAGGGAAAACTGAGCAAAACAAGAGATCTTGTTTGCTGTATCTTCTCACATTCGAGTTCAGATCCACCTCCATGGGAAGGAAAAACCTCCAGAGGAACAAGAAACTCTCAGAAGACTGACATTCTGATACACAGGGAATGCACCTGAATGGATGAGGGGAGTGGGAGGCTCTGAGGCACGGCCTGAGCTAAGTCCCCCTGTTAGAACAGGAGCAGCCTGAGTCAGGCCTGACTGCAAAGAGTCACGGTGACAAGCAGGAACATCTGTTCACCACCTCCTCAGAAGAGAAAAGGCTTCAGGAGAGGCAATCATGTAGGCCCTACAACAAGTGAAATCGCCAGACCTGATCTCAACAGGACTCCCTCCAGCTTGGCTTCCTGGCCAAACAGGGGCCAGTAACGAATGAGGAACCCCCATGGTGGATAATTATCAAATGAAGTGCCTGGGGACAATGTTCTCTTCGGAATGCTGCAGTTACTGTTAGTTGGCTTGTGCTCAGAAAGGTAACACACTATGACCCAGAAACATTTCCCATGTACACACAAAGCAAGTGTGAAGTGGAGCTTACATGGGCTTCCCAAAGCAGTGTGGAAATAGGTGTATGGATGGGCACACTCCATACTTGCAGAGCACACATATGCAGTGGAATGTGGGCTGATAAAGGTCATGCAGGTTTTCCTAGCTGCTGTTTTAACTGCAGTGTGCACACGTGCAGGCGTTTGAACATGCGTGATTTTCCCCTTTCAGTCCTGAGTCTTTTCTGTTACCCTGCATTAGGTGGTTTGCATGGGAATTGTCTACAGAATAATTTGCTTGGAAAGTCTTTTATTTTGGCTACCCTAGGAACTGCATCATCTGCAAGTGTTGTAAGAGTCTGTGAGGGGGAATGGGCTCAGCTGGGGCCAGGGCAGCTCTGCCTAGGTGTGTGCTATCCCAGGAGCAGGGATGAGCTCTCTCCACATAAAGTCTCAGGGCAGACGTTTCCAGCTAGGGTAGGTGATAAAGTCTATATTGACAGCCTGTCTCGTGAAACATGATTTGCTATTCCTTCTAGTTCTGTAAACCCAGGTAGCTACTGCACCTTGGTCAATAAACTTTGATGTTTACCTCAATGACTGTCAATATTTATGCCATTATAGCATGATTCAGGGGTCAATAATCCGTGTTTCTTCTGCAGCAGGAAGCTTTAGGTCTAAAATCAAGCAGGCCTTTCATGATAGATTTGTGCTGTACTCAACTCTGCAGAGTCTCTGTAATGTAATACAGATATCAGCACACTCTGTTTTGCAAATTCTCTTTTTGCATTGGTTATAGAAGTTGTGTGCTTTATTTTAGTGGATTTTTGCCTTTAATTCTAAGTTCACATCTTATCTGAACAGAGAGTTTGCATTGTTTCAGGGAGAGACAAGAATGTAATTTTAAAGCATTCTTCTCAGAAGACATTATTACTTAATAAACTTTCATTGCTTGAAAAATCCTTGAGGGAACCTGCGTGTGCATGGGTCCTTTGCACAGTCCTACAAGAGAGATGGGCCACCACGATCTCCCTTCCAGTCAGTGCTGCCTCCAATGGTGGCTTGGAGGGAACCAGAACTCCTGCGCTACCATCAAGTAGCCTCTTATCCTTCCTCTGACCCATGAAACAGAGGGAACAGAGCAAAGCAGTGATTGGGCAGGTTACCACATGTTAAATGGTGCCAATCATCGTATCTTAGTTGTTCTGAAGAGACAGAACAGCAGGCTGATCTCACAGCCCTGCGGGAAGGCCAGCCATGCTGGGCCTCGCTCCTCTGGCCATGTAGAACAGGGTACACACAAAGCAGCAAGGCACCATCATGAGTAGGGATGACATATTTTCCTCTTTAAAATGTTTCCTTATTGCCAGTTTTGGTTTCTGGCTAAAAGGGACATGTACTTTTTTGCAAGCGAAACATCTTCCAAGCAAACATCTCTCCTTTTCAACAGGGGCCCACACACCCTTTTATCTGCACATTCAGTGTGCAGCAGCCCAGTGACAGTGAGCTGGGACCAGTGCCACCACAGACCTGCCACCACCGTGGTGACACTTCCTCTGTGCACCAGAGAGGTGGGAGTACTCCATTCTTCCTGGGAGTGTTCACGCAGATAACTTGCTGGTGCAAGTTTGGGCATCCTCTATGGAGGTGTGAAGGATCCTTGGCATGCTGTTGCTTCCTCCTTATCCCTGCCAGGGTGTCACCATCATGACACCTCTTTTTCCTTATCTTTGGAAGCAGTCTGACTTTAGCAGAGCATCAGGAGGGTGAACAGAGGTTTTCCTCAGCGCAGTCAGGCCTGCTGTGCCCTCAGCAGCTCCTGCTGCCTGGCCCTTTCCTGTGGGCTCTTGCAGTTTTGCTGGCTTTTTTCTACATTCCTTTTTTTTTAACGTGCCTCCTTTCATCTCCTGGCTAATGAGACCATGTTCCCCACAGCAGGTAAGGTCACTCACACAAGACTCTGCAAGGATCTTTAAGCCAACACACAGGATGCTGTTGTAGCTCAGTTTTCCCTCAGAGTTTTCTAGGACACTGAATAGCTGATAAGGTCACATAGCATAAGCCTGGTCGGTGGGTAGCCAAGCATGGAGCTGCAGGTTGCAGGGACATAACCTGTTTGTTTCCCATCTCTTGTTATCACCCCCATCCTCCACCCCTTGCTCCTTCTCTCTCTGTTTTGACCCAAGAGGACAGAGGAAAAGAACTTTAACTAAACTTCAAACCAAAATGTTTAATTCACTCTAAAATGTGCTTGTCTGTGGGTTTCTTTTTCTGATCTTGGGGGGAAAAAGAAGCATTTCATTTGGGATTGACCCAAAAAAACCATTTTTCAGTTCAGTCAGCAAACTACATCATCAATTATTCACTGTGCTTCACATCAGCATGAGGGAGCCAGCGCTGTGCTGGGTCTGGGGAGGGGTGTGGGAGGCCAGCAAGGTAACTGGGGTGAGAAGATGACACTGAGAAGTGTGAACCTGCTCTGCACTGAAGCCAGGTGGTCTCACACAGCTTTTGCAGTGGGACTATTTTTAACTGGTCCTCTCCTAATCTGGGCCAGGTAGAAGGTGAAAGAGATGAGGTGGGTGTGAGGTTCACAGCACTTCTGTTTGCACTGTGGACGTTGGTTTGCTGGCCAAGGAGAAATCAATCCTGCAGCTGGCCTCAATACTAGGGTAGGTTAGAGTCTCCATCTGCTAAACCAGCTGGTTGGGTATAGTGGAGGCATTTTATATGCTTCATTGTGGGTGGGGTCTCTCACTTTCTGTTGAAGTGAAAGTAATTAAGAAGGAGCTCATTAGCAGACAACAAACTGAGAAGCTCCTTCTCTGCCTGAGGCCAGGTCCTTGGCTGGGAAACTGTTCATATGTTGAGACCCCCAAGTTCCTTCTCTCTCAGGTTATTCAACCCAAAGCCTCTCTTTGTTTTGCTGATCTAGCGACGTTTTTATGAAGTGAGCTTATCCATCTCACTGTAGATATCACATGAACACTTTATTGAAAATATAAAGTGGGGGTGGGCAAATTTTGTCAATTTTAACATCTCAGAATTATGTGGGTCTGGTGGGTTAAGGTGTCCAAGCCAGAATACTGTATTACAGTGAGAGGACATGGAAAGATATTTTTATTTTTTTTTTCTTGCAGAAGCTGAGTTTTCATTCCAGAAATATTGGGGCAAAGGGGGGAGAAAATTGAAATCCAAATAATTTCCAATAATAGCTTTTTCCAATTTCTGAATATCTTTTCTGGTTGAAAATGCATTTTTTCCCCTCCACATAAAGCTATTCTGGAAATGTATTGGCCATTTGCTGCTGTGACACCTTTGCATGTCACCATCTATCATTTACATTTCAGCTCTGCAATCTGGAATTAAATCAGAGGCTCTGAGCACAACATTATATCCCTCTCACTCCAAACCACTGGCTGCTCTCTGGGGGTCCATACCCCAAATTAAGAATGATTCAGATGGTTTTGTCATATGGCTTCAAGTATTCTAGGGGAACAAAAATGCAATTACGGGTTAAAATTTAGCTATCCTAGACTGGAAAAATAAAATAAATAACTGACAGGTCCAGTCATTGCTCGTGGGAGTTTTGTTTAAGTATGCTTCAGAAAGCCAAGGGGTGGGGGATACTCCACTGTACCCTGTTTGGTGTGTGACACTCCGTAAGTCTCATGGCAAGAGCTCTAACAATGGGAGTTGTTGCTTTTTTGGAATAGGGATAAAGAAATCTTATGGATGCAGAAGGTTTAAAGCTGTTCCAACAAACTCTTATTAACAACCTTGGGCATCCAGCTGATCTCATTTAGACCTGGAGAACTGCAGATTTTCCTGCAGACAGACCCCAGGAAGGCAGGATGTGATGCGTGCTCTGTACAGCACCTGGGCCCTTCCTCCTGCATGGGGGGTCCCTGGCTCCCCAAAGAGAGCACCGTGTTTCCCCCCAGAGAGGAGGCAGCCTGGCATCTCCAGAGGGGAGTGGGAGGAGGGTGAAACAGCAGGTACCTGGGACAACACCTGGCTCTGTATCATGTGTATGGGTGTGTGCCCATGAGAGTGTACCCTCGGCACAGCACCCGGGGATACATGGTCAGTCTCACAGGCTTTGCCTTGGGATGCCCAGGCTCAGGGCACCTGGCAGCAGGGGCAGTGACCAGCCTCCTGGTTCCACTAAAGGGCAGTGAGGCCATCCCCAAATTGGAGATGTGGAATGTCAGCATGAATGAGAGCTCTCAGCATTGACCTGCCTATCAACCGCCTGCCACATCCCACTGTTCACAATGGAAGAACAAGAAGATTTCTGAATCCAAACCCCTTGTCATTAGTACAGAAATTAGACAGTTTTTTCTAAACTGGAGCAGCTAAAAAAAAAATCTCCAAATTGTCAAGATTCCTCATTTTGGCATCTCCAACTAGGCAGCTTTTTTTCTAACTCAATGGCTTGAAGCTGCGAAGAGGATTTTCTATTTCTTAGGGTTTTCTCCCAAATTAAAAAAAAAAATAAATATATTTTTTTAAAATCAATATTTTAAAAAAGTACTAGCTCTCCAGAAAGGAAACACCAACACCAGGATGTAACCTGGGAAGAGGCAGTCTGGGAACCCATCTGAACTGCAGTCTGGGAATCCTCAGCTATTTCATAGAAAGTTCTGCTATAAAAATGTGCTCACAGCATCTCTTCCATACTCAGCAGCAGCCAGATCATCTCACAGCACTTTGGACTCCTGTGCATACTGCCAGTGCAGAATCAGTTTAAGATGACTTGCTTGCTTTTCCTCACTGGCTTTAGTAGATCCCTAGAGTTGTCTAACTTGTTGGGCAGCTGGAACAGGTGATGGGCACGGGCAGGGAGAGCACAGCAGACCTTGCCATTTCACTGGGATGAGGACTCCCTCTGACCACAGGATTGAAGAAAAAAAGAACAGACCTAGGCAAGAAACATCTGCCCATCCCATAACTCACTGTGGATACTTTTCCAAACGAAGGAGAAGGACAACAAAGCTTGACTAGATGGATGTAAGAGAAACATGCTTTTTCTCATTATTTTTTCCCAGTTTCTTTCAAACTGCTCTACCAGAGAACATGTACTAAGTAACACCTGTTCCAGAGAGGGCCCAACCTTTGCATCCTCTTAGCAGGGCAGAGAGGAGGAGAGGGACCTGGAAGGTTCCCTAGTTCTGGGAAGGGAAGAGGACAGCGACAGTGTCAGGACTCACACACCCATCTCCTGGTCTGGGTATTTTAGGAAGAGTAGTGCCTGCAAGGCAGCTCACAGTATCTTATCCTCAGCAGGAGCCTCTGGAAGGGAAGGACCAAAGAGTGACACCAGCCTCTCACCCAGGTGATGCTGCCTGCAGGAATTGTCAGTTCAGATAGTGAGTACCACTGTTGTTTTCAGATCTCTAAAGAGAAATGTCTCTTGTCTGGGGCAGTTTTCCTCTGCTATCACCACTAATCCTGTTAATAGAAATTGCATCAATAAACTCAGCTCCTTTTGATGTCTTCCTCCCTAATCTTCACGGTGGATTACTGCAGTAGGTCACCTTGTATCCTCCCTTATCCCTGTTAGAGCATCCTCCTTTGAAATCTGTAATTATCTCTCTGAGATAATTGCCAAAATCATTTGCAGTCCTGGAGAGATCTTCAAAACCTACTTGTTTATGAAAGCAAATAATTCAGGTTAATCAAATATTGTGAGATTTCCACTCTGCCTGTCTAGGTACTTGTACATTTAAATTGGCACCTTGGCTTGTACACAACGGGTCTGGAAGGCAACCTTCCCTGCAAGAGACAGGAGCCTGTTGCTGGAGGGAACAAATACCAGTTTCAGGAGGTCTCTCACCACCACTGGATGTTGCTCAGTGAGTAAGGGGCCTTGCTAGAAGACAAATGGAGAGGCTGGGCGAAGGAGTGATGAGCATTCCCAGTGCCTGCAGAAGCCAGGGGACACTCCAGGTGCCCAAGTGATGCGGTGTGGTCCACAGATATTTTCAGCACCCTTTGACAGTGGCAGGCTGAAGGGGTCTGTTGGAGATGGGTCTGTGTCAAGGGACAGGGGAAGCACTTTTGAGGGTTTTTTCCCCACTTTTCATTCACTTTTTCATTTATTTGTTTGGAAATTTCACTTAGAGTTATACTATAAGAGCAATCTATACCTTCAAAGACTAAAAAGGGAGACGGAAATGTGGCAAGATCTGTCCCAAATGTCTCTTATCAGTTACAGTAGATATTTAGAAATATATTTTCTGCTTTCAGAATGGAAAAACATCAAAATCTTATCAGTTCTCATCTAGTCTTTCCTCCCAACTTCACTCTCCTGTCTCATCTTTTCTCAGTGAAGCCAAAATTGCAGGAAAGCAGCTCTCTGTAGCTCCAGTGAGCGCCGGTGAGAGCAGTGATTCCAGCCTGGCCCAACAATTTACATAAACACACAGCAGGACTGGAAGCGCTGCTGGAATTAAGATGCCATAAGATCTGGTTTTATAAGGCCTATAAAATTCATTCTGGGAGTGGACTTGTCATCATCATGGGGCCAATCTGCTCCTGTTTGTTTATTTTTTTATTGATTTGTCAAGAAAGTAATATACATCTCCTAATTCTGCAATACTGGTGCTGTATAATTGAAAGAGGCACTTCTGATCTAAGTCCCTATTTGCAAGCAATTATATGTTGCTTTAAAAAAATATGTCTTGGGAAATTGATTTTTCATGTCTCTCGTGAGGGATGAAATATAAGTTTCAATAAAAAAAAAAAGGTGTAATGGCCAGTTCTGAGACTACCTAGTTAAAATGTTTTCTTTGCTTTTAAGTAATGCCAGTTTGATATTGCCAAGTGCAGGGAAGGTGGCATGGCCTATTGCAGTCAAAATGCTCACTAGTTCAATAAAAGAAATAAATAATGGTATTGAATCCAATGATTCTGCCCTGAGAAATGCAGGATTATTTCCTGCTGCTTTTGCATACTCCATCTTCTAGACTCTATCTGGTCCCTGAGTAAGCCAGCTTTATTAACAAATAAAAGTTTTCAGTCCTGCTGGCTGGAGGGAGAAGATGCAACATACAACGTGCACAAGTTCAGCAGATTTACACAGTTAAAAATAAGAAAAATTAAATCTTTTTAGAATTTCATGAGTTTTGGAGAGCAGCTTCTTTGATACTATAGTTCTCAGAAAAGTGATAATGGAAAGATGCAATGATTTCTTCCCTGCTCCTTGGATTTTTCCTGCTCTGGCTGCTCCCCAGACTGGAGAGTTTTAATCACCAACCCCAGCAGCAGTGTAAAGTCCAGAATGAAGCTTGCCATTACACGTGTTCGGGAGAAGGGCTCAGACCTGAAGTGACTCTTCCCGCAGCACTCAGGACACCTCATTAGCCCACCCAGGGTTACGCCCACCCAATCTCATTGACTTAGCCATTGGAGCAAAGCATTATTGCACCCTGACCACGTGTGAACTCCCCCCAGAGCAGGACAGACTGCAATTAAAGCTTCTCACAGTCCAAAGTGATGAAGATTAAATGTCGATCGGGCAGGGAACACACACTGGCCAGAGCATGGGGGGCTTCATTTCTTCCACAGCCTTTGGGATTCTCAGGCTCTTATCTCAAGACCTTTGGATCCATGCTTTAGACCCCTCTCAGTCCCCCAAAGTCCATGTGAGACTCAGTGCAGCAGACACAGTTTGTACCTGCAGTAAACCAGCTCTATATAATTCGCAGGTATTACTCTCAATCCATCTGCTGTCACTTCTCTTCTGCTTGGCATGTAAGCTGCTCACAGGAAGATCCCGTTGCCCCATGCCCAGCCTGGTGGTACCACTCCTATCTCCAGGTCCTGTTGTATCTCCACAGGTACCAGCAGCTAGTGCAATACAACCAACATTATTACAAGACTTTGCCTCCCTGCTGCTTAGTGTAAAAATCTGGCTTCAGGCTGCTTAACCTGGCAAATAAAGACTGAGCAGCACACAATCTATCAACTCAGTGTGACTGATGTGTGCTGTTCCTGGGAGCAAAGTCACTTATAAGGGCTCCTCAGCACAGCGCTACTGTATTTGCTTGATGTGAATCTCTGCTGCATCGTGCCTCAGCTCCGTGGCTTGCTTCTTCCTCCACAAAGCTATGGCTTGCTTTCACTGCTGCACACATTGACTCTGGGGCACCAGGTATTTGTTCCCAGATCTAGAAACCTCTTTTGAGGCATCATGTCTTGGATATGCTATGTAAATAATTTGAATAAAGCCATTGCTAATCCCATCAGCCTGACACCACTTCTTCACTCACAGTGCAGGAAGGAGTTTGCTTCCAGGTAAAGAAGCCAAATGCATTGCAGACAAGTGGCTTTTAACATTACACAGCCCAGGTCCATTTATGCTGGGTATTTCTGTAGCCTTTGTGTCACTGACAGAAGCATACAGGGAGATGAAAAGCAAGGGTTGTTTTCTGAAATGTGGATTAAAGCTCAGTCTTCAAGGAAGATCAAGTGACATCTTCAGGTGAACCATGAAGCACCTCTGCTCCAAAGGCCCACCAGCTTTCTGAACAGACTTTATAAAATCAAGCCCTGGCATGAAAAGTCCTGAAACCTGACTGGAGGCTGCTGCCTCAGCCATGAGAGGGGATCAGTTTGCTCAGTTGTTACTGAAGCTGCCTTCCGTCCCCCCAGTCTCAGTCCATCCCTTTTAACACGCCACAGATGGAGGTTTCTTCCCAGCCCTGTCTTTTAGCTCATTTTCTGCATTTTTAACAATGCCTCAGCAGTTCTACCTGTCACTACAGCCTCCCTGAGTTCAGTTTAAGCCAGAGGATCGTTTTAAATCAAAATCAACAATTTTCCCCTTCCCCTCCCTACAGTGCCCTTCGCCTTGTGGTTCTCCTGCCCCGTCCCCATGCTCCCAAGACCACAGACGCCTCCTGCTGCCAGGGGACAGCAAATTAGGGTTTGCCCCATCTCATATGCCAGTGATAACTGCCAGGGGAATCCTTGCTGTTCCCATTGCAAGGAAGGCCATGTCTGGCTCCCAGGCCAGAACCACAGCAAAACGTTGCCAGTAGAAGTAACGTTCCACTGAATGTATTTAATTCCTCAGCCCTGTGAAGAGGTGCCCCTGGATAATCCTCTCTGCCTGGGCTGCCAGGAGTCACAGCCACTCCAGTCTTACAGAGCTTGTGGATCGAAGTGGGCAAGGACAGAGTGCAGGGGGAATGCTAATTAGCAATTAGAGAGGAGCCAAAGTAGCTGCATGTTAAACCCACACTGCAGAGTCAGGGTTTGGTTACCTGAAGGTGAAGGGGCTCCTCTATGCAGGCATGAGCAGGGTGAGCACTGCTGCTGCCAGGGTAGCTGAGCTCCCTCTGCACAGAGTGGCTCCTGCTTCCCATTCAGTGCCTCACCTGCAGCACTGTCCTGCTTGGGATGCATGTCCAGTGCCACACACCACATTTTTCACCTCTCTCAATCTTATTTCTTTTATCTTCCCCCTGTTCCCCATCATCAGTCCACACGTGGGAACCTTTGCTGCTCCCAGCAGCTCTCCCTGACGCACATCATCTCAACCTGGTTTGAAGGGTGCAGAGTTAAGAGATTACAGATAGATCATTTAAAGGCATAGCACTGGAAAACTGCCCTGCCCCTGATGCTGAACAGGTTTTTCCTCTGTAACCACAGCTGGAGGCAAAATACCAGCTGAGGGTACCAGTTCCAGGAAAGCCAAGGTGGTTAAAACTAGTAAAGGTCGTGACAGAAGTGCATGATAGAGCATTTCTGAAATGGAAACAGAAGCCACAGATAGAAGGGAGGATTTGTACAGCAGGATTTGGGTTTAACTTCTGCCTTGTACAAGTTTTTTTCCTTATGCTAAATCGAGTTAGCAGGATGGCATGCATAATACAATGGAGCATGCAAAATCAGGGAGGCTTGCAGCCACTGCACATGAGGGAGCGCGTTGTGTTCCTTGTCTCTAATGAAGCGTTGGTCCTGGCACAGCAGCGAGCAGTAACTGAATTAGCAATGCTACAGTCGCTTGTGAGCACGCCTATCAGACTCAGCAAATTGCCTGGCATTTGGAGAATGAGATAGATGAGGCTATTCCACATTGTGCCACAAAGATTTGGGGACCTTGGGAACGTGATGGCCAGAGCACAGGAGCAGAACAATCCCTGGGGTACAGTACAGCCCAGTCCTTCCTTAGTTTAGGAAGCAACATTTGCAGCCTGCATACTGCCAGATGAGCCTGTTCCCCTCTCCTCCCATCTCCCAGTTTGAAGGCAGGTGTTTCTGCCCCTCCAAAACCCTGAGATACAAACACCCATCCAGCGATGGCTTTTTCTGAGTTGGAAGGTTCCCCCCATCCCCGATCAGCAGGAGCAGGATTATTCCCTACAGCATGTGGGAACAGCTTAATCACAGCCATCCCAGGGGCATGAAAGGAGCTCCCTTATCCCAGAGGAGTCAGAGGCTGAGACAACAGAGTCCTTGAGAGTTTGTTGTGGGAGAGGCACACGTGTACAGCAGAGCTGGGTGCCAGCATCAGGAGGGTCTGGGGATTTCAGGAAGCACAGGCAGGGTAGAGAGGAATCTGGGGGAGAACTGAGGTGAGTAGACAAAAAGAAAAAGGAAGAAATGTGTGTGTGGGGTTGGCAGGGATTTCAGGCTGATGATGTCATTCTTACAGTGAATTTATTATTCTGTCTGGAAATTTAAAAAAGGGGAAAAAAAAACCTGTGGCTTTTTAAAAATGTTAATCCCAGACAGAATAAACTTAAATAAAAAAAGCTGTGGTTTTTTTTTTTTCATTTCAGAACAATAGAAGAATTTTCCCTTGACATCTTCAGAATTAAGCACTTTGATTTTTAACATTTGCTTAATTAATTTGGTTTGATGTTAAGAAAATGAACAAAAAAATGTCTCTGAAGCTAAGGCAAGTCATTCTGCCTGCCCTCAATTTCACATCACTTCCCAGTTTGACCAGTGAACTGAAATGACACAGCTGTATTCCCTGCCTCTGCAGATACTGGGACCACAGCCAACTACAGCCATTGTATTGTGCCTTAAAGTTACTACTGGTCACCCTGACCTTTACAGGGCTCTTCCATGGGTGTCTTATTGCTTAGGGACAGTTTGAGTCTTTCCTTTTTGTGCTTGCTTGGGAGGCAATGAAAAAAGGCCAGGCTCACCCTCAGCTCATGGTTTATTTTCTACCACCAAGTGTGAAAAATTCTTTCTAAGTCTCTTGGGGAGCAACCCAAGACCACTGATGCACCATTCTTCTTGGGTTTATCCCAAACTGACTTTCTCATGGCCATACAACACTTTCTACACTTACATGGCTCAATCTTCCCTAACCAGGAACTGCAGAAATTAACTTTTTAGTTATTAGTAACTGAAAGACAAGATTGGAGATAAAAGCTGTAATCATTGCCTTCTAGGAATTGATGTAGCACACCAGGTGTAGCAACAAACTTCTCAAACACATCCCAGGAAGGAAGAGAAAGGAGAGGGCAGTTGGCAGGACAGGAAGGGTCTGGAGGGTGTTTAGTGCTTTCCTGCACTGATATTTTTTCCTCTCTGTGGGGTGTATATTGGGTGCATGTGTTTCTATGGGAAGGAGCTCCGCTCCAACCAAAACTACTGGGGCTCAAGAGCACTCTCTCTGCTTAAGGGCCAGCACGAAGCAGCTTAGAGATGTTCACAGCAGGAACCTGCAGTTTGTTATACAACTGCACCCACATCCAAGAATGTTTGTCTTGTGGAGAAGGACACACCTATATTTTTTGCAGAAATGACCCAATTTACTGAGTATTTGCTTGAATTCTGTCAGGCTGGAGTTATTTCCCTCCTAAGATGGGGCTTCCATGAGCAATGGCAGTGGATGTAACTCACATGCCCAGAAGTAGTAAGACGAAGGGTTGGGTGTGGCATTGGTGGAGCACCGTGGGTTTTGCAAGGACAGAGGCTTTGTAAAACATGCTGACCATTCTCTTTCTTAAATGAATAGTTTGGCTAAAAATGTTGTACATAAACCAACAGATAGTACTGAAAGAGAAACACCAGGCCTGGCTTTCGTACTGCGGCCTTCATCGCCAGGGGGTTTGAACTCAGCACTGCTCTCCCGTGGGGTTTGTACACAGCCTCCACACAGCTGTTAGAAGCTTTCCCGTGGCTCCAGGCAGCTGGATGTATCCAGCACCAAACCCCCCAGGACTGCTCTTCTCTGTAAGAGCGTGTCTCCTCTTCATGTCTAACAAAATGAGCGGTGGGAGTGTCGTTATCGGGGACCAGCGGGGCGGAAATCCACAGAGTGAGTGGCAGCTGCTAGGCACGCAGCAGTCCAGAGCAGGACCATCCTCTGCTGCCACTGCTGTGCTGTGACAAGTGTCTTTCTGTTTCTTTAAGGTTGGAAAAGACCTCACCTCCGTGGCTGAAACCTGGTTCCAGGACAAAGCTGTTACCCCAGAGCGCTAATGAGAGGCCACAGTGCTCTCACAACCCCCACACAACCCCCTTTTCCAGAGTCAGGTCCTCCATAATAAATACTTCATGTTCCACAGTGTGTCTTCCTAAGACTGAACTTGTACTTAATCTTTATTAAAAACAGCTCAAAAGCTCTGAAACACCTGAGGATGCCCCGTTCACCATGATCACCTCATTAACATCACCCTGAGCTGACAGGATGGCTTCCCACATTCAACAAACCCTGGGCCAGCCTCTTACTGAACAGATGAAGCAAATACTCCTCCAAAACACACTCTAAAATGTTAAAGTGTGATGCTCAGGATACTATTTATGACTGGGATTCTTCCTATATATAATCACACATTATTGTTTTCTAATGAAATGCACGATCTAGTTAAATGAGCATGAATGGAAGCAACAGTGCTGTAGACAAGAAAGCAGGAGGAATATATAATTAATGTGATCATTGGAAAAAAGCTGTGTGATATCATTCCATCAATTATCAGCCTTTAATAATTCTGTCACCAAGTAAATGAAAGCATTTTATCAATTAGTGCCAATCGTTTCCCCACAGAGAGCACTGAATACTGCTGAAAACCAAGTCATAACTGCAGCAATATAGAATGAAAGGAGAGAAGCACAGGAGAATCTGAAGACAGCTACCCCCTGTACTGCCATGACAGTCAGCTAAGTAGGCTCCACTGAAGGCAGTGAGAAGATCTGCAGCGTAAAATAAGCAATAAAGACATTTTCAGGGGAGTAATCCTGTGATTTGGCTTCAGTAGACAGGACCTTATTGTTTGGCTGTGTCGTGGTCTTGCCTGGACCCTCCAGCTCCATTAGCTGGAGGGGCACCTGTCCTCTGAGAACCAGTGCTAGGCTGCCTCAGTGGGACAGGCATCTTGTCTCTCTTGGTGAGGCCAGTAGCATCTTTGAAACCAACCATATAAATAGCATTTCAGGTGTGAGACAACCCTTAGTTTACAGTGGCAATCTATCCCCTTTATAAATGGTGACAGCACAGATACCTGACCACCTAAGGCCTCTCCTGAGTAAGTGGAAATAAACACTCCCCTTGAGCAGCTCACTCACCCTACAAGTGATGTTCTTTGGCAGTGTCTCATTCTGGACAGACACCCACCACAGTGAAACTCACACTTGTGAGATACCCTCTCTGGGATGTTGTTTTCCAACCACTCCAGCCCTGCAGCAAGGCTGCAGAGAGCAGGGCCAGCTTGGCCACAGAGGGCTGGGCACCTCCCAGGAGAAGAGGGCTCTGCAGGGGCAGAGAGAGGGGCACAGACTGAAGTGAGATTGGGGAACCCATAATTGTATATCCAATGGCCTTCACATGCTGTAGCAGCCATGGAGGGGCTGCAGCTGTTCTTCTTGGATATAGCCTGGAGTCACAGTTGAGGAAGGACTGCAGAGATGTTTTAACTGCTGGTGTGTGCTGCCCCTGCAGAGGCTTTAAGCCCTTCGTGGAGATGATTGTGAGCACTCAGCAAGAAGCTGTCTATTCAGAGGGATTTTCTTCCCTCCTCTCATGATGGGAGGCTGGTATTTGACTTCATTATCTCCTAACTTAAAGTTCAGACCATCTGGCATCCCAGTGTGCAAACAATCTTGTAAATTAAAAGGAGAAATATGGTCATGATTCCCTTATGGCTACAGACATGCAAGCTATTAAATGACTGGCGATGTGCAGAATACACTTGGAAAGAAACAAAGTTGGCTCCCAACATCCCACCACCAGAAGTTAAAGCAGCATTTTTTGAATGAAGGTGACTTGAAATATAGCTGACCTCCTTCCTTTATGGCAGGTTTTCCTTCACTGACTTACTGCATGGACCGATCCTCCTCAAGCTAGATACAATGCTGGTGACTCAGTGTCCAAGAGCTGTCATTCTGCAGACCTGTCCTTAGGGCTTTATGAGATTGTTTCCAACAGGTTTATTCTTCACTTTAGTCCAGGAGATGATTTTTCTCTCTGTTGAAGCCACAAAACTTTTTCCACCTAATTTTCTTTACCAATCTGGAAAACTTTCTTCATAAAAGCTTTTAAATTACCCCCCTCTCCCTCCCTTTCTTCCAAGTCCCAATCCAGTATATTTGGTGCCATGCTGCATTTTTCACAAGACTCCTATTTTATTTAAGAGCATTAGCAGTTTCAAAAGATATATAAAGATGAAAGATCCTTGCATGTTTTAATGAACCTCAAAATGAGCTTTAGAACAATTTGATTAGAAAGCTCTCAAAACCTCAAGCGCTCCCTCAGGACTGAGCCATAATGAAGGTAATAATTAGCAAGATCAAATTTTAAAATGACTTATTCCATAAATATATGTTTTACTCCTGGTACTTGGAGCCCAAGCCAAATAGGTAAAGGTCTGGAGAAGTGGAACAAGGCTAAGAACATACCAAGAAAGAAAAGTACAGATGTCTTGCCTCCACGGGAAAAAAGTAAATTAAGGTGGTAAGAAATAAAAGAACAGCTCTGTGCCTCTAGCAAAATCAGAGCTGAGACTGGGAGGAGTAGAGCATCCCACCTTGATGAGGATATCAGCATGGGATGTGACTGAGCACCCCCATGGCTTGGGACAGGCAGGGGGGTTACCATGCTTTGTTCTGACTCCTCGGGAAGAGCAGACACAGCATTTACATCAGTGCAGTATTGCATGGGCCTGTGCCTCCCTGGCAGCACCTTCTCCCTCACTGAACACCATTTACTTTATTGTGGTCAGCCTCACAGGTGATGACTTCCATGGCACAGGTGTTCACCTGTGAGATGGCCCTGTCACTCAGCATCACCAGCCAGACGCTGCTGGGGCAGAATTACCCAGCGAGGTCCTTGCAGCAAACCTCCTCCCAAAGCACAAGCCATCACTTCCAGTCTCTCTTACTGTCCCTCTCTACAGCAGGGTGGAGTCCTTGTCCTTCACACAGTCCCTGGAACTATCCAGGATCACTGCAGCTCCTCCTGTCAGCTTGGCATCTTTGTCCCCTGTGGGACTGGCTGGGCACAGCAACAGTCTACAGGTAGGAAAACACAAGCAGAACGTTTCATAAGCAGAGGCTTGGCTGTGCAGGGCAGTGATCCCTTCCTCAGAGCCCGGGGGTCTCACCAGGGTGATGTGGCACTGTCATGAACACGCAGCTTTAAGGGCCAAACCCCAGTGTTACCCATGGGGCCACTCAAGAGGCCTCCAGCACAAGCTTCAGACTTCATTGTGCCCAGAGTTGCTCTCCTCTCTGCTCCATGGATGGCCTCAGGGCTCTGCACTGTGCCTGGCTACATCCACCTATGTCATCTGCCCATACCATTCTTCCAGGTGCCCAGCACCCACACAATACAGATCCATGGCCTGTTCTGCTCAGGAGGATCTCACAGCCTGCACCAGGCTGAAGGACTCTGGGGACTTGTGGGCAGCCACGTTTCAAGCTGAGCCCAGGATTTCTCCACTGGTGAGCCTTCTAACAGCAGAGCAGCCATGCTTGTGGGCAGCAGAAGGAAGGCAGCTTGGGAAGAGGTCTTAGCATCTTTGCTTGTACAGCTGGAGCAGGAACAGGCAGTGCAGCACAAGGAGCAGGCTGCATGTGGGAATTCCACTTGCTCTCCATTGGATTAGCTGTTCCTCTAAGTATTAAAATGTCTCTTTCTACTGAGCTATTGAATGTGTCACCAATGACAGCAGGTACCTGGATTCTAATAAAGAGCTGCCTTGGGGGAGCTGCAGTTTCCCCTTTGCCTCCTGCTGAAACCTCTGGTGCTTTAGAAATTCGGATCTGCAGCCATCACACAGAGGCAGCGGCTCTGGCACTGCCTGAGCAGCACAGAGGAGTGGGAGAGCTCCATCCCCTGGGCCTGAGGTTGCATCCCCGCTGCTGGTCTGCAGCAGCATCCGCATCCTTTAGAGAGCCTTTTGCATGGAGTGCTAGCTGTGCTGCTACCCAGGCTGCATACAAACCACCCTCCTGATAAACAGCAGCCAAGCCTGACACTTCTGCTGGTCGCTTGGGAGATAAAGCCCACCGGAGTGTCTGTTTGTTTCATCACTTCCTGATGCTCTGATAGAGATTAATCAATCATGCCAACTCTTCAGCTTGCTCTGTAATTTAACCACTTGCAGTGTTCTGTGCTGTCTGCTCTCTGCCTGGCTGAATGATCTGCTGCAGCCTGGCTCACCTGTAGCTTAATGTTCAGCCTGAGCTTTATTATTCATGTTTTTAACTAACTTTTCAGTAGCTTACTGCCTTGCTGCCCAGCTGATGGTGCTGGATAGCCTGTTAATGACTTGCCTCTCTACTGGAATAACCAGCCTGTGTTTTCCAGATCTTCAGTGACCCACATGTAGCTCCAGGCTGGGGTTATGTGCTGTGGTCAGCAGCACAGTTCTGAGTGTGTTCAGTCCTGAAACTGACTGAAACTATAGCTCAAGTGTTCCTGTCCCTAGCACTTCACAAAGGACCTTGAAGCCTTCCAACAGGGACAATGACATTTGCTTCTTCCCAGTGATGGACTTCAACAAAGAAAGAAAGGCTTCTCCCTGGGGCCCAGGAGAATTTCTTCTCAGTAACACTGCCACCAAATTCAGTTTCTTTCCCTGATGGCTACACTGGTACCTGCACACACACAGCACAGATTTGAGATACACTTGTAAAAGAGAAGAGTTCAGCCACAGTTGTCCCTCCCTGGGACTGCTTCACACAGACAAAAAGAGGCAGTGTTTCAAGAACAGGCTGATCAGTTTTGACATAAAAAGACACCCAGCTCCAGCTTGGCTTGTACATAAAATTACCTTTTTTTTCTTCACTACCACTCCTCCTCATCAGAAAAAAATCTCACCCCAGGCTGTTTTGAGGCTCCAATGTGTTGCTTTTCATTCATAGTTTTCAGTGTACTACTGAAACATGTAGACTTCTGAAACTTCATATCTGAGGTGTGGGAACTGCTCTCCAACTGAAAGGAAAGCCTGACTTTGAGGGCCATCTCCATTTGTCCTGTTTTGGGGTGAAGTCAGAAGGAGAATGCTTGAGGCATCCACCAAACAGAGGAAGCCCCACGAATCAAGCAGTGTGCATGAATGCATCATGAGGAGCTCTCTGAACTCTCTTGCAGCAGTCATGACTTCCCCTAAGAGGGGTGGGTGTGTTAATGGCAGCTAATCTGCTGTGGGCAGGGGAAGAAGGTATGAATGTGTATGTCCTCAGTCCTTGGGGTGCCACAGCAAACAAGACCAGACAGGGATAGCAAGCACTGCAAAGGGTCAGGGTCTGGATGGTGTTGCTTTTAAGACAACGATGAGATAAAGAGAGATGGTTCCAGAGAGCGTCAGGGACTCAGACAGTCACATGTCAGCTGCTGTGCAAGCTTTGAGCTGGGTCCCTCACATGGATTCCGACCCCTCCTTTTCCAAGAGGTGTCCTCTGGCATGGAGGACAGCAGAGGATCAGGTTGGCATCAGGGCTTCCAAGGACCAATATCTTAACTGGGGATTTGAGGCCAAGAGGAGAAATGGGCAAGTCTCCAGCTCTTGTACCCCAGACCACCACTACGAGCAGTCTGGGAGAGTGCTGAAGATTTGAGCAGGAGATAGAAGTAAGCTGAGAGGGGAAGCTTGGGAAAGCCTTGGTGGGGATGCAGAAATGAGGGAGCAAGGAGCTGCCACACAGGAAAAAAAATAAATCACAAGATGCTCAAAGACTGCAGTGACCAAAGCCTTAACTTCTGCAACTCAGACAGGTTTCACCAGCTCTCCCTGTGCTTCTCCCACCAGCTTTGTGTTTGCATCCATCTGTTCTGCAGGCCAGGGTGCCTTTGCTGTGCATGGCCAGAGCCCAGTCCCAGTGGGACTCAGTGCTACAGGGGCTGCAATAAATCCCCTGCACACATCCCCCCTGGGCTCAGCTGGCTGAGCAGGTCTGGAAGGCACCCACATGGGATTTCTCCTCACCAGTGCTGGTTTAATGAGCCATTCCAGTTTCACAGCAGCTCTCCTTTTGCTGAGGCCACAACAACATGAGGAGGAACACACTTCCTTAGCTAGCAGGGGTTGAAATTACAGCCTGCTGCTCTCCAGGTCTCAGAAAACCTTTGGGGGACACATCTCCACAGCATGCAAAGCAGGCAGGTGGGCACTGGTCCCTGCACCAATCCTGGCCCTTAAACAGCACCATTTTCCACCTAATGCATTAACACTATTTCTCTTAGTGATCTAAAAGGGATGCTCTAAAATATGGCCCTACTTATGTTACAGTAACCACGGTCTTGAATGAGCAGTGTTGCAAATAGATTGCATAGATTATAAGGGATGTAATCATCTTTAACCTTTCCTGCCTGTTAAATTGGTTCATTTCCTTTCATTCATATATCTGAATTACTTTTATGTAAATATATACTTTTCTGGGCTTCTTTTCGTGCTTATTTTTTTGTTTAAAAACAAAAGCAGCAGTTAAAGAATGATAAAGACATTACTAAGTGGATCATGTGGTGGTTTCCCTTTAGAAAGGAAAGTGTTATCAGTCTGATTCAAGGGGCTTCAGCTACAGCATCTCAGAGAGCGAATTACATGGTTTGTAAGCTACTTGTATTAAATTTCCCAAATTTCCTATTAAATCCCTGGCATTCCAGCTTCAGGAAAGGGAGGATTCTGAGTATTGCACAAGACCAGAGAAAGCAAGTTCTGCCCAGGACACACCCAGAGCTCGGAGCAGGCAGAGCCCCTCGGAGTGGCAAAGCAGCCAGTGAGGAGGCAGAGTTTCAGTAAGAAAGCAAGGTTTTGGGGACACTCCTGACTTCCAGAAGCAGCTGGGATGGGGATATTTAAAAACTGGTTTGGCTCAGGAAGGGAAAACCCAGAGAAAGAAAGCATGAGGAAAAGCAGTCCCTTGGTTCAGAGAATGGGAGAGTGTGAGGCTGGTAGCAGTGTCTCTTGGCATGGTCAGAAACAAGCACTGGAGGGTCCTCCTGTCCATATCCAGCACATGGAGACACTGAGAAGTGTTAGAAGGGACCAGAGGGGACAAGGAGCTGGGATGCCCCCTCTCCTCCCTTGGGAGCTGCTGATGCTCTTTAGTTGATGCCAGCATTTCAAGCCTGATGGTGCTGTTTGGTACAAGCTCCCAAATGTATTTCCTCAGCTTCCTCCCTCTGAGAGGGGCCCTCAGGATGTGTCATCTGGCACCATCTTGGCTGTGACCTCCAACAGCCACTGCAGCCAGCCCCTGCAGTGGGAGTGCTGGCCGCATGCTAAACTCTGGTCATCTCCACTGCCAGTCAGAAACAGCAGCCAGGGATGCTTCACCTTCCTCCCAGACACAACCCAGCTCCCTTCCACCCTCAGGTCACCTTCAGATGACCAAGATTTTCCCAGAAAATCCTGCCTACACTACTGCTTTTCCTTGCTTTGAGGAGGAACCATCTCCTAACATGAACACAAATGACTTGTTCTGAAATTTGCTGAGTACCTCAGTGAGTATCCTGGGATGGCTGATGCTAACCCCCCCCCCCCCCACCTTCCTAACACTTGCCAGCTGCAAGTTGCACCAGGGGAGGTTCAGGTTAGAAATTTCTTCTCCAAAAGAGTGGTTGGGCATTGGAACAGGTTTTCTAGGGAGGTGGTGGAGTCACCATCCCTCAGGGTGTTTAAGGAAAGGTTGGATGAGGTACTTCGGGACAGGCAGGGGGGTGGTTGGACTAGATGATCTTGGAGGTCTTTTCCAACCATAATGATTCTATGATCTTTCCAGCCTCCCCACAGCTGGGACCAATCCAGCACTGTCCCTCCTTGTGCATCCAAATGGATCTGGAACTATTGCCTTAGCCAAGGCTGACAGGTCCCAGGCTCTGCAGCATCCTTAAAAGCCCTCCATTGGCAGACCAGTCCTCATCAGGGTGGGTGGGGCAGAACTATTTATACTCCTAATTAAAAACCCTGTGTGTCACCAGTGGTCACCCAGAGCCTCTTCTGTGCAGATACACCCATTAGAAATGCCAAGCTTGGTCCTGGCACTTCCTCCAAAGAGGCATCAGGAAAGGTTTGGGGAACGTGAGCCATGTAGAGCTGATCAGACCCCCAGGCCAGCACAGCCAGTCCTGATCACATGCTACTCAAACACTGGGGGCTTGCCTTAAATCACCAAAGATGCTGGGATGGGAAGGTGGTGATCAGCCCCAGTCTGTTCAATTACCAGGATATATTAATCTCCACAAGCTTCACAAGCTCAGCGCTGGAGCTACCAGGCTGTGCAGGATGGCACTGTGCTGGGCTGCTATCAGATGTTTCAGCTACATTTCAGTTCCCCATTATTTTAGGACACAACTCTGTTCTCACTATAGTCCACAAGCTTTATTATCTGACTCACTGTTGGCATGAGCAGATAACAGATGTTCTTCAGCTCCAGCATTATGTCAATGCTGATTTATGGGTTTGATTGGGAAGCTCCATTGCATAAGTTCCCTGCATGGGTTCACCCTGGGGAAGCAGGGTCTCTGAAACGGTGAATGACAAAGGAGGAAGTGAAGACAGATCATTCACACTTTGTCAAAACACAGGCATCAGAGGCCACCCAGGAAACCATCGTTTCAGCAAGTTTAAAAAACCCAGAAGGAAGCATTTTTTCCACACAGTGCCTATTTAAACAGTGGAACTCACTGTCAGGGCAAGGAGGGGAAAAAAGGGAATTAAGGAGGAAATTCCAAAGCAGATCAGACAGGCAAATAATGCTATGACAGCCCAGGTACAGTGTCATGTGTAGAAATCTAAATGCCTCATTATTGGGAGTGGTAGGAGGAGTGTGGAGATAGGAGACAGGTAATTCTGTGCTTCCATGAGTCTTGTGTTTTGATTTCTCTTAGCCTCTCCTGTCACAGAGGAGATACTGGGCTGGCTGGGACTGGGTAGGTCCAGCCAAGGATAACCCCTTCTGTGCTACCAGGAACCAGGGCACACAGTGAGGATACAAAAAGGGAAATGCTTCTTGTAACACCTCAGGAAAACTCAGGTCTCTGGGTGGGTGGTTTGTGCTGACAGCAGCAGATCTGAAGGTGAGGATCATTTCTACATGGAAATCACCGACCTGACATCCCCTTCTGCTCCCATGCTGGCATATCTGTGATCCACAAGGCAGTCAGAAGGCAGTCACCTGCAGTAACTTTACAGAAATAGCCATGTGGTGACTGTGTCCTGACACCTCCTGATGGGTCAGAGACTTGTAGAGCTAAAGGAAGCTTGCATGAGCAGAGCCCATGATGAGCACGTGGAGGACTGGAGACACTGCTGAGACAACAGCATCCCTCCCTCACCAGTCCTCATTTACCCACTGATCCCAGCACGGGTGGTAGCACAGGCAGGTAGACAGAGTGCCACTTGGACAATGCCATCTGGCTGATGTCTCACTTTGGTCTCTATCATCCCATCCAGGCACTACTGAAACATTGAGTCATCCTGGCACCCGGTCAGGTCTCCCAGACAGATTGGAATTTGGGAAGAGACAATCCCAATGACAATTCCAGATGATGTTCCAGACATTGTAATGTGGAAGTGGTTGATGGGGCCATTGGATAACAAGGTGCTTTTCTACCCCCACACTTCATCCAGCTTTGGTTTCAATGTCCACCCAGGTCCCCTGGAGCCCCTGCCATGTGGCATCCTCCCCTCCAGCCCCACCAGCACCCCACATCCCCTGCACTTTGCTTCTACACACTCAGAAGAGAAGAAAATTAGAGAGATTACTGCTTTTTCACATGGTACTTTGCTGTATGGTATGAATTATCCCTGTCACTGCAGAGGATATTTGCAACAAACAATTCTTGCCACTCTCCAGCAGCTCAGCCAAAACCACCCAGTCGATATCTCCAGCTGGGACTGGCTTAATAGTGCATCAAACCATGTGTCATCCTTGTTGTACAAGCCAGTGTGGACAGTGTCACTCTGATAACAATAACCATAGAATATGTATGAATCCCAATGAAGCACCCCACTAATGAATGTCTCCAGGTTGGGAAGTAAATCACAGAGCAGAGAGACAGACAAGTGGTTATTTAAAACAGTCCCAAAAGTACTTAACAGTCTCTGAGCACTGGAACAGCCATTGAATGGTTATAAAAAACCAAGGCACGAGTAATTAGGGGCTGTCATTATGGGCTGAGGAAGCCAGAGCAGGCTCCAGCAGCTGGCCTGTCCTGTGTTGGAGACATGCAGGTTTTAATTGATTTTGTGCATATTGGTATAGATTCACTTCTCTGATCCCTGAGATGCTTCCAGTAGCGGCCAGTTTGGGACTCTGCCTATCAATACCCACACAGACAGCAGTCTGGCTGTGTGCTGGGAGGCCAGTTAAGCTTTGAGGCTGGACTTCATCTATCCAAACACCAACCTGCTGCCAGCAGCCTGCACGGGGAGAGGGAGCTGCTTCCTGGTCCATTTGTCACTGTCCATCTGTGTTCCTGATGGTTGGTGTGGGGAGGGTGCTGAATGGGTGGGAAGCCAGACTTCCCGCACGACAGAGCTGAAGTCTATTTCCAGTTCCCCCTGCCTCAGAGGTGACTGGCAGAGGGATGCCCTGGCCAGAGAGAGGGAGGGAGCAAGCCCCTGTGTTTGTAGTGACTCAGCAGTGATGGGGGTGAGTATTGCAGATGGAGCCAGACTTCTCACCAGTGGAAAGACAAGAGAAAATAAATACAATACTGAAATACCAACCAAATTCCATTTAAACACAAGAAAAGCTGCTTTTTGGGTTTTTTTCCTTGTCACATACCAAACCCAGCTGGACTCAGTCCTGGGAAATGTGCATGAGGTAAACCTGCACTGAACAGCGGGGTGAGACTAGATTGTCCCGGGGTACCCTTACTCCCAGTGATGCTGTGGCTGTCAGGAGGGAGATAGCTATTAAACAATAATTATCATGGGGAGAGGCTGAGTTTATCTTGAGTTTCTGCCAGAGAAGCCACGTTCTCTCCCATGACATGTAACAGAGACACTTGCCTTGGTCACCGAGGCTGGACATCCCCTCTTATCTCCCATTTCCTTAAGATCAGTTGCTCCATTTATCATCTGACAGCTGAGACTCAGGATTTCTAAGTACAACATCTCACAGCAATTATGCCAGATAACAGAGCCATGGAATTTTCCTAGCACTCTGAAGTCCTATTTGGCAGCCCTTGGGGAGGCAGTCCAGACAAACTCCCCATGCTCTGGGTTGCTCTGTGCCCAGGTTCAGTGCTGGGAATATGAAAAAAGAAAGAAAGGGGGGAAAGAAAACCCCAGAAGGAGATGGAGGTGGGGCTATGGGAAGCTTCACATGATTACCACGCTCAGCCCTTGCTTAGATGCAGAGACTCTAACCTAAATTAATAGATCCTCTGGGGTCTGCAAAACTGGGCTAATATTTTGCAAGAATAGCTCTCCCCTGCTTCTTGCCCTCCAGTATGATGAAGATAAAATGCCTTCATTATTGCAGCATTTAACAGTGTGCAGTGTTTATGAAGAGGCTGGAGGATGTGAAGGAATCCAAACCAATTACATTAATCTCACAGCAAATAAAGCTGCAAATATTTACCTTCACTATACTGCTTTATCTTATTGGACAAGCTCTTGAATTAATCTAAATCCAGTCCTTTAACCTTGCTAGATGGATTGCTCTCTCTGACATCAGGAGGTCACCTAGACTTTACAGTTGGTCTCCACAGGCAGACACCAGCTCATCTGTAAATTGTACTTTTGGGCATATAAGCCTTATTTAAATCTCCTTCATCTGCTGTGGTCCTCACAAGAGCAGCTTTCCCTGCCTCCACCGGGCTGCTTGGTGTCTCAGTCTGATGTTGCTGCGCAGGAGCCATGCAGAACAACCCAACCAAAGTGCTCATTTCCTCTCCATTCAGGCAAATTACAGCAAAACAAGATGATTATAAGTTCACAAATCCATTCTCTTGGTATTTTATACCCCACAGCAGTTTATTCACCTCACCTACCAGAATCTAGACAGATTCTCTGAGTATCCTGTTTCACTGGTGCCAGGGGAGTCACAGGAAAGACACAAACTTCCTGAAACACCTAGAAGATTCTGCTGCAAAATGAGCTGCAGAGAAACCAGTAATCTGCTCAGTACCCAGTAATCATCCTGCTCTCTTCCTTCCTTGGCAGCACACCCCAATGAACACCAGTCTCTCAGTGAGACTGGGTCAGTGCCACCTGCTCTGAGACCGTGCCATGGCCCAGAGGACACACTTCTGCTGAGAAGGATGTCACCTTTCTCCAATAGAAACAGGCAGCACAGAAGCCCACAGTCAGAGCATTCCACACACAGCCCCTTCCCCTGCAGCACCCTGGGGTCCCACGCACACCAGGCAGTCGTATCCACAAACCATGGCACCCCTGAAACTTCAGACCCAGGGAAAAATCTCATGGCAACATTCTGAAACCAAGTCCTTGTAATACTTCAAACTCAAAGAACATTCAGGAGAGCAACAGACACGTGCTGGTCTGAGCATCCCAGGGAAAACCAAAGTTCTCAAAGGCTGTTGCAACAAGCCTGAAGGAAAAAGGGGGTGAGGAAGCATCCCCTCCTTTCTTCCCCATGAACTGAGTGACCTTATTAAACAAAGCTATGTGGCCCAAGAGTTGGAAATGACAGAAATGCCACATACAGATACTCTCCAAGGCTGACAAACACAGACAACATCTTGTCACAAACCAGTATCACACAGTACAACAGGATTTTGCCCTTCCTGAGGTGATAAACAGCTGGGCAGGGATGACATAAAGTGGGTGCAGGTTCACAAACCAAAGCCAGGGGAACACACAGAACAGCACTATTACCATCACCTCTTGGAATAACATGATAAACATTTTACCACAGCTTTTTAACACAACTAAGTCAGATCTTACCGTTATCCCAGCCCTTCCTGCTCCATGTTGGGTGCCAAAAAGAACTACCCTGGCAGCAACCAGCCCCTTTTATGGGCAGTGATGTCAGGGGGTGTGGAAACAGCCCAGGCTGACTCAGCTCACCTGGGATAACTCAGCTCACCTGGGGTAACTCAGCTCACCTGTGCTGGGTGCTTGGGGAGGTTAACTCTGGCCTGGCTAGAACCAGGACACCTCTCTCACAGGTTTCAACACAAGGTATCCTCACTAGCTTCGCTTGGGCTACCGTGATATATAAACCTCTTCCACCCCAAGGTGACAGTGTCCTGTTACCTTGCCCAAAGAACCAAGAACCCTGAATGTCCAGCATGTCTCACAAGGCATTGCAGTGTGTCCTTTTTAGAAGGAGGTTTCCCCTGGTCTACAAGGAGCTACCAGCACCCACCCACCACCTCACAGCACGGGCACGATGAGATCCTGCATGAGCAGAACTCCCTGAACATTCTGATTCCTCACTCTAGAGCCACTCTTGCACTTCATTTCCTCCCTCTTGCAGATGATCAAACAATATTAAGCATGAGAAACAGCTTTTCAAAAATCACTCCCTGTTGGGTTTTTTTTTCCCATTTTACTGATTTTAAGGGTTGCCCAAGTGTCAAATCATCACTGATAAGGACGTGTTCCTGATTGATATTACTACAAGGACAGTCCTCTCCCCTCTGCCAGGGAAACGCATCATCAGTCAAGGGAACCACCGACCGTGCCCCCCACATCTGCTGTATCTCATCATTCCCTGCTGATGGACCACATGGACACAGCTCAAAACAGCAGGACACTCTTTTCCTCTGTGTGCACCCATGAAGCTGGCATACCCCCTTCTCCCCACACTATGGCTGACTGGAAAAGCTCACCCCTGCAACTCTTAACAAGTCACCAAGAATGAGTTTGAGAGGTGGCAAAGGAAAGGGAGTTATGGATTTGAGGAGCAGAAGGGAGGGAATGTGTTTGGGATTTGAAAAGTCCCAGGAAGCATCTTTCTTAGAGGCAGGGGAGCTGGCAGGGTCCTGGGTATTTGCAGCACTTTGCAAAATCTTGAGTTGTTTTGAGAAAAATGGCAGAATCAGAAATATTTTATTAACTCAGCTTTGCTGAACTCTCTGTTTAAGGGAAAGAAAAGCAAACAAGCAATTCCCTCCACTCCAGATGAGATGTTTCATTTTGACGTCTTTCAAGGGAAATCATGTGTATTTTCATTCAGAGCCAGCTCATTACCAAACATCTTCCAATTGTCATTTAAAGAAAAACCTGGAATTTGAAACGAAACGCATTGTTAAACACAACCCAACAGGCTCCCAGCTGAGAGAGAGCAGCTGGTTGCTTGCCAGGCAGCAGGACCCCTCCCCAGCACACCGCCCCCTGGAGCACAAGTCCTGTTCTGCAGCCGCATCCAGGGAGATGCTGGTGCAGAGGCAGCACCTGGGCTCCTGGCAGCCCCAGGCAGAGCCAGGATGCACAGCCTGCTTAACCATGGAGCAGCCAGGATGTACACCCTGCTTAACCATGGAGCAGCTCCCCTGCGGAGAGAGGCTGAGGGAGCTGGGCTGGGTCAGCCTGGAGAAGAGAAGGCTGTGGGGGGACCTCATTGCAGCCTGCCAGTCCCTGAAGGGAGCAGAGGAACAGGAGGGGAATCAGCTTGTTCAAGGGCAGAGCCTGGCAGGACAAGGGGGATGGAGTGAAGCTGGAGGAGGGAAAGGGGAGAGGAGATCTTAGGGGGAAGTTCTGTGCAGAGAGAGTGGGGAGGGGCTGGAACAGGCTGCCCAGAGAGGGGGTGGGTGCCCCGTCCCTGGGGGTGTTCAAGGCCAGGTTGGCTGGGGCCCTGGGCAACCTTGTGTAGCTCCAGGCCTGGAGGTTGGTGTCCCTGCCTGTGGCAGGGGGTTGGAGCTCTGTGACCCTTGGGGTCCCTCCCAACCCAGACCAGTCTGGGATTCCATGATTCTGTGCAGACTGGAGGGATGTGTCTGTATCCAAGAGGAGATTAAAGACAACAGGGAAATTGCACAAACAATAACAAAGGCAGGACACCACGATCAGCCTGAGCTCTGGGTCTTTAATTCCTTGTTATCTGTCTCCATTTAGATGCTCCTCAGATACACTCTGCTGCCCTCAGACCCAAACCTCACCCTGAGGTTCCCTTTGGGTGTTCACTTCAAAAGGCATGTTGGTGCCATATCCCCAGTGAGCTCCATGCTTGGTGGGGTTCCTTGGGCATCACACATGTTTTATGAGAACAATACCTGGGGTCAGCTATATTCCCACCACCTCTCTGGGCAACCTGTGCCAGGGATCCACCACCCTCATATTGAAGAATTTTTTCCTACTATCCAACCTAAATCTCCCCTTTTCTAGTTTAAACCCATCCCCCCTCATCCTATCGCTCCATGCCCTTGGGAACAGTTCTTCCCAGCTTTCCTACAGGCACCTTTCAGGGACTGGAAGGGGCTATAAGGTGCCCCTGGAGCCTCCTCTGCTCCAGGCTGAAACACCCCAACTCCCTCAGCCTCTCTTCATCCCAACGTTTCTCAAAGAGAAGCCAGGGAGTGGTGATCACACTGAACACAGAGCAGCTGCTTTCCCCTCCCAGACCACAGAAGATGCAGCTTCTTTAGCTGCAGCATAAAAAGCTGACTGAAATTTCACCTCCTTCTCTCCAGATGCTGCTGCCCATTTCTGGGTGTGCTGTTTGCTGCACAGAGTTTGACCAGCTGTGGAAACTCCCAGTTCATACATTAAACAAAGAAACCCAAGCAAACCAGATAGAAAAAGAAATCCAACCCCAAAGCCTCACCAGCTTCCTTTTAGAATGACTTTTACTTTTCAGTTGCCCAATGCCTGTGTTTTATGCACTAAAAATTGCAATTCATTCAACCATAATAAATATCCAGAAGAGCCCTGAGAGACCCTGTACATTTGGATCTGGCCAGATCCAGACAATGAATTTCAGTTTAATATTGCAGGCTTATTTGTTTTGCTATTAATTCCAGCAAGGACAATTGATCAATTGTTTTAATTTTAAATCAGAGAGCTAATATCTGGCTCTGGCTTCCCTTGTGGTCTTTCAGTTGCTGCCTCTGAGCTGCAAAGATCACTTTTGATTATTCTTTTCTGCAGTTAATTCAGCCACCCCATATGAAGAATATCAGCTGGTCCTTTCCCCATTAGGCTGGAGGTGATGCAATTTTCTTATTTTTAATTATATTCATTTAAAAAAAAAAGAAAAGAAAAAAAGCCTAAAGACTAATCTGTAGTTAAACAGTCACTGTGAAGTCTGGGGGTTGGTAGAGTCCTGTGAGCTCTGAGAGCAGCCAGGCTGCCCAGAGCCCCTGCTGCCCAGAGGTTTTTCAGGTTTTAGGTCTTTACATGACTTGTTCTCCCCTGTTACCACAGTATTCCTCTAGGCAATGACCATACTAGCACAGGCTTTGGAATCTAGGCAGCCTAGCACACTGATTTCTGGCCCCATCCCCTACTCTCTCCCTCCCCAGTCGCTCTCCCACTTTCCCTGACTGTCCCTTGCTGGCTGTACCGTAGCTCAGCACTGATCCCTCTCAGGGTTCTTGGATGCTCTCTCTCTTCCTCCTGCTCTCTTTTTCCATCTTAATCTCCCAGAAAACAGCCCTCTCTACATCTAGTTTCAGACTCAATACTCACATACCTTTTGCTAGCTCCTCTTTTGAAATCAAGGGCTTGGTTAAGGGTCACCTTCCCCTTCCCCCTACCCCCCTTTTCTTTTCTGTTTCATGAGCTTCCAAATGGTCTGTTTCAGCAGTAAGGATGTTGTGCAGGTATAAATTTGTTGAGCTTTGTTTGCTTGTTCCTCTTTCAGAAGCAATTACTCCTGCCATCCTCATTTGGTAGCAGATGTAGTGCTTTGATTTCTCCCTGCATACTGATATCCCCAGTTCGGGTCTCTCCAGGTACCCAGGCTGGTGGCAAATTGCATTTGTACTTTGAGGGTCAGAGGCTGCAGCTCAGACCCATGTGGCAGCTCAGGAAAGAGGGATGCTGTGAGTTCATCCTGAATTCTGCACATCAGCTCTGCTTCAGCTGCCTTTTCCCTCAGCACTTCTGCCCTGGTCTAATTCCAGTCCCCGTAGCTCTGCTCTGTTCCCACTGAAAAGCTCATTTTGTGAGCTTAATTTAACTCCAGCTGATACTCCATAGATCATTTTGAAGCCAGAGCACACTGTGCTCTGTGATGCTGCTGATCTTCACCAGGCAAACCAAGACAGACTGGTCATGGCTTGCAGGACCATCAGGAAGCCGGTGTTGCTGTCACCAGTGATGGCAACTCAGTGGTCTCTGCTGCAACAGGTTGTATCGTTGGTGATGACCCCTAGAAAGCTGGAGTGGCTCTCAAGAGGTCTCCTAGTGCATTCCCCTCCTCAGAGGTACTGGTCCTCCCCGTGTCAGCCCTGAACGCAGCATCTCAGCATGGATTTGAACACCTCAGAGGCTGAGGGCTCTCTCAAACTCTGGGCTCTGTTGCTTGTGGACGTATTTATTTCCCCTGCTGCCTGTGCTAAATGAAGGGTGACAGCCACCACCAGAATGGGAGGTTTCTGTGATTTCTATGTAAAAGGTTATTCCACCATTGTCTCCCTCTGCTCTGCTCTGGGGAGACCCCCTGCAGTGCTGCCTCCAGCTCAGGGGTGCCCAGGACAGGGAGGACACAGAGCTGTTGGAGTGAGTCCTGAGGAGGCCACAGAGAGGATCTGAGGGCTGGAGCACCTCTGCTCTGGAGCCAGGCTGGGAGAGCTGGGCTGGTTTTTCCTTTAAACCAACAAAGACAAGTGTGACAGAATGATGTTGTTCACCAAGAAACTCTTCTGCCATTTCCACCCCAGGGCTCTGTGCAGAGCCCACACCAGCAGTGGCACTGCACATCTGGTATCCTCAGCCCTGGGGCACAGTCCAAGCCCTGGGGCACAGTCCAAGCCCTGGGGCACAGTCCAAGCCCTGGCTCAGTGGTATTTATCCGGACACCAGGTACTTTGTTGCTCTTCCCTGCAAAGCTGGAGGATGATGTGGGACAGGTTATAATGGACAGGTTGTAACTCTCAGTTCCCACTGGCCATGTCAAAGGCTCTGAGATCATTCTAGGATGCTCTGCCACTTCTCAAGGAGCTGTGAGCTCCTTTCTGAGGCACACAGGCTCCACCCCACTCTAGGGATGCTCTGGCACATCCCCTGTTTAAAACAACTACTGCTCTGAGTCCTCAGGCTACAGCCTGAGGCAGCTGCAGCAGCTCTGCCAGGCACACTGTCCTCTTGAAGACAGAGCCCAGTCTAGTGGGGACTTTCTGTCTGAGTATTGTGGGTGCCAACGACACATGATGCACCCCTGGTCATGTTCCTCTGGGGACACAATGGAAGCAGCCACAAGGGATCTGGAAAGATGCAGTTGACATTTGTATTAAGCTGTGCTTGACCTGTCTGGGAGATGCAGACCACATCCTGGTCTAACAAGGCTGGGAAGACATGTCTGGCCTTCCAAATGTTTAAATGAAGATCCCAGCACATCTAGCAAATGCTTGTCTCACTCTCCTGCCCCTTCTGCCCCAGCCACTGCTCCTTGGAAAGCTGAGAGAGGGTCTGAGATCTTAAAAGGAGGGACAAAGGAGAAATCCAGCTGTCTGCTGGACTGCAGAATGAAGACAAGCTAATCACACCCATCCTGCTGCAAGGAAAGCCAGTGAATGCCTGGTGCAAATGGAAGGTGATTGGGCCAGGGCAGAGCAGCCTCCTGCTGCGATGCAAGTGCTGAGCACAATAGAGATGGAGCTGGGGATGACAGTTACTTTCCTCTGGCCTGGGAACTGAAAGCTTTTCACAGAAGTGTGTATTTATCATAACCCCAGTGAGACACAGAGAAACACAAAAGGGGCCTGGGGCAGGAGTTGGAGTATTTGGTTTGCTCTCCACTGCTCTGTCCTGCAGGCAGGTGGGCAGACTGGAAGGTAGAAGAGATTAGATAGAGAAGAGATGTATTGTCTCCTGAGCGCTCTCTTTCTGTGTCATTAATCAGCTTCTCTCCTCAGATAATTTGTGTACAGTATAACTTAAAGCAAAACAAAGCCTGTGGAATGATTTGTGCCCTTATGAATTCTTAATTCAAGCAGGACAGCAGATAATGTCTCTCAAAACGTTGCTACTGTGCTTTACAGCAGTAGCCA
Source organism: Hypotaenidia okinawae (assembly GCA_027925045.1). Taxonomy (NCBI): domain Eukaryota; kingdom Metazoa; phylum Chordata; class Aves; order Gruiformes; family Rallidae; genus Hypotaenidia; species Hypotaenidia okinawae. Next base: position 4,005,142 of record BSDF01000018.1, read on the forward strand.
ATTAATTACTGCAGGGATGGTGTTTCAGGGCCACCTCATCCTCTAAATAAATCTTCTGTGTCCAGTGATGGAGTTCTCATTCCACAGGCATAGCACAGAGACAGCTCTGCACTGGAAAAATACCTTTGTCTACCATGGAAGAGGCATTCCCATGCCAGGGGCAGCCTACCCAGACCCTGCAGAGAACACTCTCTGCTCCTTAATTTTGTGTTTCATCTTCTAGCATCCCTCCTCCACGTGCCCAGGCTGTGGGGAGGATGGGGTTCCACACCTGGAAAGGCTCCCTGCTCTGTCCTGAGGCCTGGCTCTGCGCTGGTGGGAGGCGGTGGGCGATCCTCCATCTCAAGGCAGGCTCTGAGCACAGCAAGCAAAGCACATTTGGCAGGTCTCCAGGACAGCTCAGCTCTCACTGAGGCAGCAAAACACCGAGCACGTTCCTCAGCATCACAGCAAAGGCCTGGCCATGGGTGCATGACAGGAGCTCCATCAGTATCACCCTTTGGTCAATAAACTTCCATCATTATCTTAGCAGAGATTCCAACCTCTGGTGAGCTTTACACCTGCTTGTATAACCCCAACACACTGAGAGTGCTCTGCCCTTGGAAAGAAATGAAACACAGTGAGCAGTGGGGTTTGGGCTGGCATTTAATCTTTGAATTGAAGACAGGTACAGAAATCTGGCTGCAGTTTCCTCTGTAACAGTTTGTTCTAGGGGGAAAAAAAGAGTTTGGATGTTATGGTCTGATTCTAATAGAAAATTCTCTCTATTAGAGAGACCAGAAAAAAACCAGAACCACCTTACTGCTGAAAGAAATACTCAGCTCAGGGATTTTGTAAGTTTTTTCCTTTAAGATACAAATGGGGATTGATGAATAACCTCTCTCTGCCCTGGATGGCAGCTGGGTGCCCAACCCTGGGTGGTGCCTTTGAAAAGCTTCAGATGGACTGACTGCAGCCAGTGGGAGCTGTTCCACTGAGCACAAGGAGCTGGGATTGGAGCTGCAGGAAGGAAGATGACCAGGAATATCAGGATGTGCCAGCTGAAAGAACTCACAGCCTTTTGCCAGCCTGCCTCGTGGCTGGCGCTCTGTGCTCTTGGGTGAATTATGTAAGCCTGGTGAAGCTCTGAAGTGGTTTATCTCTGCACCCACTTTGCAAGGCTGTAAATTGAGAAACAGAGAGGTCAAACCCCTAAGTCTCCTCCAGAGCAGTGAGCAGATTACTGGGAGGCACAGGAAAAGCGCCCAGGGGTCCTGACTCACTTCCAAATGAGGAGAGCGAAATAATGAATGGAAAGAAACAAGATCATAATAAATCTTGTTCTGGAGCCTTTAATAATGAAGCTTTATTGTAAATCCATCACAAAGAAACATTAATATGGAGCCACCAAATAGGTCAGGTTAATTACATCATCTGAAAATGGTATGATACCTCCAGTCTTCATAAGAAAAGTAATCAAATCCCCTGGGGAGTGTGAGAGATGACTTCTTTTTTAATTAGTTGAGCATGAAAATCTCTGTGCTAACACCTCACTGCATTCCTCTGCCTGGGCTAGGATGATACATTTCACCTCCCATCTGACAAAATATGGCATTCCCGAGGTAAGTAGCAGTTAGGGCTGCTTATCTGGGTGCCAGTGTGCATCCTACACGGTTACCCCACCAGAAAACCTCTTTGCTGGGTACCCAAGCTTTGACAGACACTGGAGGGAGCTGCAGCGAGCAGCCTCCTCACTTCGCTCTGGATGTGCAGCCTGTGCCCTCTGCTGCGTGTCGCTCCAGGCACACTGAGCAGCGTAACCACCTTCCATGCAAGCCTGTGTGGGATGGGTGAAAGGGGAGCAAAGAGCTGGGACGTGTTCTCAGCCCCTCCTGTGACTCTCTGGGTGACACTAGTGAAGACACTGAGCTTTTCTGTACTCCCTGGCTCCAGTGCTGGCACCTCCCATTTTTACAGCTCCCAAACTCCCTCCTCTGGCTCCCAAACTCTCCCTAACCCTGTCTTTCTAGCAAAACCCCCCAGCTTGTGAGAGCCTTGCCCTTCCCAGATGCAGGAGAACATGGTCCATGTCATTACATCCATGTCACTTAGACATGGGGAAAAAGTTCTTTCCCATTGAAAGGGTTATTGGGCACTGGCCCAGGCTGCCCAGGGAGGGGCTGAGTCACCCCCCTGGGTGTGTTTAACAGAGGGGAGATGAGGTGCTCAGGGATCTGGGTCAGCACAGGACAGGGATGGTTGGACTCGATGAGCTTAAAGGTCTTTTCCAACCTGGGGATGCTGTGGTTCTGTGATGTCCCAGGAGTGGCAGGCTGAGAGCAGAAGGAACACAACCAGGGATGCACCAGAGATGGATCTCCACTGCTGTACCCAGCCATGGGAACATATCCAGCTCTTGTTTTACATGAGACCCTCCTACAGACTGCACCAAGCTCAGGACCAGCCACACTTCCCCTTTCAGAGTCTGCTTTGCTTTTTCTCTCAGGCACAACCATCTGACCAGGGCTGGACAGCACCAGTTTCTGAAGGGAAATGCACTTTCCAAAAGGCACCAACCTTTCCCTGGCTCAGCTGAATCCCTTTTGCAATATCTTCCTTGTGGGTTTCATGTTTTGAAAACTTGACAAGTTTTTCAGCTCCAAACAGGTTTTTTCTCACTTTTCATCCAAAAATACACTTTTTCCCAGGAACTGTTATTATATTATTGCAATGTATTATCCATCCTCATCTGTAAAATATCAGTGCAGATATATGTATTATTGAGTTATATTAAAACATCTATTTATACTTTTCCCACTCCAAACAAGTGGTATTTTTACCAGCCCTTCTGCACACTCCCCAGCAGCGACTCCAGCAGGCTTGTACTCACTGGCAGGATGCTAATAGTGTCACTGAGGTTCCTGCACCCAGAAAAGGTTTGTTTAAAGCTTCAGTAATTGCTTTGAGCTCCTCAGACTAATAATTGCCAGGCAGGAGGGCTGTGAGTCACCAAGGCTCTCTGATCCTCTGACCTGCAGAAGTACCTGGAGGAGGCAAAGGTTATTTAAGAAAGAAACATTTCCCCCTCTCTGGTTAAATCCAATTTCTTTGTGTTGTTTTGCCGTTCGATGTGTAGTTGACTAAGGAGTGCAGAGTGTGACATAGAAAAGTGGTAGGTGTTATTACTAAGCATATTAAACTGACAAGAAAAACACAGGGCTCGGAGACAGCTGAAAGGCACTTCTAAGGCTCACCAAGAAAAACAAGCCTGTGACATGCTCCTTCCTGACCCAGGGTTGTGCAAATGAACCTCAGGAGGCCAAGGAGAGATGGGGTCCACAGCTCTAAAAGAGGGCTAGAGAGTAAGGCTGGGCAAGGTGCAAGGCAGGGTTTGGAAAAGTTAGTAGGAGCTTAAAAGGTTCTGTGGGAAACAAAGAGAAAAAGGGGGAAAAAAAGAAAGAAAGAAGAAAGATTGCTTTCTATAAATAAATGTAGGCAGGGAAAATGCTTGGGAGGGAGAAGATCTAACAGACAAACTTGGCACAAGAACAGAAAGTAGACACTAGCCATGAATAAACTCAGGCTGGAAAACTGAAGGAAGTTTTCAGGCATCAAAGGAACAAAATCCTGGAACAGGCTGGCAGGAGGAGCAGCAGGGGAAGAGGAGAACCTGGAGCGAGGCTGAAGGGCAAGAGAAGGGCATGGAGAGAGAAGGCAGCTTTCCAGGTCACACAGAGAGCCTGGAGCCCTACTCCTGCAGAATCACCCTGTCCCAGGCACCTGAGACCTTTGGGTGATCCAATGGCCTCACCCTGGTTCCAGGAGACCTCGATGCTGGGGGGAGATGGATGTGGGCTTGGGGTGAGGTGCCCAGAGATCCCGCCCATCCCCCTTGAACTGCACCCCTCAAAGACCAACGTGACAGCTCCTCCTGACATCTCGTTGTCTTTAATGACTGGGGCAAAGAAAACTTCATCCAGGTGGCAGCAACTCATTCTAACAACATGGGTGTGAAAGGGTGCTGAGCCTGGCAGCCCAACTCCAGGCTTGTGTCCAGAGCCTCCATCAAAAGAGGGGTTTCTCAGAGAACCCCCAGCCCCTGGTCTATTGTGTGAGCTTTACCCACGGGGGGATGGCTCAGTCCCTTTCTGTTCTCATTTATCCCATGGCCTGGGCACCTCTCCTCACCAACAGAATGGGACTAATGAAGAGGGATTTTTGAGCTGTGGAGCTGTTTTGGGGAGATGGTTCAGGAGAAAAACAACAATGAAGGTATTCTGCTGTCATCTGGAACTTCTTTCAATCAAGATCAAAAAAACCCATTCCACAAAAATATCTAGAGTCAACTGCATTTCTCTGCTTTAAGGATTTAAATTAATTTGGGACTGAAGCATTTTAAATGGAAGCACATTTCAGATGGGAAAAACTGTTATACTTCCATTCAAATCTGGAAAATTAAACATTTTTTGGACTATTTCTCTTACCACTTCCCTCCCTCCTGCCCCAGCCCACCAGACTGTTTTGCCTGACCCAGTGCCATTTATTTCTCCATCAAAACAGGCTTGCACAAAGCAATTTCCCCACATCTGCATAATAATGCCAGACAACCTGAAGACAGGCCCTCCAGTCTCTAGAACCATGAGCAGAGAATGACCCTAAATTGGGTTTTTTATCCCTTTCCACAGGGTGAAGATTGCACCCCTTATGTCTGGGGAAAGCTCCCAGCAACTGGGCATCTTTCCCTCCCACATCTGCAGAGCCCACAGGGGTGGCTGCCTGAGAGAGCTCATCAGGAGATGCAGGAGCTGCATCCAAGGCATGAGATCAGGCTGATCCACCTGGGGTACCAGTCTGGGGTGTCAGGTGGAGGAACAAAGCTATGGGCACTGCAGAGGCTCTGGATAAAGCAGGGCTTGAAGCAGACCATGGTCCCAGTGCACATCAGGACTTCTAGGACAGTTAGTTCCCCATTGCTGGTAATCCCAGCTTCAGAGATGTCCTGTCTCCCTGCACAAACCAGGTGACCATCTCCTTTTCGTGGTGCCCAGCCAGGATCGCTCATGAATTGACAATTACCTGTAGTTCTGGTTGGTTGTTGTTGGCTGGTTGGTTGGTGGTTTCTAACACAGCTGATTTATCTGACGTTTGCAACAAGAAGAGACACACAAATCTGGGGGGCAAAAGCTTTGTGTGAGGTCCTCTCAAGTAGGGGGCAAAGAGGGTTTTTTTCAAGATTTGTTTACTTAATTTGTTAGATGTGGCAGTTTGGGATTCATCAGAAGACCAGGGGTATAACCAAACCCATCCCTTCAGAGCTTAGGTGCACACGGGGTATCTCTGAGTCAGCCCTCTGCAGCTAAGGATGAGATTCCCAGGAACTTGCAGATCAGGGGGAGGTGGAATGTCCCTCTTAGATATTTAAGTAACAGAGCAAACCCAGACTGCAAACCTGAACAAACTGTTCACAGGTCAGAAAGAAAACCAAGCCCACTGCAACCTGAGTCTGAGGGGGAGGATTTGCTCAGCTGGAAATGATACAGAAATAATGCCTGGCACCTGGAGGGGCTCTGTTATTTCCAGCAGGCTTTGCTTTGAGCCTGAAGATGAAATTGAAAGGACAATATTTGGAACAAGAAGGGCAGAGATGATTTCAAAAAAGGCTGAAGGAAATGTTTGTGTAGCAGTCAGCAAGAGATGCTGCCTGGCTGTTTTGCTCAGCTACCCTGCTAAGCCTCATGCAGAGCCCAATATTAGAGCCCAGGTTAAATAAACCCCAGGAATAACGCTGGATGTTCACCATGGGACTGGTAAAACGTGTTGCTGCTCTGCATAAGAAAAGGCTCCTCTTTAAATGCACAGGCAGCCTTCAGCTCCATTTACTGATAGGAATAGGGCAGCTCAGAGTCAGAGTGAATACAGGAAATGTTGTCTTATATGCAAATGAGAGATCACATTATTTCATAGAAGTAACTGTAATAGTTGGAAATTAGCAAATGTTTCCAGATCCTTGTTAAAGGCAGAGGAAAAAAAAAAAGAAAAAAGCTCATCTAATGTTCCTGGATAAAAATGACATTAATTGAAAGTTTGATTCTATTCCCTAATGAATTTCCCTGTTGCATTGTAATTAATAACTACTTACATCTAAGAGAACTCGGTATCCCTTCAAATTAGGGCATTACTTATAAATATGTTAATGTTTTAAGGCGAGCTCTTAAGAGTGCCATACGCTGCCCTTACCATGGCTGTCAGGGTGCAGAACATCAGGAAAGCCTTAATGGATGTGGTAGCAACCGCTGTGCAGGGTACCATCACAAAGGAGCTAGAAGCCTGAATCCATCCTCTACCAGGAGCCTTCTAAACTCAAAGACCTTGTGGAGCATCCTCACAGCGACTCAGTGAGCACGGCTGGGCACGCTTGAGGACCACCCTGAGATTTGGCATTTGCCTGATACCTGCCACGTTTGATCATTTCAAGGCCAGGCAGGATGGATGGATGGAGGCAGCTGTTCCAACCACAGGGCACCCAGGCCACTCCATGTGCCATCCCTCTGGGTCACCTCCATGTCATCCCAGAGATGCTCCAGGAGGCAACGGAGCCGTTGGTCTTTGGCTGGACGTGACCTCTAAACTTGTCCTTGAGGCTGGTCTTACAATCCAGCAGATAAAGGACTGAGATGCTGCCTTAAACAAAGCTTCAAGGATAGATTGTGTTTTTCCCCCTTGTTCCTGGTAAGGAAAGGCAAGCACATGAAAACACTGCAGGGAAGAAGCCGACACGTGAAGGCGCCTTCCTGAGCAGTGTCTCTGTTCCTGCTAATGCAACACACACCCACGGCCAGGCTGTGGCTGGTGCTTACAGCATCCAGCCTCAGAGTGCTGCAGGATCCAGGCCAGTTCCCATCAAAGTCAAGCTGATTATTTTAATTAGCTTTGTTTCCTTCCAGCCCCCTGACTCTTTGCTCCACTTATTATGGTAACCCACTCGAACGTTCAGTCCTTCACCTTGATCACAACCCAATTAACAGCCCACCATAAAATACCCTGGTTTTGCCATCTTGGCTTGAAATAATGAATGTGAGTGGTAGGAAAATAACTCGCACTCCCACTCATCAAGCCTGATGGCACAGACATGGGAGCTGCTTGCCATTTTGGGACTGTCACCTGCTGATGGCACTGACCTTCCCCGCACCCAGAGCAGGCAGCAGGGACACCTGGGCATCCCTCCAGACCAAAGGAGAGAGAGGTGGAGAGGAGCAGTGGCCCCACCATGCCTGTGATGCTTCCAAAGGGAAAGAAAAAGGTTTCTGTGTCACAGGAGATTCCCTTTCATGCTTTGAAAGGATGTGGTGGCAAGCACGGAGACCTCAGCAAGCGTCTGGATGGAAGCTACAGTGCTGGCAGCATCAGGAAAGGGCTGGAGTCAGGTCCTTGGTGAAACTGGGTTTCAGTTAAAGAGTTGTGGGGTTTGGTGGGTGTTTTGTTAGGGTTTTTTAATTGTTACTTATTTTAGAATGACATTCTAGTTTAAGAAAGCAATATGGCTGTGTTTTCCCTATTGTCACAGCTATGGAAGGGTTACAGAAAATATATTATTTTTTTAATTGACCACTCCCTTAATGAAGGGAATGAAGGTCTCTTTCCAGACACCACTTCCTTACATCTAGAACCGGTCTCTGCCCATCAGTACCCCTGGATTAGCCTCTGTCTCCTTCCACCATCCAGAAACCTCCACAAATTTCCCTGCTCAGGAACACCCAGCTTTCCTCCCCGTGACAGATCAGAAGCCCATAGGAAGAAATAAAGCTTTTCACAGAGCATCTTGGGCTGACACCCCTTATCCCCACCACACACACACACTCAGGAGCAGGCACCCCCTTGTACTGACAGATCACAAGTTCCCTTTGCAGGCAGGAGCTGTGTACACACAGGCCCAGCCCGGCACAGCGGGTCCTGGGGCTGCTGCTGGAGCAGCTCGCAGCTGCTGGTTGCCCTCGCTGTGCTGGGAGCCAGGGCAAAGCCGCATCCTGCTCACTGGGCTGCAGAGCCTGGGAAGCGGGATATAAAAAGCCGGGCATGGACGTGTGCCAGGAGGTAGTAAACAAACTGGGAGCTCTGTTTTTCCTCTGGCTTTCACTCCAGAGCCCTGTCTGTCTGTGAGGAGGGTGCCTGGCTGTGCCGGGATGGATTTTTGGGTTCTATAATTGGTGCTTTTTCGGGGGGGATGAGGAGGGGCTGTAATTAACCCCGCTTTCTGGAGTGCCAGGGGAGCAGCGGGGAGCTGCACGGCCCCTGGATTCAGGCCAGAGACAGTGAATGACAGGAGAGCAAAGTTCAGAGCTGCCTTCAGACCTCATTCACATAAGGAAAGCATGAAAGCAGATTCACACGATGGATGAACATGAAAAGCCAAACATATCGATCACTCCGTGCAGCGCTGGCAGCCAGCTGTTCTGGCAGCAGTCTTACAAGGGCTGTGCTGCAGTCAGACACCAGATAATGAGGAGGAAACAGAGGAGCCTGGACCGGGTGGGTTTTATTCCCGGGGACAAACCGTGCTTGTCCCAGCATCACCTACGCCGGCCTGATGCTGCTCCCGGGGTTCTCTAAATGGTGGAGCCTGTCCAGCAGCCCTGCTGCTGTGTGTCTGCAACCTGCTGCTCAGAGGCAGCGCAGCAGTGCCAGTGCTGCAGGAAGCACCAGGACTCCAGAGCCGCCCCGGCCGGGGGCCCAAACGTACAGAGGCTCTGCTTCCCCTGGGCCCTGCTCCTCGACTCACAGAGCGTTTGGCGTGCAAGGTAAGACACCGCTTCACATTCATTCTTGTCTGTGCAGTTAGGCAGAGTGAGGTGGCTTCTGCGCCAGGGGCAGCGGAGAGGCCTCCAGTCACCCAGGACAGCTTGCTGCAGGCAGGGGAGCAGCAGCACAGGGCTGCCTGCAGCCCGCAGGCACCGAGCGATGCTGATGTGGGCAGGGACGCTTGCAGGAGAGTGGGGGATGCCAGGCGATTTCACCTCCACTGCTTTGTCGGCCTCTTCATTCTGTTCCCTGTCTCAGCCCAAAACCCTTGGGGTTTGCACGGTGCACGCTCCCTCCCCTCCCCCCACCCTCCATCCCCAGCCCCTGCCAATCTGCCCCATAATCTGGATGCCCTCAGGGATGCTTTTAAACATCTGCCCCATCTGTCTGCCCGAATCAGGAAGCCAAAGCCCCTGGCAGAAGGTGATGGCTCACCTCTAACTGCCCTGAACACCATCTTCTGGGAACCCATCTGCGAGTCCCAGCAGCACCCTGACCAGGGGGTCAACATCAGGACGTGCCCATTTAGGGACCCACTGCTGAGAAGGCCCTTGGCCTGCGGGTCTCCAGCACCCAACGCCCCTAACCCAGTGCTGCAGCCCTACAGATGGAGAGCAGCACAGGGAGCGGGGCCTCCTAGAAGCTGCCCAGCAGCTTTTCCCATGGGAAATCTCTTCCCAAAGTCCCCCTTTGCTTGTTCATCTGGGAAACTGTACAGAGAAGAGAAGGGGAAACACATTGTGATCCCTGTGATGGCAACACTGTTCCTGCCCGGGTGTCCAGAGCTTCCTTTAGGAACACCAAAACACTGACAAAAACAAGACAAGACAAGACAATGCAGAGTATCTCTGTGTCCATGGCTAAGGCTGTGGCTGAGCCCTTACACCTGCACTGTCCTCAGAGCCAGTTTTTAGGTCTGCACCGACTCCTCCAGCTGCTCCCTTGACCTCCCATCTGCAGATCTAGAAATCTCTTTCAGGGTCCATCTTTGCCCCTTTGATCAGGTTCCCTACCTGCAAGGATGGCAGCTTGTTATCCATGTGCTGCTGGCCTCCAGAGCCTCCCTGGAGATTCCCCTCCTCTCTACTGCCCAACTAAGGGTTAATCATCTTCCTGGCTCTGAATCAGCCTCCTCCCGTTCTCATACGATTTCATACCATTTCTTCTGGGGGAAAGATGTGACCTGTGTGTCCAGGTCCTGAGGACTCCATGCAGCTGCTGTAGAAAGCAGGTTTTAATCCCAGGGGCACATGAACACCCTTTCCTAGCACGCTGTTCCCTGTCCTCGTGGCACTTGGGGTTAGCTGTGGCTAGGAGATGTCTTCTTCATCTGTGCTGAAGGTTTGAAGGAGGATCATAACAGACACAGAGACTGCAGGGAGGGAAAGATGGCTTTGTGTTTCAGGAGCTGTTTTGAAGACCTGTCTCTGTGCCAGTGTTTCTGGGAGATGTCAGGTAAACCCTCACCCTGCCAACACGTGGTCACTTCCTTTCCCCTTTTTTCAGCTTTTGGCACCTACAGATTAATTTCCCAAGTCCTCATGGCTCCATCTCCATGGGGTGGGGCTGTGTTTGCACCCTAGCTATTCCACACCCAGGATGTGATGGGTTTTTTCTTGGAGGGGCTCATCTTTCCCCATTAACCACACCAGCTGCCTACCCAAGTCTCAGAGCTCCCTACCTGACAGCTAAGGGCAGCAAGATGAATCCTACCTGGTGTGGCACTTTAGGGAGGGGGATTTTTTCTTTTTACTTTCTGTGCTCTGCAGCCTTATTGTCCTTTCCTGTCAGGAAATGACAGGGTTTTCTGTCTCACACAGTGAAGTTCACTGAACAACACAGAACTCAGAGAAGAAAACAAACCCTCCAGCCCTAACCAAGAAAAAAACAGCAACAAAACCCCCAAACCCTGAACAAAAAGGATGTTCAGCACTCAGGTCCAGAGCTGGAAGATTTTTGAAGAGCAGCAGAACTGCAGCTCATGTGAACTGAATGTTCTGTGAGCTGCAACCACGTTTGATTTGTTATTTATCAGGGGCTACTCAGCGCTGCAGGGGGTGATGCAGGAATCCCTGGGGATTCAGGGAGTACAGGGAAGGCAGGAGAGAGGAAGGGGGTTCTGTAGTCTGGTAATGCTTTCCTACAGCTGACTTTGTAATACAAAAGCCTCTGCTCTTAACATCTGCTCGCACCACTACTGCCATGCATGGGATCAGGAAACCCACTGTGTGATGGTCACCAAGCTGTGGTCCACAGAGAGCTGTTACTGTAAAAGAGTGCAGGAGCCACTTCTTTTGGTTTCCTTTGCTGTCTGTATTACACCTGCAGATCCATCAGTAATTACTGGCATTGATTAGTTCACCACAACACTGCCCAGCTCTCAATTTGTCCAACTACACTTTTCATCTGTAGATGCTCAGAAAGGAGAGAGCACCAAGGTAAAAGGGAAAGAGGCAAAATTAGTTCTGGGAGACACGCCACATAAAGTGTTGGAAATCGTGCTTTTAAATAGAAGACACAGCATGATGGTTGAGGCTGTGCCTCAGCTCTCCCTCTTGACGCCTTGCAGGATGGTGTCCCATTATTTCTTCAGGTTTGGGAGTCGGTTTAATGTGCTGTGCAATGCAGCTTCCATTCTCCAGGCAGCTATTGCACAGCAAATGACAGCATCTTGCCTTGGTGGGACTTCTACTACTACAGGAGCCAGGAGAACAGGTCGTGCTGGAAGGAAATCAATTCTTAGAGACTTCCTAAGGCCTCTAATGAGAGTGACAGTAAGTCAAGAGCTGTTTTTACTGTGAGGAAGCCCCCTGCCTTTGGATCCTTTTGTAGATTCAGTTTTCTGCGTAAGTGTGGAGAGCAACAAATCCTGGATCTGCCTCTCTCAGGTCTCAAGAGCTGAAGCTCCCAGAGCAATGGGCCTCATTTTGCTACCAGGATTCAGGACTACAGCAACAATCACACATTATAAACCCCTGAAACGTACATATTAGACCAGAAACAAGGTTTGCATAACTAAAGGAAAACTCCAGTGCCTCCACTCCACTAGCAGGGTTGGAAACACCAGGCTAGGAACCTGAGTCCTTCATTTTCAGTCAATTGGACTTAGTTCCTGTAGTGCTGGGAGGTAATGGGATGGCACAGAACACCTGACAGTGCTACACCTGGAAAAGCTGCCTCTGGCACATGCCTCTCTCTGTATTGCATAAAAGCAGGAAGGAAGGGGAGAGGATCAAAGTCTCAGGAGGAAACTCCTCAGAGGTCTTCTTTGAAGTGTGAGACTCCTTGCAAGCCTGGGTGGCTACAGTGTGAGATGCACAGAACGAAGATGAGGATGACAAGGCTGTGTGATAAACTCCATCACACGATCTGCATCCCACTGTAACATGTGCAATGCTGTATGGAACATCTGAGGAGTGAACAGAAGAAGCTACAAGCTCAGGAGATAACACAACTGGCCATTTCCTCTTTCACTGATGTCTGTGTAAGAGAAACAGTTAAAAAATAGTTATGACATGTGTGCTCATAGAATATGGCTTTTCCAGCAGAGACTTATGATCAGCTTCTGAGGCCACATGGGAACCTCACTGGCTTTTCAAACTCAAAGGGACTTTGCTTAAGTTCCTTTCCAAAGGAAACTGCTTCAGCTCATTATTTGCAGACAGCATCTGTCACTTTTCTATGCCAGTGGATGCTGATCGTCCTCACAGAACATTGTAGGAATGTGCAGACTGCTGTGTGTTGAGAAAGGACTGCTATTATATCAATTTTCCACTTGAAAGCAGCAATAACAGCAAATAAAGCCTGAGCCACATGACTGTTGGATCTGGGGCACTTTAGTGAGGCGTTCGCCCTAAGTGGAAGATGGGCAGCTCGAAGGGAAGGTGTCACAGGTGTAGCTCTGTGGGTCTGTGGTGCCATGCTCCCTCAGAACCCTGGGCAATGCAGGAACTGGCTGTACTGGTGGGCAAAGCAGGAATCTCAGTTGCGTCCTCTTGTAGGCCTGCTGGAAGGGCTTCTGCTTACTGCAGGGCTTGATGCACAGGTGTCATCAGGTGTCACCTACCCTCTCCTGGAGCAAACCCTGCCAGAAAGTTCAGTGTTTGTGGTGGTCTGAGGGACAGAGCTGTACCTTGACCAACAGCACGCGTGAGGCTCCCTCTCCTCTGAAGTTCTGTGGGTCTGGATGAGGGGTGTTTGCTGTGCAGTGTGTTCCCAGCAGCAGGCACAGCAGATACATGGAGGCTGCAGGGAGAAGGGGTGCTGGTGACATCCCTCTTTTCCCTCCACTAACCCCGGCAAATACCACTGTTAGCTGGGTTCTGCTGCTGTGTGAGTCCATCTGCCACTTTGCTAGCTGATGCTGGGCTAGCTTCCTCCTAGGGAGAGCCTTCCCAACCAGACTGACTCCTTCCTCCTCCTGCTGTCGAGCAGGCAATGCCCAGGGCTGTGTGTTCTGCAGTCATTCACTGGTAAGTCTGGCACGAGCCTGGGGTCTGCAGCAAACCTTTGCCTGGAAGGAGTGGGGAATGGTGGAAGAAGGAGCAACTGGTCGCTGCCCCTCAGCTCCCAGCTGGATGACCCCATGTACCTGCTGTACCTGAGCACAGAGCATTTAAGGATGTTCAGCTCTGATCAGGATCAGCAGGGACTTTGTTGGGAAAGGATGAGACTGTCATTTCTAAGAGATGAGCACAGGCCACCCAGAGCTGTCCTTTGTAACCCATCCTGTATGGCCACCCAGGAGGGCAAAGACACATCAAACGTGCTTTTTGTAGGGTCAGGGCAGACCTCTGAAGCGATTACACAGAACAACAACTTCAAAGCAAGAACGTTTTGCCACATCAGCATGTCTCTCTGTGCCAGTTCCAGAGCTCATGGTGATGGGCAGCAAGGCAGACTCCCTGGGTTCCACACAGAAGAGCCATTTCACTTTGCAGGGGTTAAAATTCAGTCCTGCAGCAGGGGGATGAACTTTCTTCCTCTGACTGCTAGGTGAAAACAAGAGACAGCCTATCTCCTGCTTCCTTATCAAGCCCCCCAAAGTGCTGGGTTTTTTCCCTTGAAATACAGGAAAGTGAATTTTGAAGAGCTGTCGATAAGATTACATGAAATTACATGAAAAGCAGCTTAGATATGAGCAAGAGGTGGTATCTGCAAAACCCAGATGAAGGGTGTTCACTGTTAACCCAGCCACTGCTTGGAAGGGAATGACCTCCCAGAGCAAAGGGAGAGGTTGAGCTCGTGAAGAAGCATCTCATGGAAGCTGGTCATGATTGCCCATCTAAAATTGCCCCAGGAGCAACTAAGAAGCATGCCCACCATCCTCTGAGAGCACACCCATCATCAAGCTCTGAGAAAGAAATTGGGCTAGAGGGACACAGTCAGAGTCCTCCCAGGGTTTTACCAATGCTGTCTATCCATGGGTACCCTAGAGACCAAACCTGGCAGCCAGCGGATGCTCTCAGCGTGCTGCTGTTGGCCTCGGGAGCTACAGGCCAACCAAATGATTCAGATTTTGCTGTTGAAGGGGTGTGTTCCAGACATGGAACACCTTTAGAAGGTTTGCAGAATGGTTTGAGAAGGTTCCTTTGCTTGCAGTTTGAAGAGTTTCTTTCAGTGCTCACGTGTATTTCCCAGAGCATTTCAAGTGCATCCAAAAAGCCTCAAATATCTGGATGATTTATAAAACCTCAAACTTTCTGTTTCAGTTCTGTCAAAGCCAATATTTTCCATTCATTATTTTTTGCTTAACCTTTTGGATAAAAATGTCGTCATTCTCCCAGGGCTTCAGCAGCATTCTAATGGGAAGTGGCAGATTTTGAGAATATATATGGATTTCAGGGAACAATAGTTCCTTCTATGTTTTATTAGAATGCAAACGGCCACTCCGTATGCTGGATCCCCTCCAAAAGGCACTCAGAGAGAGAATTAGATGGTGTTCTTTTAAAATTCCAGCCTAATTCTGCTCACCAGTGACTTCAGCAGGAAAAAATTAGGACTGGTATTAACTGAACGTCACAGCAGAGTGATGTGCTGGGAAATCAGTACTACGAGATGGAATCTCCTGTCCCCAGAGTGAAGCTGTGAGTGATGCCACATCTGGAAGACACCCCTCTTTGCAGCTCTCCATCAAGTAGTGAAGCCAGGCAGGGAGTGTTTACACGTGATACATTGAGGGGGTGAGTTCAGATCTCTCCTAGCCAGTGTCTTAGCAGTCTTACTGCGCGTTGGAATTTGATCCTGAGGTGAAACTAGTCCTTTCTGGAAGTGCTCTCCTCAGAGCTGTGTCAGGCGGGCTGAGCAGCCGCTGCTCGCAGCCAATTTACTCCAGCAAGGCTCTGAAGTGACAGCCTCCTCCTGCATCTGGGGACAGGGCTGCTGGCAGGAGCCTCACTGACTGCGAATGCCCACCGGTTCCCAGTCACAGGGGGAACCTTCCTGAGCGCCACAAACGGGCTCAGGACTCACACATCACTTCAAACAGTCACCTTTTGGAAAAGACAGGGAATGGAGAAATAAAGGGAGGGCCTAATGCTGGTGTTTGGGCCACGTTTGAGTTATTAAATGAACCCGCAGAGAATCACACCCAGAGCCCAGGCTGGGGCTGGGCTAAATCATCACTTGCCACCCAAGATGAGAGCCCTTCTGGGGAGCACGGCTGTGCTGGGGTGCACAAACACCCAGGGGGGCTGGAGGCCGGGGCACAGCCAGCCTTGCTGCTGGGTCTCTGCTTGAGGAGGGCGAGCCCAGCACCAGGGAAGCAATGTCCATGGGTGGGCAGAGCTGCTCTGCGCTGGTGTATCCCCGTGACATCACTCCAGTACAGCAGAACCCGATCCAGTTCCCAGCAGCCGTGCTGCCAGTAACAGCCATCCTGCTTCAGCACCAGTTCAAGCCATTTATCTGCAGCTTGGGGTGTTTTCCACTTGTTTTTCTGTGGAAGAACACACCTGTCAGGGAGGAGATGTGGGGGGGTGTCAAGGCAGGTGTGTCAGTCATCAGTACAGCAAGGCTGAAATCAGGCTGTTTCTAGGGGTGTGGAGGAGCTGGTGTTGCCACAGGCACCAAGAACAATCAGGAGTTGTACCAACTCTTCATCAAGTCTAGTAAAGTGACCTTGAATATCCTGAAGAGGAGCAGGGGGAGGTGTGTGTGTTGCTACTGAAGCTTCTGATAGAGGAAGATAATGCCGGTGTGTCTTCTCTAATTAGGTTTTTAAGTGCTGCAGGGTGAGGACTGACTTTCCACAGGGGACACTACCACATCCAGCACAATGAAGCTCTGAAGCCACTCAGAGCATCTGGCTTTATTATCTGAATAATGACCAAAACATAAATAGCATAATAATAAGATGGAAATGGTGTGATGGAACAAGAAGTAATGATAGTAATATGATAATAGCAATAATTATACCAATGTTATTAGTTGTAATTATCTGAGGGTGTGCAGCAGACCTGATCGGAGGGATGAGTTCAGAAGGGGAATGTGCCCAAACATGACCAGAGGCATGAGAGGAGCCCTGGGGAGGAGCTGGAGGCTGTGGATGTTCCTCCTCAGTAGGCAGTGGGATGGTTTAGTGTTATGGTTCTGGATGGAAAGCTAGGAACCTGGCGATGGAGCCAGACAGAGGAGTGGGTGACTGCACCAGGCCACCCAGGGAGAGCTCCTCTGCCCAAATTACCTCTCTGACAATGGAGAACCTCATCTAAAGTAGTCATTCCAGAGTATTCAGTTGTAGTGAAAGAAATGGAAAGGGGCACTCTCAAAGCCAGCTGGTCCCATGCTGAGAGGTGTGCCTGAACCAAGACAACATGCCTAAATTCACACTCCCAGGGCTTCACATCACTGTTTTCACTGGGTGTAAGAACACCTCCTTTCTCATCTCCACTGAAGCTGTCAGCACTCTGAGGACACAGTTCTTTCTCTCCCCCCAATCTTACAGCACTGACTACAACAACATCGCAGCCTTCCTTTGGTTCTGTGGATCCTGCTGAAGTGCTATTAGTCAACAGGAATGGGAATTACAAATGCAGCCTTCCTGACATAAGTACTGAGTGATCCTGCTCACTGATTGCTGTTGAATGTCTCCCAAGCTCCAGGATGGCTGCAGACATCACCTGCCCCCACCCTGTGAGCGCTGAGCTCAGTGCAGAAGTCACTTGACACTGCACCCCACAGCTGGTACAGGCAGCAAACCTGGCACAGCTGGTACATCAGGGATTGAGAGCAGCTTCCTAAAATGCCTCCTGTGGCCTGGTAGGGATGGCCACCACTTCTGCCCCTGTCTTGGCATGCTATGACATTACCAACACAGGGAGCAGCGATGGGAAGTCTCCTGAAATACTGCCCCTTCTGAAGAGCCTGAGGTGCTGCTGTTGCTGGAGGGATGGGTCTGGTATGGGGAGATGAGGTACTTAGAGATATGGGTTAGCAGAGGACAGGAACAGTTGGACTCGATCTTGAAGGTCTTTTCCAACCTGGTGATGCTGTGCTCCTGTGGTGATGTTGCATCAAAGATGTTGCCCATGGGTGGAGTCCTATCAGACTTGCTGTGCTAGTTTATCACTAGCAGCTTTCCCTGCACAAACCTCAACAGAAATCTAGAGTGAAGCTTGTGTGGTCATGACCTGTAGATATCTTCAAAATTGTTATTTTTAGGGGGCAAATTTTCTATCATTTTTACCCAGAGCAGCTCTCAGAGGGTCAGTGTGAGCAGGGAACGGGATGTACAGTCGGGCAGGCTGTGCCCCTGGATGGAAATAACACACTGATCCTCCACAAAGCAGGCCTAAGTCTTCATTTTACATCTGACTCCCTCATTAAGCAACCCATCAGCCAGAATGTACTGCAGAGCAGGTGCACACATGGGTGCACAGAGGAGATTCTCCTCAGCCCTTTTCCCTTGTCTGTTCCTGCCTCAGGTGAACTCCCCTGACTTTAGGTCAAGGCATCAAAGATTCATGACATTCCTTTGAGGACCACCAGCAGTTAAACCTGCTGAAGCTGTGCTGGTATTTCTGATAGCCCCTTTCCTTCCCTGGCTGCACACGAGGAGAGGAATTGGGATGAACTAACAGTGTATGATGGGACTCTAGAAGATGGGCTTCACCTGTAGCCCAGGAAATCAGATCACTTATGGGGCAGGAAATACTATGGAAAGGATTTTTTTTTCCCCTCCAAAAGAAAACTGAGGTTTAGATGAAATCACAGAATCATTGTGGTGGGAAAAGATCTTCAAGACCATCAAGTCCAACCATCAGCCCTGCACCACCATAACCTCTAAGCCATCTCCCAAAGCCCCACGTCAGCCCATTTCTTGACCAGCCCCAGGAACAGTGTTCCCCCACCTCCCTGGGCAGCCTGGGCCAGTCCTTCACCACTCTTTTGGTGAAAAAAGCCCAAGAACCTGATTGAGGCTGAAACTTGCAAAGTACCAGAATTATATTAAACTGAACAATACATATCAGTGAGCTAAAATGGTACTATGTCAAGGGAAAAATGGAGAGAAAGCCATGCTTTTAGGGCAAATTATATTTTCAGTGAAAATTTGGAAGCTTTTTTACACTGAACTTACTCCTGTTTGAGGGGTTTTCTTCCCCATCTTTTCTAGCTCTGTATTTTTATTCAGAATATTATATTTGTTCTGTGTGTGTGTGTGAGCACATGGGTGTGTGTGAATAATAGATGTTTTCTAAATGGGATTGTTCATCCCTGTCAACTCCCTTTGCAGTCCTATAATTTTGGCATAAATGTGTTTTCCCTCGATGCTAAATTGGGTTGACCCTAAATTAGTATGGAGCAAGGGTAACAGAGTGAATTGAGTGCTGTCTCTGGAAATGGAGAATGTATTAGTTCTGTCAGTGGACAGATTCCCTGACAGGAGCTTAAACTGAGCACTTAAGCACCATCCTCAGCATCCTTTGTCTCTGATGAGATCATGATTCAGACTACTTGAGCAGTACCTCAAGTATGCAAACCCTTCGGGACTCAAACTGGCTCCAAGGACAGCAGTTGGAGGGTTAGAAAAGAATTCAGGTTTAATTAGCTTGTCTCTGCCAGCCTAAAGAAAATTGTCAAGGAGGATCACAAGTGGGGGATGAAGATGACCATTCCCAGGTGTGCCACTGACTGCCACAGACAGTGACCACACAAGAACAACGCTGCTCTCAGATGTAGCCAAGCCATGGATCTGCCAGCACAAACCAGTCAATCCTCCTGTCCCTCAATCCCACCAGGGAGCTGCCAGCTTGACCTGCAACACAGAATGCTGCCACAGCCACACTGTATTATCACTGTGATAAACCAGCCAGGTCACAGTTTGGGGTTCACATCCTTGCCCCCTTCAGCCCTGCTCTGGCCTTGGGTCCCAGCTGGGGTCACCAATGCCTTTCAGGTTCTCCTTCAAGAGATGACTGATGTTCACACTTGAACACTTCAGGTTCAGTTCTCAAGGCATGGTCTTCACCAGTTTTAGAGGAATGCAGCCCCAGGGGAATGAACCATGAGCTCAGAAATATAATATATGAGGTTGGGGAACTCGACTATTATCTATTATCTATCTGCCTCAATTACACATCTTCTGAGTAAAGAACCTCACAGCCAGCCACTTCAGAGACACCTGAGGAGACACTTCCCTCACTCTGACCACAAGCTTCAGGCAGTGGTCCTAGCTGTCAAATTGCCCAGAAAATTCTGGAATCTCTGCCAAAGCCTTCCCCAACACAAACCAAAATGGCCAAGAGATTTCTTTCAATGTATATGTACCCATAACGACCTCCATTCTGTCACCCTCCCTTGGAATTGACCTTGATGTTCTCCTGATGTAGTGATTTTAGGGGTGAAAATAGCTACACCCTCAAGCTGCTGTGCATTTTGCCTGGCTTCACAGCACAGACTGCACGGCTCTGCTGCTGGGTGCTTTTAAAAGCTGAGATGAACAGAATGATAGAGTATTTTAGATTGGAAAGACCCTTCAGATCATCATTACCCTAACGCTACCAGGTTTACCCATCTGCACATCCTGCAAATCCCTCCAGGGACAGTGACTCCCCCACCTCCCTGGGCAGCCTGTCCCAGCACTTGACAGCACCTTGGTGGAGAAATCTCTCTCAACATCTAACATAAACCTCCCCTGGCACAGGGAGGGTTTCATCACGTCCTGTTACTTGATACTTGGGAGAAGAGATCCTGTGTGTCAGGCTACCTAAGGTCTTAAACTGAGTGCTTTAAACCAACTTATTTATTGCCTTTAAGCCCAGATATCAGACATTTCTGAAGCTAAGGAAAGGGAGAAGACTCTCCTACACCACCTTTGAGCCATGACCAACTCCAGGACATGCCAGTTACTCTAACAGTGATGTGATTCTCGTTTGTGTGAGCCCCAAGTTGTTTTGCACCTGTCGATCCACAATAAAGGCCACCAATGCAGGGTGTGCCAGTGGTGGGTTCCATGCAGGGTGTGCCTCAGCAGTAGGTATGTGGACTTTCACACCTACATCTTCCAAAGCTGTCTCAGTTGACCTGAGCTGCTGCTGGACTCACACGGCTCAGACACCAGAGCATACACTGATGGGCAAGTGGCTATGGGTAAAGGTTTCCTTTTGCTCTTCCACTTTTTGCTACAGGGTGCATGAGAAGATATTTTGTTACCTGTGTCAGTTCTTGCAGAAAAGGGTGGAAGACCTTTGGATGCTTATCTCCCCCAAAAGGCACAGCACAGGTGCCTTCCTCCTCCACAGCACTGCCCAGCCACGAGGTCCTGCTGCCCCCTGTGCACCCAACCACACGTAACCAGGAGCTTGCACACAGGTTTCACTCACTGTGTGGCTGCTGCCAGGTAACACACGTTCTGCTCTGAGCCTAATGCAGAGCATTGCAGCTCCTGTATGGCTCAGGTTTGATTTTCATCCCTACAGCTTTGTAGGTGATCACGTAGCTAAGTGACATTGAGCTGAGAGATCTATACAGTGGAATGTCTTTGCTATCCATCTCCTGGAAGTGTTAATGTCATCTTGAGCTCTTACTCGTGCCAATTAGCCAAAGCCCTGTGGAGGAGGACTAGATATATAATTCCAGCTGGAGCTGGTGCATCATGTGTGGATGCTGCTAGAGGTCCTCAGCTCAGACTCATCACTCATCCAGCTAGTCACAGAGGTACTGTGGCAATCCCATCCAGACCATGCTTGTTTAGTCCCCTTGGTCTGATGAAACAGGTAATAAATCAACACCATAATGAGGTGAGGCTGGAACATGCTATCACTAGGCAGCCACTAGCTCAAATAGCTGGCAATTTTGTGAGGAGCCTTCCTAACTGATTTGCTTAATGGATGACCTCACATGGATTACTTGTACAGAAGGTTTGTTGATCTGAGGCAATGGATTCGGGAGCATTGGGATATCAGTCCATGGCAGCCACAGGATGGATCATCTTTGCTCTCCTGGGACAAGCAATACTTCACAAGGGATTTTGCCCTCACACAGTATTTACTCTTGAAAGCAAATCCCAAAGTTACAGCATCAGCACCATTCCTTTCCCCTCCAGTAAAACAGGGCAGCCCAGTAACATAGCTGGCCTCAGTTTAGCTTGAGGGTCAGCAACTGCAGTGGCATGGAGGGGATTCAAACACCCTGCCTGCCAGTGACACCACGAGGATCCAAGTAGCAGACCTCTGAGTGCTTCCACACTGCTTTTGCCTACAGCACACACCAGCAAACCTTGATTTTCCTGCATTTCAACACAGATTTTTCTTCCCTAATTTAATTTATTTCCCAGTTACACTTGCCTGTATCATCCTATATGTTATGTAAATATGACATTTATTGTTAAATAAGCCCCACTTGTACATCCAGTCATCACTCAGCCATACTAATGAGAGGCTAACTACAATTTGTAAGCTGCTGTTCTTCCAGCCCTGTAATTATATCAGTGATGTTCGACCTTCTTTAACCCTGTGAGCCAAAGGGCCTGTTCTGTGGCCACTGAAGAGCTGGATGCCTTCTCCACAAAACGGGGTACTTCTGAACACAGACCAAACAGATGGAAGACAGATGGCCTGAGCCCTACTGACATTTCCTTTGCCCTTCAATGGTACTGATTACTTCTCCAGGCATTCTGGAGGCTGTGTTTCTCCAATAAGCTTGTCAGGGTACAACATGAGCTCCTGAAAAAAATATCTCAGAGGAAGAGGGCTCTCCGATTCCTATCAGCAGTGCTGAACAGTGCTGTTCTACCACCCACTTCTGGCAAAACATGTGGGATGTTTTCCTATGTGTCCCTCTCCTGGTCTCTGTCTCCCTGGGTATGACCACTGAGAGTGTCCTACACAGCCTCAGCTGGGGTCAGATGAGGGCTTTGGAAGCTTGTCTTGAGGGACATTTCCACTACATTTCCCCATGCTGCACAGGAGCGAGCATGCCTTTGTTGGTGGCATCTGCAGGAGCCCTGCTGATAGGGAGCAGCTCCTGCAATCTGTTTGCCCAGCTCCTGCCCACACGAGGAGCTAGCTCTCTGCCCTGATCGCAACTAGCAGCTTGGTGAACTCTGCCCAGGCTCCCAGGAACTGCTGCACTGACCCAGCTGAAGAGGCTTGGCAGAGGGTTGGAGTTGTATCCTTCTCTGTACCAGCACTACTAAATCCACATGTGGCTCTGGTGTCACCAGTGGCAGCCAGTTGCCCAGCTCATGCCTTGCTGGAGAGTGTGAAGGCAGAGACAGTTCAGCAGCTTCAGCACCTGAATCAAACACCTGAGGCACCTTCAGAGTCCTACAGGCATGAGGACAATTGTTTGGACGCCAGGCTCTGCCCACAGCAGGTCCTGTGGCAGGACCTGGCCCTCTCTGTCCCTGGAGAAAGCTCCTCCTCAAGGAGAGATAGATAGAGATAGGACAGGACCCTTCACAGTGCACTGAGAAGAGAGACAAGTTGGGTCTTGACCCCAGGCCAGGCATGAGGCCAGTCAAACTCTCTGCACCCAGCTTTTGGTGTGGATGTCACTGCTGTCCAGGGGGTGGTCATTAGAGGGTGAGGAGAGACAGGAGCACACACCAGCCTGTTTCAGCACTCTAACAGCTCCTTCTGTTAGCTGAGATGCTGCAGCATGTCATTAGCTGTTGATTGCAGTCTTCTGCCCAGCGTTTGCTCTTGCCCAGTCAGCACTTGTCTCCAAGACAGTTTGAATTACTTGTGTGAAGGATTTCACAAGGCTGGAATATTCAGAAACATTAAGTCAAGACAGAGTGGGTCTGACTCTGATCCCACAGGGTTTGATGTGGGCAGAGCTGCAAAGGACTGATGGGTTTTCATGGTTCTCTCCACCCCAAGGGAAGGAAGAGCCTGCATCTTGGTGCTACAGGTCTAGCACTTCATCAGCAGAACATGTCTCTGATGGATGCAGCTTGTTTTTTGAAGATACTTCTTTGTCCTCTGAGGATATTCTGTACCTTCTTTGCCAACATACGTTTTCCATCATATTTACTCTAAGTCGTGCTTTCACACCCACTGTTGTTTAGAATTCCTGCCTGCAATAGTGAAGGATGTAAATCAGACTCACCCAACGACCACTCCAGGACAACTGCCCATCCCTTTCTCAAATCCTGGTGCTACACATGCCTGCCTCCTGCACCTTGCCGTTCTCCATGGCTTTTCAGAGTTGGAGGAGGTGTGGAATACTTATTAGCTAACTCTGTTGTCACATGAAGTGGATGTTCTCCAGATCTACTGACTAAATGTGACTATTAATTGTTTCCTTCCCCAGGGAACAGAGTCCAAATGCCACTTTCTCAACCAGCATCTCACCACCTGCCCTAACCAGAAGAGTCTCCTGATCTTTTTCATTATAACAATGCTGATAATGATAATTATGGTGATAACAACAGCAGCAGTGAATAATATCTTTCTTTGAATACAATCTTATGGTTCACAAAGGGAAAAGGATGCAGCTTATTGGAACTCAATGTGGCAGACTGAATGATGACATCCAAGGTAAGGGTGTTGCCTTACATCTCCCTGTCTGTCTCCATACCTTTAAGGGGGAAATCAAACTACCTCCTGCACAGCTATGTGCAATTTCCAGGCACTGAAGCACAAGTAAGTTAGATGCCAGCATGATATCTAATAGTCAGCAGTATCAGCCTTGTTCCCTGTCCCTTCTTCCTCACACCTTTCAGCATCTCCCTGTCCTCAAAGTTCACATGCCTGAGGAAAAAAAAAAAAGATTAAAAAAGCTGATTTTTCCACTGAGTGTCAGGATAGATCAGAGGCTACAGTAACATCTTCAGCATTGGCAGATAATAAATGAAGCCTGAAAGTTCAAGTAATTCATATTTGTCATTTAAAAACGTACCAGACTAAATCTCAGCTTTGAAGGAAAAGATGGGAGCAAACCCCCAAGCTATTAAAGCAGAGCAAATTATTAGTAATGACCAGGTTTGAGGGCTGGATTTTTTAACTAAAATCAATTTCCTTGACTATCATTTCTTTTCATAGCACAGCAGGCTTGGATTTCTTTTTTTAAGGAGCAGAATAAAACTTTCCTCAACCCTGTCCTGTCTAGAGCTCCTACTTGAACCCTCTGTGTGCACAGCCCAGCAGCCTCTGCTCATGTTTCACTTTAAACCCTTACACTGAGCCACTCTCTGGGGGTTGCACTGGGTTTTTCCTCCCAGAACAAAGCCAGGATAGAGCTTCCTCTGCTGTTCCCTCTCCAGCCCCGCTCAGGGAAAGCCGGTTCCAATCAGGCAGTGGTGCAGGGAGATGTTTCCATGAAGGGCTGTAGTTTTTCTTCCACCGTGGGGGCTACTGACAGCCCCCAGGTTGGTGCATAATGAAATGCAGGCTCCATGGAGTGAGGAAAGGAACAAATTCACATCCCTTTTTTACTTTCCTTGATAATAACTCTTTTGTTTTAACTAATCTTTCACTTTCAGGGGTGATTAGATGCTTTAGGGGAATGAATCCTATCATTTAAAGCCTTTCCTGCCTGCTTCTCAATGAGCATTCTGACTCATGTACCTATTTTCATGTAGAGATTATTTAGAGAGGGTTATTTTATTATTTTTTTCCCCCTTTAAAAATAGCAGCAAGCAGGCTTTGGGTCTAAGCCTCAGCTGTGTCTATGGCCAGTGGCTGGTGCCCAGCTTAGTGAAAAGAAAGGATGCTACAACATCCTTGCTACAATGTTTGACTACTAGGTATGGAAATACAGACCCTAACGAAGTTGTTTCTCTAACTATGATGGCCTTTAAGTATTGGAAGATGAATACTGAACCAAAAAGATGTAGCAGCTCATTCCCACACATCCTCCAGCTTGAGCTCACCAGGCTCTGTGGGACTGAGCACCCCCTGAGCCCCGTGGGAAGGAGGCAGCTCTGGAGCCGAGCGGTCACTGGTGATGCTGTGGTGGAGAGGGATGCAGTGCTGGGGCACCTGGATGTGGTGCTGCAGGAACACGGGGTGCTGCCCAGGGTGGGAGAGCTGGGGGGAAAGAACCTTTTCTTCTCTCTGCTCTGGGGAAACACGTGCTGGCATCCTGCTGATCAGATCATGGCAAGGGGGAGGCTGCAGGCACTGAAGCCAGGAGCAGCGTGCCGTGTTCTTCAATATAAATACCACTAAGGTATGTGCATAGGATGCATTTCCATTGAGTTCCCCTGTACTACACACCCACACACTCCACGTGAAGCCATTACCTCTGCCTCATTCTCCCTGGCCAGCCTACGCTCCTATTTAACATGGAGCTCCTGGCCAAGGTAATTCTTAAACTCCTCATTCTCCCAGCAAGCAAATGATCTCCTGGAGTGTGATCCAGTCTCTTCCTGACATATTCTTCTCAAACCCAGGCTCAGCTGCAGAGATAGCCACGTGAACCTGGAGTCAACATCCCAAAAGATCTGTTAAAGAAGGAGCCAGGTCCAAGGGAAGGGGGAGGGAGAAGGGATGGGAACTGGGGATTTGCCTTCTCCTGGTTGAGGGGATTTATCTGCATTTCTAGTTGATAAAAGACATTAATTGATTCACCTTTTTTATGGCTACACACAGAGCTATTTCTGGCTGGAAGGAGACACTTTTAAATGGAATGAGTCAGCCCAGACCTGTTATGTCACCCTGGGACCCTGAAAGATTTGTTAATAGCTCTGAAGAAATCAAGTTGCTTCACAGGGCAATTTTCTCCTCAGACATCAAAAGCAGAGGGAAAGTATAATAATACTGAAGGCTGAAACTTATTTTTTTTACATGGTCCTTTGCATTTGACAAACAGCAACAGGATAATAGGAGAGCTTTGCTCTCCACGAGACTCTTGCATAAAAATCCCAACAGGATTTATTGGTCCAGCTGAACATAATCTCCAGAGACATGGCTCTTAGCTAAGGAAGTCCTAGCAGGTCAGAGGTCCTCAATTCACTTCCTACAATTTCTTCCAGAATAACTTCACAAACCAAAGTCTGTACTGAGAGTTTCACAGGGAGGAAAGTCTGTATTTTTCCTCTTAAAAATATATAGAAAAACCTTCTGCCACCTCACCCTTTCCCCCCAAAGGCACATGTTTCCTGGCCAGGAACAAGGGTTTTTTACAAAATGAAGTTACACTGCAAACAGAACTGGCTTAAATTAATTTGTCTTCAGCAGAGATTAGAGTTGCAGCTCAGATGCTTCATGTTCCCTTTCTGGGTCACGGTGTCCGGCCAGATGATGCCTGGAGGAGGCAGAGGCTTCTGTGACACACAGCAGTGGCTCTGCCCAAGGAGAGGAGATGATAACTTGTGGGATGGAAGCCAGCCAAGGAGCCAAGAGAAGAGAGTCATCCCAAGTGGCACAGGACGCCTAAGGAACCCCACCTGTGCCTTCAGCCCTCTGACAGCGCTTCCACAGGCCATGGGATAGTTTTAAAATGAGAAAGAAGCATGCTTTGTTTTCCACCAGACCAAAAATACCCATGGAAAATGTTGACAAATTGAAAGCATTTGTCATTTCTGCTCCTGTTTCCCTGGTGACAAAAAACCAACCCACAAACCCTATTTCCAACTAAGACAAAGCCTGCAGCTCAGTCTTGACCAGCTTGTCCTCACACTTGCCCTTGCTCTCATCCCAGTGTTCCAGGCAGCACAATGGTGTCAGCAGCCTGGGAAACGGGCCTCCCCTCATCTACAAACCCAGAGCCTCTTTGCCCTTTCTCCTACCTGGCCAGGGGTGCTCATGGTAAGACAGATGTACTGGGCTCATCCTACTCAAAGCTGTACTTGTGCTTCCTTGTGGTGTCAGCCTTTGCCAGGGGAACATCCCCACGGTGACAGGACACGTGCCTGTTCTCCCCACCCTGGTTTGGTGTTGATGCCTTGAGCGTGTCGCAGCTCCTGGACACCAGAAGAGCCCATCACAGGGCTCAGCTCTGTGTTAGAGATGCAAAGCAGAAGCCTGGGTTTCTCCTGAACTTCCCTCAGGCTGGGTGGTGGGACTGATTTAGCAGCACAGGGTTTGTAAAGCTTCCTGCAGCCCTGGCAGGGTCCCAGGAGCTGGCTTAAGGTGTGGGGGATGTAGAAGTACAGGCATGTTAAAATCCTCCCAGTTCAGACAGATCTGCCTCCAGCCACACTGCACACTGACATCTTTCTGAAGGGAAAAGCATGATAGAGAAAAAAGCAGATGCTAAATGGGCACCCCCAGAGCCTCTGCTGCCAGGGAGCCTGATGGGAGCAGGGCTTTGTGAACCCTCTTGTAGGGTGAGCTGCTGGACTGCAGAGTCACAGCCTCCCTCTCTGCACCAGGAGAGCATGGATGTGTCTGTAGGAAGCCCCCTCCTGTGAGGGTGTCTCATGCAGATAAAGGCATCTCAGCCTGGGAGACCTCTGCCAGCAGCACCTTCCTAAGCCCCATTCCCTGGGGGGCTGCAGCCTTCTGGCTCCCCAACATGAATTCTCCTGCTTGCACATAGCAACTAGTGATTTGGCTGCCTTTTTCCCCTCCATCAGTGAGGACTGACATTAAAGCACCCGAGAATCCTTAAAGACAAGGAATTACTGTGGTAGAGCAAGGATCAATACCAGCAAGATAAATACAGCTTGTGCTAGCTGGAGCTTTTGTACCTCATAACACAAATCTCAAAGTGTGATGCCAGCTACAAATCCAGGGTAGTCTTTCTATAATGCCATGCTTTTTAACTGTGGTGCACTGTGTTGTGACTGTGCAGAGTGGGCTTCAACTGGTGCTGGAGTTTCATGCTCACTTTAAAGAGCAATGCTGCTGAGACCATCACATCACTCCTCCTCTGCCCTTTGCAGCTTGCTCCCTGCCATGCCTGTCCTCAAGTCAGCACAGCAGCATCTGTGAGGACGCACAGTGGACTGATCTGGCTCCAAAGCAGCCTAGGTTTGAAGGTCTAGGTTTGGTTTCACCCAAGCTGAACTCTCATCTGGTTCATCATGTTGACCACACCAGTGCTTGTGCTGGCACAAAGGCAGATGCATGGAGAGGAAGGGGATGAGCACCTGGGGAAAAATGCCCCTCCCAGCTCTAGTTTTAGGGGGTGTTATTTTAAACTACACCCAGATCCCCTGCTTTTAGCTGTACACATATTCTAGTTTGTCACCTATGCTCTTACATAAACAGAGAAACTCACCTTTCTTAGGGTAAGATGAAGCACTGCAAGGATGCTCACATCTCACCCTGACCCTGCAGAACCTACATGACCAGCTTACACAAAAGGACCATTTTTAGGTGCTCCAAGTAAGATGAAATGAACCCCATCTACAAGACCAATGTGTGAGCCTCCAAAGCTATTCCACACCTTGTGAGAAACAAGGCCTGAAGCTCAAGGTCCTCCAGGAGACTTGTTTTGTGGCAGAAGGAATGGCAGGGAAGTAGGAACATGAGGTTGTAATGCAGTGCACTTGAACAGACAACACAAAGCATCACCATACATCTGTCTGTGCTGCACATGAGAGGATACAGAGGAGCCCAGAGACCTGGCCAGAGGCAGGAAAAGCCCCTGGAACATGGGGCATGATCATTCTGCACCACCTCCTCACATCACTCGCCAAAAGACAAGTCAGAACTCTGCATCAGGGGTTGTCCTGAGGAGCCAGGGGACGATGCTCCAGCATCAGTGGGACAGAGTCTTCCAGCTGCCATACAGGGGGGATGCAGAGTACTCAAACTACCTTCTCTGTCCCACATCACACAAGCTCTTACCTGCCGCTCACTCCAAGCACACACACTCTCTGCCAGGCACTTGTAAAGCTCGTGTTCATATTACACCTCCTAACAGGACCCTCAGGTTATTCTCATCACCTGTATTTGAACTGGCTCTATCTTTAGCTTCCCAGTTTAAAATGAATATGAGGACAAGCCTTTTATAGCCTGTAGACCCTCTGAGTCTATCTTAAATCAATAACAGTAACATATACGTTGGGATATAGCTTGTGTTGCCCTTTAAACAATTGGGGCAGGCTGTTGACATGAAAAGAATAGCTACAGATAGAGAACGTCAATAAATATCTGTGGAGGGCTACGTTGCCAAAGAGCAATCTGTGAGTTGTGTGCACAGACACAGCCCCACACAAGGAGCAGGTCTGCTCAGAAATATGGCTGTGGAGGATGAGGGCTTTTACTCAGCAGCTCTGCATCTCACTGCTGCGCCAACACTTCTGATGGCAGCTGGGAAGGCAAAGCCCCCAAGCTCCATCTGCCCCTCGCACTCATCACAGAGCTCGAGCAA
Source organism: Hypotaenidia okinawae (assembly GCA_027925045.1). NCBI lineage: Eukaryota > Metazoa > Chordata > Aves > Gruiformes > Rallidae > Hypotaenidia > Hypotaenidia okinawae. Next base: position 4,034,629 of record BSDF01000018.1, read on the forward strand.
ACTCCCACTAGCAAAATCCAGCTTGACTCCTTGAGTCAGAGATCAACTTTCAGTCTGACCAGCAAACGCCCTTTTCTTCACACTATAAGCACATTTTCACCAGGAACATCAGTTACATTTAAGAAAAAAACCAACAAAACCACCCCAGAAAACAACAACAACAACCACCACCAAAAATCACCTTCCCCCCAAAAAAACCCCACCCAAATGGGTTCTACCATGCCTTTCAGTCATTCCTTGCTCAGAGCAGGTAACGCACATTGGGAACTCAGCCCCATCATCCTCTCAAGGGCCAGGTGCACACAGCAGTATGGTATGGCCTGCACTGGAATATATATTTTCTAGAGCAGATCCAAGCCAGGGCCATTGGAATCAATTAAAAAATACCAGCCTTTGGCAGAAAGTGGGCTTGGAATCAGCTCTTTAGTTGAGGAACTAGGCTGTCATCCAGAAACTGTATGTCAGCTATATGAATTACTGGCAAAACCCCAGCTTCTCTCTGCAGTCACTTGGTGCTAGGACTATCCAAGAGTCAGAAAAGCTGTCATGAAGAGATCTCTTCCTGCTCAAAGGCTTTCTGCTCCATGCATCTTCCTATGGGCATTGCCTCCCTGTTTGCCCCCAGCTCAGGTGCTGCTCTCAGCCACTGATCTAGGAAAGCAGTAAAAGAGGTGCCTCTTGCTTTTTACCTGACAAACAAAAACCACAGGTTCAATCTAGCCAACAGTATCAGAAATTGCCACAGACCTGAGTCCTGATGACTTCACTCCATGAGAGGACCAGCAGCAGCTCCAAGGCACCACACAGACATGATGTCCTCACCCAGGAAAACCTTTGGGGAAGGTCTGCCTTTATATAAGGAAACAAGGGCTCCCTGCCTTGATAAGTGATTGAGGGCAGCTGTGGTTCAGGAGTGTGATGGTCACTGCATGGGGAATCTCAGGGTCCTTGGGGAATGTTAAAGCTGCTGCCTGGAGCATGCAAATGCTAGAGCTGGGTTTACTCTGGTTCTGAGGAGAAATGAGATGCTCTCAGGAAGGAAACATCTGTCCTAGCAACTGTCAGGAGCTGAGCAGTGGGGAGGGGCTTAGCCCTCTAAAAGGGGGCTTTTCTGGCACATCAGCTGGGGGACTCAGCCCAACCCCTCCTCTCCTCTCCAATGTCTCTGTGTGTACCCTTCCCAACAGGGCTCTTGCTGGTGCCCTAAAAAAGAGGCAGAAGGAAGAGCTCAGGGTTGCTTTGGGAAGTCCAAGCAAGGAGGAAATGCTCTCCTCATCATTCAGTCCATAGCCCTCCAGCACATGCCCTTCCCTCAGGGTTTCTAATCTTGCACTGCTCAGACCTCCCTCCCCTGTAAAGATGGTATCCTACAGCCTGATGTCACAGCCTGAACCGAATCCCTCAGACCAAATCATTTCCCTGTGAATGAGTACCATATCTGGAAAGTACAACTGGAAAACAAACCTGGGGCCTGCGTCTCCAAAGACGCTTCTGTGATGAGACAATATTCCTCCCAAGGAGCTTTAGAAGAGAAACTCTATGTAATATACTGGGTTTGCTGTAAGAGTAGATTTTGGGGCATGCCCAAGGTCTACATCTGCCAAACTCTGACCATGGGATTTGACTGTTCTGGTAAAATCACACGTGCTTCAGAGTTACAGATCCTTCTGCAAAGTCCCCCATCTGCACCTACAAATATCCTTTTTTATTTTTATTTTTAAATAATATTTGAATTTCTTATTTACACTCTGCAAACACAGCTAAGACTGAATGCTGACCTGCTAAGGAAATAGTATGCCAACTCCAAGGGTGCTCAGTGACACTGTAGCAGGAAATCAAAAGTATTTTATATGTCAGTTCTTGATAACAAATATATAAAAAGACATTCTTCAAAGAGAAGTTTGTGGCATGCAGCTGAAGCTCCCTGTTTCATAGATAGCTGGGCTGTAACTGCCAGCTTTTCACCAGCCTTCAGCTCGGTTTTCAAAGGCATCTGCCAAAACATCATGGAGAGTTGACAGACTCACTGTGAAAGGGCATCCAATAATAGGCAGGGCTTTTTTCTTCTCCTCTCAGCTATTGTAATTTATTTTGATATACTGTTACAGCAGAAAGAAGAGAAATCCATCTAGAATACTAGATGTTGAACACCATCCATAGGAACTCAGCAGAGTGCTGGCTGCTGTGGAGTCTGCAGCACAAGGAAGTGGGCAACAACATCATTCACTGACCACAGGAGGAGAAGGGGTTGAGTGACCACAGGAGGAGAAGGGTTGAGTGAGAACTTGTGTGATGTGCACTGACGTGGAAACGCAAGGTCTTCAGCAGCAGTGGTGAAGGATAGTCCCAAACTCCTGTGTGTGCCTGGGTCTGTGAAGGGGACCACATGCTGAAGTCAAAGGGCAGAGATGCCCCAGGGCCTTTAGCAAAGTGCCAGGTGCAAGTTCAGCTCCAATAGCTCAGGTTTCACTGCTGGTTCCCAAAGCACACTGCTGACCCCATCCCGAATGTGCACACCCCGAAAGGCACAGGGTGACCTTTACTCACCTCACATACAAGGTTCTGATAGGTAACCCAGCCTGTCTGGTGTCCTCTCTTCCCCTTTGGTCCCACCTGTGCTCTCTGCAAAGCTTGTTTGATCAGGTCAAGTGACAAATGCCATCGACCAGCTGAGGTGGCAGCAATACGATGCCCAACACTCTCGCTTCAGACGCAGCAGTGAGGTTGCCCGCAGGGGAAGCTCGCTCCCTTACTGCAGGAAGCAGTGTCCATCCAGTGCCTGGCTACAGAGCAACTGTGGGCTTCTTGCCACAGGAAGCCAGATCTCCTGGCTTAGCAGTGGTACACGTGCTCCATGCCCTGGCTGGGGTCGTTTTTCTGTTGTTTCCTTAATAAGCCTGAGGAACACTCTCCTGTCAGCTGCCACTCCTCCTCCTACTCATCATTCCCAGTGTACGATACACCAGCTTGGAAAGCCACCTTCCAAAACAACCTCCAGCTTGTTACAGAATCCCAGGCTGGTTTGGGTTGGAAGGGACCTCAAAGATCCCCCAGGGCCAGCCCCTGCCACGGATGCATCTCACCACGTCCTTTAAGCCAGGTCTGAAGACAGAAGATCACGAACCCATCACTTGAGTTATTTCAAGGCACTTTGCAGAAGGTGACCCAGGGATTGATGTGGTTTTGCTCACGTTCATCCCACTCCTTGCCTGCAGCCGTGGCATGCTGCACAACTGCTTGCAGGCATTGGTATGGTTTCCACCACTTCCACTCTCCTCCCAACCAGCTATTCAGAGGGCTATAAAAAAAAAAAAAGAGCTGTCCAGACTGTGCTGAGAAATGGACGGTGGCGTCTGAAGTGGATTAAATAATTCAGAGGGGAGTGAAATGCCTGATTGCCTAATGGAATCTTTCTGCAAAGCTGTGAGGCAGTTCCCACATCCCAAACATCTGATTTTCAAGTCAATACAATTAAGTGTCAGAATATGCAATAGTTGAAATTAATTTGGAATCAGAATGCAAGTGATCTTTGGCACACACGTGGCAAGACACCACCAAAATCATTAGATATTACCCAGGATGAACATAAAATGATTCATTGGGATGCAGCGGGCTCTGGCTTGACATCCCTCAAAATGTCTAACAAGTGTTTAATGAGAAAAAGGACTCAACAACACACCTAACCCTCAATCTTTGCATAATCTATTCATGGTGTATTACAGATGCAGGTATAAAAAAAATGACCCTTAAACTCCTCTCTTCCCATGTATTAATGAGTCTACTGCAAGTGTGGATTACTAATGATGGGGGGAGGCAGTAAATTCCACCTTGGAGCTGAGCCACTGCGTGCTCTGTAGCTGTGTTGGGCCGATGCTGGTTGTGACAGGTGTAATCCAAGACCCCAAATTAAGTGTATGAAACAGCACTTTGGGAAAGAAACTGAACCACAAGGCTGCCAGGAAGCAACAGGGAACCAGCCCCGACAGCAGGGAACCAGGGCAGTGATGGAGAGAAGAATCAGAATCCTCAAACTGCTAATGATGATTAAATTAATACAGCTCTTTCTTCCCACCCATCTCCAAATGATATTTAAGTAGCCAACAGACCAGTAAACCCATCGTTTCATGAGCTGAAGCTTCTAGTAAGGGCTCAGCCTGGGGTCTCCAAAAGGAACAGAGGTGTGTGTAAAAGGGGAATGCATGCAGTGGGTAGTGTGTACAGCAGAGGTGTGCCAGGCAGGATGAACCCCCAGCCCCATTTCACCACACACAGCACACCTAGCCTGCGTGCAGAGCTTGCTGCATGATGACTGTTAGGAACCCACTGAGGTGCCTGCGGAAAGATCAGTGACACACAGACCATGTCACTCACAGAACACAGAGCCTGCCACTTCCAGCTTGCAGGGAAACAGGGAAGGTGGGAAGGATATGCAGGTGAGGGAACAGAAAGGATGGGGAGATGAAGACAGCTCAGGAACAAAATGACCTGATGCTCGCACTGCCACGGGACGTCCCACAGCCCTGTCACCATCCACAAGCTTTTCTGAGAGTCACACAGACACGGACTTGGCAATGCTGCCTTGGGCTAACACAGACTGGGCATGAGTCCTTTACTCTGTGCTTCCTCTCTCCATGCAGGTGCCACCTTCCAGTGGGATCTGCAGAGACACGGTGCCGGGAAAGCTCTGGAGCTCCCAGGGGAGAAGAAGATGTGAGAGTGGAGCTACCACCCACTCCGGTGTCTGAGACACTGCAGCAGCCGTGAAGAGCTCGGTTGCTAAGCATGGCCTATAGCTGTGCTTGTCTTCTCCCGTTTGCTTTGCAGGAGGTTCTCTCAGAAACAGACACAAATGTTAAACTGCCAGACAAAGCAACCCCTCGGTTCAGCCTTCAACTTGTCTTGCAAGAAGCCTGAGTGACCCTACTGACATCAGGCTCTCCATCTCCGGAGAGGGACCTGTGGCCATGGGGTGACTGCAGGAGCACAGTGCCCTCCCCAGAGCAGTCTGAATCCCCAGGAGGCTGCAGGGCGCTGCCCAAGGAGATGGAGGTCTGGCCTTGGACTGGCAGCACGAGCTTCCAGCTCAGTGATGAGATGAGTCCCTCGACTTGTCAGAGCCCACTGACAGGCAAGCCAAGTGAACTCTCACAGCAGCTACCACAGCTCTCAGAGCTACAGTACCTACTCCTATACAAGCAAGCAGGGTTGGGATCCCTCTGCCTCCCTCTAATAGCTAAAAGACCAAGACCCTCTCGGTAGAGGCAGGGAAGAGATGCCTAGTGCCCATCCATGAACACCCACTTAGAGGTGGTGGTGTCTCCCAGGTGTCTACATGGAATCAAAGGCTACAACCTCAGAAGGACATGTCTGACTTCCAGCTATCTAATGTTAGGTGAGATTAGCCCTGCCATGTGTCTCACCATGGAGAATTTCAATGGCCTGAAGACTTTGGATTTATTCCTAGATCATCATGACAGACTGACAGTGCAGTCTTCTGCCATGGTTTGAAGAACAGGCTATGTAGTGATTTCACAGATGCAAACACCAGGCAGTGATGCACTGCCCAGTGGAGTGTCATGTAAGGATCACAAACCACAAGCCTGCAGGAGCCTGTGGATGTCAGACATGTGAAGATGCTGATCTGGTATCCATGGTAGTTTGGCATGTCTCACATCTTTGTCTTCTGCCCAAAATAGATTAGCTCTTAAATATTACTCAGCAGTTGGAGTCCTGCCACAGCGCAGAGACAGCTGAGAAAACACCCAAAATGTGTCTCCCGGTGCAAAGAAATATTGAGATGAACTTCACTGGCTTCGTTCAGCCTAGAAGCAGCACCCTCCTCCAGGGTGGTGTAAGAATAAGGCTCGTGGTGGTTGAGGTGGAGATTTCAGCATGTGCATTGGGACTGAAACAGGACAAAACCTGAGTATGAAGCTGCTCGGGACTGTAACCCTCACCTCCCCTGCCTGGATGTACAACTGGGTGGCCAGCTCACACTGAACACAGGACATCTGTCTGTCTGGTACGATGTCCAGAGATAATCAAACCATATCAGGCACAGTCCTTAACGACAGAGCCCCCACGCCATTTACTACATCCACAGCCCCTCTTCCACTGCACAGAGAGGTGATCAGATCACACCACAGACAGACACAAAGCTACACACTTGCACAAGCAAAGAAGCAGTTTGCCTGCAGAACGCATGGAGACACCAGGCACCTGCACCAGTCATGAGTGGGAGTGTTAGAGGTCATTATGGTGCTGTTCAAATAAAATGTGAATTTATGGGTAGCTGGAAGTCAGTCCAAAGACCAGTCCATTCTTTTATGACTACAAACAGCCAAGATTTTAATTTCTTCTGATAATGAAAGCCCTTTATTCGCTTTGGAAAGCACCACCCTTTGGAAGAGGTGGAGTAGAAACAGTCTGGACTCCCAGTGCCCATTCTCCCACCTTCCCAGGGATAGGAAACAAAGCTCTGTGGGGCTTTTCCAGTGGAAAAGGTGTGAGCACCACTGGCCCATCTAGGGAAGAACAGAGCCCCTGAGACCTTTCAGTTAAAGAAGGAAAGTAGGTTTGATTCTTAACTGGGGAAAGTATATTGTGCCAAAACCTGCTTGAAGATAATTCAGATGTCTGAGACAGAGGCAGGTTTTGCAGCCCTGCCTGTGGTTATCTGTTTGCTGCATGGAGGCTGCTGGGACACACCGCTCTGTAGAGCATGCTACCTGGGGTACACTTGCTACCTCACCCTAAATATAATACTGTCAGGCCTGGTGTGATAGGACAGGACTGCAAAACACCTTCTGGATGGGGAGGAGAAAGGGATACCTTGTGTGAAATGCCATCCATGAGTCCTCCCTTGAACCATGCCAGTCCCCAGCCCACCCGAAGGGTCACGGTGGTTTTCTCTGCTCTCCTTCCACGGGTGCAGTGCCAGGCTGGAATTGCAGGGTATTGGATTACAAGTCCCACGGGTGCTGCCTCAGCCTCAGTAAACTTTATTTAAGCACACACAGACATACACAGACAATATACATAGATTTGTTTCTTCTCTGACAGTTCTACAGGACCAACACTGCTTTGGATGACACTCGTGGAGAATTGGAAAAAGTGCAGGAAATGTATGAAAAAATAAAGGTCTTTTAATAATTTGTGAGTCACGGTCATCCAGAGAAAGAACACAGGAGCATTCAACCAGGAGAGCACATGGACACATCTCCACATACAGTACATTGCGTCTAGATAGGTATCTCCACATACATTGTGTCTATAGAAATGTACAACAGTCTCAGAAGTCAGCAGGACACAAAACCAGACGAGTTACTGGCACGGCACATGCTGGCACTTCCCAGTGTCACAACCCACTGCCAGTGCACCGGTGTGACCCGGTCAGGGGGTGGGTGTGAACAGAAAGATGCTCCAGACACAGTCTCACTGTACGCTAGAAAAACTCACCAAATAGGCAGCAAATGAACATTCATCTGGGTGTTTGGTGACCAGCTACTTGGAGTCAGCTCTCACAGCTTTTGTGTCACCACAACTCCTGGGATATATGGTTACTTATCTAATATAGCTACAACTGTCTCTCAACATATATTTTATATACAGTACATATACACAGAACATACACAGAGCACTATATGTATATTTTTTTGTGTTTTCATGTTTGTACATTATATCACAGATTATATGAACACATAAAATATATGTTTTAGGACTTAAAAAGAAATAATTTTATAAAATATTCATAATACCACCCCCCAAAAAAAGAAAAAAGAAAAAAAAAACAAACCAAAACCAAACCCAAAAAACCAAACAACCCTGGAAGTCAAACAAAAGAAATCCAGAAACACGCTCTGGAAGTGTTAACCACCTGCCCTCAGACAGCGTCATGCTCCTTCTCCTTCCCTTTAGAAGGACAGCAGCACAATGGTGGTTTGCAACCATGCACCCAAGAAAACAAGAAGCAGTATAAATTGTGTAACTGCAAAGTCAGAGTGGAGTCTGGAGTCTGGCTGCCCGACTCGACACTCTCCCACCACCATCTCCCCTGCTAGGATTTAAAAGGTTCTGCCAGGAGCACAGTGTTTTACCTGCAGCAGTATTTACTAGACTAAAGCTACTGACTGCAGTCCAACACTGTTACCTCACAGCACTTAGAACCCAGCTTCAGAGTTATAGCTTTTTTGTTTAAAACGATCTTTTTATTTAGCAAAAAATGGTTTCCACTGTACCCTTGGTGTGTCCTCTTCCTAACGTGACAAACCCGGAGGAGATGAAATTATGGAGATCTGGCCCTCCGCTTCGATAAATATCCTTTCCATAGTGACCTGCCAAGGAGAAAACAAAGAAACCGTCACTTAGCAAGCATGTGTGTATAAATATCTATCTATCTATATATCTACTCACACATTTATGTTACACAGCCCCGTTGTCACCCTCATATAAGAGCAGCAAGGCCCCACCACAGGGTTACATCATTAATGGCAAACAGAATGCAGCAGCTACAGAAGCATCAGAGTCTTGTTGCCTTACAGGCAAAGATTTACAAAGCAGAACAACTGGGTGTTTTGGTAACTGCCAAGGAACCAACAGATTCAGGTGGGGGAAGTGCTAACGTGGCAAACCAAACCCCCCAGTCTCTGGGAAAGTCACTAGCAGAAGCAGCACGGCCAAGGAGCTGGTCTCACTCAGACCTTCACGGCTAAGAAGCTAAAGGAAATCAGGAGATGTGCCTGTGATTCATCCTGATGCTAGCCAGTCCCCTGACAGCACTCATGTCCTGTTGGTAGAGGTTTTGTCTCAGTAGAAAGCAAAGGTGCAAGTGTCCCTCTTGCCCAGGCTGGACCCCAGTCCCCATTTACAACATCACAGCAAACTTTGCTTTGGATTTGTTCCGGTCCTTGAATGCCATCCCTGGATAGTCTCTCAGGTGCAGCAGTCTTCTGCAGAACACTTCCTAAGAGCCTTCTCAATCCGTGACAACAGAGCAGGTTCAGAAGACACCCAGCTTCTTAATATTTTAATATATTAATAAAGAAAAAAGGCCTTCTGCCTCCTTGTTACCACGCACAGCTCTGAAATGAGGACATAGATAATTTTCAGATACTTTTTATCATCTCCTCCCTTTTTTCATGTTGCTAATTTTTCTATTCCTTTTATTTTAGAAAATGGCAAAGACAAGAGAGGTGCTGGGGGAGGGAAGCAAGGCAGCCTTGGGGGCCGGGAATACAGCTCCCTCCCCTGTAGTCTCCATCTTCTCCAAGCCTTTCTGCACAAGCCCATGAACCATCGCTGTTCTGAGCCACGGTGGCTGCAAGTCCAGCACGGTGGCAGATGGTCCAGCGCAGGGCACACAAGCAGGAGAGCTGAGTCAGGAAGCTATGGGGAGGCCCAAAGGGGCATCGGGATGCAGGTGGAAATGCAGCCTGGGGCCGTGTTCTGGCTGGCTCACACTGCCTCTGACAGATGCTGCTGCCCTTTACTTCACACACTGAGACCAAATGCCGTTTGTTCTCGTATGCTCTCAGGCTCTTTGGCAAGGCTGTGAAAACTAACAGGGACAGAGACTTTGAAATCTCATCAAGTCTGAGAAGTTTTCCTCTTCATTCTCACCCCACTGAGCCACCCCTGGCAGCTACTGAAGTTCCAGTCCTGTCACCAGAGCCCACCTTGTACACGAGTGGGCTGAGGGGATGCTCCCCACCCCCAAGGTCTAAGTTGTCCCAGTATGTTCCACTATTTTGCCCTGCAATGGGTGTGAGCAGGCTTCAAACCCCACTCCCCAGCGAGGGAAGACACCAGCAACTGTCTGGCCAGGAGAACCGAGCACAGACTCTGGCATCACATGAGCATGTTGAACATCTTCAGAGGAGGCTCACATACAACAGGCAGAAGATGCTACAAGACTTCTGGGATCGTTTCTTCCCTATCCAATAGAAAAAGCATCCCACTCCCTTCCCTCATATTTTTTTTCTGGTCAAGGTCAGCCAAGTGCTCCCTGTAAACTTCTCAAAACATATAAAGTGTTTCTACAGGTTTCAGAGTGTTAGCAGCAAGATGGTTTTCTTCTTACAGTTATAGCAATCCAAGGTGGTAGCAAAAACCTTCAAATGTGGAGGCATCTACCCATAAATTGGCTGAGAAGAGTATTTCCAGAAAGAAAAAAGGATTTTCTGCTTCCATAGGAAAAATCATGGGCTCTTGCTGTCCTATCTAGCTCTTGCAAGCCCTGGCTGCTGTGCTCCTGGAAAACGGTGGCAGGCCTTTGTCTCTGAGCCCCTGGAAGCTATTCTTGCTTTATGGGATATTTGTTCTTGTCCTGAGAAGCCTGCAGAGATGGTTTGTGGCTGCAATGCCCAATTCACTTTCTTTTTTCTCCATCACTTTTCTAAAATGTGCTGCATTTTTCCTATCCAGTAAGCCAATTTTTGCTCATACACCATCTATTTCTGTGCTCCCAGGGCCAGCTACACCGGTGACTGACGCTCTACCAGTGCCAGGAATTTGCCATTTTAAACAAGGATAAAAGAAACACACAAATATGTGCTATTACCTCTAGCTGAAATCAGCTGTCTTTTATATGTCCCTTTGGAGCATCTTTTTAAGATGGAGATCAAGAAAGGGAAGTATATAAAAAAAAAAGCAAACATTTACTGGCAGATTGAAGATCATTCATCTGCCATTTGCTCTCTGAACCTTGCTCTGCCCCTTCTTATAGTACATAGCAGTTAAATTAAAACACCCCTGTGATAACAACGCATTAGCATTTGAACAGGAGTTATGTTTTCCCCTGAGAAACTCAAATTTGCAGACTTCAAGTAACGCTGAGTTTTCCCTTTTTACAGACACATTACAGGATGCTACATTTGTTTCAGATGGTTGGGTTTTTTACTCCTGCTCACTCGTGATCCTTCCTCTTGGCTTTGCAGTGTAAAAATGCTGGCACATGGCTTTTACTCCGCGAGGAGCCTCGGGGGCTGCTGGTGGGCCAGGCTCAGGTGCTGTTACTCTGATCTGTTCATAATCTTTTCTCCACTGAGATGTTTCCCACAGGAAGGGACTGATCCCTCACACCTTACCGAAACACACGTGCCCACTACCCACAGCAGAAGACGGCGGCGGCCCTGGACCGTTTCACCTTTAGTACCCTCTGCCCTATGGTGAGAGAGCTAAAAATGGCCTGATTCCTTGGAAAAGAAGTGTAAATGGGATTTTTATTGTCAATCGACCCTCAGCCAAACAGACCCTGCCATTCCAGGCAGAAAGGACCTCCCTTTGAAACCCTGCAGAGATCATTGAGTCCAACCCCCTGCCAAAGCAGGGTCCCTAGGACATTTCACTCAGATAGGTGTCCAGACGGGGCTGGAATCTCTCCAGAGAAGGAGACTCCACACCCCCTGGGCAGCCTGGCCCAGGGCTCCCTCATGGGCAAGAAGTTCTTCCCCACATTGGGGTGGAACTCCCTGTGCTCCAACTTGAGCCCATCGCCCCTTGTCCTGTCCCCACAGAAATCAGACAAACCAAGAGCAGCTGAGGAGTGTCGCAAGCAAGGCGAGGCAGCACAGGCCAGCACGCTCATGGCCTGGGGCTCCCAGCACTTTCCCTCTTTCACAGCTCCTGCTCTGGGTTGGAATGAGCCGCTGTCTGCCAGTTTTCCATACCCAGGTGTCCTACCCAGCTCTCTCTGGGGCCTGCGTTAGGTCAGGACCAGCATCACCATTGGACCAGGCAGCGGGCAGGACAGCAGAGCGGCTGTGTCCCCTCCTCTGCTGCACAAGAGCCCAACTAGATTGCGATGGAGTCTCACAGCACGCAACGCAACCACCCACCTACCTGACCTCATGGCGAGGAACACTGTATCTTTTAATACCACCTTTCTCTACAGATCCTGCACCTCTGAGGTCTGTTTCTCAGTGGTTAGGGTAAAATTTCAAATGCTCCCCCAGAGCACCGTGTCAGGGCCCCTGGCAGAGGCCTTTCCTCCCCTCCCGCTCCCCGTTCTCGCTCACATGGATGCTGTAATGCATGTGAACCCCACACAAGCTCGCAGGCTTTTTCATTGAAAGAAACGAACAGGACTTCAGCAAGGCTGTGTGTTACTAAAGCAAATGGAGACTAACACACAACTTAAAATTTCCAGAAGAAATTGAAACGAGGTGAAACTTCCCCCCTCCTCTGGCTACCAGGCACAGCAAAGGCAGAGAGCAGACGAGTGTTTTGCCCGCCACACAATAAAGGCAATGTTCTTTAGGGCATACAGCTCAAAGAGGGAACATTTCATTACAATGGCATCCTGCATAACACACATATGGAACAAACTCAGTCACAAACAGCAATTACAGCCCCAGCTCTGATTTAACAGAATTATTAGAGCTGAACTAAAACGCTGCTATCCACCTCTCCGAAACGTTATGACCGAGCAGGGATTACATCACCCCGAGAAGGGCAGACAGGGACTGGCGTGGACAGCCTTTTGCATGATACACTCCAGCATTCTGACCTCATCCTGGTCACAAATTCCCTTGGGGAAAAACCTGCACCCAGAGAGAAGTCCTCACATCCAAATCCTCAGCACAAACACTACTCTCAGGCAGATCTCGGGGGGGGGGGGCGGAAAATCCTTTATAGGGTGAACACCCTCCCTCAAGCCTACCTGTCTCTGAGGCTGTTTATTTCTGCTGGAGTGATTCTTTTGGAGCTATTTTACACGTATCAGCCGACTGAGACAAAGGGCACGGGCTGCCAAAACAACGGCGAGGTGTTTGCTGAGCACATGGCAGGCTGCTCTGCTCTGCACCGCTCCGTCTAGTCTGTCCATCAAATCAACCACTGCTGCATGCAAGGGGAGCTGCACCCCCAGACCCAGACAGAGGGATTCCTGGGGCCAGAGCTGCATGAGGCAGCCAGCAAGCACACTAACCATCTCAATCTGAGGAATGTCTAGTTGCAGAGATTGGTGGGTATTAGACACGGCTGCGGGTTACACCACTGAAGAGGTGTTGGCAGGCAGGCCGGGCATCTCCGTGTCCTACCACAGCATGGGGTGCAGATTAACAGAGATTACAACGAGAAGAAGGAGGCCCAAGGGAGGTCAGGGAAGCATCACGTTTTCTTCCTTAAAAAAAAAAAAAGAAATCCCCAAACAAGCAGAAGGCAGCTGGCACCTCTCACACTGGTCAGAATAAAGGCACAGCAAGGGCCACCGTGGTGTGTGTTCAGGTGTAACAGCAGAGTTCTGGGATCATTGTCCATCCTGAACATGCAAAAGTAACCAAAAAAAAAACCAAAACCAAAAGGCAACTGGAAAGAGTTCAGTGGCACATATGGCAAGCTGTCAGCACTGCACAGCCAGACACAGACAAGATGTAGTCCACATCCATGCAGGGAACATTAGAGTTTGCTGTCTCCTATGGTTAATCCTTAGTTTCAGTCACATCGGTGGGCTAAGGAGAGTCGAGTGCCCTGTCCTAATAACGTGACAACCCACCAATAACTTCACCCCCTTTTAAAATAAATGCCTCTTGTGTCAGTCCAAACTAACCAAACCCTGCCAAAAATCACTGGGACAGGTTGCCCAGGGAGGTGGGGGCTGCCCCATCCCTGGAGATGTTCAAGGCCAGGTTAGAAGGAGCCTTATCTGGTGAGTAATGTCCCTGCCCATGACAGGGGATTAGAACTTGATGATCTTTGAGGTCCCTTCCAACCCAAAGCATTCTGTGATTCCATGGAAACATGCCCACTTACTGCACAGCAGACCGAGCCACATCCCGTGCAGCTCAGCTGCACGAGTCTGGATCATGCTCATGTATCCTTCTGGTATTGGAAAAGATTACAAATTGAAGCTAAAAGCTGTGATGGCTTTCCTTATCAGTGACCAAGGGGACACCTCCTTTCATTAATTGTTTACTCCATTAACTACAGCAACTGTGCTTGATTTTGCAGCCCCCTGCAAGCTATAACAACCTGTAAGAGGCTTTAGGTTCTGATAACTTAAAAAACAACTATGTGAAAGAGCAATACAGGACTGCAGTGCTAGAGGGTTTCACTGGCAACGTGCACCAGGGACGACAGAAATACAGTGAGGAGTTCACGTTCTGCTGAGATGTCTCAATAAAAACACTTTCAAAGAGAGGGGATTAAATTGATGATGAAAAGCACTGCACCTCTCCAGGGCTCCAAGTGCTGGAGAGCTGAGAACACGCTGAGGTACCTGGTTTGTGCAGGAACCAGCTCTGCTCCTAATCAACACTCAGCTGTAGCAAGTTACACACACGTGTCTTGAAGCACACTTGGAAGCTCCACAAAGAGCAGAGGTTCAAGCCCCCAACAGCACTCTGTGGTACAGCAGAGGGAGGAGTCCCTGTGGATATTGTCCTTCACGCAACCACACAAACAGCAGCCTTCCCAGATCACCCTACTCCCCACTCCCAAAGCTGTTCCACTTGCCATGGAAGGGAAGAAGGAAGGAGAAGTGACTCATACTCTGGTTCTTTTCCCTTGAGGACGTAAGGACTCCTTTTCACCACGTGCAATTTTCAGCAAGGTCACCAGGGAGAACGCCCGTGGAAGCACGAGCCAACGAAGACTGACCAGTATCTCGATGGGAAAAACTCACCCAGTTGCAAACCTTGCCCAGTGAGTACTAGGAAGCTGCTACCAAAGCTGTGGGACACCAAGCAGGCCCGGGGGTCCCATTCAGAGGAGTCTCAGATGCCAAAAGCCCATGTGAAAATCAGCAGTTCCCACTGGAATCAGAGAGCTGTGCTGTTGCAGCCCTACGCTTGCAGCAGTGATGTTACAGCTCTGACATCACACAGGGCTAATATGAGATCAGACCTGAGCAGCACAGGAGGCCTGATCAGCTTCCAAAGAGGAGCTCCATCTATCAAGGAGAACCTTGCAGCTCAGCCTGACAAAAATTAACAACAAATCAGCCCTTAATCTTTCTTCCACATCCTTAAGCACACCCTGTGATCGCACAGCCAGTGATACAGAAGGAGCTCAAGTTTTCCTATGACTCAGGAGAAGGAGGAAAAGTTTCCTTCTGGTTTTTGTTGGGGGGTTTGTTTGTGGTTTGTGGGTTGTTTTTTTAACCAGCCCATGAATCAGTTTGCTTATCCCTAGTACACATTCATGCTTACCACATAACACCCTCTCAGGGAAACATAATAGAGACTGATGACTGCTTCATCATCCTGCTGAATTCTGTAGCAGGGAAACAATTACTGTAGGTTGATTTAAACTCCTCTATACAGAGCGTATCAGTCACGATTAAGCACTGTAGGTTTTCACAGCAGTGTGTACACAACTTTATCCGGTTTAGTGGTTATCCTGATCTCACAGCTCTCACAAGCAGAAGCTCTAATTTCTCTCCCTGCCAATGAGCGCTCAGAGCCATGCCTTGAAGAACCTGAGCGTGAGGATGTGGCTTTCCTGGCCTTTGCCAGGTGGGACTTAGAGTCCACCCCTTATCCACATTGCACCAGTGAGGGCTGAAATGATTCAAGGAGTGTGCTTGTCCCCAGAACCCTTCATGCTGGCGGGTCTGTGAACCAGGGCAAATTGGTGATATCCCAAAGTATTCATCTGTACTCAAAGCCAGTCCCATCTGAGGGAGGACTGCAGAGCTCTCAGGCTTTTGTGCATGAATCTCTGCTGCTCTGTTGGGAGATAACTAGTCTTTGGCAATACTCCCTGTTTCCACCTACTTAACAGCAGTAAAAAAGAAAGAAAAAGAAAAAAAAATCTAAAGAGAAAGGAGGAATAAAAAAGAAAAAAAGAAAGAAAAAAGAAGAATGAAACAAGGAAAAAGGAAAGGGAAAAGGAAAGGAAAAAAAAGGAAAAAAAGAAACTTGAGAGAAAAGGGGGAGAAAATCCCCAAACCCCAAAAAACAGGAAAAACCAGCACTTCCCTGGCAGAAATCTCCAGGGAGCAGTTGCAGGGGTGTGACAGAACAGACGGTGGGAGATGCATCATCAACCCAGCCCCTGCCTCCTCGACGTTCCTTTAGCATCACGGACCGGGTGGTGGCTGGCGTAAATGCCACGGCTCTGCTGGCTGCCAGGCAGTTGCCCTGCCGTGTCTAATCGGCTCTGTTGCTGGTGCCGCCCAGTAAATCAGAGTTTTGCCATTGCCAGTGACAATCCCCAGGCTTGTACCGACCCACGTGTGGGGTCTTGGGGTTGGTCTGAGCTGCTTTTCCCTTGTTTTAGCTGTGGTAGCAACAGTGCCCATCACCTGTCCCAGGTGGGCTCTGCTCTGGGTCCGGCCGGGCTGTTCCTGGTCACCCAACAGACTCATGGAGTCACTGGGTTGGAAAAGACCTTTAAGATCATGGAATCCAACCATCCCTGTCCTGTGCTGACCCACATCCCTGAGCACCTCATCTCCCCTCTGTTCAACACACCCAGGGGGTGACTCAGCCCCTCCCTGGGCAGCCTGTGCCACAGCCCCACAACTCTGCCAGGGAAGAACTTTGCCCTCCCAGCTGAGCTGAGCCTGCCCTGGCACAGCTTGAGCCCATTGCCCCTTGTCCCAGCTCCTGGCCCCTGGCTGAAGAGACCAGCGCCCACCTCTCTGCACCCTCCTGGCAGGGCAGGGGAGGTGGGGAGAAGGGCTCTCCTCAGCCTCCTCTTCTCCAGACACATGGGAAGATGAGCACCCCACCAGAGACCCAAGGCAAGCGTTAGCAAGTTTAATGCATCCATTCTAAAGGCAGAGTCTTTCTGTACTAATTGAAGCTACGAGCACTAGTACTGTTGTAACTATTGCTTGTGTTTTGATTAGAGTGTTAGAATGTTAAATAACTATACACTCAGCTCCACATAGGAGGGAGCTCCCTTTGGCTACGTAGGATTCTGCGTGTAGCCATTTATCTATGAAGTGAGGTCATAAATCTGTTCCCTTCCCCCAGCACTAGCTCCCAGATTAGTGTGGAAGAAATGCAAAAGTTCCCAGGCAGAGAAAATGCCAGCTTAGATGCACATAAAGTCTTCTGGTTGACACATTTAGAGAAAGGATCTTAATTAATTACCTCATAAATATCTTGGCTGCTTTCCCTGTAACAGCATTAAATGTCCTCCCCAGCAGCGTGGAGCAGGTGAAGGCTGGCTCCACGAGCCTCAGCCCCAGAGAACGTCCTGCCTGTAGCCCACCACCGTGCTTCACCAGCTTGTTTGTACTTGGCTCTTTGCTCCCACTGCTCCTCATGGCTGATGGCAGCACAAGGGGCAACGTGTGCTCACTGTCTTACACACAAGCTGCATTTCTCACTGGCTGTCAGAGCTAAGATCTTCACTTGCTGTGACAGGCTTAGTACTCCTCCTCCCCCTCTCCGTAGGAGACTGGGTGTCTCTTGCCCTGTTCCTGGTCAAATCTGTGTTGGATTCCAGTCTGTGTCTGTGCAGAGCCAAGGAAGGAAGTTATACCTCTAAACATCTCACAATAACCTGGGCTGCTTAAGAAGCCACAGCTTCAAAGAGCACAGCTTGTGCTCTGCTTTTCATTGAGGTGACCAACAGAGGTGGCAGGGATGCTGCAGGTGACCTAAGGTAACCCAGAGTGACCTGGATGCTGGAGGGAGGTGCTTATGACTGGGACATTCTGCTGTGTTGTGAGAAAGGGATGAATCTCTGACTCCCATGCACTGGAAATTCATGTGGAAACCAGAAATAACGAAAGACTGATGGCAGCACCTGCCGTGGTGAACAAGGAAGAGAGGCCTGTGCCTTGGTGTCCATGTCCTCCTGATGCAGGGCCCTGCTCTGACCTGCTCCTGTGTTCTTACTGTATGATGTATGCAATTAGTTCTATGATTTGCTTTTCACACTCCTCCTCTAGAGGGTCAGGGCTTGCTTTCAGTGGCCAGGCTACAAACAAGACTGATGGACACTTACTCGAAAATGTGGATGGTTTTACTCATTTTAGCTTGGAGATAACCATGGGCACCTCTGCTTCCAGGCACTGTGCAGCCAATGTCTGCTGCATTTCCTCCAGCCCCTCCTTCCCAAACCACACTTCCCACGGGAAGAGCAGCAGTTACCTACAGGGAGATGTGACCAGAGGGAAGTGCCAAGCGCTCCCCCAACTCCCTGTAACCTCGTTTAGCACATGGAACCTGCAGGAAAGTCTTCCTGCTCTGTTACAGCAGGTGTCAGAAAATTCTCTCAAGAACCTATTCATGAGAGAAACCCTCTTCTGCAACATGAGAACGTTGTTACGGAACCACACTGAAGATGGAGAGTCTGCAGAGGATAATCTTTGAATCAAACCACAGGACTTGCTAGCCTTGTGCTGGGATTCTCTGTTGTATGGACTACAGCAGCTTCAGCCCTTAACTTCCAAGTTATGACATCTCCTGAGATAACCAAGTGAAACCAGTTTATGCTCAACTGACATTAAAACGGCAGTTAAATTAAATATGAAGATATTAATTTCAGAAATGTTTTAAATGTCTGCATTTACAATAACCTTCTTGAATAAAGAAGCTGCAAAACTTCAGACATGGTCCCCAAATGCATTTGGCTTATGAAGTTACTTCCCAACAAACAGAATTTTTAGGAATACATGGTCCACCCATCCATCAACACTGCAGCCTGCACATGTGCAGTGACTTGCAGGGAAGAAGGATGATAACTCTTTTTTCCTTCTGGGTAAGGCAGCAAAAGGGAATGTTTCTGCTGCTGTCTCAGTTAACTTTGATAGAGCTGAGTCCTTAAAGCACATGATCTCAGGAAATCCCTGGGAGACTGGGGATAAGAGGAGAGGGAATCGCTGTCTGTATGTCTGAGCCTTAGTCACCTTCTGAAGGGCCTGGTCCTATCACTAGGATGGAAAGATGCCGTAGCATACAGGTCAGGGACCTCACTGGAAATGGAAATGAGGAGCATCTGGGAAGGGACACGGAGTGGTTGGGCATGTGGGATGAAGCACTGCACTGTTCCCAGGAAAAGGAGCATGGCTTCAGGTGCCCCCTGCTCATGTGCTGAGCCTGTGAATTCACTGCAGGCTGTGACTTTACCTGCTCTCACAGGGAGATGTGTCCGCCTCTGGTGTGAGCGTGCAGGGAGATGCTCCCCTCAGAGATGCTCTGGCCTCTCAGCTCCACCCTGTCTTCTCACGCGATTTTCTCAGGGGTGGTAAGCAGTCCTGGCTAAGGTGAGGGTGACCCCCTGTCTGTTCAGGCTGTGCCTACAGAGAGATCAACTCTTTACCTGTCCTGGATCTTTTCTAAATTCACTCACACGTTTAAAGCAGCCTGGGTAAAAGGAGAATGGCAGATGGACGGTACGTAACACACGAGGACAGCAACTTCCTATAGACTCCTGGTTACTGTACTGAGCCTGTTGCCGTGCTGGTGCTGGACCCGGAGCCTGGGACACGTGTAGCCTTCTGCATGGAGCATCTTCCCACAGCTCCTGGCACAGTCTGCAGGCTCCCTTCATTCTCTGCCTAACACAAGGCCGGCTTGACAGCTCCCCAGGACTGCAGATTCCTAGAGGTAGCTGCAAGCTGCACCCGTGCTGCCTGCTTCCTTGTTTAACTGCTTCTAAAGAGCGGCTCCTGGGTGTTTGATCTGGGTTTAGATGATAATCCCAGTGCTCACTCATCAAGATCTCCATAGCTAAGAGGAATGTTAGTAAATAGCAGTATGCAGAGCTCTGTGCTCAAGCAGCATCACTTCTGTTGGGGTTAGCTGTGCAGGAATGGGACAGGAATGAGACATTCCCCAAGTACAGCGGGGCAAGATAACCGCACAACTTAATGAGAGACACAAGGCCACCCATTCCTGGTGTCACACGTCTAAATTGTGCCCTGGGGTGCCTCTTAGCATGGGTTGCTCCAAGCCAAATCCACTTCCCAGGGATGCTGTGCCTCTGGAACTGAGCAGCTGCTCAGGAAGCATCGTAGCCCATCGAGGTATGCTTCTTCTGCTGGAGATTTGCTGATCTAATTTAGAGGGTGCCCAATATTCCCCTTCTAATTAATTTGCTTTGTTCACCTGCAACCGAACTGGCTTTTGTTCTTTGGGAGCTCCTCAAAAATGAGATGCAATACCTGATGGAATTTAATTATATAGGCTGGGAGAAAGTGATTAAGGGCAAAGGGAGGGCTGATCCTACGGCACACATGCTTCAAGGGTATCAGCAGAGGGAAGGTAAAGCCTGCTTCTTCTCAGCTAGAGGGAGAATACTAAGGAGCAATTGTCTCCAGCAGGAACTTTAAGGTAGGAGATAAACATTCTTTGATACCTGAATGCCTTTGCAAGGGTCAGATGTGTATTACTAGAGCTGTTCAGATCTGTTTCAGATACCATTCCAGTGAAATTAGGTCTGCACATCACCCCTGGCCTTGTGCAGCAGATCCTGATTTTGATGCTCTTTAATCCCCTTGGGAGCTGTGCCCTTCCCTGACAGGAGGAACAGGAAAGAGAAGGATCCAACAAGTATACAAAGGTATACGCTTCAAGTCTCTGTCAGGGCTTCCTTGACCAGAATCTGGGATACCCTGGACCACATACTCCTGTTCTCCATGGGAGAACAGAGTCACCCAGGATGCTAAATGTGAAGGGGATCCAGGAATGGGGGCTCTGAGGCCGAACTTCAACAGAACTGCCACAAAAATGCACCATCTCATCAGTGCCTGGTCACCACAGCCATGCCAACCTCTGCTCCACGGCACAGGAATAACTCTTGTTCAGGGTAAAGTAGTGCATAAAAGAGTGTCTAAGGAAGGAAATAGCAAAGTGAAAAAGAGAGGGGAGAGGAAGAACTGGGGCAAGGATGAATGCCTGATCACAAGAAACCATTCAGCTGGGAGTCCTGGACACTGCTTACACAACTGAGGCTGTTCAGTGGTAGGAGGAGTAGCACCAGGCTGTAAAATGAGAATGTACAGACCTTTCCAGGCACATCCTGCCCTTGAGATTGCTTGAATAGCACTGATGTTCAGGCATCGTGTGCCAGCATATCCTGTATGGATTTGGGCTCTAAAATGCTAAGGAGAGAGGTGGTCTGGGACCCAAGGTATCCAGAAAGCCAGAGGCACGCAAAGTAATCACCTCCATCAGCAGGGGACAGTTTCTGGAGGGGGAAAGGGTGGCTGCTGCCTCCTGGGCCACTGCATGGATCCAGGGACAGGCTGAGTGACTTTAAAGGAAAGTCAGTGGGTTGGAAGGTGACAGTGAATGTGTCTCTGCTCTGAGCCTGGCAGGAGCCTCTCGTGGAGGCACAGGAGGGATGTGGGAAGGGGTGTGTGCACAGGCATCACCTGGAGGGGATCTTCTCAGCTGTACATATTGCCCTAATGTCACCACCCAGGTAAGTCCTAAAACAACTGGAACTGGAAGAAAATCATGTCAAACTCTTTTGCCTTCCCCAAGCTGGTTAGGGCAGTGGTCCTCAGCAGTCTGCCACATACTAGGAAAAATCCTTTTAGACCTGATACACACGCCTTGTTCTACTTAGGAAGCACTTAGCACATCTCCACTTGGGAATTCAGCAACAAGGGGTCAGAGGGAGCAGTGCAGAAGCTGGCTCTGTTCCCAGCTCTCGCTCTGGTGCCACAGGAGACACCAGCTCCAGGGAGAGTGACAAGCAAACTCATGAGACTACAGAGGAGGGCGACGGAGCTGGTGAAGGGTCTGGAGCACAAGTCCTGTGAGGAGCAGCTGAGGGAGCTGGGGCTGTTTAGTCTTGAGAGAAGGAGGCTGAGGGGAGACCTTATCACTCTCTACAGCTACCTGCAAGGCGGCTGCAGAGATGTCGGGGTTGGTCTCTTCTCTCGGGTGACAAGTGACAGGATGAGAGGGAATGGCTTGAAATTGCATCAAGGGAGATTTAAATGAGATATCAGGAAGAATTTCTTTACCAAAAGGGTTGTCAGGCACTGGAACAGGCTGCCCAGGGAGGTGGTGGAGTCACCATCCCTGGAGGGGTTTAAAAGGCGTGTGGATGAAGTGCTTAAGGACATGATCTAGAGGTGGCTGGGCAGGGTTAGGCTGTGGTTGGACTCAGGGATCTAAAGGGTCTCCTCAAACCCAGGGGATTCTGTGATTCTATACACTACACTTTGAGACCAGATCTGCCACAGTGGAGCATCCTATCCCTGTCCTGTTTAATGGTCATTAGCAGCAGCAGGTTGAGAAGAGTCCCAGTGCCAATGAGCACCTTAGGGCGGTGGCAGAGAAAAAGGACTGTCCTGCTGAGTGAGGGCCCCTGAGCCCCATCAGCAGATCTGTGGTGTGCAGCAAACACATTCCTGCCTGAGTACTTCATCTCACAAATACCAGTCCCAACAGATGCCCCATCCCTAGGCCAGTTGGATGGGGCCCTGGGCAACCTTGTCCAGATCATACCTGGAGGTTGGTGGTCCTGCCTGTGGCAGGGGGTTGGAGCTCTGTGATCCTTGGGGTCCCTCCCAACTCAGACCATTCAATGCTGCTATGAAAACAAGCCTGCCTCCCAAAACTACCTTTGATTTATCAATAAACTCTCTTGCTCAACTCCACAAGCCTTCTGGGGCTCTGTGCTGCTGCAGCCACACTGCTGCTCTCATCCCAGCCATACGGGCACAGTACAAGAAGCTGCCATCCTGCCTCTGAGTTGAGCAGTAAAGCCCAGGCATGCCCAGGTCTGCATGTTCCTACACAAATACCACCTCTGAGCCAACTCAGAGGTCAAAGCCACCCCTCCTGCTGAGCTAATTGGGCACAGCCACATGGTCCAGGAGAGCCTGCAGCAAACGCTCCCAGACTGGTAGGAGTGAGGGTTAGAAGATGCTACGGAAACAGCCAGGAGTACGAGGTGCTTCCCAAGTCACCCACTGCCCCAGTGCAGCCAGCCTTGCAGGATCAGACCCCGTGACGCTGCCAGGCAGCTGGTGCGAGACACTGATTAGCCCCCCCCAAGCAGGAAATAATTAGAGCTATAGGTGTGGCATCCCCACTGCAAGAACTGTGCCTCGAGAGCTGGACCCGTCCGTGGGCAGCTTCCCCCAGCACGCTGCGCAGCCATCCCTCCACCCCAGCACGCTCCCCACCCCTGCAGCTGCGGGAGGGACTGGACGAGTCCTGGGGCAGCCTTAGGCCTTTAATGAAATGAGCCAGTAGCAAAGTGTGCTGCTCAGAGACACTGATGGGGAAAGGTTCCCTTCCCAGGGACAAGGCTGCCCGCGCTCCTCAGCGCTCTGCTCCCAGGAATCCGTTACTGCCAAGAGAGGCAACGAACCGTGAGTGGCACGGACCCAGTGGGGAGCTGGATGCAGTGGGAGAGGTGGATTACCTGGGGCTGGTGAGGTTACTCCAGTGTCCCTGTCCCTAGGCTCGGAGTCCAGTGGGGATGGTGCTGTGATGCCCCATGGTCTCCGCTGAGACTCAGGACTTCTGTTCTCTCCTAACTCCTCCCTTGCCCCTTTCCTCAGACTTCAGCTTCAGGAATTGCATGGAGCTTCACTGACTTTTCAGGCTTTATCTCTGCAGATGAAAGAGCAGATCTGGATGGTTCCCTCCTCCCCTTTCTAACATACAGCCAGGCAGCAGTAGGGCAGACAGAATGGAGTGCATGGACATGAGACATAGGAGGAACTTCAGAAAGGAGAAAGGTGAAGAAGAGATGAAGGCAAGAAAAAGGAGATGGGTGTAATTTAACAAAAAGCTCTTAACAGAAGCACCTCTATCCACTCATACCCAGTTACAGTTCCTGAAGGGAACAGGGCGTGAGAAAGGGACATCTCACAGGTATAAGGGGTGCACCATTAACAGACCTGGGCAAAGGTGGCAGGCTATGGGAAGTGTCCCACACCGGAACACAGACTTTCCCATTCCTGAGCTTCCTGCATGTGGAAGAGGTTTGGGATGGTCAGAAGTCAGGCTGCCAGAGATTTCTTTTTCCATGCTGGTGGAGCCAGATGACTCAAGCAATTCAATGTCCATGTCTAACACGGGGATTTTTTAAAGCCCATGCCAGGCACGCACCAGTCTGCATTTGGGACAGGTGTGAGGAACAAAGCTATGACATCTCAGACACAGCCATCATGTTTTTCCTTCTGTTTTCAAGGAACAACAGATTTTTTTACAAGATGCTGGCAGTTCCTTCTAGCAATCCATTCTGGCACTGCATTTCTCTGGCTTTCACAAGCAGGCTCAGCTCTGCTTTGTGGCATTTATTTCTTTCAGCCCTATATATATGAAGCTGGCACACTGAGCTCCATAGGTGCCTCACACCTCTGATAACGTGAACACCTACTGAGTCACATCAGCTGCCTCAGGATCTTCTGTGCTACTGGTCAAGCAGCTCAGAATCCAACCCAACTCTCTTCTGAAGTCCAGAAAGACACCTGACGATTTCCAAAGAACCCCGAAACGCTGTCATGAAGGGTCAGAGCTTCCATTGCATTCCTGATGTGATGCTCACACTGCAGCCCAAGGATTAAGAAAGGGCAAGCTACAAGACCTCGCCTAGGTCATGCCTCTGCAGTCTAATGTCACCTGCTGTGATGAGTGATCTCATCAGAAGGGACTATACTTGAGACAAGTCAGCCCTCTGCCCAGCCATCTGCATGCTGAAGATCCAGCCCTCCAGGAGGGCTGGAAGGGTTATCATTTCCAAAGGAAATCCATGGCTAGACAGATGCCAGCTGCCATGGGTGCCTCTGGTAAGACGAATTAGCTGTTAGAAACTCCAGATGTGCCTGGGTGGGAAGTTCCCCTTGCACATCCTGCCTGGCCGTGTGCAGGAAGCCTGTGCTGCCCAGCTCCCTGGCTGTGCCAGGGCTGTTTGGGCACAGGGATTTTCCCTGTTGCTACATGCTACAGCAGAGCCTGTTCTGCTGAGCACCGGAGGTCAGCTGGGGGAAGGTACCTTCTTGTTCTTCTGAGCTGGAGACAAGATTCTGGTTGAGTTAAATAGTTGGATGGCAAGAAGCTGGGATGCTTTCAGGGCATAGTTTAACTCCTGAAAGAGTGATGCAAAAGCCGTGATGCCATCCAACCTGGATGCAGAACTTGTAGGCTGAGATACAGAGCGGCTTGGTGTGCCTGGCACAGGAGGGAGCAAGCAAGCATGCAACTCAGCACTCAGCTGGAGATTTAAACCTCCCACTATATTCACTGTCAGATAAATAAGGTTCAGTCTGGTACAGAAAACATTAATTTTCCCTGTTTGCCCCCAAGACATCTAAGTCATCACCTGGCCATTCCTTCCTGCACTCAGTGGAAAGGAAGTTGAAATCCTTGTTTCAAGGTAGCTCAGATGGAACCACCTCCCCACTCACCAGGAACCCTCGTGACCTGTTCAGACTTAGAGCTCTGAATTTGACTGTCAAAGAGGAGGCTCTTGGACACAAGAGTCTCTGGAGGTCAGAGAGGCAGCTCTCAACCTTTGCCTGATGGCCCAGGCACCGTGGGGATCCGATGGCTGTCAGCAGCTCCAAGACCTGATCAAGAATACTTTACTCATTTAACTTTCCTTAGTTTGCCAGAATAAACATAATCAAAATGCTCTCCATCCCCATTTGCCATCAAAGCCAGGATACTTCAGAGTCTCCCTACAACGAGGAAGTTTAAAGCCAGTGCTGTGGAGTGTTTGACTATCCACCCATGTGAGCAGGGTGGATGGGAGGCACTGCTGAGCACAGGAGTGTGATGGGAGGAGAGGGCAGTGATGGCTCTGAGGGAAGGAAAGCTGACAGCCTGGGCTCGGTGGTGATGTTAGTCTGCTTGGTCTCTTTAGACAAGTCCTGTCTCTGCCTGTGCTTCAGTTTGACAACTGGTAAATGGTGATAATACTTATTTTCTCAGTTGGGCTTTGGGAGCTTCCTTATAAATATTTATGAGGTGCTCTGTTTATAATTGTAAGTAAATAAGTGGCTATATGGAATTGACAGTCTAAGGATGCAAGTTGTTCTGTTTCACACACTTAGATGTAGTCATCTCTGGTTTCTACTTTCACTTGGAAGCACAGAAGTTAGGAACAACTTCAAAAACTCCCATCTCCAACTCAGCCCCAATTAAGAAAGAAAATTCAGTACTTAAGAGGAAAATCCTGCTGACATTAGGAAAGACTCAGGAAAAGCTCTTGTAGGTGCTTCATGTGCCTAAAGATGTGGATAGGTGCCTGCTGAAGTTCATACAAGTGCTGAAGTGTCTGGATCCTTTCTTAAATCAATTTGAGAGGGGACATCATGCTCTGACACTCAAAAGCATTTGGGATCTTATCACCCACTCATTTTCCTGTAACATTTGTAGCAGGTTACCCTTGTGGACCCTCTGGGAATACCCCTTCCTGCCTCTTCCCATCCCTCTCTATCCTGTCAGCAGTTGTCCTTGACCATGTCCTTGTCCCTGTTTCCTACTCAGCAGGCAACTGCTAGTGCACCTTTCCAATAAACCCAGTGCTCATGTAAGAGTGGAGCTCCTCCAGCATCAAGCAACTCCTGCTACTGTTGCCTGAAGTCTGGGTCCAGTGATGGCCCTTCCACAGCATTCCTCACTGCTTCCTCTACCAAAGCTATGGAAGCTCCATAGGGACCAGAAGACTAAGTCTTCTTTGAAGGGCGTTGACCAGATCAGTGCTCCCAGCACCCTGTTCAGACACACACCCATCTGCAGGAGCCCACACAGGGCACCAGCCCTGGATCCACGCACAGCGCTGAGCTCGCTGCTCCAGCACAGCGTCTCCCAGAGGAGAAGGATCCACCCCATGTTATGTCCAACATAACAAGCTTTCCTGGAGCGCTGTGCCAGCCATCAGGCCGTGCTGGCCAGGGCTATGCATGCCCTACAGCTCTTCATGCACTGTGCCTTTCACTGCTCACACCTCGCAGGACACACGACCGGCCGCAGTGGTGACAGCACCCGGTGACAGCTGCCTCCCCGACGGCCAGGCTCCACACAGCCAGGTCACCCCAACATCCCTGCACCCTTCTGTGCAGCACCACGGGCAGCTGGACAGCCTGCCCCAGCACCTGCCTACCCGACATCAGCACGGCAATGCTTTACTGCCCGTGCTGTCAGGAGATGTCAGGGAGCTAAATTGCACAAGACAGCCACTGATGGATTATGGCACCCAAAATTAACAAGAGGGATATTTATATTTTCAGTGCTGAAGCCTTGGAATGAGTCCCTCTTTATTTGGCAGCCCTCCCCCAGAACTGCATTAGAAAGCTGCTGAAGGCTAAGGCAGATGCTTGCAGAAAGGGAGCGCTGGCTTTGTTTACTAGGTAGTTACTCTCCTCACAGAGAGGAATTCAGCCAGTTGCTCTGATCTTAAAGGTGACACCATTATTTTTCTGCCTCTCTTGAGTGAAAGTGAGCTCAGCTTTGGCCCCTTTTTCAAGCACTTTTACTTGGGGACAACAATTTTCTGGGGCTGAGTCACTCTGAGCCTATTCTTTTCTAGTTCTGGGCCAGATATGCACATGACTTTTGACGTCTTCTGTCAGGGCAAACTCTGGCAGAGTTCCTCGGTGGCAAACTCTTAACAAGAAAGTACACAGTGGCTCAGTAAGATCATCACAACGCTGTAGGTGGAAGGATGCCAAGGTCAGCTTGTGAAGTGGGGCTGCTTTAGCATCCCCCTCAGCCAGGCTCCGTCCAGCAGCTCACTCCCTCTGATGCTCTCTGCCCTAGGGCAAGGGGTATCAGCAGGGATGTGGCACATGCCAGCCTGTCCCTTCTGAACCTGGCTGGGATGTGCTGCTGCCACCACTGAACCAGCTGCTTGGACTCAGCCTGGCCCTTGCAAGGGGTGTATTATCTCCAAACAAGAGCTCAGCAGGCGTTGCAATTCCAACAAGCAACTGGAAGCAAGAGTGGTTTGATCCCATCAATCTGCAGCGGGTGCCAGAACCTCTCCCTAACTCCAGGGGAGCACGATGAGTAGCAGGAACCACACACAGACCTGGTGCATGACCTGGAGGACCCTGCTCCTCTGGGAGCAGGACAAGGCTTTGCCCATCGTCCCGCAGTGCTGGTGTTGGCTCTCCCTGACAGTCCCCTGGCAGCCAGCAAGCTGGCCTTCCGGGCAGATACCATGCCACATTGGTTTTTGGACTATTTTCTGTTTGGCTGAATTGCTAATGCTGTAGTAATTACTTAGGAAAATTCCTTAATCAAAATCACATTTGTGGAGGTAATGAGCAAATAGGTCAAGGAGAGCAATGTGCCTTATAAGCAGGAGCCGCTTCCCTGAGCATCTGCAGAGCTGGCTGCCTTGAAGGACCGGTGGGGAGGCCTGGGGGGCACAGGGCTGTGGTCCAAGGCACGTCTGAAGTGCAAACAGTCTAACCAAGGCTGCCCCTTTTGGGTGCTTGCGTGCACAGGGGATGCTGTGGTACACTCCTCTGCCCAGCACAGCCCCGGTTCACACAGTGCTCCTTGTTACTCAGCCTTCCAGCAGCACGCTGCTTTTAAGGAGATGCCCTTAGTCTGTGAAAGGACCTGACCATCAGCTTCGGTACCCAGAGGTCTTGGAAGAAACCTGGCTGACAGAAGCTGTCCTGGATCCTTGCAAGGGTGAGAGCTGTCAGAGCCTCAGACAGTCCAAAGCAGTGCAAGCACAAAACCCATTTTCAGAAAGACTCTGTATTTTAAACAACACAAAGATGGAGTAGGCACTACTGAGCCTTCAAACCCCTTTAGGGTCAGCATCCCTGGCCACTATCAGTCCAATGGACAGCTTGCTGGCCCTGCTCTCACTGATGCTGGAAATCTTTTCCCCAGATTCCTATCTACACACAGGTAAATCCCTGGTACCAGCCTCAAGTTTGAGAGCTCAGAATAATTCCACATCACATACAACTTCTTGTCACCTCACTGCACTTCTTTTCTAGATGATTCAAACATACACTGAGCAGCCTGTGTACCAAAGCAGATCCTGTGGGACTCTCATCATTCCCCCAGTGCAAAACCTGACTGTTCTATTGCTTTCTGTCATTTAATCTGTTAATAACTCTTGAGAAGACCTTTCCTCTCATCCCATGCTGTTCCCAAGCACTGCTGATGAAAGACCTCAGTGACAATTTCCAAAGCAGAATGACTGCACTGCCTTGGCAGGATCCCTTCCATCCACACGCCAGACGCTGCCTTCCCAGAGCCCCAGCAGGCTCGTAACACAGGCTGTGCCCCCTTTCACAGAAGCCACCTTGACTCTCCTACTTCGTTTCATCATGATTCCCTCACCGTGCACCTGCTCCACCAGCTCTCCTTTCCCATCCCAGCATCATCTCTAGAGCCTCTCTAAAGACAGGTGCTGCCACCTCGCCCTCACCTGGCACAAGGGTGATTAAATAGTTCAGATGAACGTCAGGGTAAGCCTGCAGCCCTCCCCCAGCCCCCTGGGGTGAATACTGTCGAGTCCAGGCTATTTTTTACCATTTCATTGATAAGATTTTACACAAAACTTCACCGATTCCTTGTTTCGGAGAGATCATCAGAGACAGCCCCTACCCTGCATGTGGGAATGTCCCGTCCTCCCCCACTGCAGAGATGACCAGGGCCTGAGGTGCCAGTTGGTTTGTCTTCCTCCAGCCCCTCATGTTCTGAAGATACACACTGCCATAATATTCTAGCAATCTCTGCCTAAAAATTGTCCTTCCTTTATATCAGGACACCAGACTACAGAAGAAAAAGGAGGTGCCAAGACATCAGTGCTAGAGTGAAAGCACCACTGAATGCAGAGTGTCTCCACGCTGCCTGGAGAGCCCGAAGGTGTGAGCTTGGCCACAGCACGATGCCAGTGCCACAGGGCTCTGAGCCAGGGTCATTAGAGACCCCAGGACACGCTGTGGGTGGGGGGAATCCGGGAAGGCTCAAGGGAGGTTAGTGCTTGTGCCAGCCTCCATCTCCTGGTGTCTTCCCATGGATGCCCTCACTGGCAGGGCAGAGGGGTTTTGCTAATTAAATGTGCCCCATGGCAGCCCGAGCCTCTGCTTTATGAAGGGCAGTGCAATTAGCCTCATGAACAATTCAAGAAGGTAAATCAGGGAAGGGCTGGCTGGCAGCAGGCAGTGAAACATTAATGACCCTACAGCTGCTCAAAGGTGAATATTTCATCAGCTCCACCAAGTATCACTCTGCCGTTAGGTTCAGCTGGTGTTCACAGGTGTCACTGCTGGGGCCCTGTCTGCACGAGCAGAGCTGAACCCCCACCCAAGCCACGGCTGGTCAGGGTCTGCCAGCTCCCAAAGAACTGCATCAGTCATGCTGATCACTGGTCCTGGTGTTCCTCACTCTCCCTGCCTCAGGCACTTGCATTCACAGAATAACTGAATGAGCAGGGTTGGCAGGGACCTCTGGAGATCACCCAGCCCAACCCCCTGCCAGAGCAGGGTCCCCTCGAGCAGCCTGCACAGGACAGTGCCCAGGATCACGGGGTTGGGATGGCTCCAGAGATGGAGAGAGACTCCCCAACCTCTCAGGGCAGCCTGGGACACCAATGGACTAAAAGGATCAGAATCTGAACTTTGGAGATCCTGGAATTTCCTCAAATCTTTAGGCTATCAGACCAGGCTAAGGTCTTGGCTGTGACAAGTCTGCAGGACACTCTCCAAAATCAAGGTTTGCCCCTATTTAAGATGTGTGACTCTGCATCCAACAGAAAGCCTGGGATGTTTGGAGGAGCTACTGCTCTTCTGCCCTTTGGTTGGAAGTCACAGCTGTATTTGTAGAAGACATTTGAGGGATGCTTTGCTGCTGCCTTCCCAGACAGAAGCAGTGGGCTCTGCACAGAGCAGCCCCACCAGCCATGCCAGGGGCTAGGGAGCTGCAGCACTTAGTCTGGGGGGCAACAACCAGCCCTTATCAGCCCCACAGGGTCCTCAGGCTGTCAGCAGAGGGTGTGGGAGTGGATGTTGGGCTTCTCAGGGCTGGCACAAGGCGCTGTCCTGGATTTCTGATAGTCTCCTGAAGGACAAGGTGATCCCCCATGTGATCTCTCAGATGTCAAGTGACAGCCCTACCACTACACCGTCACCGCTACACCGTCACCGCCTTGCCTGTCAGATGATATCACGACTGGTGAGAACGTGTCTAATCCCTCACTGCAGCTCTCCCATCCATAAGTCATGAGGACATCAAGCGCTGATCAGAACCCATAGTGATCTACCTGCACCCTCTGACAGACACGTCTGCTCAGAGCCTTGTTAGGCAGGTGGAGAGTGGAGTCAACAGTCCAGAGGGACCGAGCCCAGAACAGGAAGGACAGTAAGGGAGGTGTGGAAGGAAGGCTCCTCTCCCACCTCACCTCTTCCAGTCACCTCACACTTGAAGTCCTCTGGGGTCATTCCTGGACCTCAGCAAGAAGAACGACCCCCACACAGCAAGTAGGCTCAGGGGAGGCAGGACACCAGCCAGCCCTGCGCTGCGGGGTCCTGCCAGTGCCAGGCACTGAAGGGATGCAATGGGGGCAGCCAGAAACCAGGAACTTGGAGTAAGAACCTCTGAGATCCACAGCAGCCAACACAAGGCAGACATGGGATGCCTCAGAGATGGAGGTAGTTGGAGCTACCTGACTGCAGCCTGTGCAGCCCTTTCCAACTCCCCCTCCCCCGCCCGGCCTCCTGATCACTGAATCCATTAATATTTAAGTAGGATTTAATAGAAAAACTTTTTCTGCTGAGCTGTGCAACCTGGATGCCATACTCACTGTCTGTCACCCCTGACAGCCTGCAGCACTCCAGTTTGCTCAATGCTGGACTTTGCTGACAGCATGGACACATCTACACGCCTTTCCTGCATCCTCCAGCCATCACAAAGACTGGTTTCTTGCAGAGTCCCCCAAGAGCCATAACACTGCTTGGTAAGGGGAACATGGGATGTGCAGGTACTGGGATTTCGAGGGCTCGCTGCCTATGTGAAGAGTACAGGGACCTGTCACACTGCCCTGGGCATGGCTGGGCCTTCAGGTGCCTCTGGCACTCGTGATGCAGACAGCAGAGCTGCACCTTGCCCATGGAGCTGCCTTCTTAGCAGGAAAAACTGTGGATCCAGAGGAGAGAGATGCAGAATTAAAGGAAGTGCCACAGAGGCTGTGTAACTGCAGCTGGGAGAGGCTGGGTACAAAGCCACAGCTCTGAGAATTAGTATTTCTCATCCTGCCTCCTCGGGGGCTCAGTCTGAGCATTGGGGTGCTGCTCTGCCACGGGCAGCTGCTGAACATCTTGTGTGGGGACTGTTTTAGAGAGCAACAGCTATCCACAGGAGTGATTTAACACCAGAAGATAGAGGTGTTGGCACAGCTGACAAACCAGGGACAGATTTGGGGGGAGCTGCAAAAGCCCATCCACATCTATTAGAGTTATTGTCCCAGGAAGGATTTGATGAGATGTGAACTACATTACTCGCTAATGTTGCCGTACAGGGCCTTGTCCAAAGCCCAGGAGAGTCAGAAGGAATCTTCCCATTAACTTCTCTGATTGTAAGTGAGATTGTGACAGATGTACTCCCTATTCCTTCCTCCTCAAATATTTTAAATCAAACAGAAAGTGTGGTTAGGTTTGTCCTTTTATGGAGGAGGGCATCGCTCTCTCTTAGCTGTGCTCATATAAATAGCCACATGGGAGCCTTTTCAGGTGCCTGCAACAAGTGAGATGGTCTGAGAGTAATAAAGCTTCAGAGAAGAGGAAATGAAGCAAGACCCACTAAATCCCCAAGCCACACACACAGGGCTGGCGTGCCAGAAGAAACAAGGACTGCACCACCGATACAAGCTGTTTGCAGCCCACAATGAAAGCTGTCTGGAGAACTTCCATGTGAGCCAAACCACCTCCCTGACGCTTCTTTCAGTCTAGAAACAGTCTCCTGCTGAAAGCCACCAGAACCCAGCTGTCTGTCTGTCCATCCCCTCCCCTGGGCACACCCCAGAAGTGGGGATACTCTGGCGACAGGAATGGTTGTGAAGGAGAAGCCAAGATGTCTCATGTAGAGAAACACTGCTGAAAGACAGGGGAAGGCAGACTCACCCTTGTCCCTTTGCTCTGACAAAGCAGAGCTTGAGCCAAGATGGTAAGAGACAACTAACCAAGCCTTTTAGGATTCAAATGCCTAGAATAAAACACTAATCAACTGCGTTTTCAGAGACCTGAGCACATCTTCTGCTAGTGATGCTCCCACTTCCCCCAGCCAGGGTCTTGTAAGGGCTCCAGAAGCTGCACATCTCAGTGCCAGGTTCATCAGAGCTGTTCATCACATACCCCAGGACTGGTTTGTGAGCAGTTAGCCATGACCCCCCCAGTATCACCTTTATTCTCTCATGTTTATAAGCTGAGCTGGTAGTTCCCTGTGACAGGGTTGCAAGGGTTACTTTAAACTTTTCAGAGCCTGAGTGCTCCTGCTCTTTGTGGAAGCTGTGGCCACTGCTCAGACCTGGAGTTCACAGCCTCTCCTGATGGTGCCAGGAATAAAGCAGGGAACCTTTGCTTCAGTACATTTTAGCATAATTTTAAAGTCAGCAAAATCAACCAGGCAGCAAAGAAAGGAAGCTGAGGAAAGCAGGGCAGAGATTGACTTGCAATATTTGGGCAGGGGTCCAGCAAGAGGGGAAGGAAAGCTTACTGATTATGGCACATTCTTAATGGAGTATTGCTTCCAGCTCCTCACCTCTGCCTACACGTGTACAGAGTGTGATAGGATCAGCAATCATGAAATGGAGGAAGCTCACCATTTAGAACGTCCTTATAAAGATTTCATTCTTCACAGCGTCCAGAGCCACCAGTTGCATTCCCTTCTGGAGGCCAATTTAACTGCTGTCAATACCAGTTGCAAATTGGCTTTAACATTTTAAATTGATGTTTTCTGTAAACTGCTCTGATTAATGGAAGAAAACATTGTGTTTCTGCCTTTCATCTGAAGATCTAATGCATTTTACAAGCAATAATTGATCCAGCCAGACACACAGAGGCAGACCCGGGGAAGAGAACCTGCTGCAGAAACGATTTTACCCTTGCCCAGCGCCCGGCTGAGCTGCAGGGTGGCACAGGACACAGCAGCTGGTTAGGCTTAGCTGTTGGCTTTTGTTCCCCCGAGGCAACTCCTGAGCAGCTTAAAACTGAAAGGTCTTAACTGCTGGCAGCATTGTTTGGACTGGTGTAAGGTTTGGGTTCTGGAAGCTCCCAAACCTGCCGCCCTCAACCTCCACCCACTTCATCACTAAGTGCAGTGAGCCTTGAGGGTGCTGAGAGTCCATCCCAGGGTGACACCCAGCTCCCAGAACACCTCAGCACATGGGCTTCTGCGTGCTTGCTCACAGGGAACCTCTAAAACTCCTTCTTAAAGCTATGGTTACATGGGGGACAGCTCGGTGGCTACAGCTTCAGTGCTGCCTAAACAGGGTGACGATCCCTCTCTGCCCCACTCCTAACTGCACTCTGGTGAAGGGCTGTGACAGTGACAGCACCAGCACACAGGGCAGTGGCCGTGGCAGGACAGGACATGAGAAGAGGGCTGAGACCTCTGCTTCAGTGGCAGAACCACGATGCTGACTCAGCTGCCGTGAGAGTTGAGAAGAGCCTGAGAAGAAGAGTGGCCAAGCTTGGAGACTCCAGTCCAGAAACCGGTCAGGGCTCCAATCAAACCCTAAGCAGGAGCATGGCTCCTTTGCCTGCTGCCTCCTCAAGCCCCAGACGACTTGCTGCCCTCCCATTGCTGGGGCTGATGCTCAGGTTGCCCCCCAGCCTTGTTTCCCAGGTGCCCTGGTTGGTGCTTGCTGTGCTGGCACCCGCTGGTGCCTGGGCAGATAGTGAGATGTTGAACTGGCATGACAACAGCTTCAGCTCAGACACATGGTGCTCTCCAGGCAAAAGAGTATCCCCCAGCCCTGCCCTTTCTCGTGGCACTCCAAATTCTCCAGAATTTGCCAAACACCTGCTCCAGCAGCCCCGCTGCTCCTGGTCCTTTCCCAGATCTGAAGGACAGAGTGAGGGGAACCACCTGGCTTGACATCCCTCCTTCCTGTCACCCCCAACACGAGCAACACCAGACAAAGGCATCAACAGGATGAAACTGTTTCCATCTCTGATTTGTATGTTCTGAGGACAGGATTTCCATCTGTACAGATTCAGGAATGGGGAAAGCATCCAAATGAATCAGGTTGAACCTCCTCCATCCCCCAGTAACTCCTCACTGCTCCTGGCCAGTGTCACACTGTGCTACTCTGACACTCCTGCACCCATCGGCCCCACTCCCCAGCACCCCACCACCCCAAAACAGCCCAGTGATTTGCTCTTCAACCCAGCAACGGCTGCAGGAACCCCAGCCTGGTTGTGGGAAGTATGCCCACACTGCTGCGTGTGAGCAGCAAGCCAGCAGCATGGGGCAAGGGGTGATGCTGCACCGTGAGAGCTGGGGCACCGCTCCATGTGCCACAGCACATGGCCACAGCCACTCTGTCCCCTGCAAGAGCAGGTCCCTGTGTGGTCACACACCTGCTTTACGCTCCCAGTTGCTCTTTCCCCATTAAAGCCCCTTCTCCAGCCAGCCCAGTGCCAGAAAAGCCCGTTCCAATTAATCTCCACGTTCCCCATGTGTTGCCTTGCTTTCAGCAGGCTGAGTTTCCCTGTGAGGCTTTGTTTCACAGTAAATCTAGATGGTTAATCCTCCCTCCTGCTCACAACTTGCGTTAGTCCCTCATAAAAAAAAATAAAAAAGAAGAGGCTGTTCCCATAGTAACCCCGAGTTTCTAGATATCACTGTGGATGATAAGCGCTGCCGTGCCCGGCCTGGTGGCTCTGGGACCACGCTCTGCTGGATGAATGCTAAATTCCACCAGAACACTCCTAGCAGGGACCTGACAGCCATCCTCCAGCTCTGGGTGTTGCTGCTCTGTCCTGGCTACGCAGTTCACCTGTCCAGATACCGTTCCTATACCTGTGTATATGCACACACACACAGTCTCCACCTACCCAACTCTTGGTGAGTGAATACTTCTGATGTCTAACCCTGTGCAGGCTACCTTAGGTCCTAAATAAGTGAGATGCTCCACACCAAGACAGCAGCTAGTGTCCCCTCTCAGTCACCCTGCACCAGCCCCACCTCTCCCCACATGGATGGGCTGCTCCCCACTTTTGGCAAGGGCATTCTGGATGTTGGGACACTGAGTAACTCTCACCCTCAAAATGTTCTGAGACAGAAAAGTCTGACTTCTTTTTTTTTTTTTCTTTTGGTAGTTTTGTTTTTCATTAATCTGATGTTAATTCATTTTGGACCTTCCTGGGTGGGAAAGCTGTGGGGAGCATTGGGGCTCACTGTAACAGGACTGTGCTGGGAGGAGAAAGCACATGGAGTGGCACTGAACTGCCTTATCTCCTGCAGATCCTAGAGCTTCCAAGCCAGGTCCTCTTCACCTCTGGGGAGGGGATTGTGCCCCTGGACTGGGCGCTGGTGAGGCTGCACCTCAAGTGCTGGGTCCAGCTCTGGGCTCCTCACCATCAGAAGGACATGGAGGTCCTGGAGCGAGTCCAGAGAAGGGCAACCAGGCTGGGGAAGGGGCTGGAGGGCAAATCCTCTGAGGAGCAGCTGAGGGAGCTGGGGGGTTCAGCCTGGAGAAGAGGAGGCTGAGGGGAGACCTTCTCCCCACCTCCCCTGCCCTGCCAGGAGGGTGCAGAGAGGTGGGCAATGGTCTCTTCAGCCCGGGGCCAGGAGCTGGGACAAGGGGCAATGGGCTCAAGCTGTGCCAGGGCAGGGTCAGCTCAGCTGGGAGGGCAAAGTTCTTCCCTGGCAGAGTTGTGGGGCTGTGGCACAGGCTGCCCAGGGAGGGGCTGAGTCACCCCCTGGGTGTGTTTAACAGAGGGGAGATGAGGTGCTCAGGGATGTGGGTCAGCACAGGACAGGGATGGTTGGACCTGATGAGCTTAAAGGTCTTTTCCAACCTGGGGATGCTGTGATTCCTGTTCAAATGCCAGTGAACAGCAACACCAGCATGGAGAAAAGAAAAATCCCCACCCCTGTAACGCTCTGGGTGTTTTCCAAGTGGCTTCCCTAATTCTTCACCCACCTGCACCTTAACTAGTTTCTTACAACCCAGCACAGGGGCTGTAAAACGCGACTGCGGGGCCGGGGGATCGTTTTACACCTGCTTTGTATTCCCCTGAACAGCTGTAAATGACAACACAAACTGTGAAGCAGCAGGGAGCTCCAACGCCTTCGACATACATTTCTACACTGATCCTCGGTAAATTAATTCAAATAGTTGCTGGGGATTTTGGGGAGAAGCTGGAGAATTCAGTGAATGAATAAAGGAAGCAATTTGAAGCAGAGAGCAGCTGGAGACGTGGGGGAAAGGAGAGGGGGAAATGGAGAAGGATGGACAGGGAAAAAGCATATATAACTGGGAGGAAATGGGAGAAGCCAACCGCCCTGGCTAACCCTGGTCTCCAGAAAAGGTCCAGAGCCTGTGCTGAGCCCAGGGCCCAGGGCGGTGGTCTCCTCCCCAGGCAATGGTACAGAGGAAGAACTCCCCATGCTGTTCCGCCTGTGTTTGGCTACAGACTTTAGCTACCACTTCCCCACAGATGAAAGGCCTCTCCTACATTTGCTCACATCCAGAACAAGCTCAGAACACGCCTCTGGGTGGAAGGCGCTGCTGAAAGCAGCACTTGGAATATGTACATCGCTGGAACAGCCTGACTCCAACGGCTGATTAAAAGCCTTCCCCAGATAGATCAGGCTAATCAGAGCGCCAGCCCGGGTTGTTTGCTGCATTCAAAAGCGGTAATCCTGTCAATAAGCTGTTCTTCACACCTGCAGGTACCTCTGTCCCCAGCACAGGGCAACAGCAGAAGGTTTTTCACACTGGAAAATGATCTCGGTTTACCCCTGCAGTCAGCTCCTCCAGCACATCTGGAGCTGGTTTCAGACCAGTGCTATTCCCTTCGTGAGGCAATTTGATATTCTGAGAATTAAGAGGTCAAAAAGAAGATAAAAGTAGGCCAGAGTCTTTGCCAGGAAGTACAAAAAAGAGTCTTGTGGTGATCTTCCAGCCTCCTGATCCTCGGGGTAGTCAGAAGTACATCCAGACACAGATTTTACCTACCTGCCTCATGCCCAAGTAGGTGACACCTGGGGACCCTTCACTGCTGAAAGCATTGTGCAGGGACAGCAAGGACATCCTCAGCCTGGAGATACTTGGGCAGAATCTCTAAACAGTCCTGAGTATCCCATCTTTCACAGGCTGGAAATACCATGAGTGAATTGTGTGAAAGAGAGCCAGAATGAGACAGAGGATAAAGGATGGATGCAGACCACACGCTGTCCTGGAGCATCACAGATCTGTACCAGCCCTGAGTGTGGGACATAAACCTCCCTGACATGTAAGGATTTACCTAGACCAAGCCCTGCCCCATCACTACGATAGGACAACACTGATTTACACCAGCCAAAGATCTGTTTCATGTTCTTACTTGGAGCCTTTTGTGGTTTGGCCTCAGGCTGAAAAACAGTAGTGAGACAGCTCCCTGCACGACCCTTAGTCCTGGGCTGGCTGCCCCTCTTTCACCAAGGCAGAAAACTCCCATCTCACAGTCTCTGCAGGGACTGAGTCTTGCAGGTGCTTTGCTCAGCCATATTTTGGAAGGAAAGCAAACCAACCCCTTGTACCTGGCTTTTAGAAGGTCTTCACATAGTCAAGGATGGCATTGGAGGCCAAGACTCTAGTCTTAATCTTTCCACTAATGCTGTCCCAGGAACTGCCCTTGTCTTTTCTGAGACATCAGTTGACTGTGGATGTTGCAGGAGCATTGCCTCTGACTCAAACTCCATCTCTCGTGCCAAAGCAGCACCTTCCTCTACAGGAGCACAATGCTGCTTGTGGATGATGATTTCCAAGCCCACAGAAACCAATGACCTTTCTTCCACCCTCATTCTTATCTGTGTTTGCTGACCATCCACTGAACAGTGAGTGGCACTGACCTTCACATGAGATGTCAGGATAGATAACATGGCCACGGAGAAAAGATGGGGGAAAACATTGCTAGATTTTTCCTTCTGACACCTCTAAAGGTGCTCCTGTGATGGAGACATCAAAAATGCCAATAATTAGCTAGATGAGATGGATTTCCTGTGATCTCAGATTCATCACATTTACCTGTTACTCACAATAACAAACAGTGAACTAACAAGAGGTCTGTGTGGGCTGGAGGATGCTCCTGTCTACAGAGAGTGCTGTAACTCATACTAATTAGGTGGTACACAGCTGGAGCAGCATGCTCTGACTCAAGCAACGAGCCTGCCACCACCAAACCAGCAGCACTGTGTAAAAGCCATGAACAGAAATGTCAGTGGATGTGAGGGTGGGTAGGAGACAGACTGTACCCTGCTGTCCCAAAAGGGAATGAGCTTTCTTCTCAAGGGAAAGGAAAAGTGACAATAATCTCTGGAGATCTTAGAGTGGCCTTCCAGTACCTGAAGGGGCCAACAAGAAAGCTGGGGAGGGACTTTTTAGCAGGGCAGGGAGTGATAGGACAAGGGGGAATGGTTTTTAATTGGAAGGGGGTAGATTTAGATATGAGGAAGAAATTCGTCACTGCGAGGGTGGTGAGGCCCTGGCACAAGGTGCCCAGGGAGGTGATGGATGTCCCTTCCCTGGAGGTGTTCAAGACTGGGTTGGATGGGGCCTTGAGCAGCCTGGGCTGGGGAGAGGTGTCCCTGCTCATGGCAGGGGTTGGAACTAGATGATTTTTAAGTCCCTTCCAACTCTAACCATTCTATGATCAATAGCCAGCTCCCACGACACCCGGGGAGCACGGCCATTGCAAGGCTGAAGCCTACTTGAAAACCAGCTGCCTTGTCTGAGGAATGACAATGGTGCCCATGTCTAGGACAGAGACACACCTCTCTCTCTCCCTCAAAGCTCCACAGAGAAGCACAGACTAAACCCAGCAGCAGGCCCAGTGCCTGTCCCACTGCAGAGGAGCGCACTGAGGACCTCGCCTCGGTCTCCAGGCATCTGTGGCAGGGGCAGACAGTGCCCATGTCTTGGTGGGCTGCCAGAGGGAGCTGGAAGTTCCCATCCTGTGATCTGCTGTGGCCTTCTGAGGGCTGCAGGAAGGGTGGCAGCTGTCAGGCAGGAGATGGACTCCTCTCCATGCTGCACCAGGAAACACCAGGCAGCAAGCGAGGCGCCGCAGCCATGGCCTCTGCAGCACCCACACACACCGCTGGCTTGGGACTCTGCTGCCTCAGACACAGACCAACTCCATTTGTCACTGTCACCCACAATCACTCTGCTCACTGACACCAAACAAGCCTAATGGAAAAATGAAGCCGTGGTTTATTTAGCAAGACTTAAGGGCACCCTTCTAGTTGGAAGTTTGGAAACAAAAGTTCCAGGTAAAACAGATATAAATCTCAGTCTCAGCCTGTGTGTAACAACTCTAGTTCTTCCTGGTTGCTTAATCACTCACACTCCAGAGCCCTGAGACCAGCCACAGACCTGGTACTTCAGATCCTGCTGCAAAACCCTACAGTCCTGCTCTGCTCAAGACGATTTGCATCACCAGTGAGCACTGCTTTGCCTGGATCCTGCTGCTACAGTTACTGCCCTCAACACCCTCCACACACACACACACACCCCAAGTTTTAATTTTTTACTTCCCCATCCCCAAAAGCAAGCATGGATGGTGACTCTTCCACTTCCATTCTGGGGCTTACCGGCTTTATTCTAGTTTCACATGCTACACTCCATTCTTGGTGTCCAGTTTTCACTTCCCTCCCAAGCTAAAGGATTTTAGCATTCCCTTTTACAGCTTCCTGCTTCCCACAATGATCTGCAGATCAGCTGAGAGGATGGTTAGGACGGAGCATCTCCCTGTTCTGCAAACCAACCAGCGTAAAAACCATTCACCATACAGCTGCTTTATGAGCTCGTGATCTTTTGTAAGTGATTAGCTTTCTGTCTGACATGATCTATGGGGACACGCTAATAACGGACACAGCTGAGCCAGGAACAAGTTCTTTTGGGCAAGCTACAGGAGCAAGTCTTCCCTTCCCAGCTTTGGCAAGGGCTCGGCACCACACTCAGTCCAACTGGCTGCCCTGAGGCTGAAGTGATCAATGACCCTGTGCTGGAAGTGAAGTCCTTCTCTTCTCTAGCTGGGTTTGGGAGCATCTTCCCTTCGTGGGCTCCTGAGTTTCCCCTCACACACCATCCCATTTGCCCTTTCCCAGGCTGGATGGTCCCTAACCACGACACCTAACTCAGACTCCCAGTATCCCTCTTCTGCTGCAAGCAAAGAATTTCTTCTGCATCTTTGTTCAGCGTTCGCCTGCCCCGACTGACCAGCAAGAGCCAGCAGGAAGGGACAAGATGTCTCCAGAAAAGGCATTCATCCCACTGTAAGGCTGGTATCAGAGATGCTCTCTGACGGTGCCTCTGCCTGTTCACCAGCAATACACCCTTATTTCTTGTGTTATCCTTCCTGAGTCACATACCCTCTCCAGAGACAGCCCCAAGCCCTACCCGTGCCAAAGCACATTTC
Organism: Hypotaenidia okinawae; assembly: GCA_027925045.1. Classification (NCBI taxonomy): domain Eukaryota; kingdom Metazoa; phylum Chordata; class Aves; order Gruiformes; family Rallidae; genus Hypotaenidia; species Hypotaenidia okinawae. The sequence goes on from BSDF01000018.1 coordinate 4,076,099, forward strand.
TTTTCCAGACACTCTCTTTCCCAAAGCTCACCCCATGAACCATTCTGCAGCCCAACATTTTATGTTATGGGTATAACTCTCTGGCATACGAGATTACAGGGTTCACTGGCCTCTGAGTGAAAACTGGAGAAAAACAAAACCTTCTTCGTTCTCAGGGAAATTACTGGGTTCCCAGCAGCAGGGGAGGCTTCCAGAGAACACGGTCACCTGCTCCCACCTCCACAGGATGATGTACACTGCAGCAGAGCCCTTCTAACAGTCACCACAACGGGACGACAGGAACCAAACAGTCTGTACCCTCAGTCACAGGCCCTCCCCTCAAAGAGCAGAGCACATCGAGCCCCGCAGGCTGCGGGGCAGTCTGAGCTCCTGCTGGCTTCTTTCAGAAGCTTCCCCAGCAGGGACCACGAGCAAAACCTCCTCTGGTCTCCGGGTGACACGGGTCAGGAGATGCCACCTAGGAACTTCTGTGTGAGGCTGAACAGCTTGTGACTGAATGAGGGCATGTCTTTGAGGCACACATGCAGCTGGGAGATGGCCAGAGATGGCAAGTCCACCACGTCCCACTTAACAGAGGTGGTCAGCAACCATCGAGACATCGTCTGGGCAATTACCAATACATCAAGCATTAAATGAATTACGCCAATATCTCTGCCTAAGAGGCTGGCATCCTTCTGCCACTGGGGAAACCAAGGCAAAGAGAAGCCAAACGACTTGACCAAATTCACCCAGGCTGCAGAAGCTGGGAAAAAATTGCATCTCCCAACTCCCAGGCCAGCGGTCCTGGGGGAGCTGAGGCCAGTGTCTTTGAGCTCCTGAAATACCCCCTAGGTCACCATGCACGTTTCTCTCTCAGAGCACACCTCCAGTCCACCTGAATGGACAAGATGGCCCCAGTTATGTGGATTTCTGTCTCTTCAGCTGCTGTGTGCAAAGAGCCCCTTGTGGCACGTGCATTTTCCTGGAAACACACCATGTTCTAAGCTTAATACCAGCATTTTGGTATAAGCTGAATTTCAACCTCACCGACTCTGAATTTTTCCAATGCCAAGAGAGAGCAGCCACTCTGCTCAGCAGAAAGCCTGAAGAATCACCAGCACCGATCCCTGCGCCCCTGTGATCCATCTGATCACCTTTCAAAGCCTCTTCTTACCCCAACTGCAGGTTTACCAAACCCACTGTCATAACACACGACGTTCTGCTGACTTCTAGCACAGCCCCAGTCCCACCACCTCTGAAGCCAGAGAGCAGGAGAGCAGCACTTACCTGGGTTGCTTTTGGAGGTGCGCACGGGGGTGTAATGGTTTTTGGAAGATGTCCTGACTGGGGTGTTTTCTTTGGGGGAGGTATCTATGGCCGAGATAGTCTCTCTTTCACAGTGTGCTATTGGGATTGGTCCCTGCTGCCTTAAGATGTCAGCCAGAGCCCTGGGGAGAGAGCAAGAAGGAAAAAGAAGGTATTTTCACACAGCAGTTAGAAAGGCACTCTGCATTTTCACTGCCACAGCAGTAGCTGGGTTTCTGCTATAAACAGAAAAAAAAGAGAAAGCAACAATAACAATGACAGGGAAGAAAATACATATGGCTTAAAATATCTGGGGGTTTGTGTGTCTGCTGCATGTATTCACAGGCTTGCCCAGCTGTTTTTTAGCTTTTAATATGTTTCCACTAACTCACTTCACCCCAGGGTTGCGTTACCTCTCCATCATTCCCCCTGCTGTCAGCGACAGTGCAGATGGACCTCTCCGTAGTGAAAAGCACTGCCTTCACCAAGAGGCACCAGGGAACACCCCAGAGCCCTGAGGCTCAGGCACTGGGACCTCCTGAAGGTTACACCAAAACCACCCTGCCCAAACTAAACTTCTTAGAGAGCGAATCAGATCAGGAGCCCAGTCCCTGCAGCCCTTAAGCCCTTGATTTTCCTGCAAAAAGCTCCATACACAGCAGTGACAGCAGTGGGTTTTTTAAAGGAGAACCAGCAGTCCAGGAGAAAGGGATTAAACAGCTTTCATCAGCTACCTTCAGCACAGCCATTAGCCTGCCTTTAGCTTTCTGACCATCAGGGATTTCTTTAATGGCTCCGAGGTCTCTCTGCTATTCCCCAGAAAAGGCAATGTCACACAGCTCAGCTGCATCCAGTGTTTCCCCCTGGATGGGTGGATACTCAAAGATTTACTCTTTTTTCCTCTGTGAATACCATGGGCACAGTGGAACAATTACAGTGTGAAACACACTGATTCTCTTAGAGCAGCCACAAGCTATCTCCTGAGCTGCAGGAAGAGGAGGAAGAGGGTGGCTTCTGTGTGCTACAAGGGACAGTGGCATTTCAGAGATTACAGAGTTTGAAGGGTTCTTTTCTCTTGGCAGAGGGAATATGCCTGATGTCACCTTGGGTACCAAGAAAGATGTAAGGAGGAGAAATTCCTTCATTGCATATTGATGAGAATGATGCTGGTGTTGCTCATATCCACCAGCATTCCTTAAGTGCCACATTTCCAGTCTTTCATATGAGAAACCGTTTGGGACCCGAGTCCACCCCATTTTCCACACCATTTCCTCTGCAGACCACTTTCCTCATGCACAATGAATGGCAACACTAATGAGCTCCATGAAAGAAACTCTTGGAAGATCCCAGAGGCTCCAGAAGAGGATTACCTCAGTTCACAACCACCCTGTACAGAACAAGAATATTTTTAACCTTATTTGATTGTTTTTTGTTTGTAGAGAGGCTGTTACCAATCATGTATGTCTATGTGCACAGAAGTGTAATTTAATGAAACAACAGGGCTTCAGCAAGGCTGAAGGTGTAATCTTGTTATGCCCTAAGCACACCAAACTGTGCCCTGGGATGCTCACTTTCTGTCCTCTCCTTTACTGTGTACAGAGAGGAAAAAAAAGGACTGTTCAGCACCAACAGAACAAAACAAACCAGGTAGAGGAGAAAGTCAAACTTGGATCAAGCTGGTTAGCTCCTTGCCAATTCAATCACATCACTGTGTGTGATCCAGTTTATTTCCATAAGGCACAGAGAGCCGAGTCCCATGCTGGTGGAAGGTCAGTCTCACTCACTGGGGAAGGATTTTGTTGGTATTAGTCTCTTGGGTGAGCTGTCTAACTGCCCACTGTGAAAGCCTCAAGCAGGGTAACAGAGTCACTGGAAACATTTGGGTCTTGCCTGTGCAGCCAGTTGGGTACAATCAGTCCCACTGATGCCACCAGCATCCTAATCACCTGCACGAGGCCATGTGGCTCTTCAGAGATCTTCCTACGCTGACACATCTCTTATCTCCTGGAAACAAACCCTACTCACTGGAACGTGGTACCTGTGGCAGCGGATGGAGGAGCTGGAGTTGTGTAACTGCACAATCATTTCCTGAGCTAATGACTTATGACAGCTTTCTCATTAACGTCATTAACGTGAGAACACCAAGGCTCCTCTCACATAAACCCAGAGCAGACACTCTGATACCAGGGATGTTGTTCCAGACCAGGGCTGGACTGGCAGCAAGGGAGAAAAGCCAACTGATGGCCAAGGCAGAGCAGATCAGGTCCTGCTCTCAGGTATGCCAACAGGGAAGGCTCTCATGCAACCCTGGACTGGAACTGGGTACTCTGGGAAGAAACACGGTGGGATGAACACAGGGATGAACACAGGGATGAACACAGGGATGAACACAGGGATGAACACAGGGATGAACACAGGGAGCCTAATGCAAAGCAGCAGATGGGGACATGTTCAAAAAGGAAAGGGAAAAAAAGAGGCAGATCATGCTGGAAATGCAAAAGGGCCCAAAGGGATGGGTGCACACACTGGGCTGGGGAGGTTGGGCATCAGCTGGGGGCCTGGTGTTGGCAGATTAAATCAGCAGACTTTGCTAAGGAGGAAAGAGAGTGAAGGCAAGGCAATCTGGGAGAGGGGCGATGGCAGAGAGTGTCTTCATTACCCCTCAAGTACCCGTGGGCTGCAGGACTGCTGTCCTTCCCCACGCTCTTTTCTCAGAGTAGTTTTCCCAGTATCCACAGATTTCCAACACTAATTGACAGTATGAGTGTGGGCACTGGTATCTCTCCTACTGAAGACAAGGGGAGGTTTGCTGGCAGCTCCATCCCACTGGGATGCAGTCTGTGGGAAATAAGATTGGAGTAGAGAGTTCTGAGGATGCTGGATAGGAAAAGGCGATGGGAAGAGCTGGCTAGGGTGTAGACACAGAAAACTTCACTCAGGTGCCTTCTGAACATTCCTTTTCTTGGAGGACTCATGTACAGGGTGTGGGAAAACAGAATTGCCTGTTCCAAGTCCCTGTGAATTTGGGGAAGAATGGAAAAAGAATGACCAAACAGATCTGGCAGAGCACAATGAGAAGAGCAGCGCCTGGCTGAGCTAAAAGCGGAGCTGAGAGAGAGTTTGTGGCAGAACTCCAATCAACTTCAGCACAGCCAGGATTTCACTACCAGTCCTCAGAAAAGCAGTGAGGTTAAAGACTCCCCTCTGATCTTACTAACCCAGAAAGAAAGAGTCAGTTACCCTGAGAGAAGGGATTTACTCAGCCATGAAGCCAGCTCACCTGGCAGGGACGGGTCTCTCCAAGGGAGAGGGATTTCAGTCACCCCCAGTCACAGAGAACACAGCAATGCACTGTTCATGGCTTGGTTTGGAGCCGGTCCCCAGCCCTGTGAGGTTTCAAAAACTGACCACACAGAGCCACGTGCTGCTCTTGACCCAGCTGGGTCTGTGCTACCCGAGGAGACGTGCTCCCACGCTGCGGTCCCTGCCAGCAGAGTGCTCGTTGCCTGTGTAACCCCCCTGCCAGAAGTCAGCTGCGCATCCCCTTTCATCGGCTCTCCCCATCTCTGCTGCCTCCTTGGCATCACCCCCAGGCAGCATGTCTGACCACATGCTCTGATGGAGCTTTGATCTTACCACCAGAAGCATGGTGCAAACTGATGCACAGAGGGAAACACGGGGATGCTGCTGCCAGCAAACCCTCGGGGAGGCAGCCCCTGTCCTGGGGGAGTGCCTCTGCTGAGGTGGGTCTGGTTCCTCAAGGTGCAGGGGCTCAGCAGTACCCTACAGATGCACAGGTCTCAGGTCAGCAAAAGAGATAACAAATAAAGCCAGAAATAAAGCCAGAAACAAACCCAGGTGGTGCTTCAGAGTGGGGTTTCTGGGGAGGAACACCAGCTTTTCATGGTAACCTGAGCATCCTTGTGTGTGTCCCAGTCCATGTGTGGGTGTCCATATGTGTGTGTTTGGAAGGACAGGCAGATCACACACATACAGAATCATAGGGGTTGGAAGGGACCTCAAGAGATCATCAGGTCCCATGGAGTGAAGGAGGGAAGAAGACTCAGTGTTAGGACACCCTTCCAAAAGCAAAGTGCTCGTGCATGCACACCCGGTGCAAGGGAGGAAATGCTCTTTCTTAAAAATGAATACTACCAGGAGAAGACAGAGGTCTTCTGAAAAGCCTTCATGCCAATACGAGAACTATCCGTGAAGCTCCTGGAATTTAACCACAGATGTCACAGAAAGCCTCACGATGGACACGGGAAGGGCTGCACCCTTACTGTGGATACAAATGAGGCTGGCAGTTTCCCTGACTCATCCAGTGAACTCAGAATTAACACAGAGGTGACATGATTACATCACATTTACACCCCCACTGCATGAATGCGTGCATGTGGAACAGACACTTCAGCTGAAATCGAAGTAGGACAGGCATTACACCCAGAAACCAAGAGGAACACAGCTGTCACTGAGCTCCTCATCTCTCCCGTCTTCAGAACATGAGGTGGAATTGGAAAGCAAAGCTCTGGATAAATACCCTAAGGAACTTAACCCAAAGACAAGAGTAGTAAGTACTCAGTGCTCAGACTGGTATGTCTTACACAAGGACTTCACACATCTGACACTGATACACAAACTGAATAAGCCTCCTACTACTCCTGTGACGCTGGCAAGGCATTTACAGCAGCCACTGAGCTGACAACAGGTGATGTTAATTCCTTCAGTGGTACAGCACATCCGAAGAGAAATCCACTGTTATGTAAAGATTTGGTAATCAAAAAGCTAAAACAAACGTTTCCAACCGGCGTCTCTTTGCAGAGAGCTGCTACGCTGAGCAGAAAGCAGCCAGGGCAGGATGTCAAGCCCTACCCCTAACCCCCTGTTAGGCTGTCTGGGGACAGCGAGTGGCACGAAGAGGCTGGAGCCCGCAGCATCCCCGCGGCGCAGCGCTGAGCGCAAGGCAGAGGGCAGGCTGCCACCTGCTGTACCGCCGGCACTGCTCCGCCGAGCATCCCCCGCGCCAGCACGGCTGCATCCCCCCACACCCAGGATGGGTACCCCTGCCAGTGCAGCTGTATCCCCCCCAACCCTGGGGTAGGCACCCCTGCCAGCATGGCTACATCCATCCAACCCCGAGGTGGGCACCCCTGCCAGCACGGCTGCATCCCCCCAGCCCCAGCTTCAGAGAGTGAAGGGCAGGCTCTGGGAAAAGGGATACTCCCAGTAAAGAAAGCACAGGTGCTGGGAAGAACGGGAAGCGGTGGTGGTGTATAGAGAGGGAACAGGACACTGGTCTTGGTCATGGAAAGAGAATCCAGTGAAACCAGCAGGTCTCACTGGGTGCTCTCACAGGCATGGAAGTCTGCAGGAATTACGTTCAGAGTCCAAGCTGGTAAGGTTTGTCAGTCTGGCACTGCTTGTGCATCTCTGTGCACAGAGCCAGTAATGGCACTTGGTGGACGTGAAAAGCACAGCAGTGGCTTCACACACAAGGTACCTACCCTGCACCCTAAGAACAACTATGGGACTTTAAACTTGTTGACAAAAACTGCCCTTTCCCTGATGAACCCTTTCATCCCAACAAAAGGAGGTTGGGGCAGGAGCTGAGCTACAGCACAGTATCTACTGTGAAAGAATTCCAGGCTCATCTGTCTGGTAATGAGCCTTGTGAGACCTCTGTGTGATACAGCGCAGGCAGATCTGAGGAAATACAGATTGCCTGCGTGCACAGGGGCAAAGGCAAGCCAGAAAAGCACCATGATCCCATTTTCCTGATAAGGTTCAGATCTTCTAATGCGAAGCTCAAGTTTTAAAAGGCGTCTCATCTCCAAAGACACGCAGATCAACTGCCAGCTGAGGATGCAAGAGACTACAAAACTAAAAGAAATGGAAGTTCAGAGCTAGGCTGGATTCCCCCGGCACCTCATGATGGAGGGTTACTAATAGAAAAAGTTAATTAGAAAGCAGAAAAAATATCAAATACATGGGAATTAGAGACACTGAGATGATTTCATGGAGGCAGCATGGTTTCTGAGAGCAGCCTCTCTTACTGGGGGAAGTTCAAAGGGAAAGGAGAAGGCTCAGAAGCAGCCAGTGGAAGCCCGTGCCCAGGCAGTCTCTGCTCTGTTACCAGAGCTGCCCATTTACAAAACAGATTCAGGGAGGAAAGTCTGGCAAAAGGAAAATTATTTTGTTCAAGCTCATGCACACAGACAGACAGACATCCTTGCCTTGGATCGGCTGGTGGGGAACGGGCAGTGCATGAATGCAAGGGGAACAAGAGTCAGGTCTTCTCCCTGCACGGCCACTACCCCAGCTACACTAAGGTGCAGTGCTGGCTTGAAACAGAACTACTACTCAGGAGTAACTTCTCTGAGGCCACAGGATCGTGCCTTGTTTCTGTTAAGGCTTAAACAAGTCTGACACGTTCTTGTGGACCTGTATTTTGTGCCTGGGGAGGGGACAGGGCACTTCAGGGAAGAGACTTGGAAACCAGCAGGAATGAAAAACAAAAAGCAGGGCAAGGAGCAGGCAAAAGGCAGTGAGTGAGTCAGGTAAGTCAGAGTGGAGTTTAAAAAAAAAAAAGACGACAAAGGCAAAAAAGGAGAGCATAAAGGCAAATCGGTGGGAAGAGGAAGCAAACAGTGGCAGCATCCAAGAAAGAAAATCTCCCGTGTGGTCCTGATGGCCAGGTGTGTGTTCATAGCGCTCTCCCTGCCCTGGGGAGGGATGAAGTTTGATTGCTTGGCTCAAGCAACAGACAACAGCAGAGAGCAGAACTGAACGAGCCAGCTATGATCACAGCTATGCCTAGAGACAGGCGGCTTCCACACGCTCTGCTGCTAGCAAGAAGGGCTGAACCCCCCGGCGACCCCGCTGGCACCCAGGGGAGCCAAGAGCCGTGGTGAGATGCTGCCTGGGGGAAGAGAAAACCTCCTGTGTTTTAAGTCAGCATCATGCTAAGCAGTGCCTGCAGCCTTCCGGGATCTGTGGACAAACAGACCCATTGCCTCAGAGTCCTGTTGGAATTCAGGGCTGCAGAGTAAAAATGGCAAGGAATTGATCAATTTAACTGTGGCCTCTGCACGGGGGAAGGATGTTCATTTATAAACACACTCACTGCTGTTATTCACACAGCAGAGGATGCAAAGGCAGCGACCAAGGAAGAGCAGCACAAATATCTTTTGCCTTTGTAGCAGCAAAGATGCCCCAGGAGTCGGGTACCAGGGAGCACTCCCAGCAGAAGGTGCATGTTTCCCTTCTCCCTTTCAAGGGTCAAAACACTCATTGGACACACACTGTACAAGGATGGATACCGAAGATGGCCTTCTAGCAGGATGCAGAGCTAGTTTGCTGGGGAAAAAGAAATAAAATAAAAATCCTTGCACTGCTTCCCAGCAGCGACCAGAGAAGAGCTGGGCTTCCACCGCTGCCCCGGGGCCACCACTGCCACCATCTACCTCTGGCTTGCAAGCAGGGGTTCAGCTGCCTGTGCAGTCAGCAGCTTGCAGCTCTTCAAACCCTGGCTGCAAACTATAAACAGCCTCGAGTTTGTGTGTTCCCACCTCAGCAGAGCGTGCTGGTGGCTGAGGGCTGAGCAGGGTCACGGGGTGCTACTACCAGTACTGAATTATGTATGTGCTGTAGCACAGGGATTCAGGGTCGTGGCCCCAGGAAGAGGAGAATATTCTGGGTCACCCCTCCTTGCTACAGATAAACATACCCAGCCTTGAAAACAAACAGCTGATGCTCCTCGCTCCCCGTCAAAGAAAGGAAAGCCAATGCTCTGCCCACCTAAGGAAGCCTGAGCAAAAAATACCCCCTGACAACCAACAAAGCATCTTCACAGGAGCAGACAGAACGCTGCTGGGTATGACTCCCACAGATCAGCCCCAGGTTCTACCTGGAGCCCAGCGTGCACCAGTTCTGGCCGTGTAACTCCAAAGCACAACCCAGAGGAGAGGCAGTCACACCTGGTCAGGCTGACAGGCCCTACAGTCATTAAAAAAGCAGCCAAGTTTAAAGCCTTACAAGTTTCTCCTGCAAAAAACATGAATATTTTAGCTCCTGTTTTTCACATCACTTCCACTTACTGCTCTCAGAAACGAACTTAAGTACCAGTTACTGTGGCTGCCCAGCCCCGAATCGCAGGAGCCTCTGCTCTAAGGTGTGTGGCTGTGCCTGGAGACAAGGCTGGATCCCCAGCTCTGAAATCCTCAGGCAGCCTTTCATTTGGCAAGAGAGTGACAGTTCCCCTGCAAATTTGTAAGCCCTCTTTTCCCTCAGAGGACACAAAGCGAGCCCTGCCTCCATCAGAGCGCTCCTTCTAACCGAGTTAATAAGGATTTTCGGTAAAAGCTGGATGGGGACTTAGCAGAGAAACAGCATCTAAACACAGTGCTGCTAACCGACCACTTAGGATGAAATGAGATTTAAAGTGTGGTCCTGCTTACAGTGAAGTGAGGGGAAGCCTTGTTTAATCTTCCCTGGGAGCAGGATGCTCCTGGTGACAGGCTGTTTCTAGCCCACTGCAATGATTTCTGTTTGCACTGCTGTTCTCATCCCAGAGGTCTGGGTGGGATGCTCACTGAGATTTAACGCTCCTGCCATCCCCACAGGGATTTATTCTGGGTGTTACACCTCACTCCGACTGACACGAACCTCAGACAGGCAGGAATATCCCCGATTCCCTCCTCGCCAGCTACCCAGCAGCAGCTCAGGGGCAGAGACAGAACCGTTCCACTCCTGGAGCACTGAGAGCGCTCCTCCTCAGCCCCATGCAGACCCTGGCTGCTGGAGATGAGCTTCACAGTATTTAAACCACCACGCAGTGTTGATCAAGCTCAGGTAACACAGCTCTGGGAGGTATAATCTTCTACCAGCCACCATATTACAGAAGTCAATCAACCCCTTCGAGCGCTCAGCGAGTCAGGCGTCCCAAGCACTCAATCTGCCATTCATGCTTCTACACACAGGTGAGTCATCCCACCAGAACTTATCTAAATAAAGACAAGCAAGCATCAAAGGAGTGAAAACACGGGGAGTAACTCAGACGAGTCTGGCAGTACTGTCTCTGCTTTCAAAGGGTGTAGGATCCAGCAGGAGCTGGAGCTGAAGTCACACGTGGGCACCCCAGTCAGGTGAAGATAAAGTTGCCTTGCAGCCAAACGAGCTGGGCAGTGGGGGAACTACCCCTTACTTAAGCAATTACTTAAAAGAGCCTGTGTTCTGCCTCAGCTCCTTTCAGGACCCTTTCCTACACAGACACAAGTGACCTGAAAGACAGGATAACATCTTTAACAGTGGGGATGCTACTTCCTTGAGAAGGCAGAGACCAGAGGTGGGGGGGTTATGAAGGAATACATGGTCCAGACCCTCAGCAAGTGCAGCCCTGCATTACATCTTGGCTCCACTGAAGACACTGTATGTTCACCCCAGCCAGCATCCCGAGTGTGTGATTTTATAAAGGGAGGAGTCTAAATAACACACATCTTCCCAAATAAATAAAACCTGCGTCACTCAGCTCTTTTTCTAGGTAAAAAGCTACAATTTCTTCCCTCCAACTCTGCTGCCCACAACTGAAGTTCAGACTTAAAAACACGCTCAATGATTTTAATTGTTAATTATTTGTTATGAAGCATTGTCTGCCAGAGATAAGGGCTTTCCCCACTCATGCTCACAACTGTTCTTACAAAGAAGCTCCTCACTAATTTCTATGCTCAAACCAGGAAGCTCTTGGGTTGTCAGCACACAAGAAGTGCACATGGTTTGGGGGATGGGGGGAGCATCTTCACTAAAACATAAATAGGAACCTCGAGGGGACAGGCATTTGCCCAAGGGATAACTGCCACGGGACCCCAGCTTTTGCTTCTGAACAGGATCTCCTCTGACACGTCCAGAGCCTCCTCTCTTACCACAGCAACGTCTAAATCCCCCTGAGAGAAGGATACCGAGCTGCTTCCCCAGCAGCCAGGCAGAAAGGACAGGCTGCTCGCTTGAGTTAGCTGCGTTTAAAGGAGAAGAGGAATTGCAAGAGGGAAGAAGGGGAAGGCTCCCCGAGCCCACCGCTTCCCCCGCGCAGCCAAGGCGCGGCCAGGGGGCGCCGAGCAGCTCCCTTCACACTTCCTAAACTCCTCCCGGGCAGGACCCCGGGGGCAGCAGCATCGGTCCCATCCTCTCCTGCCCCCCATCCCCGGGGGCAGGGTGGGACCGATGCTGCTACCCCCGGGGATGGGGGGGCAGGGGTGGGGGGAGAGGGGCGACTCTGCGCCCAGGGCCGGGCAGACGCTCCGCGGCACGGGGCAGCTGGTGCTGAAGGAGGAGCTGAGACCAACTCCACGGGGAAGGGGAAGGGGATGGGGAAGGGGACAAGGCACCGGGATGGGGCCATAGATGGGCAGTGGGAGGGGAAGGGAGGTGTCCCTGGCCAGACGGAGGAACTCTTGGGTGGATGGAGGAAAGGAGAAATCCTTTGACAGGTGGCACAGAGAGGGAACTCTTGGGCAGCCCTTGCAAAGGGGAAATCCCTTGGGTGAGTGGATCAAGGGGGGACAGCGCAAAGCGACAGCACCACGGAAGATCATCTGGAGAGGTGGTGCAAAAGAGGAGCCCGCAGGCAGCACTGCAAAGGGAAAACCCTTGGAAGGGTGGTGCAAGGGGGAAACTCATGGCCAGCCAGTGCAAAGGATAAAGACTTGAACAGGTAGTTCACAGGGGGGCTCCTTGGACAGGGAATGTGGACAGGGGAACCCCTGGACAGGTCCAAAAGGGGGACCCTTGGACAGCCAGTTCAAAGGCAGAATTCCTGGAGCACTCAAGCAACGGGGAAGCTCTTGGAGAGGCTGCACACATGGGAAGCCCTCGAACGGGTGGTCGAAAGGAGGACCCGTTGGATGGGTAGGGCAACGGGGAAACCCTTGGATGGACAATGCAAAGGGGAAACACCTGGAGAGACCTCGTGAAGGAGGAACCTGTGGAGAGGAGGGTGTCCCTAGGCAGACAGGGTGCTGGAGGCAGGGGAGGGATCGCACCTGTGTATGTTCATCTCCCGGGGCGGGCGCCGCGCCTTGTCGTAGGCCACCTTGGCGAAGACACCGGCGATGAGCACGAAGGCGATGGCCCCGCACGAGATGTAGACGGTGGCGTTGGTGCTGTCCTTGTCCGGGTCGTACTTGTTGGCGTCCCCGTCGGCGCCGTTGCTGCCGTCGGCGGGCAGCGCGCCGCTGGCCGTGGTGGGGTGGGCCCACTCGGGGCTCTTGTAGTTGCGGCACAGGCTCTGGTTGAGCTTCTCGGCGCGCTTGTTGCAGCAGAAGCGGTAGAAGCAGGTGCCGCAGCAGTAGCGGAAGCCCGTCAGGCTGTTGTTGCACTCGAACTCCTTGTCCCACTGCCCGCTCACGTCGTAGTACCCCCAGCACGTCTCATGCGCCGGGGCCGAGCCCCCGCCGCCGCCCCCGCCGCCGGGGGGCGTCCTGCCGCCGCCGCCCCCCGCGCCCTTGCCGCGCCCGGGCAGCGCCGTGGGGGCGGCCGCCCCCGGGCCCGCCAGCGTCTGGTTGAGGAGCTCCTTGCCCGGCTTGGGGGTCCGCCGCGGCGCCGCCGCCCCCTGGGTCCGGTTGCCCTTGGCGCGGGGGGCCCGGCCGCCTGCGCGGCCAGCAGCAGGGCCAGGAGCTGCAGGGAGAGCAGGAGCAGCGGCAGCAGCAGCAGGTGCCGCGGCCCCATGGCGGGGCGAGGCGGGGGGCCGCGGGGCGCGGCGGGGCGCGGCGCGGGGAGGGGGGCGCGGCGGCGGCGCGGGGCTCAGCGGCCGCGGCGCTGCCCCATGGGGCGGGGAGGGGGCGCGGGACGCGGGGGAAGGGAAAGGGGGGGGGGGTCCCCGCTGCTGCCGCGCGGCTCTTCAGCGGCGGCTGCCCGGCGCCGGGAGCTTCATGCCGGCGCGCAGCGAGCGGCGGAGCCCGGCGGAGCGGGGCTCGGTGCGGCGGGGTCCCGTGCCGGCCGGTGCTCCTCCGGCGAGGGGCTGCGAGAGACGGGGAGAGGGTCAGAGCGCGCCGCGCCCCGGGCACCCCGGCCCGCCCCCGCCCGCCCGGCCCCCCGCCCACGGCCTTACCATGCCGGAGCGGGACTGCAGCGGGGCCGCGGAGCAGGCGGGCTGCCCGCGCTCCTCGCGGAGGCGGGGGCGGAGCGGCGCGGAGCCGGGCGTTCCGGATTAGGCCCGCCCACCGCTGCCGGGCCCGCTCCTTACATCACTCGGGGCCGGCGTCACCGCACGCGGGGCGCCGCTCCGCCAACACGCCGGGACGGCGCCCGCGGCCGCCCCCGGCCCGCCCGGGGCTGCGTCCCCCGGCCCGGCCCCGCCTGCCCGGGATGCGCCGTCTGGCCCCCGGCAGCACGACGCGTGGGAGGGGCGGCTTCGGGGGCGTGCGGGGGAGCGGTCCCCGGCGCCGCCAGCGAGGTGCGGGGCGGTGCCTGGGGTTACGGGCCCCGCAGAGGCGGGCGGGGGTGTGGTCCCTATAGGGGGGTGTGGACCCCATAGGGGCGGTGTGGTCCCTATAGGGAGGGTGTGGACCCCATAGGGGGGTGTGGACCCTATAGGGGTGTGTGGACCCCATGGGGGGGTGTGGTCCCTATAGGGGGGTGTGGTCCCTATGGGGGGGTGTGGACCCCATGGGGGGGTGTGGTCCCTATAGGGGGGTGTGGACCCCATGGGGGGGTGTGGTCCCTATAGGGAGGGTGTGGACCCCATGGGGGGGTGTGGTCCCTATAGGGGGGTGTGGTCCCTATGGGGGGGTGTGGCCCCTCTGCCTGTCCACCCGGTGCGGTGCTCACGGGGAGGGGCAGGGGTCGGGGTCCCACCGGGGCATCTGTTGGCGCAGACCCTGTAGAATCACAGAACTGTCTTGGGTGGAAGGGACCTTTCAGAGCACCGAGTCCAACCATCACCCTGAGCTGCCAAACCCAGCACTGAACCATGTTCCTCAGCACCACATCTACCCGTCTTTTAAACATCTCTGGGGATGGCGACTCCACCACCTCCCTGGGCAGCCCATTCCAAGGCCAGGCAGCCCTCTCTGGGAAGTTCTTCCTAACATCCAATCTAGCCCTCCCCTGGCACAACTTGAGGCCATGTCCTCTTGTCCTGCCGCTCATCACTAGGGAGCAGAGGTCAGTGCCCACCTCTCCACACCCTCCCTTCAGGCAGCTGCACAGAGGGATCAGGTCTCCCCTCAGCCTCCTCCAGACTAACCCCCCCAGTTCCCTCAGATGCTCCTCACAACGTCCATCTCCCAGCCCCCTCACCAGCCTCATTGCACTATAGGGCTGCGTGGGGCAGCAGTGCTCACGGGGGTACACAGAGGCTGTGACAGCTGTAGATTGGCTGTCTGCATGGTCCCAGAGAGTGTGCACACTGGGTGTTGTTTCTATAAGTGGGCATGAGTTTGAGGATCAACACGTGCAAGGAATTGTGGTCCCTATGGATGTCTGAGGGCCACCCAGACCCTGTAGGTGTGTGCAGGTGTCAGGGCCTCTGAACATACAGTCTCATACGTTCCCTATCTCAGTGCGTGTGGGAGGTATGATCCTCATGGACGTGTGAGCAGCCCCTGTAAACATGCACAAGCAGTTTGGGACAGGGACCCCAGGGACCTGGGGGAGGCTCACGGGGTTAATGAAGCCTGGGTGTCCAGGCAGGTCTGCCCCAAGCAGCTCAGGAACAGAGCTTCCTCCCTCCTCCACAAGGTTCCTGCTCCAGGGCAGTGCCAGCAGCACAGCCTGGTGCAGGGCAGATGTTGTCCCCAGGGCTACCAGGCCACACTGTCCCCAGCACAGGGACACGTGCCTCCCAGGCTTCACACTGACCTGGGCCTGTCGGCACCTGCCCAGGACGGTGCTCCAAGTCCAGGTGAGTCCCAGTTCCCCACTGTAAGGGCTCAGCTGTAGCTGAGGGACACATCCACCACCCCAACCTGCCTGATGCATGTCCCACTCCTTCCAGCTGGTTGCCCTCCAGGTGCCGCAGGGGTGTGCCAGCCATACCCAGCGCCCCGGGCACAGCCAGCACAGGTTTGCTGGAGGCAGGTCTGAGCAAGCCTTCTGCCAGCACAGGTTTCGCTGCCCTGAGCCACTGGGCCCCCACGCTGGAGTTCCCTCAAAGTGCTGGTGCTTCCCCCGTGTCCCGCGGCAAACGACACTAAAGCCTTTACAAACATCTCCTGCAGACATACAAGGCAGCACCAGCTGTAAGGACACACAGAGGACAGGGAGGAATCACAGCAGAGAGGAGCACACGAAGGCAGGAACTGAAGTGATGCCCTGTAGCTGTAGGCAAGCAGCTTCCAGCAGAGCGATGAGCATCGTGCACAGGGAAGAGAGAAGTGGAGAGAGAGGGGAAACCACCCCTGAAAAGCCCCAACCCTCTGCCTTGCACCCAGAGAACCGTTTCCTCAAGCCACCTGGTTCTGAATGGCCAGGGGCATCTTGTGACCCTCTCAGGAGACCCCTCGGAGGGTGCAGTTGGCAGAGTGAGCTGTATCATCCCTGGCATCTACAGCTGCTCTGCTGCTGGGGGGCACCTGGGGAACTCCTCATTCCCCAAGCAGACCCACTCGGCAGCAGCCTGAGGAGTACTGAGTTTAAGGCATGTGCCCAGGTCTCCCTGGTACGTCAGCACCAGGGTGTCCCCAGGCCCCAGCAGCACCTGACCCCCCAGCTCAAAAGTGGAGCAGAAGGACCCAGCCAGTGCAGCATGAGACCCCCCAGATGGGAGTGTGAGCTGGTTTAACGCCTGTACCCCTCTGAACCCTGCATACCGTGAGCCCAGCTCACCTGTCCTCCCCTTGGGCACTGTGCTCCCATGACAGGTGTCCTCCAAAACCTGCGGCAGGGGCTGTAAAGCAGATCTGCCTGACGTTGGGAGACCATCTCCAAACATATGGAGCTTCCCCAAGGCTTGCAGCTAGCTGCACTGCTGGCTACAGACACAGGTAAGGACAATGTCCGGGATGCTTGTGGGGAAAATTACTCTGCACCACACCCAACCACACTCCAGAAAGAGCATACTCCACTGACAACAGCTCCACTCCCCACCTTCATCCCCACCTGGAAGTCACTACAAGATCTGTGGCACCTTCTCCTTTCCCAAGCCCCATCCTCCCCAGGTTGTTTTCATCAGCATGCCTGCTCCAGAGCTGCTTTCTTGTTCATCTCCTTTGCTGGGTGCTCTCCCCTGGGTGTGCTGGCAGCCGAGGGATGCTCAGGGTCAGCGGCTCCTGCTCCACCTCACTCCTCTTCCACCTCTGGCCCCTGTTCCCTGCCACCACTTGTCAGACCCTGATGACTTTGTGAGGAGTTTGTAATGAGTCTGATGTGCTCAAAAGCTGATTCTTCCTCATCAAGGGATTAAACTGTGACCGTGAATCTCTATTAAAATGAGCCCAGCACTTTGGACCTAATTTTTCTTCTAAAATTAATGTAGCTACAAAAACAAGCTAATAATAGGAGTTTTGAGGATTATTTCTACAAAGCTGAATTCTTTCTTGCCTGATGAGCTGTGGGCTTGCTTTAGGAAATTGGCCGAGGTGCAGGGTGGATCCTGTGTCTGTTATATACTGCTTAATCCCAGGTATGAGACAGGCAGTGAATGGGAAGCAGAGAGGGAACTGTGGGGGGAACAAGTGCAGTGACACCAGACACAGGGACAGCTGGGCCCACACACAGCAAAATGGGCAGTGCCAGATGCCATCAGCTGCTTACCCAGCTTCCTGAGCAGCTGCTCCAAGGGAAGGGACAGGACTCTGGCTTAGAGAAGGGGCATTTCACTGGCTTTTAGTGGTTGGTTTGTTCTCCTCTGCCTGAGAGAATTCTGTGGCTTATATGGGTTTGCATAGTCTGTGATGATCTTTCCCCAGGGGGATGTCTCATTCTTCCTCCCCATTCAGCCAGGGTGCAGTGAATGTCACAGGCTCCTGCTGTCCTTCCTCCAGCAGTGACAAGTGTGTTTGCCTTTGGGGCACTCCCAGCACTCAAGCCTCTGTTCGGGTAAAGGGGAGAGGGGAAGGAGACTGCCTGCCACGCTGCTGACAGATGTGCAGGCAGCTTTCCTGACAGCTCACCCACCTCTGCAGCCTGGGGATGCAGGTGCTGCTGCTGCCTGTGGTGATGCCAGCAGCAGGAGATGCCACCAGCCCTGAGCACCAAGCTCTCCCAGTGAGGTCTCTGCCATCCCACCAGTGAGAGTCTGGGCTGGGCAGCTCATGGATGCTTCATTTGAAATGCCCACCTGGGTCATCTGTAAACAGAAGACAGTGAAGCTTCTCCAGCAGATGACTGACTCCTCATTGCTTATCCAGGTCTGCTTGCAGAGGCTTCAGGGAGTGCTCTTAGCACTGCATCTCTGCCTACCCCAAGGTCCCAGGGTCAGGGCGTGACCCTAGACTCAGTGTTTTCTCCTGGGGGAGGAAGCTCTGACACCAAACTGACCAGCCAGACCCACAGAGTTCCTCCAGTAATGCTCTGTGGTGTGCTGGGGACAGTGCTGATGCTGCACAGCTCACACACCATCTGTTTTCTGCTGCTTTTCCTCCTGGTTTGAACTCCTCTCAAATACACACAAACACTGGTGCGGGGTGCCACAGTGGTATTCTCTTCCTTCCTCCACGTGTATAAAGGGAAGCCAGGGCTCAGGTCACTCTTGGGATCTCTTCTCAGCTGGTAGAGACTCACTTCACTCTGGTAACACCTGGGAACTTCATGGGATCTTGTGATGAGTTCTGGGCAGCAGCAGGAAATCCAGCACGAGGGAAACCTTCCTAACATGCAGTGCAGCACGTGGCTTCCCTGGGGGATGCAGGCAGAGAGGAGAGCCCTCAGCACAGGCTGCTGCTTTACTGGTGTCTGCTGTGCCTCCAGGCCTGCCCCCCGGTTTGGGGGAGACACTTTAAACTGCTGTGAGTTCCTGCCCTTCTCACTGCAGACCAGGACTGTGCTACAGGCTGGGTCTTTCTCAGCCTGGGATGGGCAACATGCTGGTTGGGTGCAGCACACAGATGATGCAGGTATCTTGTCCCCACACCGGGTATCAGTGGTTAATTTCCCTTCTCTTGCTGTATGGACAAGGAGGGAAGCCAGTGAGCGCTTCTCACACACCATTACTGCCACTGCTTTTATTTCCATTGTGATGGCACCAGCTGGTCTCACCACACAAGGCCAGGCTGCTCCTGCCCCTCCCAGCACCCAGCCAGGCAAGAGAGCCGCCTTCCCCACGGGATCTGGCTAAACCAGCAGCTGCTCTTCCATTGGCCTTGTCCCCAGCTCGAGGCACTCCATCACCCAGCAGCCTGAGCCAGGAGAAACCGTCCCAGGCAGCAGAGCAGCAGATGGAAGGAACCAGATTGCAAGCCATCCAGCACCGTGCGCAGTCATTACCCAGCCACGGGCTGGATGCAGATGATAACACGAGATGAGAGGCATCCACATCGGTGCTGATGATCACAGGGCTCTCCTCCAAGCCCAGCAAGATGAGGCACTCTGGCAGCTTCTGCCACTGAGGTGGCCTCCTGGCTCATAATTCGCCAACCCCCATGTCCATACCCCTTCACCCCCGTTATCAAGGGCAACACAGGCTCAGGCAGCCTTGAGGTGATGGGAGCAGGCGTGTCTCTTCTCCAAGCCTCTCATCCAAGGGGGTTCCTCAGCTGTGACAGTGTTACCTGGATGTATTAACAGCAGACACCAGGCACTGCAATGCCTCAGAAGGGTTTGTTTGCAGCCTGCCATTGCTGAGAAGCCTGTGTGATCACAGACCTCATCATCTCACAGAGCACTGGGGACTGTGGCAGCTCATCACTGCCTGTCCCACACGTGCCATCCTCACAGGAAGGCTTCAGACCAGGAACCACCCAGGCACCCCGGGCTGACAGCATCTCAGGGTAGCTGTGCTTGCAGCACTCCCATCTCCTATCATAAACAGAAACCTCTTCCCTTATCACACACCTGAAGACTCTTGGGCTGCAGCAGATTCAGCCCAGACTCCTGCAATCACTGAGCAGCGAGGCATCAAACAGAGCCATCAGGCTCAGGACCTGAGCAACATGGATCAATAGCCTTGGTTTTATGATATCGATGCTGAAGGAGCAAAGAGGATGGAAGCCAGAGCATCAGGGTGACACAGTGTGAGCTGGGACAGGGAGCTGAACACAAGGAATCGCTCACTGCTGCCCCTGGGGCTACGTTAGAGACCATGAGCACCTCTGCCAGCCCCTTTCTCTGCAGTCACTTGCACTCCTGAAACCTCTGTATTATTACGAGTCACCCACACAGCTCTGGGTGTGATACTGACAGCAGTGGGCACTGAACTCTCCTGGAGAGATCTACCTACCTGCTTCACCAGCAGCAGCATCCAGTTTGTGAGGTCACCATGCAGCAGCCCCACTGTGTTCCTGTGCTTCAGCAGAGACCTTGGCAACATTTCAACTTGTAAACACTAAAATCAGACCCTTGGCATTAACCAGCACATCTTAAACATTGCCTGCACTCTGCACAGGTGAAGGCAGGGGTTCTCCCAGGGAAAGTTTCTCTGGCTCTTCTAAACCATCCAGCAGCCTGTCAGGGATGAAGAGGTGATTCAGCTGGGCTCCAGCAAGCAGAGGGAAGCAGCTGGATGTTCACAGGACAGGTTCAGCCTGCTGGGAGGAAAGGTGCATGCACAACCAGAGCGTACCTGCTGTAGGTTGGGGCTGCCATCACATTCTCTGCTTGCTTTAGCCTTTTCTACCACAGAGGCCACAATTCAGACCTTCCATCACTTCTGATCAGTGATGAGTCTCTCTCCCTTCCTGGCAGATTATGTGGGTAGCCAGGTACCCAAGACAACCTCCCACCATCCATTAAAGATCACTGCCTCCCTGCTACTGCTCCAGGGTTCCCATTAACAAACAGAAGGCAAACCAGGATGCACCAAATGAAATGCTTAAGTGCAGGAGTACCTCCTGAAGAGGGGGCAGACACTCTGCTGACTGTGCTTCTGCAGCCATGGGCACGGTGTGAGATCCTACAGAGAGGGACAGGACAGGATGCAGAGCTGTTCAGCAGAAGTAGGCCAGGCTGCAGGTATTATGGGACTAGAAGGATGCTAAACTGGAGCTTGCAGCTTGTCAGAACAATTGGGTTATTTTATGCCAAGCCTATCAGGCTTGCTTTGTAGCCAAGGCAGAGGGAAGCTGTGCTGTATGGATTTGCAATAGTTCTGCAAGGAAAAGCCAAGTCTGAGGCAAGTTACAGTGGGTGTCACAGGGATGGCAACTGCTGCAAGCCTTCCTCTTCCTCGGTGGCTGAAGCAGAGCAGGTGAGGAAGTACTGTGGGGCACGGTGAAGTTCAGCAGCAGCAGGTGACATGGGGAGCACTGGCCAAAGGGGACACTGCCTCATGTGTCTGAGATGGAGCAGCAGAGCAAGCGCAGGGCGCTCAGTGCCCTGGGAAAGGGCAGGCAGGCTGTCCTGGACAGCCCAGCCCTGTCTGTGCAGGGACCTGTCAGTACAGCAGGTTTCTGCAGAAGGCAGATGAGTTACCCAGGCACAGCAGTGCTTTCAGTGTGACACAGCCTGGCCCTGTCTCTGCAGCCACTCTACTCCTCTCTGCAGGGGAATTTCTGGCCGTTCCCACAGTCTCCAGGGATGAGCCAGTTCTTCCCAGCCATCCACAGGCCAGATGAATGGCTGGGAAGGGGGAGGACTCAGAAGCCCTTTGAGCAGAGCTCAGAGCACTCTGAAATGAGGATGTTTTCCAAGGCTGAGGGGGAGACCAAAGGAAGCCAAGCCCCCGGCTCACAAAAGCTGTAAGAGAACAGGGCTGGGAGTGGTGCTCACAGGGCAGACCGGGCCGGGGCTTGCTGCGCCTCTGAGGCCTGGACACAGGGCAGGGGGAAGGACGGGCCGCTGTGCTGAAGGCAGGCACTGATGCTCGGGCAGGGAGCCCTTCCTACATCCCCTCGGCTTCACGGCAGCTCTGTCCTTGAGTCCTCGTGCCGCTGCTCGTCTCCGAGGCAGGCGCCGGGAATCCGACCGCTGCTGCCGGCGCAACAGCTCCAGAGCAGCCCAGGAGAGGGCAGGATTCATCCCCAGCTGGAAGGAGGATGCTCGGTGGAGGCTCCTGGTCCCGTGCATATCCAAACGCCTCAGGAACCTGGGTTAATTTCACCAGAAACGGGGTCTGCGAAGGGCTGGGGATGAAAGGAAGGCTGCGCCTGCCGTCCTGCTGGGGGTGGGGGCGCGCAGGGATGCTCACCGGGTTCCTGTCGAAACTCCCTTTCCCAGGACGTGTGCTGGGGGGATGAGCACAGATCCAGACCCGCAGCACCCGGAGGCCGTGGCTGTGCTTGCAGGAGTGCTGGCTTGGCTCAAGGGCATCTTTTGCCGAGCCGCAGTTCACGTGGAAGAGGCTGCAACGACTCACCCTGTGCTGAGCATCACCCAGAGCTGCACCCTGGCTGACAGGAGGGACTTGGGCTGTGGTTCAGTCTCCAAACCCACCTGGCCAGCTCAGAGAACCACTAATGGCTAGGAACTGGACCCTGTAGAATAGAACACCAAAAGGGAAAGGGGAAGGATTCCTGGCCAGCAGCACACAGGAGCTAGCACCCAGTGATTAGAGGTAACCCAGGGTCCCTCAGAAACAAGAGGAGTCCTGGCTTTGACACCAGGCTACTGACTGGGGGAACTGGCCAAAAGGGCACCAATAGCACAGGAACAGCTGAGGGGTGACAAATACCTGTGCTGCTGTGTTTGGTGCTCTGCAGCCACAGGCCTGGCTGTGCAGACACAAGAGTCACCCTGGGTTAACAGCCGAGGTCCCTGGGCTCACCCTGCCAGGTGGCATCACACCAGGTGCCAGCATAGAGACATCACCCTGTCCCTCACCTTGCCATTTATCAGTGTTCATAGCTGGGTCTGGCATTACAAACTCCCCAGCTACAGCTAACCAGGGCCTGATCTGAGCCACCCTGCACTGGGTTTGATATACCTCAGTTTACAGAAGCCCTGCAGATCCAGGAGCCCTTCAACAGAGCCACATCACCAGGATGCAGAGACATGTTTGCACCTCATTTGAGAGAGCCCCTTGCTCTGAAGCACTGACAAATCAATGGGCACACCCAACCATAAGATAAACAGACCATAACACACAGAGAGGAGGTACCTGGGAGACTAGGTGACATCCACACCTTCAGGGCTAGAGGGCCAAGCAGCCCAGGCTCTGGAAAGCTTGGTTTTGCAGAGATGCAGGTAAGTGTAATCACCCTGAGATGCTGTGGTGGGTCAGCCCCAAACAGTGGCTGAGCACCACACACCCCTCACTCACTCCAGGGTGGGGGAGGAAGAGACAGACAGAGCCTCCATGGGTTGGGATAAGGGCAGTTTGCTGACAAAATCACAGTGAAAGTAGAACAATAACAGCCAGTTACACTCACACCCAGGGATAGCACAGAGTGACTTACCCACCTGATGAGTAGAGTGCTGCACAATGCAGGGACCAACTGACCCAGTGCCCCAGCCACACTGAGACTGCTCTGGGAGCACCAAACCCCTGCCCCTCCCAGCCAGCCCCTTTTATGGGCAGTGATGTCAGGGGGTGTGGAAACAGCCCAGGCTGACTCAGCTCACCTGGGATAACTCAGCTCACCTGTGCTGGGTGCTTGGGGAGGTTGACTCTGGCCTGGCCAGAACCAGGACAGATGCCAAGCAGCAATCACTCCAGCATCTCTCCTGTTCAGGGTGCAAAGCCCTTCCACAGGCTGCACACCCTGCTTCTCCCTGTGCCTGTGGCAGCAGCCGCCCAGCCGGGTGACGCACAGGCTGCTCTCTGGGCGTGGGAAGCCCTTAGCAAACTTGCCTGGGCTCTGAAACTTCCCCCCTCGGTTTTTATTAATTCTCCCTTTGCAATAATCCTCAATATGTTTCTCTTGCATTCAATGAGCAAGAGGGGAGCACTGCCTCAGTTAATTTAACTCCCACAAATTCCCATCACTGCTGGGGAGAGATTGTGCTTCCTAGCAGATAAAGCAGCTTCTTTGTATTTCAAAAGGTTAGAGATTAGATCTGGTTACTGTTATACTTTTATTAAAATTCCTATTTGCCTTTTTTTTTTTCTTTTTTTTTTCTCTTTTTTCCCCCATTGATACAGTTACAGCAAAGGCAGTCAGAAAATGTTCTGTTCAGATGGGTCCTTGAACACCAAAATATCCCCTGGCTGGGTGCTCACACACGTGTGGGGAGCAGGAGCCCTGCTTCCCTGTCCTGCAGATGGGCAGGGAGATGCAGGTCCCCCTCCCTGCATCCTGCTGCTGGGTGTGGAGAAGAGTCCCCCTGGGGAGCAGACGCAGCACTGGAGCCAAGAGGAGGTTAGGTACTGACTGCCAGTCCATGGGAGACTGAGAGGAAGCAGCAGCTTCAAGTCCCTGCTCCTAGGGCTGCATCCTGATCCCTTCACTGAGTGCATCCCAATCACTGCATCCCAATCACTTCACCAAGTGCATCCCAACCACTGCATCCCAGTCACTGCATCCCAGTCACTGCATCCTGCTCCTTTTGCTGATGAGCACCAGCACACCGAAGTCCCAGAGCATCCTCATCGGGCAGAGGGAGTGTGGGTCTGGCTCCAGAGCTGGTGGGTGGCTGGGAATTCGCTCACTTTGCTGGAGGGAGAAGCCTTTAAAAATGCAGAAGCCTGGGTGAGGCAGCAGATGCCACAGATGCTGCACTCCTCCAGCTCTGGCCCAGGCTGGCTCTTCCCAGAGCCTGGCAGACTGTTCTCCCAGTGGCTTCACTGGAGGAGAGACTCCACCATCCTTCACATGGGCTGTTTAACTCCTGCCTGGGCAGCACAGAGATGCTACCTTCAGGTTCATGGTGGGGGGAGTGGGTGTGGGGTGACTGGGAGCCACCTGGTAGCCAGTAGCTTGTGTGTCTCTTCATGGCTGTTAATTTTAGTAGGGTGTCAGCAGCCTCAGCACGACAGGGACTCTGAGACTACAGGAGAAGTGTCCAGGAGAATCTCCTACACCACTCCACAGTGAGACAGTGTGCAGCCTGCTCTGCCTCTCCCCCTTGCCTGGTGAGGCAGCATCCAGGCAGTGGGGCTGGGGGAATCTGCCTCTGCCTGAACTGCTTGGGGGTTGGATGATCTCCTGAGGTCCCTCCCAACCCCTGCAGTTCTGTGGTTCCTTTCCCTCTGTCCCCAGATGGAGCTCTGGATCACATCTGGGTATCCTCACTCCACTGGGATGTTTTGAACTGCAGAGGCCAGGTCTGGGGTTCCCATTTTACAGGTGTCACAAGCCAATAAAGGTGTTTATTAGGAACATTTTCAAGCCACATTTGGGCTTCTTCTTCACAAGCCACCCTGTGAAACGTTCGTACAGCAGTGAGAGTGTGCAGCCCTTAAGCATCAGCTTTGCAAGCTGGGGTCTTTTCCAGCCTGGGCCAGGGGGCTGAGGAAACCTGTTCACACCATCAGCTTCTGCGGAGACCCTTTGATGGGCCGAGGGTCTGCAAGGGGCTGGCAAGCTGCCACGAGCCCTTGAGCACATCAGAGGGGACAGCACTGCTTTGTGCCTTCCCAGGTGGTCCCATTGCACACACAGAGGGGGGACACAGGTCCGGGGTGCAGGTGGGGAGGGGGCAGTTGTGGAGAGGCGCCCAGGTGCCCCCCAGCCCTCTCCACTTCAGTTTCAGCTCAGGGGATCTGGGGTCAGTCCCCAAATCCTCCTGCTTCCACCCTCCCTCGTTGCCCTGCACCCCTCTCTGGCAGCTGCTGCTGATTGAATGCCAGACTTGCAGATAGCAAGAGGTTTCTAGGTGCTCACATCCCTCACACCACCGTAATTAAGTTCTTCTGATGAGAATTTCCTTAGGCTGTTGGTTCTCCTTAATGAGACCAGACGAGGGGATAAGGGGAACAGGCCATTAGGCACGATGCTCTGAGAGAGATCTTGGAGCACCTTCCCACCTCGGGCTCCAGGGCTCTCCTCTGACAAGCCCCACATCACTCAGTGGATCAGCTAGAAGTCTTGTTCATCCCAAGGCTTGGCCACTTGTTCCCAGTTGCAGCAATAAAAGCTGTGAGCTCTGCTGACAAATCTCCTTTTTTCCTGGAAAAGCAGCAAAACTCATCCCAGGCTGACGGGAGGTGACGGCTGATGGACACTGCCCGCTCCTCGTGTTCCCAGCAGGCAGAGCAAGGCTGTCAGTAGATGTTACTGAACACAAGAGCCACTGGTGTCAGTCTGAACTGTGATGGAGTGAGCAGCCTCCTTGTTGAGATCCCACCTGGTCAGAGATCTCCTGCACGGCTCCCAGCTCCCAGGGCTTCCCCATGGCACCAGCCAGTCACACGCTGCTTCCTCTGGATGTTCAAGTCGGTGCCACCTGAATGCCTTGTAGGATGGTCATGGGGAAAGTCCTCTCCTGCCTGGGGCACGAGGTGGCTCTGGGACAGCAAGGGCCAAGGCAGCTCTTGCTGTGCTGGCCAGAGGCGGTCGCAGCCTGTCCTGTCCTGCACCCATCCCCATTAGTGCTGGCTCTCAGGGTCCATCCCCCACAGCTCCCCACACTCTCCCTACCCACACCACCCCTGCAAACCCTGCACGGTTTGAAGGCCTCAATATTTATACATTAATTAGCCCTTGTGGTTATTATTTACTTATCAGTTCTTTATCAGAGAGCTCCCCTTCCCACACACAGACCTGTCCCCTGGCTTTTGCTTTGTTCTGTGAGGAGATTCCATCGGTGTGTTTGTTCCCTTGTTTACAGACACCTTGTAATCCTCCCTGCTTCTCCTGAGTGTGTAATGAAGGTATTTACCCTGAATTGTTTGCTGGGATTTTTCTCTACGGTTGAGGGAGAAGAAGAGTCAGGAGCACACTACTTCACCCCAATGTTTTATATTAATTGGTATTTTATATCAAGTGGGGCAGACTTAGTTGGCCTAACTAGCTGATACACCTCAGTCAGTGGCGTTTCTTGGAGGACAGAAGCTGATGGATTTCGTTTCAGAATCCGTTGGGGATGCTTTGTGCTTGTAAGAAACCCTCATGGTCAGGGACAGCCCCCACTGGCCCCACAGAGATGCAGATCAACCATCACACCCCTCCAAGGCCCTGGATGGTAAATGCCCAAGGGCTCTTTGCCATAGTCCAGCCAGGGTGTACTCACAGCACTGGGAAACACCTGGAGAAGTTGTGCCACCACATCTGGGGGTGGATGGCGGCTGGAAGGGGCACAGGTTCCACATGTGAGGCCGATGGTGGGACAGCTCTGCTCGTCATGTCTCTCAAGCCAATGGCTGTGTCTGCACTGGAGCTCAGTGCAGCTGCAGAAACAGCCACTGATGCTTCCCCAGTGGGACCTGCACTGTCCTCACCCCTGGAGATCTGAGGCCCCATCGTGGGGGTCACCCAGAGCCCCTGGCAGGAGGGGTGATGGGCTCCATCCCATGCTCAGGGGGAAGCCGTGTGTCTGCCCGGTCTCTGGAGCTCTGCCTCCACCTCCCCCATGGGCCAGTTCCCCTCTCAGCTCTACCTGCATGGGCTGATGGGACTGGACACCGAGCTGCTGGGCACCATTCCTGGGTGGCATCCAGCCTCGCTGGGGGACAGCAGCTCTGTCCTGCAGCTCTGGCACCGTTACTGTCCCCAGGTGATGCTGCTGAATCACAGTGCAGGAGTCCTCAACAACTCCTGGGAAGCATGGCAGAAGCTGAACCATGTGCAGGGAAAGAAGCATCACCCCCTGGACACTTGGGCTCGGAAGCAAAGTTAAACCAGTCCCCTGGACCACGGCGTCCAGCAGCAAGGGAGCTGTGGGCTCCTCCTGAGCACAGAGCAGGGGAGCTGCACTGTCCCCTCGGCACACGTGGCTCCCCAGCCATCGCCTGACACGCTCCATACCAGTGCCACCACGGGCTTTTGAATAACAAGCATCTTCAGCCAAATGGTAAACCATTCAGAGGCCACCCACGAGCAAAAAGGAGGATTACATTTGTTGATGAGTAAATGCTTGTGCTAAGAATAGCTCCTTCCAGCTTCGCTGCTCACCTACCTTATCCTGCTCCAATTACCTAACTCAATTTACTCCAGCTGTTCCTCCATATCTCTATGATCTATTTTCTACCTCCTTCTGGTTCCTCTTTGATTTCACTGTATATTTTAACATACCAGATTCGTTTCTCTCTGAGAGTGCCTCTCCTCACAGGAAGGCTGCACACAGCATCACTGTATTCATGCTACTCCCATTTCCACTCCGCGCTCAGCTCGGCTTTGTGGCACAGGCAGATGCTGGCAGCACGCTGGCTGTGTGTGCAGTGTGCTTAGCTTCCTGAATTAGACGTTTTGTCCTGACCCATTCCCACGTACAGGTTTCAGGAGGGGAGCTACAGTCTGAACTCCTGAGATAGGCCCTCTCTGGAAGCCAGGCTCAGCCATCACCTCCCAGAGCTCCTCTCCCAGTCCTGAGCACAGCAGCTCTCGGCTCAGCTGTGGCTCCTGCTGTGGCTCTCGGTGCCAGGGCTGCTCCCACGGTGTGCTTCTCTCATTTCCTGTTTTGATAGGGAAAGAAAAATGGTGATGTGGACAAACTTTGGTGCAGCCGGAGCCAAAACCAGCCACCCAGCTCCATGTATTACACCCAGAATGGATCTCCATCTTCTCACCCAGTTCTTGCCACTGTCAAGCTCGGGAGCAGGAGAAAATAAAGCAAACCAGACACCAAACCAAAAGCTTTCCTCCTCTCTCTGTTGTTGCTCAGAAGAAGGGTCCAAGGCACCTCGGTGAGGGGCTGCAGCATGACCCGCAGGTAGAAGGCCCCCAGCACACTCACAGTGGAGGGCAGCAGAGCAGGAGGGGACATCCTCACTACCTGGAGGCCTTGGGAATATCTTGGCCTGGTTGCTTTTCCCTGGCCCTGATGCTTTGCAGGATCTGGGGGCACAGGAGCAGCGCTTGGGACTGGTGCAGGAGCCTGGAGTGGGGAACCTGCCTTCAGATTCAGGGAGCTGGGTCTGTGGGAGAGCTGGGAGCTGGCTTTGTCAGGACAGGAACACTGACCTCAGCTGCCCCCTTCCCTGAGCACCAGCTCAGGACAGCTTCGTGGGGGAGGTGTGAGCTGCTCTCCAAGGTGTCACCCCCTTCTCTCCGGGTGTAGAGGCAGCTCAGTGTCCCTGTGCAGAGCTGTGGTCACTGGCAGTGCCACCGGCTCCCCACACACACCCAGGGGAACCTCCTGCACCCCTCCTGCAGCTTGCTGAGGGTTCAGCTCGTGCCGGTGGAGCTCTGGCTGACGCAGGTTTCCAGGACTGCCCTGATGGGTGAGGGAGAGACAGTTTCATCCCCAGCCTGCTGTCTGTTGGTGTACCCGTGCCTGGCAGGCGTGGCAGGGCAGAGGTGCCTGGGTAATTTAGGCTGGGCATAGCTCTCAGGCCTCCAAAGCTGGGAGCCAGGGATGCCCCCCTGTGCCCAGTGCGCACGGGTGGGTAATCAGAGGATGCTACACAGGGTTCGGGTGAAGCCCTTCTGATCTTGAGCCTCCCTCGTCTCTTCTCCCACCTCTCCTGCCCCCTCCAGTGACCTGGCCCGTCCTCCCTCCCCCCGAGCTGCACTGTGAGCCAGGGGCTGCCCCAGGCACGGCCGCGGCACCGTTCCCCGGGGCCCAGCGGGGTCTCCGGTAGCCCCGGCCGTGCGGAGCCTCCCCGCGGGAGCCAGCAGCCCCGAGATGCGCCTTAAGCCGGAGAAAGAGGAGCAGGGGCAGCGCTGGCACCGCGGGGCAGCTGGGGGAGGGATGGAGCCGGGGCCGGGAGCCGGGCGGGAGGGCAGCGGGGCGGGGAGCGCTGAGAGCGGGGGAAGGGGGGGGAGCGGGGGGGCAGCGCGGCGGCTGCGGCAGCGCCCGGAGCAGGAAGCGGCGTGAACCGCCAGGGGGCAGAGACACACCGGGACAGCCCGCGGGCCGGGCCGGGCCGGGCCGGACCGGACTGGACTGGGCTGGGCCCGACCGGACAGCACGGCATGGACCGGCACGGATCGGCATGGACCGGCGTGGACCGGACCGGACCGGGCCAGCACGGCACGGCACTGACCGGATCCACCGTCACGGACCGGGCCGGACCGGCACATCACGGAGCCCGCCATGGCACGGCACGGACAGGCACAGCCCTGCCCGGCCGGGACGGGACCCTCCGGCCCCGCCCGGCACAGCCCCTGCCCGCCCCCAGCCCGCAGCGTCTGCACCCGATGGGGCGCCGGCCGGGCACGCGGTCCCAAAGTGGGGACACTGGGGACAGCGGGGGGCCCCGCGCAGCACCCGCGCGCTCAGCCTCTCGGTGCCCGTGTCCTCCCGGCTGCTCTTCGGAGCCGCCTGCTCCCCCTGGGCGCAGCCGAGCCCCAGCACCCAGGGGCCGCTCCAGCCACAGTATCCAGCTGCCGTGGGGATGGGGAGATGAGGCCTGCTCAGACACCTCCTCACAGCCTCTGCGATGGGTGCTGCAGGTTCCCAGCGCACCCTGAATGCCGAGCATCCCCTCCTCAGTTGCTCCCCACAGCCATGGGGCGTCCCCGCCGTGCCGGTGCTCCCCGGAGTGAGGAGCTGCCCGGAGCCGCACGGGGCAGCAGACCTGGGCAGGAAAGACCATCCCTCATGCCAGCAGCTTTGGCATGTCAAGGACTTCACTTCCCTGCTCTGTGAGGCTTTAGCCAACAAGTCCCACTGGTATCCAAAGCTGACAGAGACTCTGGGACCCACTCCCCAGACTTCAGCCAGGCTGAGGGTGTTCAGCCCCCAGTTCCACCATCTTCCCACACTCCAGAGCATGCCCCATCACAGTGTACTTGAATAAGGCTCCTCAGCCTCCTCATGGAGATTCTCCACCACAAATCCATAAATACTTACTCCTCCAAGGGCATCTGCTCTACCCTACAGCTCAGCTCCCTGGGCAGTGCTCCTTCAAGGAAGAGGCAACAGCTCTTCCTCAGCAAGGGATGTCTGGACTGATGTTCTTGCCAAAAGCCAGAGAAATGGGAATTTTCTGATGGAAACCTGGTTATCTGGGACAATCCTATCCAACTCTGCAGGCAGGAAACATTGCCTGCTGCGAAATTGGCAGGTCCCTGTCAAGCAGCCAAGGGATTACTGCTTCCCTTCCTGCTAAAGCTCTCTAGTGTTTTGTCCTCTCCATCCCTCCTATCTCGTGCCTCACACACTCTCTGCCTTTCATCTCCTGGTGACAGCGTGATCCAGGTGCCTTGGACACACTCTAGTCTCAGCGGGACAGCAGGATGGGAAGGGCTGACGCTGGGCACTGGTCCCACCACAGCAAGGGTTTCCTTGTCTGCTTTGGGCAGTCCTTCTGTTCACTGCACCCAGAGAGACAAACTCCCCAGCCTGGAGAGTGACTTCTGTCCTTAAAGCCCCCTCTCCCCTCAATGAACAGCCCTGTGACGCGTCAGGGGACAGCAGAAGTGACCAGCTCGACACAGGCTGCTTGTGAGGCTGAAAGGAAACACAGCCCATGTGTGATTTCTGTGTGAGGTTATTGATCAATGAGGACTGTAACGTGTCCTCTGTGTGCTGAGCACTCAGAAGGGTCTGTGGAGGTGAAATCCACAGCCCTGCACAACTGGAAGACTATGTGAGTACACGGTCCTGCCAAAACTGAGCAGTGTGACCATCTGAAACCATTCCTCTGGGGCAGAAACTGCTCCCCTGCCCCTCAGAAGGGGACATACCTGGCTTGAAATTCCTCAGCAGCCAAATCTGAGGACGTTGGTAAGGACCAGCCAGCTTCACAACAAGCAGAATTGTCCCATGTGAACTCACCTGGGTGATGGAGAGAGCAGTCCCCAGCTCCCATCTGGGGGTGGTGGTGGTGGCATCATTCAGAAAGGGCCAGGGGAGCCTGGAGTTTCCAGAGACAACCCAGCACCCAAGATTTGGGGATAATGAATTGACTCATCTTCAAAAAAAGATTGCTTGCTTGTAGTTTCCCTCTCACGGGTTGTCCCACCGACAGCACAACCCTCCACACCCCAGCACCACCCCACCCACTGCTTTCCATCCACGAAGGGAAGTCTGCATGGTCTCTGTGGGCATGCCAAGGAATCCCAGCCTGCTGGCAATCCAGCCTCCGGTCAACACTGGATTTCTGCTTGGTAGATCCTTTTTAAAGCCTCCCACTCCAAAGAATCACTTCCCAAACTTTAAAGACAACAAAGTGACATTAAAACACACCCTGGGAAAGGGAATAAAGGTCACTGTTGTTTGAGAGGCACTACTCTCTGTTTTGTTTAACTCTTAAAGGCTCATCCAGAAATACACAGAAGGAATCTGGGTTTGAAAGAGCTGCTTTGGCAACAGGAGGGCTCAGTGTAAAATCCATCAGCTGTGCAGAATTTAACCCGTTCCTGGCTGGGGTGGCCCATGCTTTGCCAAAGTGTCCACCCAGAGATTCACCCAGTTCTCCTAGCCTGGCCAGGCACCAAGGATGCTGTTGGATAGAACATCTCATCATCACAGGGAAGGACAGAGATCTTTCTGGAAGGAGATCAGAAGCTTGTTCTGTGTCACATTGGGACGAGAAGTATCTGTTTGAGAGTAACTCATGAAGGAAATTGCCTGGGTTTTAGATTCTAGCTTGCTGGGGTTTTTCCTTTTTGGCTTCTTTGGTTTCAGTGCCACTTTTCTAAAGCTTGTGTTGTATTTTAGTGAAACAGGAATGGCTGCTGTCATTTTAGGCCCTGTGGGTATTCAGCAATAGCAGAGAGCCTCCAGTCATCACTTGAGGAGGGCACTGGTCCTCCTGCCCTGTCAGTGTCACATCTGCTTGCCCTCTGTGGGTGTCCCAGACAGCCATGGGCGTCATCACATGTGATGGTGACTGAATCCCTCCCCAGACAGCCAGGCAGAGCATTTCCTAATCATCAAATGCCTTTCCAGCAAAATGAGACCCGTTTCAGGCTTTGCCTCAGTTCTGGTGGGTCACAAATGTGACAGACAGTGTCTGGCCACGGCTCTTCATGATGAACACGTGAAGGAAGCTGCCTGGGGCAAAGGACACCTTCCTTCCCACAGACCCAACTTCCCAGCCTTGGCTTGCTTTCAGCACAGCTTCCTGCCTGTATCTGCATCCCAAAGAGTCAGAGGATGAGGCTCCTTGCATCTGGCCGTCCCACCACAAGGCTCACTGATCCAGCAGCACCTTCTTTCCCTTGTCCTTGCTCTTGAATGATGAAGAGTTTTTCCAGAGAGCTGTCACCTTGATGACAGAGGAGGCACAGTGGGTATTTTATAGGATGGGGTTACAGGGCCTCTTCTGAAGAGGATCCAGCTGTGGGGAGCAACCCACCAGCTTTAGTTCCTTCAGATGCAAGGAGACAACTGCTCTTAAAAGTCCAATTCTGGGTTGTGACCCTTCCCTGGCACCCTGAGACAACAGTGAGTCACCCTCAGGCTCGTCCAATGTCTTTGTTATATGCTTGTGTGTTAAGCACTGTTCCTATATACACCTCTCCCTATCTGGGACCAGAATTTTCCCTCCCATGAGCCAGGGATGTGTCTGTAGTTAAGTGTCAGGAGTCTTTCCACCAGCTTCTGTTTACTTCCAAACAGGAGATAGCCCTCTCTTGCTTACCCATGGGCATCAGCCTATCTAAAGATCGCTGGAGGAATTCAACTGCTCCTTAGGAAGAGCAAAAAGCCTGGATGCCTGGCTCCCCCCAGCCACAGGACACGAATCAGAGCAGAGAGGTGAGATACACAGGGATAAGTGTGTCCAAATCACCCCCTCATCAATGAAAGCAGCACCAGAGATGGAAGTTCAGTGCAAGCACTGGATCGCAGCCACTGGGCTGTGTAAGCATCTTGACAGCTAGATGGATGGACCAGAAAGAAACTTCTGGGAACTGATCTGTGATATGAGAAAATATAAGCACAACTGCCTTTTATCTCTGTGAATCAGTGCCTGGATCGCATGGCTTCCTGCCTAGGGCTTGGAGGACAGAAGGTGTGTGTTTTATTCATCCTTTATCCTAAAATCTGTCTGGTGTAAGAGGTGATTTCCAGGTCACTGGCACAAAAACTGCTATAGCACCACAGCCCCAGTGATGCTCAGCCTTGCACGGGCTCTGGGAACAGACCTTCTCTTCTGGGGAGCAAAACGGGGCAGCACTTGGGGTGGTGTGGGCCTGCTATGGGGCTCTGAGGGACAGGCCTGGGATGTACCCAGGCAGATGCACACACCAGGGCTTTGTAGAGCTGCCCCTGAAGGGAGAAGAGGGAAAAGAAGCTGTCCATGCACAGCTCTGGGGAGGTGCAGACCTCCTCATGCCTATGCAGGCCACGTGGGGAGCTAGGATGGGGCTGGAGCTGCCTCTGGGTAAAATGTCCAGTAACTGACGATGTCTTGTGTGTCCATTAAATGTATAAGAACCACACAGGATTTCTTCCTGGGTATCTGGGGGATGTCTGGTAGCTGCCTGCTCACACATCCCCTGGACTTCATACCCAGGAGCCTGGGGTAGAACCTCATGATCCACAGAACCCTCCCCAAGGGTTCTGTGGAGACCTGCTCACTGCAGAGGATGGCTGCCACCAAGACAGGAGGAGATGCAGCAGTGCCATGTGCTACACCCATCCCACACCTCAGACTGGTCCCAGCACAGGTCTCTGGCTCAGAGGGGTGAGAGATGTCTCAAACCAGGTCCTTACTGCAAACAGCATCTCTTTGTTCCCATGCCAGACTGCCCAGGCTTTTGTACTCTGTGTCCTGTCAGTGTTCCTCAGGACTCATCTGCCGAATGATTAAGCAGCCTTTTACCTCCCCATTTCCACAATGAGTCTTTCTTTCTCCCTCCCTCCCTTCAGGACAGGTCTTTAGCTAAAGGTTGCTGGAAATGCCTGTTTATTTTCATTAGTGGTGCTGGCCCCACTGCCCATCATCCCTGGAGAGCTGCTTTTATCACTTTATTATGAGGGCTGTCAAAATTATTCCATCAAGAAAAGAAAAATGGGATTTTCAGCTGCTTTTTTTTTAACAGGTACTGTCTGTTTTCTGAGAGAAAGAACATAAAGAAAACTCAAAGAAGCTTTCTTCTCACCCAACAATAAAAAAATACATCTGAGCAATATAAAAATACATGGCTGGATTCCTGCTAAATTGCCAAACCATAAACATCTGTAGTTTCCACTGGGGTAGGGGACTGAAAAAAACATGTCCAAGGGCTGAGACCTTGCCCCAAGCAGCTCATCCCACAACTCTCTGTGTAGGGAGGTATTTTGCAGGAGAATGGCAGCAATCACAAAGGCTGGTCCTAGCAAAAGCATGTTCCAGTGCTTGTGGAGAGGGAAAACATGAGGCAGAGCGAGATGGGAAGGAAGGGGGAGTATGTAGGGTAGGAAATTCGGGTAGTCAGCACAGTTTGCAGCTGTTGGCCCTAGAGCAGAGAAGATAAGCAGAGAGCCCTTACCTTCTGACAGATCACAGGGCATGATGCAGGAGAGAGGGTCACTTCCCTCCAAGAACTGGCAGGAGATGGCTGGCAGCATTGCTTTGCCTTTTCTGGTTCTCATGTGCAGGAACACATTGCTCATCAGCCACATTGTCCCCAGGAAAGGGACTGAACATCACCAAGCCAGCACACACAGGACCAGCCACCCTGTAACAGCCACTCCAGCTTGGGAAGACACCTGTACAGGCTGGTTGAGGCAGGTACAAGGAGCACTTGCCTTGTTTCAACCTGAAAAGACATCAGGCCCCCACATTCCAAGCTCATTTGCATATGCATGGGATCCAAAGTGCCCTGGGTTAATGAAAGGGCAGCAGAGTGATAAATTCTGGGACACCCAGGGGACCTCCTGCACCTTCCCTCTTCAGGAGAGCAGTTCTCTGCAAGAGGCCACCAAAAGGGCCTCACCTCTGGTGGCAGCAAATAAAGAGCTGTCATCAGGCATTTGAGTGATGGAAGTGGCAGCACTTCCCACCCAGGTGTCAGTGTGAGACCTCAGCTCAGCTGCTGGGGCATCGCTGAGGACTGAGCGGCACTGATGGAGGGCAGATCCTTGACTTGGGCTGCTCCAAACATGCACTTCTTCTACCTCCCAGCCATCTGACCTGCTAGCTGCAGTTCACCCTGGAGCCTGGTACCATTTACTGCTGGCAGAGATGTGAGCTTTTGTTTATTGAAAATAAAAACACACATGTTGCTGAAAATGCTTTGCAGAGGTGGCACGAGGGCCAGGCTGGGGAGGAGCAGGATGCTTCAGCTCTCCTTGATAAATCACTCTCACGGTGCTTCCAGCACCTCTCTCTGCAACAACCACTCAGTAACACATAGGCACTGTGGTTCTCATTACTGGGAAGGAAGAGGCATTTCAGAGGACCACAGCTCTCAGGGGTTCCCTTCCTGGGCTCCTCTGACACAAATTATTACAAACATTTTTCAGCAGCTCCATGGCTTGGGCACCCTTCAGCAGCTTCACTGCAAACAAAACCTTAGGCACACTTGGAAAAAGAAGTTTAAAAAAAAAGGGGGGGGGGAAGGGAAATTAGAACCATGGAACTGTAATAACTTTCCATTATGCAAATTTGATTTAATCAGAGATGAAGCTGAAGTGCAATAAAAACATACTTTCATTAAGTTTATGACTTTCAGACTCTGTAATACCCCAGAAATGTCAATTATAAGGTTACCATAGTGATCCATGGTTACAACTTCGAAGTCATCTGTTCCCTTTCCAGCAAGTGCACACTGGTGCTGGGCCAGGACCTTGTTTCCCAGCTCCTTAAACTAGTAACAGCTTGTGACCCAAATGGCAAGTGATTTTAGTAGCATAGGTGGCTGTGAAACTTTAAGACCTGTTCAAATCATGTGTGCCCGAGATGTTGGAGGGAGGTGATCCTCCTCCTCTACTCTGCCCTGCTCAGGCCCCACCTGGAGTGTTGTGTCCAGTGCTGGGCTCCCTGGGATAAAAAAGGACAGGGATCTCCTGGGGAGAGTCCAGAGGAGGGACAGGGAGATGCTGAAGGGCCTGGAGCATCTCCCCTGTGAGGAAAGGCTGAGGGAGCTGGGGCTATTCAGCCTGGAGAGAAGAAGCCTGAGAGGGGATCTGATCAATGGTTTTCAATAACTCAGGTGTGGGACACAGGGGAAATGGCCAGCCTCTTCTCAGTGTCTGTGGGGACTGGACAAGGGGTGATGGCCTCAAGTTGGAGCTGTCAGGCAGATGAGGTGTGCTGTGGTGCCTGCCCTTTGTCCCTCCCTGTCCCAAATCCACACTGTTGCTCAGTGCCCAGTATCCCTATGCAGCAGACTGAAGATTCAAAAGTGATGTGTTTGCAAAAACCCCTGCCCTGGGGAGGAAATGAAGTGACACCTTCATGTAACACACGTGGCACAGCTACTGATTATTGTGGCCTGTTGATAGATGCCTTAAGCCAAGTGAAACACTGGTCTTAACCCAAAAGGAAGGCATTTTATCATCTTTTTAAAGCTGGTGATTTGAAAGTTTATAGCAACCTCATACAGCTTTACTTGCAGTTTCTAATTGCCTCTGAACAAACACTTCTGTTAAAATGCCAGCACAGAGAAACTCTCAGTGATCGTTGTTATCACGTCTCCCAGCCCCTGGTAACACATGCATCTGCTTCATGGACATCAGATGCATCTCTTCCATCTAATCTTACTTGGAAGCAAGTCCCTAGTGAAAAGGCAAGGCTTTCTCAGAGACCACGACACCTCTGCTCGTGTCCAGCTCCCAAATTCAAAGAGAAAATACATGGAATGAGCAGGAGCAGGAAGGGGTTGGGCTCAGGGACGCACTTGCAGCTCAGACCTTGGGTAGCTACCAACTGTCCTTGACTGGCAGGTGGTGGGATGAACTGCACCTTCTCATGGTGGAAGGCTGGGTGGTGACTTTGTGTCACCTACAAGGGGAGTGGGCAGACTCTGCTAGGTGGGGGTTTGTCTGGACCTCTTCCACCTGGCTGCTGCTCAGGCCTAGCCTTGCAGACAGGCCCCACCATGCAGGGCAGCAGCCAGACCTGGGACTTCAGGGCAGGTCAGTCAAACCACATCAGCACTTCATGCTACAGAACAGCATTTCATTATACAGTTCAGTAGGACAAAGCGTGCTGCTTTCTATTTGACAGCAGCTCGCCCACTGCATGGAAATTCCAATTTCCAGGCCAGAACATGATCAGGAGTCCAGCTGCAGGCCTGGTGCTGTGAGCAAAGTCTGTGAGGTGGAGTTTCTGCTAATGGAGCAGTAATGGATCCGATTTCCCAGCAGCTAAGGATGCCTCCCTCCAGAGGGAGGGTTAGGAGAGCATCCTCACCCCATGCTTTCAAAACAACAAGATGACGACATTATCCTGCTGTCTCTGACTCAGCGCCTGTCTGTGGAGCTTGCAGAGAACACTATCATGGTGCCAAGTGGGCTTTGGAAAAGGACATCAGTGCACCAAGGACCAGATCCGTTCCTGCCTGGGACTCTTCACCATGAAACTCTGCAGGATTGAGGGATCTGAGCCATTCTGTCCCTTC
This sequence comes from Hypotaenidia okinawae, assembly GCA_027925045.1. Taxonomy (NCBI): domain Eukaryota; kingdom Metazoa; phylum Chordata; class Aves; order Gruiformes; family Rallidae; genus Hypotaenidia; species Hypotaenidia okinawae. Next base: position 4,113,946 of record BSDF01000018.1, read on the forward strand.
CTGTAAGAACCACAACTCAACACCCTCCCTCCTCCTCATTCCCACTTCTCCTGCTCTCGTTGGGGGGTCCCTAGATTCGTTGGAAGGTCAGTTTGTCCACATAATCATCTTCTGCCACGCAACACTGCCCCTTTGACAGGAGCTTGGCCATGAATTGCTGCTGGGACCCTGAGGTTCAGTGGAGGATGCTGCATTTCCCCAGCGTTTGCAAAGGCTATGATTTTGTAGAAACATATACAGTAAGGAAGGCATTGTCTAGTGGATTAGGGCCTTGATATTTCTAATCATACCCTGCCTCAGCCTCTTTGAGTGCTGAGAACCCTATTCACTGGCATTCAGTGGTTTCTCTGGGTGCTATTTCAGATGCAGAATAATTAGCAACGTGCAGGAAAAGCAACAAAGCCATGAATGGTATTTAGTGACAATTATTCCACCAAACCATTTCTTACTATTATAAATGGAGCTTATTAGCACTAAATTGTTTCCATAGGAAGCGGCATCAGCAATATAAAGAATGGCTGCAGGCTGGCTCGGCGGTGCGGGAGTCAGCACAATGGAGCCTTCCTGTCTGCTCCTCGCTGCAGGAGCGTGTGGAGGGAGAAACCCACCCTCCTGCCACGGCCTGGGGAGCTCTGGCTCATTGCTGCCAGGAGAGCTGGTGCTATGCTCCAGCCCTGCATCCTGACGTGGCGATGCAGCTACCTAGACAGGTCTCGCACCACCGGTGTGGGCTGGTTTGTGCTGGTGAATGAAAAGTGGGAGCTGGAATGGCTGCAAGGAGCTCCCTCCCTTTGTTTCATCCCTTTGCTCAAAAGATTTCTCATACAGGAGGTCCTGCTGTCCATACCTGGTAAGGTGCTGTAACGGGCTCCCCAGAGAGGGGGTGGGTGCCCCATCCCTGGGGGTGTTCCAGGCCAGGTTGGCTGGGGCCCTGGGCACCCTTGTGTAGCTCCAGGCCTGGAGGTTGGTGTCCCTGCCTGTGGCAGGGGGTTGGAGCTCTGTGATCCTTGGGGTCCCTTCCAACTCAGACCATTCCATGATTCTATTATCCTTGATATCCAAATGGTAGATCCAGGTATGACACTGCTCCCAATACCTCCAGAAACCATCCCAAAACGTGAAGAAGCAACAGGTGGTGGAAGAAGCAGGGGAGCCACAACTCCTCCAGTGCACGTAACAGCAAGAGGTGGAAGGTTTTTGTCCTTGGAAACAGGCAAGCAGCACTACAGGTCAGGTTTCCTTTAGATACTGCAGAAAGGCTGCGGAGCCCTCTCTCAAAAGTGGTCTACCCATACAGTATGGGATGTCCCTTTGGTCTCTGGGGCCAGCTGTCCCGTCTGTGTCCCCTACAATCCCTGGTGCACGCCCAGCCTGCTCACTGGTGGGGTGATGTGAGGAGCAGAAGAGCCCTTGGCTCTGTGCAAGCCCTGCTCAGCAGGAATGAAAACATCCCTGTGTTATCGATGCTGTTTTCAGCACCAATCCAAAACATAGTCTGTACCATCTACTGCAAGGAAAATCGACTCTATGCCAGCCAAACCCAGCACAGACCCCTTCTCCTGTTGCCCATGCATGCTCCCTTCCCTCCTTAGGCAGTCTAAGCTGGCTGCACAACTCCCCTTAAGTAGGGCTCTGATGTCAGGAAGCTAATTAAGGCACAAGGCAGGAGCAGAGCCATCAGCACAGTCAGCAGGAGAGAACCAACCCTGGCTGCTCCAGCCAGAGGCTTCATCCTTGAGTGGGGCTCGCTCCTCCCTGACTTTTCACGCTCTGCAGGCACAAGGCAGCTGGAAATCCAGGAGCCTCTAGGAGAGATTTAGAGATGCAGCCCACAGAAACAAAGGCATAACAGTTACTTAAGTAAACACATGGTGGAGCGTGACAGCCCCATAGATTTGTGGGAGCGTTCCCTTCCCTCCCGCTTTACGGATGATTTAGTGGATACTTTCCTTCATCTGCTGCTCAGAATTTGTGGGAGATTCCCTCTCCCTCCCCATAAAATACCTCCAACCACCTATAAAATGTAAACCAACATGCCTGCGAGACAGGCCAAGTGTGCATGGCAGAGAGCACATCCGCAGGCAGTAAAGTAAGTACTGATGGCATTGATGCAGGGAGCTCAGGCTCCTTCAGCAGAGGAACATTCATTTCCCCTCGCTGGAAATTTGATTTCCCTGGTTTTTATCTCCAGGACACGATATTAGCACCAAACACTGCAGAGAGCTTTGAGGGCAGGCGGCACACACTGCTGGGTGAATCACTGGGTTTGACTTCTGAAGGTCGGGGATCCTCTCTGGGGTCTGCCCCCTGCTACACGGGATTATTCTTGTCCCTTTTAGTTCTTCCTCTGGAGATGTGCAGCATCTCAGAGTCACAGCTGCTTTGCTGTGATACACTCAGGAATTAGAAGCATTCATGACTGGTGATTTTTAGGCAAATCAGGAGGTGTAAACAAGTGTCCCACACGCGATGGCCACTGCCTGTCTCTGCTAGCCAGCAGCAGCTCATCGTGCCTAAGCAGCATCCTGGAAACTCCCTTCATATGTTACCATTTGCCGTTGCTTCAAGCTTTGTGGACGGCGAAGAAGCTTCTTCTGGAAGGGGCAGAGGGAGTCAGGCCAATTAATAGCACATTTATTATCGTGAGGAGTGAGGATGACTGCGCCTCCGCCGCACGGGAGGGGCTCAGCGGGTGGCCAAGGCTCCCCCAACAATGGAAACCGCTGCATGGAGCAGCAAGGAGATTAATTAGAGCTAAAGATCAGCAGCCAAAGAGACTCAGAGAGTAAATATCACTTCCGAAGGAGGGCAGGGAGGTAACTTTGCACTAATTAACCGCGGCTTCGCTGCAGGAGAAGGAGATGGCTGCCAGCTGCAGCCTCCCCCACGCACTCCGGGCAGAGGCCGCCGAAGGTTAACGGGCACCGAAATGGATCTGAATGGCTCTGCTCGTGCAGGAAAAACACATCATTCACCAGTGAGTTTACTGTTGAGGAAGCACAGCAGAAAGCACTGTGCATCTGTCACACATGCTGTCTGCTTGTGGCTGCGCAGCGCTGCCGTGAATAATGGCCATCAATACTGTAACCAAGTTAGTGTTTACCTCTCCCTCGTTCTGCTCGCTGGCGTGCCCAGAGAAAGTTGTGTTAAGAGTCAAAGATGTCTGCAAACAGGCAGAACACAGAGCTGTGACGGGGTGCTGAGGCTGTGCAGCCTGGCCAGGGTCTCCGTGGCATCTCACATCACTGCCATACCCATTTTTCCCCAGGACCCTGCCTCATTCGGCAGGCAGGAGGCTTTCCCATGAGAAATCTGTGCAGAAGACTGCTTCCAAGCTGGCGCTGGCAAGGATGGCACAGTAAACAGTCCATCTGCACAAAAAACCCACCCACTGCGGTGGCTGCAAGGTTTCCCCCAGGCATTTGGGAGGAGGGGCATTTCTTCCTAGCCCCCCACCACCACCACCTTGCAGCTGCCTGAACCAGGGTAACCTACAATCTGGGGCAAAGCTGTGGAAAAGCTGCGTCCTCCCCTCCTCCCACCCTGCCAGCTGGGAGCAAGCACACAACCTCCTCTTCCTCCCTTCTGCCATCTGCGAGGAGAGTGGGTAGTGTCAGGGACAGCAGAGCCCGCTGCTCCTCAGGGGAAGGGATGCGGGGGGTGACAGCTGGGCAGGCAGGACCGTGTCCTCCCCGGGGAGGATGCAGTGCCACAGTGCCCAAACCAGGCCAGAGAGCAGCCCTGGTGACAGGATCTGGGATCAGCCAAAAGCCCTGTGAGTGCAAGACAAGTCCACAGTGGTAAAGAAGGTCTGGGGTAAAGCCTGGAAGCCAAGTGAGCAGGTTGGGCATCAGTGGGTACCCAGGAACCCAGCCCAGGTGAGGGCCATGGGCAAAGGGACTGAGCTTAAGATGCAGCTCCCAAAGTGAAGCTCAGCCCAGACCTGCTGGCATTGTTGGTTTCAGAAAGGATGAAGATAATTTTTCTAAGGTCCCAGAAAGATCCCAAGGGCCAGAAGATGTTGTGAGTGAGGTGTGATGTATCCCTTTGCCCATGAAGAGCAAGGAAGCAGGATTCAAACATCTGAGGATTTCTTAACGTGGAACTGAAAGATTCTCTCTCAGTTTTAAGGTTCCAAGGTTTGTATTTTTGAGGGCATGTTGCCATTTTATGCCTGAGAGCTAATGAAATTGTGTGTGCATGTGTATGCTGAGCATCCCAGAAACTTGATTTCATTATGCAGAACATGCCCTGAACTAGCTAGGGAATCGTTAATGCACATGGTCTGGCTGCAGGATGCAAGGATGGCTCCCCATCTCTAACAAGCACAAGTGACGACTGCTCCTGACTCTCTTCGTTAAACAAGAGGAAAAACAACACAGTTACTGTTGGACTGGGAGGGGACAGCAAGGAGCCAGTCACTTAGTGCCATCTTTGAAGAGTGAATAGCAAAATGTTGTGCTAGAATAGGAGGGCTAGTGCAAGGCTTCATTCCTACAGACTGGTACGGGGATGCTGGTGCTGAGACACCAGTGGCCAGTTACCGGAGGGGAAGAAAAATCAGTTGCAAACATCTCCTTGGAGATGTCTGAAGGAACATGGTGCTGACAGTGTGGTTACTGAGGCTGTTCAGATCCACAGCAACACCCCCTTGTTACGTCACAGAAAAGCAATGGGGCTCCATCCCCACATTTCCATGCTGGGTCTCTGTCAGGTGAGATTCACGTGTGCATTGCTTTGATACTTAGTTATGCCATGCTCTGTGGGGTTGTGGGTTCGCTGTTGGGTCTGCTTGTCATTTATTTAAGTTGAGGCACTGGTAGTGCAGTGCCAGTTGGGGCAACAAGCCTGGAAGTACAGAGGTGATTACACTCAGCTTCATGCTTGAAGCCCAGGTAGGAAATCACTTCAGGGCAGTCACCATCTTGTTTTTAAACAGCTTCAAGTGAAGGTTGATTTATTGCCTGCCTGAGCAAAGACTTTGGCTATTTAATTAGCCTCATTAGACCTTTTCTCTTCCTAGACTGCCAGGACATAGCTTACAGTCTCCAGATCTCATCCTGCTTTTTTGATGCTGTTGCTTGGTGAGATGCCACTCCACACGACCCCTTCATGGGCTCTTTCCTGCTTTTGGGCAGGTGAAACAAATGTGGTGAAGCCACCAGTGCATTCAGCACGCACTGACTGCACAGCACGCCTCAAGGTTACACTGCTCTGTCTCCCCCAGAGCGCTTTGCATCCCTCTGAACACACTGTGTGGGAGGAACAAGGTGATTATCCTATCCAAAAAGCTGCCTTGCCCAACAGAATGGAAATGTGATACACTGACATTCTCAGGAGAGTGTGGCGGTCATCCAGAAGAACCAACACACCACAGCATAAATTTGATCCTTTTCTTGCTAAAATGGGCAAATGCCCTATTAAGAAGAAGAGAGCCTTCCCAGATGAATGAGATAGATGGAGCATTGAGCTGGTTCCAATGCCTGCTAATTTAAGAGTATCCCTGCTGATTCAGGTCTTCCCTGCACCCAGTCAGAGATGCTGTGGTCTGTTTCCAGCAGATCTCTTATTTTGCCACATACACACAAGGATGGACAGCCCAGAAAGAAGCCAAGTTGCATGTTAGGAGCTTCGTACCAAACCTCCACTGAGCCAAACCCCAACACTGAGCCCTTCACCAGATGTGCATCAGCTGAAGAAAGAGGTGCTGAGGCCCGGCAGCTTCTGCCAGGTGTTCCATGTGGTCATCTCTTGGGTATCCACACTGGACCACGTGTTCCACAGATATTTCTGACTCTGAACCCATCTCACCACACACGTGTCTGGTTTCCAGAGGCCACTGAATTACACACTATGCTATTGCACAGTCATTCAGTGCAATTAGGTCCTTCTACAACTTCCTCCAGCAAATTTTCCTCTCTACTCCCATGAATAATAAACTATCTGCAGACCATGGCTCCTTGTTATACAGCCCTTCCTCCAGATCAGTTATGAATATGCTGAAGAGTCAAAGTTACTGCACAGAGCCCTGGGACCTCCTTTCATTTATTCCAGCCCATTGCTCCCTCTTCTAATGAGCTTTTAGTCCATGCAAGGGATTTCCCTCTTATCCCAATTGCTTCAGTGAAGCAGCTTGTTAAAAGTTTCTTGAAAATCCCAGTCCTTATTCGGTTATTCACTGATTCTTCCAGAACCTTCCAGTGGATTTCTCTGCATTGAAGATGTGCAGCACTGTGTCATGTTTATCTCTTCTCTGCTAATTCCCTTCTTCATGATCATCTGTACTGATTGTCTGCAGAGGAGAACAAGTGTGCTGCTCTGCAGCTTCTCTCATCTGGGACACACAATTTTAAAATAAATTATATGGTGTTTCTTACTGACTTCTCCACTTGTTCCAAGGACATTATTTTGCAGGATGCTCCACTCCACGGCCAGTAATCCAGCAATTTCTGAAGGTAAATTCCTCCCATCTTTGCCATTCATCTTACCGACTGGTTCAAAAGCCCCCTCTACTGACTTCTGAGTCTCAGACAGTTCCTTAATTTCATCTACCATCAAGATTGGTGAGCGCATTCCAAGGCACCTTCATTTAGCTGTGATGCTGTGCCCTGCTGTTCCTAGCCACTTTTATACCTTCGTCAGCTCTTGGTGCTACTTTTGCTGGCTGGTGCTCTGCTCTTCATAAGTTTAAAAGGCATTTATCAGTAGTTTACGATGCCTTTAGCAATTTGTTCCTCAAAGTACCTTGTTGGCTCTTCCCAGAGCTCTGCTGCTTCCTTGTCTTTGAACACCTCAACACTCTGGCTATCTTGCTGATTTTGGTCTCCCTGTTAAGTGATATATGCTTCGTCTGAGCCTTCTGCACACTGTCTTTAAACAATTTTCACGCCACCAATGGATGTTTTTTACCCTTGAGCTGTTCCTTTTCATTTCTTTTAAACAAATTCCATTATTTTTATGTAGCTCAGCTCTTGAAACACGGTGCTTACATGGCAATAGACTTCCTGGCTTCTTTCCTCCTAGGAAGATACTGAATTTGAGTGTAATACAGTCACTACACAGAACAGCTTTTAAGAGGAATGCTATAAGGTGCCCCTGGATCTTCTCTTCTCCAGACTGCGCCAGCTGACTCTCTCAGCCTGGCTTCATAGGTGCTCCAGCCCTTGGATCATCCTTGTGGCCTCCTCTGGATGTGCTCCAACAGGTCCATGTCCTTCTTGTGCTGAGGGCTCCAGAGCTGGACACAGCACTGCAGGTGGGGTCCCACCAGAGCAGAGCAGAGGGGCAGAATCCGCTCTCTCCATCTGCTGCCCATACTTCTTTTGATACAGCCCAGGATGGGGTTGGCCTTCTGGGCTGCAGATGCACATTGGTGGCTCATGTCCAGCTTCTCATCCATGAGTACTCCCAAGTCCTTTTCCTCAGGGCTGCTTTCTAGCACATCATCTCCTGACCTGTATAGATAACAGGGATTGCCCTGACCCAGGTGCAGGACCCTGCCCTTGGCTTTGTTGAACCTCATGAGGTTCCCCTGGGCCCACTTCTCCAGCCTGTCCAGGTCCTAATATATTTCCTATCTTATGAGTCTGTACATGAACAGTCCCTGCCCAGGGTTATATGGACACATCACTTACAGCTTATTTGCTTCACATACCCTCCCAAAGGGCACCAGGTACCTGCAGTTTGGTACCTAACCTCAACTCAACTCTAAGGGGAGCTTGACACCCTGCTGACAGATAGATACCTACATGTAGATGTATATACATCTAGATGTATATACATGATCTAGATCTATATACATCTAGATCTTATATACATGTAGATGTATATAAGACAACTTGTAGTTGTCTCAAGATGTGATTCTCTCTCCTCTGGTCAAGTAAAATATGGCAGTTAGAGACAGTGATGCATGTTTTGTAATTTATGGGTAGCTTCTATACTGCTGAAATTAATCAACATTATGCAGAGCAATTAGAGTGATGGGAGACTCTTTGTGAAAGTGGGAATTGATTTGTTTTTCATTATTAAAGAGTACAAATACCTTAGAGTTGCAGGAGTTTGGTTAAGGGCCCCATTTTTCCAGCTCTGCCCAGGGTTTGGAGATGCCATCCCGATGCACGAGCCTTCCAAACTTAAATGAAATTCTTGATGATCAGCACCCATTTCATTCTGTCCTTTCAGTCTCAGAGATGTGGTGCAGCAGAGGGGGAGGAGGCATGCAGGGCAATCCTGGGAAAGGCAGCAGGGCCAGTGGAGTTTGCCTGGTAGAGTCAGGGCAGTGCTAACATTTTTGGAAGCACAAAAGAGTGATTTTCTGGTCACATGTTTTGGGGGATGTGACTCATGCTTCCCAGCCTCCTGGAAGTGCTGCAAAGCCTGGTCTGTGCTGCAGGGTTTGTGTCCCAGCGGGTCCCTGCGCCGTGGTTGTTCCCATTAAGCTGCTTCCCTGAAGATGAGCTGAGTCAGTCTGGCTCCTTCTAAGTGCCTTTGTGGCAGCCAGCAGTCACAGTGCTCCTCCTTCCCATCCTGCAGTGTTTTACAAGCTGGGACCCACAGTGGAAGCAGCTTTCCATGGACCAGTAACCCAGGACTGCAAAGCCAGGGGTGACTGGGAATCCCAGCCCCACAGCCATACCCCTCACCCTCTCAGCATGTCAGGAACGGATGCACAGCGTGGTGGCATCCATTCTTCTGTCTCCTGGTCCTGAAGAGCGTAATTGCACTGAGGAAACAGGCAATAGCAGGGAAACTAAAGATACTCAGTGGGTAAGGGAGCTCTGTGACAGTGTTCTGGGCTTCACGAGTTTTGTTTACATCCTAGTGAAAGGGAATGAAAAAATAAATCTCTAAACCTTTGGACATTTTCTTGCTGATCCTGATTGCTTGAATATTCATTTGTGAAGTGGAAAGAAAGAAAAAGGAGGTTTCAATATGACTTTCTTCAGTGAGCAAACCTTGAGACTCAGAAACCCTCTGCCAAATCTGTGCTCAAGCCGATATTTATCCACGGAATATTCAAGCTCTCAACTAAACACTGTGTCTTCATGGAAATGCATTCTGTCAAATGTTCCCACCAGTTCTAATTGAAATTTGTTCCTTCATCAAGATGCAAACGTTTTCTTTTGACAGCATTCAGCTCTGGAGCCTGGTGACACAAACCCGTGTTTAAGCAGAATGCCTCAAAAAAATACAAAATAAATAAAAAAGAGGAATGTTTTGTCAGTACTGAAATGAAATCAGAGAGTCCTTTCTCCCTTTTCCTGTCAAAAGCCAGGGGAATGGAGATGTTACCACAAATATTTCTACTTCCACAAAAAGGTGAGTGTGTGCTGGGAACTCCTGCTGCCAGAGTTGTTGTGACTGCGGCTGGCAGAGAGCAGGGCCACCGAGGAGGCTGGCTGTCCCGAGCCCGGGTGTCATCTTAGCAGGAGAACAAACTTTGAGACCAAGGGAAGCGGCTCGATGGGCTGGTGTGATGTGCCACATCCACCCCGAGCCGGCGCTGGAGGGTGCCTGTGTGCGCACCCTCTGCCCGCAGCCGGTGCTGATGTCACGCTGATGTCAAGTGCGGCAGCAGCACAGCCTGACGCCTGGGTCGCAGCTCCAGGGGCACACGTGGAGCTGCCCAGGAGCAAAGTGGGTGCAGATGGGTGGTGTTTGCACCCTGGTTTGCAAACGCTTCAGAGCCGTGGGGCGCTGCAGGGCATCGTGAGCGTGCCCAGGGTGCTGAGAGTACCCATGTGCAGTGACACACTGGTGACAGCTCCATATGGATGTTTCAGAGCTGGTGTCTTTATCACGCTGCAGACAGCCTTCTGCTGGACCAGCCTTGAGTCTCAGCTCTTCCTGCAGCTGCAGCAGGGAAGACTTGCCGCCTCTCGAGTGGATTTGTGGACAGTGAGTTGGGATTGCATCTTCTCAGTAGCATCCTCACAGGAACTGGGCAGGTCCCTGAAGGCTTCTCCTCTCCCCACTGAGCAAGGCCAGTCAATTGGCCTCTCTTCATGTCGTACAGGCTCAAGCCCCTAGACCACTTTGGAGACCTCTACTGAATTTGCTCTGGCTGATCAATGTTTTAAATACGATGTAATGAATAAAATGGTATAATGATGTCTCTGGATCTGCTGGCTCTACTCCTGTGAACAGATGTTGTTGGCTTTCAGCGCTGCCAGGGCACACTGCTGACTCATTTTTATCTTCCTGTCCACCAAGCTCCCAGCTCCCATTCAGCAGAAACCCTATCCATCCACGGAATCACAGCACCACAGAACAATGGGGGTTGGCAGGGACCTCTGGAGATCACCCAGCCCAACCCCTTGGCAGACCAGGATCCCCTTGATCCTTTCTTCAGAAGCCTGTATCTGAACAGGTAGAAAGCATCACAGGAAAAGTGTCACTAAATCTGCATTAATGACACTTTTTGGTGGTGAATTATGATAATATTTTTAAGCCTTTATGATAGCCCTACCTGGAGCTATCATAAAGCTGTAAAGCAGCTGTAAATGTGGTAACAAAGGATTCTTTCTCGACACGCAGCTAGCCTGATTTTACAACTACAATTCATGTTAAGTGTGCATTCATTAAATTATTCAGAGATGATAATGTCTCCTCTTCATAATCCTTAATCACCATGCCAATATGATTCTGCTTACACTGGCTAAAGAGGAGCTGAGGGAGAAATGCGTTTTGGCAGGGCAAGGATCACTAACACTTCACAGTAATGGTAGATTAATTAGTGACAGATGATGATGGAGTGCATATCAGAGTAAACACAGCTTCTACCAGTGCTGCAAGGACTCATCATGGTCAGCACTGTAACAAGAAGCACCTCAATGACTTACATGGTAAGAGACATGCGCTCCCTACCTCTGCATAGACAGGGTTTGTTGGTACCATTTGTAAGAGCACCCAGTTTTGTTTCCTTTTTTTAATCAAGGCTCCAGCTTTCCAGTAGTCCGACTGTCATCAGCTCCTGACCAGTCCTGCAAGGGCTAACCAAGGCACTACTCCAGGGAGTAAAACTCCCTTTTCAATGAAAGGTCACAACAAACCTTTCTCTCCATCATGTACAAGTGTGACAAGAACCATGGGCTGAAATGTGTGACATGACGCAAACCTGGACCAGAAATAAGATGCAAATACTAATATGTCCCTGAAAGACCCCTCTGATGCCCCTTCCTTGCTGTACCTGCCTGAACAATCCTCTCCCTTTGAGACATCTTGCCCAGGTCTCTGAGCTTCAGTACCAGTGACCCTGTTAGAGCATGTCATGAGGAATCCAGAGCCCTTTTTAGTTTCATGATGAACAGAAAACCTGGAGCTTCAGCTTAAAGAAAAAACCCTTAAGAACGCCCTGCAGGAACTGCCTTCCTCGGGGCCTCATTACTCTCCACGCTGATTGCCTGCAGGAGCGTCACTCACCTGTTAATGAAACCCAAAGGGAGGAATGTGTTCTGCTTGGGAGCAAATCACACGTGGTTTCCATCTGGCCTCAAAGTGAGCTGCACAGCACGTTCCCCGGCTGCACCGAGAAACCCCACAGTAAGCATCTATTTTTCCTAGTGTGGAACAAAGGGTCCCTCACCCTCCCACCTCATTCAGCATCCCCATCAGAGGGCCTGGTGGGGCGTGCACACCTCCCTCCTCTTTAGCAGGGGATTGAATGCTCCAGGTGTCATCCCGTATATTCCCGAGTAAGGAAGCATGAAGCCCACAGTGCCCCTTCATGCAAGGCTGGAATCCAGCAGCAGATGTTGGCAACATTTCTGAGAGGAATGGCCAGCAGTAAAACACTTGTCAGGGTGGGTTTAGGACAGTCCAGTCAAGAGCTCGATTTCCATGTTGGAGGCAGGTTTCATCCCCGAGCTTGGTCTCTCAAAGAAGTGCTTGGTTTAGATGTAGCGCCGTGGTCACCTGAAGTTTGGCTCATGCGTTTGAGACAATTGGAATTTACTGAAATAAATGAGCTGGAGCTCAGCTTGGGTCCTGCACTTCCCCCCACCCCCAGCAAACTGGTCCTTGCAGGAGCCTGCAGCTCAAAATGAAATTTCAGGATGTCTGAGCCCCTCACGAGTGGCTGTCAGAACTGATTCACTGGCTTCAATTTACAGATGGAGGAAGCAGCATCCAGGTATTTTTTTCTGTTTGATTTAATGTCACTCTGTCAGTAACTGATCTCAGCTGAATTATAATCACACAGAAATGAGTGTGTCTAGACAGAGTTTTGCATAGTTTAGCAACACGCTTCCCCTTAATTTGGTGGTGGTTTCTGTGTGGACCCACACGGAAGGACAGGCACAAACAGTTCTTTCTGTCAGAAGGGACGTTGGACCAAATGTCTCCATGCTGCAGAAACACCAGAGACTGAGCACCTCAGCACAGCAGAACCTGCTTGGGACCTCTGGCACCAGCAAAGGTAACTGGAGAGGCAGCCAGAAGTCGGACAGGTGACACTGAACCATGTCTCCTCAGTCTCTCCCATCAAACAGGGGCAGCTTCTGCAATGGATTTGCAACAGGGGCCTCTCACAAGAGTCGAGATGCTCACCCCCTGATGCAGAGGAAGGTTTCCCCTTGACCTTGGTGGACATGGGCCACCTTGCCCTTTACACTATGCAGCAGTGACTCTTCTCTACTGGGGAAAGACTCAGGAGGGAAGAGAAGCCCTGAGGGAAAGGACTGGGGAAGAACTGTTCCCAAGGGCATGTGGCAATAGGACAAGGGGTAACGGTTTTAAACTAGAAAAGGGGAGATTTAGGTTGGATATTAGGAAAAAGTTCTTCAATATGAGGGTGATAGATCACTGGCACAGGTTGCCCAGAGATGTAGTGGAGGTCCCATCCCTGGAGACATTCCAGGTCAGGCTTGATGGGACTCTGAGAGACCTGATCTAGTGAAGATGTCCCTGCTCACTGCAGGGGGTTGGACTAGATGGCCTTTAAAGGGCCCTTCCAACCTAACACATTCTATGATACTCCAAGGAGGATACAGCTCCTTGCTTTATTCTTGCCTCAACCTCAGATGTGGAGGGAGGAGATGGGGCCTAACAAGCAAAGAAATAAATAATATACACATTTAATAGAGTATAATCAAACTCATCTGCCAGTAGAGCATGCTAATTAGCTTAATGAGATTTCTTAGAATGAGAAAATATTACTTATTTCATTAACTGCATGACAATTGTGCTCCTAAATGAATCAAGAAATAAATCTAAGAATTGAGATGTAAAAAATAAAGTGTTAATAAAATCACCACTGCCAGAAAAGTGCTTTAACCCAGGAAATCAGGTTAGGTTTAATAGCCAGCCATATTTCATGACAGAAGTGACATGAAGCATCTGGAATCTGATTGCTTGCTTCTCAGACAAGCTGTGGAGAGCTTCTCCCACCATGTTCCCCAGCATCCCAACAATAAGGGTTTCTCCTGTATCAGCTGGACCATGAGCTGAACCTGGTGAGGGGAACAGTCGGGGTGACAGCCCACAGTGCAGGGCATCCTACAGCAGCAGTGCTTTTGAGCTTGTGTCCATCAACAGCATCATCTCCTGCATCCCTGGTGTGAGGGGTGTGAGCGAAAGGCTGAGGACGTGGCTTGGGGCAGCGCTGTCCCAATAGACTCAGTGCTCTGGGACAGGTTCTGTAGGCACCCAGAGATGCTGGTGGAGTTGTCAGTGGTTCAGACACCTCCTTTCCTGGACCACGGGTGATGGGCTAGGTTGCTTTGACAGTGGAGAGCTGCAAGAGTTGCTAGGGTTGAGATTCAGCTGGTAGGCGAGTAGAATTTGATGAATAATAGGAAAATTACTCTGTGAATAATGGGCATATTGGATGAATAATCTCTTAGCAAATAATATCTGATCTGCTTGAGCTGTCAGCAAGGGACATGTGCTGCCTGCGTGTGCTGTGGGAAGGCACGGGGTAGTCTGCAGCTTCAAATTTAAGCTTTGTTAAACAAAGCCAAACAAAACCCATATGGTTTATGAATAGAAAAGGTTTTCATCTTGCTAAAAAGACGCCAACGTGTAATCAGTGGTTATGTGGAGCTGCTGGGTGAGAAAATGAGTTCACATGAAACCGACCGGTCTGGTTTCACTCTGTAATGGGACTGAAAGGAAACACGCAAACAAACGAGGTCAAGACCTGCTCTTTAATGCACCAGAAGGTGCAGCACATCAGCCACCTTAGCAGAGCTCAGAACCTCCCTTCACCTCCAAAAAGAGGGGACCAGCAGTGGAAGTCCCACGAGCATTTCAGTGCTGTTTTGAGCATGTCCTGGGGGCCACGGACAGGCATGGGGACAGGCATAGACCTCAGGGCTTCACCCCAACATGCTCCGTGGAGGAAGGTCTGAGAATCCCCCAAACCCACTCCCAGACTGCCCCAGAGCACAGAGCACTGCCTGGAAGCAAAGTGGGAGCGTTGTTGTGGGAGCCCACAGGCATGAGGAACCAATTCCTGTCTGAAATCCATGGGATGTGCTGAGCATATCTGCACTGCAGGCTGGATCAGTGCCTGCTGTGGAGAGGAGCCCACTCTGCTCTCAGCCCCCCAGTCTGCCTCTGAGCTGGCAGTTCATGGCATCACAGGCTCAAACAAGTCGAAGCCATCTCCCCCTCTTGCTGCCCATCTGCTTCATACTCTGGATGTCTGAACAGGCTCTGGTGTGGAGACTGCTCCTCTGGCATTACCCTCGTTGCTCCAGCCTCCCCATCTTCCCGCTGCTTTCTGCTTCTCTGCAGGTGCTGTGTCACATTGCATCACTGCTTGGTCATTAGTGCTTTCCCACAGATTCCTCAAGGCTGCCATTGTTCAGCTACCCTGACTACACCAACACAGGGTGAGCAAATGTTTATTTCAGGAGCTTGTGAGTTAAAGAAGCCAGATCTCTTCTGGAAAGCCCATGGGCTGACATCTGAGGACCTGAGATGAGGTCACGGCATCACAGCAGAGTCAACTCTCCCCAGCTCCTCCATCCACTGAGGCCAAATATCTTCTGCAAAGTTAATATTCATTCTGTATCTTCATTTCTGGATGTGTCTGCAGCACTAACGCTCTGCAACTGCTAGGATCTTCAGTCAGTGCCCCACCAGATCCCAGGGTAGCAGCAGAGCTGGAAATCAAACCTATGAGCCAGAGGACAGTTCCAGATAGGAGACTTTAGTGCCCCCATTTCTGCTGATCCTGTCTGCATCAATGGCTTCAATTTCTCTGCCACACACATTGTAGTCTTTAAATGATAGTGACGAGTCTCACCCCACACTGCATTCTCAATGAGCTGCTCTGGGTAATACACACTTTGAAACTGATAGCCAGCAGCAGCAGGGTTTCTTTGGTCCCCTGAGATCCCTGTTTGTTTAATAAACTTGTATTTTTCTGAACAGCACAGCCCATTGTGAAGGTGATCGTAAAGGGGGAAAATGCCTGTGAGCAGAACTGATTAAATATCAGAAAATACAAAGCATCCTGAAAGCCAGATGACAGAGCCACCTGATGAAAAATTCACAAAGAGATTTTAATTAAAACTGATTACAACTGGCAAAAACAAACATCTAAAAAGTCAAGATTAAATCCTTCCGTCGATACAGGACTGCACACCGGTCCTCCTTTCCAACATCAGCCCGACCCCTTCTCTGAAGGCCCCATAAAACATGCAACATCCTATTGATGATACAGTACCCAAGAGAGACCCGTGTCCTGCTGTGTCCCAGCATGTCACCCATGTCACAGAGCAGCTCTGAGGCTGCTTCTGGGTGAAGCAGCACTGACAGGCTGCCATCAGTGTGACCTTCCAGGCACTGTTGTCCTGTGTCCTTGGGCACCAGGATGCACAGGGGACCATGAGCTCTCCAGGCCAAAACTGCAGCACCCTGATCTTGAGAGTGCTGCCGGCTCTGGTTTCGGGAAGGTTTGGAGTGCCAATCCAGCTCTCAGGGAATTTCAGCACACAGAGCAGCTTTGTGGTCTGCACTGGACTCAGAGCTTCTCCCTCACTGTGCTGATTCTGCTGCCATCCTCTGGCAGCTGCTTCCGCATCATACACTCTTCCTTTGGACTGACCAGGCCAAGCTCCGGGAGAACAGAGGGCACTATTCTCTCTCCAACACACAGGTTTAATGTTTCCCATCTCCCTTTCCTAGCAGAGCCTCAGAGCCTAACAACTCATATCTGGCAGGGCCGGGCTGGAAGGACATCTGGAGCATGATTCCCATTGGGTCTCTGCTCTCAGTGTCCTCAGGGACCTGTCACTGACCATCTTGGGTGGGGACACTGCCTGATGACAGTCTCCTCTGACACCACCCTTCAGCTGCAGTTCCAACAGAGTCTCCTTTAGAAGTGCAGATCATCCAGTGGAGAAATGGAGACAGGAGGCCCGAATCTACCACCTACCTGGGACAAAGTGCCAAGGCTCTGTTTGATGTCGGGGAGGTTTGATTCTGCATTTTGAAGTAACCAGCAAGGACTGAATTCCCAGTGACTGACAAAACATTCCAAGCATGTTCCATTCCCACATCGTGGGGTCAGTCGGTGATGACTACGGTGGTGCTGAATTCATCCAGTCACAGGAAGGTAAGTCTGGGTGACACTGCTAAGAGTCACTATTCTCCACGTGTAGGAACAGGGCAAGATGAATCACAGCAGCATCATGTTTGGGGTTTTTTTTGCCCCTAAAGGTTTTTTTTATATCCTGTCTGAAAAATCCCATCTCAATCTGTAGTTTCTCCTTCTCCCACCGTGTGCTGGTGGGAAAAGCTTTCCCCTGTCTTCTTGACCCAACGTTCCAAACAGTGTCCCTCAGGTGTGGAAGGGAGTCGCCTGTTTAATGAGGGTGAATTTCAATAAACATTGTGCTGAAGACCTGGGGCCTCCATGCCTTCCCTTGGTCCGGAGCAGCCTTACTGAAGTAGGGAGTTAGACACCTGGGGAAATACAAGACACTGTCACTGTTGGTCCGCTTGTCACTGGGAAAGGAAAAGCTGGTTTCTCTGCAGCTCTGACTTGTCTCTGTGCAAACAGGCTGTATCTCTGAACAATCCTGACAGGGCAGGAGAAAAGATTCCTGACAAGCATATAATCCAATTAGCTTCTCGCTTTCACATCAATTCAGTTCTAGCTCATGAAATTGCTTGTCATTTATCCATCACTCCAAGAGACTCCAGAATCCAATTGCCTTTGTTGAAGCCAGAAATGAGACTCTAGCAACAGGACCCATTAGAGATGTCATTCAGGGCTTCAACTTCGGCTCTGCCGGATTATGGATGAAGCTCTGTAGCAGACTGCAGCTCTGAAGGATTCAAGGCAGCTTCCTCCTCTTCTTTGGAGACTGTGCAGAGGTCAAGACACACAGAGTCAGACCTACAGATGGCTGTGTCAGGACAGGCCAGCACGTCTCCAGACTTACCTCCAGCTGGAGAAATCCTGGCTTTTCACAGTAACTACTTGCACAACTGTTGGGTTTTATTTTCACTTTTTTTTTTTTTTTGTAATAATGACTAGTTCATTTGATGAATTCATCTTTCCTGTTTACTAATTGCCTACAGATAGACTGAAAAAACACAGTAGTTCTTCAGGGACTAATTGTTGAAAAGTCAAATGTCAAAAGGCCAGGTGGTGGTTTGGTCCTGGCTGGAGGCCAGACGCCCACCAAAGCTGCTCTGTCACTGCCCTTTTCAGCTGGACAGGGGAGAAAATAGATATCACGAGGCTCAGGAGTGGAGATAAGGGCACGGAGAGATCATTCCCTCATCAGTGTCACATGGATCATGTCTCCAAGCAGAGGCCACGGACAGGCCCGGACACACCTTTGCAGGCCTGATGGGAACAGTACCACTGCGAGTGAGGGTGAACAGTGGATGGAGGCATTTAGGGAAACAGGTCCTTCCTCAAAGCCCTCTGTCACCGAGCTACAGTGGATACAGCCTGCAGCAAGTGCTCAGGTGACAGCAGAAGCCCAAGAAATGGGAATGGGATTTAAGGTCCTATCCAGTTAGTCCCCACTCACTGCCTACTGTCACACCAGATAAAACCAAACCAAGTGAGAAGACCACCATTCCCTCAGTCATTTGGGTTTAGGCACAAAGGACACTGAAAACACAGAATCTGCACCACAGAGCCAAGTCTCCTCATTGCTCTGGAATATCTCTGGGATTTTCAGCTGATGCAGCCCCAGCATTCACCCCTGTCCCCTTCACTGTGCTCACCAAGATGGGTCAAGGGATGAGATGCTCCAGGGTGGAGCGTGCATTTATGTCACCCAGAACATCTTCTTCAAAGTGAAAACCACTAGAATGAGGCACCAGGTAAAAAAGTCATTTAAAGAAATGATAAAGCAAACTTCAGAGCCAAGCAGGTTTTGGTGTTGCAGCTGTCACTGCTTTGCTGCTGAGGCTGCCCCACAGTTGTTCCCCAGGCTTAATTCCAGATAAATGACTGTGTCCCTCCTTCCTCTGGTTGGTTTTGAGTTTCTTTGGTGAAAGCTCTCTGGTGACTCAAGAAAATCCCTGCTTTTCCCCCCACAGAGCAGCACGCGGTGCTGTGCCCTGTGTGTGGTTATGGTATTAACTCCTGCACAGTTGTGGCAGTAACACGTCTTACGGGTGTGAACATTATGAGACACCCAGTCATCCCAGAACAAGAGCTTAAAAGTGCTTAATGGCTTTAGAATTCTTTCCAAAGGGATTATTCTCTTCTTTTTGCAGTCTTTTTCTGCACTTGACATGGCACTAAAGCAAGCTCACATTGTTCTCAAGTCCCACAGATGCAACAGCCTGTAATTCCCATTTATGAGTTGTATGTAGAGGTTCAGCTTCCCGGCCAACACGGGTGCCTGTGGCATGGCCCATCAGCTCCCTGCTGCCATGGTCTTCATGTGAAAGGCAGCAGAGGCTCCTGTACAATTCATGTGGGAGCTGCACAGCTGCATCCACACCAGGGCTCAGGATCTGGGACTCTCAAACCCTGTGAAGAAGAGGATCACCTCAGCACATCATCGGTGATGTGTTTGTCGCCTCTGATTACAGTTCATTACCATGTCTGGAACACCCCCAGGCATGATCCCTGCTGCTTTCTGGGGAAAGGCTGGAAGAAGAGATTCCCAGGGGAACATTCCACAAGGTTTTTAAGGGATGTCTATCTGTCACTCACTACTGCAAGTGTAGCCAGGAAGCAGTCTGTGGGCTTTTAGCCCACCCTCTCAAGGTATAAAACATATTGTGTGGCCAGAACAATTTGGGTTTTGAACAAGGGATGTTCTGCTCTCACAGACTGCTCAGCAACTGCAGCTGGGAAATTATTCACAGCAACTCCACACTGAGTGGTTTCATGAATGTTAGAAAATACCAGTCTGCCCACAAGCAATGTGTGCTGTGCAACAGGACCTACACACCAGGAGAAAGCTTTGTGCAAATCCTTGTTGTCCCTGCGCCTCTCAGAGCTTTTATTTCATCTCCTGGGATGTTAACAGGCCAGACACATTTCAGAGTGAATCCACAGAGCAGGTAGGTGTTGCCCTGGGAATAGTCCCCAGATTGCTGCTTGCCAGGTGAGGATGTTTAACCAAGTCAAGGAGCCTAAAGACGAAAGGCAGAGAGTGAGTGGCAGTTCCCAGTGACAGGAGCTACTTAAGGCCAGAGTATCAAGTGTTTCCATCAAGAGCACAGGGCAAGTAGCCGTGATGGGAGTCTGAAGGATTAGCCCAGCCTGCTGCAAGGGAGCTCAGCTTGGTTTCATCAGGCACTTACGGTGTCAGTCATGAACAATGTGACAGGTTCAAGTTGCTGTGGATCACCTGGCTGACTGGGCATCTCTCTGTGCTTCCTTTTTGTGTGATGACTAAAAAGGATGTGATTCTGTCCTGGTGGCACTAGGCAGGTTGATCTACCCTGCCAAAGCAATTTTTACTACTAATCAAGCAGACTAACCCAAGATCATTCCATTACTTTAACCTAGATGCAGATTGATTTTAAAACCTCCCGTTATCTTTGCTGTGGTTCAAGCTGGCATCAGCACATGCCCAGTTGTGTGCTGGGGTTAGGAATGGTAGGATCCCTGTTGTTCATCCAGACTGGCCAGTCCCACAGCCTTTGCTTTGCTTTGCTTGGTTGAACTGCCCCATCTCCCATTTGGACATGGCAGGATGGACTCAGTTTCCCAAAGTCTGGTGATATTTGGTGGTGTCCAGGAAAATCGGGTCATGTTGGAGTTGTCTGACAAAGGTGAGGTCCAGACAGGGTTTTCTAACGTAATTACAACTGGGAGAGGTTCCTTATAACTGGGGGAAGGCAAACATCCTGCCCGTCTTCTAGGAGTGGCCTGAAGGAGGTTCTAGGTCATTCAGTGCTTAGGAGAGTAATGGAGCAAATCCTTCTGGAGTGTTTGGGGAGAGCCAGCGGTGACCGACCAAGGGCAATGCCAATCTCTGTACTACACAGAGAGCTGTCTGCAGCATTTCTAAAGGTCCTTTGTTTTGATGTGAAGCAGTGAGATCTATTTTCACCAGTAGCTAGAAATCCCTCCTTTATCCCTCTGATTCTTTGCTGCTAACACGAGTTTCATTCTGAAGAGCAGCATCTTTCCAGAGTGTGGGAACGAGAGCTGAATGAGAACTTTTCTATTCAGAAAGAAAATAAAATGCTTTTAACAGCTACTGCCGGTCTTGTGATTGTTTCTACTCCAAACAGAAGCTTGTCTCTGGTGTAAAATAATGTCCTCATTTATAATCCTTGGAAATCACAAAAGAAGCAGTCAAAGCCTTGCTTGGGAAGAGAGATACGACCCTTGCAGGAATGAGAGGAACAGCAAGCAATTACAGACTGGAGAGAGACTCTTTCAGATGCTTTGGAGCTGAGGCAGTGGAAATGATCATAACTGGAGCAGCACAAGAAGGGCACTGCCTAGGAGATTCTCTTCTGACTTGATCTGAAGGACAGTGGGGATGGAGGAAGGGTAGAGGTCTGAAAGATAATGTTTGGACCTATTGTTTTAAAGGGACAAGTGTTGGTATTAAAGACTTAGATGAAGAGGATGGGCCATGACCTTGTCCAAAGTCACACTTAACTTACAAGAGGTACCCAAAACACGAAGAACAGGTCCAAGGATGCTCACCTCTTCCCACTGGACTGGTTCCTCAGCTGTGCTGCCCCATGAACAGGCAAAGAAACAAGTGGACAGAAGCAATCTGATGTGGTAAATTATTCTTCTCTTCCTGACATAAGTGAGGATCATATATCTTAGAAATAAATTAATTGACCAAAAAAGAAATTGGAGGTGAGTGAAATGAAGGATGCTGTTTTCTGGTCCATGACAAATGGAAAGAGACCAGAAGATCATTTTTAATCCTATTATTCTGCATCTACTTGGCTTGTGGCCCCCAACTTGTCCCACTCTGGGACAGCATCTGGGTAACTTCCTTAGTGGGACCCACCTCTGATGGAACTGCAAAGGCAATCCAACCTGGGTCCTGACATCTATGCTGCCTCCTCCTGTGAGGAGAGGGGAGGTGGGATGAGGGGGGCCCCATCACAGCCCCTGCTCTGCTTCACAAATGCTGCCTGCAGCCACATCATCAGGCACCCACACGTGTGTGCACGGAGGTCCCATGCTGGCAGGAGACTGCTGAGGAGCAAGGCATTCAGCATCAGCACTGTAGCCTGGAGGTTCCCCTGCCTGGCTCCTCTCACAGCTCACACAACCTGTACGGGGGTGGAGGGGCCTGAGGAAATTCTGGTTTATTTCAGCTTTGCCTTTGGCAAAGGATCCTGACATTAATTCATTAAAGTCTGCAAAATACTTTGAGTTTCTCTGACGAGAACCTCTACAGTAGTGCAGAGAATTATTCAATCATTCAATTATTAATTACTGCCATCAATAATTCAAACATTCAATTATTAATTGTTATTATTACGGTTACTCAGATCAGAGACTAACATACACAGAACAGCTCCTGGCCTGCCTAAGAGCAACTTGTCTCCAGTTCCTGCCTCCAAGACCTCTTTTGCTTTGGCAAACAGTGCCGTGTCCCCTCTCAAGCCTGAGCACAAACCAGGGGTCGTTCTCACCCCAGAGCACCTTCTGCCTGCCAGGAGAGGGGTCTGGTCATTAAAAAACAAACCTCATCTTCCTTCAGTTTTGCAACTGGAATTTTGGGGAGAGAAGTGTTTCCACAAATGTTTAAGCAGTTGGATGACACCCAGGAACACAGGCAGCACTGGGAATGTCAGTGGGGGTGTATTTCATTGATAGATTGCACAGGAAGGAGTGTTGTGGCAAATCCCTTCTGTCACAGTCTTTGTTTTTCATGATGCTCTGGTTGAGGCAAAGCCTGTTGTCTTTACACATGCGCTTGAGACTGTGGTACAGGTCACACAGCCTGCGGGCAAGGCTGTTCACAGAGACCTCAGCACCCGCACCTTGCACAGACACGGTCACCTTCATGCTCAGTGCTGACCAGGGAGCACACAGACTGCACATTCTCCCCTTTTTTGAACAGTGATATGGACCCTGCAGCTCAAAACCTGGCAGCAGAAAGCAGGTCAGCCCAAGAATTAATGCTGTTTGCAAGCAGATGTAAAATTCAGTATTAAAATTATTTAAGTGGCCATTCAGTCAGCAGAGACACAGCCCGAGGGGAGAGATTCCTCTGAGAGCAGATACATGGCTCCTCTGGGGGCTGTGTCTCTGCTGCCTGCAAGGGGCCTCCAGGACAGCAGCTCATCTGAAGACATCTCCCCTGTGCAGTCTGATGCTCCTTTTTGGGTGTCCCCACTCCAGTAGTGCTCTGAGACCCCAGTGCTACCCAGAGCAGCTTTGATTGGCACCACTGACAGGAGACAGCCCAAGAGCTGAAACCAGCGTGCTGGCAGGAGGCAATATTGGAACCACTGAAACCTGCCCAGGGGAGCAAAGGGGCAGGCACAGATCTCCTCTCTTGAGGAACCAGGGACAGAACCCGAGGGGACGGAGTGAAGCTGAGCCAGGGAGGTTTAGGTTGGATGTTAGGAAGAGGTTCTGTACTGAAAGGGGGATCAGGTGCTGGCACAGGCTCCCCAGGGAAGGGGTCCCAGCCCCGAGCTGGGCTGAGGGCAAGAAGCATCTGGATGATGCCCTCAGTGCCATGTCTGGCTGGGCTGGGCTGAGTGGAGCCAGGAGCTGGACTCCATGGTCCTTACAGGTCCTGTCCAGCTCGGGAGATTCTGGGATTCAATGAAATTGTGGCTGAAGCTGGCAGTGGGACCACTCACTGTGTCCATCAAACAGCAGAGGGGTGAAGAAGGGTCCCACCTGTGCACAGCAGCAGTCGCTTGGACCAGCTCTCCCCAGCTCCCACCGACAGCTCTGCTCCTGCTGCCTCCAGAGCCTTTCAGGGAGGTGACAGCGATACCTTTGTCCTCATCCTCCTAAGCAAGCCAGGCTTCCTTGCTGCTGCCAGCACACTGAAGTGCTTCTCTGGGCAGACAGTCATTGTGTTGAAGCATTTCTTCCTAAAGACAGATGCTGAAAAAGGAGATGCCTTGTCCTAAAGTAATTCAGTTCTTCTCTAGTCAATGGAAAGAAAACTTCATCCTGCCTTAGGCAGCTGCTTTAGTCTGAGATGAATAATTTCTAGAAGTGATCGCTGAACCAGAGAGAGTATTGCTAAAGATTTCAGCAGTAGAGGGAAGCAGAAAGGGCAAATCCAGCTCTCCCAATGCTACTAATGGTTCCACTCAACACTTGTGCAGAGGTTTGTCCTGAAAAGCCAAGCTAAAACCACAGACTAAATGAGCCATCGTCAGGGAAACAATTTCCTCTGGCTCCCATGCTGGATTAGGGGATGCTGACTAAGAGGACAGCAGGAGCTGGCCCAGCTGAGGTGCTCCTTGGCAAAACCCGATCCAGTGTGGGAGTATGGGATGATGCTTTGTGGAGATGGAGGTCTCCTTCACTGCCTGTCTGTAGGTTTGGACAGAAGAGACTGAGGCAAGGAGAGTATGGTGAGAGCAGAGGTGAGTGCTAGGGATGCTGGACCTGTGGCCACAAAGATGCTAACCATCATCTGTGGAAAATAAATACACCTGGGGCATAACTGAAGCTGCCTCAAATACCTGGGGCCAAAGGCAGCCCTGTGGAATTCGCCCCGGCCTTTTGTTTTATTCATTTTGGATGGATGGATGGATGGATGGATGGACAGACGGACGGATGGATGGACGGACGGATGCAGGATAAGGGAGTCCCATAGCGCAAGCCTGCTGCATAGGCTACATACATTGTCTCTCCTCTCTGCAGTGTTGTGACTTTAAGTCTGTCAATTCCCACTCCACAGGGGCCTTTGCCAAATTTGTTCATCCCCTCATCAGCAGAACCCAAGAGCTGTCCCTGCTACACCAGAAGCTGTCAGCACCTCCTGGTGCACAAGCTGACATGTTCTGCAGGCCTGGTGCTGCTGAGCAAGATGCTATTTACAGGGAAATCTCTCTCGTGTGGAAATACATTTTTTCACACACCATTTGCTCTGCTTCCCTCTCACCCTGTGAGATTTCCCTTCACGCAGTGACAGGAAGGAAGGTACAAGGGAGAGCCCCCTCTCCCCCCCAGAAACCTTCCATAAACATGAACTTCCCTTGAAGCAGCGTGGGGAAGTGTGACAGCTCCCACCAGTGACACCCTGAGAATAAATCTTTGACAAATTAGGGGTATCACTCAGCTGCACCCCGTGCTCACTCCCACCCACACTCACAGGTTTTCCCCAGCTTCTATTCTGGTGCTGGGCACGTCCTGGTCCCCGCAGCGTTTCTGTGCCATCCACCAACACATCAAGTCCCATCATTAGCATCCCTCACAGATGAAGCTGCTCTAGCCTGGCCCCAGCAGTAGCTATGGGCAGACTGGCATCTATTCCCCACGCTGCTGGGGGAAGGAAATGTTTTTTGTTTTTTCTTGTTAAAAACCAACAGTGAGGTTTGTTAACTGGAGGTCCAACTCAAATAAAAATATTTTGCTTTTTTTTTTTAAGCTTTGGAGAGCTTTGGTTTGACTCAGCCCGTAGTAAAACTGCTTTCATGCCACGAAGAATTGCCGAGGGGATGGGGCTGTTGGTGGCTCCCATCTTTGTCCTTTGGCAGTTTTACCACACTGCATTTCCCAGGGCGTCACCACCCCCCGGCTCTTGCTCCCGTACTGAGGCAAATGCCTTCTGCCTCTCGGGATGGTTCACTACATCAAACCCCCGCAAAGTGGCAGGACAGCAGGATGTCCATCCTGACCTCAAGCTGAAATCCAGCGGCTCAGGCAGTTTCCTCAGCATTTGGATTCCTTCTGCAGGACCTGTCCAGCTGAAGTGCACAGATGCTGCCCTGTCTGGAGCCTAACGAGAACCTGCTTTCAGATGGGTAGAATTGAACTGGTAGCAAGGTCTCCTGCACACCCCCAGCAGTTCTCACTCCTGACATCCCATAGCAACTCAGCCTCCTTGCGAGGAATGAAACACTCTCCAAGTGCCACGTTTGCACGGGAAGAGGGAGGGAATCTGTCCCGCTTGTCCCATAGCGGAGCCGGCTGGTGGTGACTTGAACGGTGGATGCTAACTGCGAGTGATGTGGGCTTGTACCAACACGAACCTGTGTGAGGATGGAGAAATTAAGAGACTATTTCTGAACGCAAAACCCCACATTTTTATCATAAAATCTGCATCCGGCACATGGTGTTGGAGGTAATTAAGAGAGATGCGGTAACATGAAAGGCGATTTCAGGCTGTTAACTACCGGTATTTGTAAGAGTTTAAGAAGGAAGTTCCAAGGTCTTTAAAACAACAAAGGAACGATCCAGCTCCCAAGGAACATCTGAAAGCCCTTTTCTCACCGCATTCCCCTTCCCAGGCGCTGAGTGGTGAAGTCTCACCTGGGCAAAGCGCAGATGCCGAAGATGTTTCCAAACACTAATGACCCCGCAGATCTTTACCGCGGCTGCTAGCATTATTTTTTACATTAACTGGGTCTGTTCAGGGCTGGTGAGCACCTAACCCCTGCCCCTGCCCCTGCCCCTGCGCTGCCCAAAGCCCCAGCCGGGAGCATCAGCCAAGAGCATCTTCCCACAGGGCAGGAGGAAAGATCAAGCCTTACGTCTTGATGGAATAAATCTGAAGAGGGAAAGACACTTGGGGTCTAACTTGGGTGAGCAACTCCATGTTTACTGAGTGCGTTGTGGTCTTATGGTTTAATGTGTTAGCAACCACATTTCTAAACAAACTTTTTCTTTTCTTTTGTTTTCTTTTCTTTTCTGTTCTTTTTCTTTTTCTTTTTCTTTTTCTTTTTCTTGGTGTAAAACCATTGTCCTGGTTCTGGCCAGGCCAGGGTTAACCTCCCCCCAAGCAGCCAGCACAGGTGAGCTGAGTCAGCCCAGGTGAGCTGAGTCAGCACAGGTGAGCTGAGTTATCCCAGGCTGTTTCCACACCCCCTGACATCACTGCCCATAAAAGGGGCTGGTTGGGAGGGGTAGGGGTTTGGTGCCTCCAGGACAGTCTAAGTGCATCCAGGGAGAGGGGTTGGTCGGTCCGTCTGTCCATCCATCCTTTGTACAGCTGTAATCGTCAGGCTGGTAAGTCGCTCTGTGTTATCACTGGGTGTGAGTGTAACTGGTTGTTATTGTTCTACATTCACAGTGATTACTGTCAGCAAACTGCCCTTATCCCAGCCCAGGGAGGCTCTGTCTGTCTCTCTTCAGAGTCTTGCCTTATTTATATACACAAGGACTGTGGGTGTTTCCCCAGGGCCATCCAGCCTCTCTATGTTTTGGATCAGGTCAGTGGTTGTTCTGGTGGCGCCCTCCCGCACCCTGCTGAGTACAGAGCAAAGACTGTCTGGAATTAAAGAGTTAATCAGGCCTGGCAGAGAGCCAAAAAGCATGCTTCTATCTGAGCATCTCTCTCCCTGGCCCTGATGGATGCATGTGCAGTTAGCCAGGTATTTATGGAGCTGTCTTCTGCTACAGAGGCATCCCCTTGGACTCATTGCTATCTTCATTTTCTAGTTTATCCTTTTCTTTCCTTGTAAGACTCCTTAGCTCCATGCTGCACCATGTGCAGCTTCAAGGGCTTGTACTACCAGCAGCAGGTTCCCATGAGGCTGGTTCAAATGGAGACTTTTCATTTCCAAGCAGAGTATTTAAAAGGGGAAACTGAATAATTCTTTCTCCAGAAACACATCTGAGCCTCTGTGCACCCTCAGCCAGGGATGGTGTTAGACTGGCAGTGCTGGTCCTGTGCCCCTGATATTGTATTTGACTATTCATCACCATCACAAAGTGCAGCTTATTTTTAGCATAATCCCTTAAGAAATTGTAGGGAGACTTGTCACTCCCTGAGTGGAAGTGACAAACTGGGACCTCTCCTAGGAGCATGGGAGCATCTCATATCTGGGGTGTCAGGAAGCAACACACATGATTATTTATTTTTTCCTGGTTCAAACCGCTGCAGTTTAAGTAGCTTTACACAGAGCACATGTGCATGCTGAAGGCAGCACTGCTTAGCACAGGGGCAGTTCTGAGTGACCCCCACGGATGCTGTGGTGCCAGCACTCAGCAGCCTTTCCCAGGTGGTGCCCCAGAGGGATGCCCCAGCCCTGGCTGTGCCAGACACCCTCGAATCTGTTGCTAAAACTGCAGAAAGATCTGTGGAAATTCCTGCAAAAAACCTTCCCTGTCATCTCTTTTTTTAACTAGCATACACTATCAGAGGCTGCAGGACTTCACAAGGCTGTGCAGATCCTGTGTTTGCACAGAACTGTGAGCAGGCAAGTGACAGAGCAGCACTCTGAGAAGGGAATGTCGTTCTCGTGCCCGAGTTCAGTGCACAGATGTCTGTCTATTCAGTAATGGATTTCTGGCAATCAAATATTTTCCTTAATGCTGTAAGACAGCCTGGCAACATTTGATGGTGATTAACATAAGTATTCCATGGTGTTTTGGGGTGTAATTAGATGGGAAAGTATCCTAGCAATTAATTCTCAATTACAATTGTCCTATGAAGTAAGTACTTCTGGGTATGAAGTTGCAGTTCATCATCAAGATTTCACTTCACAAGAATTTTTGCTTTCTCTGGTCAAACATAAGTCTTCTGCCCTAAATGCCTAACCTCATGTCTGCTTCATCTGCCTGCCAAGTGTGGGTCAATTTGACCTCCAGAAGTACATAAAATCAGCAGAGGAAGGACAGGTTCTCTGATAACATCCCAAAAGACATCCAGGTCATCTAAGTTCCACTGCCTCCATGCCTAAGGTAGAGATAAAGCCTCTTCTTTCTTCTCCTTCTCTCACTCCTCCTTTTTCTTCTGGAGACAACAATGAGAAAGAGCATTAAGTTGCATCATTAGGAACCCACTGCTGAGAGCCCATCCCAAAAGAACAGCCTGTACCCAGGGCACATCACTCCACCTGAATGTGCTGAGGTTCTTCCAGCCTTTTTCAGAAGTAGAACTAAAGCCACAGCATTCATCACCTTCACAGCTAGGAAGTCTGAGACAGCCTGGAAATGGGAAATAGAAGAACAAGCCCTCTTGCTGAGATGCAGGGAACTTTGCTTGGCTGGGGCTGCTGAAGAACCTCCTCATGTGTTGTAGTTTTCTATTGAGGTGCAGCAGCAAACAACCCTGCTCTGCAGCTGTGGTTTGATGCCTTAGCTACTCCACCAGCACTCCTTAGGACTGGCTCAGCTCAGGCTTCTGTGGCAATGGCAATATTATGGACATCCCCAGCCATGTTCCCTCCAGCCTGGGCTCTTCTGTCCCCCATGGTCCCTGAAGACTGAACATTTGGACCAGTCTGTAAAAATAATTGCCCAGTTTCTGGGTCAAAGCCTTTGGTAATCAGCACCAATGGTATTTGTGGCTTTGAAGACTGGGATCCAGCTGTGAGGGAAGTGACCTTTCCAGAGCAGAACATGCTTTCTGAAAGCTGATGGTATGGTGTAGCAACTGAAAGCATTGTGTTCTCTGTAGCCATCAGCCCTCTCACAAAGGTGTCTGTGCTGGCTTTTCTCCCTAGCCTCGTTTAATTATTTCCCTCACCTTGAAATAACAGTGAAAAGAAATGGGAAAAAACCCTCTTTGCCAGAAAGGTATGAAGTGGTGCAGAACAGGCCATTTTGTGTGCCTTGCAAGACCTGCAGTATGACTTGAGTTCTTCATCCCTTCCTCAAGGGATATGTAAGGGAGCAACATACCCCTGTGAGACCTGGGAATAGTCTTTCTTCTGTCTCCATCCACACTGGGACAGTCCTGTTATCACCTGTAGCAGTTCCACACACCACACAATTGTGCCAGACTGGCAGCTCTGTTTTGCTCACACTCAGAAATAATGTGCAGGCAAAAAACCCCAGTGAGGATGCAGGAGCAAGAAAAGTGTGTCAGTGGTGTTTGGCTGCAGCCCAAGCCCAGAACACAGCAGGCATGGGAGCTCCGCGGATGTTTTTGCTTGACAAACTCCCACTTGAAATGGCTGATGAATTTCAATATTTGGACAGATGGCTGGATTCCAAAATCTGATTTTAAAATACACATTGAAACTCCTCAGAAACTGTAGTAGCCGCCTTTGCAGGAAGAAGATATTCTTTCTTCTATATTGCTTTAAAGATCACAGTTGGTAACCTCTTCCCACCACAGACTGTGCTGGACCTGTGGTCATTTCCTTGCTTGTTTTCCCTCCCCGTGGTATTTGGAAGGGATGTGCTAGGCATCATTATGTTTACAATGCACTGATTCTTCTCTACAGTCAAGAAGGGTTCTGGTATTACCAGGTAACAATCACTAATTGGCCCGTTTTTCCATAAATAACACCCAAACTGTCCATTTGCCTGCATCTGAAAAGCTAGGATGAAAATCATCTAATCACATAGGAGTCAGAATGAGAAAAGAGAAGGTAGAAAAACAACACTATAATGTGATAAGCTTAATCATAACCATTAACTTCCCTCCAAGTCAGTGTCATTCCCCTGAAAATAATCCCCACGAGCCAGGCCCCGCTGAGGCCTTGCTCTGGGCAAGGCACCCTCAGTGGAGAAGGCCCCAGTGGTGGCCTGGCTGAGAGCATAGAGTGGGTCAGGGGGAGAGTCAGGATTAAAAGTGAAGTTGCCAACATCTTAAAGTCCTTTGGCCACTCCAGAAAAAAGAGAAGTAAGTTGGTGACAGCAGTTTTAGATCTGAGTTAATGCAGAGAAAGGTCTCTGTGCTGCTCAAAGCCCCATCACCCTGCCCTCATCCATGGCTGTGCCAAAAACGCCACTATTTTGTTCCAGCAACCAGAACAGGTCGGTTTAGAGACAAGATTTGTGAACAGCTCTCTTTGAGGCTATGGTCTTAATGAATTGCTTCTGGAGTATTTGGATAAAAAGCATGTTTACTCAGCCAGTGCTCAAGCATGAAGTGTTCTGTGCATCTCAAACATCTCACATGTGTCCACAGAACAACACATCAGCAAATGGAGCAGCTGTGAGAAAGGCAGATCAGACACACTTCTGAAATAGCCAATTATTTAGATTGATTAATGAGTAATGACTACGCATCTATTCTGCAGATAATTTGGCTGTTACAGTGCCAGAACTATGAGCTGTCTCTGCACCCATCAGCTATGACATCATCAGTGGATGCGCTGCTTACAGGACACAGGGAGAGATGCTTTGCAGAAACTCCCAGGTTTCCCTCCCAGAGCTGCTGCTGCCTGCTGGGAGCCCTTGTGAAACTGGAACAGCATCTCTGGGCTAGCACAGCCTCCTGTTTAAACTGGTTCCAGGGAAGAAAAATATGTGTAGGTATCTAACAGAGTAGGTAGGCATCTGTTGGGATTTATTCTGAAATGCCTTGGTATCTAAAGCTGGATGCTTATCTGTGCTCAGGCATCTTCCTCCCATCAAATTACTCTGGGTGGGTGACTCTGCTCATGAGAGGTTCTTCTTCTGGCAGGCACTTGTAATACAAATATGAGATATCCCAAAGCCCGTCTGAGCATCAGGCTGGTCGTTGCATCCATGGAGATGCAGAGGACTTCTGAGTTGAGAGTGTTCACAGAAGAGCTGGTCTGTGGAAAGAGCCTGATAGAGGGGGAAAAAAAGTAATAGTCTTGTCCAGAATAGCTTTGGGTTTGTCTCCTTGGCTTCCAGAGGAACAAAATCCTATCCAGAGCCAGTGTGTAAACCTAGGAAACATCCTCCATAGGCTGCACTTAATTAAAAGAAGAAGAATTCACCAGGTCTAACTTAACGACCTGTCACATGAAATACCTACAAATAAAAAGGTTTGAATGGAAAGGAAGAGTATTTCTGTACAGCCTAAAGGCTGCCATGTCTGCGTGGCAATGAAGAAGCATCACCTTGTCAAGAAGACACCTTTGAAGCTACAAAAAGGTTAAATTTTGAAGTTAAATCCTATGATAAATAAAATATTACCAAACACTGCTTGAGTGCAGGAAGAGCGATGGATTAGCATAGCTTGAAATGAAATGCCAGTCTGTGTGGGTGTGGAGAGGGGGCTGTGCACAGTATGCTTGGCAAATACTTTGCATCCTGAAAGCAGTTATAAGAAAAAAGCTTCTAGAGAGCCTTAGAGACTCCGTGAATCTCTTCTAGCTGGACATGCATCAGGTGCTTGAATTTAGGATCCATCTAAGATATTTGTGTGCTTTGAAGGCTGGAAGCCCTGCTCCCTCTCTAACCTGCAAACACACTTCTGTGGGGTTAAGTCTTCAAGCCTGGTAGCCCAGCTGGCCCAGGGCTATTGCAAACCCCTTCCTACAGGCTGATCAGCTCAGGGGCTTGTGGCAGCAGTAGAGCCACCCAGACATGCACCTCATCTTGGCTCAAAGCAGGGTGATATCTTAGCTGATCACTGCCTCTGCTAGAGCTTCACAGTCACATCTTCAGCAACATCCTCTGCCACATCCCCATTGATGACCTTGAGCAGGTACAGGCAGAGCTCCAGGGGCATCTTCCTACTGGGATCTCTGGAGGGGCACTGCAGTGAGCTGGTGGGACTGATGCTCACGGACCACAGCCTGACAGAAGGCTGTGTGTGAAGAGCTCCCTCTGAACTACACCAGTCCTATGAAGACTGAATACAAGAGGCTTGGAACCACTGAGGCAGCAAAGGAGGCAATGCCAATCCTGACCTCCCAAAGAAGCCTATAGAGATGTGTAAGATCAGCTCACTCCTCAGAGGGTTCTTCCTCAGGAGCTGACACCTTGACCAACTGGAAGAAGGGAAATACAAACTCTGCTCATTTTGCAGGGCCCAGAGTGAGTCCTTGCTTGCTTCCCTATGGTGAGTGCCTTCCAAGTGGACTTGCTGGGGCTGGTCCAAGCTGTCACTGCAGTTTCCCAGGGGAGCTGAAAAAAGCAGCTGTCTGCAAGCCAGGAAACTTTCAGCCTGTTTTTTGATCATCTTCAAGGTTTGGAGCTTTGTGCTAGCTGAGGAATGCAGGTGCTACAGCAATTAGGAGCCCAAGTATTTTCATGAAGCCATTGAACATCCCAATTATACTGTGCTGACAAAGGCTATATTCACCACCACATCTGTTATCTCCATTTACAGGAGCTCTTTTGTAAACCTACACATGTATTACTCTTGGCTAGCTCCTCTGGGAAATCTGTCTGTCTCACTTTCAGCCTTATGATTGTCCAATTACTTCTATTCCTGCCTTTACCCTATCCCATCCTATTGATTTATACCCTGCTTTATCCAGTCCCCCAAAGCCGAACACACTGCCAGTGCTAGTAGCAAGTTACCAAAGCCAAAAGGGCCTTGAAGCACAAGGTGATCTCTGCCAGGGTAGACAGAGAGCTTGCATAAATCTGACAGGACCATGAGAAGCTGGAGCAGAGCTTAAATCCAAACTTGGAGAGCACTTCTAGGGAGGCATCCTTCATGCACAAGATTCTGCAAACACCAGAACCCACAGGCAGCACAAGACCATGTCAGACCTGTCTGACAAGTCTGGATTTGGTATTTCTAGTGTTTGTCCTAAAAAAAGCAGCCCCTAAATAAACCCCACCCAAACTGACATCAAAACTACCTGGAGCTGCTCTCCAGGCATGTGGGAAGAACAAACACATCCTTTCCCATGCCCTTGCCCAGAATTTTTTGATGAATGCAGTGTAAGGGAGTATTTTTAGAGAAGAGGCTATGTCAGCTCTGGGAGGATGCTACCAAAGGTAATGTTCAAATGAAGATTAAAACAGGAGGTACAGGAAAGATGTGGTGAATAACCCTCCTTTAAGTTTTGCTGTGTTTGAAAATCCAGCCCCTTGGTGCAGCAGAGTGATTCAGAACTCAAGGTTAAGCACTTGGGGTGTGAATTAGGGCCCTCTGGAGGAGAATTCAAAATCCATATCCCAAATTAGGAACGTGAGAGCTAGCTGAAAAAGGCTGATACACCCAAGTCTTCCTGAGCCAGGCACCATCCATCTTCCTTACCAGCACCCATGGTCTCTTCTGAGGACAGTCACCCAAAATGACACCAACTGGGGCAAATGGCACCACTAACACTTCTGGGATACAGAGATGAAAGAATCATGATGCTAAACAATTGAAACACTGCCAGACCATGTGGTTAACCTATGCTGATATTCACAAGAGCTGGAAGAGCAGATGCTCCTTTATGGTCCTTTCTCCTCTTGCCTAAAAGCTGCGTGATGGACAGTGCAGCTCCTGATGCTGCATTGATTTAAAGCTCATGGGTCCACAGAATGTGCTCTGTGATATATCAGTCAGTTAATAGTGCATTTTGGAAAGATCTCTCTCTTCTCCAAAAGGAAGGATCCTGGATAGAGCTATGAAGACTATGTGGACACCCCTCAAGTCAGGAGCCAATGAGTACTGGGTCTGGTTTATGTATCCTTTGCAGAGGACCAGACCCTTGCCACTCTCCCACAATGCTCTGTTAATTCAGATCCAGCTTTTCACCCATCATGGGGGATAAAGGACTTTGTGAAGGAGAAGTGCAGTGTTGTTTATACACTGGAGTCATGCCTGAATGATTTTTCTCAGGTTTCTGCCACTCTGGCATCAGCAGCCTTTGACAATGCAGATCCAAGGGACATGACTGCATGATGTGACTGCTCAGGTGCTCGTTAGGCACTGTTTGTTTCTACCATCAAGATCAGGTTTAATTTAGCTGTTAGGTTTCATCTCCAGCCTCACCTTAATGACTGGGCAAGACACAAAATCCTTCCCCAGTGCCAAACAGTTTGCCTAGTTGTTTCAGGTGGTTGTCAGGATTAAGCAGAAGGAAATGGAAACAGAATCCAAACAGGACTACAGGAAACTGAGTGTGGGGCTCCTCAAACTTTATGCTATGTTGGTGTTCTTGCTCTTCAAGGTCAGGATTGGAGCAGGTCAAACTAGCCAGAGGAAATCCCTTGTTTAGTTCACATAGCTTTTTTAGCTATATGGTACAAGCATTTCTGGGCTGAGACTGATATTCCAGGTGCTGAGGAGCTCCTGAGCTTCTGTAGAAATCTGAAAATCTATTCTCTGCTTGGGTTCTATTGGTAGTCTCTTCCCTTAGCATTATTGTCTACAATTTTCCCAGAAAGATGCCCGAGGCATGCTGGCCTCTAAGCCATCTCCTGCCCTTGCTGCCCCAGTCCCCTTCACTCAGCCCGTGGGGTCTGAGCCTGGACTTGCAAGGAGACAGTGATGCTTGTTTTGAGGAGCTAGATGGGGAAGAAGGTCAAGAATGTGCACTTCTGCCTTAGAGCCTTTGGTCTTGTGTCCTTCAGACAAGGAAGGAGCTGACATTCCCAACTGCTAAAAGCATCTGTTGGGTCATAAATAAATCGTTCCAAGTATGTTTTACCTTCACGCTGCCAACCAACATAACTGTCATACACCCAGCTCATAACTGATGTCACTGCAGCACTGTCTGGCTCTGAGGGACCTTGCCCAACACACTCTTTGAAATAGTTCAGAAAAGAAAAAAAAAACCACTTATCTTTTTTCCATCTTTCTTCCATAAATACCACACTTCTAGTATGTTGTTCTAGTTGCATAGTCTTACTTTTTCTGGTAAGAGAGTGCATAGTTCTGGTTCAATACATCTCTGCAGAATATCAGGAGACTGGGATTGAATTTCCTGGTTTTTTGGGTTTCTATTAGCATTTTGTTATGGAGCAATTTGGCACAACTAACCACACTCACTTCATATATTCTGTGCCACTGCATCTCCAGTTACCTGCCTCCTTCCACAGGCAGAATGACAACACTTCACAAGTGGAGCCAGCCCCTTCTGAGCGTGGCTGCCTGAGCTTCAGGTGGGCAGGAATTCAAACCTCTCACCTGCACTCCAAGGGAAGGGGTGGGGTTGCCAGCACCACTGTTATTGGCAGGACAGGAGGCATCAGAGTGAAGAGCTTGCCTGTAGTAACCAGAGGGGATTTCTGGTGGTACTGAGCAGCTCCAGGCAGCAGAATCTGCAGTGTGAGGGGTAACTGTAGGAGGAGATGCCACGGAAGGACAGGGACAGAGGCATCTAGCACAGATCACAGACCGCCTGTATATCCAAAAATAGGGTTTATTAATTTAGACCCTCACACTTTCTGCTGGGCATGATTAAAACATGTTTAAACTCTCCTGTTCAGCAGTATTTCCAGAGAGCTGATCCAGGACTGGGAGGCCCAGGCAAACTCACCTTCTCTCAGCCAGGTGCCTATCTGTAAAGTAAGGATGTGATGTGTCAGAGAGATGAAAGGGATGCAGCTGGGTATCTACCCAACCTGCTTATCTCCAAGAGACCGAGTTCTGGTCTGTTGTGTACAAGCAGTTTCTTCCCCTCTGCTGACTCATTTCCCTGGGTGAGTGGCGTAAGTACCAGAGATGCTCTGGCTGCATTGTTAGGTCAGTACCTTCCAAATTAATGTTTACTTTTCACATCTGACACCTTACAGGAACACCTGGGGCTGCCACGGGGCTCATCAAGCTGACAGGGGTGCAGAGCCACACGCAGCGTGTGCCCAGGGCTGCCGGGGATCCAGCCGCCCGGCTGCTGCCGAAAAGGCTCTGACCTGCCTTGGGCTGGCAACAGCTAAATCATAGAATGGGCTGGGCTGGAAGGGACCCCAAGGATCACAGAGCACCAACCTCCAGGCCTGGAGCTACACAAGGTTGCCCAGGGCCCTAGCCAACCTGGCCTTGAACACCCTCAGGGACGGGGCACCCACCCGCTCTCTGGGCAGCCCCTTCCAGCCCCTCACCACTCTCTCTGCACAGAACTTCCCCCTAAGATCTCCTCTCCCCCTTCCCTCCTCCAGCTTCACTCCATCCCCCTTGTCCTGCCAGGCTCTGCCCTTGAACAAGCTGATTCCCCTCCTGTTCCTCTGCTCCCTTCAGGGACTGGCAGGCTGCAATGAGGTCCCCCCACAGCCTTCTCTTCTCCAGGCTGACCCAGCCCAGCTCCCTCAGCCTCTCTCTGCAGGGGAGCTGCTCCAGCCCTCTGAGCATCTCCCTGGCCTCCTCTGAACCCTCTCCAACAGTTCTACATCTGGAGTCCTGTGTCCAGAGCTGGGGTCTCACAGGGGGGCAGAGCAGAGAGGGACAATCCCCTCCCTGTCCCTGCTGCCACCCCTTTTCTGATGGAGCCCAGGATAAAACCCTTCTGCAGGGGACAAGCAGAGGCAGCTCAGTCATGTCTGATCTGCTCAGAGCTGCAGGAGTCCCGGAGACTTTGGCATGCTGCTGCTGATTAGCCTTTAATTTGCAATGTTGTAATTAAGGCCATTAAGTGTAGGGAATTCCCAATGATGCTGCAACCCTCTAAAATCAGGAGATGTGAGAATCCTGATAGTGAGAAAGCTGAAAATCTCCTCCCAGTGCCAGGGCAGTAGCAGACCAGTTTAGTGACAGCCCAGACTTATTTGCTCTGGATCCAGAGGGTGCTGAAGGATAACTGAAGCTTTGGATATTTCCCTGCCCTGAGCAGAGCAGATCTACTGCTGTCTCATCTGAGTCTGGTGTGTTCATGGGTGACCATCAGCTCTGAGCCACAACTGCTCTTCTCCTTTGAATGAAACCATCTGGGCATCACCAGCTTCCTGGCTATGACACTGGATTTGGGTTGCTCAGATAAAGGGAGTCACTGGCATCCAGCATGGGAACCTTTGCTGCTGCTTGTGTGGAAAGGAGCATCATCTGCATTCCCTGGGAAAGGCACTGCGAGGTGACATGAGGATTCACAGGGAGGAGGTCAGGCTGGTGAGGAAGGGAAAGGGATTATCAGTGAATGTCAGTATGTGGGGGTGGCTACAGCAGGTTCTCTTCCTGCTGCCATGTGCTACATCCCAGGAGTGGGGATGTGCAGGGGGGATGAAGAGCAGAGTCATCCCATCCTTCCCCCCAGGCTGGGTTTGTATCCAGGTATGATGGGTGGCCATGACACACACACGTGGGTGTCTCATGGTGTTTCTGCTGTGCCAGCACATTTTGGGGTTCCTCATGCTTGGAGTGAAGGGTCCCAGGACTGCTGATGGAAGCTGGACACAGGCATCCTCTGGACAAAGGGAACTGGACCCTGCAATGGCCTTTGGAGGAGAATCTCAGCTGTCCACCCTGGGGAACGCACTGCAGCCAGACCTACTCTGACACAGCACCAGCCAGACTCTGTGCATTCAGGATGCTTCAACCAACCATGATTTCAAAATCCTGATTTAAGCCTGGCAGTTCCCTGAGAGCACCCCCTCACTCAGAGGTGCAAAGCTGGGGGAGCTGGTTTTCCTCTGCTCCCCACCATCACCCTGCCCAGCAGCAATCAATCTGACAGTTCCTGTAGCCCTGGGTCGTGGAGGTGTTTGCTTCAGTGAGCTTTTCATTTTTTAAATGCATTCAGTTCCTGCAAGTAGTGTCTTTTTAATTTCTCATGAATAATTATTGGTCTATAACTCCAATCACTTCTTAAGATCCTGCACCTCATCAGGAAGTTAATTACACTTAGTTAGCAATTGCAACAAAAGACGTGCTGCTTGTTGACTCTGCACCAAATCCTTATTTCTTCTCTTGAAGGGGCTTGTCTTATCTCTCTGGGAAGTGGCTTGGCCATCCTTTATTTACAAGGCTGTCTTTATTTCAAAGAAAAGCTGAAGTGACCTGACAGGAAGAAATCTGAGGAAATTATGAGAGAGGACTCGCTGATGGTATAAAAACAAGCGGAGATTTCCAGTAATAAGTGTCAACTCAAGCAATGAGATGTCAGATCAGCTTATTATAGTACATGAAAGGCCTGCTTCTCAACCTGCTTGCCTTCCTGTGTTCCTCAGTTACTCCATGAC
The DNA here is from genome assembly GCA_027925045.1 of Hypotaenidia okinawae. Taxonomy (NCBI): domain Eukaryota; kingdom Metazoa; phylum Chordata; class Aves; order Gruiformes; family Rallidae; genus Hypotaenidia; species Hypotaenidia okinawae. The sequence continues at coordinate 4,152,212 of BSDF01000018.1, forward strand.
TGGTTGTAGAATTACTTTTTAGTTTCTAGTTTTCATGGAGCACCTGAAAAGCTTGTGCAGGTTCCTGAGCCAGCTCCCTGCAAGTGTCTCCTGGCTTTGCTCACCCAGCTCCTGAGCTGCCATATGTGGTCCCTCATGGTTAAGGCTCCTCCTGAGCATCTGCACGAGCTGCCCCAGGCTCCTTTTCAGCCTCTGATGAGAGCAGGCTCTTTTCCTGCCCTGAATGCACCTGGGTGTCTCCAAGATCTAGGGACCCAGGAGAGACAGTCTGGGCACCATCACAAAACCCCAGCAGCCTTTTTGGGAACTGTCAACACCAAGCATCTTCAGTTGTCTTTCTGGATGGAGCTGTTTCAGCCTCACCACTGTTCCTGCCTGCCACAGAGGGTTTACCTGAGACTCTGCAGGGCTCTGTTGCCAAACCCAGCTGTTCTTCCCTTCCAGCTTCCTCCAGCATCTTTCTGTTTGTTTATAGAAGTTCTTTACGTCTTCCACACTCATTAGCAGTTTGCCATCTGCTGTCTTAATAAAGTAATAAATGAGTGTCGTGGTGAGCTTCTTGACAGGGCTGAAAGCTTCATTTACATGAGGATTTTCATCCATCTTCTCTAATCCTGCTCACTTTCATCTGCAATGTGTTCTGGCTCTTTACATCTCTATATGCCTCTGCTGAAACACTGTGGCAGCCCTGAGACAGGTGCTTGTAAAAACCACCATCACGAGACCCCAGGTCTGTGTGTCCTCAGGGCCTTCCAGAGCAGAGATGCTTAAACAACAAGAAGCACCTTCACACTGCCTCTGCATCTTCCCAGGCCCTGTACTCCAGGCCAGCTGCTCAGCCAGAGCAGGATTTTCTTGGTTTCATAGGACACCAAAGCAGGACAGAGGGTTTGTTCCCTGGGCACCACTAATATTTAGATCAGGTATGTTAAAAAATATCCACTTTAGCAGTTGTTGTTCTTTCCTCCAGCTGGGAAGATGGATCCTATTTCACAGCACTTCTGAAGAAGTTAAAGACACCAGCAGAAACTGCAAGACAGTTTCCCTCCTGGCTTGCTTCCTGCTTATTAATTATTTCTCTATAGCAAGAGCAGCAGTGGCTAATGATGGGCTGGAGTGTCCTGACATCATCACAAGGCTCCTCAGAGCCCTTCATTGAGACAGAAATCAGGTTTTGCACTCAGATTTAGCATCAGGTATGAGGGAACTGTGAGAATCAGTTGTTGCTTCCAGCTCAGGTTAAAGGGAGACTGCCCAGTGGGATGTCCTTCAAAGAATCACAGAACAGGAGGTGGATGGGACCTCAAAAGCTCTTCCAGTCCAAGCCCCTCCCAGAGTAACCCAGACTAAATCATACAGGAACACATCCAGGCAGGTTTGAATGTCTCCAGAGGAGGAGACTCCCCAGCTTCTCTGGGCAGCCTGTCCCAGTGCCCCATCACCCCCACAAGGACAAAGTTCCTCCTGACATTCCCATGGAGCTTCCTCTGCTCCAGCTGCACCCACTGCCCCTTGTCCTGTCGCTGCCATCCCTGAGCAGAGCCTGGCTCCAACCTCCTGACTCTCACCCTTTACATATTGATAGACATTAATGAGGTCACCCCTCAGTCCCCTCCAGGCTGAAGAGCCCCAGCTCCCTCAGCCTCTCCTCATCAGGAAGGGGTTCCACTCTCTCCATCACCTTGGTGGCCCTGCCCTGGGCTCTTTCAAGGAGTTCTATGTCCTTCCTGAACTGAGGGGCTCAGAACTTCTCCCCACCCTACTCTCCAGCCTGAGTCTCACTGGATGGCAAGCCATGTGAGCATCCTTTGCATCTCACTTTGAGGGTGGATTTCAATCCAGCACCAGGATGGTTGGGTGAGCAAGCTCAGGGTGATGGGAATGGCCTGGGATCCCAGCATTGGTCACCAGGATCCCTTGCTCTTCAGATGCACTGGTCACTGCCTAAGCTGGATAAAAAGCAGCCTGCATGGCTCAGAGTAAAACCTCACCTTTAGGTGATTTGAGGACTTGGCCACAGAAACCTTGTGTGATGTTAATCACTTTTTTCTTTGTATGAAGAACACTGTCACAGCTCAGACAAGCTCAGGTAGGGGGTGAACAGCACAATGTGAGACAGGCAGCTGGGTGATTTTTTGGGTTGGTTTTGTGGTGGGTTTTTTTTCCCCTGACAAATAGTTGATGTGCTCAAAAAATGCAGTTTCAGAACTTTTTGTGAATCAGTAAATAGTTTCAGCTGGGGGAAAAAAAGAGAAAGAAGAGAGATGAAACAACCCCAGTTAAAGGCAAATACTTTTCATCCAACCTGTTCCAGACTCACCATTTGGCTTTGAAACCTGGCTATAAATTGTCATTGCAGGAAAGAATCAAAAGCACCAAGGTTAATTGCAGTGAGGGTTGGTGGGGGTTTGTTAAAGGCTTTTTGTTCTTTCTTTCCCTGCTGTTGCTGTTTGTCATTTGGCTTATGAGAGGAAAATGGGAATGCACCTTGGTATCCATCAAGCATGTTCAACCACAAATGGCAGTGGGGTGGAAGTCTCATGGATAGCACAGACCTGAAAGGCTCAGTGGGAATGCATGTCCTGGGGGTCAGAGAGATCCTCTGAGGATCCCAGCTCAGCCAGGCGCTGCTGAGTGAGCTCAGCCCAGTGCTGAATACCACAGGATGCACTCCTCCATCACCTGGTTTTCTGTTGAGGGGGCCCTTTGACATCCAGCAAAGGATAAACCCATATTTAGTGTAATTCAGTTAATTAGGCTGTGCTACCATCTCTCCCCAGTTTGTCAGATTGTACTGGTCCCCAAGCAGGCACCAACAGGGGAGGTGTGAAAGGGCTCTCCAGACCTTGGGGAGTGAGGTGGGATGTTCTCCTTGCAGTCAAAAATGACTCAGGGATTGGGATTCACCTCAGTCCCTTCTACCTAGAGACACGTCCCTGGTATCAGGATGCTTCCTACCAACAGCATCTCAGCTGTCAGCATAAGCTCTTTTCCTCCTGGATTTCCACCACCCAGCAAGGAAATGTGTGGGCTGCTAGGATGGGGCCATGAATCCAGTGGTCAGTCCCCTGATCAGAAGCAGGGAGAGTGGCTGGACCCCTGGTTCATTCACAGAAGCACCAGAGTCAAGATCTCCCTCCTCTGAACATCTGAGGAGCTCGATTAGCAATCCCAGCGCTGCCTTCCCATCCGTTAAGTGCTGGGTGTGTGATAGCTGGCAAACAGCAGAGCTTTGCAGTGCACAGGAGCTTTTGCTGTTTCTGCAAACTCCAGCAGGATAAACAAGGGCATTTTTCATTCATTCTAGGAGTGCTGAGAGCAACTTTTGGTTTCAGCTTGAACTGAGATTTTCCTGGTAATAGAACCTTTGACATCCATGGCGCTGGTCTGGTCTGGAAGGGCTTTGGAAAGCTTTCTTCAGATTCCCCATCCTGAAGTCTTTGAGACACAGTTAATTTTCTGTCTACCAGACGCTGTAGTGCTGTGCTTTACATTTAGGGTGAGAATGCTGTTGATAACAGACTGATGGCTTTAGCTGTCGCTGGACAGTTGTAGTGTCCACACTAAGTCAAGGAGTTCTCAGCTTCTCCCACCCCACCAGGTGCCCAAAAAGCCAGGAGAGCACAGCCAGGACAGCTGGCCAAAGGGATGCTCCTCACTGTACAACATCACGTCCACACACAGCGTGTAACTGGGGAGACTACCTGGGAGGCAGGATCGCTGCTCAGAAGCAGACCAGGCATCGAGTGGGTTTTTTTCTGCATGTGGGGAGCGATTGCATTTGTGCCTCACTGGTTTTATCATGGTTGTTGGTGTTATTCTCTTCCTCTGGTATCTTTATGCCAACCCACGAGTCTTTCCTGCTCTCCACCCCCTTTTGGGGTCAGGGGTGAGCAAGTGGCTGTGTGGTGCTCAGGTACCAGCTGGGGTTAAGCCCAGACAAAAGCGGAGTCACATTTTCAAACCCTCTGAGTTAAAACCCCAGAGTCAGAGGCACCTCTGCATTAGCACAGAGAGGAATTGACAGTACTTAATAGAATTGACGATCACCTCGGGCAAGAACAACACAAACATCTTACACACTTGAAAACAATTAATACCCCTGGCTGAGGACAGGCTGCTAAGCAGGAAAGCAGGCAGGAGAGGAGCTGCAGTGGGCAGATTGCACTGTAAGATGCACTGGGGCAGCATCCTCTGCACAGGAGGCTCCCTGTAGCAGAGGGGGGCACCAGAAGCGTCTGCACAGGATCCAGATTCCAAGTCAGTGTTGTATCAAAAGTTCTTCTCTCTTTCATCTGATGAAAATGATGCAGATTTGTCTGACCTGCAGAGCTGCCAACACGTGGCAGTGAGGCAAAGCTGTGGAAGGTGGAGTGAGCTGATAAAGGGAGGAAACAATGAAGGCACACAAAAACCCCACACCCTCCTTTAGAGGGAGCAGTGGGCTCTGTCCCTCTATTCCCATTCCTTTCTGGTTTTCTTACCCTCATGCATTTACCAGTCTAGCAATGGAGGGTGTAAGCCAGAGCAGGTGGGGTAAGCAGACCTTGGACAGAGGGAGAACCGGGGCTGTGAGGAGTCCTGGTCCTGGCTGCTGGAAGAGACCCTTTAGATCCCTGAGTCCAACCACAGCCTAACCCTGCCCAGCCACCTCTAGATCATGTCCTTAAGCACTTCATCCACAGGCCTTTTAAACCCCTCCAGGGATGGTGACTCCACCACCTCCCTGGGCAGCCTGTTCCAGTGCCTGACAACCCTTTTGGTAAAGAAATTCTTCCTGATAGCTAACCCAGATCTCCCCTGGTGCAATTTCAAGCCATTTCCTCTTGTCTTGTCACTTGAGAGAAGAGACCAACCCTGACATCTCTGCAACCGCCTTGATGAGTGTGACCAGGTTCCTGTGTGATGATCCTTCTTAGCAATCAGAACATCAGAACTAGCTCTCCAAGGAAACTGTATTTTATCCTCCTTCTCCAGAGCCAAACATCAGTTAATTTTGGCTGATTCCCCACTCCCCTCCCCAAGTCCTCCCTGAATCCCCGTTTTACAGGCACAAGGTTCAGTGCAGCTCTGTTTCTCCAGAGACAGGAAAAGCCAAGCTGCTCAGCGTGGCTTTGGGCTCTCCTCTCTGTCCTTGTCCCAGGAGCTGTGCTCCCCTGTTCCTCCCGAGGCCATCTCCTCTTTGCAGTAACCTGGCAAAGAAGACAGGATCTTCTGTGCAACCTTCTACCACAGCCAGGCTGAGGGACATGGCAAAGGGCACTGTGTCCTGCTGCAACATCTGGAGCAGATGTCCTGGGGCTGGAGCCACTTTCATAGGGAAAACATCCCCTGCTCTGTGCACAGAGCTGAGTGACTGCTGCCAGCTCACAGGGAGAGCTCCCACAGCCTTTCACTGCTGCAGAAAACAGGGGCAGCCCAGGCATCAGTGGTGGCAGGATCAATAAAAGCAGAGGAGGTTTTAAAAGACACTGGGGCAGGCAGAGCTGGGGCAGTTGGCATTGCTCTCACAGCCTGGGGAACAGCAGGCACCAGCAGCTGCTCCCAGGGAGGATCCTTCCTGCGACGCTCTGCAGAAGAGCATTCATCCTCAGGGCCGTTTCAATAAGGTCCTTTCAGCCATGGAGAGAAATAGCAGGCAATAACCATTCATCCCAGGATGTCTGCTCCAGGGGGGATGTGGGAGCTCAGTTCTCCTTTCACATCTCTCTCAGTCTCTCTTGCACATCACTGCCAAGGGTGGCAGGGGGGATGTGAGGCAGGTGCATGTGTTCCTAAGGAAATGCTGCTGCTCTGGTGAAAAGGTCCCAGCCCGTGTGCTGGGATGCTCTCTGCTCGGGGTGCAGCCAGGGGCTGGCTGAGGTGTGGTGCTGCCCAGGACAAGAAATCGAAGCTGGACCCAGTGTAGGTTTCTCTTGGCTCTGGAAGTGTCACACAGCAGCTTCCTCCCGGAGTGTCTCCCGAGCACCCATCTGGAGTCACCCCTTCAGCTCTGTGAGGGAATTCTCTCTCAAAACCCCTTTGAAGCTGAGTTTGAGGCAGGACAAACACCAGCCCTTCACAGGGGGAGGATGGTAGGTGATCTTGGCCAGGGCCCCAGGGGGAAAAAAGAGAAAGAAAAAAAGAATTTTACATTTCTAGCTATGGATTTCCAGCCTTGGGAAGCAAAGGCGACTCATATCCTCCTGCAAATGGCTGACGTGCCGCTTCCAAGGGCTAATGAATTTCCCAAGAACTCATTTGTAAATCCAATAATTAGTTTATGAATAACAATTAATTAAAAATTGGCTCCCCCAAGAAATGTAGCCTGTCATCCTGTCATTGGTCCTGATTGATCTTCACAGAAGAATATTGCAAACGCCTGAGCCACATCTACGGGGGAATTAACTGTAACCTGGCACGGAGGCTGTGCCTCACTAAAAACTGATTGAACTGAAATGCAATTATTAATGATTGCCATGTATAATTGCTGTGATTATGGGCTGCATTCTGGGGAAGGGACACGTAATTCAGACAATTGGCATGTCAGAGATAACTCGATTTGTCACCAGCTCCCTCCCTCGCTCCGCACGTGGCCGTGGCGCGGAGCTGAGCCAGGCGTGTCCGTGAGGGACAGAGCCATCTGCCCTGACAGGTTCCTCTGGCCCAGCTCCCCCCACGTCAAGATGGGACCTTTATCCATGGATGGCTGTCACCTCAACAACCCAGAAGTCTTGATCTCAACGGAAGCCAAGCTGGGAAAGGCTTGTGCTGCGCTGGTCTGCGGTGCCCGCCCGAGTCTAGAGGTGATGGCACTTGGGGACCGGGGTCACAGTGACCCAACTCATCTTAAAAATGTCTTCTGACCTTTGCTGTTCTCTTTTAACAAGTCCTGAAAGGGGCAAATTTCAAAGTGACAAGAAATGTTCTGAGATTTGCCCCTCTCCTGGAGGCAAAAGGGACAAGCAAGAGGACAAACAAACATTTCACTTCACATCGTTTTACTTGACTAAAAATAGTGTTTGTGAAGGGGATGTTCATCCTGCTCACAAAGAGCCAGCTCTGATTTCATTCCTCTGTGACATGTGCCATTTTTCTTCTGGTTTGGGTTTTTTTTTTTGGTTCAGTAGCTGAAGCAGAATATTCATTTTCTCCCCAAATCTGCATGCAACCAAGTTTTAAAAAATTAACTATACCAGTACCTTTTGTCTGCTTTTCAGTGGCTGAGATAAACCCAGCCCAGCTCCCAGCTGTACTCACTCTGCTTTCTGCTCTGCCACTGAATCCGCCTTTATTATTTTCAGAATGATTTCAGGCTGATTCTACATATCTTCCCATGCTTAAAAAGGAGATAATTTGGGTTCTTGATTAGTTTTTGTGTACAAAATTTTAAATTATTTAGAATAAGTGAGGCAATTCCCAAAGAAACAAACAATAACAGTAACAAGTGACAAGTAGCTGTAGCAGCAGAGTCGGGCTTCATCCCTGCTGCCTCTGGGCATCCAAGGATGGGAGCTGGTTGCCCTGGGCCTGGGCTGCCATCAGAGGAGAGGCACAGGTCAGAGACGCCCATCCCTGGTGAATCTGGACACCTGGGCATCATCCCACAAACATCCCAGTCCTTTCGCTTGGAGAACAGAGCCTAAAGGCCATTGCCATGCTGGTTACAGCAGGCTGATGGGATGGGACGGGACACTGGGAGAGGACTCTGGGCAGGGAAAGAGATGTCCTGGCAGTCCAAGGCCATCTGCCACAGGCTGAAGCACCTCCATGTGTCCCCCAAGTCCAGGGACATGTGTGGAGGTATAAACCCACACGCTGTCTTTCCCAATGAGAGGCAAGGATTGCAGGATGGGCTAGAGATGGTCATCTCCCCTCTGACTGTACATCATCTCCCTGTGTAGCAGCACAGCCTGGAGCCCAGGGGCATGCTGGACCAGGCTCTGTGTGAGGCTGCTGCGTAACAAGAGCTTTGTCTTGGGTACCTGAAGCTCTCCTCTACCCCATGGACACACAGGGGACAGTCTCCGGTACCAGGACTGTTTAAAAAGCTCCCTTTCTCCTTACAGTCTCTTTTGTGCTCACTGTCCTGCAGCAGAAGTCCCATTAAAATACCAGTTTACAGCCTTTTCAGTGCTAAGTCCAGAGCCCATCACAAACCGATGTGTTCACAAATGAAACCTGTGCTCAGATGGGTTTAGGCTTATGACAGCTCACAGCAGGAACTGCTGGTAAACTGCAACCTAGGGATCTTCTCATTGTGCTCCAAACCATTATTAAAAACCCAGAAATTGATAGTTTCCAGCCACACACAGAAGAAATGCTGGCCTGCCATGGTCCAGAAACACACAGCTGAAGTACCAAAGCAGTTTTAATTCTGTCTTGCAGTAATGATGAGCAATAACATGTTATTGTCAGAAGGCATCTGAGATCACACACATCCAGATCTTTAGAGCTTATTTGATCTTTCTCTTTTTTTCCTCACAGTCCTTATATTTAGTTCTCCTTCCTCCATATGAAGAATTCTTTGAACTGCCTGAATAGGGCAGGCCATGCCCTCCTTCTCTGATGCCAGTGAAAAACATCACCCAAAACTTCATTGTCTCTCTGATTGGTTTCCTAATGACCTGGCAAATATGAACTATTGCTTTCAGCATCTTCCATTTCTCCCTGTTCAGGTTAGAAAAAAAAACACCCCAAAAAACACAAGAAAACCAGGAAAATAAATACTTTTCCATCAAAGGAAGAGAGCAGAAGATGCACACAAATTATCCATGGAGGTTGCTGGAAGAGTCACCCAGAACCTCCCATGAGGTGAGACACAGACAGACGAGTCCTGGGTGCCTTGTCTTAAGCTCCACACCCAGGGAGAGTTTATCAGTTCACAGATAACTTTATTTACAGAGGTTTTGGGGCATGAATGCTGGGTAAAAAGCTTTCCAGCAAAATCTGCCAGCCCCTGCTGCACTGCTACACTTGAGCTGGTACAACTTTGATCTCTGGATAGAGAAATGAACCCTCTCCCTTGCACAGTCGCACCATTTGGTGTGTTATTAGACTTGCAGGATGAACACTTGAAGTTAGGCCTGAAACTAGGGCATATCTAAAGCAGTCTGACGCCCTTTGCCAGCTCTGAAGTTTGGAGGAAAACAGCAAAACAAAGTCATCTCTCCGTGAGCTCGGGTGCTGCAGGCAGCCATCAAAGCTGGTTTGATGTGGAAGGGGAAAAATAAGCTCAGGCAGTCAGAGCAGAGCTGTGTTCCCACCAGTGTGGGGGGGACACATCCTCAGAAGGAAGTTTTGGTTCCAGAAGGTTGAATCTGTGGGAAACTTCACTGAAGACTGTCCAGCTCCGTGAACCATGCTGGTACCAGGGAGCCAGACTGCTGAGATGCGTTGGGTACCATCCCACCTTCACAAGGTGAGGAGCCAGAGGAAGGCAGCATTCAGGTAACCATCCTCCATCAGGAAATCTGTAGCCCCTCACACCTTTCTCATCCTTGGTCTCAGGTTAAACCTCTGCGACGCCGTCCCGGGTTGCAGTAAATCCTGCACAGCCCAGCTCACCACTTTTACTGTGTGCGGGCGTCCTGCTCATCCCAGCAGGCTCCTGGCATCTGCTGGTGTTGCTGATGACCTCCTGGATGTGCCTCTTGCCCTTTCCTCCTGCTGTCCTCACCTGATCTCCAGGGCAGGGGCACTTCCAGTGCTCTCAGCGTTCCTCAGGACCCAGAGGCAGCAGCTGGCCAAGCTGCACAGCTCCTGCACACACACAGAAAATGGAAAAACGAGCTGGCAGCCAGATATTGTCCACTGGAGACAACAATCTCCTTCATTGATCTTGCAAACAGCTAAATAGCTCAGGCACTGAAGGCAAAGCACCGTTTCCCAGCTGCTGAGGGGGAGGGTGGCTGTTTTGGCAGAGAACAATTCTCACTCAAAGATAAGAGAACAAAACCAGAGAGAGTTCTCAAGCGGCAGCTTCCTTTATTGCCTGGGTTAGTATCTTCCCTTGAATCAACCCAGGCTATGAGAGATCCACAAGGCTGCACTTGAAATGCATGGCCCACAGGCCGTATCAGCATCCCATCCTTATGTCAGAGCCCCATCCTGACTTCATAAACCACCTTGGTAACCCTCTGGGATCACAGTCCTGCTGTACTGAAGCAACAGTTCTGAAACAAGGTGGAGGAGCAAGAGAACTCTTTGGTGGGATGGTTAAGAAAGGGCCACTGTAGCCTGGTGGGGCCGGAGCAGCGGATGCAGAGTGCACAGTTAATTCACAGGGAAACTGTCTTTTCCTGTGGTCGGGGCTGTCTCCTGGCAGTGCGCAAAGGCAGCACCATTATCTGCCTCTGCCAGCGCTTCTAGTGCTGAAATGTCTCTAATTAAAGGCATGCCGGGTTGTAGATATAGGATATCTTAATTACATGTGTGTGAATAAAGCATTTAACAAGATGTGAGTCCCATCCCTTCCCCTTGGAGCCACCAGATCAAAGAGCAAACCGGCTCCCTTGGAAACAGGGAAAGATGTGTTGATTTCTGGAGGCTGTTTTGCCACCACACTCGTCCCCAGACCTTCCCTGGGCTCCTGCCAAACTCTGAAAACAATCATATCAAGGGAGGGAAGGTACAGCTGGTGCTGCAGGAGCTGAACTGCAGACCTGAACTGCCCGGTTCTCAGCCTGCCCCTCAAGAGATGACCTGAATGGTTTCATTTGTTAGCTCCTAGTCCCTAGCAGGCAGGAGGCAGGTCTGCCCTGATCCTGTCCCCCTGTTTTGGGGCCTGCACCCTGCCATAGAGGTACCATTTCCTCAGAAAGGTCTCATTTTAACAGGTTCCTCCCATCTCCTTCACCCAAGGAGAAGCTCTTCCCAGTCCTCAGCGCTGTGCTCACCTCCCATGCACACAGCGAGTGTGCAGGCAGGGACAAGCAAGTGAAGGCACAGGGGATGCTGCACTGCAGGGGCCAGACCATTTCCCTGGGAGAAGGGGCTTGGTTCCCTGGGCTGTTCTTGCACCCTGTGTTCAACAATCATAGGTAAAAATGAAAGGTCAAATAAACACCCTGGGAAGGTATATCCACTGCTGCCCCCAAGCCCGTGGCTAAGGACATCGATCTGGGACCTTGCCTTGTCTGCTCTAGTGATAGCAGTGCAACAGGAGGAAAAGCCTGCTTACATGTGAGGCTGCCAAGGGCTGAGCCTCTGGTGAGAGGAGCAGGGAGACTTTTGTCACAGAGCTGGAGTGCTTTGCAGGACATCGGTTACCTCGGGTACAACTGAGCAGTGAAGGGGGATCCTGGATTTGAAAGGTGGAGGATCACTTGCTCTGAGATCAGGGAACCAGAAGTTCCCACAGAAAACTCCTCTGGCCTGCAGTGACTTCACTGCAACATCTTCTGGGCAGGTCAAAGTGCAATGCAGAAGTCAACAGCATGATAAGGCTGGTTTTCTTGGGCATCACCTCTGGTTGTCGCTCTGGGGGACGTGGGAACTTAACACTTCATCCAGCACAGCCAGGCTAGAGAAAAACAATTCAATATTACCAATGGGGCTTTTCTCCTGAAACAAAAACCTGGAATTGGCCCTGAGGGGTCTGTTTTCCAGAACCTCTGAATCGATTTCTTTCACCTTCATTTCAAGTTGAACAGAGCAGTTTGGGGCTGTCCCTCTGCTGAGACTTATTTGGAGTTGTGTCCAGAACACCTCACAGCTTGATGTTAGCTTGAGTGGAATCAGTGTCTAGAATCTGGCTCTCTGGAGTGAAAAGTTTCATTTCATTCGAAGTTGAAGTTGGCTTTATTTCTAAAACACTCACGGGGCTTTAAAGATGTCTTTCAGAGCAGGATTACAGAGGGAAAGGTGTTCAAGTCACAGCGGTTTTAAGACCTCACTGGGTTTCAGAGGTAGACTAGAGGCTCCTAAATCACTTTGGGAAGTCTCAGCTCCCTACCCCTGCAATGAGAAAGAAGATGCTGTGATGCAAGCCCTCTCCTCCACCAGAAAGGCGAATCAGCAGCCAGGTCACTCACTCATCAGCTTTACTGCATCCCTGGCCAGGTGCCAGCCGAGCTGCCCTGAATGATGCTACTGGAGGAGTGTCCTTGGCAAGAGGGGAAGCACACTGGCTTTGCAGAGCCTTTGCCATGCCAGAGGGAACCCGTTTGGTACGAGACGTACTGGGGAGCACTGGGAAGGGAAGAGTGAGCTTCACATAAATGTTTATTCACTGCTCTGATTGCAGCTCCCAGGTACTGGACACAAAGCACAGGAAAAACACAACATGCTACAAATATAAAAATGCTGAGTGCTGCCCAAAGGAAAATGGAAACAGAAAATCAAGCTTCATAGTCAAACTCAGTGTCAGGCCAGTTGGAAACACCTCCTGTTGCTCGTGGGAGCAGCAGCCAGGTGCAGACCAATTGACCTTTTGTTCCTTGTTTTTTGCAAGGGGGCGACAGGTGTGTGCTTACCCAGGGATGCTGTGCAGGGTGCTAAGGGTGTGGGACCTCTCTCCCACCCAGGCACAACTTAGACCTCACCAGGTTCCTAATTCAAACACAAAAGGGGCATTCCTCTTTGCTGTCACCAGGAAAAGGGAGAGGAGGGAACCAGCCCACCCAGGGTGCTGGGACTTCCATCCCCTTGGCACTTGCTGAGGATGGCTCCTGGACAGAGGGACAGACATCACTCAGCTCCTCCAGCAGCCCCAGCCAAGCAGGGTGTCCCCATGGCCTTGGAGGCCAGCCAAAATGCAAAACCATGGTACAGCACTGCTGGTACCCAGCTCACCCTAAGCAAGCTCCCTGCCTGCCCAGGGGCTCCTCAGCACCTCCCCCTCCACCACCGTGCCCTGCACCCTGCACCTCCATCACCTGTAGACATGTCCTGGGGGTACAGACACGGGGGCTGTGGGGGCCCAGCCTGTCCCAGCCTCTCTGTGTGATGCTTTTCATCCTGCACTATAATAAAAAGCAACCACCCATATTTCCCCTGAGCTTGGATAAGCTTTCCCTCTTCATGCCATTACCATTTTCTCCATGGATCAATTTCTCCCCTGCTTGTCTTGGCTTCTTTTTATAGTGGATTAAATTGTTTTGATTAAATGAAAATGCTGGTGTATTACCAGGGAGGCTCAGGGCTTCTTTATCATATAAACAAACTGCAGGGAGGTGGGTAGGACAATCACCAAGCAAGAGCAGAGCTGCTACATGTTGCAGAGAAAAGTGTTATACTGAACATTCATCCCTGCAGTTCATTATCTCATGGCAATAAATTTTATATCTTGGCTTTCTTTTTTATTGCCATAAAGCATAATGGACTGTTTCCAAGGAGAAGCCCTGATGCTGGGGATAATCTGTCCAGCAAGCAAGAAAGCAAGGTGCTTTAAAAAAAAATTCCTCTGCTGCTTCAATCCCAGCATAAGCAACCTTCCTGAGGTAATTCAGGGGAAGCAGGGGCTGGCAGCTGCTGCTGAGTCAGCACCAAGGGCACGGGGAGCTTTCAGGGCACGTTCAACACTTTGTCTGACTTCTTCTCTGGCAAGATGCAGAATATCTGCCCCAGGTAACCCTGGCACGCTGTTGCCATAGTTATCCAAAGTGTCTGTAATCATCAATAGATTAGTTCTCCTAACACATGGCTATGGTCAGGGATTAATACCATCTCTGTTTTATAGAGAGAAACCTACCCAAGGACACACAGGAGCCAGGCATGAACTGAAATGCAGCCTGAAGATCTCTTTGACAGACCCGAAATACAGCCTTAAATTCTGGCCCCAGCTCATCCCCCCTTGTTGGTGGCATTTCCCACTGCTGGCAGTCACCCACAGCACTTAACATGGGCTTTACTGTGATGCTGGGAGTGGTTCCACTGCTGGCATCCCACCTGGGAAGCATCCCGATTCCCCTTAGAGCTGCCTGTCTCAAACCAGGCACAGGAGAGAGCTGCTCACCTGCTCAGGATGGAGGGTGGGGATGAGGAGCTGAGGGGTTTCAGATGAGATGTTTTTCTCCCCAGATCCATCTCTGAGGTACATCCAGGGAAGGAGCACAGAACACATCAAAAATCGTGGTTTTAAGTATTTTTGGCTATGCCACCTGAAGGGGTCGAGGGAAAGGCTACCAAAGCATCAGCTTTGTCAAGAACAAATATCACCAACACTAAATCATATTTGCCTTGAGATTTCTAGAAAAAAAAAAACACAAAAAAAAAAAACCCCACAAACTTCTTTTTGTTGTTGTTTCACCTGGAATTTTAACAGAAAAACAAGCTACATTCTGCCAGCCAGAAGATGAATTGAACTCAAAGCCTCCTGCAAATTTCAACCTAGGAAAATCTATTTGCCTTACAAATTCCGCCCCTTAGTAGAAACAGTTAGTATCTCTCCTTGTGTTAAATTAATGTATAAAGGTAACAATACTATTTAACACACACCCCTCCCACATGCATACATGTGGGTTGGGGTTTTTTTAAGGATAATATGTATTAATCTGTTCAAATTGATCCCCACAATTGCAAAATGACAGTCTTAGGACACTGAGAAGCTGTTTCTGAGTATGTCTGGCATCTACAGAGGGTGAAACACTCTGAAAACCCTACTAATCCCTCACCACGTTTTGAGACCTTCAGATAACTTTAAACCCAGTTTCCATGTCCTTTCACAGCCAGGGCTGCTTGCACATCTAATCACAAAGCAATCCTGCAGGAGCCATGGAGAATTATTAATTGATTTTTGACTTCACTTTCATTACTTTCCAATCCTATCAGATGGTGTAAATCCAAAGCAGCATCAGTGAAGCCGCTGGAATGAGGAATACGGGGATGAAGGGCTGGAGGAGGCATATGGCACTGAAGTGATGTGAAAGTCCTGCCCATGTTCTTCAAAAAGGCAGCCATAAGGTGCAAAGTTCTGCTGTGGAAATGGCAAAGCTCCTGCCTGCGACGGGCGGGCTCAGTAAGGAGGTCACCTCATTGCTAAAAGCAGAAGAGGCTTGGTGTGACACGTGCTCATGGGTAACCCTGAACCAGCAACGTGCCCTCCTGGCCAAGAAAGCCAAGGGCATCCTGGGGGGTATCAAGAGAAGTGTGGGCAGCAGGTCAGGGAGGGTCTCCTGCCCCTCTGCTCTGCCCTGGGGGGTGGCTTAATTGGGAATACTGTGTGTGGGGCTGGGCTCCACGGGTCAGGAAGGACAGGGAGCTCCTGGAGAGGGGAAAACAAAGGGCTATAGAGGTGCTGAGGGGACCAGAACATCTCTCTTATGAAGAGAGGCTGAGGGACTTGGGACTTTTTAGCCTAGAGAAGACTGAGGGGAGATCTTATCCATGCTGATAGATACTTGAGGGGTGGTCTCAGGAGGAGGGATCAGTCTTTGTTCAGTGGTGCCCAGGGACAGCACAAGAGGCGATGGGCACAAACTTGAATGTAGGAAGTTCCACCTAAACACAAGGGTGGCAGAGCCCTGGGCCAGGCTGCCCAGAGAGGCTGGGGAGTCTCCATCCATCTCTGGAGACATTCAAACCCCGTGATCCTGGGCGCTGTCCTGTGCAGCCTGCTCCAGGTGAGACAGCACTTAGGACAGCAGAATCGGAGCAGTCACTTCTGGTCTTGTGCTGCTGCTGGGCAATGGGTAGTCTCAGAGTCTCTGACAACTGTGTTGAACTCTTCTTCTTGGCTGGATAGGCTCATGCAAAGTGCTGCATGAAGTGTATCTTGTACCCAACTAGAGCAGACCAGCAGCTGCAGGGAGAAGAGGACTTGCATCCCTGGCCACACTTCTGGCTGCCCCTCTCCATCCCCACACAGAAAATAGGACTTCTGTAAAAAGTCATTTTCTTTAGCTTCTGCCAATCATTTCCGCTCTCTGTCTAGTTTAATTAAAATTTATCATTCTTCTCTCAGGCAAGCATTACACACAAAGAAGGTTAAAAACTCCCCAATTTACCTTCTCCCTGCATTTTGGGAAAGGTTCCCTAAATGGCCCATTTAGAATATAAATACTGGCTACTAATTTTATTTCATATTAAATGTCCTGTAAAAGTAAATTTCACAAGTCTTTGCACTTCATCAACAAAATTAAAACAGTTAAGGAAGGGATTTGCTGATGGAAGGTGCTAAAATTGTCTGTCTTTAATTAATCCTGAAAAGAACATGCTGCAGTAGAGAGCATTTACTTCATGTCAGCATTTCCCTGTCCACAACAATACTAATTCGAGCATCATGGACTGGGTTAAATTTTAGTGGGGCACAGATTATTGGAGCTTCACCATTCATTTAGGTTGCACTGGGTTCACGGGTAGAAGGTGTCCTCCAGGCAGGCGCAGGAGCACTTCCAGCACCAAAACAAGCAGCCTCAAGGTTTGTCAGGGCTTCTTCCAGTGGGTGAAGAGGGAGGGACATACAGGGTACTCCATTACCCTGAGACCATTCATAGCACAGACCTAAGGTGAAGGATAGAACTAGGGATAAGTGGTGCCTGGAAAAGTCCCAGGGCTGAAAAGAGAGGCATGCTCTTTGCTATATTGTCTTTCTTGGTGTCCTAGAAAACAAAACATTGTGAATTTTAGGATACAAAAGTTGGTGTCTTATACTCAGTCACAATTTGTGCTCCCAGATAGATGCGACTTGTAGGACTAAAGATTTTACCAGCCCCAGGCAGTCCTGTCACCAAGCCACAGAGGCACTGGAAGCTGGTCACTCAGCTCACTGGTCACCGTGGCTCCATCCGTGGTCGTGCAGGTATTGCCAAGCCTGCACAGATGTCATTCCTGCAGAGGAGGAATGAGCACAGCCGGGGGACACGCTGCAAGGGGAAGCCATGCTGTGTGGTCCCACGTCAGACCAGGGAGCCCCGGGATCTCTGTGAGGATGTGACAGAAAATGGATAGAGAACTTCAGGAGCCAGGACCTCGGGAGAGCCCCAGCCCCTCCCCAGAGCTGGAACAAGGACCAGGCTGTCACCTGGGCTGAGCAGAGCGCTGTGTTTGCACACAAGGTCCTGGCCCTTGTCAGGGCTCACCCGCAGCCCCGCATTCCCACAGAGCTGCCCTGTTTTCCCAGATAATGCCCGGGCTGCTTTCTGTCCTTCTTCCCTCGAGGGGAACGCTGTGAAGGGGGCAGGGCAAAATTCATGGGTCTGAAAGACAGAGACTCCAGAAAATATCCTAAAGAGAGGGAGAGAAAGAGCGCAAGAAGGAGGGTAGGGGTTAGTGCCAGTGATGAGGCCCTCTGGAGAAGAACAAGGCGTGTCACACGGCACTGGGTAGGAAATGTGACATTGTTCCAGGTCAAGGATTTCTGTCTGCTTCATTAGAGAGAGGCTGCAGAGCCAGAAGGGCACAGAGAGGATTAAAAAAAAAAAAAAAAAAGGAAGAAGAAGAAAAAACAGGGGGAAAAAAGTCTCTGGGATCTGCTCAAGCAGTTACTGTCAGGAGCGATAGCCAGCTTGTGACAACCTTGCAGGCCTCGCTGGCAGCTGAATAGTGTGAAGATCTTGTCAATGTCTCCTTCTGGCACCCATGTCAGTCTAGCTACTTAATGCCATTAGAAAATCCTAATTACTGAACGTTTCCAACCCAACGTCTCTATCCAGGCAAACACCAGCGGGTGGCCCAGCGTGAGCAAAGAAGCAAACCCAGCATGCATAGACTGTGTGCGTGTGTGTGTGCTGGTCTGCCTGCCCATCCTGACCGACTGTCACAGCTTCCATCCCTAGCAGAGCTCCATCACACTGGCTGCCCTCCCCTTCCCAGCCTGTGCTGACTTCCTGTAGATTCCCATACCCTGAGTGAAAGAGAGATGCTGTAAATACTGACCCACATGGAAAAAGGCAGAAGGAGCCAGGATGAGTTACTAGGGCCTTACAAAAGAGGCCATAAAAAATGATCAGCCCTGGCATGAGAGAACTGGACCCTGCATGTTATTGCTCCATAAAATTGACAGCTGGCAAGCATGAGCACAAAGAAACTGCATCCACCTTCTCTATCCCTGGGATTTACTGCCACTGGGGCAAGGGCAACGCACGCTGGAGCCAGCAGCGTTCGATGTCACCATGCACTGAAAGCAGTACATCAGCAGCCAGCAATAACCATGGCAGACAGGATCTTCTCCCTTGGCCACTTACAATGAGGGTTCCCAGGGAGCCAAACCCTGGCAGTGCCCACAGTCCACAGGCTCAACACTCAGGAGAAGTGGTGTGGCAGAGCCTTGGGTCCCTTGCAAGCAGGACACAGGAGGGGAGAGGCTGGTTGTGCAACAACCACTGCTAAATCTCCACCACCACACCTGCTCAGAAGCCCTGTGAGGGGAGAGGGCTGGAAATGCAAGCGTGGGGCTTGTGCTGGACACTGGCAGAGTCACGGACCGCTTCTACTGTGCCTCCCCTCTAGCCAGTTCCCTTGCTAAGTAGTTCATTTAAATAAGAACATCTATCTTCTAAATTGTGTGTATCAAACAATCAATCACTTGGAGGCTGAAAACCTCCCCAAATCTGTAATTATGGTGTCAGAGCTGATTGTGATGAAAGTGAAGCTGTCAGGGAGACATTTGGGAGACAAACACACTTGCGCACAGCAGTTCTCCCCAGAGTGCTATGGCAAGCTTTCCTGCCATATGGGGCCATGATTAATAGCCCAGCCTATATGTAAATATTTAGCTGTTTAGGAAGCAACAGGATCCAATTACCTTTCAACCCATTTCTCTCCTCGTGATAAAATACAAAGACAAATTTCTGATTTAAGAAAAAAAGAGGCTAAAATAAAGCCCCGATGACTCATATTCCACCATGATATTAAAAACATTCCTGTCTGTGCCCAAGGTGATACAGGCTGAGAGCTCAGCTGGGCAAAGCAGCTGAAATCTCTTATTTTCTCATTACTATAATGTCCCTCTCCAAGGAAGTGAGCGCTGGCACTTTCTGCTGATAACCCCTCGTGACTGTCACCGTGACAGTGCCCTGGAACCAGAGCTCGTGCTGGTACACGATACAATCTGAAGCAAAGCTTTTATCATGAGCCCTGTGGTTTTTAGGACGATCCTTAAAGCTCGCAGTTCTGGGAGGAAGAGCTGCTGGAGAAAGGCAGAAGTCCCCAGGGGGAGACCAGACATTTCTGGCTCTCACAGCAGCAGGGACAGTTTGAAGCTCAGCTTTATGTGCTTGCAGAATGGTGAAGAGAGGAGAAAAATAAGCCTACACAACAAGAGATTCACTTTTTTAAAGGAAATTGATGATTTCTCTGGCAAGGTCAACATTTGTGGCTATGTTCTCCTTCTCCTGACTGTGTTCCCCTTCCCCAGGAGGACTATCCATCTCCATGCCCCAGACCTCTCTCCAGAGCCCCAGCACATCCTCTCCTCGAGGCAACACTGGGAACTGGCTGGTTACAAGTGCTGTTTGCTGCCTTCCTTGCCTTGATATAGGACTGCTCCCACAGCCTGGATCACCAGGTGTCCTCCAGCTCCTCGCTCTGGGCATAGATAGATAGATAGATAGATAGATAATGTGTTTTTTACCCATCATGAAGTACTGAATGCAGAGTCATTTGGCTCTATGGGACAAACCTCTTTTCCTTTAACACGTTTGAAGTTAAGTGTAACACAAACTCTCAGTTTTCCACTGCTATAATATTTAATTAGGCAGAAATTATTGACCTTTTCTGTTGTGCTTTCCCCTGGGACTGTTTCTTCCTATTCACACCTTGTGCTGTGCTGACCATTCAAGGTACTCAGAACCTTACTGGACGTGGCCATCACGTCCTGTCCTCATGTCCAGCCACAGCCATCCCATGCCTCAGCAGCTGTGTGAAGCACAGGGACACGCAGCTGAAAGCTCAGGCAGCAGCAGGAGTATTTCTGCAGTGGGGTGGGCTGCAGGGGGGCTCTGTGAATGTGCAGTAGTGTCATCTGAAGGACCCAAACTGCTTTCTGTGCAAGAGGAACTTCCCTCAGGGTTCTGTACCTGGAAAAGCTGGGCAAAACTCTTCATTTACACGTAGAAGTCTGTTTTGGGGTTTTTTTCCTACTATGAACAGTTAGTGCAGAACAAAGGTGGTTTGTATTCATCAGGAAACTGGGCTTTGCTTCTCTGTGAGCCCAGCAGTACCTCAGGGGGCTCAGCAGAGGTATTTCTGACTCGTGCTGATCCAGATTGGCATCAAACAGGGCAAGGCAATGGGAAAGGCTGCTGCTTCCAAGAGAAAAAGAAGAAAGGAAAGACTAAAGGTGGCAGGAAAGACCCATGCTGTGAGCGCCTGCAGCACTGGGGAGGCTAGGATGGGAGAGGAAGGGGGCACTCCAGAAGGTTTCAGACCATCTCCACCTGGGGCTTGCTCAGCAGTTTCTCCTCTGGATGGATCCAGGTCAGCCTCAGCCCTCTGGCCACGGCCCTTTTGGTGTGTGAAGGGACGACATCAAAAGGCAGCACAGAGCTGCTCTCAAATGCTGAGGTTTGAAATGTACTGAGGGCAGGAGTCCCTGGGGACTGGCCCTGTGTGTAACTGATCCAACAAACTGCAGTAGGGATGGGAGTGGGGCAGGGCTGGCCATGTGAGCCAGCATGGGGGGACGCATCCTCACCAGGATCTGGAGGCAGAGTGTGTTGGATGTGGTTTCATGAGTGCCAGGGTTGGTGTGCTCAGACTTCTCCCACAGCTCCGTGAGGGAAGCAGGATTGGGTACATTCACCTCTGAAATAATCATAGAATCACAGACTGGTCTGGGTTGGAAGGGACCCCAAGGGTCCCAGAGCTCCAACCCCCTGCCACAGGCAGGGACACCAACCTCCAGGCCTGGAGCTACACAAGGTTGCCCATCCAACCTGGCCTCGAACACCCCCAGGGACGGGGCACCCACCCCCTCTCTGGGCAGCCTGTTCCAGCCCCTCACCACTCTAAATAACCCTCTGTACACTGCAGTGTCCTCACCCCCTTCTGACTATCCTCCTGGCCAGTGATGGCCAAGGACCAGTCCCCCAAAACACCCCAGCAGGTGATGCCATTGTTTACAGATCAATCACAGGTCCCTGGGAATGTAGTCAATGAGTAAGCCAGGATTTCTAATGGAACAATCATTTTTAAAAAAGTCAGAAGGAAGATCCAGCATGCCACACATTAGAAATCCTGAGGGAACCAGCCTTGGAGATAAAGGATATTGCGTTTTCTGTCTCTCTCTTCAGGCAGAAGATGCCAAATTAGGCATGAATTGCCCTTATGGGGGAGCTGGTTTCTCCTCTTTTCATTCAGAGGATGTCCCCTTTAGCTAGTGGGATCCAAATGCTGGGGCTGGTATTTTTCAGGGTAAAAGCTCCATGGGTGGGGGACCCAGGACGAAAGCGACACTGTCTTCTCACCTGAGCAGGGGAGTCTCTGGGGTCACTGACAAACAGGAGGACAGGCTTCTGTGGCTGGTGTGCAAAGATGGAGGGGTAAACTTGGACATGTTTTCTTCTGGCTGTATCTGCCTGCCTCTGAATGAAATCCTTCACAGCGTAGCTCCTGGCCCACACAGAAAACACAACCATGCTGCTTTCCCACAGCTCTCACATCCTCCCCACAGCAGCGTGCCTGCCTCAGTGACTGGGTGCTTTGCAGAGTGCACCTCTGGCATAGCAGCAGAGGAGAAAAGACCTGTTCTGGTGTCTTTGACCAGTAGACAGGGTGTTGGAAATGGAAGGGGTTCCTAGAAGTAGGCAAATGACTCCTTCCATCAATATGGAACAGCAGTGCTCTGCTGACCAGGGGTGGTCAATCAACCAGATTTCATCAGAGTGGCTGCAAAAGTTATGTTTTTTCATATCTCCCTGAGAAAAAATTGGTTGAATCAGCCAGGTTCAGACATAAAGAAAAAAGTGATGAGAGGCAGAAAATTGCAAAGCTCTGAAAAGTTATGACCAGTTAGAAAGCATCCAGCACAGAAGTCTTTTGGTGACCTAACCCAGCTGCTGCTAATGCTCCAGCAGTAATAAACAGTAGCCATTTCCCTTGTCCCTCTCCTTTGGGAATCTCTGCTGCAACACTGGTTGGTACTTGAAGTCCCATAGTTTATAACAAAGCTATTGTCTGTTATCACAAACACAGTGACATTATTACAGAACTTACCCCGCAGCAAGATATGAATTAGAGTCATCCTTAGCAGGCACCAAATGTTTGCTTTAGAAAAGAAAAAGATATTATTTCATAAATCAAAAATTGTTCCCTTGGCCCTCAAAGGAAGCTTAAAAGCAGCCCCAGTAATTACAAAGTACACCTTCTAATGCCAGACCAACTGAACCCACGGCTGATCCATCACTTGTGGATCCATCACAGAGTCCCATCAGCGCGAATCCCTGACTGCCCTTCACTTGTGTCTTGGGGTGGACAGGGAAGGGGTGTCCAGTGGAAAGGCTACATTCATTTGGGAAGCAGAATGGGGTTGCACAGAGGTGCTGTCTCATGAGCTGGGGTTCTTAGTCTCTCTGATGGTTGTTCAGAATGTGAGACTATTTATCTCTCTTGCCATCACCTGGATTTTCTCCTCCTGTATGCACTTCACAGCATTTCTATCCTCATGCCCTGCACATTTAACCCCCAACTATCTCTGGATGATCCTTTGTTGGCTTACCCTGTCACAGTGCCTTAATGGTAAAGTTCTCTGCATCCCACCACAAGGTGTATTCATGGGTACTGGGCACTGCATTCAGAACAGAGAGCTAGAAGGGACACGAGGACCGCAGGATGACTCTAGGGATAAGTCTTCTGTCAAAGACAGGCAGTTATGGAGTTTCTTCAAAGGGGTTAATAAATCCTACAAGCCTTAATCATCACAAAACCACTTTGACTGACTCTGGGGGTTCTAGCTAACTTCTCATATTGGATGGGAAATGAGATGGGAGGGTGACTCCAAACCTCCCCTGTGTTTCACCAGGCAGATGCTGAAGGAGGATGTGCAGACATCAGAAGTAGCTCAGGCAGTCTGGGGCTGCTCCAAGTTGTGCACAGCTGCTGCCATATTTGACAGGATCACCAGATCTTTCTCTTCTTCCCTTGTAGGGCAAGGGAGGGTGATGTGAATTCATTGTATTATCTCTGCTCTAACTCCAGGTGCTGGGTAAAGAGCTGCTTAGTTTTTAAACACATCTGTAATTCTGTACTCCCTTTGGACCCCAGCTGAAGCTGACACCTCCTTTTGCCCAAGTGTCTCAAGCCTCTAAGAGTTATGTGTTCACTCTGGGGTGGTCATGGGGTGGGACAGTGGCACAGCCTGGCACAAGCTGAACTGCTACAGGACCCTCCCCCCGTGCCAGAGGGAGGAGTAAAAAGCCACCAAACATCGCTGTGCCCCTAAAAGACACTGAGCACACTTACCCTGGAGTGCTCACATCCTTTCTGGGTTTACATTTTAAACTGATTTTCTACAGCTCTTCACATCCTTCCTGTTGCTTATTCTGGTTGGAAATGCTAGATTCCAGGCTCCATATGCTAATTCCTCCCTGTCATACTCTCTGCTCTCGTGCCCCTGGCCAAATGATCCCAGGGCATCATCTGCTTTGTTTCACAGAGAATACTTCCTTGTAGAAGCTCATCTTTATTTATCAGGAGTTGTGTCGACAAACCTTTAAAAACCCAGCTGATCTCTATTGCCTGCCTACTGAAAATCAGAAGAGCCTGCAGGAAATTGGATAGAGCAGCCATTAGATGAAATAAAAGCTGGCCCCTCCATCTCCCCTGCTTCCCTAATCTGCTCCGCAGCGAGCGGAAGGCACACTGTGCTAATCTATGGGACACGGGAGGCTCTGCACTCTGTGCTGGTGGGCTGGAATTATAGCAACTCCTGTACAAGATAATTGAGCAACACATTTTATTGTCCTCATCATTTTCACAGCCTACTGGTGTCTTTGGAAGAGAGGAGGGGCAGGGGGAAAGGGAGGGCGGATTTTCTGCAGAGCTGAGCCTAAGGGGAAATGACAGTTCCTCCCGCTGGCTCTGCCTGTGGCAGAGATGCTCCCAGCAGCCGCTGCCTCTGCCTCCAGCAGCAGGCTGCAGGGAAATTCCAGCTTGTCCTGTGCAACTTGCATTTAACCTGGAGATGTAGGCAGCAGCCACAACCCATCTGAATTTCTGACGAAGTCAAAAATTAAAAAGGAGCAAGTGAAAATGCCTGAATATAAACCACACTACAGGATTTGACCTTCAGTCCCTGGACCGCTGGAGCTCTGCAGCTCTGCTCTCCCTCCTTTGGAGGTTTGAGGTTTTGAGGTCTTGAGGTTCAGATGTGGGTGTTTGCCTTCTCCTCTTGACTCCACCCCATCATCACCAGTTCATTTGTCTTTCTATGCTTCAGCAGTTAAAATTTCCTCCTCACCACTGTGTGTGTCCTGAGAAGACTGGCAGAGGTGATAGAGCAGGGAGTGTCCTAACAACCTGGGAAATAGCTGAGACATCATGTTTCAGAGGTTGTCCCTACTTCATAGGTTTAAAAATGACATTTTTTACTCGGGACCCAGGTTTTCCTTCTCTATCCCAGGGCAAAGGTTGTCCTTGAGGAGCCTGCCTGCCTTGAGCTCAGCTGCAGCTCTTCAGGTGCAGAGCGAGCTGGCTGGCAACCGGATTCCTCTGCACCCTGTGGAGTGAGAGACATTCACCCGTTTTCCATGGCTCAGGTGTTTTGTTTCTAAATGCAGTGAAGGAGCCCCGTAAAGCCAGCAGCCTTGCCTCACTCCTCTCCATTGCTATCAAAAGACCTGTAACATTTTCAGCTAAAAAGGTGCCTGAATTTTCCTTTTCACACTTTTTCCAAGGATGAGAGTTAAAGAACAGACTCACTTCCAAGGAGGGCTCTGCTCACTGAAGACTGTTCTGGTCCTCAGGTGGATCCAGGGCTGTGAACCACTCTGTTCTCCAGCAGCTCAGTACCTGCTGCCCTGATGTAAACACACTTTATCACAAGTGCATTCTTCTGACTCACTGTAACAGGCAGAGCTTGTGAGGCACAGTTGTTCAGGCCCTAAAGCTGCTTAGCTGGGTATCATGGTAAGTGCCATCAGATGCTTTGAGCAAGTTCATTGCCTTGGAAATCGTCCTGACTTCACCTCACTGCTGCTGCTGTCTAAGAATGGAACATCTCCCACCAGACCTCAGTTTTCCCAGCTCCCTGTGCCTTCAGCAAGGAGGGTGAGGGTCTCCAAGGATGTCTCCTGCCCTCTGCTATGACTAGCTCTGCTGGTGGGACTGGGTTGGCCCCAGCATCCAGCTCTGGGCTCTGGACTCTTGGTCAGATGCGTGAATCTCACCCAAAGCTCAGACTTGCACCCTCCCAGGGTTCACCAGAGCTGACTCCCTCACCTCTCACAGAGACCTCAGGAGAGGAAACCCCCTCCCTAAGTTCGGACCAGGAACCAGGGTCACCATCTGCAGGTAAATCTGGTAATGTGGATGTTTCATTAACTCTTCACAAGACAAAGCAGTGTGGTGCCCTTAGGCAGGGGCTTTGACCAGGGGTGACCACAGGACAGTCACAGACACTGCAGCCTTTAACAACTTCTTGTGTGGAGCCCAGGGAGCTCCCAGCCAAGGACTGAGCTGTACCTGTCGCACTGTAAGAGACAGCAATAGTAATAGTGGTGTAATACAGGCAGGAAAATGTTTCAGTGAGCAGAATCTCTCTCAGGTTGGTGGACGGGGAAGAAAGTGCTGAAGCACAGCACTGAGGACACAGAGTTGTCCAGGGGCAGGGCTGGGGATGCTGGAGCAGAGTTGTCCTGCTCTGTTTCTCAGCAAGGTCACACAAGCTTCTTCCATCAGCTATTTCAGCCCCTTCCCTTGGCTGGAGCTTCCCCTGCCAGGAGGGCAGAGGTTTAAGTAGAAGAGGAGCAATGCTGTGAGCCTTCAGAGAGGTGAGGTACACACAGGAGAAGGACCTTTCGCTCCAGCACTGTGCGTGTTCATCAGATGGGGGAGGATGCCTGGCTTTGGATGGAGCTCAGCAGCCTCAGGTGAACCTGCCAGAAAATTGCCTTCAGTTTTCTGCATGCTGTGGAATGTTACAATTCAATAAGAGGCCTTGTTCTCTCTGTCACAGGAAAGAATAACATCCCCATGCTTGCTGTGACCCTTTTATGTGGCAGAGTATTAATTCCCCTGGATGGTGCATCCGTGGAGCCTGCTCTGATTACACTGCTGGACCAGTGACACAGGCAGGCAGCCCAGGAGGGTAACACTAGACTACCCAGGAAAACACTTCCCACTAGTGAGACCTTCACAAAGAATGGGAACTAAAGCACACAAAAAAAACCCCAACATTTTTTTCCTCCTATGGTGGGCTGTTTGAAACACAAGGCAGTTATTTCACAGAATCACAGCATCCCCAGGTTGGAAAAGACCTTTAAGCTCATCAGGTCCAACCATCCCTGTCCTGTGCTGACCCACATCCCTGAGCACCTCATCTCCCCTCTGTTAAACACCCCCAGGGGGTGACTCAGCCCCTCCCTGGGCAGCCTGTGCCACAGCCCCACAACTCTGCCAGGGAAGAACTTTGCCCTCCCAGCTGAGCTGACCCTGCCCTGGCACAGCTTCAGCCCATTGCCCCTTGTCCCAGCTCCTGTCCCCTGGCTGAAGAGACCAGCACCCACCTCTCTGCACCCTCCTGGCAGGGCAGGGGAGGTGGGGAGAAGCTCCAGCCAGGAGGTCACAGAACTGTCACACAGAGGCAGGACCTGGCAAAGGGCCTCTCCTGCCCAAAGGAAGCCCCTTGGACACAGGCAAGGCAGGGGAGCGTTGCCCCCTGTCACATCCCATCTCCCTGGAGATAATGAAGAACTTGGTGACTGGAAGCAGGAGCACACACCACAGTGGGAGGCACGTAAGGACTGGCGCTGCCTGTGATGGTGTCAGCAGATTCACAGATCCTGGAGTCAGCAGTCACCACAGGATCAGAACATCTATCACAGGAGCAACAACAAAACCATCTCTGTGCCAGGGCTGCTGGCAGGAACAAGATTAGGCTGGGAATTTTTATTACTGGTTTTATATTGTTTTGCACTGTTTGGGAGAACGAGCAGCTCTATCTGTGGAAGTGTGATGCAGTTAAGCAAGGTGTTGTATAAAAATGAAGATGAAAGGTTCTGCCTTTGGTTTGAAGGCAAAGTTCATCTTTATTTGGTTTGGCAGCAGAGTCCAGAGGGCTGAGCATGCTCCTGAGAAAGATGTGACCAGGGTCAAAGCCATGTTGTCTAGGGAAAGGCCAGAATGGATTGAAGTGGGAGAGAGAAATAGAGCACCTGGGAAACTGCTGGGGAAGCAGAGCTCTTGAAATGCAGTCTGTTATATGGCATTTGGGACATCTGTTTTCATCTCATGAGCAAACCCAGGGACCTGAGATGGAAGCACTGGGGCTGGCAGACCTTGTGCCATTTGCATTGACTGTAGGACAAGCAGTTTTACCAAAAAACTCAATCTTTCAGTGACTGCAGAGGAGGGGAGAGTAACAACATGCACTAATTGAGGAGGAAATATCACTCAGTTAAATGAAGTCTCATTAGCACTGCTCAGAGCATCATGCACTGTGAGGAGGAAGGAGCATGGGATGAGAAGGGACTCCTCACAGTACAGCCAGCCTCCACTGTTGAAAACACTGTAGTGTACAATTTAAGCTGTTAAAAGCATGTAACTTTTATAATCATAAAATACAACTTAAATGAAGAAACAGTGGGGGAACATGAGGCATCCTGGCTTGTGCCAGACCCAGCGTGGCCACAGGCAGGCAC
The DNA here is from genome assembly GCA_027925045.1 of Hypotaenidia okinawae. NCBI lineage: Eukaryota > Metazoa > Chordata > Aves > Gruiformes > Rallidae > Hypotaenidia > Hypotaenidia okinawae. Next base: position 4,179,928 of record BSDF01000018.1, read on the forward strand.
TGGGGAGGCTGCACCTCGAGTGCTGGGTCCAGCTCTGGGCTCCTCACCATCAGAAGGACATTGGGGTCCTGGAGTGAGTCCAGAGAAGGGCAACCAGGCTGGGGAAGGGGCTGGAGGGCAAATCCTCTGAGGAGCAGCTGAGGGAGCTGGGGGTATTCAGCATGGACACGTTACCTTACAGCCTTCATCAGGCTCCAGGCTCAGTAGATCCTCCCAGAACACCCTGGTTAATTGACCAACAAACAGCTGATCCAGCCTGGACCCCTCCCTGGAATTGGGGAAGTGAGGTGGAGTGCCAGCACTTCCTAGGGTTTGACAACAGCAGTGGCAATTCATCAGCAGATTTTCATATTTTTTCTCCCAAAGGCATTCCCTGCTGGGCTTTCCTCTGGCTTCACAGACCCAGCTCTTTGCACAGACTAGATTTCATTTGTGTGAAATGACATCTGGGAGTTTATTGTTGTTCAGGTTTTGGGGGATTTGTTAAAAACAAATTTTCCAGAAACTGTGACTAATGAAAATTTCCATTCTATATATCTGAATTTGAAAAATGCTGGTGGGAAGAAGCCAAACAAAATACTTCATGGCTTTTCTCTTACCCCAAGTCTTCAATTTCACTTTTTCAATTGGAAAATAAGAGCACTTGCCTCTGCTTTCTGCGACTGTGACAAAGTGAGGGAAGTGCTTCTTGTAGAGAGAAAGTTACAGGCTTTCAAAAGCGTGAAAGGGCTGAGGAGTTATTTGGAACATTTCTTTTTTATGAGTGAAGAAGTTGTTGTTCCTTCAGGTTGCTTTCCCTGCTTGTCTGTGGCTTTCTCCCTGAGAGGCACACGCAAGAGGCAATGCAGAAGCTGAACTTTCCAGTTTGAAACACAGAGCTTGAAAACCATCCTATTCCAAAAGGGAAGAGAATTGGTCCTGGTTCCAGCCGTTGCCTGGAAACTTAAACACAGAGAATCTGGCAATTTTGTCTCACTTAGAAATTTCCTCTGGGAAAACCTCCCAGTTTTCAATCAGCTCTGCTTTTGGAGCTTCTCATATCACTAAAACCTCCAATGACAACTTGTTTCACGGAAGAAGGCAGCTAGAGGGGTTTTCACAGCCCTGATGGTGAATTGTCACCATCCCAGAGCAAACCCACCAGCTCCCTGCTCTGTCCTCACTGACAAAGGAGAGTAATTGATTACTGAAACACCCCACCGACTGTTTGTTTCAAAGTCTTTGTACCAGAGATTGATTTTAATGAAACGTTCCACTTTTACACACATGAAATATAGCAAATTAAGTTTTTGAATGTGAAATAACAGTTATCAAATGCTGCCAAACAAAGGCTGTCAGACCAGCACAGAGAGAGGCTGGGGGAATGGAAAGGGGAGAGGGATCCTGCTGTCTCTTGCAAAGAGGTTCAAATCTGCCCCAGGATCATCATGTTTGCCCCTAACATCCCCATGTTATTATACCAGCTATGAATCCTGCCTTCTTGTGACTCTGTAGGGCTTTACCAGTGCTACTCCATGGGTGGTAAATTATTCTCCCTTCTCCCAGACAGCCCTCTCTCTCCGTGACAAGTCCTCATTTCCCCATAACTTTTGAAATCAGTTTGATCCCCCATCCATTCCACCTTTCACAGACTAGAAAAACAGTTCAATACTAGTGCAAACTGCTGCATCTCACAGTCTTGAGGACTGCTGTTGTATCTCCAAAGGTATTGCTTTAACTGATGATGAGTTCTCCTCCATTTCATTTTTCCCTTCAGGAGATCATAGTATACTTTTGAACATCCTTCTTGCTGTTTCCTATATTCCTCAGGTTCTACACCTTCTTCTACTTCATCTGGATAAACATTTTTGGATAATCCATGTACACTGCATCGATCGAGTCACCCTTCCTTCTGGGCACATCCCTTTTCTCCTTTAAAGAGCCCTAATGGGTCTGGAAGATGTCATTTGCCCTGGTAAATGCTATGCAGATGCCTCTACTTCATAACATATTTATCCATGAGCCTGCCACTTCCAAACCCCAGTGGTGATTTGAAGCTCTTTGTTCCATTAATTTGAGACAATTCCTCCGATTCATACCCCATAAAGACAAGTTCCACTGATGGAATTTCCCCGGGGCTCCCCCACAGTAAACATCAATAAGAAGAATTCATTTAGCTTTTCTGCTCTAACCTTATCTTCCTTGAGCTGTTCCTTTCATCCCTCACTCATTTACTGGCCTTGTAGCCTCTCTGGCAGTGTTCCTGCTGATGATGTGTTTCAAAAGGATTTATTAGGATTTTTCTACTGTTGGAAAGTTTTTCCTTGAACTATTTCTTGGCCTGCCTTGTTAGGGTTTAACGTTTATCTTGCCAGGACTTATGCTTTTTCCAGTTTTCCCCAATTTAGGCATAACATACAATTTAGGACTTGCAGCAAGCTAATGCTTTGTGACATAAGTTATAATAGGGAAAGAGCATAGTGCTTCTTGAACAGAAATGTTGTCATGGTATCCCTCAAGCCCTGGATTAGAGGTGATACGTGTCAAACCTGCCATCATCCCAGAAAGACTAGTTATCCTCATGCCAGTGACATGATGTGGGTGAATGTGGGAAATGGCAGAGCTGCCCTGGGAAAGAGACAGTTCTGCTTGTTGGGGAGAAAATGCAAAAGCCAGAGAAAAAGCAGGCAAGAGGGTTGTGTAGAGATGTGAATTGGTGCCTCCTTTAGGTGGCACGGTGGCTTTGTCATGGTAAGGAAGGGATAGACACAGATGCCCCTGGGACAACCTTTTGTATAGGGATGTTGTGGTTCTGGTGTTAATGGAAAAGTCCTGAAACCTGACTGGAGGCTGCTGCCTCAGCCATGAGAGCGGATCAGCGTTTGCTCAGTTGTTTTTGAAGTTGCCTTGGATCTCCCACAATCGCAGTCCCGGCCTTTCAACACGCCACAGGCAAACAGAACACAAACCTCTGTGAGGGGCAAGGCTGGAATTCAACCAGCCATGCTCTAAGTCTTGACATACAGACCAGTACGCACTGGCTGCCTTCAAGTGGATCACACCTTAGAAGTGCTCTTGTGTGACTCCAAAGGGAGTTGAGAGCAATGTCCTCAGAAGTATCTGCACTGGAGACATAGACCATGGGAGATACCCCCTGACTTTGAACTTTTCTGGAGTTCTGTGATTCCATTTTACAAGGTTCTGTGACTGTTTCCATTGCAGAAGGCAAGACTGACAGGCAAAACATCCTGGAACAACGAGTTGTGAACTGTGTTGAAGCCAAGCACTGGTGCGTGTTTGTCAGAAGAACCTTGTAGGATCATTCTCCAAGCATTTCACCCTAGCTGGAGAACATGGATCAGCCAGACCCCAGTGGGGTCCACAAGAAAGGCGATGGTGACCAGTCACAGCCCACAATGAAAGGCTGTATTAGGAATTTTGGAGAGTGCTGCCGGCTCAGGCAGTAGCACCAGTCTTCACAAGCAGGTTCCTGGTGCCCAGAGCTATCTGCAAGTGCCAGTGTGTAGCAAGAATGGGGCAGACCATAAGCAGTCTAGTTTCTCCAGCGCAGCTTCACCCATGAAGCAGGGGAAGACTCCCAGGGGTCCTTTCTGAGCTTTGAATCATCCTGACAAACCAGAAGCACCTCCAGCCCATCTATTGACCCCAGGAGGTCCTTCATTAAAACCAAGCATTCCCTCCTCCCCCTCCCACCCTCCATGCATCTCAAAGCTGTTCACCAGCCTCCTTCACACTTCCAAATCTTGTTTTCCATGGCTGCTCAGAACTGAGAGGAAGGAAATTTCAAGGGCTTTAAACATCCATTTGCAGTTAATTTGGTGAAGCCTCTCCAGGCAATTAGCACTGGAGGCATTCTCAGCACCTCAGGAGGTCCCCGCCTCCGGCGTCAGGCCTAGGCCCTGCCAGGCACGCCTGCCTTGCTGCGGGGAGGGAGTTGCTGTACACAATTAAGTAGCCAAGACACTTAATTTAAAGTGAAGTGAAAATAAATGGATGACTGTAATTAGTTATTACAGTTTATTAGTGGCTCATATCCTTTGGCAGATACTGTCTTTATTTGGTATTTAATGGGATTAATAACTTCTTAAGCAGGCATGTGACAGCAGTTAAAGTCTGGGAGGCAGGCGCTTTCTTGCCTCTTCCTTTTTTCCCCCTCTCTTTTTTGTATAGAGTGACATTTTTTCATGTCCCTCCTATACTTCTTGCTGACTTATTGGCACAGGAAATCGATAAGCTATTGCAAGAGGCAAACAGACAGTGGCTGCTCGTTTAGCTCACCCTAACTAGCTGCGCTTCTCCAGTCACACAGCATCAGCCACAAAACCCTCCCAGGGCACCGTGACTCCTCTGGAAATCCAGAAGTTTTTTGAAAACTTGTTGCCAAATGAGTGGGATAATACACCAAACAGAGGAGAGGAGTATTCTTTGTAAAGGATCCCCAGGATTTAACCACGTTTGAGTGGGGGGCGGTGAAGAGCATTGTGTGAACATGATCTTCCAAATGTCCCTGTTCATATTGTCCATTTATTGCGTAACAGATGCTAGCACCTCGACACTGGAGGACTGATGAGGACTATGCGTATTCACTTGTTGTTAAGATACAGGAATTAGAGGGCTGCACCAGGTACTAAACTTCAAAACTCAGAAATTTGGGTAGAATTAGAAGAGAAAAGCCTTCAGGGGAAGCAAGTACCTTGTGGCCTCTGTGTCACAAAGTTGAGTGCTTAGCTGTGCAAGCAGTGAAGCAAGCTCCATGCTGCCTCATCTGCATTATTTTTTTTCTTGACAGGCCAACAAACAACAAATTCTCCAGGCAAGACAACAGAAAGAAGAGTAATAAAATCAAAGCAGGGCACACTGCTGTCTTCAGACCAGGGTCTAAGAAACTGAGCAGGAGCCAGGCGTTCTTAAAGGTTCATTTGCCCAAACTATTCCCAGTTTCTCAATGAGGAAAGAGGATCATTTGGCACACTGCCACTGCCCCTAACCTTGGGAACTGCTTCAGCTTCCTTATTATTGCAAACTTCATCCTTGAAAGGTACCTAAGCAAGTTTAGACAGCCCATTAACTAGCCGTTATTAGTACATACATCCCTGCAAGATTAGCATTGCAAATGACTAACGAGGGGCTAAATTCATCTTGAACACGATTTGCTGCAGCCAGGTATGCTGAGTTGAAGCTGGAGGGGAACAGGAGAGAGCTGGAGGGACAGGCCAAGCTTGTCAGCATCAATCTCACAAGTACAGTAATGGAGTGGGGTGTTAAACTCAGGACCTCATAACAGTGGGTTCAATCCACCTCCTCATGGCCACCTGAAACGTTAGCATGTGGAGTGGGATTCACACCAGGTCAGACATCTGCACTTAGGTGTCTACCTGCAGGTTTCTTCAGACTTCTAGCCTTCCTCTGTAGGGGCAGCTCTGGGAGGTGTCTTCTGAATATACGCCTGGAAGCCTGAATCAGGCCCCAGCAGAATGCCCAGTCAGTACCTAAGTGCTGAGGCTGGTTACCTTACTGCTCTCACCTGGATTCCATGACTGGCTGACTCTTAATTAAACGACAGCCTCATGTTTAATGAAACTCTCAATTTCCACTCCACACAGCACACTGCCCTGCTTGTGACGCTCTGTTACACTGAGCCTGTGTGATCTGTCAAGGTCAGTTTAGAGGGATATTACTTACCAGACGAGGACAGATCCCTGGGTATTTGCGATCACTGAAGTAGAAAGTCACTGTTGCAGGGTCCTGTTTTGGTGAGATGAGCTCCCAGTCTGGGCTGGATGTGAGATTTTGTTCAAGAGAGTCATGCACAACCAAGCTGTCTGAGTGATGGAGCTGTGCTCAGATGGTACCCTTGGGTGCAGTGGTGCCCTGGACCAGATGTGGGGCACCTGACCGCCCCAGCTGCAGTGCCAGGCAGGTACGGTCTGGCTGACAGCCACCATTCATCCACAGGAAGAAAACAGACCATCTCTCTAGGTGTTTCAGGACTACTGATGTCAGTGGTTAAGATAATATATGTCGAGCAGATCCAGGGGTGTCTACACAAAAATACTTCAGCTTTGGACTTTGTGTAACAACCATGGAAGCTTAGGTAGATGTGACTGCAACAGCTCATTCTTGTGTGAGCAGGGAAAGCTTCAACACTCTTCAAACAGAAACCATGTGAGTTCTTTTAAGAACTAACCAGTAAAATGTTAATATTCTCTAGAAGATAGTGAAATGCAAATAATCTTGTCAGTGAGTGTCTTGCAGACAGCCCACCTCCTGTCTGTGCACTTGGAAGACACATGAAGTTCATTCACACTTCAGACTTTTGTAAGAATTACTTGTCCTGTTCTCCGGTTTCCCCACATCAAGACCCAGACTCAGCCGCTGCCCTGGGCCACCCTGCAATGCAGAAGGTAATGTCTTGCTGGGAGCTGTGTGCACACATGCTTTGTTCATTTATAGACTGCTGTGTGTCTCAAAAAATGTGGGCTCTGAGAAGTGTTTTATGTAATATTTATGGTACTCAGACACAGGAGAGATCACTCACCACCTGACAGAAATGATGCTGCTGCCAATGGGAGGTGGGTTTTGCTGCAGCATCAGCAGAAAGTAAATAAACTCCCAAGTGAGAGTTCTCAGAGTTTCTAGCTGTCATTTCCATCCAGCTTTGGACTATGCTTACATCTTCTTTCTTAGGGAGAGGACAAGTTTCTACAAGTCTCTGGTCAGCACTGGATATATCAGCTACTGATGCTGGAAGTGGAGCACAAAGGTGATCAAGCACTTGTCACTAAAAGGAGAGATGCTCAGGCTGCAGCTGAGGCTTCTCTCTCCATTTGTCACGTAAAGAGTGTGAGTCTGATGTTGGGCTGAGGGACACACTCCAACAGGTACCAGTGTGGCTGAAGTCCCCTAAGAGGACTAGGGCTTGTGAACATGAGGCTGCTCTTATCTGTCTATCTGTCCTCATCTGCTTGGTCTCCCTGTTCAGGTGGCCTGTAGCAGACCTCTGCTGTAGAGTCCCCTGCCCTCCCTTTACTTCTGACCCAAAAGCTTTTAGGAGGCTCCTTATCCATCCATGGTGGAGCTCCATGCACTGCAGCTGGTCACTGACGTAGAAGGCAAATCCTCTCTTCATCTCCCCTTCCCATCCTTGCTCAAGAGCCTGTATCTTTCCATCCCAATACTCCAAGAACATTGTAGCAGTTCAGACACAAGAAGTAGAGGTCTTGCAGTTTTTTATCTCCATCCTCCTAGTCAGGACCCTGAGCACCAAGGGGTTAAATGAGATCTCCAAGGTCATGGTAGCCTCAGAGAGGGAAGTGTGCTGATTTCAGCTGCCACTCCCCAGCTCTCAGCTGCCTTCAAGCTGCACACAGTATGTTCAATGTAAAGAACCAAGCAAAAGTCCGGAGCATCCCTGAGGAGCTCTGCTGATGAACAGGTGTGGTGTGAAGAGGCCAAATAACTCGTATATGATAAGCACTTGTGATCAGTGCTGATCTCAGGCAAAGCATCTGCTTCATTCCAGTTGGGACCTATTCTCCTGTGTGGTGGTTGAGTCATTAAGGTTGGTCTAATTTCAGGACTCCTGCAGCAAGCAAGACATCTGCCCAAGGCTGACAGATATGACACAGTATGTTCAGGAGAATGTCTTTCTGGGAAGACAGCTGGAAGACAAGCAGGATATCCTGAGGCATCTCAAATGACATTTGTCGCCTGTGTTTAGCTGGCTGGCTCCTACCTGCAGCTGAACAGGCTGCAGAGGGACAGGGGACTGTCCCTGACTTGCTTCCAAAGAGGCTGAGGTCCATGTGGAGCCAGGGACATAAGCTGGGTTTTGCTGAGCTGTGGCTTGCTGATCTCCTAGACCAGATTGACTTGGAGTGAATCAGATACTGCCCTGGGCACAGTGACAGCCCTGGAGGGTGCCCAGCTGCACCATGTTCACTCCCTGAAGTCTTGCTTCACTTTTCTGTTCCACTTTTGACCTCCTGTCCCTTTCTGAGGAGTACAGTACTAGTAATTCCAGTGACTTGTGTCAGTATTAGGTCATCTCTCCATTAGAGGTCATTTAATGACTTCCAGGCTTCATTGGTCAGCCAGGAGAACCAGTCCTTGCTTTGCAGGAGCTGGAGCACAGTCAGAGCAGACAGCATGAAAGCACCTCAGTCTCCAGCAAATGCCTGTTCTGTGTGAGCACAGTTCATTTTTTGGAAGCTTAACATCTGGATGTGGCCATAGCTCAGAGGGACGAGAGAAGAGCCCTGAGCACAAGTGGATCTCCCTCAAGACATCCTAGCTTCCCTCCCAAGTAGGAACTGTTTTGGGAATACAGCACCTCAATATAACCTTTGCTGCAGTTCCCAGTGGAAGGGATAACCCCTTCAGTCAGACTTGTCACAGTTGGGAAGCCCACAGATGTGGCTGGTGATGAATGTTTGAGCATACTGGCATCTTGCCTACCCAGCTGCAGCTTTTCAAGGGCTGGCTGCTCAGTGCAGGTCACCTTACATGCCCAAGAGTCAGTAAGAACTTTCTTTACTTCTTTTCACACCTTGCTGAAGAGCAGTGCTGAGTGAAGGCTTCAGCCAGCCTCTCTGGACACCTACTCTCTGCTGCTCTAAGTGTTGTGGATGGACAGGAGGTCCACAGGTCAGCTGGAAGAGGGTTTTTCCTGAGCCTCAAAGCCAAGCAAAGTCGATGATGTGTGCAGGCAAAAAGACATTGGGAGAGGAAGCACCAAAAGTGAATGAACTGCTCTGAGTCTCTAGCTGTAGACAGCTTTTCAGTGGCTCCCCCTTAGATTTAGATGATCATGTCTAAATTAAGGAAACTAATTAAACACTCATCGGCTAGTTTGCAAACAGCAGGCAATTAACTCCAAACACACTCACTGCTCCAGTCAGCTCAGCAGCAATGCAGAGGCTGTCCCAGACAATGCAAAATACCACATGGTCTCCAAGCTCTGCTTTGCTGTGTGTGCTACAGAGCAGAGCTGTGAGAGATGTGGAGCAGCCAGGAGTCCTTCAGGCATCACCACCCTGTCAGTACCCTTCTCTTGCTGAGCTCAGTGGAAAGCCACCACTTCCCAGCACCAGGAGCACTGACAAGCCTTGTCACTGGGTTGAAACTGGGAACCAGAGCTCAGACTGCATGAAGGTGGGTCACCATCACCTTTGAAGAGGGGGAAGGACCAGGTGATGCTGTCATGGGGAAGCACAGCTTTGGCAGAGTCAGATGAAGAGGTGGAAGACCACAACCTTTTTCCTCTTGGCCATTTCCAGTCTTGTTACGAATTTACCAAGGTGCCTTAAATGTGGAGCTACCCTGCTGTGCTCCAGGGGCTGCCACTGCTCCAGAGTAGGGGGAGCTCTCCCTAAATTTGGCAGCTGGGCATAAACGTACATGTGGAGTGATTTCCACACGATTTCTCACTGCCCAGGTTACCTTATTTTTTATATTTTTGCTAAAACCCAGGAGAACAATTTTCAGGGAAGATTCAGCACGAGGCTTCTTCACAGGGAAGGGGGAATGTGTTAAAGAAATGGCTACCTACCCCTGCAGATAGCCACCAGCTATATTTAGAGAAGCCAACCTGAGCAGCCACAGCTCTAGCCCCTTAATTCCCATGCTCACACTGTTGCCTCCAGTGCTGTTTTAACCTAAAAGCGATGGTGTGAGCAGGCAAAGTGATACAGGAATAACCAAGGAGCAAAAGGGCAGAGTTATCTGGGATGCCACTTGATCCAGTAAGGAAACACAGTCAGCCAGTGCAGGGGGATGGGGCAGGACAGCAAAGCAAGACTTGCATGAACTTTAAATAAACCCTCTGGCAACACCCCAGTGAGCATTCAGAGCGTCAGTGGCAGGTGAGGCAGGGGGGATGGACAGGAAAGGGATGTTTTCAGTGGCATTGGAAGCAGCGTGTGGCCAAGCTTGGCCTCCACAGCAAGTAAGTGCCATCGGTTTCATGGGTCAGTGCCCAGCGTGGCAAAGGAACTGTAAATAGCTCAGAGATGACTCTGCATAGCAGGTGTCCAGCCTGGATTGTCGCTGAAAGAGTAGAAAATACCACAAGCTGTATCATTCCCTCCTCTCAGAGCTGCAGCTCAGAGGGCGTGAGTGCTTGGTAAGACTTCCCTGGCAGATTGAGGGGACTCAGCCCCTCTTCCATCCCCAACTGGATCCCACCTAAAAGGAGAGCTTTACTCATCCTTACTGAACTCCAGACCAGAGCTTTTTCTGTGGCTCATCAGCCCCAAGGCCATTTAAAGTCCTTTTCAGTCCTTTTCCATCTGAATCCATTTGCAAATGGAAGGAACAGGAGCATCTTCTGCTCTACAGTGCAACACGTGTTGCATAGCCTGAGGTCTGAGGAAAGTCTTCTGGATAAGCTGTCACATGCTGAAAAAGAGTTATTGGTAGCTGCTCTCTAATCCTGGTGGGCTGCCCAGTCCTGTATCCCCATCTGGTAGATTCATCTCACACATATTTCTTTAGCTTGTTTATGGGAATTTAATGACTGAGTTACCAGTGCCACCGTGTCAGAACAGATAATATCTATTGCCTTTGCACTGTGCACAAGACCAGTTACCCTCTTACAGGAATACATTAGATGGCTTTGATATGATTTGTTTTTGACCATCAAGGCTGACTATTACTCACCCCACACATTTCCAGGTACTACTCTCCTTAATTATTTTTCTGGGAATCAAATCTGAGCTCCAAGATTCCAGTACTGAGACGCAGGACCACCGGTACCCAGTGCTTCCCCCTCCAAGTTTAAACTGCACATGCTAAAAGCTGTGTTGAGACTCAAATGGACTGCTATGGTGGTGACAGCCACCGATGCCACCAATACCCCCTTCCTGTCCTGTCCATAAACCCTCCCCATGAGGGGCACATCCCCAGGTGTGTCCTTTCCAGAGCAGACCTCTCCTTACCTGTCCTCCTGCACAAGGATGCACCAGGCTCCCTCTCCAGGAGCTCTGGCTGTATCCATGGATTCTTCACGAGGAGGTATCCCCACGACTCTCTGGTCTGGTCTCCTGTCACTGTGTGCTGTGGCACCTTGCTGGCACTGCCCACAGGGACCTGCTCTTCCCAGTGTGTCAGCTGCGGGCTGGCAGTGGTTCCGCTGCCGTCCAAACGCTGCTGTGCCTCCCAACAGCTGAGCATCCTCCCCTCTGGCCCTGGCAGGCAGGGCTGACACTGAGCTACTCCTCAGCTGGAAGGAAACAACCTGTAAAATTCCATTGGAAAATGAACAGATCTTTTAAGTCTGCTCACCTCCCAAATGCTGCAAGGCCTAGAAACTCCGGAGCTGACTGATTGACTGGGTATTGCTCAGAGCCAGGCTGCTGGGGAGAGCAGGGAGACATCCTTTTCCACACACCCCCCACACTCAGATAGCTGTGTGAGGGCAGGGTTCAGCAACTCGATGGCATTTCAGGGATTGTATCCAAAGGCACAGAGTGCCAGGAGCCCCTGTGTCCCTCCCGAGTGGCTGGCCATGCTCTCAGACCTGCTCAGCTCCCATAAGTTCTTGTCATCCTTGTCAGTCTGTGTTGATGGCTCCCCAGTGCTAAGTGTTTCAGGATATGTGGTCCTCATGAGGACCTGAAGCACCAGAAAGGACAGAGAGGGGTCCCATAAAATCATAAGTCTTGTAAATATCCCAAGAACATGGAATTTCTCTGATTTCTCTGACTCTGCAGAATTGTCTTTGTGTTTTAACCTAATCCTGCCCCTTTTCTCCATCTCCTTGATATTGCCAGTTTGGCCTTGCTAAGGCTTATTTCGAGTCAATAATTGATAAATGCTCCCCTCCTAATTCCTCTTTAACAGAGTTTTCTTTTTTGCCTGGGAAACAGCTGCAAAATGCACCCTTGACAGCTTTCCTTTTAACCTCATTTCCAGAGCTCTGCTCTTGTTTAACAATAAACCACACACATCATTTACTGTTATTCTGTAAGTAACACTCTGTGATTCAACTCAGATTTATTCAATTTCACGCTGGAGCAAGCTATTTATTCCTGAGTCTATTTTCTCATAAGCCTAAATCACAATTTATCAAGGTTAAGCATTGTTTTAACTTAAAATAAAATATGAGAGAGCCCATGGCAGGAGGAGCAGGGTCTGCGACAGTCAAGCGGCTCCTCTCACCCTCGTTTCTTCTCAGTGGGGCTGGGTGGGCAGGGGGATGCTGTACATCAAACAAGGCTTTGGGGAAGAAGCAGCCTGAGGTGCAGCAGCAGGACCAGACCTGAAGCATTGAGTTATTATTTTATCAGGGAATGGTGGCAGCGTACCCAAGTTACAGTTAAAATGATAAACCATCCATCCCCGAATGCTGGGGGCTGTGGGAGGCACAGACAAGGGTCTCACTGCCTGGCAGGACCCATTGCACCCACGTGGCAGGCAGGGAGGGATGGATGGACTGAGGTAGCTACACAAATGCACGGGATCTCCACAGCAAATGCACACCATCAGGCCTGGGGAAGAGGGTGTGCTGTCTGCTGGAGAGACAAGGTCACAGCCCTGACTGCTCTCCAGGTCCCCCCGAGCCATGGACGAGGCAGCTCTGGCTCAGAGGGAGAGGAGAAAAGTTGTTCCAGATGGCACCAAGGTGGCAGGGAGCAGAATACGTCGTGCATCTGGCCACCCCTCCGGAGGACAGCAGTGACAGGGGAGCCCTCAGAGTGCTCCTGACCTTGTAAAGGCACTGGGTGCCTTTAGGTGCTGTAGGTATTTTGGGGAACACGCCCCCAGCTGCAGCATTTGCTTGCGCTCAGCAGCATCTTGGTGCTTTGCAAGCCTTGAGAACCTCATCCTGCTTCCCCCAGCCAGCTGGAAGACCCCTGCCCAGGTCCTCTGAGAGCCCAAACCGTGTGTGCATGATGCTGCTCCAGCGCTGCAGGGGGTCCCCTCTCCCCAATGCATCACCCTCCCCCTGCGCCGGGCGCTCAGGGAGAATGCAGGACTCAATCGAGGGGAGGCTGTGTAATACAGGAGCGTTAGGGAGGTGAATTAAATGGTGCTAGAGGAAATCTAACGAAGGGAGAGTTGCCAGAAAGCAGTGGCATGTACCGGGGGTGTGCTGGTCAGCTCTGATCACGAATCAAGGGCGGCAGGCTCCCCCCGGGGGCTGCCCGGACAGAGCAGCTGGATGGGTGTCTCTGCTCACAGGCAAGGGAAGCAGGAACAGAGAGCGCCGTGCAGTCAAACAGCATCCCTCCCTCCAGCTCTCGGGCAGCCGCAGCTCCGTCCCTCCTCCAGCAGGTCCCCAGCATCCCTCGGAGAGCTGCCTCCCTCCCCCTGCTCTGCCCCACGGATCCCCCAGCACTCGCCCACCTCCAGTGCCAAGCACGGTGCTGCTCCCCCTGCACATCCTTCAGGAGGATGCTTCCGAGGCAGTGCCTCTCCTATTTCCTCAGTGCACTCCCTTCCCATAAACAAGACATTTCAACCCCAAAACTAAAAGTTCCAGAAAGATGAAATTATAGGGGAAAACAACAGGGAAAAAAAAAAAAGTAAAGCAAAAGCTGTTCAGTGTAGTTGGAGTTATTTCTTGCCAGGGCTGTTCTGGAGGATGCTGTTTGCACCTGCAGACAGTCACATGTAGACATAATTTGCAAACCAAGGCATCAAGACAAGAAGCTTTCTCAAGTAAATATTTTTACTTCTTTCAAAACCACAAATGAACCCAGCTGCAAGGGATGTTCTGTGAGCTGCAGAGGGCTGGGATCTGCTGGAGAAACTTCTTCAGGCTGGCTGGCCATGCTTTTCACTGCAGAACCTCTGAAACTGGGCGTGATTGCTAGATTTATTTTTAATTCTGCATTTCTTTGAAGCTATATTTTTTATATCTTTTCCTCACTCATTTAATCTGCTCACAGAAAGTGCTTCCTATTTTTCCCCCCTTTTTCCTCTTCCACATCCTCACTGTTATGTAGTGGCAGAGTGACAACAGCACTTTGAAACTGCACAAATTTGCCAGCCTCCCAGTGCTGGCAAAGTTTTGTGGGAAAACAGAGCAGTGGAAAGAGAAAGGGGGAAAAAAGGGGGAAAAAAGGCCTTTTTTTGGTACTTATGACAAAAAACACCCACACTGGACTGGTTTTCCCAAGCAGCCACTCAGTTTTGGCCGCTTCTGTTGCAGCATGACAACCTTTTCGCCCACACATCACACTTCTCTCTGGTAGATACATACCCCTGGGAGCCAAGGAAGTGGGTTTAATCTGCAGGGGGAAACTGAGTCTGGAAGAGCTGTGACAAGCTCAGGTCAGCAGCAAGGTGAGGACTAACGCCAGGTCCTCTGCAGTGAAAGCTGGGCTTTTACTGCTAAACTGGAGGGTGACCAGAGAAAGGCAGCAATGCAAGATGTGCCTAACATCACTTAGATGGCTGAAGGAATGGGAAGCGACACGACCTCTCACCCAGCAGCATCAGGAGCTGCTCTCAGAAAGACAGAGCTGGCAGAGAGCCACTGTTTGAAGGGTTACCATCTCAAATCAAACCATCCAGGAGATTAAAGCAGACACTGGCTGAATCACAGAGGTTGGGTAACACTAGAGTTTTGCACAGTTGTCATGAGCTGTGCCGGTGTTTCCCTCCCTGGTGCTCTGCTCCATGGGGCTGCCCTGCAGAGATCCCCCCACCTCCTGTACTGATCACTGGAGCATCCTCCCCTGGAGCATCCCACTCTGCCCTGCTCCCTACATCCTAGTCCTTACAAATCCACCTGCCACACCCAGGTACCAGTTGAGCTCTTCAGCCACACTCAAAGAGCTGTGTCCTGGATCTCAGGGAGGTTTCCTTCAGGAAAAGGACTCTGGGGAGACTCCTGCCCTGACCTCTGGGCTGAGCACGACTCCAGTCCCCAGCGCTATGGCAGGCACAGCTGTAACCTCTGTCAGAGACATCCAAGGGAGAGAAAAGATGTTTTGCTTTTCTGGGCAGGGTACAGAGCAGCAGCCCAGGAGTTCCCAGCTCAGCTCCCCTCTAACTACTGTTAAGTGGAGGGAAAAATGATAACCCTGGGTGTGAGGACCTGCAGGGGAAGCAATTAGCAGACACCCACTTCTGCGGTGTGCAGAGTGGCAGCCTGTGTCTGTCTCGTGTCTCGAAGGTCACAGCTTGATTTAATAAAGGTGTCTGCCTAGAAAGGCAGCCTGATTTCCCATGCTGGAGCAGCAAGCAGCACTTATTAGCTAGACCTTGGGGCTTTGCTAATGAGTTCACGAATGCCTCACCTGGAGGCACACAGGCTGGATTCAGCATGGTGCAGTGAGAGCTGTTCCCTTTGAACAAGAAGTGGTCTGTCTCCAGATGAGTCTGCAGTGCCCAAGTCCCAGCTCCCTCGTCTCAGACTGCTGCTGAGATTTGCAAGGAGGGGTGAGCAGAGCTGGGGTGCCCAGGTTTGAACAACCCTCAAGGGGAGTTTGCATTTAGAGCAACACCATGTTTTACTGTCAGGGTGCTGCAGAAAGAATTTCCCTCCTGTGGATGAACAGCTGGTTGTTAAAACCATCATCACCACAGCCAGCACCTCCCATTGCTGCCAGATCTGCCCTGCTTCTACCCAGCAGTAGTTTATGGGCTTCTAAAAATTATTTCACTGCCTGCTTTGCTCCAGGGAGCAATGTGGAGCTGGTCTGAGCATCACCTTCACAGGCTGATGTTTCCCTCTCCATGAGTCCTGGGACAGAAGCATCCTCCTCCCTCCCCCAGCTCAGGCTGCCCTGGCTCCCACCTTGGGATGTAACTCAGCTCTGTCCCAGCAGCCTGACAGGTGGACACTGGCTCTTTCCCTGCTCCCACTCTGCTCCCTAATTCACTCTTCTGACAAATTACACCCCTCCCCACTGCCATCCCACACAGGGCTGACTGCTGGCAAAGATCAAAGAGGACAAGGAGGTGGCAGGCACCTCCATTATTTTAGGAACTGAAAGGGATGTTTACAGCCCCAGAGGGAGGCTGAGCCTCTGAGGTAACATTCCCAGCACCTTCAGCTGTGTTGCTGTCATCGTCCATGATTAAACTTGTTCCCTTTTGATCCTTTCATGCAATAGGATCAAAATAAAGCAGGCAAAGGTACAAGATCCAGAAGTATTTAGTCAGCACCCTGTTCAAAGGCTTCTCCTTCCTTACTGAGCTGGGGATAAGCAAGCAAATAAAATCTGAAGACAATAAAGAAGAAGAGATCCTAAAGAGGTAACTAAATCATGGGGGCAACCATCATACTTACATGTGACTTGAAACCCATCAGTGTGGATGTGCTGAGGAGATTTAAACTCCAGAGAGGAGTGAAAGCTGAATTAGAAGGATGGCTAGAAAACAGGAAGGTTCCCCACAGATGCAGAAAGATGCCAAGCTGGGTAAGTTCCTCAGTTTCTTCCTGCAGCCAAATGAATAAAAATTTCCTGCTCCCAAAAATCTTCAGCCCTCCAGTGAAGATGGAAGTCTGTCCTCAGACCTGTATGTGGCTTGTAAATCTCAATCGCAGCATCCCCAGGTTGGAAAAGACCTTTAAGCTCATCAGGTCCAACCATTCCCATCCTGTGCTGACCCAGATCCCTGAGCACCTCATCTCCCCTCTGTTAAACACACCCAGGGGGTGACTCAGCCCCTCCCTGGGCAGCCTGTGCCACAGCCCCACAACTCTGCCAGGGAAGAACTTTGCCCTCCCAGCTGAGCTGACCCTGCCCTGGCACAGCTTGAGCCCATTGCCCCTCATCCCATCTCCTGTCCACTGGCTGAAGAGACCAGCACCCACCTCTCTGCACCCTCCTGGCAGGGCAGGGGAGGTGGGGAGAAGGGCTCCCCTCAGCCTCCTCTTCTCCAGGCTGAACCCCCCAGCTCCCTCAGCTGCTCCTCAGAGGATTTGCCCTCCAGCCCCTTCCCCAGCCTGGTTGCCCTTCTCTGGACTCGCTCCAGCACCTCCATGTCCTTCTGATGGTGAGGAGCCCAGAACTGGGCCCAGCACAGGGGCACAATCCCTGCCCTGGACCTGCTGGCCACGCTGGGTCTGGCACAAGCCAGGATGCCCTTGGCCTTCCTGGCCACCTGGGCACACCGCTGGCTCATGGTCAGTCACCCAACACCCCCAGGTCCTTCTCCCAGCAGCTCTCCAGCCAGTCTCCCCCAGCCTGTAGCGCTGCTGGGGGTTGTTGTGTCCCATGTGCAGGACTCTGCCCTTGGCCTTGTTGAGCCTCATCCCATTGGTCTCAGCAAGGCCAAGGGCAGAGTCCTGCACTTCCCATTCCCTTTCCTTCTCGCCTGACGGTGTTTCCAGTGCAAGAGATAAAGCAGTGCAGGGTGTGACAAAAGGAAAAACAGAAAAAAGGGGAAAAAAGTCTTTCCAAATCTCTTTGCTGAGTCAGTGCCTGTGATTACAGTGCTTATCAGCCTCTGTCTCAACACCGAGCAGTTCCAGCTTAGAAAGAGCGACACATGCAGAGCACAAAATAACAGGGCTGCCAGAGGAGCCAGAGCAGAAACAAAACCCACAGCAGCTCAGTGAGCAGATTGGAAGCACAAGGAGGCCACACAGCTGGGCTGCCTGGCAGTCAGTGTGACAAGCACGTTCCTCCTGGGAACGGCCAGCCCCATGGCTGGCTGAAGGAGAGAGCTGCTCTGCTCTGCTCCACCCTGGGACTGCAGCTCAGGGGCTTTTAAAAACGTGATGCCTGGAGCAAGGGACCATTCGGGGTCTTTACTAATCAGTCTTCCTGGAGGATGCAAGGAAAATAGTTGATGTCTAGAAGAGGGTAGGATTAGACAGATATAAGGAAGAAATTTCTCACTGTGAAGGTGGTGAAACACTGGCACAGGGTACCCAGAGATGTGGTAGATGCCCCATCCCTGGAAACATTCATGATCATGTTGGATGGGGCTCTGAGCAACCTGATCAAGTTGAAGAGGTCTCTGTGAAGTGGGATGATGACCTTTAAAGATCCCTTCCAACCCAAAGTATATGATTTTGTGGTTCTATGCCTTGTCCCACTGGCTTTCCTCACATCAATAGGAAGCAGGACTTGGGTCTTCTGCTGTGCCCAGGCTGTGCCTGCCCACCTGCAAGGAGCAATGCATCAGCTCAGCCTGTGCTCCTGAACACAACTAATAAAAGGATAGAACTCCCACAAGGAAGTGAGCGCCACAGCACTGGGACTGGGAGGGCTGTGGCTGTCACTCTGGGACACTCTGGTGTTCCCCTCCTCTCCGTGGGCAAGGGAATCTCTGGCATCACCCTCTTCCCTGCTAAGTGCCAATTACAAAGTGTTTTCAAACCAACAGGCATGGATCAGGAGGGTCCATCCTGACTAAGGCTTGATGCTCCAAAGCTGGATGTCCTTGGGTGTCAGCCCCAAGCCTGAGCTGCTCTCAGTCCCTCAGCCTTCAGGGATCCTGCAGCACCCATGTCTCAGGCTGCTCCTGGCACAGCCAGCTTCGCTCAGGAGACATCAAACCACTTCAAACAAGTGTCCAAGTGACCTAGGGAATATTGTCCATGGTGGGGAGCAGATCTCCCTCCCTCTGCCCAGCCATTCTTACCTCAAACTTCCTATGGACATTTTCCAGGTCATATTTCAATTCCCATAGTCCTCTAGCAGCAGCCTGTCCCTCCTGGCCACTAGCCACAGACCCCCAGCAAACAGCCTGGCACCTGGGGTTTCTATTCTGAGAATAAGCCTGCTAAATGTGATTTCCTGGGGAGGATTTGGGGCTCATCCTAGACAAACCTGTCCAGCTGGGATTTATCCTGCCTATCCAGTTACTTAACTGGAACCACCTGGGATCCACTTCCAACTTTCTGAGCACAGCCTTTCCAGAGCAGGCAGTACATTCCCATTCTCCAGTTAAAGGGATCTTTATTTTGCCATCATATTTCTCAGTCATTTTCCTGTAAATCTCAATAAAACATCCAGGGTTATTTGAAGAACTGTTCTAACAATGAAAACAGCTTCACCCTAAAACTTGCACTCTCCTTAATGAAGATCCATCTGCTGCAGCACAAAGAGCCCAGAAATAATGAGGGGAAAGGTGTTCAGTGGTCACATTCTTCACTCACTGGCAGCAGCTGGTGCTGGGAGCTCCCCTGCCTCTTGTGAGGGAATAGAGGGAACATTTTCTGCCCCTGAGGCTGGGAGTCAGTAAATACTGAGACAGTCAGGGCACTGAAAGTTTGCCCAGCCTGAGCTTCTGGTAGCAGCCAGGGCTGAAGCAGCATCCCAGGTCACACCAGTGCAGGTGATGGGTACCACTGAAACCTGCAGTGAATTCAAGGGCAGGTGTGATCTTCCTGTGAGTTAGGAAGGTCTGCATCGCTGATCTTGGATGGGTTGCCCTCAACAGCCTTCTGGGATGTGCTGGGGGAAGTGGTACTCATCAGTGACCTGGACGAGGTGACAGCGTGTACCCTCAGCAGGTCCAATGATGATACCAAGCTGGGAGTAGAGGCCAACAAACCAGGAGGCTGAGCTGCCATTCAGCAAGTTCTGGACATGGTGAAGAGCTGGGGGAGAGGAACCAAATGAAATTCCACAAGGGCAAGTCTAGGGTCATCCTCCTCAGCAGGAACAACCCCAGGGGCCAGTACAGATAGGGGTGAGCTGCAGTAACAGCTCTCCATGCCCAGTGCTCTGCCCACATGGCCAAGACCTGGGGGCCTTGAGGAGAGCGTGATCAGCAGGTTGAGGGAGGTTCTGTTCTCCCCTCTGCTCATCCCTGCTGAGCCTCAGCTGGAGATGCATGCCCAGAGCTGGGCTCCCAGTTCAAGACAGACAGGGAACTGCTGGAGAGAGTCCAGGGGAGGCACCAAGATGAGGAGGGGCTGGTGTGAAGAAAGGCAGAGAGAGCTAGGGCTGTTCATTCTGGAGAAGAGAGGACTGAGAGGAGGTCTGGTCAATACTTCTGTCTAAAGACTATTCAGCATTCTCTCCTGATTAGGTGGCTTCAATAGGGAACAGTGACACTCATGTAGTTCACACAGCCATTAAGG
Organism: Hypotaenidia okinawae; assembly: GCA_027925045.1. Classification (NCBI taxonomy): domain Eukaryota; kingdom Metazoa; phylum Chordata; class Aves; order Gruiformes; family Rallidae; genus Hypotaenidia; species Hypotaenidia okinawae. The sequence goes on from BSDF01000018.1 coordinate 4,199,924, forward strand.
CAACTGCTGGTGTGTTTTTCCTGCTGAGTTATGACATGCCTCCTGTCAAAGTGTGCTCTGTGGCTTGAGAGAGACAGGCACCCTCAGCCCCATTCTCCCTTCACATACAGGACCCACACAGCAGGATCTCAGGGCCCAGGCACAATTAGCAGGACCCATGGCAGGCAGAGTCTCAGCCCTGGCATGCTGGCAGCAGGGACAGATGACATGTCCCTGCCTGCCTACCCATCTCTCATCTTCACAGCTCATCTGGTCCCTTCTGCATGTCTAAACCTGCCTCTAGAACAAGTTACCAGCAAAGAAAGGGAAGCTGAACTGGCTGTGAGCCATGCCCGAGGAGGAAGGGCTCCTCCTCTTAGTTAATTCTCCTTACTTATTCTCCTTGTCCCTTGCTCGCCCCCCATGAGCTCCCACGTTCCCACTCCTAATCCAGCTTTTGCAGTCTATACTTCCAGTGACACATTCAGGTCTTAGGCAAGGTCACCACCCCAAGTCCAGGAGATGACAGAGGCAGATGAGTTCAGGACAACACTTGACCTCCTAAGTCAAATCTCAGGGCAAAGGTTGCCTTTATACCAGGGAAGAGAAATACCTTCATCAGCTCTTCCAGAATGGGTTTTCAAAGCTCCACTGTTGACTTCATGTCAAGGACAGAGGGAGACAGACAGCCTGGCTGGGCACTGACTTACAAAGGGATTTATCTGACCATGGCACAGCAGAAAATCCAAGTGCAAAGCAAGAGAGGCAGCTTAAACACTCCGAAGTGCTTTGTCCTCTGTCAGCATTAATACACAGAATTGGGTCCTGAGAGATGCAGCCCTGTAAAATATCCTTAAAATGAGCCAGTCCTCCCAAGGCCCAGAGGAGAATTTCCCTTCTAATGAAGAAGGCAGCTTGTCTCTTTCTGACCAGAGCCATTGGAAGAAGCACAACTAAATGACATTTGGCCTCAATTTTGGCCAAGGAAACATACATTTCTTTTTCAGATTTTGAATTTCCTTCTGGCCAAAACCAACCCCTGGGATAACTCAGCTCCCCTGGGATAACTCAGCTCCCCTGTGCTGGCTGCCTGGGGAGGTTGACTCTGGCCTGGCCAGAACCAGGACAAAAGAGCATTTCTATTCCCTCAGTGGCTGGGGAAACCTGAGACTTGAGGCTCTCACTGCCTTTCTGGAGCACCACAAACCATTGTCCATATCAAACAACCCCAAGCAATCCAGCATCCTTGGTGCAGCCGAGTGGCTTTAGTCCAAAGACAGGTGCCTGCTTCTCCCTGGCCGGTTTTTGCCTCTACAGACAGACTGCTTGAACTTTTCCCCTCCCTGGTGACACACAGCACAACGAACCTTCAGCCCAGACTCACAGGTACCTACAGATGGACTTTAATATGCAGCCTCATTTGCTGGAGGATCCTCCTCCTCATCATCATCTTCACGGCAGACCCAGCAAAGCCCTTCTCAAGTGCCACGAACTGCTTGCTGTCCCAGTAGCTCCAACGGAAAGGGCAGGCTCAGGAAGATGCTGTTTCCCACCCCAGCCCTCGCCTCCTTCCTGGCCCCATCAGCTCAGAGAGCCGTGCCTTGCTTCGCAGGCCCTGAGCACAGCTCCCTCCTCCCCTCCCCGCTCACAGCCAGCATTTAGATTTACACCATGTGCCTCTTCCATTTAGGAAAGCAGAATTACAGCAGAGATTTGTATTGGTTTAACAAAAGCATTTGCTAGGCAGCTTTGGAGACCGTTAAGCGGGGAGCTGGGTTTCATGCTAATTTTCGTTTTAATAAAGAACAAATGGGCAGGAGTTCCACACAAAAGCACATAGCTGCTCTGCAACGAGCAGGAACGGAGCCACGAGCAGCACAGCCCTGCTGGGTTATTATGTTTTGAGGGTGAATAACTCCTACAAATCATTTGTGTACGTTGTGTGAGGGGAACGCGCAGGGAATAATCCGAGGCAGGGAAGCATTAAGGAAGTGAAGGATACACTACTGCACCCGTTTGCTCAGCTTAAACTCCTTTCCTTTGTTTGCTGCCCTTGTTAGAGGAATTGTGCCTCGGTTAAACTTAAAATATGAGTGTGATTATAAAACCCAAATATAAACCAACACAGAATAGAAACCACTATTCATAGGCACAGGGAGCAGGAGCTTTACATAATTTCCACCGTGTGTCATGCGTTTCTAGGAAGGAGGAATAGGGCTTGAAAAGAAGCAGCTGATGGGGAAATCATCATGAGAGATTTTTATGCTCACAGGGTAGTCTTAAATGAGAATAATATTGCTTAGGAAAACAGCACTCGCAAAGTTATTTGGGCCTAAAGTTCCAGATTGGCACCTCGTGGGGCTTGTGGTAGTGCTGAGTCAGGGCAGAAAGGCAAAACATTTGCTCAGGAGCTGTGCTGTAGAGAAATGATCACTTCTGGATCACAGCATGCCCCTGCCAGGCTGCAGGAGGGGTTTCTCCCTCCACCAGCCCCTGTCTTGCCTCCCACCCCAGGCAGCCTGGCTGTTGGGCAGGAAGATGATGTAGTGGAGGCCCCATCCCTGGAGACATTTGTCGGGCTTGATGGGGCTCTGAGAGACCTGATGTAGTGAAGATGTCCCTGCTCACTGCAGGGGGTTGGACTAGATGGCCCCCAAAGGTCCCTTCCAACCTAAGACATCCTGTGATTCTGTGATTTCTCTTTGCACTGGTACCTGGACACACACTGTTTGTATTCAATCTTCCCGACATTAAACAAATCCAGTTCATCTGCCTTTCACAGATGTTATTTTCTTGCCTTGTCTTGAACTCTGTAGTTGCTCCACATCTTTCCTCTGTCACAGCCTTGTCCTGCTGCTCCCATGGGTCTCTACTCCTGCTGAGGAGGGAGGATGAGTTATCTATCTCACATACCCAACAAGTGTTGGTGCTGCTGCTTTTCCTACATCCCTGGGAGGTCTTATGACAGATGCTGTAACCCATGGTCCCACCCACAAAACTGCCCTCTTACCACCTACACCCACTGAGCTTCTGGCAAATCTTCACCAGAGCAGGTGAGCAATCGTTGGGGACAGGAGCATCCTGCCTCCCCCGCTGCATGGGGACGAGTTATGGCTTGGCCAGGAGGCCTGGGCACTGTGTGAGCCAGTCTTCTGTCCAGGGACAGAAGGACTGCTTGCTTGGGTCTGCAAGGTTTGCTTCAGCCAGTTTTTAAAGTCAAACATTCGAGTCATCTAATAGACATGTAATAGAAAGAGTGCTCAGCAGTGTGGTGCTGGGAACACATATAACAGACTGTAAAGTCCTGTGGAGTGCAGCAGCAGGATGGGCAGGGCAGCACGAGCTGGGACTGTCCCTTTAAGCAGAGTTTCAAGCCTGGTGCCAGATGCTTGCTACCAGTTTTCATTTATTTATTTATGCTTTTAATACTCTCCTAGATTCTGGGAAACATATTTGCATTTCATTAAAATGTATTTTCCCCACTTAGTTCTGCATTCTTCCCTGGCAAACGTTCCCTTTTTGTCATTTCCCTGGGCCTGGAGCAGACTCAACACATCGCTGCTGCTTCGCTGTAACAGCCCCCTGAGCCTCAGGGCTGTCCTGAACCTGTGCAAGGCTCAGGCCACCAGTGATGCCCAGTGGCCTGTGGATCATCAGCCACCACAAGCCACTGCACCCTAGGAGGGCGCAAAGAGCAGCGACACTCATCCAGAGGTCCCCAGAGCGTGGGCTTTAGTACAGGTCTGGGAGTTAGACCATTGCAAAAGGGGCTGAGGCTGTGATGTAGCAGTGACTGGGCACACGTCTGCCGCCTGCACAGGGGCTGGGACAAGCTTTGCCCACTGCTTGGCCAGCACAGCTAGCTGTTAGCACCACTGCGCTCTGCCAAGCCCCGGTCCGACCTCGGCTGCAGCATCCGGGGAGATGCAAAGCCCGTGAGTCCTGCATCCTGCCCCTGCATGTACACATCCCTCCAGCACTGAGGGGCCTCGGCCAGAGGGGCAGCCTTCCTGCCAGCGTGGAAATGGCATCTCCTTTCCTAACCCCACACCATGTCACCTCCCTCACATCCCAGCCGTAGAGGGTAAAGTGTTGGGAGCCCCTTCCTCAGCATTGCCCCATACGAGCTGACTCCCCATCCCTGTGACCCATCTGTGCTGGCACCCAGCTCCTTCCCCCAGCTGTGTGACAGATTAACACCAGAGCAACACATCCCCCTCCCCAGCTGTCTCTTCACTGCTCTGTGTGCTGACTTTTCCTGCCAAACAGGTTCAAAGATGTCCTGAGTCTCATTACAGACCAACTCTCTGCTCCTGGACACCAAACAAATGACCTTCTCTCTGTAACCGACACTTTTCCACTGAGTGTCTCACTCATTTACATCTCAGCTCAAGTAACATCCATATTTAATTATAAGAGGGGCTATTAGAGCGCTGTGCCCTCCTCAGCTGAGATGTCCTGTTCTGCGTTGCTCATCAGACTGTAACACAGGCTCACTGATGCTGGACTGTGGCACCTCGAGGGTGAAGTGTAGCCTCTGTGTGTCTAAGTGGAAGCAGGTCCACATAATGATTTGCTGCACTTCAGCATCTGTAAGATGTTAAAGCAAATCTCCACCCACAAAACACTGCTTCTGCTAGAGGTACATTTAAGATCATCAGATGAAAGGCACTAGAAATGCAAAGCATCATTAATATTTAAGCCAGATTTGCAGAAAGATGAATTTAAGCATTGTAGGAATTAACTAGATAAAGATAACCATTTCCTTCAGCAAAGACCTTAAACTAACTCAAATAGTTTCCTGCAGAAACACTCTCCTATATCCCCACATATTCAGTCCCACAGGAAAACTGACAGTGCTTCTGCAGCCGTGACAGCAGGGTAACAGGGAGGCAGTATGCCCAAAGCGTGCCTGGGTCCAAGCCCCAGCTGTGTCTCTTTAGGTACCACACCGTGGCTTCAGCATGGTCTGGCATCACCACACTGTGTGTGCAGGGACCCCCAAAGAGCCTCTCTTCCCTGCAGAATAGGGGCAAGGGGTGCAGATCCCAGCCCTGGGCAGTGCTGGCGAGCTGGGCACCAGTGGAGCTCCCAGCTCCAGCCTGGGCAGGAGCCCACCGAGGCTGGGAGGCAACTGCCAAGTCCCCAGGGACCCGGTGGGGAGGCAGCTCCATCACAGAGGATGTCACCAACTCCACCGCAGGAATGCAAATAAATCCCTTCTTTTCTTCTTGGTAATTTGTTTCCGTGCAGAATAAATTGAATATGTAATTTCATTTTCTCTCTCGGAGCATTAACAACCTTGGAATTGTTGGGATTCACAATGAAGACAACAAACAAGTAATTACCCACAAACTGATACCGCTATTGAGAGGAGAATGCAATTGATTTTAATTCTCCTCAGCCCTGTTTACTCTCCCATTGCATTAGGCATAATAAAGTGTTACAGTAGATTATGTTCTGTTGTAAAGTAGTTCTTATCAGACACCACAAACTGCCTCCTTATTAGAGAACAAGCCTACACCATTATGCTCTCCACCCAGCAGCTTCTGCAAAGGGGAGCACTGCTGCTGGCGGGGATGCCAGCTCACGGCAGGGACTGGCAGAGGGCTCACCCCCAGACGGGACATGAGGGGTGCTTTTTTGGTGCATTACTTGGGAACATGTCCTTGGAAGCCAGGCTGTTGACTGCCTCAAAACATCCAGGAGCTCCTGTGCACGGTACCAGAGACACTGTGCATGGTCCTCCAGGCACAGGTTTGGCCTGGGTTGTATTTTTAGTGATTTCACAAAGTGATCACTATAAAGTTGCTGACCTGCCATTAATGAGAATGGAATTGATTGTGGGGTGAAATTTGGAGCTTATGTATTTGGAGTACAAAATGCAGCTTATGTTGCATCCCTCAAAAGACAGGACATCTGGATCCTGTTCTTTTGCCAGCAGAGGCTTATCTCCAGAGGAAGGCAGGACTCCTAGGCTTGGTCCCAGGCTCAGTCACTGACAAGATGACCTTCATCTTTCTATGTCCCAGTGCTTCGGTGTGCAGAAGAGAAACAGAAATCTTTCCTTCTCTCCCCAGAGGCGTGAAGATTTGACCAAAATTTCTGTGGTTGGTCTGTACTATATCTGGTTTACGAGACCTGCAGAGGAGTGTGGTGAGCACACCTCTCCTGCTTGGAAAGGATGCTCTGATGGGCAGGCACAAAGTATTTCAATGCTTGTGAACATCTCATGGAAACACCAAAGTATTGATGTGCAGGGACTGCTGGAGGCCTCTGGTTCAGCATCCCACTCTGAGAAGGTGGTCATGAACCATGCCTGTATCCTGCCTTCTTTACCTCCCCAGGTGTTTGCAGCAGACAACCAGGCTTGCAGGGCTGGGGAGGGTGCGATGCCCATCCCAGAGGCTCAGGGATGCTCAGGAGTTGGCCACATGCAGCTTCAGAGAAGTTTATGTTCCTTCTCCATAGGCTCATTGAGGATTCATCACCCAGACAGATGTAAGGGATGCCCCCTGACACCATTTCCATTGCCCCAGCACCATTTCTGGGGGTGCCTCCTGAGAAGTCTCTGCAAGAAATTCTTGGAAAGTCTTTTAAATGAGGCTTTTCCCACGTTCATGCTCTTTTCTGAGGTCTGCCTTCACTCCTCCCAGATCTTAACAGACAGTTAAGGTTCTGCATTAAATTAAACCCTTGTGTTGCGTGCAAAGTCCACCAGCTCTCAAAGTAATCTTTCCAAGCATAATTAATTATTAAAGAAAATCTAAATTGTGAACAATCGTTAAAGGAGGCATTGTCTCATCTTAATTATCTTTGCAGAGGTTTCTCTGGTCTTTCTGAGTTCGGTAAGAAAATTGCTTAGGCACTCTCAGATAACTAAGTAATTCCCCAATTAATATAACTAATGTTTACACATAGATGTCTCCTTATTTTAGTAAGCAATTGCAGCACTAACTGACCTTGTTAAACTCATATATTAAGTATCTCTCTCACAGGGCAGAGATACACTGATTTTATTATACAAATATTCATCTTTATTACAAAATATTCCCAAATTAACCTCTTTGAAGAGGCTTCTCATTTGATGAAGAACATAGGTTGCCATACTGAGGAAAAGACATTATCATCTAATTAAGCACCAAAATTATCCAACAGAATCACTGGGTATCTCCCTCAAAACATTTCCTTCCCTTGAATTCCCTGAGAACATGACAAATGGAGAGCACAGGGTGTTACTGGGAAATAACCCCCCTGAAGACAAACCCCAGAGTCCTTCCCGAGCAGGTCTAGATGGAAGCATTGGGGTTTTGATGAATGGAGACAAAAAAGGAACCAAACAGCATTTGGTTAGTTGAAGTAGAGCAGGATGAAAGTGTGGTGTGAGCAGCTGGGAGGGAGGCAAAGAGCCGACTCTAGAGTGAGGCCCAGCTTTGTGAGGTTCTGAATTTGAGACAATTACAGTGGGGATCCAACCCCAGAAAACTGGATTCTCACTTAAATTTAGCCAAACTGCAATAGTTTTGCATTGGCAAGACAGTGTCAGATCATCTTAAGGACTTTGGGAGGGAAAGATGCTGAAGCTGCAGGTGACTGAGTTAATCAAAATGCAAGAAGTGTGCAGAGGAAAATCAAAAGAGCCAATTCCAAGGACAGGACAGTGACAAACAATTAGAGAAGCCTGTGAGAAGCTGAAGAAAGATTCTATATCATTTATTTTAAAAAACAAAACAAAACCACAACACAGCACCAGCTTTTTGACAGAGGCATAATACCTGCAAAAAAAAATAATCCACAGTTGTTTTACAAAAGCCCAAGGGAATGGAAATAGCAAAGCAGAAAGAAATCACAAGGAATGAAGGAAGGAACAAAATTATATGCAGAAACCCTTCAAGCTGTGACTGCACCTGGGGATCAGACCACGGTGCTGAGCAGGGGTTAAAGCTTCGTTCCTCGTTCCAGTGGTGACCAGTGGTGTAGGACTCAGAGCGCAAAACCTGTGGGTGAGACCAAAGAGATCTCAGATTTGGATCAGAGAATGAGAGAATCATCTTTCTCCCATGGGACTCTGTGAGCTGAATTAGAGGTAAAACAAAATCTGATTGGGACAATTTGGCAGTTGTTTTGGGAAGCAGAACACTCCTTCCAGGGACTCAGAATGTTTCCTCCACAAGAGTGGGATTCATTTCACCTCGTTGTAGAAAACAACATCTGAGCTACTCACCCTCGACTCCCCTGACAACCAGGGGAGAAAGCAGACACTTCTGGGCATGATTCACCTGCCCCAACGCAGACGCCTACCTGAGGAAGAGATGAATGTACAGTAAAATACCTAGAGCTTCTGTCAACTCTAAAGCAGATCTGGACTAGCTCAGAAGTAAATATTTGCATTGAAGACATCTCACTCTGTTGGCTGAATCCTGCCCTGAGTCTCTCAGACAGAAATTATGCTGCTAAGGACATAACCTCACACAGCAAGAAAGAAAACAGGGGGATGGAGAGGAAGCAGATCTAAAATATGATGATAAATGAGAAGTTGAATTCCTGGGAAGGAGACAAATGCTACAAAAAGGAACACAAAATAATTTCTGATACTGCTACAAACCAGGCAGAAAGAAAAGGTAGAACTAACTCCAGACTGGGACATCATGGAGGCAAAAGGCTCTGAAAGAATCAGCTGATCTTAAAGGTCTTTTCCAACCTGGGGATTCTGTGATTCCGGGACAGCACCCTTGGAACTGGGATTAATAACCAACTAAGAAGTCCTGCGTTTGGAATAGACCTGCCAGAATGCACAGACACTGATGCCAAATGCAGACCTGTGTGTGCTCCTGTGAGGGCTACAGACAAATGAGAGAAGGAAGAAATACTCTGTGCCAAGCGGCCCCTTTGGCTGAAGCTTTCACAGCCCTGGGACAGTGACAAAGGAAACATCAAAGGGGCAGCAGGAAAGGCACTTGGGCAAAGCTACTGCAGGCTCCTACCTAGAGAGCAGTCCTATCCTGGATCCCAAGGCAGGGTGTACCTACAAAGCCTGTCTTTACTGTGTGCAGCAGAAGGAACAGGGCACAGAACATTTCATGATGTACGTGATGTGTAAATTCAAGGTCTCACACAGGGTGAGAGTCCACACCACAGACCAGCAGTCAGAAGATGATCGTGGGTGGACTGGACAGCCCTGGGCTACCACTGCTGTTTGCTGACCCTCAGGGCAAGAGCAGGGTCCTGATTTCCAGGACAATCAAACATGTTCCACTAAACCCCAGCAGCTCCAGTTCATGGAGAGTGGGGTTGAGCATCACTGCTGCCCACAGGGGTGCACTTCCACCCAGCAGGAATGAGCATGGACAACCCTACATCCATTTCCCAGGCTGAGGAGTCTGTCCTGCCCCAGGCCAGGGGTACATGAATATAAACCTTTCCCTCCCCTATTCAGATGTATTTCTGGCACACACACTGCAAAACCAGAGAACAGCAGATTGAAATCATTTGCCCAGAGTTTCAAGCAATGATGTGGCCACGCTGGGAAGAGAACCAAAGATGTTTCCTTGTCTAGCGTCAGACAGCTATGTCCCTGCTCTATCAGTCAAAGCTAAGCCCTTGGAACACCCAGTAAACCCAGTCTCCTTTGAAACCCCAGCATCCTCCCTCAGCATCCTCCTTCAGGAGGCGCTGGATCCCTCACTCCTCCAGCCTGGCCTCTGTTCCTGCAGGAGGGAGCTGTTTCCACCTCAGTGCTATGAAATACCCGTGCCACACCCCTGTAGACACCATTATCCGTCTGCCCCGTGTATCATTAGAAGAAATGAGGTTAGTCAGATGAGACCTACTTTCTCTAATGCTGTCAACTAGTGTTAAATAGATCTCTTGACAGAATCTCACCTCTGCTTGTGTGGTGTTTCTGCGGTTGGGGTCAGTCCCTCCAGCCTACAGGCGTTTGTGCCCCTGCAGACTGGCTCCCTTCCTGCCCTTCACCGTGTCCCCAGCGTGCCCAGGCCTGTTGGCACCTCATACTCTTGGCCAAGGGAACCAGCTCTTTCACAACTCTCCAGCACAGATTTCCTCTGCTTGCTGATATAAATATTTTCACTGATGACAAATACAGTTTAACATCATCCTCAGCTGTCAAGGTACCGGAAAATAGTTCATCATCCTCATGTACTATTCACCCCGCTTCTTCCCAAACCCAGAAGAGATTTATTCCTTTATATACTTCAAAATTTATACTTTATTATCTCTTTGTTGTGCCAGCCACAGATTTTCCCAGGTGCTTCAGCGTGACAGTTATCTTCAGTTCACAACATCTAACATACATTAATTGCCATTTCTGTGGCTTTATTTTATTTTTATTTTTTACCTGTGTAGCTGCTCCCTGTGCTCCCTTCCTGCACGCCACAGCCAGCCCCCTGGGGAAGGGAATTAAAAAGGAGGGAGGCCAGACAGAGGAACCCAGCCTCCCCACCGCATCTTCTGCCCAGGCATCCCCTGGCACTCCCTGGATATTTCTCCATCAGCACAAGTAGCAGCTGTACATTAAGCACCCAGACTCCTCAGTGAGGCAGAAAGTGGGATGAAGAACCATACACAAGATCATTTTCAGGTATGGCAGGTCCTGGGAGCGTCAGCCTTCATTCTGAGCAGCGAAACAAAGCAGCAAAGACTAAGAAATATCTTCTTTACAAGGGTCTTCACACAGAGGAAAAATAACAGCTCTGATGGTACTGACAGCAGAGGGGAGGTTCACAGCTTTTACCAGAGGAAGAGGCAGCCAGAGGTTATTCAGATGAGGGAACTGTGTTCACATCTTTTGAACATGACTTAAAACTGGTTTGACTGAACCCCTGAGTGGATTTTAGGAACCTGAAAGTCTGAAGAATGCACAAAGCATTGCTGATTCTGAGAGTGGTTTTGACCAGCCCTATTTAAAGCCATCCTGGGATGAAAAGGTCATCCTGGTGGAGACACCAGAAACTCTTCCAGGGAGGTCAGAGACACAGGGGATTAGGTTAAGACATAAAACAAACCCAGGAGCAATGTCAGGGGCAGGGAGCAGTGTCTGCTGGAAGGAGACCCGTTCTTTGCCCAAGGCCATGAAGGTCCAGCTCAGTATATGCCACGTGACTGCCCACAGAACAGGTCAAGTCAGGAGAACTGTAGGTGGCCAGAAGACAAGGGCCTGCTGAGACCACGCCAGGCTGTGCTGAGATCACAGCTGGTAAATGAGGGGCTGGAGATGAATGGTCCAGGATTGCCTGCTAGAAAAGAAGCTCCTTTGAACAAGAGGATGGGCTGGCCTTTTGGAGCAGTTCCACTCACAAGTACTTAGTATATTCATTGGGGAAGGTCAAAAGCCCAGGTGTGCCTCTCTTCTCCTCCCCACCATTCCCCAACTGTACTCAGCTGGCATGTGGAGGACCTTTCCTTTGGCCCAGTAACCACTAATTATCCCATGGAGAGGGATGGCAGGAGAATGCTACTACCCCAGGCCATCTCAAGGTTAAACCCTCACAGGGACATGAACCAAGGTCTAGCTCACTTCAGATGAAGCCTTAGGTAAACGACTGCCATCCCCCCTGTGATGACGTTTGGTGGCTGTGCTGCTCAGGTGAGAGATGTTGTAAGTACCAGCGGGTAAGGCAGGAACAAGGCTTCAAGCATCTCTCTGTGTTGCCAGCGCTTCTCTCACCACACACACAGAGTGCAGCAGGGACTGGGGTATCTCTGGGGTTACTCCGAATCCAAGGGGCTTCAGTGAGGGTGGAGGAGTGCCACTGATGCCTGTTTGGGTACCTAGATGCCATTCAAACTCAGCCAGCGGTTCTTAGCATAGCAAGGCCTGATATGGCCTGAGAGCTTGGAAAAGAAGGAAGAGCACTTGTGAAAAGCCAGCGGGTCAGAGGTCGGTGGCAGCTCTCAATTCTCCCTCACCAGGCTGCCAGTGCAAATGGTTTGCTCCTGACCTCAGCTTCCAGAACCAGAAAGCCATCCTAGATTAAAGATACCTGCAGCTCTCAAAACCTCCGACCCTGGCACAGTTGTCTGGAGTCCAAGCCCATAACAGCAACGATGATCTAGCCCTGGATTGTATTGACTCAACCAGGGGAAGTGCCAGGGAGAGGAAGAGACAAGAATTATGGGTCCCAGCAGCCGGGGGCTGCCGAGTGTGGAGGGTCTGAGCATCAGCGTAGGGTCCAGACACGCTCTGAGAATATTTCACCTCACTGCCTCTTGCTTCACTGGGGAAACAAGAGAGATACAGATGCTGGTTATAAATTTTAAAGCAATTCTGCTGTGAACCTCCTTTTGAATCTAGAAGTGAATGCTTCATATAAATGGATGGAGGAATTCTCCCTCCGAAGGCATCCGTCTCTTAACAGGACATCCTGACACCAGCTGAGTCAATCCAATGCCCATTGTTGATTTCAGTGTGTTAATCCAAGGCTGACATGACATTTCTTTTGTTGGCAGAACTCATATGTTACAGGAGCCTGTCCTTCATATTTCTCTGTCTTTCCCTGCTTCAGCAGCTGCACACCAGGAGAAACTGCTGCATTTACTGATTTCGTTCCTTCAAGGTCCATTTCCTAGACGTTCCCTTCTCCAGCTATGGGCAGCATCTGTGTATTCGTCCTAGATTTCAATTGGAGGAGGATTTACCCTGGAGATGACTCTTCAAAGGCCAGTGCAGCAAAACTCTCCAAAGCACTGGAGCGCCTGATTTTAATTTCAGAAGCAGATACATAATAATGATATTATTCAGCACCTTCCATCCCAAAGGATCCTCCTCAAAAGCTAGGCTTTGACAGACAGGTCTTCAGGTGGCTCTGGATGAGCAGCACAGGCAGGACTTCATGCACCGTGGCGTTTCCGGGCAGGAACATGACAGCTAATTTGAACTTTGTCATATCAAATCTCACACAGATTGCTGGGATGAGGATTCAAGCAGACAGCTCTGCTCTTTCAGCGTGATGGCATCTTCCTCACTCACAGCAAATAGCATTTGTGCAAGAAGCACGGCTGTCCTACGAGTCCAGGCTGGAACCAGCCTGAACTCTGGCTCTGGGAACTTGTGGCCATGTGCTGGTCCTGTCCTTGAGTCCTCAACGGGGTCCCAGGGACAGCCTTGCTTTCTGGGGAGCAGCTGTGCCATGCACTGCCCATCTGCCTGCAGCCCACCTGTCAGGTAGGCAGGGAGTTTTCTACAGCTCTGCTGATCTGGACCTGCATGCACCATCTTCACACCTGGACTACCTCCTGCCTCCTGGCACAACAAGGTGTTACATGGGTTACAGCATGGAAATACATACAGCCCAGTCCTGGCTGGGGAGCAGCAGCTGGGAGCTGTGTGACTGCTGCTCTCACAGGCACAGGACAAAATGTAGTCAGGCTGCCTCAGCAGGGAAAGCCACTGCAGGGAGATTTTTGCTGCTGGAAGCCATCCTCTATCATCCAGGATCATGCTAAGCACATGGTGCAGCTCAGCTAGTGCCCAGGATGGTACCCCTGTTACCCCATCCCAGCCCCAGAGCGGATCACGGGCTGGAGGAGAACAGGTCCAGCTCCTCAGTGCCACGTTGCTCTCTGCCTCACAAAGTTGTACTAAAGACTTAGGAGGGATTTTCTGCACAGCTGGGCCAGCAATGCCCTTCACAGCACATCTCCAGCCCTTTAAATATTCACAAGGCTGGGTCTGCTGCCTAATTGAATTCCCTCTGTGAGCCAATCAGTTATTTTTCCATCTCCTGCAGCAGAGATGCAGATTAAGTGTGAAGCTGGGATGGTACACCAAGAAAGCAATGCCTCTCTGGTTAGCAGCTGAGCAAACTCACCCCTGCTGGGATCAGGTCTCCAGCATTGTTATTCCCTCTAGACAGTCATAATCACAAATTCATAGAATAACTCGTGTCAGGATGGACTGCCAGAGGTCTCCAGTCCAATCCCTGCTCAGAGAAGGGATACCATCAAAGACAGAGGAGGTTGCTCAGGGCCTCGTGCAGACAAGCTTGAAGTATCCAAGGATGGAGACAACACCTTTCTCTATGGCCTCATCTTGATGTGTGTCCCTCACATCCTGTTTCTTGAAGGTTTTGAGTGTCCCAGAGCAGTTGTTCTGTGCAAAGTCTTAGGCTCTGAGGTTAGCCAGGGAAGCTCCCTGTTTTACCCTTGGCCACTGGATAGCAGGAAGAAGGGGAAAAGGATCCCAGTGGCCTCAACATTTGGGTCACAAGATGGGACCTTGAGTGACAGGGAAAAGAGATGGGAGAAGAAATTATACATGGGGGAAAAAACACCCTTCTAGACCCAGCCCTGTCCATGACTGCAAATCCCACCATGGGCCATGGGAGCTGCTGAGTCCCCAGCACACAAAGGAGCCTGCACCAGCTTGGGCTGGGTTCTATTGTGCTGCAGGGCTGAGAAACAAGATGTAGTCATCATGGTCATGCAAGCCAGCTCTGTCCCTTCCTGGTCTGATAGCTCTCTTGTTGTGTTTGCAGTATAATTGCTTTCTCCAGCACCTGTGACAATGGTGCTGACTTTAATAGTAGATCGACCACCCCAGAAATTACTCTCCACTGTTCCTGGCAAAAGCTTTTGTCATTGGCCTTCTCTGCCAACTAGAAAATTAGTCCTGGCAGTAATCTCAGCGTCTGAAGACATCAGGTTATTCCTCAATGACAGAGGTTTTTGGCAGGGCTGGGCAACTTAGAGAAGTGTGCCCATCTCTCTGGCACCTCCTTGGCTGGTGCTTGCACGGTCCCTGCGGGGTTGCAGCAGGTCACAGGGCATCGCCACCCACTGAACCTCATGGCAGCAGGTTCCAGCCATGACAGCTGCTGGTGGGGCTGCCTTTGGCAACCCCATCCCAGGGCTGAATTTCTACTTTCACACCCACACATTCTCTTTGTCCCTGGGGGAGGATGATGCTGTCGTTCCAGTAGGGTCTTTCTGAGATAGAAAGAGTAGCAGGGAGAAGCTGCATCACCTCTCTGTGAGACACAAGGAAAGGGAAGTGCATTTCAGCCACCACTGCTGCTGTCCCAGTGCTGCCCTAGTGAGGTGACTCCTCAGCCACAGGACAGAGGAAGAATCGAGGTGAGGGTCCCAAGAGTGAGAGGTGACACAGGGAAGAGAACAAGCTCCCTTCATCACACAGCTCCTCACCTGCTCTTACACAGGCCGGCTCCTGGGGCCTTTGCCCTCTGACATCTCCCAAGTGGCGTCAGAGGGGTGAGAGATGCTCCATGTCTGCACGATGCGAAGGGTAAGGACGTTTCTTCACTGTACAGTGCAGGTCTGCACACAGCTCCCCATGCTGACTGGAGGAACTGGTCTGGCTGCCATCCCAGCACTGAGGTAGGACCTCAGGACCTGGCCCAATACATGCAGGCAGCCTGCTGGTTCTGAGGATAAAAGAAAGGCAAAGCCACGGCAAGAGGCAGGTCAGCATTTAGTTCAGCTCCGTAAGCAGCATCTCTGTGTGGTTTGGGGCAGCAGGACATCCTGGGGCTTCACATCCTTCCAGTGGACATCCTGTCCTGCTGCGGGGAGCGGCACAAAGCGTCCCTGCAGCCCATGCTGAGAGCAAGGAACACGTGCCATTTGCTGGACACTGGGACTTGCTGCATCTCCAGGAGTTCAGAGAGCAGGGAGTGTTTTCACCAGGGGGTTCTGAAGGTCTTTTCTTTCCAGAATAGTACGATTTCTTGTTGAGTCTAACTCTTCCATATGATTAACAGCTGTTTTTCATCCAACAGTTATAAAACACTGCCTGGAAGAGGCACTGCTCACCCTTTTTTGCATCTGCCAGCCCGTGGCAATAAGTCACTCAAAGACTCACCTTGGTCTGTCAGGCCCATCTCCTATCCTGTGAATTTCACTAAACACACCTGCTTTGAATGGTGTATTTGTGCAGCCTGTGAAGGACAGAACACCCCAGCCTGGCTGACAAACAGCCCGTTCTGGCATCCAGACACAAAGCCCTTCTCTTGTTCTGTCTCATGTTTGCTTTCTGCTAGGTGCTGGCAAGCTGAGAATCATCAAAACATCAGATGATGTAAATTGAGCAGATTTCTCAATTAAAGCTGATTGCTCATGGCCCTTACAGCTGAGTTTTGAGTACCTTTAGGAATGTCATCCCACAGCCACACTGGGCTCTTGGTCCAGTGTCTGAGCTCCCTCAGACTTAAAAGGTTTTTCCTAATTTCTAACCTGATGTGTTTCCTTCATTCAACTCCTTCCTGTGGCCTTTCAGCCAAGCCCCATGCACCCCTGAGAACAGTCAGGGGATGTCTTCCCTACCTCTTCCCACGGGAGTTGAAGACAGCAGTAACTTCTCTGTCCCCCTCCAGCCTTCTCTTCCCAAGACTCAACAAGCACCACACTTCCAGCTGTTTCATACCTCACAAGCTCCAGCCCTCTGATCATCTTGCTTGCCTCCAGTCTGTCAGTGTCTTTCTTCAGGGAGCCTGAAGCTGGTCTGTTTCCAGGTGTGGTCTCACCTGCCAGCAGTGGAGGGGAATAATGACTTCCCTTGCCCTGCTTGCTACACCCTTGCTCCTCCAGCCCACTATGGCTTTTGGCCATCATCTCCCTACAGCACGACCTGTGCTCAGTGTATCATCCACCAAGAGCTCCAAGTCCTTTTCTGCCAAACTGCTTTCCAGACAACCCAGCACCTGCCTGTCCTGCAGCTGCTGCATCCCAGGCACCCACCTTGGCATTTGCCTTTGCTGAAGTTCACGAGGTTCATCTGAAGAGCAGCCCTGCCCTTCCCAGGGCATTGACAGCCCCCCCAGCCTGCTTTCATCCACAGACCTGCTGAGAGTGCACCCCATCCCATGATCCAGGCTGCTAATGAAGACATTAACCAGTATTGACCTCAGTGTCACCAGCTGTACTGTGTAAGAGCGATTAAAATCCTTGGAGACGAGTGTTCCAGCCAATTTTCTACCCAGATTATCACTGTATATCAGTCTGAATCTCACCAGTTGGGTTATAAGGGTGTGAAGGATTCTTTGAGATTTCTTTGCTCCAGAGAAGGAAAATCTTCTCAGGCTTCCACACTCAAATGATGCTGATGTTTCTGCATCAGTGACTCGATCTAGGAGGGATCTGGAGGGATCCAGGTCTCTGTACAGCCAGTTCTCTTCCTGGATCTCAAGCTGTTTTGAGCCCGATGATCAAATGAGGTCCATTTCCCCAGGGAAGTGACTGTATCCTGATTGCTGCAGTAGCCAAGCAGGTATCCAAAGATCAGCGAAGAACCTTCAGCCTGTTTCTCTGTCCTCCTGTGTGCCTTCAGCAGCAGAACTTCTCTCAGTTATTCAGGAGTTCACCAACTTTATCACAACAGAGCTGGCATTGCTGAAGAAGCACCCAGTAAAGGTTTGAGTGGGGACTGCACCACTTCCACTGGGTAACTGACCCAGCACTTTAAAAGCAGACTAAAGATAGTGCCTTCTTCCTAATTGCCCCTTGTTTTTCTCTAGAAGAAAGCAGTGCTCTGAGGAGCGCAGAAGCTTCTCCACATGAAGGCTTTTAAAAGAAACTCTCTCCTCACCTTGTGCTTCCCAGCATCGAATTTGTTTCTTCATCAAAACACAGCTTTATTCAGAAACCAGACTGTCCAGGAGCCATTCATCAGCCTCACTTTCTGTTCAACCCACAACGAATAAGCTACTCTCTGTTGGTGGAAACCAGCAGGGATCTTAAACACAAGCTGGGCTTGTTCCTTCTGGGTGCCTTGGTCCAGACTCTCATCTATCAGGATATGTCTGTAGGTCCTACTGTAAGGAGGAGACCAGGACAGAGGAACAAAGAAATATCACCTTTGCAGGGCAGCACAAGAAACAAGGTGACAGATACTGCTCAGGAATCAGTAACCCTGGAAGCCTGTCTGATGTTCCCCTTACACCAGCTCTCTGGCTGTGGGATGCTTGAAGCTGAGTATCAGGTGCTCTGTTGCTCTTGTGCTGTCCTGTGGCCCCCTCCCACCAAGGCTTGACAACTGAGCTTAATTTCTGGTGTTCTGAGGCAGATAGTTTGGTTTCAGACCAAACTGAAAGGCTTTACCTGCTTTGTCTCTGTAGAAGCTCTGCTCTTAGTGGCCAGGCACCAGCCGGTTGGCTGATGGCTGTTCACGGACCTGCAGTCCCCAGCTGGGGCTTGGTTCACCTATTTCCGACATAATGGGCAATTTTACCCAGTCCCAGTTAGTTGTCCAGCCTGATCTCGGTGTCAAGGCTCCCCCTGCAGTCACTGGAGAAAGATGGGCACCTCCAGGGAGCAGGTCTGGCCATGGGTAGGTTTTCTTTGATGAAGATAGATGGAGCAATGACTCCTCAGAAGGGGCAGAGCCTCTCCCCAGAGGCCACCGAGGCAGTCCACACACTAACTGCAGATGGAAGTGTAACTTCTGGGGGGTCTAATCTCTTCCCTGCGTTCATCTGCATGAATCACACCCAGCCCAAGGAAATAGAGAGCTCTGGTTTTACCCATTACCCTCCCCTCCATAGTCCACCCTGTATTTCCAGAGGCAGAGTCCTTGTGGCACAGCTCCTTAGGAAATCTGTGGTGCCAGCTCAGAGTCTCAGTCTTCCCTCACTTGCACTTGTCCATCTCTCTGGCAGAAAAGATTGCAAAGGCCACAGATGTCTTTGCCTTGTCAGAGTATTTCAGTGCAGCCACCACAGCTGATTCCAGGGGGGAATGTGCAAGGGAGGAGAAGGATGAGAAAGGAGGCGAAGAACACGAAGGCAAAAGAGGCGATTGCAAAGGAAAAGGGGAAAAAGGAGTAACTATTTTGTAGCTCACAGTGATTCCCTGCAAAGAAGACAATCTTCCCAAGCAAATATTGTTTCCTGTGTGAAGGGTTAACACTCTCACCTGCTGAGAAGGGTTCAAAGCAAGGTTTGCCATGCTGAACTTGATAGGCAGCCTCATCACTGATCCCAGCAGTGCCAGGCCCAGCTCCCAGCCACTCTCTTCCAGTTCCCTCATCTCATCCTCTCCCTGCTCTGATGCCTTTCTTCCCTTCATCTCCTTTTCTCTGCACCCCTCTCTTGCAGCATTTCTGCATCCCAGTCCCTCCACTCCAGCTGCCAAGCCCAAGTGAAGAGCTACCATCTCATCCCACAGCAACCCTAGGATGAACCTGCCACACTCTCCACTTCCCCAGCTCACAGATCTTCCCTTGCTTTTCTTCCTTTCTTTCTTTCCCACTGATGTTTTAGCCTTCCAAAGTAAGAGAGTGAAGCCAGCCATCGTGCAGGACCTTGAGGCAGGGTGAAGAGATGAAACAGGAACTCACAATGCAGGTTGCTAAGTGAGATCAGGCTGTAATGATCCACTCAGAAGGGTTTTGCTAACACCTGCCTGAAAAGCATCCCTCTGCAAGCCATTTTTCAGCCTGCCTTTGAATGAATAGTTTGAAGAGCTTTCAGCAATCAATTGAACAGATTTGCCCCTTATCTTTTTAATATTTTTGACAAAATACCAATTTCCAGCTGCACATCCCCGTTTTCAGGTGAAGGTCTAAAAACTTTTCAATGTTCCCTTATGAGAAAACATTCCTTTTCAATGAACCTGCCTTCTTTCATCCCAATTTCCATGGGAATCCCTAAGCAGAAGCCCAGAAACCTGCCTCATGCAGCTGTCCCCTCCTTTTGACCTTTTCATGCCTTACAATTTTGTGTTCCCAGAAATGTTATTGTCAAATTTAAGGCACCTGGTTGTGTGCATCCAAGTTTTGCCCATTTAATATTCATCCTCTGACAACACTCAGGGTTCAGCTAGCCTCCTAATTAGTTACTGGCTGCAGTGGAGAGATTTAGTGTGGAGAAGCACTGACCTTCTACCCACGGGAACTCATTTCTCTTTCCTATCTCTAGCTGGAAATGTGGAGCACAGCAGTGCCTAATCCTGCTGGCCCTGCCAATCTCAGCTCCCCATCTCTCTCCGAGGAGCAGCAGCATGTGCTGCTCTGCCTGGGCTGCTGGGGGAAAGCTGTATCTCTTAGGAACAAAACTTCTGCTCAGGATGACAGGGTAAAATTCTGCAGCAGCTCAGCTCAGGAGGGTCTGGCCCAACTTAGGCCAGGATGTGCCTGGAGCACACCTCTGGGAGGGGTGTTCTGGCAGGGCAGCTGAGGCTGGGGTCTTTCTGCTGCGTGATGGAGGGAGGGGTGAGCTGTTCACACTCATTGTTTAAGTTCTCATTGACTCTTCATTAGTTTGTTAGGCAAATCCTCCCTCCAGTGCTTTCATTCTCATCAGTCAGTAAGTGATAAAAATCAGACAGGGAATGTTCCAACAGTGGCACCACAAAAAGCCCTGTTTCCTGCCAGCCCATATGTGCTCAGCAGAGAGAACTGTCTATCCCACAGGAAAATTAAAGATCTGGAAGACCATCTGAACATTCATCAGCTCCTCAGCAGCTCTCAATGGCAGGGACTGAAAGGCAGGAGCCCTGTGCCAGTGGACAGCTAAAGATCTCCACCTAGTGAAACCGAGTAGCAGGACAGCTTGCTGCTCTGCAGGCTCCCTGAGAACGCCAGGCAGGGAGAGGGGGAAATGAGCTTGGATTAAAGGGAAGATTCAGCATCAGCGCTGCCAGGATGCCTGTCGTGACAGCAGTGCCAGTATCCTATCGATGTCTGAACAGCTCTGCAGGGGGAACACAGGATGCTCAGCCCAGCAGCATCCCAGCTCCGGGTGCCCACAGGAGCCCAGCCACAAGAAGGGATGATGCATGAGGGTCTAGTTAACCTCTGCGTGGCAAGGCTCCGTTTGGAGATCCCTACAGCTGGGCTCTCAAAGCCCCAACCCTTACCCAAGGTGATCACACTCTGTATTAACCACAGCCCAGCTCAGGGCTCAGGGATGCTGGCTCTTGGCTGGGCACCTTGTCAGGAAATGCTGTTTTTCCTGTCCATGATATGACCTGTTCTGTTGCAAGCAGAAGAGAATTGTAATTTCCTGGCCTGCTACTGAACACACACAGGTTATGGGCAGTCTTATTAAAGCTTTCATATTAGTGCAGAATTGTATGTTATGAGCTGGGAGAAAATGAATGGCCGTTCCCTTGTGGTTTGCATACAGTTACATCCCTGGGGGGCCTTGCTGTTTCATTGGAGCAGGTGACGTGCCCTTTATTAACTCCATCACCCCTTTCTTGCAGGCTCTGTGAGGCTCAGGGTTATTCCTGAACACGTCCCCTGAGCTCGCTGGTGTGAGCAGACCCCCGGCTCTGCCCTGCTCTCCCTGCAGCGAGCCACGGGCAGTGTGCCCCCACACGGCGAGCAGGGGGAGCCCTGGGGGGAAGGAGCCAGCTTTAGAGGGGATTACACTGCGGCAGCTGCACGGTGGGGACCTGGAAAGCAAGAAGCAGTGCTCAGAATTGGCCGTGGCAGGGGGACATTTCAAAGCTAGAGGCTTTGCACCCCCAGAGGGGGTGAGACAGCAGGTCTCCATGGCCCAAAGAGCCCTTTGGGGCTCTAGGACCCCCTCCCTGAGCCCTTCCACACGATTTTAATTTGCAGATAAATCTTGGGAGTTCACCTTCCAGATACATTCCAGCCTTCTCCTTTGGCCAGTGCTGGATCCTGCTGATTGCAAGTCTTGTCCAGGTGTATTGATTCCTCCAGCAGTGAAAACACTGGCATATGAATTGCAAATGAGAGCCAAAGGAAGGCGGCTGCATTCAGAGCACATGGGCTAAAAGAGATTTATAATAAGGGAAAGGTGTGTTTATCCATCAGTTGACCTCAGGCCCTGCATTACCACACTCCCCATAGAGTGATGCTTGGTGTTGACCTTGAGATGATGGCATAGCAGGGGCAGCTGCCTTTTAATAAGTGAATTTAGCAGAGGCAGGCCCATTCCAAGAAAAATGCTCCAGAAAGTGATCCTGTCAAACCCAGCACAGCAAAATGAACAGCCCCATTCTGGCCAGGCTAATTCCTTCCTTGTGATTATCATTATTATTCTGTTTTCATATTGCAATAAATAATGTAATTACCAAAAGCTGAGTGCTGATTAACAGAGACTCCCTGCTCTGCTGGCAGGGGGACAGCCAGGCCAGGGACAGGAGAGCAAGCCTCCAGCTCCTGCCAAGGCTGATGCAGCTCTCTCATGTGCCATTCAAACAGCAGATGGCTTTGGGTGGTCAGTGCAAAGAAGGGGGCTGAGAGGGTCCCTTCCAGACCATGCCTGAGCTAGAGTGTGATCTGCAGGCGCTGCTGTAAAGGGTAGAAGCCAGGGACTGCAGGAGAGGTGTGAATGCAGAACTCAATGCTACCCATGGGCAGCTCATGGGCACGTTGGAATTGGGCTTCCCACTCCATTTCTCCAGGCCTGATCTTCCCACACATGAGATGGGACCCCTAGTCCTGTCCCTGGTCCTTGGGAAGGGATGCAGAGCTCGTAATGCAGAGCAGCACAGGCTGGGGGAGGACTGGGGGATGCTGGGTGCAGTGTGGGGGTCGTGTCCTGGATCCTTTCCTCCTCACTTTGGGTACAGCAGGCAGACAATCTGAGAAAACAGTATAGTCTCAGTGCCTTCACCAGCTGAAATAACAGACAGATATTGAGATTGATTTCAGCTCCATTTAATGAGGGATAATTAACCGACCCATCACAAGGCCATAGGATTACACTGGTTGGAAATTTTCCAGTTAATGTGCTATTTGATATTTCCACCTAATTTTCAAGAGTTTAATTGATGTCTTAATTATGAAAGATATCGCTATTAACACCATTCTCAAACAAATTCTTATCACCACTGTGACTTTACGTCTGCACGTGGTGCTCTGGCTGCAGCCCCTTCCCCTCCACGGCCCCTGCCCCTGCTTACTGAGCAGCAGCTTGTGCCCATCTGTCCATCTGTGTGGAAAACTAGAGCAAAGCCAGGACCAGGGCATCTTTTGTGAGTCCCAGGACAGAGTCCAGCCTTCTCCTTACACAATACTTGAGCAGGCAGGAGGCCCTGTGCAAGCCCACATCAAGGTCCCTGCCAACTCCCAGCCCTCTCTCTCCTACTTCCCTTAGGAGCAGGAATAGATGCCATTCACAGGCTGGGGGTGCACAGGGGGCTGGGAGGGGACACAGCTGGGACAGCTGACCCCAGTGGGACATCCCATACCCTATGATGTCATGCTCAGAATGGGGGAAGAGGAAGGAGGACAGTGATGTTTAAAGAGATGCTGTTTGTCTTCCCAAGTCACAGCTACACACGATGGAGCCCTGCTGTCCCAGGCTGGCTCAGCACCTGCCTGCCATGGAATGGGCTGATCCCTCCTGCTCTGGATGCTGCAGCTCAGTGCTCTGGCGTGGGTCTGGGGGTGGCTTTAGGGGAAAAGCAGCTCAGACTCATCTCGAAAGCATCGGCTGCTGCCATGCCAACAACTTTCTCTCCATTCTTTCCACAACTGACACAAACTCTCCTGGCTGGTACTGAAATCACCCACAGGGCTGGGGAGAAGGAGAACCATGCCTGTGGGTGTTTGCAAAAGCAGAGGGTTCAAAGGCCAGAAACTCTCTTCTTTCAGATCAGCTGCAAATCCAGCCTGAAGCCAAGGGCTGCCCACTGCCTCTGCCCCCTGGTATCCTTTCATTGCCCTGGGCAATGTGGTGTTGGAGGTGTTCTTTTCCCATCAGCACCTGCTACAAACACAACAGCTCTGAAGAACTGGGTCTCCTGCAGCACGTCCCAACTCCACAATAAAACCACAGTAAAGATCAAGCTCCTGGTGCCAGAGGCTCCTGCTGCTGAGCTGAACCTGCCAGGGAAAGCAAAGTCCTTTAAAGACAAGCATGAAATGGCCCCTGTGCCCGAAGCAAGCTAGGAGGGTGCTTCAGGCTGGTCTTTATGCCCAAATGGAAGAAAAGATGCCACAGCAGGGGTCTGTCTGGACTGGGACAGTTGCATATCAAAGGATGCTGTTGAATGATCCCATCCTTCTGCCTTTTCAGCTCCTCCACTTGAAGTCCAAGGGCAAGGACCATGACCTGACCACATCCCCAGCTTGAAGGGACTTGTGTCAGACATCCTCCCAGCAAGTTCCAGTAGCAGAGAACTCACCACTGGATTTAAAAATGCCACAGCTGCCACAACAATTAAAAATGCAAACAAGGGAACCAGCGTGCAAGCCAGCAGGAGAGCAGGGGGTGTATCTATAGCTCCTTATGTAAACTAGTACAATGGAGCTATTTGGAGCTCAAAGAGGCTTAGTGTTGCCCTCCATCATCATGGGATGCCTGGTGCAGAGGGCAGATCTCAGCCCCACCATGTGCACCTTCAGACCAAGTGGAAGGTGGACACAGCACCACCCTGCCATGGGGCACAGGATGCTCATGGAAGATGCAGGTGGTGGACCAACACAAGCAGGCATTAGGGGCCTTAGAGCCTGTGAAACAAGGAGGAGGAGTTTCCCTGAGCCGGGGTAGATGTTTCAAGGGCAGCAAGAAAGGTTGCTTTGCCCTGGCCTTTACTGGAAAGCAGGGATTGCTATTGCTCATCTGCAGGGACCCTGAGGCAGAATCCTGATGACTGAGGTCAAGCAGATTCTCACAACTGATAAATTAATTTCAAAAGGTCATTGTGAACTGCCTTGAAAAAGTGCAAGCACAAGCAAAAGGGGTTACTGCTCCCTGAGCATCGCTGCCTGTTCTCTTCTTGTGTGCTGTTGAATTAGATATTAAATCCACAGATGAGCTAAATGAGTTGATCGTGGCTAATGTTATTACCAAGAGTACCAGAGGAAGCAAAGATGATTAGCCACTTGTCATAAAGTCTTAGCGCAGAGGACAGAGAGAATTAATCTGTCCCACTGACCTGCTTTCAGTTCCCACATGGTTCTCTCTGCTATATTCTAGAAGCACAGGAAATAAACAGGGAGAAGTGGGAATCCAAGATGGCAAAACAGTGTTAATCCATGGGAAAGGCAAGATTTGGAAGCGACATTCCAGAAAAGCAGGAAAGTGTAAAGGTAGGGACAGCATCAAACGAGAGGGGGCACAGAGAATTGCCAACCAGCTGCCAGTGCTCCCTCCTAACCTGAATTACCCTGTGACTGAGCAGTGGCTTCCAGCAGAGGATGTTCACTGCATTTCCCCTTGGGAATCACCTGCCCAGCCCAGACCCTCCAGCAGCAACAGTTCTCCTGGGCCAGGCTGCCCCTCTCCTGGCCACAAACAGGCTTCTCCACAGACATCGGTGGATGGAGCCCTTGTCCCTCCCCAGTGGTGCCTGCTGCCTGCCTTTCCCTCACTGCTGCCTTCCTTGACACAGCTAATTTCCCAGAGGAGATGGATTGATTCTCTGCAGCCACTATGGATTTAATACATGCTATTTATCACCCGTCTTGTCACTCAAATGGAAGAAGTGTGTGCCTGCACAATATATATGCAAAGCCCTCCATTGCATTCAGTTAATCCTCTGATGGCCATCAATAAATATCAGGGACTTGGAAATTATTCAGGAAGAATTCTAATAAATAAAATATTTACATAATTTTTTTTATTGTTGTTGAGATTCTCACCAGCCCTTCCCATTTAAAAGTGTGTCAACACTCAGCAGCTCTCTTGTTTTAATTATGTCAGTCTGCCAAAGCAGTAGAAATTGTGTTGGTTACATCAGTCCTGCTGTCTGGGGAGGGGAATACATCAGAGGAAAATCAATTATCATTGTTCTGACATAACTGTGTCCTACAAGCAGTTGTCCCATGAGCTGCCAGCACGGGGACCTGTCTGCTTTCAGAAGCACTCAAAGCTGGACGTGGGCTGGGTCTTCTGTACGTGGCAGCGAGCAGGCCACCAGCACTGTGAAATGCAGGGTGGGTCTGGCTGCTCCAGAAAAAGCACCCCAAGCCTCGTGCAGGGACCACGGGAACGTGGATGGCAGCCCCAGGCTCTCAGCTGGGCCAGGGCCCACCAGGCC
Organism: Hypotaenidia okinawae; assembly: GCA_027925045.1. Taxonomy (NCBI): domain Eukaryota; kingdom Metazoa; phylum Chordata; class Aves; order Gruiformes; family Rallidae; genus Hypotaenidia; species Hypotaenidia okinawae. Next base: position 4,225,838 of record BSDF01000018.1, read on the forward strand.
GCACGCCTGCGGAAGCCAAGGCAGAGGCACCATTCATGGAGATGGGTTTTCCTGGTGGAAGAGCTTGGCATGAAGCAGGTCGCTGAGCACAGACCAAGGGCTGCCCACCATGCAGAGTGGTCCTCCCCAGGGCTGTAGATGAAGGGTGGGTCTCCACCAGCTCAGTGCTCTGGAACTCATACGGCACAATGTTCTTGACCCAGCGATGCTAGCAGGGGGAAACCATCGCACCAAGTTTCATTAAAACCAGCTCCATTCTGGCTCCTTTGTTTTTGCAGCAGCAGCATCCTTTGCAGAAACCAAGCAGCAGCCATTTCAAAAGTGCTTAAAGTCTGTTTCCCATCTCAAGCCAGCTCCCTTTGCAAAACGTTAAGATTTATGTCATCCTGTGTCTGGTGGCACTTCTTGGGACCTTGCTTACAGCCACCAGCACTTCAGAGCTGCCCTCTCACGGAACTGATGAAGAGGATTGCCCAACTTGATCCTGACACTTCATCCATCTCAGCCTGGCCTGGCTGAAACCATTTTCTCCTCATGAGTCATCAGACGCCGATGTTTTCCCCACCTCCTTTTAATTGTCATTCTTACACCAGTCCCATTTCTGAGGCACAAACACCTCAGTACAGCTGACTTTCTTAAGTACTGCTCAATATTTCATACCCAGACTTCTCAGTGTCTTAGACTATTCCCAACTGATCTCTTTAATCATGAACGATTCACTGAGAAAGCCTAAAATAGCACTTCTATTTGCTCCTTATTAGAAGGAGGAGACCAAGGTTTGAGTAAGGGAGAGCTGAATGCTGAGGCTCTGATGAGGTTGCTTGGACAAGCGAGCTCCCAATGCCTGGGAACGTGCTCTGCAAACTTTTCTCCTACCTGGGCAATGCACAGAGTGCACAGTGCAGGCAGAGACACGGGATGGGTTTATTTGCAAACACAAGCGTGAATCGGTTTTCTTTACACGCTCAGCTGGCTCAGGAAGCCACCAGATGAACTTTGCCTGAGTTTCCATCTGTGCAGGATTTGTGAGCAGCTGTAGTGTGCTGTTCTCAATAGTTTATGAGAAATGGTTCTCTGTGGCTTGCTTCCCACCCCATCTCCAGCCTGGTGTGAAGCCCTGAGAAGTGCAGCTAGACCCATCAGCCCCCCAGCTAGAGAATCATAGAATCCCAGCCTGGTCTGGGTTTGAAGGGACCCCAAGGGTCACAGAGCTCCAACCCCCTGCCACAGGCAGGGACACCAACCTCCAGGCCTGGAGCTACACAAGGTTGCCCAGGGCCCCAGCCAACCTGGCCTTGAACACCCTCAGGGATGGGGCACCCACCCCCTCTCTGGGCAGCCCCTTCCAGCCCCTCACCACTCTCTCTGCACAGAACTTCCCCCTAAGATCTCCTCTCCCCCTTCCCTCCTCCAGCTTCACTCCAGCCCCCTTGTCCTGCCAGTCTCTGCCCTTGAACAAGCCGATTCCCCTCCTGTTCCTCTGCTCCCTTCAGGAGAACGTGTCCTCTCTGTTCCACATCAGATTTTGCCAACCCAGTTCTGTGGGATCCAGAGCTACCCAACTGTCTGCCCAGGCTTCTCCTTGTTCAAAACAAGCGTGAGGATCAACTTGCATAACCCAAATTGTTTGAGCCCTTTTGGGATCACAGCTCACATACATCTTGCTGACAACAGCCATGGCCCCTCCCTGGTCTAAGGTGGCACCTCCCTGGGATGGAGTAAGGGGATGAAGGAGTGACTCTATCAGCTCTGCCCCATGGGATGCATACCCAGGGCAGGGATTTGGCTGGCTCAAAGCAGAAGTCCCTGACACCTGACTTCTTTCAACTCCAGTCCTCTCCCATGTTGCACAGAGATGCTGTGGCAGGACACACGAAGGTCACTGGCACAGGGCAGGGAGTCAGGTGGCTTTGCAGAAGGGAAGAGAAAAGTCATCTCCAGGGATTACAATAAACAGCCACCTTCTTCCCAAAGGCTCACATGAAACACTTGAAAAAGTGACCTCACTAATTAATGAGATGGGTTAACACTCTCTCCACATACTCCACTTAATTACAATTCTGTCATTCCCAGTGAATTCTTAAAGCCCTATTGATTATTCAAAGCTCTGTTCAATCAATACAGCAATAAACCATGTATGCTTAAAAAAGCGATTAAAAAGATAAATACATGAGACACTTTAGAGGAGCCACGTCCTCCTGCAGCCCACTTAGCACTGGAGAACAAACAATGGGTAAATATCTCTTAATGTCCTCATCTAATTGAAGTGGGTAATCGTCTCTGGAACTCGTTTTAATCCCTAATCCATGTAAAAAGCATTTCCAAACAGAAGTCACCCCACACACCAATGCTCTCCATTTTCACTGCCCTGCACAGATCCCAGTGGTGGATGAGCAGGGGTCATGGCCAACAGTGAGACCACGTGAACCTCCTGCCATGGGGGATAGAACGGGCAGGGCATCAAGGAATCCTGAAGGACAAAGCCTATTTGGGAAGCTGCAGAAACACCACAGCACCCTGGCTGGAGTCTCTTCATCACAAACAAGGCAACTGCCTGGAGCAGCCTGTTCAGTCCCGGTTGGAGTCTCCTGGAGTCGAGGGACAAAGCAAGCCCATTCCTCAGCCCCAACTGTATCTGTCCTGGTCTTGAGGTGGCTGATCCTCCTCCAGCTTTGCCTCCTGACAACACCCTCCCTGCACTGAGCACCCACTGCAGCTGATGAGGGTTCCCTGCAGCCTGTTCCTGCTCCTGTTCTCGAGGGACCCACATCACATAGGAGTGAGGAGGAGGCAGGGAACTGATGGGGACACTCTGTCTTCCAAGGCTGAAATTTATCACAGCAGTAACCCTTCAGCAGGAAATCCCCAGTTCCCTCTTTGGCCAAGACTTTTTCTCCTTTAGAGAAACAGATGATGCTAATTTGTACAACACATCATGAATTTGGAGCTAACAGATCCCCAGGGCTTCTAACTAGAAAGGTTCCAAGGTAAGGGCTTGAAGCTTGGGGGAGAGGAGGAAAAAAACTAAACCCAAACGTTTCTGGGTTTGAAGAGGTTTTTTTCTCTTCTTCCTCTTCTTTTTTTATTGAAAACATTGTGATTTAACAACTCCGGGTGTTGTTGAACATAAATAAATAAATAAGGTGGAGAACTGGGACATGCTAAGCTCTGTGATTGCATAAATATTCAAGCAGCAAAAGAAATGTAAGATTTCAAAGGTGCAAACCTAATTACAGAGTTGTTATCTATCCTCCTGTAGTAACTCGAACATCAGGAACCCTTCCCCATGCTCTGCTAAGGGACTGTAGTGTGCATCTGCAATGCTGAACCTGGAAAAGCAGCATCGTGCCCAGCTCAGCATCAGCTCACGCTCACATCCTCATCCTGCTCAGTTACACTAAAACTATGGGCACAGCCTTGGCCTGCCCCCGGTTCTCTCTCCCATGAGCATAGTGCTGGGGCAGATGCCCCCCAAATCCTCTTCCTGGGAAGCCGTGACAGTGCTCAGGAATCAGTGCTTGGGCTGTGCTGAGCTCCTGGGTTACAGGTGCTGCCCACGCCATGGCCAGAGGGTGGGTTTTGGGTGCCTCCCAGGGGAGGAAGGACCATTGTGACTGGGGCACTGGCTGCCACCCGGCTCGCTCAGGGCTCCCCAGTGACTCTTCGGGCCATGCGAGCTCCATCTGCCATGTGACAGACACACGGGAGAGGGATGCTCCATGCTGGGACACTAGGGATGGGGCTGATGGTGCAGCACCGGGCTCATCCCACAGAGCAGAGCCCCACGTACTGCTAAACCCTGCGAGAGCAGTGCCTGCCAGCTGCACTGCAGGTTCTGAGAGTGCCACAGCCAGGAAGAGGGGATAGGGGTCTGGGAAAGGCATTTTTGGGGTGCAGGCTCCACTGCCAGAGGCCTGGGATGGACTAAACGCTCTGGAGAGGAGGGTTTGGATACCTGCTGCCTCTGCACACCCGGACGTGCCAGCATCACCCTGGCAGGGCAACAGCACCATCTACTGCTCCAGAGCCAGAGGCGCGGCGCAGACCCGCCCCGCCCCGCTCCTCCCCCGCACAGCCCCACCCCGCACAGCCCATCCCGCACAGCCCCATCCCGCACAGCCCCACCCCTCACAGCCCATCCCGCACAGCCCCATCCCGCACAGCCCCACCCCGCACAGCCCATCCCGCACAGCCCCACCCTGCACAGCCCACCCCGCACAGCCCATCCCGCACAGCCCCATCCCGCACAGCCCCACCCCTCACAGCCCATCCCGCACAGCCCCACCCTGCACAGCCCACCCCGCACAGCCCATCCCGCACAGCCCCATCCCGCACAGCCCCACCCCTCACAGCCCATCCCGCACAGCCCCACCCCGCACAGCCCATCCCGCACAGCCCCAACCCGCACAGCCCACCCCGCACAGCCCATCCCGCACAGCCCCATCCCGCACAGCCCCACCCCTCACAGCCCATCCCGCACAGCCCATCCCGCACAGCAGGAGGGAAGGGAGGGATGGAAAAGGGCCAGGATAGGACTTGCGGTGTCGCTTGCTGTCACTGTGCAGAGCGGTGACCATACAGAGTCACGGAATCCCCTGGGTTTGAGGAGACCCTTTAGATCACCGAGTCCAGCCGCAGCCCAAGCCTGCCCAGCCACCTCTAGCCCGTGTCCGTCAGCACTCCGTGCCCACGCCCGTTAAGCCCCTCCCGGGATGGTGCGCTGCCCGCCCGCCCCGGGGGCGCAGGGACCGCCCGTCTCCAGCAGCGTCCCCGGAGATGCGGTCCCCCCCGCGGCCCCTCCAGGCGGCAACAAGTGTCCCCATGTGCTGCCCTGGGATGCTCTGTGCCCAGCCCACCACCCTGGGGGTGTCATGGTTTAACCCCAGGCAGCAGCTCAGCCCCACTCAGCCACTCACTCACTTTCCCCCAGCAGGATGGGGGAGAGAATCCTAAGAGTGCAAGTGAGAAAACTCGTGGTTTGGGACAATGCCAGTTTAATTGGTGAAGCAAAATCCCCACACAAGCAGAGCAAACCAGGGAATTCATTCCCCACTTCCCATGGCAGGCAGGTGTTGAGCCATCCAGGGACAGCAGAGCTCCATCACACGGGATGGAGACTTGGGAAGACAAACAGCACCACTTTAATCATCACTGCCCTCCTTCCCCCAGCCCCTTATATGCTGAGCATGATGCCATACAGTATGGGATGTCCCTTTGGTCTCTGGGGTCAGCTGTCCCGGCTGTGTCCCCTCCAATCCCTGGTGCACCCCCAGCCTGCTCACTGGTGGGGTGATGTGAGGAGCAGAAGAGCCCTTGGCTCTGTGCAAGCCCTGCTCAGCAGGAATGAAAACATCCCTGTGTTATCATCACAGTTCCCAGCACAAACCCAAAACATGGCCCCATACCAGCTCCTGTGAAGAAATTCACTCTATCCCAGCCCAAAGTAGCACATCCCACCCTATCCTACCCCCTGGCCAGGGCTGTGGCACAGCCTAGGTACTGTTACTTACTGCACCAAACCAACAAAGAGCCCGTGGGGATAGAGGCAGCCCCACTGATGCTGGAGCCCAGCCCTGGCCGCCAGCAATGCCTGTCAGGCTGGATCCCTTCCCTGCAGCAAGTGGATTCAAACTGATGTAAGAGGGTATTAAAGTTTGGCTGTGGGTTCATGAAAGGAGGCAGTATGCCAGAGCCACCTCCCTGTTCCATCCCCCTCCTTGTAATGGACTCAGGATGTTAATTAATAGCTAATTGCTCATATCTTGCATCTCGCTAATGTCTCAGAAAGGAGCCTCAAAGTGCTTTGCAGACACTGGCTCTGATCCCCTGCTTTGAGAGTGTAGAAATTGCAGCCCAGGGATGTTTCAGAACTTGCTGATCATCCAGGTCTGGAGCAGCAGCTGCCCCTGGTCCTGGGTCCACGCACTCAGGCACCCTGCCTCTCCTGCCACGCCACTGGTCTGCCTCTCAGCTTGTGGCCTTTTATAAAACCCTTGGACAAGCTGTCCAGCAGTCAGCCTTGCAGGGGCCCGAGACAGGGGAGCAAAGAGTTAAACAATACACTGATAGCCTGGTGAGCTCATCAGAGCTGGGATACGCTCCATTGTTTATTAGACTCCTAACAGAGCCCAGTAGACAACATCCAGAGGGATCTGGGGCTGGGAGTGAACCTGGCTTAGGAGTGCAGGACCTTCAGCTGCAGCTTGTCCCACCATCAGTGGGGTGGGTAGCGTCCCTCACAACTCACCACGTAAGTATGATGGGTTCCTTGGGTTTGGCTCTTGGGGTGGTGGAAGGGGAGAGGGGATGCAGCCCAGCCAGGCTGGGGGCCATCCTGTGGCTGAGGCCTGGAAAGGCACTTGCACACGTCCTTTGCTCAGCAAGACCCCCGAGCGTGTTCCTGGGACCATCGGAACTGTGGGCAGTGCTGGCAAGCTGCTCCCAGGGGGTGATGCGGGCAGCTGAGCCCAACCCAGCCCCACCACACCAGCAAATGGATGCTGGCTCAACCTCTGTTTACATCCAGGATCTGGCAGAGCTTGCACGTCATGTGAAAGCCCCTGACACGCTGCCTCGTTTCTCCACCCCTGGTCTGAGAGCAGAGCTAGTCGGTCTGCAAGGACAGCCCCCCACGTACCCACAGCCAGCCCCCCTCGCTCTGGGGCGAGCAGGGGCGTGGGGCTGGGAGCAGAGAGGATGGGGCTTTAGCACCCGCGCCTGGCGCCAACACAACTCTCCCTGTCTTCTCCCAGGGCAGAGCTGGCTCAGCAGAGCAGGATCCATCCCTCCGGGCTGGCACAGGGAACTCTGGACACTCCCAGCTGCTCCTGCCGTGCCCGCAGGACCCAGGGGCCGGGCTGCTCCGCGGGCTGCTCGGGGGATGCTTAGTGCAGGCGGCCGCAGCGACCCGCTACCCGACGGTGACAGCTGGCACCAGAGAGGCACGGCATGGTGAGTGGGCTCTGCGTCCCTTCCCGGGGCTTCCCTGTCCTGGCAGCTGCACGAGGAATGGGGTGCTGCCCCCCATCAGCACGTCCCCGGGGGCAGGTCCCTCATGGTAGGCGTGTGGCTGCGGGGCTGGAGCTCTTTGTGGGATGGCTGCAGGCAGGGCAGAATCCCATCTCCACTGGGAAACAACCCCCAGGGCCCAGCTTTTTCCTTTCCCAGGGAGCCCAGGCACTGGGGCGCTGAACACCCCTCACTCAGACACTCTGTGCTTGGTTTGGCCAGCGCTGTGCCTGATGCATGCCTGTCTGTCAGCGCAGCAGCATCCTTTCCCACCCCCTCACTGCCACACAGGTCCTCTAGAGCAGCCAAACCCTTCTCTAGGAAAGGGGGGACCCAGCACTGTCGTCTGGGGGGTGCACAGTCCTGTTAAACAGCAAGGCTGATTGAAGGGTCGGTCTGAGACACCCCAGAAGTTCTGCAGAGGAAGTTCCACCCCAACCTGGGGAAGAACCTTTCCCCAGTGAGGGTGAGGGAGCCCTGGGCCAGGCTGCCCAGGGGGTGTGGAGTCTCCTTCTCTGGAGAGATTCCAGCCCTGCCTGGACATCGATCTGTGCGACCATCCACAGCCAGGATGGGCTGAGGCACCGGGGGCAGATCCCCTGTGCTCCACTCAGCCCAAAGCTCTCCCCTCAGCACCACCATGGGATGTCCCCAAGGTGCAGGAGGTACCCAAGGGTGTGCTGTGCTGCTTTGGCACCGGCGTCCCCAGCAGCACCCGCAAATGGGCCCCAGTGGGTGTCCCAGCTCCAAAACCAAACATCACCACACAAAGCACTGGGAGAGCAGAGGGAGGGGAAGTAGAATCCTTACAGAGAGGGAAGAGCAAGACCCCAGCGTTAGCTCCCCTGCCCACAGCTGCCCAGGACTCAGAGGCAGAAGCAGCGCAACGCCAGACGTGAAACCCGAGATGTGCTCTGGAGGCATTTTCTATCCCACAAACAGCATCTGCTGAGGCTCTCCTCACAGTAATGATTACAAACTGGGGGAATCTGATGGCACCATCCTGCTCAGCACAACCATCGCGTCTCCGAACCTGAGGACATCTGTGATGAATTAGGGATGGAGCTCAGGCTGAGCAAGAGCTGGAACCGTGTCAGCTCTCCCAAGAGCTGCAGATACACCCAGCAGGAGAACTGCCAGCCCCTCACAGTGGGTGACACCCTTCACTAGCCAAGAGTGGGGAAAAGCGTGACCAAAAAAGCTCTGCCAGGAAGCGCCGGGAAAATGATGGGTGGCTGGGAGCTGTGGTGAGAGGGATGGTTTGACCAGAAAGTGATATGTGTGTGTAGATCCACTCTGTTGTAAATGCAAAGCTGAGAGGAAGGTGATGGTTTCAGCGGGAGCCTGGCATTAATGCTCTGCAAAACAAAGAGGAAGGTGCTTCACAGAGCTCTGAGTACCCCTGGATGCAGAGACAGGGCAACAGCGTGTGGGCAAGCAGGGGGTGGGGTGCCCAAAAGATGGGTCAGGACAGGCTCCATCTGACTGCTAAGACAGGAATGATCCCTGCTGGGCTTCCCAGCATCAGGAGCTCTCCCCAGCCCAGCCTCCTGCCCTGCCTCAGGGGGGAGGAAATCGTGGTTAACATAATGCTCAGCCCTTCCCACTTACCATAATGGTTTCTCCGTGCTAAAGGCACTTTGTTTCTGGGAAAATCTATTTCCTCCTCCAGCTGGTGAAAAAATAATGCCCCAAAAAGCCACACTCCTGACCTGGCCATCACAAGGCAGGGCCTTTCAGCACCGTCCTGCTGCCAAGCCCCAGAGCCCTCCGCAGCAGTCTGCCCCAGCTTCCAGCTGGAGAAACATCCCCTGTGTGACAGGCATTTCCCCAGCTCCCATCTGTGTGTTGCGATGGGATGTGGGAAGCTCCTGTGCTGTTAGGAGGCTGGATGTGGCAGTGAGGAGCATCCAGACCCAGGGGCCTGAAGGAAATGTTCAGCCCCTGGGCAGGTGCTGAGCAGTCCTGACATGGCACCCCTGTGCCTCAGTTTCCCCACCTGCAAGAGGGAGACATGACCATGCCACAAGGGAAAGGGGTGTAATTTGGTATCTGGGAGGGAAAGCAGGTCTGGGGATACACAGTTCTTCCCCACAGCCAGCATCAACAGCCCTTCTTGCAGCACCTTGATGCTCCACTGAAAGCTGCCAAGAGCCCTGGGACGCTGAGGGTGGCAGGTTCCAATGCACATCTAACAACCCCAGCTCTGTGGGAGCTGGAAGCTGGAGAGCTGGACCGTCCAAGGACAGGGACTGTGGGAGTCTCAGTGCCCATGAGTGGACAGTGAGACTCTGTAGGCACCCTCAGCCCAGCCCACCTGCAGGACCCCGTTGTCTGTTCCTACTTTCCATTGCTCTCATAAGTGTGATGCTCTTCTCTCTCTGCAGTGACCCCCAAAGCTTTCTGCACCTTCCTTTGACTTGGCACTAATTAGTGACCAAGCAGAAAGCACCCAATCCCTCTCCCATCATTAGCCCAGCTCCGGTCTTTCTCTTTTGTCCAACTTAGGTCTCCTCAGCCCCCGTCACCATGGAGATTCCCCCCAAGAGCCCTGATGGGAGTGAGAATTCTCCTCAGTCCAAGGAGCTGATGACCAGTAACACGGCCAGCACCCTCTGCATCAGCTCCCGCAGCGAGTCCGTCTGGACCAGCACCTCCAGGAGCAAGTGGGAAATATACCACAAGCCCATCATCGTTGTGTCTGTGGGAGCGGCCGTCTTCCTCTTCGGGGTGGTCATCATCAGCCTCTCCTGCATCGACATCAAGAACAAGAAAGTTTACGTGATGTGTGGCCCGGCCTTCCTGTCCTTGGGGCTGATGCTGCTGGTCTGTGGCCTCGTCTGGATCCCCATCATCCGCAAGAAGCAGAAGCAGAGACAGAAGTCGCAGTTTCTGCAGAGCCTCAAGTCCTTCTTCTTCAACCGCTGAGGGCAGCCCAGGGCCTTCTGGGGTGCCCCCACCCTCCCCCTTAGTTGGTTAGCCATAAGAAGAAACACGTGCCTGTACTCTCCCTCTGGATTTCATCCCAGTGATCCTCTTCCCTGCAGGTGAGATGCACTGTACTGCTCTCCACTGTGCAAATTTCATCCAAGGAATCCCAGAGGAAAACAGAGCTGGACTTTGCAGCCAGCCCAGCACAGCTGGTCCGGGCTCCCCACGTCAGTCTCCTGCCCAGTGAGTGATCCACCAATCCAATGGGAAAAGCAGTCCTCCTAAGCGACCCGGATCCCCCCAGCAGCCTCTCCATCAGCAGAGATGAGCTCCAGAGTGCAAGCAAAGTCTGGTGTGAACATTGCTGGCTGCACTCTGCAGCTCAGGTGTAGGGAGGCCAGAGGGGTTCATCCAGAGCTGGAAGACAGGAGAAGCACAATGATGTAGTTCCAGACTGCTCTCTGTCAGAGGAAGCCACCAGAACAGGCAACACACCTCACCAAAGCCCATGGCCAGGCTTTTCCTGTCACTGATGCCAGCTGGAGCTGGTTCCTTGCTCAGCATGGAGCAGGCACAAGCTTTATTTAAGGGTCTGAGCAAGGAGCAGCATCACAAGCAGCATGTTTTCCTCCCTCTGGCAGAGGGTGCTTAGGAAGGGCTGATCTCCCAGACCCGCAGAGCCAAAGTTGTTCAGCAGCATCCATCCCTTTGCACTGATGTCATCTGCCACCCATGCACCCTCACCCTCAGCCTAGTCCTGCAACCAGAACTGGACCATAGGCCAAAGAGAAGGATTCCTTATCTCCACCTCTCCTTTCCTGCCTCTAACACACGTGTGCCTGAGGGAATCACCAAGGAAAGCAGGGATCCTTTCTGCAATGTTTTTTGCCTCGTTTACTTTAAAAGACAAAATTCTCAGTGTGAAGAGGAGCTGGTGTCAGTGTGGGCAGCAGAACGTGGGTTGGTGTAAGCAGCCCTGCAGTGTTCCATTCCCAGTTCTGGGTGAGTCTGGCTCTTCAGAAGCACTGAGCCAGTCGGCATCCCACAGCAGCCCATGGGTCTGGTGAGAATCAGAGGCCCAGGCACCCGCTGTGGGGCCAGGATGTGGTTGGTGCTGATCAGGAGCAGCAGGGGAACACAGAAGAGGAGACCCCCAGCAAGCCCCTCTTTGTAGCCTGCACCTTCACAGGGAAGCTGAGGCAGCCCCGTGGCTCTTCCAAGTGCTGTGGGAGGCAGAGATGCTGGCAGTGCTGAGAGGATTCCTGGTGTGTCTGCCCTTTGGCAGGGTGTGGTATCCTCCACCAGCTGCTGCTGAAAGGAAGCTGAGGTAAGCCCTCAGCTTTCTCCAACCCAGGATCCCACATCCTCCAACAGACCCTGAGGAGCTCCCAGCACAAGCACAAGATGCGGACACACGGTGCAGACCACAGCCCTTCCCTTGGTTAATGCCCCCTCCCAGCTGACAGCAGCACAGAGCCAAGGCAGATGCTCCAGAGCACTGTGTAGGGCCACGGATACAGCCCACATGCCCACTGCCTCCTGTCCCTCCCACGTTTTCAAATCAGTTTGTACTTTCAGTCTCTGCAACATCCTGGAGCCACAATTCCTCCGCGCTGCCTAATTTGCCAGCCAGGCTGGGAGCTCTGCACAGCACCAGGCACACAGCAACGGCAGAGGGAAACAGATCCTGCTGCTCCTGGCCAGCAGGCACCCAGCAGCTCAGCTACAAGGGAGGTGAGTTGCTGTAGTCAGGGATCCCGAAGCTGTAGCTGTGGGAACTGTGCTCAGGAGTCGATTCCCGGGGTGGAAACACTCACCCTCCTCCCAGCCGCCGCTGGATGAGCTCCCTTGTTTCTGAAACTGGTGCTGCTGCATCGGCGTTTCCACCTCAACATATGGCCCAAGGTGCCACTGCCCAAAGCCTTCGAGTGGAGGTGTTTGTGCTGCCACAACCTGGGTAACACGATGAACCAGGGAGCCTGCGCTCGCCTCGGCGCCGCTGCCAGGCTGCCACCACGGCTGGACAGTGCCAGCTGCCTGGAGATCCCCTCCACTGGCACTGGAGACCTTGAGGAAGCAGCTCCCAGCCTGGCAGCTGGAACAGCTGGTTTACACACATCCCTTTGTCCCAGGCTCAGCCTGGCCCTGAGTTTTGTTCCCTGGGTGATGCAGACACGTGTGTCCCCAGACAGCTGGTGCCAGGTGTGTGACTTGGGTGCAGAAGGTGTATGATCTGGCACCAGGCCCAGGAAACCTCCGATTGCTCCCCAGCCATTCATCATGCCACGCGAGGCTTTGCTGGCTTGGGCAGTCCTGACTTGGCTCCAGGCAGCAGTCGCTATTGATTGAGCTGCAATGGGAAGAGGATGCTCACCCAAAACTCCTGCCTGGGGGGGCAGCTGCTGTCAGAAGAGCTGACACATGTCAGCACTCATCAGGGGGAAACCACAGTGATGTGAAGAGCATCCCCAGGTCCTGGCTGGGTGCACCCTGCAGATCTGGACACAGATGGACATCCTGGAGCCTGGAGGAGGCACCTGGAAAGGGACCCTGCTGCAAACAGCTCTGCTGTGGCACAAGACTGCTCAGCCTGGGCTGGCTGTGCCAAGGGATGCGGCTGGGGAAGTACCAAATGGCTGGAGAGAGGGAGCAGGGGTCCTGCTCTCCATGCAGACATGGAGAGCCAGTCAGTGGAATATTAATAGGATAAGAAGTCACTGAGACCAAGATTCTAATGGGATTCAAGACTGGTCATTTATAACAAGAGTTAATTAAGGTTTAATTAAAGCAAAGGTTTCCCAAGGGACTTTCACGTTGCTGCTCTGGTCTCATGCCTGTTGTTTGCTGGTGGAGAGGGGAGGCTGGGTTAGAGCTGTTTGGGGCAGATGATGGGGTGCCATCCTGGGGCCACCATGCTGGGGGGATGCCTCAGGACACAGGGAGGAGGAAGAGTGGGGTGAGGGCTGGATGTTTGTTGGAGGGCTGGCCACCTGCCCTGGGTGAGGGGCGAGGGTCTATGGACATGCTCAGTGGACAGCTCTGTCTGGGTGTGAGGAGCAGGCACAGGGAAGTGCCTGGCAGGAGGATGGAGCCTGCCCAAGCAGCCCAGGGGCCAACAAAGCTTGTCTAGGAGAGGAGAGGGTATTTATCAGGTGGATCTTACTGCTGGCTGCCCAGATCTGCAGGGGGACCAGCGAGTTAAAGAGAGGGAAACGTTATCTGATTAACTAAGCTAGATTAACAGCTTGATGATCACACAGATGGAAGTCTGGCAACAGAATGGGAGCTCTCCACTTTGTTGTAAATGGCTGGCTGCTGCTGGGAGGTTGGGTGGACTTTGCAAAGAGCTCCCAGCCTGGGCAATGCTTTGTTTCCTTGATGTGAGATGGGCTGAGCTGGAGCATCTCAGGGAAGCAGTGATGCAGGTATCCTGCAGGTACCCCAGGTGATGCAGGAGGCTGCAGAGGGTACCCACGGATTGGGGTTGGGTTTATGGACATCACATCAAAAAGGAGGTGACAGAAACAGCAGAGAGGGTTGTGCCCTGTAACTTCTGTACTGCAGCCTTGGTGGGTGCTGAGAAGTTCTCAGGTGGCAGAAAGGGCTGGGCTCACCTGCTGTCTCCTCTTGCTGGGCTGGAGGGACCTTTGATCTGATCAAAGGTCACTTTTGGGCCATTCCCATGCACCCACAAAGCACTGTTTGCTCCCCAATATTCTCCCCTGCTCCCACCACAGCCAGTTTGAACCCCAGTGTGATGCTTCAGATCAGGCACAAGAAAACATTTAAAGAAAGTATCAGGTTATCCAGCAGACACAGTTAGCCCAGCTCCCACTGAAGCCAGCTTAGATGCAGTCTGCCAGCTTCCTCTGTTCTATAAAAAGAACAGGAAATCCATTACAAAACTCATTATCTCTGCAGAGCAGTTGGAAGAGGAAATATTCCTCCAGCATCTCAAAGGTCAAGGGGGCCCCCCAGCAAACCCGCTGAGCAGGCTCTGCTGCCTGGGGTGCCCTGCCTCTGCCTCAGGGTGTCTGCAGCAGCCTCCTGGGCTGTGAGGAGAGTTAAACCTGCCCAAAGATGCTGAGCACCCCTCTCCCTGGCTTATCTCACCTCTCCTTAACTCGATTCATCATCGGTGCAACCTGCACATCTGTGCAGCTGCTACTGGGCACTGCACCACAGCAACCCCCTGCCCTGGGGTAGAGATGCTCTAACTGGGGAAGGAAGCAGGGGACCACTGGCATCTGTATATATTATATATATATATATATATGTATATGTGTGTGTGTGTGTGTGTGTGTGCTCCCGCTCCTTTCAGGAAACATGACCAGAGGCTCAGGGGGCTGCAGAGGCTGACATCCCCAGCGTCAGGCTGGTGTCTGTGTCTGGGTACCGGCCGGGCAGCAGGCTCAGCACGCAGCCTGAAACGCTGCTGGTACCTTCTGGCACCCTAAGGAGCAGATGGCATCCAGCCAGGATGAACTGCAGTCGCCATCCCATGCTTGGAGCCAGCAGAAGCCTTCCCTGTCCTTAACGAGCAGTAAGGAGAGCGATGGCTTTCAGAGGACTCTCAGTGCTTACAGTGAGTTTGGAACCCTACTGAAAAACCAACCCCAAACCCCTCCAACAGTCCTTCCTAGGTGTTAGGCACGTGGGGACTCTGGAACCACCCTGACTTGCCCCATGGCATGGCTGAGCAGGGCATAAGGGACCTGCCAGAGGCAGAGGTGAGCAAACATGCCCCAGGTCTGTCCTTTAACCTTGCTGAGGGAGGAGAGGTGATGCTGGAGAGGGGCTTCCACACAACCCATCTCAGAGGTGATAAATCTGCCTGTCACTCAGGGACAGACACTGCTGTGACACAGGGTTTCAAGGGGAGGAAATGCCCCTGGCCAGTCTGTTGCCGGAGCTGCCTGGGCACGCATGGGCTGGGAGTTCCCCTGCCTGGAGCTGGGTGCTGCAGCAACAAAAGCAGTTGTGTTGTTTTCTTCTTGGTTTTCTTCCATCCAAACAGAATATCAGGTTGCAACAGAACTCAGCACCAGAAGTGAAACTGTTTGCATCCAGTGCCCTGGCCCAGGGTACAGGAAGCTCTGCTCCTCCGCACGCAGCGGCATCAGGGGTGCTGAAACTTCAGGGTCATGGGATTTGCAGGGTCCATTGAATGCTGAAGGCTCGGGGGCTTCAGAGATGTCAGTCTCCATCCCAGCCTCCCTTGGTCAGCATCCCTGGGAAGGAAATACCATGACTCTCAGCCTGGCCCCAGTCTGGCTGGCACAGCCTGGTTTTAGCCCAGCCTGAATCCCCAGCTTAGTGGGAAGGGTAGGTCAGGGGTCTGTCTGGCTATTCTGGCTATGGTGGGTGCTCCCCCAGATCTGTGGGGTTTGGGGGTGTTGAGTATGGGGTCCAGTCTGGTCCAGTCTGCACCCCACCTGTCCCCATGCCTGGAGCAGCCCTTAGTGTCCCGCTTGGGGCTGATGTGTCCATGGGTTACGCCAAGCTTTGCGCAGTGCTTTGGGTTGGGATAAGCCAGCAGCCCTCCTTCCAGTTCTGCTTGCCTTCCACCCCCAAGAGCAGCCTAAACCCGGGGCTTTGAGCTTCCACACAGAGAAAGGGTGTCTGGAGATCCAGTATAACCAGCATCACCAGCGAATTCCTCAGCTGTAGGAGCTCAGCTGGACACATCTGGTCGCTGTGCCGGAGAAGGAGCCTCTGCCCAAGGCTGAGCATGGCCCATTGCGTCAGGGGGAGCAGGCAGACAGGCTGTCCCAGGGCGCTGCTGCTGCACGCACCCATCAGCTCACTGAGCAGGGGTGAGTCCAAGCCAGCTCTCACCTGCTGAGTCCCTTGCAGTGGTTTTACAGGGTGCCTGCCAGCTCTGGGAGGTGCTGCCGGGCGGGTCGGACCCCGGCACTGCCACCACGCAGGTCGCACAGGTGAGACTGTGCAGGAGCATCTCTGGCTGCTCCTGGATCCCTTGCAGATCCTGCAGAAAATGGTTCAAGAGCCATGTAACCCCTGAAGCCATGTGCCAGCCAGAGCTCGATGGCGTTGGCAGCAGGAAGCTGGGCAGCAGGTGCTAGAGCATCTCTGCACTGAGCTCTGCGGGGCTGAGCTGCCACAGCTCAGGGGTGTGAAGGGCCCTGGGAGTGTCCTTCAGCAGAGGGGAGCATGTGTTACACCATGTACTGGGGTGTTTTGAAGTGTTGTCCTCTGAGGGATGTTTTCCAGGGGATCAGCATCACCAGCCAGGGCTCAGCAAGGAAGGAGCACAGGGAGAAGCCTTTCACAAATCACTGTTGTTCCAGTCCAGCCATGGTGCCTGGGCTCCTTTCCCAAGTGTATGAAGAGGCAGAATCAATCAGTGTCTATCAATCACTGTCTTTCCTGGGGGGAGGGAGGAGTGCACTGTTTAACCATTCCTCCCCAGGGAGATGTGCTGGGGGTTCAATACAAATTGCTCTGAGCTTTCCTTTGGTGGAGGAAGCTCTCCCTACACTCAGAAGGAAAGCTCGTGGAAAGCAGCTTTATTCCTGCAGCTGTGAGTCCCACAGCTGAGACCCCATCCCCAGGGCAATCTCTGTCCCTGCATGGAGCTGCCAGCCCTCAGAGGACACCAGTCCCCTCTGCACACCCCTGCCAAAGCTGGGCTCAGCCACAGCCCCCACACAGCACCACAGGCAGAGCCAGCACCGAGCTGGGGAGCTGTGCCTGGAGACCACAGTCCCTGGGCTAGCAGCACCGTGATCCCCATCCTCAGGCAGAGAGTTCATACCAGCTCAGCCCGTGCTAGAGGGAGTTTCCTGGGTTCCAGTACAGGACAAACCTTCTGAGGGTTCCCTCTGGGGTTCATGTCCACGTGCTGCAGCCAGGTAAATGCTGAGAGACCCCCACTAGCCAAGGATCCTGTCAGACCACTTCCATTTCCCTGCTCAAACTCTTGCTGCTCCCAACATGTAACTCAGGACAGCAAGGCTCATTGTTACCTCTGCAGAACTGGTTCACTCCTGCCACATACTTCTGCAAACCTGTTCTGGGGCAGCTTCAGGAACCAGCGTTTTCTGCTCACAGCATCTCCCAGCTGCAGCAGAACTGGGCTAGAGAAAGGCAGAAGCAGTCAGCAGGCTTCTGCTCTTTAAGTATCTCTGGAGTTGAATGCAGCAGTTTGCAGTCTGAGGTTCTCTGAGCAAAGAGTTGGAGGTGAAGGAACTTCTGGAAATCTCTGGGTTCCCTTCCCACCCAGGGATCATCTTTATGCAGTGTGACAGGTTTCCCTTCACACCATCACAGGCACATCACTGCTCACACACTGCTGGGCACATCACCCCTCTCACACATCACTGGGCAGGGCTCAGCACCACTGAACACCCAGTGAAACCCCTGTCTCATAGGGAGCAGATCCCAGCCTGGGCTGCTGACACCCTCTGGAAGGCCAGTGTCAGGCACTCCCCTTGCAATGCCTGGAAGTCAGAGGCTGCAGTGGAAGAAAGCCTGAAGGAAGGTTTCTCTGCCTTGATAAATACTGTCCCAGCCCCGGGGCTCTCCTGGGGGGACACCAGATGTGTGGGACAGGCCATCCCACTACACAGTGTCTTCTCTAGCAGGACAGGTGTTGCCACAGCTATTTCACCCTCTGTAGTGGAGTCCGTGATTCCCAGTCTCCACAAGTTTGCCCTGCTCCCTCTGTCACTCCTGTGCTGCATCAGGCATGGGATGCAGCCAAGGAGAAGGCTATTTCGTTTGGACCAAGGTGACACCAGCCTTTTGCAGTGTGAGGACAGGCAGTCTGGACTGATCCAAGGTCCTTGCATCAGACCCATCTCCCTTTGACCTGGCTGCCTTTGGAGGGTGCCAGTGGTCTGAGGGGGATCTCTGGGGTGATGTCCACTCTGCTCTGTGGCTAATGTCTGCTGGGGTCAGAGTCCAGGCTGGCAGGGACAGAAAAGTCCCAGAGCATCTTCTGGGGCTCTCTCCCTGCAATAAACACTGACTGCCTAAACGCCTGGAAGAATGTCCTGAAATTCAGTGAGCAGAAGATAAAATGTATTTTCTCTCCCCCACCCAGGGGTGACAGTGGCTGTGAGGGGCTTTGAGGGGCACCTGGCTCCCAGCCAGGGCCGACCCACCACACCTACCTCCCCCTGGAGCACTCACAGGGCATCCTGAGGGCTCACCGGGGCCAAGCAGAGAAACATGCCCCTGGGATGTGCCTCAGGACAGGCGGAGGCCGGGCGCTGGCAGGGCCATGAAACAGTTAAACGAGTATCGTGAGCTCCCTCCCAATTGTTCTGCAAGGTGTGCTGTGACATTTGTACTTCCTCCTGGAAGCCTGAGGCAGAGGCAGCAAGGGAGAGACCGCCAGGATGCTGCCAGCCCCCCAGCCCCCGCCCTGAGGGTGTCTGCTGGGGCTCCACCATGGCCTTCTCCAGGCTCCTGGGCCGCTGTGCGCTGATCCTGCTCCTGGCTCTGCTGTGCGATGCCATCGGGCTCATCATCCTCCTCTTGGGAATCTTTGCTCCACTGAGCTCCTGGGACTTCTTCGTTTATCTGGGAGCTCTGCTCCTAGCCTCCAGCCTCGTCTTCTGGATCTTCTGGTACACGTTCAACATCGAGGTGCCCTTTAGGGAGCTGGGTTTTGACTAACCCCCGACCCCAGCGAAGCTGAAATGAGAGCTTGTACTTGGAGGGGCAATGCCGTGTGCTGGGAAGCTTCAAAGCATCATGCAGCTGTTGAAGAGCATCCAGAAAGACCCATGGAAAGGGCCTGCTGGTCCCCACAGCATCAAGCAGCCAGATGGACCCTCAGGGGAAAGGTACCGACAGCTTGGCGGGCACTGGGGTGCTTTGCTGGGGAGCACAGAGGTCTCGGCAGGGCAGCCAGGCTTTCCTGCTGGTACAGACACTCCAGGAGTAACACTCGATTTCAAAATGCTCTGAGATGATTAATGATGGACAGGAGCTTGGTTTTGATGGGGTGGGCTTGTCTGAATGAATCCGGGGAGGGGCGTTCTGGTGGGAACTGGAGGTGGCTGGTACCTGGGGTTTGTTCCCTCAGCTCTTCCCATGTGCTGTGAGCTGGGGGTCCTGGAGAATCACTGCTCTCTGTGACAGCTTTTGGACAGGGACCATGAGCAGTCTCCCAGCAGTACAGCCTGGGCAGACAATCTCAGTAAGAATAACTCAGATCCAGGCTGCCACATAGCACCAGCACCCCTGTAAATGGCATGTGAGTGAGCAAACCTGGCTGCTCGCTGGCGTACCCCCATCACACCAGTGTGTGCTACTGGGATGCCCAGATTGGGAAGGTTTTGCCAGCATGAAACCTATTTCCAGGAAGGTATTGGAGAAGAGCAGTGTAAAGCCAAGTGAAGGTCGTGTCACCAAGGCGCCAGTACGATGCCCTGTGCACAGACCAGTGGCAAGTGCTGAACACACAGAAAGGAGGGTACAAAGTGCCAGGTGTGAACACTGGCTTTGTGATTAGGCTTTCTTAATCTCAGGCTGGCCTAGAACGTGCCTGGGTTGTTTGACAGCCACCCAAGGGGCAGAAAGATTGGGCAGCGTGGCCCTTGGCTGGGTGCTGCAGCCTGGTCCATGAGCAGCAGGGACCCACAGATGGAGCATCAGGCCCATCGTCGTGTGGGAGGGATGGTGGTGGTGTGGAAACACCCAGGCCAGCCAAGAGCTGCTGCACAGGGCTTGGTCGTGGTCTCACCTGTCAGCTTAACAGTGTGTCTGTCTGTCTGTCTGCCGCACAGGCAGCGTCCAGCCTCCTTTCCTGCATCCCAAGTGGATGTTCCTCCCCATCAGCAAGGCTGGTGGAGCCAATTAGCCCGAGTCAATTAACAAGCGGCCCCATCGTGCTCAGAACTGTGTGGTGCATGAGGAAAGGATGATGACAGGAGGAGGATGTCCCAGCCAGGAGCCAAGATTGCACCCGTGCACCAAAAGTGCACCAAGAGCCACCCCTCCCTCCAAGGAGTTAAAATGGGCTGGTGACAGCACAGAGAGAAGGCAGACATGGGGGTTATATCCCCCACTGACACGGGGGTGAGTGTCAGGCTGACACCTGACTCACCTCTGCTCAGTTTTGGCATCTCAGCCAGCCCAGTGCCCCCATGTACGTACCTCCTGGTGCATAATGCAGGAAGATTGCCAAACTGACATTGTGCCCAGCCACAAGGCACTGCAGAGGGAGTTCACCCAGCCTTTGATAAAGCCTCTCACAGCTGGTGGGAAACTTTTTCCATTATTATTTACTGACTTTCCTCTGCTTCTCATCCTGTTGTCAGTGAGCACAAGAGGTGCCCAGGAAGTTTTCTCAGCCCCCACCCCCTGGAGCAGGGATGCTGCAGTGTGAGTCACAGTGTTTTACAGCCCTGCACTTTACCAGGATGCCCAGATCAGCAGTTGAACTTTACCCTCCACCACCAGGTCTCAGGCTGCTTTTCCACCCATGTGCCCTTGGGACTTGCCTTCTGGGAGAATTTCCTTGATGTGCCTCCGGATAAGAGCCTGCAGCAAGCATCAGCTGGATACTCACCTATACATAAGGAAGGGCAGCATAATGAACACCCTCCTTTATTTGCTCTGGGATTTTTAATTGCTAGCATTAAACCTGTTCAACCCAGCCCTTAAGCCTTGGCTGAGGGCTCTGTCACCATTCAATGTCTGTCCCTGGTTGGGTGCATGCCTGGGTGTGTTGCTCAGGGACAACACCCGAAGAGCTGGTGGCATCACCCAGTGGGAAATGGGTGCAAGGTCCCTGTCATCACTTGTCCCTCCTGGGCCAGCGGGCCAGACCACTCCTGAATGATGCTTTTTGGGGGGCAGAGTCTCTGCCAGCACCATCGGGTGAGCCAGTGCACATCGCCAGCACGTGGCCATGGGGAAGCTTTGGAGTGAGGAGGGATGGAGGGTGATGCTCATCAGTGGCAGGATCAGCATGAGTGAAGCATCTGTGTGTCCCTGGCCCTTGGAGGCTCGGCCCTACACAGCGCTGGTTCAGCTGCCAAAGCCCAGCACATTAATGACCCAAGAGCTTCTCTTTCACGGGGTGGAGGGGGGTGTTTTTTGGTACTCAGTCTGTTTGCTCCAGGCTGGTGGGGTCTTTTACACCCAAACATGAACTGCCCATCACTGGAAAGCATCACCCCCCTGCTGCTCCTGCCCTGAGACCACAACCCCAAAACGCCATGGAAGTGCATGCCAGGGGTCTTCCTTCACAACTCGGTCTTGGGAGCCTGGGCTCCCTTGCACCTCTTCCCCTGTGAAGCACCACAGCCATGGCATCCTCTGCTCTGCACCACGGGCAGCACCAGGGGCAATAACAACCCCAGGGGTGTCGAGTTTTGGCTCATGTGTCTAGATCTTCAAGGGGACAAAAATCCTCCTCCTGTGACCCAATCTGAGCAGCCTTGCTCATACCCTGACATAGGCTGATCCTGAAATCACTGTGCCCCACTCAGAGGCTGATGTGACTGCACGGGTGTTCTGGAGGTTGTGGACATCATGTTTGCCTCCTGCTTCAGCTCCTGTGTGTGATCTGGCTGGTGGTCAGTGCTGCCCTGGGTCCCAGTGCTTTGGTTTTAGATGTCTTTATTGGAGACACCTTGAATTTCATCATCAAGTTAGTGTTTGCATCTCTTTTCCCTGTCTGTTTATAGGGAAACAGAGAAGGACCAGAGCAGGAAGGAAAGGAGCAAGCAGATGAAGAGAGCAGAACCAAACGAGGACTGTGCTGCTCCTGCAAATCCATCACTGAAAACACGGACAGACCTGCTGGGCACGTTGTGACCACCCTGGGCACCAGTATTCAGGCAGCCCTTGAACAGTGGATACCTCTAAGCACATCACCCTCACTCCTACCCAGTGCCCTTGCCTCAGAGCAAGCTGGTAGCAGCGGGGACATTGCCAGCCATCCTGACCATGGGTCTGGTGCTGATCAGCTGGCTGACAGCCTGGACCAGTTCCACAAACCTCAGAGCATTGATGCAAAGAACTCAAACTGAGCTCACAGCTGGAGATGCTGCTGGAGGTGCAGCTGACTCCCTGGCTTGTGGAGCTCCGGAGCGGGAGACAACATCGGACAGAACAGAAGATCTCTGAAGGGAAGGGAAGCTGCTGGCTCCTCCAGCCACCCCAGGCAGAGTTCCAGAGGCCCCAGTGAGAGCACAAACAGAGCGACATTTGGGTCTCCAAAGGGAGGGCTGGGCTGGGGGTGCCACCCTGCAGTGCTGCCTAGACAACAGCATGGACCAAGTAACACTTTACAGGTGATACCTGGCCTTTGCTGGCCTGGAGCATCTTGGACAGCAGCAATGGAGGTGGGGTTTGAGGGCAAGTTCATCGTGAGAATTACTGACTGAGGGGGAAACTAGCAGCTCTTCTCTGCCTCTAGTTCCCAGGGCATGAGACTGGTGGCAGGGCTGGCATCTCAGCCTCTGCCAGGAAGAGGCAACCGGTGCCCCCTGAAGCCATCTAACCATGCTGTCTTCCCACCCTGGGAAGGAAGGCTCCCTGCTCAACTCCTTGGATGTGCTGTGCCATGTCCCACAGCCTCAAAACATTAAAATCACTCACATTTGAAAGTTACACCTGTCTGGGGTTTAATCCTGTCCCAGGGAGAAGAGAGACCAGCTCCCTAGACCACCAGTCAGAGTCACCATGCTGAGGGATGCTGTCAAGTATGTGAAGCAGTGTATGAGGCTGTTTTCTGGGGGTGCAGAGCAGGGCACAGCCTATGCCAAGGTGTTTCCAGGTTTCTGTTTTGTTCTGGGGAAAGCTCAGGGTGTTCCCTGTCTGGGACTCTTCCATTAAAGCGTCTGCCCTCCTTTCAAAGCTGTTCACTGACAGAAGGTGCTGGGGTAAGGTGGGAACCTCTGATGGCAGCAACTCAGTCCAAAAGCACTCTTACACAAGGGAGAAGGAGTGCTGAAAATGGGGTAGAACAAGGGGGAGAAATCATTGAGTCACAACATCAGTGGCAAACATCACCATTAACCCTTCTCTGGCAATATGGAGAGACCCCATTCTCTTCAAGTGTCCTGGTTCTGGGCAGGGGGCTCAAAGGGCTGGGGTAGAGGTAGAGCATAGGACTCTTAATCCAAAGGTTGTTGTCCTGGAGCTGCATGAAATCATCTCTCTCTGACAAGCCCCTTTTATGGGGAAGTGATATCAGGTGGGGTGGAAACAGCCCAGGCTAACTCAGCTTCCCTGTGCTGGCTGCTTGGGGAGGTTCACTCTGGCCTGGCCAGAACCAGGGCATCAAGTTGGCTCTTTTTTTTAAAAAAAAAGGTCTTTAATAGACACAGAGACCATTGGCCCTGCTGTGTTTGTTGTCAGCACAGCAGTGAGCCCTTCAGAGGTCATTAATTCTTTTTCCTTCAAAGATAAAGCATTAAGAGGATCTCTGAGAGTTTTGCAGGTTCCTGTGACTCCAGAAGCAGAGCCCTTAGCTGTCAGGAGACCATTGGCCATGACCCCCAGGTAAGTGACTGCACTATCTCTGCCCCAGGGAGGAGCTGACCTGCTCCAGGGTGGCTCACCAGTGTGAAGCCAGATCTCCATCCATGGCTGATCAAGGAAGGAGCCAGCCTGCAGCCAGGAATTTTACCCAGTAAAGGACCTGGGGGCATTGGGAACTGACCTGCTGCTTCCAGGCCACCTCCACACCTCACCCACAGGCTGAGCCAGCCTTGCTTGCAAGAGGCCGGGTTTGAAGAGGGACTGTCCCCCCGTGCTCTGACAGGGGACCCAAGCCAGGGACCACAGACTCTTCCTGCTCCCCTGGGCCTGCTCGGCAGCTGGTACCCGGGTGCTGGGCAGGGATGACAAGCTGGGCTCGCCCATCCTGGGGCAGATGGTTCTCCCAGACTGCACAAAGGCTCCTGCATAACACCCCCTCCCACAGTGAAGCTGCATCCGGCTCCTGGAGCTCGAGGTGTGGGGGAGCCCAGCCCTGCTGCTCTGCCCAGCATCCGTTAAGGGACCGGCTGTTAATGCCTGCCTGAGCCCGGGCAGGGCTCCAAATGGATCAGCCCGGGAGTGCCAGCCAGAAGCTAATTGCTGCTCGTTTGGAAGGTAACGGGGAGCCCTGCAGTCATTAGCAAGAGGGGTGAGAGCAAGGGCTGGTGTCACCAGCAGCCACAGGCGCTTGCCCAGGGGCTTTGCTGCAGCTGCTGGATGTGAAGCTGAAGAGCAGCTCCCAGTGTCACACAGGCAGCGTGTGCATCCCTGGGACAGGCTGCTTCCCCAGAGCCTGCCTGGGATGAAACCAACTGCCTGTGCACCAGTGACAGCTGGGTGAGCTGATGCCATTGCCTTGCTTCATAGCTGCTCTCTCCATACAGCCAGGGCCAGCTCCTGTCCCCACGATCCCTCAGCCGAGGGCCTGGGGTCTCTTCCTGGTGAGCTGTGCCCACCGTGGGCATTCATCTCACAGTGAGGACACTAGCTAAGACCCTCACACCCTGCCAAACCTCCAGTCCTGTTGTAGGCTCTTTGCAGAGCGCAAGAAGAGGAGTCCAGCCCAAGGCTATGCCCCATATACTGCCACAGGTGGACCATGTGCTGGAGAT
Organism: Hypotaenidia okinawae; assembly: GCA_027925045.1. NCBI lineage: Eukaryota > Metazoa > Chordata > Aves > Gruiformes > Rallidae > Hypotaenidia > Hypotaenidia okinawae. Next base: position 4,250,359 of record BSDF01000018.1, read on the forward strand.
GGAGCCAAAAGCATCTTGGCTGGAGAAACTGAGTCATGGGGACAGCCAGCCAGGTCAGTGTCACCTTCTGTCCATGTTCCACACTGGCCACATCGGACAAAATGAGCCAGCCCCACTCCAGCCCTGACTGACCGTGGTGCTCCAGGAGCCCTGCCTGGGTGCAGGGGAGGGGAGAGGGCTTGGAAGAGCCTCCTTCTCAATAATTCATGGTGAGATCTCTGCTGATGGAGCTGGGGCTCTCAGAGGCTGGCTCCTAATGGAGCCTGCTGACGTGCCTGGCCAGTAAGCACTCCTGGGCCCTGCACAATTCCCACTTCTCCCATCTCCATGCCATAAAGATGCCACCTTCCCCTGCTAATGATGCATTATGCAGCCATTACTCAGGGTTCATAGCCCTGCTGCCATCATGCAGAGATCTTCAGCCATTCGTGTGGGAAGGGAAATCACACGTGCCAGGATCTGCCAGGGGTCCTGCCCGTGCTGGAGGCTGATAGAGGGTGATGGGCCATCCGAGTCAGCCGCACAGGGAGCGGAAGAGGTACCAACAGGCGTAACTAGAGCATAGCATGGCCTGCAGACATCCCACCCCAGCTCCTTCAGGCAGAAGAAGGGAAGGGGATGACAGGGGACACTTGGGATCACAGCTCCAGGGGCAGTGGGCATGATGTGCTGATTGCCTGTGGGACATCTCCACCTGCAGAGCCAGGTGATGCCAGAGATGATGGGTGGAAAATGACTCGGGAGTGGCAAAGTTAATGGTTGGACGTGATGCAGGAGAACATCCTCTGGCCAGCCTCTCTGCTGTGCTGACTCTGTCCCTGTGCAACTGGCCAGGGTTTCCTGGGACGCTCTCCTGCCCATGTGGGCACTCCATGCCATCTGGGTAGAAAAGGGAATGTGACCCTGGTACAGTTCAAGGTGCCATGTAACCAGAGAGGGGGTTCACGAGGACCACGGCACCATGGCAAGGTGTAGCTCACCTTAAATAGTCACCATGACAAACCAAAGCACTGAGTCTCTCAGGACTGGGCTGGAAACAGCCCCTGTATCCTCTGATGGACACATGTCTGGTGGGAGGACAGGCCGTACGGTATCTGGAGGCTCTGGTTTGCCAGAGATCCAGAACTCTTCCCCAGGGATGGTAAGCAGGAGATGGCTTGGGAAGGTCTGGCTCAGCCATCAGCTTTAACAAGAACACAGGACGATGGCAGCTTTTCCAGCTGCACAGAGAGGGGCTGGGAACATCTCTCCCTAACGCAGCCCAAACCCACAGGCACCCCAGTCTCCTAGAGCACCGAACACAGGCCCCACTGCCTGGGGATGAGGGGCTCTGGTGAGGACACGGTGATGGTGGGTGGTGGGCTGGGCCTAAGCAGCGGATCCACCTGTGGGCTGATGCAGCAGTGCCAAGGGAGCCTGGCTGGTGCCCGCCGGCCCAGGAGCGTGCCATCCCCAGGGCACTGGTGGGTGCTTGGCCCAGGCAATCTTCAGCCTGGTCTCCACCTGCCAGAGGGCCAGGTGCCATTCCCACAGCTCGTCCCACCACACTGCCATCGCTGACAGCAGCCCTGGCCAAGCAGTGCCACCCTGTGGCAAACGCCCTCCTTGGCTCCGAAGGGGGTGATGCCCTTGGCTCCCAGCCCACGGCTCCAGCCCCATGGCACTGGTCCCAGCTGATGCCACCCCCAGCCATGGTCTCCTCTCTGCTGGTCCTGCTGGAGCCTGTGACCACGACATGGCACGAGACATCCCATCCCATCCCATCCCATCCCATCCCATCCCAGTGCTGCCTCTGAGGCTCTTCCCTGTCCCTGTTGCCTTGCCCAAGTATCTCCTGGGCTCCAGCAACAGCAGCTGAAAGCAGGTTCCTCTAGTGGGAGCCCCTTGGGGTGCAGACTGGGGCGGTGGGAGGCCCACTTCCACCTCCCAGCAGCCCTCTGCCAAGGGGCTGGGTCCCCGACACCCTTCATTAATTCCCCAGCCTGATTAATAATGTGCTTTATTATTAACCACCGAGGCACGGACGCATCGTGATCAGGTAATGATTTCTTATGAAACAGCTGCCATTCCAGCGTGGTGTCTCAAGCACCTTTCCCCAGGCAATCTCCCAGAGCAGGGGTCAGTGTTGTTGCACCCCGGGTGTGGGTGGGGAAACTGAGGCACAGGGTGGGGGAACGCAGTACCGGCGTCACGGGGAGAAGCCAAGCAGCTGGCAGCCCGGCCAGAGCACCGTGCCCTGGTTGTAACCCCGGGGGAAGGGGTGGGATGCCATCAGCTCCTCTACCTCAGACCGCTCACCCCTCTCCCATAGGGTTCTTAGTTACCCCCAGAACGTGCTGGCAGATCGGTGGCACCGCTGGCCGTGTTTGCCTCGGCTGATGCTCAGCCATGCAGTGGGAACATCCCTTCATGGCACAGGAGCACGGCCCAGGCCTGCACCCTGCTGTCACCTCCGTGGGTGCTGGTGAGAGATGTCCTGCTCCCAGGTACTTTGGGTGCCCATGAAAGTGCCGTGGCTTTCTGTGCATTCCTGAGCGACGGGACCAAGAGCAGACACCACGGGGCCAGGAAGTGGGTCAGGAGGCCAAAGGTGGCAGCCAGGGTGCAGGTGCTGCACTGGGGGGAGAAACACGACAAGGAGCCCTGGCTCCAGCTGGCAGCTCAGGCAGGGGCCTGACCAGTGGCTCCCATTCCTCCCTCCCCTGAGAGCCAGCACAGAGGGTCCCAAATCTCAACTGTGCCTCTCAGATGTCTGCTTCCCTCCTCCCCCCTCACCCCCCCCCAAACCACAAGCCCTGGGATGAGGGGCTGAGACTCCCCTGGGTGGGATGGGAGCCAGAGAGGGCAAAGCCAGGATGTACTGGGACTGAGCGGTGCCTAACCCGTCCAGCATGGGTGGAAACAAACTGCTGGGCATTAGAGGCTGGACATGGGGACAAGGAAATGTCCCCCTGCCAAGGCACTGGGCTCTAGAAAGGAGAGCAGGCTGGGATGCCAAATCTGGCCTCTCATGCAGCCCAGACCTTTGGTTTAGCTCTCTGTCCCACACCCTGTCACCTGTCCCTGCATCCCCAGGGCAGGAGGGATGCCTGTGACACTGAGGAGGTGGCCATGTCCTAGGAACCTCAGAGAGAGGTGAGGGAGGACAAGGCTGAGACTGCCTGGGGGATGAGCTGGCATCCCTTCCCACCCCATCACGCTGCAGGGAGGGGAGCACAGGCTGACAGAGGGGACAGTGAGCTTGTGGAGTCCAGGATCTCCCTCCATCCCCTGTTTTTGCTGCCTTTGGTGTCTGGTAGGTAAAGGATGGCATCTTTGGGATGGAAAGCCGTGAGTTTCTGCTCCAGGGCAGCTGCTCCACATTCACTGATGACCTCAGCAGCCAGCCAGGACTCTCTGACACACAGAGCCCTTGGCTGTGCCCAGGCTCTGGATACCGAGGTGCCACTGTCACAGTCTCCAAGGAGCTGGGATGGGTGGGAAGGACCAGTAGTCACCTGCACACGCTGTCACAGGGTCAGGGAGGGGTGACCACCCTTCCCATGAAGCCAGCAGAACAACCCTCTAGCACGGTTTGACCTGCTGTGTTTTAACTCAAAGACACCATGAGCACCCAGAGCTCTGCAGACAGGTCTGAAAGTCCATTCAGCCCTGGCCAGATGAGAGCACTTCATCCAAAGCCACCTTTCCAGGGATCTTTCAAGAGACGTCCCAGCCCTGGCTCTGTCCCAAGGTCAGGGACACCCCTCCAGCATCCAAGCTGATCCCACCCCCGTTATGAGTCCCTCTTCACCAGCAGCAGCCAAGGGAGCACGGCTGCCAGCATGGCCACAGTCAAGATGAGGAGCACGGCCAGGGCGATGGGCGACTGGCAGCATTTCACCCCCAGGGCCGAGCTGGATGACACTGAGCTCCGTGTCTCTGCTCTGCTCCTCCTCCCCAGGGAGCTGCAGTCTGCATCCACCAGTGGCATCCCGTGGTCGCTGATGATGAAGATGTGGGCTTCCCGTGCCAGCTCCCCTGGGACCCCCTGGGAGCCTGTGGTGCCGTTCCCCACTCTGCAGCACTGGTCAAAGCTCTGCACCGGCATCACAAAATGGCTGGGCACCACCAAGGTGTTGCTGGCCTCCGTTTTGGTCAGGTGGGACAAGGAGGAAGGTGACAGAGGCATCTCCAGTGTCCGGGGGTTGGTGCCCACCTTGAGGGGCCACGCAGCCTTCTTCTTGCTGAGGAAGGTGACGTAGCGGCAGATGGGGCAGACGATGCTGCTCTGGACCTGGCCGTCCAGCTTGGCAGAGAGCAGGCACTTCACCAGGCAGTCGTGGCAGAAGCTGTGCCCGCAGCTGAGCGTGCGGTGCGTGGCCTCCAGCGGCTGGAACCTCTCGTAGCACACGGGGCACTCGGACAGGGGACCCTCCTTGCTGGACGAGGTCTCAGACATCCTCGCTCCGCTGGCCCCTGGCACTCCCCAGCTGTGAGGAGGAGATGTGAAGAGGTTAATAAAGCTCTCAGCTGCAATGATTAGCATGATCCACCCCTTCTCCATCTCTCCTCCTCCTCCCTGCTCTCTCACCTTTGCCATCCTGCCCCTAACAGATGGGGTGGAGGGCTACCAGGCACAGCCTCAGCAAGGCAGGACATTTTCAGGAGCATTGAGCCTCTCGGTGTGGTCCCTGGGGCAAGAGGGAGGTGATGGAAGGACCTCAGCTCCAGAGCCACCAGGAACAACAATCCCTGGCTGCAAAATCACAGAGGAAGAGGCGTGAGCCCCTGGCTGGAGCTGTGTCTCCTTGCTCAGTGCCTGGCAAACGACTCTGTGCTCTGCTGCCAGTTCCAGGTGTGCAGGAGGTGGGAACTCCCGTCCCACAAGGAAACCTGCCAAGGAACAGGAGATGCTCCCATTCCAGGGAATATGGAGGGGCCAGGAAGAGCAGGAGGAGCCCAGGTCAGTGGGGCAGGGGGGAGCGTGGGGCACCATGGGGATGGAGAGGGTGTGTGGCATCCCAGGGCAGCAGGGAGCAGCCACACCAGGATCTTTGTGGCTGCTGGAGGATGTTCCAGGCTGGTGGCCAGGCCACAGCCATCTCTGTGCTGTGCTGGAGTGTGGTGTGGGCAGCAAATCTCAGAGACCAGCGTCTCCTGTTAGTCAGAGAGGGTAGGGCAGAGCCCAGCTGGCGTGCCTGGTCCCCCCAGGCCAGGGTGTGAGGGGGAGAGCAGGGCTCCTGAACCCCAGACCTGCGTCTGGGCTGAGTCTGAAAGTCCTGTGCATCTCCCAAGGCAGGGAGTGTTCAGGGAAGGGAAAGGGGAGATAAAAAAGAAGCAGGGAGAGAGGAGAGGGAAAAGGGGAAGGGAGAAGGGGGAAAGGAGGAGGAGGAATGGAGAAGTGGATGGAAGAAGGGGGAGGGAGAAGAGATGCTCAGCTCCCTTCTCTTAGGCTCAGCTCCATAGAACCGGTTGGTTTCCCCTCCTTGCAGCATTTTCAGACCAGCTCCAGCCTGCACCCTTTTCCTCGCCCATGGCTGTGCCTGTGGCCATCCTCACAGCAGTTTCTGAAGGATTTTCCACCCCCCCAGCTGCCCTTCTCTCCCACAGGAGCCACCCCCAGCACTGCAGTGGCCACATGAATGCAACGAGCATCTCCTCCCCGTGCAGGAGGAGAAAGACCGAGGCTCCTACCCTGGTTTAGGAAGGATCAGGGATGCCAGGCACCCCTGGAGCTCTGCAGAAGGGGACCCTGACCCCGTGCACTAAAACCCCTTACCTGCTGCAGGGCACCAGGGCAGGGGCCCCTCCATGCACTCCCCCGCTGTCCCCAGCAGCGGGACCGGCCGTGCCCCAGCTCCGGGCACCAGCTGGGGAGAGGACGGGGACGCCGAAATGACAGGGAGGTGTCGGCTGCGCGTTTCATGCGGGCACCTTGCGTCAGAGCTGGAGCAGGGACAGGGACAGCTCCCGGGGAGTGAATGCGGAGGAACTCGTTCGGGTTTTAAAGGCCGATATTCCCTGGCTGGCCAGGGCGTGGGTGAGGAGCCGGCGTCAGGCGTGGAGGGCAGGGACAGCAGGCACCGTCCTGCCTCCCTCCCCTCACGCCGTGGGAAGATGCAGCCGGGTCCATCCCGGGGGTCCCGGCACCGAAGGAGACGCCAGGATGCCATCCCCCTCCGCGGCTGCACAGCAGCATCCTGCACCAGGGATGGGCTCCCACCTCTGCTCCCCATCCCTCGCACTGGCCACAACTTTGTCCCTGTGTCCCCTCCCCTCCTCATCCCCCACATGCTCCCCACTCCCGCCCTGTACTCCCCATCCTGCGTTGCCCTTCCAAGCCCTGGTGTGGTGTGTACAGCCTGACAAACACACTCGAACAGGCTCAAGGGCCACCACTGCCTTTGACACGTGTCCCGAGGAGGTTTCCTGCATCTCTGGGTCCTGTGATCCAGGCAGCAGCAGGAGCCCTGAGAGCTCAGGGCAGGCAGGAGCCCTGTGCCTGGCCATCTCTGCAGTTGCAGGTGGCTCAGGAGTCACCCTTTGGCCACGGGTGGGCTGGAAACCCTCACAGAGAAGGTCCTCTGTGTCCTTACCCCTGTCACAGGGTGCAGCCTGTCCCTCACCTGACCCCCGGGCAAGAAGCTGAGAGGCACCTTCCCTGCAGAGGCCTTGCAAACAGAGCCAGCGGGGTGGGTCGCTCTGTGCAGCCACCCCTGCCACCTCTCAGCCCCGCCAGTGGCCTCAGGGCTGCCAACCCACGCTCAGGCTCGCTGAGCATCTCCCCAGGGACCTGAGCACCATTTGCTGCATCCCAAGGAAGACCCCAGGGCAGGAGTGGTGTCCCCAGTCCCCTGCCTGCACACCTTCCCTGGCTGTGGCTGGGGCAGTGCACCCATGGGGGCTGGATTTGCACTGTCAAGGGGCCCAAATTCCCTGGAGTGCTGGGAGTTCCTACAACAGAAAGCCTTCCAAGGAAGCCTGGATGTATGGAGGAGATCTGCCTTGGGTCAGAGAGGTACTTTACCCAAGCATTCCCAGCCCCGTGCTCCTCCAGCCTCAAGACAATGCCCAGTGCTCTGCAGGGTCTATGGGACAGGCAGAAGAGCTGAGGCACCCAAACCCCACTGAGGTGGCCCCTGGAGCCCCTTCATGGGCAGGAGGTGTGGTTCCACACAGCTGGGTGCCATGGCAGGGCGCAGGGCTGCCAGCGTGGGCAGCAGTATCAGGCTCATGGGTGGTTACAACATGGGCTGGTTTCTGGAGAAGGAGGGGTGCAGCCCCGTGCACTGGGCAAGCTCCCAAAATGCATGTACCCTCTGCAGAGAGCACCAATGGTGTGAAGCCTGTGCCCCAGGCGAGACCTCTCCAGCCATGAAGCCCTGTCCCTTGCTGGAAGGAGAACCAGAGCATGTGGATGCCTTCTACGCCGCTGCTTATGAATGGGGACCAAGCCTCTCCACCCCCTACCCCAGTTTCCTTGGGATGGCCAGAAATTCAAGCTGAAACCTCCCCAGAGAGATTGTGCCAGGGCTGAGGTCACACAGTAGGTAGGTGTCCCCATGCTCTGGCCGCTCCTTGATGCTGCTGGAGGTGCCAGGGCTGCTCGCACCCACCCAGAGCTCCTCTGCTGAACAGTGACCTGCGCTGGTGCGTGCAGATTTGGGGCAGCCCAGCATCTCCCCAGCTTCAGTTTGGTCCCTGCTGGCACCAAGGCGGGGTGGAAATTCCTGTTTCCCATACCTTGAATGTCTCTGCCGCTGGAAACTATGAGCTCATGGCTCTATACATAGGCACTGGAAAAACGGGTCTGCCTCCCTCTGCTGCCCTGACCACGCCAATATCAAAGGGATTTGGCATATCACAGCCCCAGCCCCGTCAGCAGTTTCGTTCCTTCCCAGGCAGGGCTTTGCTCGCTGCCTTTGCCCCACTTTCACAGGTGGCAGCACCGTTCTGAGCGATGGGGTCGAGGCTCCTGGGACCTGATGGACACAGACCGGGTTCAGGGGAAACCAGCTCCCTGTGTTTCCTTCTCGGGCTTTCAGGGGTGCAGCTCACAGCCAGTGCTTGAGTCCCCTTGAACCCAGCACGGGATGAAGGGCTCCAGGATCTTTTTGTCCTGGTGGCACCAGTCTCAGGTCCCCTTTCAGGGACCACAGCCCACAGCTCCTCTGCCCTGGGTCAGTGACTGCCACAGAAGGGATGTTTCTGACCCAGAGGAGGAGGGTCAGGGCAGCTGGGGTCCCCTCCCTGCAACCGCAGCAGCTTCAGGGCAGAGCTTTGAAGCCGCTTGCAAAGACAAGAGGATGCTGCAGAGACAGCCCTTGCCTTCCACAGCATCACCCAAACTTTCCATGCTCAGTGGCCATGGGTAAGTGAAAGCCCTTATTTTCCAAGCATATTTCAAGCCAGGAGGTGGAGCTGGGTGTGAGCCCAGAGCCAGGCTAATAACCACTGTAGGGCTGGATATCTCCCTCATTTCCAATGAGCAAAGACACGCCCCACACCCAGGAGCTCAGACAGGGACAGGGTCCTGGTCAGAAAATCCTGGATTCATCCCTGATGGCAAGATCTTGTCGTGCAGCCACAACCCTCCCACGGGGCCTGTGGGTGCTGCAGGGCCGGGCTGGGTGAAGCCTCTGCCTGAGGAAAGCTGTAAACAAGGGACAGCCGAAAGCTGCAGGAGGGATTGCTGTGCCCATGTACCTCTGGGTGCCAGGAACCGTGGTGGTGATGGCCAGTGTCCCTGTCCAGTGGCCTCGGCATGTCCCTGGTGAAGCTGCAGTGGTCACCCCGCGAATCGGAGGGGCACTGGGAGTGTCTGTTCCCTTCCCTGCTCCTCAGCCCTGCCTCAGGCACGGCGAGCACCGGCATCACTGGGAAGCACTGGCATCACTGGGAATGGGGCGAGGGAGGAGGGGCTGAATCTTTGACCCTAGCCTGGGGAGGTGTCACAGCAGGGGAGCACAATGACAGGGCTGCACCGTGCTGGTGGAAGGTCCTGGCCTCACTCCCACACTTCCAAAATAAACCCAGGTGGCTGGAAAAGGCAGATGAGCCCCCTTTAAGGGGCTTGGGTGCCCCGAGCTCGTCTGTCTTTCCCCACACCTGCTTTGCTTGACTTCAGAGTGGGAAAATCCCAGACTCACAGGATTGTCGGGGTGGGAAGGGACCCCCAGAGCCCATGGTGTCCAACCCCCTGCCAAAGCAGGGTCCCTGGGACAGGTTACACATGTCGGTGTCCAGACGGGGCTGGAATCTCTCCAGAGAGATATCAACCAGTGCCGATGAAATCAGTGTCTTTTCCTTCCTGGTGTCTCCATCCCGGCTGTCAGGCACCCGGAGGGATGGAGCCCCCCGCCAGGACGCTGGGTCAGCCGGATGGCGCAGCCAAAGCTTTTCCCCAGCTTCCCCCGCCGCGCTCGTCGCCGTGCCCAGGAGGTGGAGCTCTCGGATGCGCTTTGGACACCCAAACGAAAAAGAAGAGCTCCAGGATGCGCTGATAAAAACCTCTCCGAGCCTGCACCTCTCCAGAGCTGCGGGTCTGGATGGAGCCGGGGGTCCCCAGCTGGGATGCTGCCCCTTCCCAACCAGGATGGGTGGGATCTGCGCATCCTCCTGCCCAGGTTCAGCCGCTCGATGTGAAGAATGATGATGAATGCTGACAGAACACCAAGGAACAAGCAAATCTTTCCCCAGTCTCTGTGTTCTCACCTAGGTGGGGGTCTGCTGTCGGCTTTGCAAAGGGATTTACACCAAGAGCCATGAGATCATGACTCTGTCCTGCCTCAGCCTCCCTGCTGCCAGCAGCAATCCTGCATGGAACCCCGAGCCCGGTGTGGGCTGGTGGAGCCTTTTGCTGACACCAGAAGGTGGGGATTTGTCCCACCCAGCCCCACGGTCCCTGGGGCATCCCATGCCTGGGAGGGCAACTGCACTCTGCAGGGGTCCCTGCAGCGCTTCCCCCCAGGGATGCTCCCCGCCGAGCAGGGTCACCCCGTGGAGAGGACTGCCTCGCATGGGTCTGGGGCCAGCTCACACGCCACTGCCTGAGATGATGAGACACACCAGGGCTGTGCGAACGTCCCTGGATGTGGAGGCAGGAGCCGGCCCACCTCCCCCTCCCCTGGCCCAGGGCTGCCTCCCCACACGCCTCCCCATCTCCCTGGCCCTGGTCCCACCTCACATCCCAGCCCGGCCCCTCCAGGATGCTGGTGAACAGCAGGAGGGACTTTGCACCATGGTAATCCCCGGCATCGTGTGCCTAATGGAGAAACAATAGGGCTTTGAAGCGAGTGGGCAGATGCTGGAGGCAGAAGAAGGTCTCTATTCAGCAGTGCAGCCGGGACGGGCAGCTGCCTGCGCAGAGCCCGTGCTGCCAGAGCTCACCCGGGGCTCGCTTCGGGGGTCCCGCCAGCCCCTTCCTGGGGAGCAGCATACCAACACCCAGCAGGGACCCGTCATCAGACCCTGCCATCAAACCTGGCCAGACAACTGCAGACTGTGCCCCTTGCTTGTCCCCCCACCCCGATGCCTTTTGGGGAAGCAGGCAGACCAGACACAGACACTGTCCCTCTCTGCCATGCCATGAGCCATGGTACCCCTGGGGCTTTTTATCTCCAGGGTCCACTGCAGCACAGGGTATTTCCTGACTCCTTTACCCCATCCCTTCTGGCTGCCTTTTCACCAGGCAGCTCCCTCAAGCCTTTTTCTGGGGGTGCATGGCAGAGAAAGTCTGACAGGTCAGGAGAACTGGAGGAAGATATTTGGCAACTATTGTTCAGGTGCCAAATGCTGAACTGGGACCAGTCAGTAAGAATGGAAACAAAGTCTCAGAGAATCACCAGGTTGGAAAAGACCTTTGAGATCACCGAGTCCAACCATACCCATCCTCTACTGACCCACATCCCTGAGCACCTCATCTACCTGTCAAACACACCCAGGGGGGTGACTCAACCCCTCCCTGGGCAGCCTGTGCCAGTGCCTGAGAACACTTTTGGGGAAGAACTTTTTCCCAATGTCTGGCCTGCCCCTGCCCTGGTGCAGCTTGAGGTCGTTAAGGTCTCTGTGTGGATGGATACAGCCAGCTCAGAGGAGGATGTTGAGTGCTGGATGAAGGGAGGATAAATGAAGTGACCTGTTGTAGATACAGCAGAGGTTTTGCTACCTTCATGCTCGAGGAAACACCCCCTTAAATGTCACTCCTTCCTCTGGCCCCAAATCCAGCCACCTCTCTGGTCCCACAGCATGGTCCCCGCCCCAGGGTCTCACCTGGGCTGACCTGCAGAGGATGGGAGTCCCTCATCCCCCAGTGGGCCGTGGGATGTGGCATCTGGCTGGTGACAGCTGCTGCCCTAATGAGGCTCCTTGGCCTGAAGCTTTCCCCTGACCTGCCTTTGCTGGGTACCAATCCCACTGGGCCATCTGGATGCATCCCAGGAGAGCGCTGGGTATCGGTGACACACAGCCCCATCCAGGCCCACCTAATCCCGTGGGGAGAGGCCTCCCAGCATGGACTATGGAGTGGCTCTGCTTCCCCAGCAGTTGCATTATCCCAGCTGGCTGCTGGGACATGGATGTGCTGGGTGTGAGGAGTCTGGGCACTGCCCGCAGCGGGGGCACACACCAGCACAGGGCCATCGGGGCCCCCAGCCCAGGCCAGAGCATTGGGGTGTCCCCCTCCATACAGCCTCACTGCAGGGGCTGGGCAGAGGCCGCAGAGGGGCTCTGCCTGGGCACGTCATGCCCTCCCTGAGCCAGTGCCTTGACACACAACTCCCAGAGGTGCTGCCCATGGACACCCACACCCTAAAGCCCCCTAGATCTCCCCCAGCAATGGCTGGGGCAGCTCAGGCACTGCATTGCCAGAGAGCTGAGTGGCTCTGCACAGCATCCAGCTCTCCTGTGACAGCTCCAGCTGGTTATGGCACATGGGCAGATCAGATGCTGCTGGCATTGGGGAGATGCTGGTGGCTTTGTGAGTCCCGCTGGGGATGTGTCCCCTCTCTGGCTGGGTGCTCCCAGCCTGGATACTCCTGGACGTGGCAAGAAGTGCTGGTCCCAGCCCCTCTCCAAAAATCAGTGTCCAGGGCTGCATCTCCCTGTTGCCCTTTGGCCAGTATCTCTCTGAGGGGATGCCCAGGAGCAGGGGCCATGTCTGGGACAATAATTCTCAGCCCATAATTGATCCCCCAGGACCAACACCCACGCTGTATCCCACCCTTAGACTGTGCCCCCCCGCCATGGGTCTCCCTGCCCCATGAAATAGCCCTTGCTAATATACAACACATCCTGTCCCTGCGTCCCCCCCATCACCCCACCGAAACGGCCTCCAGCATCCCCGCACCCGGACCGTGGGACAGCCCTGGCTCCCGCAGCGCCCGGTCCCCCCGCCCCCGTGAGAGACCCCCCTTTGCTTGAATCCATTCCGGCTGCTTGTCTCTCGTCGCCTTTCAGCTGAGGGGCTTTTGCTGGCCAAACACGCCCCGGCTGGAGCGGCGGCAGACACGGCCGCATTGTGCGGGCGCTAATGCTAAGTGACTGCTCCTTTGTGCGGCTGGAAGCGCCGAGCCCCCGGCCAATGCATGGGAACAGCCCCGCCGTACAATGGGGGGCAGCCGGGAGCCACCTCAAAGCAAACACCGGCTTAAAAAATCGGTGTTAACCAGGCAGGCCCGCGGAGCGCTGGGGAAACACGTCCCCTGCCTTTGTCAGCCCCGCCAGACTGGGAGGGAGCCGACTGGTAAAGGCGGCTTTGATGGAGCCGGTGGCATCCATCCCTGGTCCTGGGGATGCTGTGATGATGTCGGCAGCTGGCTGGGACAGCAGCAGGAGAGGCAAAGGTTATTTTGCTAACCTAAGCACCCAGCCCAGGAAAGAGGGACCGGGGAGCTCAGGTCGGAGTTTAAAGGATCCTACGGGAGATAAATGAATCCAGGGATGTGCCACTCTACAGACACCCCTTGAGAAGTTAATTTAGGGCTGCAGAGATGCATCCTTGGTCCTTTTATAAAGGAGAATCCCCCAGCTGCCTCACAAGTCGTTATGTGCGTGATGATTGTGGTGAGGTCGCAGAGCCGTGCTTGGGTCTCAGCACTCCTGGCCCGGAGCAGGGAAGATGCTGGGAAAGGAGATGTTCTCCCAGTCAGGGCTCCCCCTCTGTACAGCCACCCCGATCTCCCTCTCTGCTCTCCAGAGAGGCCTTCAGAGAGCCAAGGGAGGGTCTGCTGAAGTGAGAAGGTGGGAGGTGGATGGGCTGGGAGCAGTGCCAGCATCAGCCAGCTGCGGCCGTGCACAGGGATACAGCAGAGGGTGCGCACTGGGACCACGGCTCCGTTTCCGGCAGGGGTGAGGCAGCTCCAAGGGCGGTTTGCCACTGGGATGACTTCTCACAGGACGCTGTGGCTTCCCCACCTCTCGCAGCCTGTAATTCAGGAGCGGCGTGTGGCTTGGAGCCGCGCTCTGCCGCACGTCCCGGGCTCGGCGGTGACACTGCCGAGCGGCGTCCCCGGCCTTGTGTGACGCCCGGGCCGTGCAGGGTGACCCGGAAAGCCCCGCGCAGGCGTCGGGGGGGCAGCCATGGCGCCGGCCGGGCACCCGGCTGCGGGGGGTGCCCTCCATCCTCGGAGGGGTCCACAGCCGTCCCTCCCATCGCCGCGGGGAAAGGTGGAAAAGCACCCGAGCATCAGCGCTGGGTAACCCCAGGCGCGGGCAGCGGGGCTGCGGGGACAGATGCGGCCCCGGAGGCCCCGTGCCCACGGAGGACTTGTGCTTTACCTACCGGGGCAGCCGCGGCTTCGCCCAGCGCTGCCCCACAGCACGGGAAGGGCAGGGGCAGCCCGGCAGCAGCGCCCGCCGCTAATGACAGCCCAGGCAGCTAATGAGAGAGCGCCGAGCGGGGCCGGCAAACGAAGCTGAAGCACCGGGTCGGGGCGAGGGAGCCGGGAGGCTGCGGGCACCCGTCCGAGCCGCACCGCGCGTCCGGGGGCTGCGGGGCACGTGCGGAGGGGGCGTGAGGGCGGCGATGCGGCGCGGCGGGCCAGTCCCCGCCGGGGGGCAGCGCTGTGCGGGAAGAACGGGAGCGAGAGAGCCGGGCTGGGGCTGCGGCTGCCTCGGGGCTTCCAAAGCCGCCGCCCGCCGCCCTCCCCCGCTCCGAGCGCTCTCCGGGACACAAGAGCCTTGCGGGGAGCGGCAGCGGGAGCACAGAGGGGATGGTCCGAGCGGCGAGGCCGTGCTGCCCAGCCTGCCCGCCCGCCCTTGGGGCAGCGGGGCCAGGGCCGGCCCCTCCCGGCGGCACCGGAACGGCGTGGCGGGCATTGGGACCCTGCGCCGCGATGGGGCGGAGGCAGAAGCCGCGGGCATCGCCCCGCCCCCTGCGTCACCGCGCTGTCCCCGCCCTGCCTTGCGTCAAGGACGCGGCCCCGCCTCTCGGAGTACCCGGATGAGGCAGAGCCGGGGCCGGCGGGTGATGCGGCGGCTGTGACGGGGGATGCGCTCCGGTGAGCGACCGGTGGGGCTTGGGCATTCCTGCAGCGGCGGCAGCCAGCCGTCCTGACGGGGCTGGGGACGGGGCGGGGGTCGGGCGGCGGGGACGCCCCGGTCGGTGCCGGGGGCTGAGGGCCCCGCGCCCCTCCGCCGATTGGCTGCAGACTGACAACGGGGCAGGTCCCGCCTTCCCCGCGGCGCCACCGGCTGGCGGCGCGGCGCCGCCGCCTCCTATTGGTGGGAGCGCCTGTCTGTCACCTGCCGGCGCGGCTCGGCTCCGCCCGCCCGGCCGCCGCCCTGAGCGAGCCGGTGCCCCTCTGCCGTCGGGCCGGGCGGCGCGGGAGTGTTCGGGCTCCGCTTCGCACCGGGGCGGCGGCCCCCGGGACCTGCCCCCGGCTTTACCGGTACGTTGGGCCGCGGGCGGGGGAAGAAGCCGCGGGCGGCGCGGATCCGCCTTCCCGGGGCGGGCTGGCTCGGCGGCGCCCGGGCTGGGCAGCTCCCGGGCTCCCGGCCTTGGCGGTCCCCGGGCCGGGAGGGAGGGAGGGAGGAAGCGCGTCTTCGTGCTGCGGGGACGGGCGGGCGGCCCGTGAGCGCGTCGGGCCGCGGCGAGCCCGGGTCCGGGTACCTGGCGCCGGGAGAGAGGGAGGGAGGGAGCGGGGCCCGGGTGGCTCCTGTGGCGCCGGCCGGGCCACGCCGGAGGCTTCGGGCGCTTCAAGCCCAGGTTGGCTTCGTGCGGAGCCCGGCCGGCCCCCGAGCTCTGCAGGAGTGGTGGGCTTGGCAGCTTCTATCATCCCCCCGCCCAGGCCCGGCCTTGCCCAGGGCTGTGGCAGTCCCTCCCCTCGCCGTGAGGCCCGGGGGGGACACCCGCTCTCCCCGCGCTCGGCTTAGACGCGGCGGGCTGCGCTGCCGGTGCCCGCGGGGCGGCTCTGGCGTGGTGAACAGCCTCTGGCTCGGCTCCTGCCCCAGAGCGTCCCCTCCGCGGCAGCGAGCGGCTCAGTGGGCCGGGCGGCCTCGCTGGCAGCCCTTGGGGTCCCTCGGGGTCCCTCACAGTCACCGTGTCACCTCTGTCCCAGACTGGGGCTGTGCCCAGCCGCTCGGGGAGAGCCAGGCGTGAGAGCTGCCCCTGCTCCTGCAGTTCCCGCTGGGCTCGGTGCTTCGCGTACGTCTCTCTCGGTTGCTTTTCGGTGACCCCGGGCGGGTTCCTGGCCCGAGGCTTCTTCCATCGCCTCCCTCCCAGCCGAGCGGGTCCCGACTTGCTGCGCACAGACGTGACCGGGCTCGAACCGTCCCCGGCGCCTGCTGCCGGCCTGATGAGCCTGACCTGAATTGCAGCAGACATGCTGTAGGGGTGAACGCACCCGGCACGGGAGGAAATACGTTGCTGGAGTTAGACTTGAGTCAGTTGACTTCCCGTTAGCGTGTCTCCTGCCGGGGAGGAGGAGGAGAAGAGCTGTCCTCGCCCACCCGCAGCCCAGACTCATGGCTCCGTAGCCATTGGCTCCAGACAGCCGGGAGTGTTTGGTGACTCAGGGCTTCCCTCTCTGTTCCCTCTGACACCGCCTCGGCGTGGTCACGAGTGCGGAGAAGAGGAGAAGGCTGCTCCTGGGGTCTGTGCCATTTAGTACCCCGAGAGGCAGTTAAATACGTGACACACAGATGAAGAGTCCTTTGGGTATTGAAGCAATTCTTTTCCATTTTCCAGAAGCAGTTTCTGGGCACCGTGGAGGGCAGGGGCCGTGCCAAGGTCAGTGATTCGTTAGGGCTGTTGGCCACGTCTGGCCTGGGGTGGAAAAGTGATGAGGAGACCTGTTTATTTTTTTATTTATATTTAAAACTTGATGTATCAGCAGTGTGACGGTGCAGGCAGGCTGGCTGGTGTTTCTGTGGTCCACGTGGAGGCAGAGCCCAGGCCTTTTTGGGCTCGGGCACGCAAAGATGTGATCCTGCATGTGGCTGGGGGTTGGGAAGGTGAAGGTGCACATGCAGGGGCACAGTGATTTAACTCCCTTCCCCCTTCTTTGGGGTAGAGCCCTCTTTAATGTTTCCCCCCACGCTGTGGAGGCTGCAGGCATGTGGGAGAGTTCCTTATTTGGTGGGGAACAAAAGGGAAGAGGAAGGGTAAGAAGAATGTGGAGAGAAAGCACAAGTCTGATGATGTCAGTGACCTTGGTGGCCCAAAGACGTCTTGTCTCTGGCGACAGCTCTAGGAGTAGACTACCAAAAAGTACGGTTACAAAGTGCTATTTATTCCCTCAGCCCACTGCAGTTGTTTCTGCGTGACTTCTGGTAGGATGCTGTGCGATCTTCCAAGGCTTAAAGCAGGGAAAGTCAGACTGCAGAAAGGAAACGGTCTTTTTAGAGTCCTTCTTGATGTTTGTGGTGCAACAAACGTCACCAAGATAACTGACACGTGTTCAAGCCAAGTGTCCTTTCACTCCTGCCCATGGGCAAAACAAGACGTACCCATCCCAGCTGATCTGTCCTGACGTGAGGGTGTCCATCGGGCTCCTCTGTCAATATGACTTAGCAGCAGATTGTGCTGCTTCCCTCTCCTTTCAGCCTAGAGTTTGGGGATTTATTTTGAGCTCTCATCCTGTTAAGTGCTTACTGAGGAGCCCTTCAAGGCCCTCTCCATTGACAGCTGGCCTCTGGCTAGCTTTTGGGCAGTGCTTTTTCAAACGCCTTTTGCCCTCCCTGGCGCTGGTAGAACTTCAGAGATGTAAAGGCAGCAGAACTGTGTCCTCTTGGAAGAAACCTGGGATAAGTGCTTCTCTTCCCTTGAAGTCTCATAGTCGCTTGTCCTTCCACAGTGTCCAGAAGCATCTCAGCCCTCTGGCCACCGCCTTTCTAGGGAATGTCGTCACTGGGGTGGTATTAATTGCTGGGGTAATAGAGAGGCCCAGGGGACCTGTGTGTTGTCATTTGTCTTGAGCCCTTTGCTGTGCATGTCCTAAGCTCTCAGATCAAGCCATCACTTCTGGGCAGGGTACTGTGTGAGGGTTTTTTTCAAGGTTCAAAGAGAAACCAGGCAGCTGGAAGTTGGAGAATGACACGCAGAGGTGATGCAGCTGTGGGCAAAGGTACACGGGAGCTTGTGCCAGCTGCCAGCCTCCATGGTGGAGTCAGGATCAGAGCTCCTGGTGCTCGTCATACCTCACCGACTTTCCTAAGAGGTGTTTTTTCAGAGAGCAGAGACTGAGGCAGGGTGAAGCATATCCTTTCCACAGCCTTAATTCCTGGACTGGGTTGCTGTTTGCCCCACACCCTTCTGCTCTGCATGGATTTGTCCCTCAGGGCTTCCAGGTATGGGGCTGGGAGCAAAGTTGTCCTTGTGGTCAGACTCAGGTTCTTCTGGAACATGCACATCTCCAGAGCCCTTTCCTTCACCTCTGCTGGTACCGAGCCTGCATCAGGAGCACCAGCAGCTTCAGATTTTCCTTTTTAAGGCGCTTTAGCACTGTAATTTGGGAACAGAGGTCAGATATCTTAAACAACCTGTGTTTGAGAGGCATAAATTCTTTTTAATACGAATTTGCCACATCTCTGATAGCTGTGGTTTGACTTCTGAAAAGCAGCTTATTGCATCCTTCTGGTGTCAAGGCTTTCCTTCTGGTGTCAAGGCTGGCATCGCAGTGCTGGCCAGCTCATCAAGCTGTGTGCGTCTTGACCACGTGGTTTGAAGCATACCTGTTTTATTTGGTTAATAACACTCTTTCCACAAGAGGCTGTTTGAGATAACAGCTTTACTGTGTGGTATTTAGTTATCTTAAGAGCTTTGGGTCTGAACCTGGCGCAGAGTTCCTGCAGGTAGGGCTTGGTTACCTTCTGCCTCCTGTGCTGTCTGAATTTGGAAATGCAGATTTATTGTCCCGGCAGAGGAAGGAGTGTTGTGCTGACGCTGTGCTCTCTGACTTCTTTTTTTTCCTGGAAGCTCCTATGCTGCTGTTGTAAGAGGCAAGGAGGCATTTGTTGTGGTTCACCAGAGAACATTCAGTTCAAAAATAGTATTGCAGGAAGAGACAGAGGTTCACTTTCTGAAGCAGTGATGGATGTAGGCAGCCTTCCAAAAAATGCCTCCAGCTCCTATTTCAGGATGAGAAAAACAAGCAGGAATTGATTGGTGCAATCTAATCCATGGCTTTTGTTTGTTTGTTTTCCATATCCTAATAAGTGAAGGACAATGCAGATTTGCTTTGGGTTTTGGATGGAGTGCTCAGGCTCCTGTGCTTTGAATAGTGACTGGGTTTTGGAAAAAATACAGAGCTTCAGTGGTTCAGGGAAGGGGCTACCTGTGGGTTCTCATGGTGTGAGAAGGTGAGGAATGGTGAAGGGAAGATTTCTTCTGCTTTTCTGTCTGTGAATCAGCATAAAGTGGGAAAAAGAAGACCTGGTTGCTCATGTTCCTTCCTGCTCTCCACAGCAGCTCTGGATGATGCCAGCACTCAACAGCATCGTTCCCTGGGAGAAGGGACCGTGACTGCGGCAATTACTTGGCACTTTGGGCAGCCCTGATAGCCAGAACAGGCTCTTATCTCCAGGACTGAAGGCCAGATCTCAGCCTGGCAGGATTTCTGCCCTGCGTTAGGTGATTTCTTGTTTGGTTCCAAAGGTCAGTGGACTCTTGGGTTGCCTTCAGTGGGGGGCAGTGCAGTGCAGAGGGGGAGGCCTGGCATTGTGCTTTGTGGTGCCTGAGTGTCTTTGCTTTGGTGCTGCCCAAATCTTTTTGTGTTGGGTGCCCAAAAATACTAGGCAAGCAGGACTTGTGAGGGGGAAAGCTGGTGGCTTCTATGCTGAGAAAGGACGTTAAATAGTGTTTATTCACTCTGTGGCAAATATTGATAAAGTAGCTTGAAATGGGAGACTGTGGTGATTATAGTCAGGAGGAATGATGCTGCAGGTACATGCTGGGTGAGCTGCAGAGCGCTGGGAGCAGTACTCAAACCCATTCTGATGTGCTCATCTGTACCCTGTTGACTTTGAGAATGGGGAGGAATGGGTCCCCAACTGTGGGTAAAAATTGGAGCATCGTGTTGTGTTTCAGACCCAGTGTTTTCATCTGATACTTGATCCAGACCCGAGCAGCAGCCTCCAGTCACATGGAGAGCCCGGGAAGCTTTTTAAGGTCCTGGTTATGCTTCAAGCTGTGTTTGTGTTTTCATGACTTAGCTGAGAGGTGGCCCCGTGAAGATTTCGGTTTGGCCTTGAATTCAAGATTCCTTAAGCTACTTGAGAAGCACTGTCTGCCTGTGAGTGTCCTTCTGCTGCGTGTCGGATACCCAGAGGATACTGAGCATCGCACTTTTGAGGAGGCTTCTTGGAGGTGGGAAACCAGACTTGTCCTGTACAAAACCCCCTGGATTTAGAGAAATTCCTAACCCACAAGCTGTGTTTTTTGAGAGTGATCCCAGCATAGAAAAGCCGTTCTGTTCTAACAGTGGAGAGTTACTTTGTCCCGCTGACTCTGTGAGGGGGCTTGAAAGGAGCCGCTGCGTTTGAACATGGGTCTTGTTTGAGAGCTGCTCCGTCTCCTGGAGTCATGCCCGCGTAGCTGAGTTTTCCCAGGGCGCTGCGTGAATGCTAGGCTGTGTTGTAATGAATTCTGAGTGGGCAGCAGCCTAAGCCTGCTCTCATTTTCCCTGGAAGACGCTGCTGCATTGTCTTGTCTGTATCCTGAAAGCCTCAGTGTTGTTTGTCAAAGGCTTGATTCTGCCAGTGCCACGTATGCAGAGAAGCCTGTGAATAGGAAGGGCTTGTGTGCTGGTTCTCAGCTCCTCACATAATGCCCTGAGCCAGGACAACCAGCAGCAGGCTGCAGCCAGGCAGTTTTTGTTCAGCTCCTGATACTCCGTGTGCATCCGCTCCCCACATGTGGGGTGTCGAAAATTGCCTGGTCACGTTCTGGCCATGCCTCGGAGCTGCTTTCTGCCAGGTATATCTGGGTGTGCTTAGGCAGGCCCCTGTTTCTGTGCTGTAAATAGAAGGAACTGGCAGCATTTGGCAGAAGTGAAGTGACTGACTTGCAGCCGTGTGTGTGCCAGTGGCAGGTTTGGAAGCTGTCTGCATCTCCTGACCCTCAGATGAGTGTTTTGGCCATGAACCATCTTGCTTGCCAAGTGTGTATCTGTGCTCTTACCTCCTGTCCCCATGCAGGT
Source organism: Hypotaenidia okinawae (assembly GCA_027925045.1). Taxonomy (NCBI): domain Eukaryota; kingdom Metazoa; phylum Chordata; class Aves; order Gruiformes; family Rallidae; genus Hypotaenidia; species Hypotaenidia okinawae. The sequence goes on from BSDF01000018.1 coordinate 4,270,977, forward strand.
GAGGGCAGATAAGTGCTGTAACTGTGTATAGGAACTGGGACGTGGATGCTGGAGCTTAGTGTTGCACACTGCTGTTAGCATCCGATGTAGGTGTTTGTGCAGTTAGCAGACCAGAAACCCACGCTGCTTTGGTGGGCAGGATGGTAGGCATGGGGTGTGGGTAGTCGTGAACTAATGCTTAAGCAGGATGGGCAGGGGATGGATGGTGGACTTGGCAAAGGTGAGCTTGCTCCTGCTGGGTGGGTTTGGGGAGGGCGAGCTGCTGCCTGAAGTGCCAGGGGGCTGAATCTCCTCCCGCTGGTGTCTGAAAGGAAGGGGTCTTCTTACAAGTGTGTGTGTGGGAAATCTGCATCTGTAGTTGGTGACTCTGACTTGTGGGTCTCTCTCCTCATGCAGACCCCTTTGTGTGCAGGGATTTCTCTGGTGTTTGTTTCCCAGGGTGTGCCCTATGTGAGCAGACAGGAAGGAGTCTTGGGCCCAGACCCACCCTATCTCAGCTGCTTCTAGGAAATGATGTAGGGTGCTTCCTTGTACAAACCTTTTGAAGCACATCCTGAATTGTGCTGATGGGTGGCTTACAGGATGTTTACCTTTTGAGATCAGGTCCTCTGGAGCTGTGGGAGCTGACCCTTTTCTATGCTACGCCTCATTTATTTTGGGAAGGATGTCCTCCTTGCTGATCTAAGCCTCTTGTAGTGTCTGGGTCTTGGAGCAAAGGTCAAAAGGCTTTTGCTGAAGCGGTTTCAGTGAGGTGGGAGCAGGATTGATGTTACGGACAGCACGCACCAGGAGCTGAGCTGAGCTTTTCACCTTCTCCCCTCACTGTCCGACCGAGTTGCAGTTCAGGAGTTGCCTGACATGTGCTGGAGCCACAGCAGATGTCTGCTCACCCTAATGCACCCAGCACAGACCCACAGCAGGTCGGGAGGTGATTCACAGGCTCTACCTCTGCTGTCAGCAGCCTCTTTCAGGGGACTTGGGATTTGTCCCCATGTGGTGATCAGGCTGCCTCGGTAACAGGTGCAGGAGCTGAAACAAGTACACTCAAAGGAATCTATCAAGAAGTGCAGCAGGTCTGGAAATCTGCATGCGGGGGGTCCTCGTGCATCTCTTGTCTCAGTGCAGGGCAGAGAAGGAAACACCAGTTCACCGGGGCAGTGTGACCCGATTCATGACATCCATCTACAGTAAAGTTAAACAGACACAGCACGAAGGTTGGGGTGTTTTGGAGCTGCTTAACACCCCCTGGATAGATCTGATCTCGTGCCCTTGATCGTGGCAGCTGCATTGAACAAACGTGCCAGTTCTGCCCGGCTGTGTGTGAGATAAGTGCTGGTCTCTGCAGTGAGTCTATCTGCACGCTGATGGGAGCGTGCAATTGTTTTGTCCCACTTTCGGGTCTCTGAAATGTGGGTCACTGAGTTGCAGGACGTGTTAGCATGATGCTTTTCAGCCTGAAGGGACGGTGCTGGCCACTGATGCCTGTTAGAGTGTGAAAGGCAGGACTTTAGGTCAGCCAGCCCTGATTGATGAGCTTGATGCAGGCGTTGTGTACAGCCTCTGCTTTGAGCAGGGGAGAGGTTGGTATCTGGGTGTTAATAACAGAGTTTGAGGCTTGGCTTTTGGGGAGAAAGAGGAAAAAAAGCTGCCTACTCACAAAAGGACTGGAGGATTGCTTGGGGAGGCTTCAGCAGCGGTACGCTATGCGGCCTGTCCTCTGGCTGCACTGGGCCCTGTGCCGGTCTGAACGCTGCTCTTGGTCCTGCCGTGCCCGGCCTTTCACTTGCTTCTGGCTCCTGGGGTGTGTGGAGGCTGCAGATGTCTGTGTCCCTCAGGGCTGTGTGCCCCTCCCTGAGCTCCATGGGGCTGTGTGTCCCTCTGTTCCTGAGCAGCAGGGTAAAACACAGGCCTTGAGGTGTGTTTCTTACGCCGGCTAAAAGAGTTTGGGAGGTGGTGAGCATCCCTCTGGTTGAGGCAGGGGCAGTCAGGGAGCTTCTCAGAGGGATCAATGCACATAAATCCATGGACCCTGATGGGATGCATCCATGTGTGCTGAGGGAGCTGGCGGAGGGGATTGCTGCCCTGCTCTCTATCATCTTCTACAGGTCTTGGCGAACAGGAGAGGTCCCTGAGGACTGGAGGATAAGGGCAAGAAGGTGGATCTGAGTCACCTCTGTCCCTGAAAGGTGATGGGGCAGCTTGTTCTGGATGCCATCTCCAAGCATTTATGAGGAGTAGACAGCATGGATTCGCAAAGGGGAGATTGTGCTTCACCAATCTTGTAGCCTTCTATGATCTCATCACCAGCTGGGTAGATGGAGGGAGAGCAGTGGATGTCATCTACCTTGACTGTCTCCCATGACATCCTGATAGCAAAGCTGAGAGAGTGTGGGATAGATGAGTGGACAGTGAGATGGGTTGAGAACTGGCTGTCAGGCCGAGCTCAGAGGGTGGTGATCAGTGGAGCAGAGTCTGGCTGGAGACCTGTGACCAGTGGTGTTCCCCAGGGCTCAGGGTTGGGTCTGGTCTTGTTTAACATCTTCATCGACGACCTCGATGAGGGAATAGTGCCCATCTGGGAGAAATAGCTGCTTGTATCAGTACAGGCTGGGGGTGACCTGCTGGAGAGGAGCTCTGCGAAGAAGGACCTGGGGGTCCTGGTAGATGACAGGGTGGCCATGAGCCAGCAGTGTGTCCTGGGGCTGAGAGAGACAATGGGATCCTGGGGGCATCAGGAGGAGTGTGGGCAGCAGGTCACAGGAGGGGATCCTCCCCCTCTACTCTGCCCTGCTCAGGCCCCACCTGGAGTGTTGTGTCCAGTGCTGGGCTCCCTGGGATAAAAGGGACAGGGATCTCCTGGAGAGAGAACAGAGGAGGGATATGGAGATGCTGAAGGGCCTGGAGCATCTCCCCTGTGAGGAAAGGCTGAGGGAGCTGGGGCTGTTCAGCCTGGAGAGAAGAAGCCTGAGAGGGGATCTGATCAATGGTTATAAATATCTCAGGTGTGGGACACAGGGGACGTGGGCAGCCTCTTCTCAGTGTCTGTGGGGACTGGACAAGGGGCGATGGCCTAAATTGGGAGCACAGGGAGTTCCACCCCAATCTGGGGAAGAACTTCTTGCTGGTGAGGGAGCCCTGGGACAGGCTGCCCAGGGGGGTATGGAGAATCTCTGGAGAGATTCCAGCCCTGTCTGGACACCGCCCTGTGTGCCCTGTCCTGGGGACCCTGCTTTGGTAGGGGGTTGATCTCTGTGAGATGAGCTCTGGAGGCCCCTTCCAACCCCTATGGGTCTGTGATTCTGGGATTTCCAGAAGCTGGGTGAAATTCCATTGCTTGTTCCAGCAGGTCCCTGTGCTGAGTGGCGCTTGTTGGAGATGGTGCCAGGTCTGGATGCTGCAGTTGGAAAGGCTGTGGAGATGAAGCCTGGTGCTTAGCAGCAGTTGCGGAGGCAGTCTGCTTGTCTGTCCTGAGTATATCCCTGTGTTTGTGTCCTGCAGGTCGTATTGATCATGGACAGTGAAGAAATCCCGACTTTTTCCAGTCCAAAGGAGGAAACTGCATATTGGAAAGAGCTTTCCCTGAAGTACAAACAGAGGTACTGTTCTAGATCTAATTCTTTAACACCAGAACACTGTTTAATCTATTTCTTTGCAAGCCTACAGCAAGGTGGATATGGGATGTTTTGGGAGGATTCTCTCCATTTCCAGCTTTAAATTCCCACCTGTGTGGGAGCTGAGTGTTTCTCACACGGTGTTACCATGTTCTGAACTGCAGGCCACCTTTCAAGCGTGTCTGAGCAAGGGCAGAGCCTTTCTGCAGTCATGAGCATCTTTGTGTAATTAAAGTGCTGCTTTAAGTGGTATCTTGATTTATCATAAGAAGGCACCTTTGGGCCTGTCTTGTATCATTGCCATCCCCTCAAGCTTCTTATAGTTGAATTCCTGGTATAAAAAGTGCCTGATTTGGTACTGCTGCCATTCATTGAGGTGTACCTTGCAGTCCATCCCATAGCAATGGTTTAACATCTTTTAGAGGGCACAGGGCTTTTTTTGGCAGGTTGTTGTCTTGAGTAATGCTGGGGGGTCTGGCTGTGGTTTGTTTGAGTTTTTAGTTGGGTTTTTTGGAGAGAGGGGCATTGCAGACTCCTGGTTTCTTTTCTTAGGAAAGCTTTCTTTGCCTTCAGTTTTACTGAGGTGCAGCTGAGGTGAAGCTAGTTAAACCTCTCTCAGGTCCAAGGAGCCCAAGGTGCACGTTGCTTTTGTGCTTGGTTTTTACTTGTTTGGGGTTTTTGGGGGGGAGATGTGGGTGGGTGGAAGGGCCTGTCCATGTGGAGACCCCTCAACTGTTCTTGGATGACAGAAGATTTTGTCTTAGACACCCATGGCTATGTTGTTTCCTGAAGCCTTGTTAATTCTCTGTGCTGCTTACTAAGAGCTGAGCTATGATGTGTGGTAAAGATGCAGATTTAATAAGTAAAGTATGTGGAGTGGCTGCTTGTAGCATTTAATACCTTGTAGTGCTGTAGGGTAGGTATGTGCTGGCTTCCTGCCACAGTGCCCAGGAACCACCATGCTTTTCAAGAACCTGAAATGTCCAGGCAGGGTGGAGATCTCGAAGCTGCTGTTCTCCCTCAGCCGTTTTTGACTGAAATCAGGTGAAATGCTGGCTTGATGTATTGACTGTATCAAATCTGCTAGCAGGCTCCAATTGGTAGCCATGATACAGGTGTGTGTTCACACATGTGTTTAATGTAGCTGGTTTTGGTGTAAGTTAATTCATTTCCTTTTATAGCTGAGCTCAGTGTAATTTCTGTTTCCCCATTTTTCCTTTTTTCCCCTTTAGACCTCTCTGGGTGACACTAAAGTACTTCTAAAACTGTTTTTTTATCTTATTCTTCTGGAAGAGCTGTGGATTTTGCTGTAACTTGGGAGATGGTGGGTTCTCAACTGATGAAATCCTCTTGTTCCAGCTTCCAGGAAGCTCGTGAAGAGCTGGCTGAGTTTCAGGAGGGAAGCAGGGAATTGGAAGCTGAGTTGGAGGCACAGCTGGTGCAGGCTGAGCAGAGGAACAGAGATTTGCAAGCAGATAACCAAAGACTGAAGTATGAGGTGGAAACATTAAAGGTAGGTCTTTTCTGTATCTCTTCTTACAGCCATGCTCATTTTGGACTGTCTGGTCTGCTCTTGGTCTCTGGATATCCCAGTGAAGGAAAGGAGCTGTCTAAGATCCAGCCCTCAGTATGATTCTATTCCAAATAAGGGCAGCAACCTACCATGGAAATTTCTGGCCAAATTTTTTTCTCCTTCACATCATGAAACACTTGTCATGCTGTTTGTTCTGGTTTGTTTGAATCCTTTAGGCTTTGCCAAGTAGTAGCTGTGTTAGCTACAGGGGCAACACCAGCACAGCAACAGGCTGGACAGCACAAGCATGTCTGGTCACATCACTGCCTTGTCATCTCTCTGTGCAAGCTCTTTTTTCCCCCAGAAGGTCTCCTTGGTTTTATGAGACCTTAAATAAACCTGAACATGGGTGATTTGTACTCATCTTTCAGAATGAATCTCCTAATTAACTCTTAACAGCTGTACCTGCAGAGACAGGAACTGCATAAGGATCTGCACGGGCAGGAGCTGACTCTTAATTGCTGCCTGTGTTAACGAGTCTCTTTCTGGAACCTTGGAGAAATGTCAGATTTGGTAGTCTTGGGTTATTTGAGTGATGGCAAAGGTTGGAAATGGAGTTTATGGGATGCAATGCTTGTGCATCCAGCCTCAGCTATAGCTTAAGGTCCATGTGTGCTTTAGAAGGCCGGTAGTTTTGCTGTGAGCCCCTGCCTGTGCCCTTGGAGCTGGCAATGGTGAGTTTGGGAGTGAGTTCTTCCAGGCTTTCACAGGTGAGCTTGTGGACCTGGAGGTTTTGTAACAGGCTTCAGTGGCTCTCACTCTTGCTAGTGGAGATGTCAGATGGGCCCTGGTGACAGCGTGGCTGTTCTGGAGGGAGCGGCACCGAAGGGGCGGCTGTGCGGTTAAGATTCTCTGGCTGCCTGGGTGTTTGAGGCCTCAGAGCAGCTGTCAGCACAGGCTGTGGGGAACAGATGCAGGATGCAGCTCTGAGCAGCCAGCTGTGGCATGATGGGATGGCTGGGCACAATGCAGCATTTGTGACTGTGGTGTTGTGTTCAGCCTCTCAATTCTTGCCTTGTGCTACCAGCAGTCCCACGTCACCAGGCTGCAGGGAGTACGTGGCTTTGTCCCACTTCACTCCCGATGCCTTGCAGAGTGTTTGTGACTGATGCTTATCTCACTGCCCCTTTCTTTCAGGAGAAACTGGAGCACCAGTACACACAAAGCTACAAGCAAGTGTCGTTGTTAGAGGATGACCTGAGCCAGACAAGGGCCATTAAAGATCAGCTGCATAAGTACGTGCGGGAGCTGGAGCAGGCCAACGATGACCTGGAACGTGCAAAGAGGTGAAGGCTGCAAATGTCCTCTTTCCTTAAAGCTTTCAGTAGACTTTTTGTCTGCATTGATCATTTTATTACTCTTTTAAAAGGTAAAATAGTACAGTCTGAGCCCTGAATGACGTCCAAGGCGCTTGACTCCTTGTGCAGTGCAGCTTACCCGTGGAGTTCACCTCCATCAGCTGGTAGCAAGGGAGGCAGGAGGCCAAGTGCTTTGTGTTCTGTAAGAAGCAGGCTCAGAGCAAGCCAGGCCAGTGTGCTGCTTTTGATACCACCAGCTGGGTGACTCTCAGATTTGTGATCCTTGCGGCTCAAAGCCCCTTTGAAGTAAGAGGCCAACGCTTTACATAGTCCCTTCTAAATAGCACAGGCTGAAGGAGTCTCGTCTCCCTTGCGTAACAGCTTAATGACTGTAGGGAGCTAATGTGTCCTTGGTTAATGCAGGGATGAACAGGCTGCTGCTAGGAACGCCCAGCCTTGGCGTAGGGCACGCTTCCCTTCTGCTGAATGGGAGTTTTGCCATTGATTCAGCAGGACCAGGAATGAGCCTCTGGCTGTCTGGCAGAAAGATCTGAGGGGCTGTTCCCACAAGGTGCTTAACCTCATGACTAACTTTTGACACACATGAGTTATCCAACTGAAATCATGGAATGAACTGGGCCTTGGGTAATACCCCAGTGCCCTGATTTCTGCATTCACTGGGCTGCTGCCAGCCCAGAGCCCCAGAGAGAACACACCACCTGAGATAATGCACTGATTCAACCTGTGGCTTTAGAACATGCCTTGGGAAAAGTGGAGATGGGCGTGCTGGACTGGCTCTTTCCCAACTCTTTAGTACATCTCTGAGCTAGATGCTATCATGTTCTTTTCATCTTATTCCCCTGCTTCTTTGGTGTTTGTTAGTCTGTCCTGAGAAGCATTTCCATGGCTTTCAAAGGCCGAACTGGAACGCAGACCCTGCTAACGCTTCTCTGCTGTTGTGGTTTTGAGTATGCTTTTATGTCGACTGAGCAGAAGAACCTAATATTCTGGGTTTTGTTTCTAGGGCAACAATAGTTTCATTGGAAGACTTTGAACAAAGGCTGAACCAAGCCATTGAGAGAAACGCGTTTTTAGAAAGCGAGCTGGATGACAAGGAGTCGCTGCTGGTTTCCGTGCAGAGGCTAAAGGATGAAGCGAGAGGTACGGCTGCCTTGCTCCCTTGGCTTGCTGAGAGGGACCCGTGGCAACCAAGGATCGTGTTCATAGAAAGCCTCACGGAATGGGGCTTGAATAAGATGTGTAGGGTAAGAGTTTGGTATTGCTAGCAGTATGTTCTGTGATCTCTGTATGTCCAGTGTAGCTGAGAGGAAACATTTCCTTGTGTAGGGCAGTGTTAATGCTGGATTCTTTCAGGATTTTTGGCACAGGTGAGTGCAACAGTACTGTGTTGCAGACATGTAATAGTGTTGAGGAAGCGTGTTCTTAAAGTTCCCACTAGCTGTGGCTTTGTGCCTTGCACAGGAAGGGAAAGAACAGGAAATTACAGGGAAATACATGGTAAATAGTTAAATAAATGCTTTAAAAGTCCTCTGTTCCTTCTAAACCTTTTGGAGATTGCCTGGTTTATTAAAGGTATTCAAGTAAAGACTGTGGTTAGACCTGTGGGATCAGATGTCTGGGATGGTGTTCTGGGATATGATCAGCATTTGGGAATCCCTCAGTGGATTTGACATTAAAAATGCTTCCCCCGCATCCTCAGTGGCTGGTGGAAGCTGATTTCTCCCACAGTGGGTGGTGTGCTCGTGAGCCTGCACTGCTGTTATTGCAGGTTAGAGATCCATAGCTTTCAACTATGCTTCCCAAGTGAAGCTTTCTGAAATAATTCCTCAGCTGAGGCCTGGACATGAGTGCCAGACAGCACACATGTGACAGCAGCCTGGGACTTCGTAATTCTTCTCCTTTGTGAAAGCATTGGAACCAAGTTTGTGCCCCACAAATGGAAAGCCTCTCATGGAAGCGTGGGGTTATGTGAGGTGTTTCCTGTGGAAATACATATATGGTCACTGGGGTTGGGGCAGCACTGCTGGAAAAAATGAGCAAAGCCTAGGGGAGTGCTCTCTAGAGCACTGGGATGTTTGGCAAAAAGAGATGTCTTGTTTCTTGGGTGAGTCATTTGGAAATGTTTAGCATTTGTTATGGTAGCAAAGCTCCTTGTTGTTCCTCCTGACAGCAAACAGGAACACGAGCCATGAAAGGGACTGATACAGGTTCTGATTGAACAGCCAGAAATTCCCTTCTAGGAGCCCAAAGAGATTGTCATTTCAGCTGTGCTGCTTTACTGGAATTTAGTCCTAAATATGTATGATGACTGAAGCACCGTAAGGTGCGACTGATCCTGCTCGTGCCAGCTGTACTGGGTTGAGACAAGGAGTAAGTGGTCTGTGGAAATTTAAGTTGACCCAAGAATGATAAGCCCCCTTGTAACGTAGAGTTTATCTGTGTCTGGTCTCCCCTAAGGAATTTATAGATTGATTGTGGCGCTGGGTGCGTGTGGAAGCAAATGTGTGTGTAAACGGGAGGGGACAGGCAGGGGTAAGCAGCAGCTGGAGAGGAGGTGGGGACAAGATGTGGGTTTCCTAATCTCCAGTCCCTTTGCCTGTCGTTTGGACTACCCAGTGTCTCTAGTCTCTTCTTACTTGTTGGGGTACCAAGAAACTGGCTACAGCCCTTTAACTCTCCTTGGCTAGTGTGGAGTGATGTGGGTTATTAAGGGGAAGAGTAATGCAGGGGATGGAGTCATTCCTCCCTTTTCCCAACCTCTCTTTGAGCTCAGTGTAGTTCAGTGGGAATTTGTGACTGGTGACAGGCTGTGTGGCATCCTTCCCATGGGATTTGGGTGACAGATGGGGCTCAGTCACCTGCCACACTCCCGGGACCACGCACCACTCCGGACAGGGAGGACTCTCTTTGCTGCCATGCTTCTCCCAGCTGCAATGGGAAGGGATGGAACTGGGCTGTGGCGGCTCTCAGCTGGGCTCCTGGAGGAAGCCAGCAGCAGACAGTTAGCAGAGCGCTGTGCAGAGCATCTCCTCCTCCTCCCTCCCAAATGAGCAGAGTGTTTGTAGGGAATGAGCTGCTGACGGGCGTTTCCTTCTCCTCTGGACCCTCAGACTTGCGGCAGGAGCTGGCGGTGCGGGAACGGCAGCAGGAGGTGACCCGAAAGTCAGCGCCCAGCTCCCCCACTCTGGACTGTGAGAAGATGGATTCGGCTGTGCAGGCATCTCTCTCCTTGCCAGCCACGCCTGTCGGAAAGGCATCGGAGAACAGCTTTCCTTCCCCAAAAGGTACCACTCACAGGCTGTGTCTGGGGCTGGGTGCTCAGCCCTTGTTAGTGAGCTTGAAGTCAAAGTAGAGAGGTGCAGATCCCCACCCACACTGCCTGAGCTGTGCTTAAATCCTGCAGCAGCACCTGGTGTGCTTAAGGGATATAATGAGCAAACAGCACAGGAACTGTCAGTGAGGCTTAGGTGCTGCTTTTGGGGGCAGGGGGTTGCACGCTGCAGTACCTGTCTGTGATGGAGGATTGAAGGTACTCGGGGCTGCAGGGAAGTGGCTGATGCTTCCACTTCAGCAGCGAGCAGTGATTCCAACAGCCTGGAGTTGCTGTCACCACACGTACTTCTCAGGGGTCCTGTATCCTCTGTGAGGCAGCAGGATGTTTGTCTGGCCCCCTTCCCCATCTGGAAGGCTCTGGAAAATCACGGGGATTAATACATTATTTTTCCAATTAAAAGAGTAGATTCCAGAGGAAGCTCTGGCTGGGTTAGATGGGTTGTGGGCAGCGGCCTTGCAGGTGGAAAGTGCATGAGCTCTGTGTGTAGGCCTGATGGGAAGGAGAGCAGTGGGCTGGAGTTAGGCTTTTTTGGGCTAGGGATGGCAGAGCCTGTGTGGTGGTGTGGGGTGACTGTGTGAAGGCTGCGGGAGGATTTTACATTGACCTTTTTAGACTTCTTTTAGACTTTTAAAAAAGCAAACTGAGGGGGAGTGGAGCACGTAATGAGTTGTGTCTGTGTTTGCAGCTATACCCAACGGATTTGGTACCAGCCCCCTTACTCCTTCAGCCAGGATATCTGCGCTCAACATCGTGGGAGATCTCTTGCGGAAAGTGGGGGTGAGTGCTCTGCTCTGAGGTGCCCAGCTCCGTGCTGCTGCCCCTGAGCTCTTCTCCTTGGACACAGTTACAAGGCTTCACTCCACGCTGAATATGTGCTGTAGTCTCCAAGTCATCCACATTCAGTGCTTAGGATGTGATAACATTTCATTGGTGGTGGTGGGTTTTATTACTATTTATGGGTGGGGGTTTTATTATTATTTATTATCATCTTGATTTGTAAAGCATGTTACTAAGCTTCTGATGCCAGTTGTGGGTGACAAAATCCCTGATTGGAGTAAAATGTTTCTGAAGCACTTTGGTATATTGGGTTAGACACTGTCAGCCGCTTGTTACTTTAAATGGGGCCTGCAGCTTCTTCCCTAATGCGGCTGAGGTGCAGAGCTGGACCTCAGGCTGGGTGCCTGCTGCACACAAGTGAGGACCTGAGATGGTGCTGGCAGGGTCTCCTGGTGTGCCTGTGGAGAGCTACAGCAGGTGCTGAAGGTGGGGCGGGGGGGAACCATCTGGAAACCTTTGATAAGGAAGTAAGAAAACAAATCAGGAGAGAAAGCAAAGCGTTCCATCTGTAGTGGGTGGGGAAGTGAAATGCGTGAGCCTTTAAAGGGATTACTGCTGTGACTGGGGAAGAAGCAGTTTAAACATCTGGTAGGGTGTTGTTCAGGGTGCCAGGCTTTCCACTTGAACAAAACAGGACTGTTGAGTTGTGAGAAGTTTGTTGGCGTTCCTCAGTGGATAGTGCCCTGGGTGGCAGTGGAGCTGGCCTTGGTGTCTAGCCGTGGTGCTGGCTTTCCACTGTCCCAGTGGGTAACCCTGGGAACAGCAATAGCTGTAGCACAGACAGTTGTTTTAGCAAAGTTTGAAATGAGAAATGTCCTCGTTGCTCGTCTTGGGAGCCAGCGAGCTCGTAGCTGGTTTAAAAGGGCAGCAGGACGACTGGGTTATGGAGTGACATGTTTAAAATGGGATCATTGTGAGTAAGAGTCTGCAGGGGATTTAGGGAGCTTAGTCACAATCCCATGTGATTACTCTGGGAGGACAGGAAACGCCAAATAAGCATGCTGCTTTCCCAGCCTGCTCCAGACACACGCCACCACTGCCACAAATCACGAGCTGGAATTTTGTTCAGTAACAATTATGGGATGGACAGGATTGCTTTGGGTTTGGCTACTCACAGGATGCCTCATCCCGAGCCTTGGACTCCTTTTCTCTGTAAGAAGCTTCCCCTCAGCTTTCCTGCAGCTGGGGCCTGGGGCAGGGAGTCGCTTGGGCAGGGATCACGCTGGCTGTTTCCAGCTGATGGTGCTTTGAGGCCCAGAGACAGGCAGGTATCTGTGTCCGTGTAGCCACTGAGTAAGCTTACGTGGGTTTGTAGGAGACTCTGCAGCGCTCGCTCACTTGTGTTAGCGTGTCAGTGCCTTACTAATGGAGTGTCTCTTCTACAAGGAGCAGGACTGAACCCCGTGTCTGGGGAGATGAGTGTTTGCCCGTGGTGTTTGCGAGTGTCTGAGTGCCCTGTGCATCGTGGGGATGCTGCAGGCAGTTGGAAGGACCAGACGGGTGCACGTCCAGTGTCGGTGTGGGATGGGTGCAGGAAGGGCAGCAGATGCTGTGAAGTAAAGGAGAGAAGCAGGGCTTGGTCTCCCTTCTGCCAGGAGTCAGTGGATGAGGCAGAGACCGTCACCTTGGGTAGGTGAAAAAGATCTCACCGGGCTTGCTTGGAAGTAGTAGAGATGAGGTGCAGACCTTGGAGATGGGCTTAGCTGCTGCCTTTGACTCCTGCTTTTGGTGCTGTACCTGTGGCACCTCTTGTTTGGAAGCCTATCAGTGGGGCTTAAGAGACTGGCTTTGTTTTGGAGACCAAGATTAAGGAAGGACTGTTAGAGGGCATTGTCCTGGGAGAAAAATACCAAATTTTCAAATACAGTCACTCCCAAAACTCCAGGACTCTGCTTTAGGCTCCGTTTAGTCTTCTGGTGAGCTTATGCCAGCTGTACTGCAGCTGCCGAACCAAGAAGTTTTGGTAACTTCTGCTAGGAGCTGGCTTCCTTATTTTGGGTAATTAATTGAGCATTGATGTGCCCTAAAGCCTGAGCCCTGCTGGAACCGAGCTGTGCCTGGCAGTGTGCCTCAGCACTCGCTGTGTGGGTCTGTTGTGGCCGCACCACAGCAGCTTCACTCCCACTCCGTGCGGCTTCTGCCAGCGGTGATCACACGGGGTCCTGATGGTGGGGTCTGGGGTCCTGACAGACTCAACTCGAGCAGCAGCATGCTTTTCTGACGTTTGTCTCCCTCTTGCAGGCCTTAGAGTCCAAGTTAGCTGCTTGCAGGAACTTTGCCAAGGACCAGGCCTCTCGGAAGTCGTACATTTCAGGGAACGTGAGCAGCGGCGTGATGAGCAGCAACGGCACCAAGTACCCTCACCCCGGGCACACGTCCTTCTTCGACAAAGGGTAAGGGTCAGTTTTGTCCTAAAGGGCCAGCGTGCCTTGCAGGGTGCTGCTTGAAGCAGGGGTCTCTCTTGGCTTGCCCTTACCCCACCACAGCTTTCATCCTATGGGGCAAATAATTGTGGAGCCAGCGTCTCAAGGGGGAGGGGAAGATTGATTTTTGTAAAACAAGGGTGATTTGTCTGGTAGCTGCTGGGACATCAGTGCCTGTTCTCTCCTGCTGCTGCCTCATCCCCCTGGGGCTGCATCTGGGGTAGTTGAAGGAATGTGCCTTTGGGAAAGATCTGAGTGGGTAGTGGTGGAGTTGCCATAGTTACTGGTGCGCTCGTGTGTGGAGAAGTGTGTCCACCCCAAACCTGGAGGTTCCCTGGGTGAGAACAGCGGAGCGCAGGCAGCAAATGCTCATTTGGAGGGTGGTGCCCTGTTTGCTCTGCTTCCTCTGTTAGGGGAAAGGGAACGTCAGTAGTGTCGCAACTGTGATTTCGGTGAGGGCTGTCCCTGTGCTGGCTGGGCTGTGCGTCAGTCTGACTTTGGTGAGGGCTGTCCCTGTGCTGGCTGGGCTGTGCGTCAGCTGTGAGGTCAGAAACTGCTGTCGCAGGAGGAACTACCCCCTGTCTGTCCTATGGCTCACCCGTGGCCAAAGCTGCTCTGGGGCACTGGGAAGTGGTTCAACGGGGGATCAGAGAGCCCCTGGCTGTGTGAGGAGTGGGGTGCAAAGCCCAGCACTGCTCTGGTGTTAGCACAGTGTTGGGGTCAGCTTCCTGTGCTGTCACTGGGCAGAGCACCCTCCCTGCTCCCACAGCAGCCTTCCTTCCCAAACCTCAGCCTGGTGCAGTGCAATGCTAGCGTTGCCTCCAGAGTTATGTTAGGGACTGAACGAGCTGCTACCAGCCTGAACCCATCTGCACAGCACACGCACTGAGCTTCCTACAGCCAGCCTCAGCTGAGCCGAGTCGTGTTGCTACGTGGGCAGCAGGGCGAAGCTGTATCCTAGAAACCAGCATTCACAGCTCTTAGAGCCACTCTTGCTTGCTGCTGTTGGAGGGGAAGAGTTCAGAGACCTAACGGAGTCAGTGTGAGGTGCAGCTCGGGTTATCTGGCTGCTATGAGGCTGCCCGGGGTCTGTGCATCCCCACAGCCTGTGTTTTGGGTGCCAGCTATCAGGGTAGCTGTGAAGGGAGCACTTGTAGCTGCCCTTAGGAGGCAGCGTGGCTATATTGACTTGCACTGTGACGAGTAAGCTGATTGCTGTGTGAGGGTCGCTTCTCATTACCCAGATTGTCATCACACGTGTTGTCTTGGCTGCCTGCCTGGAGTTAGGAGCAGGTTGTAGCTGAAAAAGTCTTAGAAACGCAGTTCCTCCTGGAAGAGAACTTCTACAGCAGGTTTGGAGGATGTCAGGGGGCTGGAAGAGGGGGTGGAAGTGACTGGTGTGCCTTGCTGCAAGCTGTCAGAGCTCCCTGCATGGCCCTGCTGCCCTGCCCTTCCCCTCTGCACCCCACTGTGGGGTCGGAGGCCCATGTCTCACCCCTTAGATCAGCTCCTGTTTGTCCTTGGTGCCCCTGCTGAGCTCTGTGCGTGCTGGAGGCAATGGCAGTGTCTATGTAACACCTCTCCAGCTCTGCCTGTGTGTGTCAGCCAAGCCGGGGTGTTCCTCGAATGGGGTCAGCCCTGCTGAGCTCCCAGCCCTGCTGGCATGTGGAATGGTGGCTGGGCAGGAGGAGCCGAGCTGTGGCATGTCCTTTCTTCATCCCTCTCCACCTCCTCTCTCCAGCCCCTGCACTCCCCTCCCTGCCCCTGTCTCTGGTGTGAAATAGCCACGTGTGATCATAGATCTGTTCCAGTCTGCAGCCAGTGTTTGGATGGTGGGGTCGGGACAGGGTAACTCAGCCAGGTCACTACACTTCCATTTACTTTCCCTCCTGTCCTGATCTATCAGTTTTATGAGTCTCCATCTCCCCTCAAACTCCAGCTCCTTGCTGAGCAGGCAGCACAGGCAGGAGCTGGCGCAGGGGAGCATCGCTCTGGGGAGGCCTGGGAGAGCTGGGCTGGCACCACAGCTTCGCTGGGGCCTGGGAAGAGCCGGGACTTGCCTGGGTTTGTTAAGCTCAGCAACGCCTGGTGTAGAACTGGCTTCCTGCAGACTTGTTCCTTTGGGAATATGCTCCTTCTGTCCAGGTGCCAGGGCAGGGCAGAACACCTCCTGAGGATGTTCTGGGGTAGATACTTGGGTTTCTTTGCTGTTATAATTGTTCTTAATTGGTTATTGATGTCGATCCAGCTGGGGAACAAAATGACTCTGACCTTGGTGGGCCTGCAGAGGTCTGGCACTGGCACAGCAGAGCTGAGACAGCGTCGGGTGTTTGTTCCTTGGGGAGTTAACTCCTCGTTCGCTGCTCCCTCCCTACACTCTTGAACCACAGAGCCCTTGTAGTTGATGTTTATTTTTGGGTTACTCTTGTGAATCTATTTGGATTTGTTTTAATAAAACAAGCTGAAGTTTGGATGTGGGAAGTGCCTCTGCTCACACGCCCCTGGCAGCCCCGGGAAGGATGCAGGTGTATTTTCACAGTGGACTCTGTTACTTGCAGCACTGATTGTAATCGGGGTCTTATTCCTGTTCCCTAGTTCACCTTACTAAACAGTTACAGTTCCCTCTTGCAGGGAAACTGGGATGCAGGTGAGTAATCCCACACCCCGAGGTGCTCTGCAGGGCTCCAGGCTGCTGCCTGGCCCGGGCGCCGGTGGCACTGGGGTGCGGTGGGAGTGCTGGCTGGAGATGAATAGGGCCCCCCCGCCCGTGCAGGCAGAGTCTCACTGTGCAGAGGTGGAAGAGGAGGTGTTGGATGAGGTTTAGCTTGGCACCTTCCCCTTAGCCCGGGGTTGTGCCCAGGAATGTCGTTACCATGTGCATAAACTGTCCCCGTTTCTCTCCACCAGGCGCGACAGGGTCGTGTTCCCCACCTTGGTCCTGGGTAAATGAGCTCGTTTGCACTGATAACTGCATGGGTCTAACTGGGGCTGGAGGTGTGGGGCTGGTGCTAGCGCTGGCTGCACGAGGCCGTGCTCAGCACTACCAACTAACAGCCCGTGATGGAGCCTGTGGCTGTCAGCTCGCTCTTCCTCCTTCCTTCAGACAAACTCCTCTGGTGCTGTGACTGTTGTAACCCTGTGGTCGGGTGCTGCTCTGCTCTCTGATCAGTTAGTGCTCCTCACACACGTGCATGTTCCTGACCGACCCGGTCACAGGGTGCAGGGTGAAGTGTGGCTGCTCTTGATTGACTCAGTTTGGGAGGGAGTTTGCCCTTTCCTGGTGTTCTCCCCTCCCAGCTCTGCTGGCTGTTGCACTCCCACGCCATGGTTCTGGCCATCGGGAAAGCGAACAAAGGTGCTGGATGGGCCTTCAGGGAGAGGACAGTGTGGGCTGAAGCATATGGGTAGGGCCAGCAGTGCTCCTGCCCCATCACTGCCCCTGCCCTGCATGGCCTCGCCAGCTGGAAGCACCTGGGCTGGCACAGCGGGGCCAGTAGGTACCAGGGTTACAGGCTCTGTGGGAGGGGGTCCCGCAGCACAGGGGCTCTCCACAGGCACCACCTGCAACACCTAAAGGTTGGGAGTGTGGAGGGGTCCCTGTGCTGTCAAAAAGTGAGCCCCCACGCCCCACTTAGTGGGTTGGGCTCCATCTCTCGAGTCATAGGGCACCCAGGCTGCCGAACACAGAAGTGTTGCTTGGTTTGAAGAAGCTGCTGGCAGAGGCAGGTCTGTGGGATGGCAGGGGGCTGTTCTCCCCACAGGCAGAGCTCAGCTGCTGGGTGCCCCAGAAACACCAGTATTTGAAGCCTGTACCACTCAGCCTGTCCCTGGGGCACAGCCGGTGCCAGGGGTGTGATAGGAACACATCAGGTCGGGGCAGCAGAGAGGCAGTGATGCAGGGGTGTGGGGTGATGGGGAGCACAGCTGCCTTGGTGCAGAGTTTGGTTTGAGTGCTGTGGGACGTGGCTCCTTCTGCCCAGCCTCGGGCGCTGCTGTGGGGGGGTCACTGGGGTGCAAGGACTGGCTGTGGGGGGACAGACAGCTCCTGTTGTGGGCTGGGCTGGGCTGTTCCCTGTCATCAGCTGCCTGCCCTGCAGGGCCCAGGGCAGCAGGTCCCGGGGAAGGCTGGTGCTGCTGAGCTGCTGCAGCCCTGACCCAGTGCTGGCAGTGGCTGGGTCACATCCTGCACTGTCCCCTGTGCCTGTCTGTCACAAACAGTGTCCCTGAAACCGTGACAGACCCCCAGAGCTCAGCTTTGAAGGGACTCACCCAACATGGGTGCTTCAGGCTGCTGGTGCTGAATGTTGCTTTCAAAAGGGACCCAATCACCACGTTTAACCCTGTTTGGGCTCCCCCACCCTGCCCCACTTGGCAGAGGTGCTTTCTGCTGATAACCAGTGTGCAAGTCACGTTGGGATGGGGTTATGTGCCCCTTCACCCAAATGTGACCTGGGAAATAGAGCTGTGTCCTAGCCCCCCATGAGCCCCTTCCAGCAGCCCCTCGCTGCGAGTGGCCTTTCCAAACATACAGGGATGGGAAGCTCAAGGTGACTCCTGTGCTCTGCCCTGGCTGTGCCAGTGTGGATGCTTCACAGCCAGAGAGGGAAGGAAACAGCCCCACTCCTGGGAATGGGTCGCTGCTGATGGGTGTTGAGACTTTTTAGCTCTTGATCTGTTGTTCTCTGGGGGTTGTAACTGTCCCTGCAGCAGCAGCAGGGGGGTTACTGGTGTGGTTTTGCACCCCAGATCCAGGAGCTGCAAGGTCACCCTTTGGGTTGGTCATCTCTGTCATGGGTGCCTGGGGTGGGCAAGGGGTTGATCCCCCCACCCCGTGTCCCCAGCTGTGGGTGGGTGCTGATCCTGGCAGCCGGGGGCAGGAGCCCTGTCCCCATCCCGTGTTGTCCTGCTTAAGCGCCCACGGAGCAGTCAGGGTGACAAATGGAGGGGCGAGAGAGGGGTCTGTCTACCAGCTGCCAGGGGCGGGGGAGCTGTGCCCCTGCCCAGGGTGTCCTGTCACTTAACAGCCTGTCTCTTGTTGCTTCTCAGGGCGGTGAACGGCTTTGATCAAGGTCCCCCGGACTGGGAGCCTCCCGACCCTCCTCAGCGCCGGGCATGCTCCCCCTCAGCGTATGAGCCCCGGGACGGTCGTGTTCGGACTTGCGGACGCTTTTCTCAGCCCTCCAAGAGAAGAACTGCTCCCGCTTCCTCCCTGCTGGAACACGACCTGCCCCGCGCTGCCCGAGGCACCCCGACCCTTTCCATCATGTTAACACAGTTTGTTTTCTCCTGTTGCTGTAGCAGATGGTCTCTGAGGTGGCCCCTGGTCCTGTGCGGTGCCAGTGGAGCTGGGCAGGGCGCTGGGGAGGGGTGGGGGTCTTGCCCAGGAAACCTCAGCCAGGCCCCCTCTGCCCCTCACTCTATCCCTGAGGGGGGTATGACACAGCCCTCCGGTGCTGCTCTGGGAGGCTCAGTCTCTCCCTGCCTGCTCCAGTGTCCCTGGGTGGGGCCATGCTTCTGGTAAGGCTCAGCACTGGCAGGCTGAGCGGTGACACGTGTGGCACGGTGCCTGGGCCTCAGCCTGGGCTCTGGGACGCGGTTGCTGCAGCTCAGTGGCACCAGGCAGGTCCCTGTCCAGCTCCTGCCGCATGGGCAGGGGGGAGCAGGGCAGCGCTGCCTGGGGCTCAGGGCGGGGGGGGGTGTGTGTGTGTGTGTGTGATTGGCATAGGCCCAGTCGCCGTGTCTGGGTGTGTGGTGGGGCTGGGTGGTGCTGACACTCCTGGTTCTCCCACAGAGCTGTGGGGTAGGAACAGACAGAGCTGCTGTGGTGCTGGCGGTACCTGTGACATGGCTTGGGGAAACCTGCCCCCAGCTGCTGCCCATGCAGCCCCCTCCTAGGCCCCCGACACCATCCCCCTGTGTTCCCATCCCTGTAACATATGACTGGATTCTCCGGTGTCACCTGTGGGCTTCTGTGACAGTTTTGGGCAACTGTGTCCTTGTGGGTGTTCCAGCACCATCCTTGTGCACTCCTGCTGTCTGTCTGCCTCAGAGCGGGGGGTTGAAGGTGCAGCAGCAACCCCAGCCTGGGGCTGGGTCTGGGGGCTTGGGAAGTGTCGCTCCTGCTCTGGTCCAGCTGCAGCTCCCAGTTGGTTTAGTTACAAGCGCTGAGAAAGAAACAGCCACCCCTTGGCGCCAGCGGAAGGGAGGTGGGAGCCCCCACCCCCAGGGTGTGTATGGTCCTTCTTTCCCGTGCATCCTCTGCTGCATTTGACTGTTTACATTTGTTTTATTGTACATAGGTTTGTAAACATAATATCTTTGCCTAAGATCTTTGTACATAACTTGGGCTTTGTAGCTTTATTTATTCAGGTTCTATCTGGCATGTTTCAGTAGGGCAGTGTACGTCCTGCCGTGGGGACACGGCTCGTGCTGTGGCTTCAGACCCCAGAAGCAACCGAGAGGCATCTTCCAGAAATAAAGTTCTTTTAACGTGGAGTCAGTGGATTTTGCAGAACCAGTGGCTGTGGCTGTGTCTTTGTGCCAGGGGGTGGAGGAGGTGCTGCTCCCCTTTGGTTTTAATGCCCTGTGTGCACAGAGGGGATGGAGAAGTCTTCCCAAAATTCAAGATCGGATTTTTGGGAAGAGCCTGGGGAGACCTTGGAGGGTTCCAGCTGTCACCGCGGGGGGATTTTTACCTCCTCTGCAGAGCCGGGGCTGGCTCTGGGCTCCCAGCCCTCCCCGGAGCCCTGGCCGCTGCCTGTGCGGCTCCTGGCCCTGCCCTAGCCTGAGCCAAGCTGGGTGCTGCCACCCCCGGCCGCTCCTGGGGCTGTTCCAGCATCCCCCATCCCTCCTCAGCTCCTGCCCCTCCCCAGGCCTCACCCGGGGATGCAGCACTGGGGTCCAATCACTCCCTGAGGAAGTGTTATTGCTCCAAGACAGGTGCAGGACCAGGTGAGGCCCCTCAACCACCCATGGACCTTCCAGCAGCAGGAGGGACTGAGGCCTGAAGCAGGTTCCAGGAGCTGGTTCCGGGCCCTGGCCATGATGAGAAGTATCAGGAAGCCCAAGGGCTGCTCCTAACCCAGCCCCTCCAGCAGCCCCCCCAGCACTTTAACCCACCATCCTCCTCCATCCCCTCCCCAGAGAGGGACCCACCCCCAAAATAAAGAGACAACAAACCCCACCCCAGCCCCCAGAAGAGGAAGAAGGGAAAAGGAAAAGGCAGCTTCCAGTCATATTCTTGTTTATTAAGGTCTATGCCAGCTCAGGAGATCGCTCTTCGGTCAGTAAACAGAGCAGGCGGCCGCATCTATAATGAATAAATTTATTGTCTTACAAAAATCATTGTCTAGAAATATGGGTATACAAGAAAACAAGATATTTGCAGTCAGATGCCTGGTGGTCAACAGCCAGTTTGATTAAAAATATCCAAACACACACAAAACCTTCGCGACAGATGTTAAAGCTTTTAACCAAAAAAAGGAAATCCAAGTTTCTGAGCGTGTGGCAGAGGAAGGTTCCTAATTAACACTGATTCATCATCACTAATATCAGTAATACCACCTGGACTAGAGAGGTACATGATATGAAGCACAGTCAAAATTAATACATTAAATCATTGTTATATAGGCAAATTATATATGTAACATTGTCTTAGTACTGTAGTGTCTAAGGCACTTTCTGTAATGTCAGTTTTTTCAGCTATTTAAACAAAAAGAACACTAACTACTGCTGTAATACTGCTCCAAATAAAAAACAACACAACAACAACAAGGATTCACATCCACTGGCATGTTAACTCATAGGCAGGCAACAGCATCTCCGAAACCCTGTACCCACAGGCTCCCCACGCCCTGCAGTACAGGCGGACCAGCTCCCCCAGTAACACCAGGCCGGCTGCTAAGGTACCCCGTAAGCCTCGTCACACAGCGCAGCCGCTCGGCTCCAGGGCCTGAAGACTAACTAGCTCAGCCATAAATTAATAAATTAATTTTGCCTGTGTTGCATGTTTGTTTCCCACTGGTGTTCACACTGTACCAGCCTTAATAAATACACAGCTCTGTCGGCATGGGAATAGCAGGTCTCTACAGCGGCGGGGAGGACTGTACATTGGAGGAGCCGTGATGCTGTGTCGCTGGCCTGTACTGCAGGAACACTAACGGATGAAGCAGGCGCCGAGAACACTTCAAAATGACACTGTGGGTTAAAAATGGACTCTACTTGTTCACCCCTACATCTCCCTCTAACACTCCCCAAGGCCTTTTCACAGTTCGCTCGCTGATTGTGTGCCGATCACAACAACAGGAGAAAGGAAAGGAACGGGTGCAGTTTGGTCTTCAATGATCCGCCTGCCCCAGGACAGCCGGGGGCCGCCTGGGCGAGGAACCACCGGAAGGACGATGCTGTAGGAAGCATGCACAGCCGTGACACCGGCTCTGGCCCAACCACCCACCCTCTGGGAATGGAGTTTCCATATTGATTAAAAAAAAAAAAAAAAGGTTCATCCTTCACATGATGCTTTATAAAATGGCTTTACAGTGAGTGTCTGGAACATGGATGCACTGAACAGAGACGATCCCGTGGTGTTTACTAGATATAAAAAAGCAGTTGCACCTATATCTGAAGCAGGGTACGGGATGGTGAGGCCAGAGAGCCTTAAGACATAGTTGACCTATGATAAGTAACCTTGTGGCATGCCGACTGTCGTAAGGCAGGTGTACGGCCACGAGGCAGCTGGATGGTCAGGGAAGTTCTCTTCCTCCTCCTGCCAACTGCTGCGTAGAAGGTCTCTGCATGCAAGTGGTGTGATGGGGCTCTACTCGGCAGGGGCCGGCTGCGCTTCGTTCACGTCGCTGCCTTTGCTCTCCACGTCGTCGTCGGAGAGCTCCAGCGAGGCCCCTTCGATGTGCAGCTGGCGTCTCCCAGATCGACTCGAGGAGAAGGTGATGGGCCCCCCCTCCTGCCAACAAGCAGACAACAGGATTGCTGACGGGCCACACAGTCACAGCAGCATCACAAGGTTGAAATAACCTTTAAGATCGAGTCCAACCATCCCTGTCCTGTGCTGACCCAGACCCCTGAGCACCTCATCTCCCCTCTGTTAAAAACACACAGAGGAAGGGACTCAGCCCCTCCCTGGGCAGCCTGTGCCACAGCCCCACAACTCTGCTAGGGAAGAACTTTGCCCTCCCAGCTGAGCTGAGCCTGCCCTGGCCCAGCTTGAGCCCATTGCCCCTCCTCCCAGCTCCTGTCCCCTGGCTGAAGAGACCAGCGCCCACCTCTCTGCACACTCCCAAGCTGGTTTCTGTCCTGCTGTGGCCTCACCAGTGCAAACTCCTCTGTATCGGTCACAGACCTTGGCCTCGAAGTCCCGCTCCCAGGGGAGTGCTGCAGCATCCCCACCAGGCTGGCTCAGGAAAAGGGATGTGCCAGGAAAGCTGAGCTGTCCCACTGCCACATTTACCTACAGTGGGACTGAGCTGGCAGCCCCGGGGACCCTGCCAGTGTGAGAACTGAAGAATTCAGGCTCGGGAGCTGTTGGGAACAACCCCCAACCCCAGCAGCTCCCTGTGACCATCCCCAGGCTCAGGGGGCAGCTCCAAGCAGGTCCATAACCCCAGCAGCTCCACTTCCACAGTGCCACAGCTGGATGCTCCCCCCAAGGTTTGGAACCAGCCTCCGAGGAGCCCCTGCCCACCGGCCCCACTCACCTTAGCCTGTTCTTCAGGGTGCTGACCTCCCGGCTCAGGCCCTCGTTGGCCTCTGTGGCATCGTCCAGCTCCCGCTGCAGCTTACGCCGGGAGGCGTTCGCACGCGTCGCCTCCTCCTCAGCCTCCTCCAGCTGCCGCTTCAGCTGCTTCATCCTGGCGTTCGCCTTCTCCATCTGAGGGGCAGAACCGGCTGGTCAGGACCCAACTTGGCAGCTGCAGCCCCAGCATTTGGGAGGCCAGAGGACAGGTAACACCCTGCACCCCCCAGCACCCCACCTGGAGATGAACCACCAGCCACACCCCGACTCCAGCATGGTCCCCTGGATGCTGGGGTACAGGACAGACCAGCACAGCAGAGCTCTCGGAGGCTTTGCCTGCTGGGAGCCACTCGAGTGGTTGTGATCAGGTCAGGATTCCCTCAGTATTTTCATCAAAACGACTGAACAAGTAGGTTGATCTGCCTGTTCTGAGAAACAGGCCCCAAACAGCCCCTTCCACACACCTGTTCCTTGTATTGGTCTGCGTGGCGACGCTCATCCTCCACCTGCATGAAGACTTCTTTCAATTTCTTCTCTGTACGACGCACCAGTTTGTTAGCAGCTGCTCTTTCCCTGCAACATCACAAGCCACCGTTTGTCCCAGTACTGGAAGGGCAGGAGCAAGAGGTCCAGCCTTTCCGAAGGGCTCGTCCCATCGAGTCCCCTTAACCTGCCTGCTTCCCCCAAGAGAGCTCTGGTTTAATATGCTGAAGCAACAGCTTTGAGACAGTGAAGGTACTGCTAAGCAGTCAGTGGTCCTTCTACAGAGCCAAAGGCATGAAAAAATAGATATCTGTGAGGACCAGGATGCAGAGGACAGGCAGGAAGCGCTCACCGGAGAGAGCAGACTTCTGCAGGGCACGAAATTCATCTCAGCTAACTAAAGCTGCCATAACTGAGCTGTCCTGCCTGCTTCCTCTAACCAGAGAGACCAGACGTTTCATCTTGTCTCAAGAAGCTCCTGCAGCACCCTGGGGATCTGGGACTCACTCACCATACCTGGAAGACTTCCAGGGTTCATTCAGCAGCTTCAGTTACAGAGAGAACAGAAACTTTCCCCAGTCACTTCACAGCTGCCTCGTGTCCCTCCAAGGGCAGGGGACACCCATAACGCCTGTTTGCTGTGAGCTCACATCCCAGCCCTACAAGAGCTCAAGGTGTGAAGGTTTCAGGCATTCAAGTGACAGACCCAGCAGGCAGACAGGTTTCTCCCTTACTTGGCCTCCTGCTCGAGCTGCTCTTCCAGCTGCACAATCTTGGCCTCGAGAGTAGAAATTGTCGCCTTGAACTTGGACTTCACGGATCCCTCCAGCTCCTGCAGCTTGGCTTTCAGCTCCTTGTTCTGCCTCTCCAGCTGCTGCCGGGCGTTTTCACTCTTCTGGGCAGCGCTCCGCTCCCCAGCCAGCTCGGAGTTAAGTGTGTCAACCTTGGAGGGGAGAAGGACAGAAGGTCACTTGGTGCCACTCAGAGCCTGCGCTGAGCTGCACACGGAGACACCAACTGCCAGCAGCAGACCCACCTGCAGCGTGGTCTTTCGGAACCGCTCGTTGAGCAGCTCCATGTTGCTCTGCTCTTCCTCCAGCTCCTCCTCCAGCTGTGCAATTCGAGCTTCCAGCCGGCGCTTCTCGTCCAGCAGCGCTGACCTAGAAAGGCAGCATGTGGGTCAAGACACCTTCAGACCCGACACGAAGCGACCGGCTCGTTTGCTTCTCATACTCCAGGCACTGCAGAGGGTCACAGAAGCCACAGCCTCAGCGACTCCTCAGAACAAGGCATCTTGTTAGCAGGAAGAACAGCCAACAGAGTTAATTCACAAGCAGAGCACGATCAGAGAGCAGCACTACAGCCGCTGGTGCCCGTGCCCAGGGGTCCCTCAGGGCACTGAGGGTGCCCTGAACACGCTCCCGACTCACTTTCCTGAAGCGCTGTTGGCGATCTCATCAGCCAGCTCGTCCCGCTCCTGCTCCGCGTGCCGACGGGCTCTTTCGGACGCAGCAAACTCCTGCCAAGGTTTCAGAGAAGATTCAATACAGCTTTAGGAACCTCAGAGCTTCTGAAAACCATTCAGCCCCCTAGTAACCTTTTGGAGATGCCGTGAAGCACAATATCCCTGATGCCCTTTAACGGGCAGAGAAGCAGCAGCTGTGGGAGCTCCAGGACACACCACTGTGACGTTCCCCCTCAGCTGCTGGATGGTGTGACAACCCCCCAGCAGCCTCCATGGAACAGGACATGTTGCTTGATTCTTAGATTCCCAAGAACCAGTTTCAGTACCGACACTGCACCTTCCAGAGGCTCTCGAACCACCTGGCAAACTTCAGCAAGGCCTCAAATCTGTCTGAGCAGTAGCAAAGCTTTCCTGCTCCCCAGGGGAGACACAAGGCCCAGACTGCAGGAATGATTCCTACAAAGCCCAAGCAGCTCACGAGTGACCTTCTCATCAGGGACAGGGGGGAACAGGGAGTTCTCCCGGCTCCCCTTTCCCAGCTCAACTCACTGGATTGCTTTTTACTACTTTTATTTGTTTTACTCTCCAATCTTGACCTTACTCTAGTGAGAAAAACAGATCTCTTGGATTTCGATCTCACCTCTTGGAGCTGGAGTATTTCTGCTTCGAGACCTTTCAGCTTCTTTTCACTCTCTTTGGACTGTGCAAAGATCTCGTCCCTGGACGCACGGGCTTCTTCCAGCTCCCGCTGGTAGTCTTTCATTTGAGCCTGCAGTTGGAAAGCAGGGGAGAGGAGAACCCAGGCTGCATTAGGACACTCACAAGATTTATTAGCAGCTCTGAAGCATTTCTGGCCCTGAAGGTAAGGCCCTTCCTCCCAAAGTGGTCGCATTCCACTTAAATGAGGTGAGATCCTGTGATGTGGTACTTCTGACAGGGAGCTGGATGAAGCTTTGCTGTGAAGGTAAGCACTGAAAATGCATTTTTCTGGTGTATTTCTTGTAGGAAACGCTCTTTTACTAAACGAGCTGCTCAGTTACATTTGCCATGAAGCACAGGAAGAGGCAAAGCTCTTGGAAGGACCTGTAAAAACTTCAGTAAATTGACTGAACCCAAAATTTATCACAAGTATGGAAGGCAAGAAACTATTCCCAGTGCAGAGAGACCACGAGGCACTGGTTTGTACACTTCTGTCCTTACAAAGCACAGACCAAGACCTTGAATCTGCTTGTTTGACTGGAGGTGTGATCTGGAGACGGATTGCCAAGGAACGGTTGGAAAGGCGATACAGTGTGCTGAGTGCTTTCCATGGTCCTGGCACAGCTGCACTGCAGCTTTGGTACTGAAAACCTTTGGCAAAGTGAAGGTTCAAGGGCTGAACGTTTCTCTGGGCACTGAGCTGAAGCCTTGACATGAGGCCTGGTTTTATTCTCGCCAAACTACACCAAACAGGCACCTTGGAGCTTTGTAAAAGCAGCTGAAATTGACTCCTTTTTTTGGCTGAAAACACCTTAAAACTTGAGGGAGGAGCAGTCAGTAAGAACTGAGCTCTGACTAGTAAATTCAAAGCTACAAGTGACCACAGCCTGGACAGGAACACCCAGCACATCCCAAGGCAAAGTGCTGAGGTAACAGTGACATATGGGGGATGATCCTAACTCCTTGATGACAAAGGGATGAGAGGCACTTTCAGCAGGTGGTCAGCCCAGGCCAGGCACTCCATGACACCTGCCGTGGAGGCCGATGCTCCTCCTGCCTTCAGGCTACAAAGGCAGGTAATGAAAAGCAGGGAAACCCGCCCCCTTGAGCGGCTGTCAGCAGGAGCACAGAGCTCAGCCTCTGCTGTGCCTACCTGGAGCTTCCGGAGCTGTTTGATGGCTTCATCTCGAGCCTTGTTCGCAGCTTCTATCTGACCTTCCAGGTCTTTCAGATCCATCTCCAGCTTCTTCTTGGCTGCCACAGCCAGAGCCCTCTGCTTGCGCTCATCCTCCAGCTCGGCCTCCAGCTCGCGCACCTGCGGAACGGGGGGTTGGACAGGCTCAGTGCCGGGGCCAGACGGGCTGGGGGCTCCACGAGGCCTCTGCAGAGCAGGGTTAGTGTTACTCGGCTGGGAAAGGCTCAGGCTGCCTGGGCAGGCACTGTGGATGGCAAAACCAAGCCCACAGATGGGAAGCAGAGATCTCTGAACTGACAAAGAGGGAAACAAAGGCAGTAACTCAGCACCCACAGCGCTTCCAGCGCATCTGCTCAGCTACTCAGTGAGCAGCTCCATGCCCAGCACAGCTCCCCAGGTCAGGTCTCACTCTGGGGCAGACATCATTAATGTCACTAATTCCAATTCATCCACTAAAAGGAAGATATGTGGAATCACCTCATTTTCCCAAGGGCTGAAAGAAATCATTCCCTCTGAAACAGCTGTGCTGCCAGCATTCATGCAGCAACACCCTCCCACACCCAGACAGTATCTGAGCAGCAGCCTGTCATGAATTAAGCTGAACTTAGGCAAAACCACCTGACCAGAACTGCCAGAGGTCAGCACCAAGAGAGAATGTGTTTGGTCAGTCACAGCCACCCAACCCCCAGGTCCTTCCCCCCAGCAGCTCTCCAGCCCCTGCCCCAGCCTGCAGCGCTGACAGGGGTTGTTCTGTCCCACATCCAGGACTCTGCCCTTGGCCTTGTTGAACCTCATCCCGTTGGTCTCAGCCCATGGGTCCAGCCTGTTCACATGCTCACACAACACTCTGCTCACATGCTGAGTGTTTTTGGAGGACCCTCACTAACAGACCAACACAAACAGCTGTCAGTGGCAGGTGCTCAACAA
Source organism: Hypotaenidia okinawae (assembly GCA_027925045.1). NCBI lineage: Eukaryota > Metazoa > Chordata > Aves > Gruiformes > Rallidae > Hypotaenidia > Hypotaenidia okinawae. Next base: position 4,298,591 of record BSDF01000018.1, read on the forward strand.
GACCTGTTCCACTGCTTGGGATTTCTACAGGATGGGATCTTTAAATGGTTTTATTTTTCTGGTAGCAAGTTAACACTGAAGCCATGGAGCTTCAGGAAAAGGTCCTCACACCCTTTCATCACTCTGAAGTGCAGTAAGAATGAGACATACCTGTTTAACCAGCATCCTCTTTTTCTCTTCATTCTGTTCATCTCTGGCTTGCAGGTCTCTCTCAAACTGGGCTTTCATAGCTTGCATGTTGACCTCCAAACGAAGCTTAGCATCTTCTGTGGCCTGCAGTTCATCTTCCAGTTCCTCAAGCTGAGTCCTCATCTCCTCAACCTGCTGCTCTAAAGTTCTCTTTGACTTCTCCAGCTCGTGGACCTAAGCCAGAACCATTCATCAGCCCCTGCTCCTCCAGACATCTCCACATCAGCAACAAATGGCAAAACAAGGCACTATATGAACCTGGTACGTGGCGTCTGGAGGTGCCCTGAACTGGACAGTGAACCAGAGCAGGCAGAGCAACACCTCTGGGTCTCCATTAGAGACCCCAACAAGGATCCATGCAGGAGACTGCAGAGATGAGCTCTGCAACGTCACAGAGACAGGTTCTTAAACCCAGCTGGGCACTGTGAGACATCTGGCCAGCAGCTCCACGCTCGCCTTTTGCAGAGGCCCCGTATCAAAAAAGACCACCCCCCATCCCCCAGCCCTTACTCTGAGCATTAACTCCTCCAGAATTTGGGTGACAAATCAGCTCCAGAAAGTTCTGGTTGTGTGTCAACCACCTCCCCAGGCAGAGCTCTCCTGTGTGCTCCCTGTGCAGCAGATCAGGGTGTGGAAGCACACTTACGTTCTTGCCCACGTCATCTTTGGAGCTCATCAGATCCTCCATATCTGCACGCAGCTGTTTGTTCTGCCTTTCAAACTCTTCCTTTGCTTCCAGAGCTTCTTCCAAAGCCCGAGCCAGGGACAGGGCTTTGGTTTCCTTCTCCCTGGCTTCTGCTTCAGCACGATCTCGTTCCTCTGCGTACCTGGCAGAGATGTTCTTTTCTTCTGCCAGCATCTGGACAGAAGAAATAATTACTCCATCTCCCACATTTCTGTAATCAGGTCCTTCATCAGCTGTTCTAGTCAATGAAGTGGTTAGTGCTCTAAGTTTAACTGGCCTTCAGAAGCTGCCTAGTCTTGCAACCTTGATCAAAATGTTAGTGAGAAAACAGCCCACTCTGGGATGAGATGAGGAAAGCAAAGCACTAATCAAAATGAAGTTTTAGACTATTTTCACCTTCCAGACTTCACACCTTTTCTTAGTCTGCCCTGAGGGATTACAATAACACATTTTTCTTCCGATATAATCCCCTTTTTTCCATGGAGAGATTCTTACCTGGCCTAAGAAGCCCCAGAGCTGGCATCCTGCTCACTGAAACGAGCTACACGACCCACTTAACAAGGGCCAGGCTGCTCCCCAAAGAGCTCCCATACCCACAGGACTCTAACCCTCACATAAAGCCCACCTAAGCAGGAATAATAAAGATGCCATATAAGAAAGCGGCAAGGAGACAGGAAAGCAGACTACCTGATCAAACTTCTTCTGCTTTTTCTCCAGGTTGGAAACGATCTGGCGCTGATGGTCCAGATCCACCATCAGGTCGTCCAGCTCCTGCTGCAGGCGGTTCTTGGTCTTCTCCAGCTTGTCATAAGCCATGGCCTTCTCCTCCAGGCGCTGGCTTAAGGACTCCATGTCCTTTAGCAATTTCTTCTTGTTTTCCTCCAAGCCTTCAATGGTTCCCAAGTCATCGTCCACCTTCTTCTTCGCATCAGCCAGCTGCAATACAAAGCCAAGGACAGATGTTACTGCCAGCTCAGGAACACCCAAACAGGAGGCTCGCAGGGCACCAAGCAGGGGGTGTCCTGCCCACTGCAGTTACTGGTACCAGTCATTACTGCAGTGGAGGAGAACCTCAGGAAGTGTTACTCCAAAGTCTGGCCTAGCACACCTGCTGATGACAGGACATTCTTCCGAGGTGTTTGCGCCTCACCTGGAATGCCCAGGCCTTACAGGAGTCCTGCCTCTCACGACAGCTTACCTGCGACTGCAAGGCCAGCATCTGCTTCTCCAAGTTCTTTCTGGCCTCCTCTTCCTCTTCCTGCTGCTCTTGCAGGTTGTTCTTCTCCTCTTCCAGCTGCCTGATCCTGCTGCTCAGGTTGAGCTTCTGGCGGGTCTCTTCCTGCAGCAGCTCCTGTCACAACGAGCCACATCCAGGGGTCAGGCTGGTTACAGTGCACTGCCCGTGGCCTTGGGCTGACACCTCACTTGCTCTGCATGGTTATTATCCCCTCAGCATTTGTGTACAAGGACAGCTGAAATTTGGGGGTTCAAAAGGGCACTGCTCATTCCTTTTGGACACAATGAAACCTTTGTAAAGCTATTTCCAAGGAGGGGATCCAGGCTGCTGCCTCTTCTAGAGGTCAATGGACAACACTTTCTACCTTTAAAGTGATGAGCACCAGGGTCACCTGCAAATTTTTATTCATCTTTCAGACAAACATACAGAAATATAAATAGAATCCCAGACTGGTTTGGGTTGGGAGGGACCTCAAAGCCCATCTAGTTCCGACCCCCTGCCATGGGCAGGGACACCCTCACCAGACCAGGGTGCCCAAATCCCCATCCAACCTGGCCTTGAACCCTGCCAGGGATCCAGGGGCTTCCACAGCCTCTCTGGGCACCCTGTGTCAGGGCCTTCCCACCCTCAGAGTGAAGAATTCCTTCCTCACGTCCAACCTAACCCTGCCCTCTTCCAGCTTGAAGCCATCGCTATGTGCCCCGTCCCTGCACTCCCCAGTGACCAGCCCCTCTCCTACAGAGTCCCCATTTTAAACTGCCCAGGAAGAACGTACAGCAACCAACCCCACAACAGCAGAGGCTTCCCAGCTTTGCTGTGTCACTGAAACACAAGGGTCAGCTTAAAGACAGCTCCAGTGGAAGCTTCTGTCATAACAGAACCCCCTCTCCCACCCTGCTCCTCACAGACCTCTCCAGTTGTCATTAACATTATTCAAGTCGTCATCATCAGCATTTTTATACAGGGAAAAAGAGGATGTATTTATGTGACAGTAAGACAGCTCCCTGTGAGCATTCCACCCAGGTACTGGCAGCTTTAGGAACTGAAGCTGTACGACAGGGCATTGACAGGACATCGTCCCTCGTGCCTCTCACGTACCCCAAGGAACTTATTTCCATTAACACTCCACTGGAAAAGGTTTGACTTAATACTTCTCTCCCACAGAGATTAGGAAATAAAAAGGGAACTGAAAAGCTACAGTCTATCAAGCTGTGAATCTCAGATAACAACAACTGGCTCCACAGGTAGCTGAGCAGTAATTATACACCACATTTCACTGGAGCTCGGTGGGACAGGAGCTTCCACCCAAGGGACTTCCCAAGCCATGAACGACAGTACATTTTCTGTCTGCAGTTAGCATCTCAAGGAGGACAAGGCTTCAGAGCAAAGGTCAGGCTGCATTCCACACACACCTGGGTATCCTGAAGCTGGGATTCCAAACTAGCAGCATCCTTGGCAAACTTAATGCCTTTCTTCTCCGCTTCCTCCAGCAGACTGGAGACGTTATCCAACTCGTTCTGCAAAGCAAGCAGCCCCAAGGTGAGAGTGCAGCTGGCTCCCAACAAAGCCACATCCCAATGGGAGCTGGGACACATTCCAGGCATGGCAGGACAACGGTAGGGCTCAGCACAGAGGTACAAGCACTGAAGTTGGGTCAGAAGCTTGAAGCTGAGTGTTAGTTTTGAACTTCAGTGTATCACATAAAAGCTGGGCTCACTATTTAGCAGAGCACATCATTCCAACATCTGTATTCAGACTTAAATGCTGTTTTTAATGATGGGACCATGTATTTTACAGGGCCATTAACTCAGGGATTACCAGGGTGGCAGCTGGGCATCACTGCACAAGAAAAGGTCCCTGCCAGGTACCACCTCCTGCCATTTCAGTCTGTGCTGACTGTACACATACACCCTGAGAGGCTGCCCAAGAAGCTTCCCCCAAAAAGAACCAGGTCACTTCCTTTCTAGCACTTCAGCCTGATTTACCTGGTTGAGAAGCCAGCCCTGACTGTGCTTTGCCCGCTTTCTCCCTCTCCCAGAACAGGCCTTTACGTGCAACCCCTGGTGCTGAGCTCCCAGCCTTGGGGCACAGCAGGAGGCCTGTGCTCACCATCAAGCCATATGTTTTTGCTGGCACCTACAAATGCGGTCAGCCCATCCTACTTGATCACATACCAAGCCAAAGGCCTGTTGGGCAGCTGTCATCAGAGCCTCCTACGGCATTTGGTCTCTGGGATGGGAAGCCATGAACTTGGAAGCCACTGTAATTCTCATATAGCCCCCAAAACCCTCTCAGGATTAGTGTCACAGCTGCCCAGCTATCTCCTCTTTAAGGGCCCTTGAGTACGTGAGCTCACGACTGAGATCACCTCCCACATCCAACTCCAGACCCATGTCCTCCAGACCCAGCTGCATCCTCCAGAGCCATGTCCCCTAGCTGTTTCTGCACACAGTTAAGGCTTTTAGCTTCCTGTTTTCTGGGCAGTTTGGGAGGTCTGAGCACCTTACCTGCAGCTTGTTAGCCTTCTCCGCCAGTTCCACCCGCAGCCTCTCTCCTTCTGAGACCTTGGCCGTTAGCTCCTGCACCTGAGCATCCAGCTTCTTCCTCTTGTGTTCAGACTCTGCCTTGACCTGCTGCAGTACCTTCACTTCACAGGCCAGCTCCTTGTTGTCCGACTCTAGACCCTGCTTGTTTTTCTCAAGATTTGCTTTGAACTAGGAAAAACAAGAGGACAGAAATTCAACACCCTGTTTGCTCCACACCAGGGAGATCTTCTGCTACAAATACCCAGCCCAGCACATCAGGGTTACAAGTTCAAGGAGAGAACAAGCACTCAGCAAGCTGTGAGTAGGGAGCACTTACAACATCGCTGTGTAGCACTGTGTTAGGCCAAGGCTACGTTAAGGTAAGGTACCCAGTTCTCAGATATCACAGGTAACTGGGAGGACCAGAAGATACTCCTATGAATACACTCTTATGAAGTCAGGAAGATTTGGGAGTGATCTTACAGTGCTGTGAAGCGACTGTAAGCAGGGAGGAATGTGCCCATTAACAGATGGCATGGCTCACCTCACAGGAAGAAAGGGACAGGCAGCAGGCAGAGCTGCCCTGATTTGAGCAGCACAGAGCACTGCGCTCTTCCCCCTGCGCTGACACGTGCCAAAGTAATTCCCATGTGGGAGTGCCATCCTCACTGTCACCAGCACTGACACCATCTTTGTTTCAGATTGCAGGGTGTTTTCCCATCTTTTCACCCTCTTACTGGGAACACTCAGTGAATAAGGAGCAAAAGACATACAGGATCTTCAGGTAAAGGGAATGGCAATTCCCACTAGCTGCAGCTACTGGTTCCCACTTGGTGTTTTGTCCTAAGGAAGCTGTGACATGCCCTGTACCTAAAAACATTCCTGCAGTACATGACCTGTCCCAAACCCTTCCTTTGTGAATGACAACTAGAGTTTCACCAACTAAAGAGATACATTTATTGACTTATTGGGCAGCACTGGAGTAACTCTACTCCTGAAGACAATGCTCAAGTGACACTAGCAGGAGAGGTGCTGTCCAGGGGTGCCCCCTCCTGTCTGGGGGTGCTGCTGAACACACCACAGCCATACAGACACCCAGCCTGGAGTCACGGCACGAGCATGAAGGGCTGGAAGAGGAAGTTTTACGCTACCTGTACTCACAGGTTGTTATCTGAGGGCTGACACCACAGTCACCTTGTTGCAAAGCATTCTGCAGGTCACTCATGCAGAGCTGCTCCCCCTGAACACACCCAGGCTGCTGGGGAACTCCCACAGGAGCGCTGGGTGATGCCCTTTCAACCCTCCAGCTTCAGGGCTGACCAACACTCCAGCCCCCCAGCCCCAAGGGCAGTGACCAGACTGCCCCATAGCTGCAATCCATCCAAACCAGCAGGATGGATTTGATTCAGCTGCAATAGTTATGCATGTGGAGAGGAGAGCTTAGATCTGCAGATACCCATGGGAGGGACCACAGCACTTGTGTTCCTTATAAAACGTCTCCATTGCTGCAGTTGGTTTTGTTCTCACCCTCTTGGCCTGCTCCAGCTGCTCAGAGAGCTCTTCCAGGGCAGTGGCATGCCGCTGCCTGATCTCCTGAATCTGTGCTTCATGGTTCTTGGTTTCCTCTTCAATTGCTTTCTTCAGTTCAGCCACCTCCTGCTCTCGTTTCGTCCTGGAGGAAGCATCAATGGTTATCAAACAAACTCCCAATATTTTAGCCTTTTGGTAAATTAAAGAGGAATTTTAATGGTGCCCTCTTACCCAGGCACACGATCCTACCTCAGCTCTTGCTGTGCTGCAGTGGTATCCAAGGTATCTTCCAGTTCAGTTTTTAAAGCCTCCAACTCCTCACTCAGATCTCTCTTCTGCTTCTCTGCCTTGTTGCGTGACGCCTTCTCAGACTCCAGGTCCTCCTGCAGTTCTGCAATCTGAGCCTGCAGCTCCCTTATCACTTTCAGGGCGTTGTTTTTCTGAACTGCTTCTTCATCCCCTCTGTTAAGCAGAGGCACAGCAGTCAGCACCCCGCAGCTTCACACCTTTCTCACCACTCCAGGGTTATTTATGTTACATACACAGACCTAACTTCCCCACTGGAATAAACCACAGCTGCTAAAATGCCAGAGATCGACCCCCCACCACACTGCTATACATATCACACACACATATATAATCTCCTAACCAGCAGTGTCCCAGGTACTGCAGATGTACACTTCCACACTCATAAGCATCTGACCTAGCAAGAGCAGCCTGAAGTTCTTCCTCTTTCTTGGCCAGCTGTATCTTCAGTTCTTCAATCTGGGCTTGGAGCTCAGCTATTTGGTCCTGTAGGTCTGTTGTTTCACCATCAAGTTTTCTTTTAGCTTTTTCTAGCTCTTGGCGGGTCTTCTCCTCCTTTTTCAAGCGCTCTGAGGAAGCAAAGAGTTCTACTGGTGAGAAAGGTTTCTCTCCTGTCATGCTCAGAGGGTTGAGGGGCAGGGAAACGGGTGGCAAGAAGGGTGGGAAGTTGAAGACGTGTATCAGTTCTTTCTGATGAAGTAGCACAGTAGGAATGTGTGATTTAGAGTCAAGGGAAAGTTAATGGCTGGAGACAACGTCACCTTGATAGAGAATAAGGAAGGGGCTCTGACTGAAGGGCAGTTAGAGCTGCTGGGCAGGTCAGTGTTAAAGAATGAACATCTATGGACTGGCACACAAGGTTGGCCTGCACAGCTTTGGAAGGGCCAGGCTACAGTCCAGGAAGTGTACTGGGAAACTGTATGGCATAAGGAAAACTCAGATAAAACACTGCTGAAAATGTCTGTGCCACTAACTCAAACCCCACCAGTGTTTACCAAGACTCTGCAGCCCTGGCAGCTCCCAGGAATTTGTTTGTGCAGCCAAGATACTGCTGCCCTCAGTGAAAACCAGGCAGTTATCAGCGTGGGGACAACAGAGGCTTTTAGGGGATCTGCCTGTTGCCTCAGCTCCTGCAGGTAGCTGATGAGCAGGTGTGCAATATATTCAGGTCACAGGAAGGTTTTGCTTGGCACAGCATCAGCTGTAACCAGTGTTGTTGGACCTGCTCAATACTCTGTGTGTCCTGGGCACAGGGATTCCTCTCACACCCTATGCCTGCTGCTGGATCAGCACATCACCTTCTCCATGACAGGGGTTCATGAGTCCTCCCAGTACAACATGGATTTCCTTCAAGACTTAGATAAGAGTAACAGTTCTGAAGGTATTGACACACACAGTCACACTAAGGAGGCTGCACCAGCCCTGCACTCCTCGCAGTGCCCAGCTCCTTGGGGCATGATCCCAGACCTGTTAACAGGCAAAGGCAGCAAGAACAAACCTTCTAAGTCAGTGATCATCATCTCCTGCTTGTTCTTGAGTTTGGCCAAGTTTTTGGCCTTTTCTTCTTCCTCAGCCAGCTGAGAAGTACACTCTGCAATTCGATCCTCCATCAGCTTCTTCTCCTGGATAGGATGAAGGGGAGAGAGGGAGCTGCTACCACAGGACTTGCAGAGCCTGAGCAGCATAAGGAACTGAACACATGAACTCCAGAGAGCTCTCACCCAGCACAGATACCACAGACTTTATTTCAACTGACTGTCACTGTTAAGGACCAACCCCAAAGTGTAGGAACCCCAACATTTGCTTCCCAAGGAAGCAGCTGGGAATTCAACCCACAGGAGGTCTGGACTTGGGGCAGGGTTTGCTCTGTGCATCTGGAAATCTGTCTGCAAAGAGCAGCAGGTAAACTGTTTCCAGCTCGTGGATGCAGAAGGCTCATGAAACTGGAAGGAATGCACAGCAAGCCCCTTCCTTTAAAAGGCCACTGGAAAACAGCTCCAAGTTTTTCTGCTTCAACCTGTTCAAACCCCACAAGTCTTCAGGCACAAGTTCTATAGGTAACAGGAGCCTCAAGGGTTTGGAGAGCTACCACTTGGTACTACTATCACTTATGTGCAGTATAACTTACTGAGCTTGCTGCTCTCACCTTCAAAAACTTGGAATTTTGGTCCTCCAACAGCAGGATCTCTTCCTCCATCTTTTTGATCTTAGCTTCAGCTGTCACCTTTTCAAGCTGCAACTTCTGTCGAGCTCCCTCCTCCTCATCCAGCTGTTCCTCCAGGTCCTGGGAAGACAGGCAATGGCATCTGTGCCTTGTCCAGGTCACCCATGTTTCCTTCTGAGTTTAGTTTTTTTCTTTTTTAATTGGTCAAAACCTGCATTGTTTTCAAGAACAACCTGCCCCAACACTAAAAACACATCTGCTTTTTGTTAGATTGATTTCTATCAAAGATCTGGTAATGAAATGAAGAGCCATGTGACACCCATGGAATTCTTCATACTCTGTTTCAGCCTTGGCTGAAACATGCTGCCTTGGAAACAGCACACCCACCTCAGCATCCTGCACCACCTTCATTCTGACCACAAAATAAAAAACACTAAAAAACCCTCTACTTAATGCCAAACAAACCAGCCTTGTGGCAAACACCTCCTGGCACTCTGCACCAAACAGGGCACTGGTGTGGAGGTGCAGGTGTCAGCCACAGCCAACAGGCTTCCACAGCTGTGACAGTGCAGACAGCGGCACCAACAGCCAGACACCAGTCACAGTGCACTGTGCCTCTACTCATTCCAGGTTTGACATCAGACTGGCAGCCACACTAAGGGACACTCTCAAAATGCATCAAGAGCTCAGAGATGTGCACTTTATTTCCCCTCTGAGTACCTCAGTACTTGAGAGCTAGCTAAGTTCTCAGGTGTTGCATTCTTCAGGGTCTCCAGTATTCAAAAGGAAGCATCTAAATCACTGGATTTTCACAAAAAAAAAACCCAAACCCAATTAACCTGGAGGAGATGAAGCCTCAATTTTTCAATCCATTGTATTTCAGGCAAAAAGGAACATTTCTCTTGTGACACCATCCCACCAGTCTTTGTTTCTACAGGAAAGCAGGCAAACCCCATGCAGTCATTCCCAGTTCCTCCCCCCTCAAAACCACTCCTATAACACTCCATCTACCCACACCACAGATTCCCACAGGGCACTTGGGCTGTTGTTCTCTTTTCCTCCCCCTCAAATGCCTGGAGACCACAAGTAACTGAGCACAGAAAGAGCAGAGAAAAAGATCTAAGTGGATTTTATTCCACAGGTGGTGCTAAGGAGCTGTGTTCCTCCACCCCACAATGATGCTGAGGGAGCTTTCCCACCCTTAACCACTCAGCCCACACATTTTTCCACTTCCAGTTACCAAGAGCCATACCTGAATATGGCCCTGCATTTTCTTCTTCTCGTTCTGCAGTATCTGGTTTCTCTCCTCTTCCTCCTCAACCCTGGATTCCAAATCATGGAGAATTTCTTCCAACTCTTGTTTCTTAGCAGCCAAGCGAGCCCTCATCTCCTCAGCTTCTGCAAAGAGCTCTGTCTCAGCCTGCAGCTGCTCTGCAAGGATGTTCTTCTCTTCTAGAAGCTGTAAACGTACACAAGGTGTAGTAAAGCAGTAAAAATATTTCAATGTCTCTCCTGAGAGACTATACTCATAACAACTACTAAGCTACTTAAAGTTCCGCTTCAAATCTTGACCAAAGACTTCTAGCAGAGGGCTTGATCAGCAGCCCAGAAGACCCTAATCTTCTTAACAGGGCTACAGTTGCATCCACTCCCTTCTTCCCCCAGTTAAGGGGCAGATCCCACTGTGCCTACCCCATGAGTCAGCTGGTAAATGTGAGGGACGTGGCCGGTTCCTGGGCTGCTCCTTGCACTCATCCCTGCCCAGCACCAGAGAAGTGCCACAGAAAGCTGAAGCTTCCCATCCCCGATCTCAGGCAGCGTGGAAGGAGGTAGCTGCCCTGACTCCACGTGTCTCCCCAGCACAGGTCCCTCACACAGGATGCAGTGCCAAAAACATCCTCCCTTATCCAAAGCTGATGCTAGGCACAAACCTGCTGATGTTTCCTTTCCATCTCCTCAAGTTCTGCCTCCACTTTCGTCTGCTTTTCTTTCACCTTCATCAGCTCCTCATCCTTGGCTTGAAGCTCCTCTTCTTGACGAGTGACCTGAAGAAGTGGCTTCACCTGCCAAGGTGTGAGAGGAATGGTCAGGACCTGCAGGTACCTGCGCAGAGAGTCAGAGGGATGGAAGGTGCCGAACCTTTGTGAAGACTCTCCACCACTGCCAGTGCCTGAGCTTCAGATAGGCAGCACAGTTCCTCTGCAGGATCTTCAGGGCGCTCAGCTGCTGCTGCTTCTTCGCAAAGGCCCTGGAGTCAGAGAGAGAAATGTTTCACGTTAAATACAGCTGAGCATCTGTCAGCATCCTTAATTTCTAGGTGACCCAACCCTAGAACCCTGCAGACCATAAACAGGCTTATTTGAACGTTTTGGTGACTACGCTGATGTACGAGTACTCGTTCCTCATGTGAAGGGTCGAGCAAAACTGGATTCAGCATTTCCAAAACAAGAGTAAGAACAAACAGCACTTGTAATTCCTAAGAGATCTTTTTCTTAGCAAGATACAATCAGGGCAGACACTGAAATGCCTTTTAATTAAAAAACCGGCAGATTTACAGATTTCTCAAAAAACTTCCAGTGAAGCACAAAGATGCTTTAATCCCTTTTTTCTGCAGCCACTGACTGTGCCATAAGTGGCTGCAAGTGTCACGAAGAGAAGATTAAGGAAGTGATACACTGCTAAGGAACAGAAGTACAAATCCTTATTGGAATTCTTTCTATTCACCTCTCCACTCTGGAGGCAGCTACAGTTAATCAAGACAGACACTTCTTCCTAAGAAAATCTCTCCTGAAATGGAAGTTTTAAGGCAGAGCTCCCTACCAAAGAGACTTCAACTGGCCACAGAAACATCAAACCACAAGCACACACGTACTTCCGAGCCAAGTATCCTCTACAGACTGCCTGGAAGAAGATGATGATGTCCGTGATCTTCAGATCTCGTTCTTCTTCTAGGTGTGCCAAGACACCAGCTCGGAAAAAGATCTTGCTCTGCCCGATTCTGTACAAGTTGGGGTCCAGTTCTAATGCTCTGATCTAAACAGACAGGCAAGCACAGTGTTTTACATCAAAGAAAGGACAGGTTTTGTCTCAGCTCCACAGTGTTTCAGCAATATACAGGTGTAAACACTCACCATACGCTCGCAGGCTTGCTTCCCATCCATAAACCCTTTTGGAATGGCATTGGGAGTAAGGATCTCGTACCTTCAAGTCAAACAAAACCACACCTTGACATTCAACAACAGGGTCCAGCACTACAAACCCATAAAGCTACAGCCCCAGAGCACTCAGCTATGGAATTCCTCCAGAAATCTTTACAAGATTGCTTTTCCCCCCCCCCCCGCCCAGTGCCTTTAGGATGGACTCCCAGTATTGAGCTGCTGCAAGTCTGAGCCACCTGACTTCCCAAATGGCTTTGGACTTTCTTCCAGATGGGTCAGGGGGTAGGAGGGTGTGCCTATGATTGTTTAGCTAGGAGTTTTATCTCACAAAAACTCAGACTTCCCCACCGTTACCTCTGCCTGAACTCCTGGAACACTATCCGGTTTGGAAATCCTTGTCGACAAATCCTTATTCCTTCCAAAACGCCGTTGCAACGAAGCTGATCTAAAACCAGATGGGGGTCCAGTTTTCCAGCCTGGCCAAACAGAACAAGCATGGCTTTTAGTCCTTCCTTTGTATGCACCAAAAACTGGTGTTTACATTTTTCTAACTGCCCTCAAAGTCACCTCTCTACGTACAGGGACACACGTGGGATGCTGAGCAGGTACCCGACCAGTGCAGAAGCTCTGTGAAGCCTGGCTTCTGATCTCAGAAGGAAGACGCAGGCACCACACACAACTTACCACACCTGGAAGGCACTAACAGGGAGTAAGACCCAGAGGAAGGCTCTGTGGCACGTACCCTCTTTTCGTGGTTTGGAATGATGCAGCGCACGAAGTTGGGGTTGGTGTTGCGGAGCGTTGCCATCAGCTTGGTGAGGGACTCCTTGTAGAGCTGGCCAACGGTGCGAAACATGCCCTTCTTGGTCTTGTAGGCAGAGCCAAAGGCTGTCTCTGTAATTCCAGTGACCTGATCCAGGCCCACGATACGATCCACTGGGAAGGACAAGAGAAGATAATTAACCAGACTTTACTACGTGCCAGGCACAGAGACAGGCAGGAAGAGGAGCGACAGTGCAGCAGCAGAAGCTTTGTGGAACAGATGACGGGAGGTGCCACCGTAGGCAAGGCAGTCAGCATGTACCAGGGACGCTGGGCAGAAGCAGTGGAACCAAAAGCCACAAACTTATACAGCGGAATAGTGAGGCTTCAGTGGGGACAGACCAAACTATCCAGCTCTTTGCTTGCAGTTCTACATGACCAGTAAAAGCCACTTTCCTCAAGCCAGCTTTAAAGACGGGGAGTTGCCTGGAATCCATCAGTTATCTCAATTCTTACAAGGGGAACCACTTCTGGGTGGAATACTGGGGCTTCGGCATCTGCTCAAAGTGAAGAGTCACTTAGGGTAATGAGAGAGATTAAATCTGAGTTTCACTGAACATGCAAGAGGGTTTTGAGAGTGTAACTGTTTACAGAACAGTTGGACAGTGTGACTGTGGTAACAACAGGGGAAGAGGCCTCTGCCAGGCTCCTGCCAGGCTGCTGTCTCCAAGAACCCTTTCAGGTTTTACAGACAACTGCAAAGACCTCCCCAGTGAAGGGCACATTTCCACACAGGAGCACTGCACACCAGAGGACTTCAGGGTGGCCACAAAACATCAGAATTGATGGCTTTCTTTTGATTTTTCTAATATTTAGGGTAAGGAGCTCTGTGGCTTCTTCAGAAGCACATCACAGATGTCTGACTGCCAACATTACACCTTTAGGCCAAAGACATGAACGTGGCTCCACGTGCAGGCCAGCAGGTACTGCAACAGCTCACTAAACACACAGGTGACCTAGCACCTTCCTAACAGTTGGACTGGATCAACTTTAAGGGACATAAAGGATAATAAAAAGGGGTTTTTTAGATACGTGAATAGCAAGAGGATGACCAGGGATAATGTAGGTCCCTTGATGAATGAGGAGGGTGTCCTGGTAACGGGGGATACTGAGAAGGTGGAGATACTGAATGCCTTCTTTGCTTCGGTCTTCACCTCAAAGGCCCCCCGGGACCCACAGGCACTGGATGTAAATAGGAGTGTTTGGGATATGAAGAATTTCCCTCTGGTTGAGGTAGGGGAGGTCCAGGAGCGACTCAAAGGGATAAACGCACACAAATCCATGGGACCGGATGGGATACATCCACGTGTGCTAAGGGAGCTGGCGGAGGTGATTGCTGAGCCGCTCTCTATCATCTTCAACAGGTCCTGGAGAACAGGAGAAGTGCCTGAGGACTGGAGGATAGCCAATGTCACTCCAGTCTTTAAAAAGGGCAAGAAGGAGGATCCCAGCAACTATAGGCCAGTCAGCCTCACCTCTGTCCCCGGAAAGGTAATGGAACAGCTTGCTCTGGATGCCATCTCCAAGCAATTGGAAGAGAAGAAGGTCATGAGGAGTAGTCAGCATGGATTCACCAAGGGGAAATCGTGCTCGACCAATCTCATAGCCTTCTACGATCTCATCACCGGCTGGGTAGATGGAGGGAGAGCAGTAGATGTCATCTACCTTGACTTCAGCAAGGCTTTTGATACTGTCTCCCATGACATCCTGATAGCAAAGCTGAGAAAGCATGGGATTGATGAGTGGACAGTGAGGTGGGTTGAGAATTGGCTGTCGGACCGAGCCCAGAGGGTCGTGATTCGTGGAGTGGAATCTGACTGGAGGCCTGTGACTAGCGGTGTTCCCCAGGGCTCGGTGTTGGGTCCAGTCCTGTTTAACATCTTCATTGACGACCTTGATGAGGGAATAGCCTCGACCCTCAGCACGTACGCCGATGACACAAAGCTGGGAGGAGTGGCTGACACGCAGGAGCACTGCGCTGCCATCCAGGGAGGCCTGGACAGGCTGGAGAGCTGGGCAGTAAGAGACCAGATGAGGTTCGGCAAGAGCAGGTGTGGAGTCTTGCACCTGGGAAGGAACAACCGTTTCTATCGGTACAGGCTGGGGGATGACCTGCTGGAGAGGAGCTCTGTGGAGAGGGACCTGGGGGTCCTGGTGGATGACGGGTTGGCCATGAGCCAGCAGTGTGCCTCGGTGGCTAAGAGAGCCAATGGGATCCTGGGGTGCATCCGGAGGAGTGTAGCCAGCAGGTCAAGGGAGGTGATCCTCCCCCTCTACTCTGCCCTGGTCAGGCCCCACCTGGAGTATTGTGTCCAGTTCTGGGCTCCCTGGTATAAAAAGGACAGGGATCTCCTGGAGAGAGTCCAGAGAAGGGCTACGAAGATGATAAAGGGCCTGGAACATCTCCCCTATGAGGAAAGGCTGAGAAGATTGGGACTGTTCAGCCTTGAGAAGAGAAGACTAAGGGGGGACCTAATTAATGTTTACAATTATCTTAAGCAAGGGATGCAGGGGGAATCAGCCAGCCCCTTTTCAGTGGTCTGTGGAGACAGGACAAGGGGCAATGGCTGCAAGTTGGAGCATAGGAAGTTCCGCACCAACATGCGGAGAAACTTTTTCACAGTGAGGGTGACAGAGCACTGGAATAGGCTGCCCAGGGGGGTGGTGGAGTCTCCTTCTCTGGAGATATTCAAGACCCGTCTGGATGCCTATCTCAGTGAAATGTCCTAGGGAGCCTGCTTCGGCAGGGGGTTGGACCCGATGATCTCTCGAGGTCCCTTCCAACCCCTACAATTCTATGATTCTATGATTCTATGATCTTAAAGGTCTTTTCCAACCAAAGCAATCCTATGGTAATTACAGTCGGTGCTTCTTAGCGCTGAGCAAAGACCCAATGTGCTTTGGTTCACATGAGATCCATGCTGTCCAGCCAGAAACAAGCAACCCTATTTTTGCTACAATTTAAATCGTGTAACTTATTCAAATATTGTATATCATTCAAGTTATATTCACATTCTTTCCAACCAAAGCAGAGGGAATTATGCCTTGCTGCCAGAGTCAGTTTTGTATAGGAAAAATAAGTGACATTTTATTCCTCACTCAACTGGTTTGCAAAGCTCTATAAAAAAAATGAAAAGCAGAAAAATACAGGGCAGCAAGTTGGAATAATCACTTCTAAGCCTGGTGTGTGCTACAGAGCAGCACCCAGATGCTCCACACGGCTTTGAACACAAGAATTTAAGGGGCTTAGTAAAGTTAGAAGAGTAAGTAGGTGGCAAGTCATTCCTAAGACCACATCCCAAATATTTACTTGGAAGCAGAATTCAGTTCCAAACCAGAGATGGGACAGAGATGCCAGGAATTAGTCTGACAGAGGATGAGCCTAACAGCTTGCAAGGATCAGAGACATGCACCCACCAGGCACCACTGACAACCAGACACTGCTCAGCTTTACTGGTTAATCTTTTGGTGTGCTCCTTTCTGTCCTCCAAGAGGGTTATTTATATTTGGAAGTTAAAAATAAGCTTTCCCTCTGGGTTTCGAGCAGCCACTGAACAGCAGGACTGGACTGGACAATGACACCTTGGCTGAACTCTCTGAGCTCAGGCCCTTTAGCCATGCCTTAAGGAAACTCCACCACCTTCCTCAAGCTCATGATGTATTGAGAGCAGTGGAAAATAAACCCAAGTAAAGATCCAAGCCTGAAGGCACAGCCTTCACCTACAAGAGCTTTCTAAACTTGGGAAGTACAGGAAGGCTGAGGAAGGCTGGATACCTAAAGCGTTTTCAAAAACCTTCAGGGTGGATTTGTTGATTTCTCCATGTTTAATTAAACATGAGCAGATTTAACAAAGGGAAATATTAAAATTAAGAGGGGTTTAAAGAACAATTTCCACAAGTCTGGAGGAAGCTCCTTTCACTCATTACCCCCACTATAACTGCAGCACTCGTTCGATACTTCAGTACATTTTCAGCTCTCCTCCCCCAAAACACATCCACGTTCTGGTGTGTTCCAGGGTTCTGTCAATGTCAGACTGCAGAAAGAAGCTTGATAATGTTACAAAGCTTATGCATTGTCTCAAATGCTTGGAGCTACCAGAATTATCACTTAGGAAGCAATTCTGCATCTCAACATGGAACTAGGAAGCAACAAACCTCATCTGCAATGCTTCGATGCAATGCATAAAGTACAGATGCTATGTGTATGCAGCAGCAACTGGACAGGTATGCACTGGGGGACTGCTGGCCTTGTGGAGGGATCCCTAAGGTTAGCATGAAATGAAGAGTTCATGCAAGCCTACGAGCAAAAAATGGGTTTCCTGTAGGTACCACAGCCCTGCCTTTAGTAGGCCTACTGGGTTTATATCCATTCACCTGGCGGATCATGAAGACCAGTAATATTGTCATAGAAACAGGCTCTCTGAATATTCTGAATCTCTAAGGCAGAGAAACAGCAAAAACAGAAAGACAGAAGAGCAGATACACAAGACACTTGGGTTAGTATACACAACAGGTTTATCAATGGCAAACAGACTTCACTCCCCTACTAAAGCAGTCAGGCCACAACACATCCCATGCACATTTCCATTACTGGAGGAAGCAGGTTTTGCATATTAGGACCAGGACTTTTGTTTCTGTGTGTGTACTCAAAAGGAACGGAGCAATCCCCACTCAAAATGTGCTTTATGGATTCCTTAGAACCACTCTCTGTAGCTGGAGCAGGTGAGTATTCCCAGCGGTAAGAGGGACACTCAGTATCAACCTACAGCACAAGGTTAATTTCCTCCTGGAATAAGAAACTACAAGATTTAGATACTGTGACATGTAAATATACTCTTAATACATGGTGACATTAGGAGTTACAGCCAAAAAGTCCTTAAAAGTGTCTGTTTTGCTGCTCCTGCTTCTCGGGATGTTTTGGTGAACACCTCAGCTGGTGTCCTGCACATGGGCTCCAACAGCAGCGCCCAGCGAGAACAGGAGGTCTCACTTGACTCAGTGCTGCTGAGGCTGCTCACTGGCTGCACTGTAAGAGATGCCCATTTCCAGGCCAGGACCCACCACTGCACACAAGCAGCTGCGGTGGTGCTCACAGACATCATCTTATTACCAGCAAGTACCACCAGAGCTGCTGACACCCAGCACTGAACTGGAACCATTCAAAACTAAGAGTCTGGGAGGAGTTCTACAGATGGATTGGACACAGGGTAACAAGGGAGAATCAGTTCAAATAATGACCATGAGAAGCAGCTACTCAGAAATGACACATGTGCAAGGGACCACAGGTGCAGCCCAGGCTCCCTGTTATACTTCTAACACTAAAAAATAGAGAAATGCTGCAGGTATTTACAACATAGAGGTGGAGGGTGAGGAGGAAACAGGAACAAAACCCCCAAAACTCATCCAACAAGATAAAGGTGTACTCAGAGCATGATCTCTTACCATCTTTCCAAAGCTCTGCAACAAACTTGTCTGAGGACTGGTGCAAGAGCGTAGCCACGTTGTCGTTCAGGGGGTCCATGTTCTTCATCAGCCACTCATCTGCCTTGTAGTCCACCTGCAGAGTTGCCAAGTTGCACACAGTCAGAGCAAATACCACACTCGTGTTTTCCTCCCAGTCTCCTCTTGCTGCCTGCTCACTACAGGCCTGTTGTGCCCCCTTAGAACAAAGGGCCACAGAAAGTTCTTCTCCTTTTGGAACAGCAAACAGGAGTTTTCTTAAACATTCATCAGCCTGACTTAGTAACAGCTGCTCAGGCTTCCAGCCTGGTGCTGCAGCCAAAGGGAGGGCTTCACCATGAAGATATAAAACCAACTCCTGTATAAATCCTAATCATGTATCTGAATGACCAAAGCTGCAACATGAGGTTTTAAGAAGAATTCACCTCAGCAGCTCCAGGTCAACAGGACCTACAGACCCCATCAGAGCTCTTCCCTCGAAAGGGCTCATTCTGTGGTTTGCAATCAAACCAAAGCTCCAGAGTTAAGCTCAGTGCAGCCAGCGTGTTCTCATCCCTGCAATTCCTTAATTCCAGCAAGACCTCTGTGCAGACTAGCACACTTTGCTTCCCACCAACGGGGAGTGTTCCAGCTTTAAGCAGGGATCCAGAAGGAAACCCACACTGAAACACTTCCAGCATCCAAACTGAAATGAGATGGTTATCTCAGTGGAGAGCTTTGTTCTGGCTTTGAAGCAGATACAGACTGGGATGGAAAGCTGAGCAGTGTCTTGTGTCAGGGGCAGGCACACAGTGCTCCCCGGGTGGCAGAAGCAACACCTTCTTCAGCTGAGCTGTTCCCTCAGCTGGCATTACCTACAGGTAACTCTTCTGTTTCACAGCTCGTCTATGGGCTGCAGTAACAAGCATGATTTCATTATTTCTAAGTTGCTAATTTAATTCTTGATACAGTTAAACATATATTTATTTCAGTTTTTGCCACAATGATCTACCAGGCACCACTGACACCAGAGATGAGGTGATGACCAGCCACTGGTACTATAAAGGAATATTAAAGGCTGGCTCTTAGTCATCCATGCATTTTCTTCTAAATATCAGAACAAAAACTGGTCCAAGGATTAAGTTTTAAGTGGTTTAACTAATTACACAGTACAGCTGTATGGACAGAGCTGTGAACATAACGGTCCCACTAAGTGCTGACAAGAGCTGCAGAGTCATTTTGCGGTCCCGTCCATCCCTCAGCAGGGGAATAAAGACCGATCCAACAGTAAAAATGAAGAGATACCAGCTTACCTATGAGAGGGGATATAAAAAACCCAATCTAATGTGAGCTGAGATAGAAGCAAGGAGTGCTGACACAGCACTATCAGCTCGGAAACATGAGCATTCCAAAGGGATTCCTTTCAATTAAAAGTCTTGAAACATCCCCTGCAAGACCTGACAACTGAGCTATTTGTTTATTATCAACTTGTATTTTCAGTTCTATTTGGTAACAAAAGTCCCATCCCAGCTCTCAAACGCCTTCAAGAGAAGCAGAACAAGGCCACCCCCCTGTACAGGGATCCCTATATTTGGTGGCTATCCCGCACGGTGTGTTCCCCAAACCACTCCCTCCCAGCCAGGCCTCACCTTCCCTGCATAGTGAATGATGCAGAAGTCCGCTTTGTCCTTCAGCTGCCTTGGCTTTTGGAACTTGGAGTGAGTTCCTTGCTCCTGGACCAGCTTTTCCACAAATGTCTTGTCAGTAGCTTTAGGGAACCAGCATTCCTCGTCCAGGAGCGCTAACACACCGGGGGGTTCGCCTGAAACCCAGATACATTTAACCTCTGTCAGTATTTCTCTTTATTTTATTTTTATTGGTTTTTAATATTTAAGACACATTGTTGAATGCCACAGGAAGAAGCAGCCTGAAGGGATTCAAATTTGATTTAAACTAAAAGGATCTGGGGGGAGCCCAACATATGTGGAGCCAGGCACGACCGACCTGACCCAGCGCTGCCGAGAGCTCTGCTTCAAGCACAGACTGGAATAGATGACCTCCAGAGTCACCTCCCAAGCATTTCGGAGACGGGCACACAGCAGCTCACCCGCCTCTCCCCAGCAGCCAGTGCCACAGTTTACTGGGAGCCAAGCTGAAGAGAGCTGTCCCTCCCAGCCCCTCTGCACAGCCATGGCAGCCACCCAGCCCCACACTGATATCTAGAAGATACCAACAGCATCTGGAGAGCCTCAGGAGGCTTCACTTGCACAACCAATGCTTTATGTACTCCCACTCCTCCCATACACCTTCAGCACCCCGGTGGAAGGCTGCTTTGTCCTTAAAGTGAAGCAGGGAACAAGCCAAGCCTGTGCTTTGCAGCTGTACAGGTGTCTGACAGGGTCATTTTCTCCAGGGAAGTCAGACAGATGTACACAGGAAAGAAGGGAAAAAAGGAATGTGTAACAGGGACTTCAGAAGCTTCTGGGGAATGTGAAGTTCACATACTGGAAGAGATGTTGCTATGTGTCTGCATGGCATCACCTTCTATATGAAGGAACTGACACCTGGTTTTAATAAGTAAATAATGGGGAAAACTCTGCCCTAAATTAAGCTTCAGGAATTTTGCTTCAGTAAGTTCACCCCAAGTCCTGCAAAGCTTCCTAACAGCAGCACTCTAAAGCTCTGGGATGGATTGGAAACGTCCAGTATGAACCTGACAGGACCAAAGACTTCATTCATAGCGAAAAATATTGTAAATACAGTTGCTGAGTGTCCTTAGCTCAGTGTTACAACAGGGCAAAACCCGTAAGGATAAGTCTTCTGACGTGGTATGTTCAGCCTTCAAGTTAATTCAGGTTTTGTAACCGCTCCCCAAAACCCAAATCAACCTCTGCACAGCCCCACACTGCAGGCAGTAAGAGCCAAGCCAGGAATGGAACCTTCTCCCTGGAACATCATTAACACACAAACTTACCGGCCTTTCAATTAAGTCAATGCAGGGCTGCAGGTCCAGTCCAAAGTCAATGAAATTCCACTCTATGCCCTCCCGCTGGTACTCCTCTTGCTCCAGGATGAACATTGTATGGTTAAATAACTGTTGAAGCTTCTCATTGGTGTAGTTAATACAAAGTTGCTCAAAGGAGTTCAGCTACAGAAGTGACATGAGTAAGGAAGAACGATTCAGTGAGGGAGTTAGCACATATCTGGAAGCCAAACCGACCTCACAAGGAAGCTCCCCAGCACTCTGCAACACCCAAACACCTCATAAAGACAACTGGAAAACCCATTATCCCAATCTCCTACGTTCCCAGATAATTAAATTATCTACAGTAGGAAAAGCTATCACGTATAAAAGACCAATTCAGACTTTTTGGCACTGTAATTTAGGGTGGTCAAAGCATTTACATGCTACAAAATAACCCTCTCCTGCAGCCTTGGAAGAGGCGTGAAGTGGCTGGTGCCCTGTGTCCTGAACACACAGCGCTGGGGGGATAAATCTCATCAGCAGTGTCTTGAGGTACCTCAAAGATTTCAAAGCCAGCGATATCCAGAATGCCAATGAAAGATGCTCCCTGTCGTTTGGTCCTGTCCAAAGCTTTGTTAATGCGGTGAACGAGCCAGCGGAAGAGGCGCTCGTAGGTGGCCTTTGCCAAGGCTTCCACTGCAAAGTCTGCCTGAAAATCCACACAGGAAGAGTTATTTATCCAGGAGAATCCATCAAAAGAACAAAGACACAGATGTTATCACAAATAACGACCCACTTAATAGAGTAAGCTTAATGGAGTTAATGCCACTGAGGAATAAAAACAAGTGGCAGAGCCAGTTTGCAGTCTGATTAGTGCTGTGAAGAATTAGTTTTTAAACTGTTCCATAAACAAGGCAGAAGCTTCGTGTCTTTGATCCACACAAGGACATTAAAGGGTGGGAGGAGCAGGAGGTCAAGAAAACGGAAACATTTCTGTTGTTCTACCACTGATTTTTACCATTTAAGAACATTGAACAAGGACTGTTTAACCTTAAAGTTGGTGGCAGTATGCAATCCCACCTGTCTTTATTAAGAGCTAACAAGGGAGAGGGAGAGCTCCATCTCATCTCCAGAGCCCCAGGTCTTACCTGCTCTTTGGTCTGGGCTTTCTGAACGTAGTCTCTGCCGACCTTGATGCGGGGGGTCAGGATGGCCCGGGTGAATTCCATGACGTTCATTCCCAGCAGATGGCAGAGTTTCTGTGCGACTGGGGAGCAAAGGGACAAAGGGAAGGAAGGGCTTAGACACTCCAGGAGCAGCCAGCAGCACGTGTGGGAAGCTACAAAGACCTCATGGGCCAGCTTCGAACTTGAACAGTCCTTGGAAGGATCAGGCTGGGAGATGTACTTCTGTCCTGCAGACAGACATACCCTACCACACAGCCCGTGTCTGTGGGGCTTCCATCTCCAAGGCAGGCGTTAGACTCAGCAGGAGCCCGTGAATTAGCCCAGGGGAGGGCAGAAAGCACTAGTATTCATGACATGGAGAGATCAGGTAACACACAACCCACCTACAGGCATTCCTCTCCTTACTTTAACAGGGAATGTTCATTCCTCATCTCCAGGTTAAAAAAGCACAGGATGAGGCCATCACACATCAGCTCCATCACTCTAAAGGTTACCCAAAGACTGTTCCAATTTAGGCAGCTATGCCAGCGCAATGCTTCTATTACAGACTGCATCAAAAGGTGGTGCTTAAACTATTTAAAGCACAGGTTTGTAACGTTTTATAGAGGATGTAAAGCAGCAGTGTGCATTTTAGAGAGGATGAGCTCTCCTCATGTCATGTCAGTTGAAACAACGTTTCCCTCACCAGAGTTACCTATTCTCCTGCTGCACCAGTGCCTTTTCCTACACACATTTCCCAGGAGGTGTTTATGATCCCAAACTGCTAGAAATGCAAGTGACACTGAAGGTATTTTTATGTCTGGGTAAGCACTGCCCTCTCACAGGAGCTCTCCCTGCTCTCCAGTCAGCATTCATACCCCTCATCTCTGTAAGCAGACAATTGCTGCTTTGCTGTCCCAAGGGGAAAAGCTGTTGCTCTAAAGCAGTGCTGGAACACAGATTCTACACGGACATGTATGAGCTTCTGCTGCCAGCAACGTACATGCATGGCAACTTGGGACAGTTCCACATGAGACACGGGCATGACTGAGCGCAGCCTGTGCAGCAGGCCCTGCACGCGATGCCATCACTGCTGTGCCCACTGAAGTCTGTCTCCAAGCTGACTTTCCACGAGGGCATTTCAAAGGCTGGGACTGAAGCACTAAATTAGAGACCTTAGATCTGCTTCAGCAGCTATCTTCTATTCCTGTGAAGAAATATACTCCTCAAAACACTGCTCCCATTGCAGGGACCAGCTGAAGAGCTGAGTTTCAGCCACTACTAAAACCAGATTGTTCTGAGCATGCCACTCCTGCACTGAGCCACCCACCAGGAATCTGTGCTTGGCTCTGGGCTCTTATCCTTGGCAAGAAAACTGCTGTCCAGACCCAAAGGAAACAAACTGACCCGAGCAGTGTCCATAGCACTGCGAGTCCCTGCAGGCTGCAGCCGAGACACCCCCTGCGTCCAGCAGCAACGCAGACAGCACAAGTACCACACTTACATCTGGCTGTGATCTGAGGATGGCAGAGGAGAGCTTTGGTAACCAACCGCTGGCTGCCACCACCACAGTCACAGCCTCTTTGGCACAGAAAGCTATGGAGGAGGCTCAGATGTTTCTGTACTTTCAAAGATACACAACGGCAGGAAGAGAGCTCCAGTGCTTAAAAGGAGCCAGGCAAACACAATGGACTTACCAGTGTTCTCTGGCATGGAAGCTTGATCGGTGTTTCTCTCCTTCTTAAAGGAAATATTTCCAAACTGCAGCACTGAAGACACCACCTTCAGCATCGCTGTGTTAACAAAAGACACACCAAACAGTTTAATTGGGGAGTGCAGCTTAACAGGTTTCTTGTCTACTGCTTGTGTCATTTTCCTTCCAAACTTGACGGAGTTCAGAGAGGGAATAGGTGGCACTGTATATTCAGGCAAATGGCTTTAGCTCAGCTCTAGCTCATGTTAGCTGCAGGCTGACAAGATGCTGAAGCAACATTAAGCTTGGTGGCATTAAATCAGCCAGTGTGTGTGCAGAAGTACACCTCAGACTCAAAAAGGCTCAGTAACTTACACAAGATCTCATCGTGCGAGAACCCCATGATATGCATGGCTTCCATAGTCTCCTGGAAGTTATCCTTGTCTTGCTGCCCAGGAATGGGGATGTAGCCATTAGATAGAAACCTGTAGTTGTTAAATCCTTCAAGAAGCAAATCAGCTGTATGGGGAGAAGGGGGAGAGACAGAAAAAAAATGAGCCAAAGAAACTCTGTTCACACCCACCTCTCCTCACCAAACACACAACCCATGCTTTACCTAATCAGATCCAAAAATATGGCTACAAGCCGTTATGCCAGCTTCTGAACTTCTAAAAATACAGCATACCTTACAGGCTGAAGCCAGATTCCCAGTATCACTGTCTGTAACAGCCTACATGAGCTCTTTAATGCACTAAGCCTGTAACAGAACACAACCCAATGGCAAAGCCCTGCTGGGAGAATCCTAAAAGCAGCATCTCCACCCCAGGTAACAGACTAGGCAGAAAGGGAGTTTGGTATTGATGACAAGCACAGCAGGGATGCTAAACACAGGGCTGTGATCCTAAAGGAGAAAGAGCTGATCAATCCTGCTCTACCTGGCTTTTCAACCTTCCTTTAAACCTTCCTTTCAAGGCCAAGGAGAAGTCACAGGCACAGCAGACAGCAGCAACAGGTTTACAAAATGAGATGCTCAACTCACACTTCAGGTGTTCTCCTGCTCCAGCCAGTAGCTGATAGAAGATGTGAAACGTCCGCTCATCTTTAGCCTGACGAACAGCACGAGACTTCTCCAACAGGTCTGATTACAGCCAGTCAAGGACCTTCAACAATTTCTTGGTTAAAAACACCCAATGCAAGCAAAACTCTCAAGGTGGGCCATATCATTACTTTAAGACCAACTAGAACTTGCAGTAGTTGTGACAGGACTATGGAGAACATGAACTTTCTGTTACTTTAAATAAGAGACTTGAAATTCAAACTGATAGAATCCCAGTTTCATCTGAGCAAACTCCTCCAGCTTCTGTATTCGTGGCTAATGGGTCTCACATTACTGAGCCTACATGGAGATCTGGAAAGCCTGGGAAAAGAGAAGGTGTCCCAGCACTTCCAGTGAGCATCACCTCCTCCCAGGCCGGGCATTGCTCCCGCAGTGCCAAGCTTTAGCGCAGTACAGGAGCCCAGCTTCTCGTCAGGAAGGCCTCTGTGTTTCTCTTCCAGCAAGGTCCATGAAGTGAGCACACTTTAACTGGTTTTTCTGGCTAACTCACCCTGTTCTTACAGCTACTCTGAAAACCCAGCAGATTTTTAAGCGCCAAGTTCTGGAGTATCTGATTTCTGAGCACAAGGCAGCACGCTGCCTGGGGTGTTTGATCAGCTATTTTGAAACACAGGAAGAGATGGATGTGGCCAAAGGACCCCAGGAGTGTGATGACCTTCCACTGCACCCGGAGGAATTCCAGGGCTAAAAGAAAAACAATGGGAGACCCGCACTGTACAGCGATGCGCACGGAGCAGGATACACGTCTCGATGTTGGCCCCAACAATGTACCCAGTAACATCAAAGTTAATCCTAATGAACTTGCCCTGCAAAGAAAAGAACGGACTTTGTAATTACTGATTTTTATTAAGGAAACAATGCTGTCCATAGGAAACACAACACTGCCTGTGTGCATTTCCCACCAGTGCAAATGAAATCTTTGCCTTCCATGTGCTCAGCCACCATTTCCCAGGGACATCACACCCCACACAAACACCTCCTGAAGCTCCAAGAATTCATATGCTTGGTACGCTTGTAACCCAGATTTAGGAAAAGCCTTTTGGAAAGCAAAGCTCAGGTTTTGTGCTGAGAGGGGGGTTGGGTGCTGGCACAGGCTCCCCAGGGAAGGGGTCCCAGCCCCAAGCTGGGCTGAGGGCAAGAAGCATCTGGATGATGCCCTCAGTGCCATGTCTGGCTGGGCTGGGCTGAGTGGAGCCAGGAGCTGGACTCCATGGTCCTTACAGGTCCTGTCCAGCCCAGGAGGATTCTGGGATTCAGTGAAATAAATTGATTTAACACCACCTTAGCTTCAGGCCTGTCTGGCATTAGCCCTGAGCAGGGCCCAGGCTGGCATCTCCATGCTGTCAGGGAACGCTGTCAAGGGCAGAACAACGGCCCTTCGCACTGTGTGGGAGGATGCACATCTATATCTCTAAGGCAGGTTTTACAATGGCTGTTACTGAAGATCATTTTTCCTGCCTGAGATGACACCATCTGGAGTGCATTATACTGACTCCTTCACAAAGCCAGAGCTGGAACGGCTGGAGTGATCACATCCACGACGGCAGCGCGGATTGCTGTGTAACACAAACCAGATGCCAACATCTTTTAAGAAAAAAAAGTATTCTCCTTAAATTAGTACAGCCTTTCATGGATTCAAGACATTTAACAAGGTAGAATTACTGTGCAGCGAAGCCCAGTAATACTATAAATCCTTTACCCAACGTATATAAGCATCAAGCAGGACTGTAAATATCAGGGCTATAAAAGCTGGGTTTCCACAGTGCTCTGCTCTCCCTCCACGACTGCAAGGGCTGAGGGAATCAGTCATGCAGAGTTCCAGAGTCCTTATCACTGGAGCCTCGTTCATACGTTATAAACCCAAATGACTGTGGAAACCTCCAGGCAGCCAAGAAATCTTTCAGTTCTTCTATAAATCTTAGTTTTGTTCTCACAAGAAAAACATGAGTTCACACTCCTTGTACATCGCCCCCGAAATCGGAGACGGATTTTTTCCTTCCTTCAGAGGAAAGGAAGCCATAAGAAGGGGTAAACAGCTCCTCACCCCCAGTCCCACCGCTGCTTTTAAAACAACTGAGCTGATGGCTGTCTGCCACCAGAAGTGTCCATGGCCACAAGGCACCGACCCAACAGAACCATCACCCAGCTGTGAGAGTGCCCAGCACCCTGAATGAGTCACACTGCGCCCAGAGGCTCCATGAGTACATCGACAGAAGGGCATGGAATTCAGAGAGGTTTTTAGATGCAAGTTTTGTGCTTTTTAAAAAATTGAGGATGCTCTAAGCCAATTGATGGAGTCCTGGCTATTGCTGAACTCCATGTGATGCCGTACCCCTTCCTGCTCCACTGCAGTGGAGCAGTGATTTGGGCACGCAGCTGCAGTTTGGCTCTACAGCACAGTTGTATTTGTTATACTGCAAACACTGCTGTCAGGTCAAGGATTGCTGGGGCTAGAAACCAGATAAATAAAGCAAGTTGTGCCCCGAGCCAGCAAGGATGCACCTTCAGTGACTCCCACACAACACCGGAGGGCCCCCAAATGCATGGATGGAAGAGAACAAAGGCAGCAAGCTCCTGACACAGATTAAACTCCTAAAAAGGGAATTTCTCCCTAACAGCAATCCAGATCTACAGACTGAAGGGAAAAGGAGTAACTCACAAAGCGGGAGGAGTTGTCATTTTTCACTGTCTTTGCGTTCCCGAAGGATTCCAGGATGGGATTCGCCTGCAGAAGCTGTCGCTCCAGCTCCCCCTACAAACCACAGAGAGAAGGACAGACAGACATGAGCTCTGTGTGGGCGATCGAGGGCTCCTATACCCTGCTGCTTCCTCCCTGACAGTCGCTGTACCCATGCTGTAGCAGCAACACCACCTTCAGCAGGGGTTATCATTTCACCCCTCACTTCTAAAGCCGCTGACAGTCTCCTCCATCAGCTGAAGAGCGTGGTGTGGTTTGGGGGGTTGGATTTTTGTGGAGTGCTGGGGGTTCTTTGCTGGGTTTTGTGGTGTGGTTTTTTTGTTCATTTTTTTTTAAAACACACACAAATACACACACAAACAGAGCAGCAACCAAACAGGACTTAACGGGTGTTGAAAATCATTGAACATGAAGAAAATCCACAGTCAGGGCTAATGAAATCCAGCACAGACCTGGGGAGCTTCAGGGAGACTGAACTTGTTTAAGACTTCATTGCAAGGTTATTCTCAAACTTGGCATTCTGTGATCTGACAATATAGGTGACTTTGGAATATCTGTTTCTCAAACTTCCTTTCAAAGCAGTGAAACATTCCCATCAGCCAGACATTCCAATCATTGCAACCCCCTGACCCGCGTGCCCCCACGCAGCACGCCGGCACGGCGAGGGAGCGGGCAGCGCCAGGCACTTGGGCAGCACCCCTCAGCACTTCCATGCATTTCTAAACGTTTCTTTAAATCCCAGCCAATGGATGGGACAAATCAAAGTGCTTATCTTCTTGTAAGAGAAGTCTGTGCTGCTTCCAGGAGCCCAGGGGCACAGATGCACATAGCCAAGTATGATACGGACTTTCTGCTCTGAAGGGTGGCTAAAGTAAAGGGTGAAGCTGTTTGGGATGGAGCCTCGAAACCTGATGTTTGTGTTCACAAACCTGCTTTTTCCAATTATTTGTAGCATAAACAAGTAACAGCCTCACACTGGACATCAAAGAATGGGAAGCATAAGCCTCAAGGCTTGCTCTGAGGCCAGTTCTTAGACAGGAATCTCTAACACTCACTGGGTTAACACCTAAAAGAGCCTTTTCTTTGCATATTGAAATATATTTCAAGTCCTCCCGGAAATTCATGGCCGCTTGTTCTTTAACGTGACCTCAAGTTATCTGCTCACATCTTGTTTACTTCCAGACATGCTCCCTTTGGGACTACCCATTATCTGAATCCTGGAGCAGCCCAAGAACACACACACGTGTGAGGCTCAGCCCAGAGCACGCTGAACCCTACTCAGGCCATGGTGCAGGCCACTCTGCTAGGCCTGCTGACAGTAGAGAGCTCTGGAGCTGTTAATTTGACAGGACAAATCCAGAATGGGGAAAGCCCCTACACCCCTGTTATAACCACTGTATGACCACCTGCAGCTGGATTCTAAGGTTTCCCAGGGAAACGCAGGAGGTGCTGGGAAAGCATCTGCTGACACCGCTCCTCCAGCTGCCCTCTCCCAGCTGTGCTGCTGGCTCCAGCTGGGACAGCAGGTATCAGAACATGAAGCCAGCATCCCATACTGGGAACAGCCTGGAACGAACCACACCGTGTCTGTTAAACACAGCACGGGTGTCACAGCTGACAGCTCAGACCCTGGCCAGGCTGGAAAGGGAGCACAGGCTGGCTTCAAGCCAGGACTCCATGGAGAGCAGCGCTGGGCCCCTCGCGAGCCTCTTGCCACAGGCGCGCTCTGGCCAGGCTGTCACACACACTGTGTGCCACGGCTGGAGCCTGTGTCTGCACAGAGTGGCTTCTGAGGATTCTACTCCAATTCTCCAACTGGATACAAAACGCTCCCAGCAGCTCACGTTCACCGTCACCTCTGAGGGAAGTCTTCAGCTGGGTCCTCAGACGTGGCTGACAGCTGTGAGTGGGCACAGCGATCACAGCCCAGCCGGCCTGCACTGCTGCAGCCAGCACTGGAGACAGCAAACCTCCTGCACAACGTAACCATGCAGGAGGTTACATTGATGGTTTAGCAGCTTTCTGGTTTGGATGGACTGCTTGACAGCTGACCTACAGCTCCAGAAAGCACTCAGTGTCTGGGGAGAGTGTAAGTTTGGCCTGCGGGGATCTTGCCTGTACAGACACCTCACCAGGACTTGGAAAAAGCAGTATGTTGGTGTGGGGGACAGAGGAGCCATGCATCAGGTCATGCAGGGTGACACCACGGTAAGGAGGGGGTATTGTCTCAGTTTCAGAAAAACCAGCATCCCAGTGCTCAGCTCCTTGTGAGGCCTGGGTGAGGTGGGGAAAGCCACATGCTGCTCACATACAACAGGGACCCACTCTGCAGTTCAATGTGACATTGAAACAGAAACAGTGATCATTCTGGCTTATGCAGTATCAACACTTGTGGGTTAGTGTACTAACACCCACATGTTTGAAGTGTTTGCTGAGGAATGGTTCATCTCAACCCTGAGGTTCTCTCTGTGCAAAGGGAGGGTTAAGCTAAACACCGCTCCATGCGGTCTCAGGACAGAGAGATGTTATAAGAGCCCCTAGAACTGACAGGTTTGTGAGGAGGGAGGGTCAGGTTAAATGCTGAGAATGTCTGTACCTTCTGAAAATGAGACAGAGGCTCAGGCACGTGGTTGGGTTACACAGGTTTAACAAGGTACCACACACAAGCCAAGGCATCGTGCTGTCCATGGGATTGCTTTTTGCTTCCAATACACCAGACCTAACCAAGTTTGTTAGCATTGTCCTTTCCACTACAGCTGGAGCTGCACCACAGTCAGCTTTCAGCCAAAGGTAAGGGGAAGAACACAAGCTTCCACACTAACTCACGGTGGTAACCCTTAGTTACACCACACTGGGCTGCTGCAAGGCTTTCCCTTTAGTTAAAAGCTTGTGCCTGGGACAAGAGGCATCACTTACCATCTCAGGTTAGAGAGTGGAGCTTGTACCTTGAGTAACATGTGGCAGCAATCGTTTGCCTCTTCCTACAGTGTCACCCTCAACTCCCACCTAACCCCCTCCTTATGCTCCTTCACAGGACACTGCCTGGTGTCAGGAGTGCTGTGGTTACTACTCCTGTACAAGGGGGGCTGGGACAGACTGACACTGCTGCCCAGGGGAGGGAGGGATGAGGGGAGCAGTATCTGCACAGCCCCAGACAGCCTGAGGAGCAAGCGCAGCCAGAGCTCACATTCAGGCAGTGACACTGAACAGACACCATGCTGCTCACACCCTTGATTTCAGAAGATGACTGGTTATGCCAAGCCTCTTAGTCTGGAGATCAAACCTTTATCAGGTTACCTGAGAAGCTACAGCAACATTCAAACAAAGCAGGACTTTAATCAAAAGAATGCTGTAGCTTCCATCAATCTCTTACTCAGCACTTTGCTGCCCATTAGAAAAGCATTCTGACCCTCTGAACAGTGGAGTAACCAAGCATGTACGCAGCAGCTGGAGAGGGTGAACTTTTCGCTTCAGGACACAGTAACACTGCTCTAAAGCAGTGAGAAGTGCTTTGCAACATTGAGGAACTTCTGTGCAAGCTGTTTGCTGCTCCACTCTCTCAAAGCCTGGTGTAAATATTTACAAAGTTTACTATGAGTTGCATACTTTCACAAGATCTCCCACATTATAAATACAGTTTGACAGAAAACTAGAAGAAGATACATCAGTTTGCCTACAAGAACTATAAAAGCATAAAGAAAGCCACTTGCCTGGTGTTTCACGGGCTTAGGTGATTCGGGCTGTTCATTGCAAACAAACAAACACACACGTTAGCAAGCAGCATTCCAGCTCCACATTACATCCCAAAGCATTCACGTCAGCAAGGTCAGGTTAACTACAGCAGCACTTCATAGAAACGGGTTCAGAATTCATGTTAGAACATGTTGTCGTTGCACACACAAAATGACACACTGGGTCTTTGTGCACAGGGCTGATTCCCAATAAACCATGGGACACAGAGGGACCTCGAGCAGAAGGAAGGAGGGCACAGGTGCAATGAGCTGTGCACCGCTTCCCACAGCTCTGCAGACACCAACCAACCCACCCCAGCAGCTTTCCCTGTGGTCACTGCAAGGAGGCTTCCTATGGATATGCTGATCGCTGTGCTTTAAAAGTCAGAGGTTATGGAAGCATGGAGACAAAGCAGCACGAGGGGAGCCTGGGGGTTTGGGCTCTACTCTGAAGGCAAAGCAGCACGGGGGGCTCAGGCTGTACTGCAGTCTGAGTGTTTCAAAGTGCAAACCTGCAGTCAGGACAACAGCTTTTGTTCTTCCTTTCAAGAGTGACCAGCCACATGAGAAGTGACAAACCTCCAGGAACTGGATGGCCTTCAGGTTTTCCCAGGATCCCACTACCACTCCTGTACTCACTGCAGAAGCATGCATGTGCATCTTAAGAGAGCAGTGCATCTTGTCAGAAGATAAGTAGGCAAAACACCTCCTGTGTCTGTTTCTGTCCTCACTTGGAAACAGAACTGAGCCGCATCAGACACATTTAACTTCTGTGCTTAAATTAGGGCTTTTAAAGCTCATCTGGGAAACCCTCACCATGGGGAGCTTCAGCCTACCCAAGATCCTGTACTTCAAAACAATTATGTTCCTTTGAAGTTAATGAAGCAGGTCAACAGGTCAGTACTGCAGCTGCAAGCACAGCCACTCGGGGCAACCTTTAACCTGGAAGTAGCAGCACCAGGAGTTGCACTACTGTTGGATTCAGGGATCTCAAAAGGCTTTTTCCAAAATCATTCTGTGATTGTGTTTAAGTATAAAATGCCACCACTGTGAAAGCTGAGGCTGAGTGACAGCAGGGGGGCTCGGGGCAGGGAGGCTGTGTGGAGAGAGGAAGAGCCCAACTCCCTTCACCTGAACCAGAGGTACATAGCACAGGGATGACTGGGAGTGGTGGATGGATACATGTTTATAGATCCTCACTGCCTGACACACAACCATGATGGGAACAGTCTCCTGGTTTCCTGTGTGTGGCCAGGAGCAGCTCAGCCCTGGGTGCACACATTCAGCTGGGAGCATTGGCTGCCGTATGCAGCCTGTGGGACACGCAGGCCTGTGGCAGTCCCCAGGCAGTGAGAGCCAGCACTCTCCTGCTTTTAGAAAGCCACACATGCAATTTTTAATTGTTTCTAGATTTTACCCTGACTTCCCTCCCCATGCAGGGCCACAGAGTGTAAACGAAAGCAGAACGCACGAGTCTGAATCGGGACTCGCTATGTAACTGCATTAACATGGCTCCATCACCAGCATTAACACTGCAACTTCCTTCCCTGCTCTCATGCTGAGCACACGAGTGATGAGCCAGAGCAAAGCAGGTCAGAGCTCTCCCCTTCCTCCCTGCCCGCCTCACCCCATCTGTCCACAAACCCTCTCAAGACATCAGCTTTACCAGCTACCAGCCCCTGTTCTCTTCCTCTCCTTTTGTTCTAAATATCCTTTTCTCCAGCCCTCCTGAGCCTACAGAAGAACAGAGGAGGGTCTGGGCAGCACCCAGACCACCAGACACCATGTGGGTGACCCATGGTTCAAGCTGCTAGAACGCAGCACTCACCTTCAGAAGCCGTTCCACACACATGGGTCACAGCCAAACCAGCCACGACATGCTCGTGTGAGCAGAACATTCCTCTGGATGCAAAGCTAAAGCTCTTGGTTACTTACAACAGCCATTCTCCACCTCTCCTCCCTTGCTGCACAGCAGGTAGCACCGTACCTGTGGGGTTCTGCCCTCCGCCGAGCACACCATGTGCAAGGGTTGGGGCTCACCTTCAGCCCACCTCCAGTTGCTAGAGGAGCCTTCAGTTAAATCTCACTGCCAGGGACTTCTCCCTCCTCTCTACTTCTTGGTTTGAGGAAAGTCTCATCTCCGTTCCTGACTTTGGGACTCACCTAATCTCCCTGATAGCTGCCAAGTCCCACAGCTTCTCATCTACATCCCCCCCATCTCCCCCCTTCCCACTCCTCCCAGCACAGTGCCCACAGCAATACTTCCAACATTCTTTGCAATTAAGCAGGAAATGAGAGCGCATGGCTACAGACCCAAACACCCAAGGATCAGGAAGCGCTGCTATCAGGGCTGAATTCCACTCTCTGCAGCTACCACGTGGCTTTGACTCCCTCCCTGCAGGAGCCCCAGGCTGAGGGCTGGGCAGGACTCCTCCACAGGCACCCGATGGCAGGGGGTGCTGGGAATGAAGCCTCATGGACAAGCTGCTGGATGCTGCACACCATGAGGCTGGCTGAGGGGTGCTCCTCACACAAGCTGAGCAGAAGGCACTGGGTGAGCATCCATGGCGTGGCAGAACATCAGGACACGGCCTGAGGTGTCAAAACTGGGAGCTGCACTTGCTCCTAATGCTTCCACAGCACTAACCCTAGCCCTCAGAACCGTCTCAGGAAGAGAATTATTCATTCATCAGCATACAAATTGCTTTGTAAGAACCCATGCAGCACTCGGAGCAGCTTCAGCAACACGCCTGTCACTGGTAATTCCTTGTAATGGGCTGGATAACAATGAATCCAGGAGCAGCAGCCTGTTTAACGAGCCTGTTCAGCATTCTCCCTGTGCACAGGGGAACACCAGGGTGGTATGGCTGGGTGCTACAGATCACAGCCAGCCTATACACAAATATGGGAGCAGCAGCAGGTTAGGGTTGCAGCTATAGCCCCAGTCCTGACACTTCCTAACTCTGGAGTGCAGACATTCCTGCTTTGCCACATATAGATAAAAAAGAAGTGTTACAGGAAAGAGGCTCATTGGTATTTCCAAAACTCCCCTGGTCACACAAACAGGCTATGTTTTTCATAGAGTTTGCTGAACTCAGTGCTCACTGTGGCAGAGCAGCACTGAGCTTCCATCCCAGGCTCTGCTCTCTCTCATGCCTGAACTACTTTGCACAACAATGGTTCACGAAGCAGCTCGTTACAACAGCCAAATTCTTTTGAGAAAACACCATCACTCCCAACCTAACACATTCTATGATAACTCTCAAGGAAGGCTTGTTTTGAAAGGAGACTGGACCAGAGGCTTCCAGAAGTTTTTCAACCTGAGGTATGACAAGCTGTCAATGGTCTATTTAGAAGTACTGGGTACAAACCCTGTACAATTCCCTTCTCAGTGTAAATCCCTTCTCCCTCAAAAAGCTGTAGGTGTTTTTACTCCTGTAAAAATTCAAAGACATGTCATTTCTTCCAAGGTGCACACTGGCAAAATCTAGAACATCTGCAGTCAGCACCTACCCTGGAAGGCAGTTCTGACTGATGATGTTCTACAGTGCATTTCCCAGTGCCTGGTGCTCCCCTGAGACGTGATGGTGCCGTGAACACCCCCTGTACTGCTGACACTCCAGCACAAGCAGTGTCCCTCTAAAGCCATAACTGACATGGGCACAGCCTGCAGCACAGTCTGACCTCGCCATAAATACTCACAGTGATTCCAATCTTTCCGTAAGTCAGGAACAGCGTGAGGAGCTGTCAGTGCACAGGGTGCTCAGAGCAAGGATTCATGTTTCCCCATACTCTTCACCAGACTTCTCCAAATCTACCTGCAGAGCAATGTGTCCTCCTCTCCCACTCCAAACCCTGGCCTCTCCCTGCCCCAGGCTGCTCACAAGTCACCCTCTGCTTTCCCAGGAGTTTGACACATTTGAGATCATGAAGCACTGAGCACTCAAACACAGAAACTACTGCTGCTGTGTCAGACAACGCAGCATGAAGGGTCCCCAGCAGCAGAGACCCTGGTGAAAGCAGGGGACACCAGTGCTGGTTATACCAAGCCACTTGCATCCATGTTCCACTGCAGACACCCAAGTGCTTGGACCAACAGATACTCAAACTCACCCCTATCTGTAAAAGCCAAGAGTCAGTGCAAGCTCTGCAGTGTGGCAGTACATCTGAAGAAAGTTCTAGAGATGTCAGAGTGGTGACAAGCCCCCCACACCCTGAGGTTCCCTGACGTGAACCGAGTACATGCTGCCCTGTGGTGTGACAAAACCTGAGCTCTCCATCAGCTGCTGACTCTGGATACAGAGAGTCCACAGCGGTCTGTAAGCTCAGTGATTTTCCCCATCTACAATTTAATTCCACAACTCTTAACAAGCTAAATTAACTGAGATTTGATGTCACTGCTCATTTCAGCCTCCACTGAAGAGAAAGTCACGATGAGACACAGCATCACGCAGGTAACATCACAGCTTAGCTCCAATAAAAACAGTGTGGGTACTTTTAATGCAAAGACAATAGCTTTCACAAACAGCGATAGATAAATAAGAAGACATCCCAACTTACAGGAATATTATGGTCCTTTCTTCCTTTATGGGAGGAAGCAACGTGAGCAAGGTACTGAATAACCTTCTTAGTGTTCTCAGTCTTCCCAGCACCAGATTCACCTCTGCAAAACATTTCAGACATTTTCCTCAACATTCATTCTCAACAACTCCCCAGCCCTTTGTTCACAGCACCTCATGTCATCCCATCTACGGCTTCACTGTGCAAGAGACCTTCAGGATCCATCTGGAGCCAAAGGCACCGATGCTGGGGGAGCTAGGAGGTAATTGTTTGAAATACTTTCTTCATCCTGAAGGTCTCCTGAGCACAAAGATGTTGACACAACGCTGAACATTCGTGTGATTAAAAGCTTTTGGCCATGTGCCTGAATTCCTGTTACCTAAAGCAACGAGAAACAGGCTTGTCCCCTGCCTTGATCAC
Organism: Hypotaenidia okinawae; assembly: GCA_027925045.1. Classification (NCBI taxonomy): domain Eukaryota; kingdom Metazoa; phylum Chordata; class Aves; order Gruiformes; family Rallidae; genus Hypotaenidia; species Hypotaenidia okinawae. The sequence goes on from BSDF01000018.1 coordinate 4,334,996, forward strand.
CAGGCCAGAGACGGAATTTTACGGAGCGCAGATACATGTATTATTAAATCATTATATGTACATACACACACACGTTTATATTTAGCATCACTTCAACATTTTCTATTCCAGGATCCAGCTATGAGAATTACCAAGTTAGTGGAACAGTCAGCACCTTCAGATGCCAGTTTCAAAGTCCAGAAAAGCACATTTTAACCAAACAGACTCTCTGCACTGCTCATCTCAGACCCTTATCTGGGGTAGAAATACATTTGTGGCCACAGGGATTCCTTGAGAAATCAATTTATCAGTGCAGAGTGGACATTACACAGCTCCATACAGACAGCAGGTGCACAGTTTGTTTTCAAGTACATCAACCTGGCTCAAACCATTCTTGTCCCCTTTTTCCTCACAAGACAAAAATCACTGGCAGTAACTCAGAACCTGGCAGATGAGAAGACCCTGTACAGAGTTACTCAGACCTGTCTGGAGACAGAGAGGGACGGTCCCTGGAAACAGACTGAGCACGCTCCCTTTGCCGAAGGGATGATCACCTGAAGAGCTGTCACGCTGCAGGTTACTCTGAACTAGCTGATGGCTATACCGGGCTTCCTTCGGCCAAGACACCATCAGTGTGCAACACAGACACTGGCTGTGCTTCAGGAGTCCCACAAGGGGAATGACACTCTTGGATTATTGATGAAAAGTCCCACTTCCACCCAGACAGGTCACCATACACAAGACAAGCATGAAGGCTGATAAGCAGAAATGAAGTCCTCAGACACCACTGCCTTCTTCCCAAGTCTCTTTCTACTGTCTTTTACTGCCATGTTCCTATTAGCATAATTCATGACTATAGCAATAGTAAAAGCAGCCTTGCCTGTTTCTAGACCTGTACCAAACTATGCTCAACACAACTGTTCTAGCAGGTGAAAGAAAGGAGAGCAAAGCCAGAGCTGGGGAACATGTTATTAGCCATGCCTTCAAAAATAGATAAGTGATCCTCTCTCAAACTACAGAAACAGTTTGTTACATTTTAAAGGGAGGAAAACCTACTCTGCCACATCCAGCAAGGAGAAGACAGCACAATAAATACACTCCAGATGTCAGCTTTCTCAAAGGCAGCAGAGTTTTAGAGGAGCCCACAAACCAACGAGCTTCTCTGGCTTCACCCAGCACAGGAAGGGCGAGAGCCCTCACCACATTCCTGTTTGCTGCAGAGCCTTTAGATCCAATAGCGGGGTGTTTTCAGACAAAGCCTTTATGCAAGTTCTCATTCAAAAGCAACACTAATGGATGTTATCATCCCAGTTCTCCTCTCCCTGGAGCTTAAAAGTATGCCAAGTATTTCCCGCAGGATCCAGCGTTCGATAGCTCCGCTGCCACACGTTGTAAAGGAATTAGATTTGGGATAAAGTCCTTCTCATTTATAGAAATAACGACACGTGTGTACTCCAGTGCTTCCCAGGAGTGCAAACACACCGATCAGAAAATAAATTCAAGTCTACCTCTATCAACCTGCCCAAAAAAGGTAAAACTTCAGTAACGCTGCACGCAACGCTGAGGGAACAGAGATGGTATCATGGAGCTTAAGAGTAACTTTTTCAAAACCTTGTTTTAACACAGCTCAATTAATAGGTTACCATAAATTAAACACCTAAAATCCTTGGCTGAGATCCCAGCCTGCCTTTAGCCAATGGTGACTTTGCTAACGACTTCAGCAGGGTCATAATTTCATCTCCTGTCTCAGTTCTACTACCAGCACAAACCATCTTCAGCGACAGCCTCGGGTTGGAGGTGCACATTAGTCCATCAGTGAACAGAAGGGTCTGGCCCTCAAACCACGGAGCAGACAGGGCAAAGTCAGTCCGACAGTTGCTGGTAGGTTTAAGCAGGTGTCAAGTGGCAGTGCTCTTCCCTAGGGCAGCAAAGCTTCTGCTCTGAAGCAGCTTCCAGCACATTTAAAATAGAAAACTCTTAGCCAGCAACAGTACTCCTACATGGTTTAAATCCACAGCATGTAAAGCTGTAGTGTCATTTCCAAGGGAGCGCTTTTCAGGAGAGCTCCCCCTCAGCTGCAGCCTGGTGAGCAGAGGCCATGACTGGCTTCACCAGCCATCATTTGTGACACCTGAGCCCAGGCCTTGTGCAAAGTACCACCACCACCCAGCTGGCCATTAATTTCACTAGCAGATCTGGGACCACGCAGGATGTAGAATGCCATGCATCACAGACAGGAGGACACACCACCACACAAAGGAAGCTCTCAGTCAGGAGAGTTCTCATCTTACTACCTGTGCACAAAGTCTACTGCAAACTGACAATATCTGTCAAGACAAGCATCTGGAATCTATTGGGATGGTCAGGTGAAGCATCACCTATCCCTTTATTGATTGATATTTGAAGTACTGAAAAACTAACCAAAGAGCCAGCACTTCCCATGCTGGGAACTGGATCACTCAAACCTGTCCTCTGTCCTCTGAGTTCCAGGCCTTTTCTATCATTCCTGATCAGCAACAGACTCTGGGAAGGCCGTTCTGCAAAGAGGGACCAGCACCTTGACACCAGGGCAACTTCTCGGTGCTGGATTTCAGAGGCCCAGGACCTGTGCCTTGCTGCTTGTGGGCCTGTGGCCAGTAAGGCCTCCTCTCCTTCAGGGCAGCTGCTTCCGTAGGGCACCAGAACATCCAGAGTGAGCTTCAAGTGTTCGCAAGAGAAAGTAACTGCCGAGGTCCAACAACAGTCCTTTGTTCTTCACACAACAGCGGTGGCAGGGAACAGAAGAGACACATTCTCAGACAGCCAAGCAGATCTTCTGCCAGTTACAAATTAAGGTATTTACAGTAAAGACCTGTAATTAAAGGATGTCTTAATCACCTGGCTAATTTTCTGAAACAAAGAGGTATAGCTGACAGTTTCGACCAGCACAGCAGCACTAATTGCCACTCCTGTTTACAAGGCTGCTCTATAGCCCGTTCACTTCTCTCTGGATGCTTCACATCATCCCAACACCAGTTGTCTGGGGAATGTTACAGGCTGGACTCTAGCCAGAGGTTGTACACAAAAATGCTCGGTATTTGCTGCTGTTGTCCTTTAATAAGCAGCCTCTATTCCCTCCACACCCCTCCACTCCTACGGAAGGCAGTTCAGATTAGATACCCTCACAGGGCTGTCTGCTGAAGGGCTGTGTACCCAGCCCAGGCTCACTTGGGAGAACACCCCAAGCCTGTGGTCAGGTTCTCCAGCTGAGAACATCCGAGCATTAAAAACTGCAGCTCAGCACATTTTCATAGCTGACTTTCCAAAGGCTGCCTTGCAGCTACAGACAAAGCCAGGAAGGGCTTCAGTACTCCTCAGATTCCTTGTACACCACAGCAGAAATTCCTCCATCTCGGCCGCCAGCAGCTCTACATGCAACTCACCATTAACAGACAGCAAAATCAAAGAGAAAGAATTGCCAGCAGAACAGCCGCAGCCTCTCAGAGGAGGAAAAAGCCTGCAAAGCTGTTTGCTGCAGCTTCACATCCTACAGAGATGAAAGCTTACAGTGAGGCACATGCACGTGGCAAAGGCAGCACGCCTTGCTGCACCCCATCTATAGGGATGCTGGGACATCATCTGTCACCAAATCTGGACTGTGGAACCAAGCAGCAGCCACATGAGCTGCCAGTCTGAGCAATCCCCTCCTGAAGCAGCTTCCAAGGACAAGATGTTCTGCTGAGATAAGCATTCAGGGAATGCAGCACCGTTGGTTTTCCCCCTCCTGGTATCAAGTTTGACCTTGAGAAAAACACTAACTAAGATCACCACTGAACACAAAACTCCTTGTCTTCAGGGATGTCAGACCCCAACCTCTTTGTGGCACATCAGCAGGTGATGACACTGAGACAGGACATCATTCTGAGGAAGCAGCCTCAACATTAAGCAGCACACTTTGACAGCTATAGGGTAAAAAGCATGAGGTAAACCAGATATAAATCAGGATTCAGCTGTCAATGAGTCCAGAAGGATCAAAAATGCTTAAGGTCATCTTGCAGATGAGGTTAATAATAAAACAGACAAGTGAACCCAAGGTTCTCCAAGGTAAGTCAGCATGGATGAGACATTGACTAGGTTAAAGCCAAACAGAGGAAGGCATCTGGGTAGAAGTGCAGAGGTGGTCTTTGGAGGAAGAACTGAAGCCAAACCCAAAGGCTTGGGGCAGCACCCATCTCACACCTAAGGCAGCCCTGGAGAGCGGCATCCCTGGCTGTCAAGAAGAAAAGGCGGCTAGATCCAGAGTAAGGGCTTGTTCAGATACTGTTACTTGAGAGCTGCTCAGGCCCCCTCTCTGAAGGCCATGGAAGGCAAAAGCCCTGGAAAGGTGATGGACTGGCGGCAGGGAGAGACAGGTGAAGGTACTAACCACATGGATCATCAAGCAATGGAAGAGCCTTCTCTCCAGGACATATGTAGAGACAGCTATGGTCAAGGCAGAGGGAGACTGGAGAATGACAGGCGTGCCACAACTGTCCACTCAAAGTGCACAAGTCAAGTGATGTTTTCTTTCTCACCTGCTAACCTGAGCCACTCTTAACTGGAGAAAGGAAAAAGCATTCTGAGGACTTTCAGCTCTACTGATCATCTGGGTCAACCATGTGATCCCGGTCCTGAGTCAAGTCTGAGATGAGAAGATGTTTCAAGCCTTTTATGAACTGCCAAAAGTGTTTGTGAAACCACCTCCAGCACAATTAAGACATACTCCTTCCACCTTATTTACTCCTGCCTTAGCCCAAGACCTGTAAAACCAGTGGCATGGCAGGGAAGCAGTTTATCCTTTCAGCACAGAAATGGAAGCCCCGGACACTAACCCACCCTCGATCAAAACACAAGGCCTCTGGCTTGCTCCACATGGGAGCCCTGTCCCACTCACGAAAGGGATTCACATCCCAGTCAACCAGAGGCCAGGTACTGAGTTTATAACACAGACCTGAGGAAAGACTCCAGCTCTCCCAGGAGACCCATGGGGAACCCTCCAGGGCAGCACTGCAGCAGACAGTCTTCCCCGCCTCCCTCAGATCACTGAGCACGTTAAGTTATACCCAAACACTAACTGCAGGCAGCTTCAGAACCGAGCCAAGGTCTGGCTTCATGCCACAGATGAACCATCCTAATGCCCCAGCTGCTACCAGCAGGACAGCTCCCCTCTGTACATCTATCTGTCCATCCATCCACCCCCTCTGCTTCAGCCCCTCTGAGCTCTGACTCGTCCCAGCCCAGACCCAGAGAATCAAGCTGCTGAGAAGCATCCTCCTGTGGCAAGGTGAGCTGCATGCCAGCTTTGCTCCCTGAGCTGGTTTGTCGCATTGCTGTCCACCCCAGCGCTGGCACAGGAACCTGCAGAGGGGACACACTGCTGGAGCAGGAGAGGAAAGGGAACGGGATCACGCCTTTAGGAGCAGCCCAAAGGTAGATCAGCTCGGTGGTGGCATGACCCCCACGTGTTTGTGCTCTGACTGACCCACCATTGTGTTTCCAGATCCCAGGACACTGAAGCTGAAGTTGACATTTGCTCCTGTGTGGGGCCAATCCAGGTGCACACAAGGAAAGCAGGAGAAAACCGTGGTGTGAAGTACTGCAGAGTCCTGCTCGAAGCAGGTCCACAGCTGCTGCTCAGGAGGATTTCTAGAGCAGCTTCTGATGCCTGCTCCCCTCAGGCACTACACCCCCAGCAGTGACAGCACCCCGTTTCACACAGACATACACTTCAAAGCTTTTGGTTTCCAATTCTGATCTTGACTGACACTTTAAAATCACATTCCTTACATGGCCCATGTCAATAAAGCTTCCAGGGAGGTGATCTGCAGTATTAAAATATTCCCCACGTTAAACATCATCCATGCTATGTATTCAACCCTCAGCCACCGTCTGTAGCGATTGAAGTCCAGGTCTGGGTACAGCAGTGGTGCCCAAGGCCCCTTCCACACCCAAAAGGTTCCCAAAAAGGCACAAATGAAGAGTAGTCACTTACGTGCAGAGAATGGATTGGTCCTCACGGTCTGCAAAGCAAGAACAAACACAGTTAGAGGTTTATGTTTATTCTGTCCTGCAGTTTGCAAGGCAGTTTCTTTTAAATTAGTATTTTTAAAAATTCATCTTCTCAGCTTAAAAAATTCTAAGGACACACTCAAGCAATTTCAATACTATTCCTTAATTGTTCCAGTTCACACACACACCCCAAACAATAGCTTGAACAACAGACATTCTCAAAGGCTCTATATTCATACACTAAAGCCAAAACGTTGGTTAAATTTAATAATCGTCCAGGTTACTCTTTTAAAGGATGTTTTCCGACAAAGCTGGCCCAACATCTTCTCTTCTGTATGAACCCTTTCCACATGAATCAAATTATTTAAAATCTTAAATACTATAAAAAACCAAGCCCAGTTTCAAGCACACCATGCCAGTGAGCAGACACCTCAGAGCATCACTCATGTCTCCAGCACACACGTGCCTCACAGCTTGCCTGAACAAGCACACATGCCTGAAGTGCTTTTGTATTTTAGCTTATTCATGAGAGCCTGGTCACAAGGACACCCAGGGAAACACCAGGCAGAGCTGAGCCCACAGCACAGCTCAGCACTTCTGTGCCACCCACTGCTGCGCTCCTGCCCTTTGGAAGGGATGCCTGAGGGTCAGGTTGTACCCTGCAGGGGGATGGCACAGCCACAGAACGTTACAGAGTGTTTTTCAGCACCACGCACTCCACAGTAAGGATCATACAACAAAACACTTCCAAACACACCTGCCAACAGACTGGAACGCTCTCCTGTCCCAGACAGGGTTTGCAATGAGTTCAGCTTTCTCAACCCGCATCCCAGAGCGCTCCCCTCTGCAGGCAGTGCTTTGTTGTCACTACCCCTGGAAGAACCCTCTTCACTCAGGTTTTCTGTTCCAAGGGGCAATTTGTAATGGATGATGTTACAAAAAATAACCCCCAAGCCTTATTTCTCAAGTGTCATGCCCAGGACTAGAGGTCAGACTCCCTGCCACTCTTCTGCCTAGCACAAGGCTCTGAGGGGAGCAGTCAGTGAGGGACATTGTTCCTTCAGCCCCAGCAGCATGAACACACAGCAGCAACTGCTGCCAGGCAGCTTCCCCACATGCTTCACAGGCTTGAAACAGTCTGTGTCCTCACACACAGCCTCAGAGCATCTATCGTGGTCAGCAGAGCAACATAAGCAACATTGGTTCTAAATGGATCCAAGGGATGAAAGAAGCTCAAGGTATGCTGTAAGAACAGCCCTTAGGTTTTAACCCAATAAAGAAGACCCACTTTAGAGACAAAGTGTGGATTTAAGTGCATCCCAAAGTCTTCAAACTCCACTGAAGACCATCATATTCAAGTTGCACAGGAGGGCTACTGGCTTACTCCTAATCAAAAAAACAAGTTCCAAAATGATGCAGAGTCTGTGAGTAATAATAAATGTTGGTTTTCTTAAGATATCAGCTTTCTATAGATTAGTATCTGTTGAACCAGGAGGCGCTGGAAGTACCACAGCAACAGAACCTGACACTGAGGCTGAAGCTCCCCCATTGCTGGCTGTGCTCCCCTGGCCCAGTTTCCCCATCCCATTCCTCACTGGGAGCCAACAGCTGACTGGGCAGGCAGTGCTACAGCTCAATAGCTGATGGAACTAACACATCCTGTCTGTGGGTCAGGGAGCTGATGGTCAGTTTATTGCACAGACACCGGAATTGGTGTACAGAATCACCTCTTGTACCAGGTACCCACACTCCACATCCCCAGCACCATTCACACTGCCTCCCTTGGGCAGGCACTGGTTCTCCACCTCCAGTGAGCAGATAAGGGAGTCATACCAGCAGGAAACTAATCCTATCAAAATACGTAAGGGGGAAGAGCAGCCAGCACGAGGGAGATGGAGTAACAGATAACCAGAGCGGGTCTTACTCTTTTGGCAGCAGCTAATCGTTAGATCGGCTTACCCTCTATCAAGCTATATATTTAGCATCTGGAAGTATCAGGCATGGAAGCATTCCTTTCACTCTTGCTCCCCTCCTGCTTTTACTTCCACCCAAAGAAAGACTGACTTCTCACTCTGCAAGGCAAGAATCCACTGCTGTGTTTGACACCTACAATGGCAAAGCCAAAAGATGCCTTCCCAAGGCACAAAGCAGCAGACAGGAGGGAAACCCAATCCAACACCTCCAGACTGCACAGACACTCTGAAAACAGGCCATGGAGAATTACCAGAGTACAAGACAAACATGAAGAGTTAGAGCCTGAAGCCATTGTTTGCCCTATGCCCCTTCAAAAGACGATGCTTTTGTCTCCCCAGAGAAACAAGATCTGGGGACAGCAATTGGCAGCCCCTCAAGCCAAGCTGCTGCTTGGCTGCAGAAAGAGATGCCATGTTTCCTCCTCTGAAAGCCCAGCAAGAATAAACTCTGACATTTACCTTGCTGTGTATTCATAACAAAGCACATGAAGCTTCACTGTCGGGATACAGAACATTTTACCCCACATCTCTTCTCTTGCAAGACTACAGGAGGATCCCCCCACTCCCCCCAACTAACAGACCAGACCTACAAAACCCCTGTTAGCTCTAGGAAAGTTCCAGATGTACGTTAAAGATTTCTTGGGTAACTGCTTCAGGCAGGATGTTCTGAAGAGTCATAGCTCAAAGCTACAGAGCCTGTCTACAGAAGGATTACTGTATTTTAACAGAACAGCTTTTCTTAAAAGCAGGGCTCCATTCTGCCCCAGTCACACTACAGACATTCATAACACCATACAGGATAACCCATAGAGAAGGGAGAATCTGGCTTCCAGTTCCCTGCAGAAACTCCCAGGCAATAATAGCATGGCAAGCACAGGGAGTTTACCCCAGAGCAGAGCTTACCCTCTACAACCAGCTTTGCTCCAACTGCCCTTTACTATGTTGCATTCATTGCAAGTGCCCAGAGCTGCCTTCATCCCTACCATTTGGCCCCAACCAAAGGGAAGGAGCTGCTCAGAGCTATCCCATGGTGAAGCAGAAAGAAGCCACGTGTCAGATACACAGATCTGTGGAGGCAATCCCACAGCTGCAATCCCTGCTTTGCAGGTTAGTGTATCTCTGATCACAGCTACAGTCCCTGTCAAACACAGGAACGTTCACACAAACATCGACTGTCTCAATCCCACCACCCTGCCCATGAACATCTTCCTTTTCACATCCAGCCTCTATTGAGGCAGGAACATGAAAGAAGTGTGCCAAGATAAAAAAGGTTCATTCTAAAACCACAATGAAAATGTATGTAATGAGGGTGTTAACCTGCCTTCCTGACTCAGGCTGAAGAAAAAGCTACAACACATCCAGCCACCAAGCAGCAGGAAATTAGGAAAAGAGGAACAGGTCCTAAAAGCCCAGCACAAGACTCTTGCAGATCATTCATTCAGACACAGACTTTCCTTTTACTTCTCCAGAGCATGAGACACCTATTCAGCAAGGATAAAGCACCAGGCTCCTTCCTGTAGGTGGCATAACCCAAAAAGTTGATGCTTTTGTTGGGGTAAAGGGCAAGTTCTCTGATGCTTCTCAAACAGGGGAAACTGTCTTTCCCAAAGGAGGCAGCAGGGTAAGGGGAGCAGAGGGCTCTTGTTTATTTTTAGGCAATATTTAATGCACAGGTGCCATGGGCCATGAACAAGAGCTTGGTGCCCTGGTCAATAGCCTTGTTTGTTGTGGATGTCGGGCTCAGAGATCTGTGTATATTTGCCCTCTGCTGTAGGTGAATAGGCTCAAATATCAATCTATTCAAGGACATCTAAAAATTGAATTCCTGACAAGGTTGGTGAAAGTGGGTCGCTGCCAGGAGGCCAGAGACCTCCCCATGGGCACAGCCCTGCTGCTGCCAGAGCCTTCACACCACGCAGCACCAGAATGCACACAGGTGAGCTGACAATCTGCCTTCCTTCAATTCCAATCTTTCAATAAGGTTTCCCCCCATTTTTCTTTAACCCAAGTCTCCCTGGACTGATAAGCACAGAGAGTGATCTGGTTACAGAGATGAAGCATGCCTTTATTGTGTGTTTGTCTTCAAAATGTTGCCTAGCTACTCCACAAGCTACCAAACACTCAACACTGTGGAGCAACTCCCAACAAACATCTCTAACAAGTGCAACAGGAAGACTGACAGGCACAAGTTTGTTTGCTGAGCACCCACCTTACTGCAGGCCAAATCCACCCTGACACACTTACGCTCATCACTAGGACACTCCTCTAACAGAGCTGTTTATCCTACATTTCACCTCTACCTTTAGCTTTGCAATAGTCTCTGCTATGCAGGGCTTAGTCACTCCCCTCCCAGGGACATTCTGCAGCCTCAGGAAGAGACAAGGGCAGGTTACAGGATCACAGTCAGTAACCCATTGACCCTTCCAGAAAGCACAGAACTCACTAGCACTACTATAAAGGGGACAGTTCAAGGTATAATATCCAAGTGTAATCAGCCAGTCCTGTCTATTTGAGAAAGCTGAACTTAGACATGCCCCAAGCATCAGTGTGATACCTCTACCAGTGCTTAGGAAGACAGACAATGCCACTGCCAGGTTACTCTTTGGGAGATTTTAGGCGGCTAAAATGAGGAAGTATCACAGCCATCTTTGAGGAAGGCAAGTAGGATCACTGCACTTTCCTTCTAAACACTGGAAAGAACCTCTGGAGGTCAGAAACAATCAAGGACATTGGCATTCTTTAGAGGAAGATCATTTCTCTCTGTGTACCTTGAAACTGCATGGATCTATTTCTTCTTGGCTTGTCATCACCCAGTTTTTTTTTGGTCAGGTTTTGCATCCAAGTGATTTCCTTGAAGCTGCCAAGCGATGGACTTGCAGAAATTCCAACCTAAAATGTCCCTATAAACTACAATGTGACCTTACAGTTTATACCAGAAGACAGACCAAATTCAGGACACTCCACTCCTTTCAGGTATCCATTGATTTTAAGATTTAGTGTAATATTTATCTGCTTTGCTTCATCAGTGCTCAGATGCTTTTTCTGCACAACACTAAGCCCCAACGCTGGCTGAGACACCAGGGCATGAATTGCTGCATCAAAATCTTCCCTCCAGCCCCAAACTGTCCACTTCAAAGCTTAATATAAACCCATTTTAAATCAATTCCCGATTCCCAGTGCTGCCTGTTTACCCAGCATTTCCCAGGCAGCACAACACAAGACACAGACAGTGCCTACATCTCGCCTACCCCAAAACACCAGCTCACCCAAGGCAGCTCTCAGGGAGAGCTGGCACAAACCACTCTGACAGACCAGGATTTCACTCCTGCCTCTCATCTACTTCATCTAATTACTGGAAGATCAGGTCTTTAGCAAAAGGCTGAGGAAGCACCTCTTCACTGGGGGAGGGAAGCACTGATGGGGGCACTCTGTAGCTGTTCCTGCTAGTTTTGAAGTTAAAATAGCAAAAGCTTTAGAAAACAATACACGGTTCTATCCCTTGCTGCAGGAGATATGAGACTGGACATCAATCAGGACAGCCACGCTTTACTTTTGCTTGGACTGCCTGCTAAGCAGGCCAGGTTAATTATTATTAAATGGAGCATGCAGAGGTCAGTCAAACCCCGGTCAGGGTTTGCCCTGAAGCTCGTTTCAGTGAACCATGGCACTGAATACAGGTATTTCTTGCATGTCTGCAGCAGCCTTCCTGCCCACACTCACTGCTGGCCAGATGGAGCTGCTGTGCAAGCATTCCAGGGCAGGCAGGGCGCCAGCGGTTAGCCCGGCACAGCATCATCACACCAGGGAAGAGTAAGCTGAACCATGGGTCCAGGGCTATTTTAAAGCTCATGTGTTGGGTGTTAGCAACATTAGCTTGAAACTACCTACATTCCTAAAGAAAATATGGAGACATTTGTTCTCAGTCACTGGCCAGAGCTGAGCCAGCAGGAAAGGAGGAAGCAGAGCTGTGCAACCATGTCTTGCTGACTGATGGGGCTGTGAGGGGATTGTGGGGAGCTTCAGCCTTACAGCCAGGTAGGATCTGAACTTGTTTTGCAGTCCCCATCATTACACTTGAAGAAGCTCAAACACAGGTAATACAGGCAGTCTGTCACTACCTGTATTAGCTGTCACACAGAGAGGCTGTAGTGAGTCTGAGAAATCAAAGCAGAGCTGCTACACCTGTGAGCAGACATCAATGGGTCACACGTTCCTTCCTCACAGACTCACTCAGATAGGTATGGGTTTGTAATAAGTCTCAAACACCCCAATCTATTCTGTAATACCAAACTTATCCCACCTTTTAAATGGATGGCTGCTGTAGTTCAGGAGATGAGAACATGAGTTAGCCTTCAGAGAAAGGCCAGAGAAGACTGCTCAGTCCCAAGGGCTGAGATGTACAACAGCCAGCATGTGAAGGAGGAAACTGCTTCTGCTGCACCAAGCCAGCCAGGCTTCCTACTGCACCTTACGGGACTGATCTACCATCACAGCCAAGTCTGGTGATCACAGAAACATGTAATGCCACCGGTGAAGGACAGCAACAATCTGCAGGCAGCACCTTATGGACCTCCTTAAACTGCTCCAGCTAGGGCTGCAGGGACTTGGCACAGGAGCTGGCAAGCCACAGGCTAGAAAAGGTTTCTTGAGACCGTAGAGCATTCAGCATCACTGTGGTTTCTATCCTACATCACCCCACTTACGTTGCTGTGCTTCCCATGTAGTAGTTTTGTCTAGACAAAGGCTACATTGTTGGCCGAAACACTGGCTCAAGGAGGTCCTTCAGCTGTACCATCTGCCATTTAAGCTCACTAACTTCTGCTCTTCTTCCCAAACAAGCATGCACAAACCACTAACAGAACTGGCTGGGAACCAGCTTTCACTCCAGTGGGCTCTTCCTAAGCTGTCTCCTTACCTCTGAACTCCACAAGTTTGGAAAGATCACAAGTACAATAAGAGCACATAACAGCTTGTGAACATCAACTGAACATGGTCAGTGGTTCAGCTTTCTGCTCTCAATCAGGGAGTCACAGCACAGGACACAGATCATCAACATCACATATTCCCTATTTACAGGGGCAAATCCTTAAAATCCTCTTCTCTCCCATGACACAAACATTTGCTCCTGGATGTACAAAGCACTAACATCCATCTGATACCTGCTGGTAATTAAAGTAATCCTTCCCCATCAGAAATGGTCACAAACCATCACTCATTACCAAATGGCTTCCACTGTTTTCTCTGTTGGGTTCCCCCCAACCCTCCATTAGCTTAACACTGTCTCCATCTAAAAATCCCTTTGGGGGACACCTTGAGCTCACAAATTCAACTGTCTTTTTGGCCTGACATGGGCTTTCAGCACCCATTACACCCTGAGGCAGGAGTACCACCAGCACCGTTTAGCTTCATCATTAACAGATTTGCTGTTCTTGTTTTGAAGGTGTCACTGGTATTTCAAGTAATGACCCTTTGTTCTTGCAGGGGAAGAGATGACTGGGGGAGGATCGCTGTTCCCTCTCCCACTGCCAGTTGGGATACAGACCTCTGTTCTATCTGACCGGCATTTCGTTTCTGTGCTGAACAGGGTTTTGTTGATTTCAGCTGGTTTTTAATGTCTTCCTGTCACATTTCCTTTCACCCAGAGCTCCACAGACTGTCAACAATAAAGTGTACTGTAAAACCAGGCCAAAAGCCTTTCCTGGTTTGGTCCCTTTTCCAGTTACTCCTCACACTCTACTGGTGTGTAACCATTGCCAGCACTGCATTTAGATGCCCAGAGATCCATTTCACCCCCTACAGTTCCTACTCCCACAGCACCAGCTCCATCGCTACTAACAGAGCTCATCCCCCAGGTCACTGTCACTGTGGAGTGGGACACACAGTGGCACGTGCTGTTTTAGCCTCCTGTACACTCTGAGGTGCAGTTCTTCACATAAGGCTCTCATGCTTGCCACCCTGAGTAACACCACAAGCCAGGCAGCTCCTCACACCCTCTTCTCCAAGCAAAGCTTCTACAAACAAGAAGCACTAACAGGAGGAGCACAGGCTCTCCAGGGTTCTCAGCAGTAACCCCACCAACCACAGAAAGCAGAGAACAAGGGCAAAGACTGGTCAGAGCTTGAAGAGTTTCTGCACCTAGGAAGGCCTCTCCTCGTGTGTCAGTTACTTCAGAGCCTCTGGTTCAGACCGTTATCACATTACTCCTGGGAGAGCTAATTGATAGGGCCTGTGTGGCTTTCCTGCTCTACACAGATCCACCCACAGATGGACACATTTGCAGGCACCACCTCTTCACACAGACACTGAAGGGGCTTATGATAACATGCATCTCCACATACCCATGTCCCACAGAGGCTAGCTTCATCTGTCGGAATAGTTTCTACTGGGGGGTTTGACACCAATCACAGGTACACTGGTCTTCAGATTCCCAGATCTGAAAAGGAATCTCAAAGAGATGGCACCCAGCTGCTAACATCTGGGTGCTTTGGCACCTAATGCTTGACACAGTTGTTCCCCATGCAGCAGTTACTCTGTTAGCTACTCCATCTCTCAGATTAAGGATGTGCCGTTTGCTACCATCATTTTCCTGTTTTCAAACCCTTCACTTTGAGACCAATTCCCTGATGTTTTCCTCAAAAACCATTCCCAGATTGAGAACTTCCCCAGCCAGCTCCATAACAGACACACATAGAAAGAGGTGCTTTATCTTCTCGTTTTCCTTCTACACATCATCTGGAGGCTTTACCATCATCCTGGAAAAGTCCTAGAATAAGAACTTCAATGACCTGCGGTATTCAGAAAGCCATGAGCTTCTCTTCACCTTGCTTTGTGAAGCTGCAGACACCGCCTCGCAGCTCTGAACCCCTGAGGAAGGCACACAAAACCTGTCAGGGGCACTGAAGAGCCAAAGACCCAAAAGCCTCAAGTACGGACAAGTGAAAGGAAGCAAGATACACACTGATCACCAGGTGGTAATGGGAGCCAAAGAACAGAACGCCACCAGTCCTCACCGCTCTCTCCACTCACCAAGTGATAAAAATCATTCCTATTTCCTGTTGCTTTCTTGCCAGAACATAACAGAGACATTTAAGTGAAGAGGCAAGGGGAAGGAAAAAGGAGTCACTGCATTGCCAGGAAGGGCAGCTACAGCAGGGCTGAACTCTTAGTTCCACACCCCAAAGGGCCATAGACACAGCTGACAAAGAGCAGCTCTTGTGCAAGACACACACCGCCTGGCAGTGCTGTGTGGAGATCAGCACACATCCCAGTTTCTGTTGCACAAGCAGTAATGTTCTGATGTGTGTCATCTGGAGGCTAGAGGCAAGCAGAAGCAAATTATTCATTTCACAACCACCCAGAAAGAAACGGAGTTTAATTTACACTAATGCTGCTGAGCAGAAGCAGGTGCTGGCTGAGTAGCAGGTACAGAGTTATTCATCTCATGAGTGATTTCATAAAGTAGATGAACTAAGTGGTGAATCCTTGTCTGCAGGCTTGCACAGTCACAATTCCATCAGAAGGACAGCTTGCATAGCAAGTTTGGAAGTTAAAATCATCAGTTGGCCAGAATATCAACTGAAGAGACCAGGGAAAGGGCTTATCTGCAACAGTTTACTGCTGAAATGAGGAGAAAACCGTCACAGCTCCAGTAACAACTGTCACTGCTGTCTCAATTTAACTATCAGAAAGTTACGCAAAAATATTTAAGTGACCCACTTCAAGTAACATTGCAACTGAGACCTAAGAGCTGTTTACTGTAAATATCATTACACCTAATTAAGTTCACAGCCTTGAGGGTGGACATCAAGACAGAGCAGGGATCCCAAACCACTTGTACCCAGAGACACACAGGGTAGGAGCCTTGTCCCAAGCACTGCAGTGCCCAAACCCCAGCCACAGTCCCGCAGCACTGGGGAGAAGGGCCCTGTGCTGTACCGTAAGGCACTGCTCAGAACGCAGCTCAGCTCTGGTTTTCCAGCTCTGAATCACTACACCAGTGTCACTCACAGACAGTGTGAC
The DNA here is from genome assembly GCA_027925045.1 of Hypotaenidia okinawae. NCBI lineage: Eukaryota > Metazoa > Chordata > Aves > Gruiformes > Rallidae > Hypotaenidia > Hypotaenidia okinawae. The sequence continues at coordinate 4,350,994 of BSDF01000018.1, forward strand.
CAGGAGTGGGAATCTGAAACATGAGAACAGCATCAAGTCACAAATTTAACACCAAGAGGCAGGACAGATGCGCGCAGGGAAGGCGATGAAATCCTGCACAATAGCTCAGCTGACAGAAGCACTTCTTTTGCTTCAGATTCAGAAATAACGAGGTGCAGACTGCTGCTCACCAAGAATTCCAGAGGGTTTCTATGTCATTGCTTGCTTCAAGAATCTCTTTCCCGTTTCTTGGCTATTAAGACCACCATGTACCACCACTTTCCTACTGGTATACCAGCTAACGCTGATGTTATTGTCACCTAGAGCATCTATGTCCCACAACAACCTGGCTGGACAACGTGAAACAGCAGGAATTCCAGCGTTACAATAGAGTGCTCTATGAATCCTTCACACTACCTTTACCAAGCAGCTGCTTCTGCTTAGCGCAGCCGTCCTGAGCATTGTAACCAGTTAAAAAGCTTTAGGGAATCTTTTGATAAGTCAAGACATACTGAAAATGCCAGGAATATTAGTTCCACGTATAACAGGTTCTGTATACTCATACAGTCATCACTCACAGGATTTTAGTGTCAGAGAAATCTTGCCCTTTTCCATTTGAAGATGTAGTAGCCCTTCACAGAAAAGAGTTGTCGTATTTTAGTTTTGGTTCTTTTCTTCCATATCTTGGGGGTGGAAGACAACCACAAACCAAAAGACAACACCACAACGTCCCCAGAAGAAGGGCTTTGATCAAGATTAACTGAAGATATAGATCAATACAATGTTTGAGAGAAGCACTGTGTCTGCAGGCAGCACCAGCCTCTCCAAGTGTTCACTTGGGGCACGACGCTGTTCCCGATAAACCTTCTCTGCAGCAGGATTAAAGGCAGTCCCAAAATATCAGTGCTAATTTAGTGCTCATCAAGATGTCCTCAGGGAAACAGGATAAAAAGGAGAGACTAAGAATAATTATACAAGAGTAATATTAGTAGGCAAGCTGGGTTTTGGCAACAAAAAGCAAACAAGTTTTCCTTAGCATTTCCTCCAAGCACTGTTAAGAGTCCATGAATAAAGCAGCGTGACAGAACAACGCCATCCTTCCTCTAGAAATGCACTGGAGGAACTCGAAGGGAGGAGAGAGTCCAGTGTGGTAAAAGCACTAGAGAAGTTGGTCAGCACTGCTCCCACACAGCCAGGCCCCTCACTGGGAAAACAGGGAGTCAGGGCTGACCTGTGCACCCCACAGAATGAGTGTCCTTAGGAAAATCCTAGTCCCTATCAGAACCTTCCCTCTTGCTGCTTTACCTTTCAGCAGCACAGAAGAACACCAGCAAGGCTCACAAATTGTATTACCAAACAGAATTAAGGTCAATGTTGTCACAGGGATTAGGATACCAATTCCTTACGACTATGTCAACCGTCCAGCAGCATGAAAGGCTCAGCCCAGCATTCCTTCCTGAACCACACGAACTGCAGCCCTGTGCACCTATGTGTTTGATTTCTGGCTAGGGTTGGACAATTCCACATGCCTAGAAGCCCCTGGGTTATGTGCATGTACTGCTGCAACAGCACATTAGGAAGATGAAGAGAAAGCATGGGAGAAATCCTCTAAACCGCCTGTGAGTAACACTTATCCTACTACCTTGCTACTTTGAAAACTAATTACTAAGGGAAGAGAGAGGGGAAATCCAGTAGGTAAAGCTGCACAGCATATTATTATCTTCTGAGGTCAAGCACTCAGTAACGAGCTTTTTCCTGAAGAGAAACTCTGACTGCCATAGCCAGAACGCACCCAAACACTGCTTGCTCTTAATAAGCCTGTGCTCACAGTTAATCTTTACTACAGGTCCTGCAGAAGAGTCAACACTCAGGAGACCCAGCGGTCAGTGAGGATTACTCTTCCTCACTAAACCTGCCTCACATCCCTAGGGCATCACAGCTGTACCACCACTGACTGGCCAGCCATCAAGAGCCACCCATCCTCTCCCTCATTCCTGTGACAGATCACTCAGTCCTGTCTCTCCAGGGAATACTGATCCCTTGCCAAACCCCAACCCCTCAAACACATTCCCTGTACTACAGTTCTTCCCCCAGCCCTCTCTCCATGTGCAACAAGCACCAGGACAGATTTCCAGCCCATTCTGCCCCTCCCAAAAGGCACCATGGGAGCTGACCAGTGCAGCCTGCAACACTGAGGGTCCAGCTAACCAGGAAATTCTTCAGAGAACAGAGAGGCAGGTTGGTGATGAGCAGTCAGCAGTGCTTCCACATCACCTTCTCCTCACAGGGAGAACCCTGCTAAGTGCAGTGCTCCATTTACAACCCCCGCTTAACAGAAAGGAGAATTTCAGCAGCATTTAAGACAAGGAGTAATAATTGAGATGCACACATGTGGGGTGTTTCTGCCAGTCACAAGACCTTTTGCTGTCATCATCTAAAACAGAAATCAGTTTTGCTATTTAAGCATAAATATTATTTCCAACATAGAAAACTCCAGGTCAGCAGAAACTTGAAGTTTATCTTTAACCATCCGTGCTCTGAATGAAAGGCAGGAAAACATCCAGATACTGATAGAGGTTCTGGTTCTGGCCAAGAGGCCACACATCTTTTACAAACCCACATAAAAGCAGAGCCCCAGCTGCCCACTGCAGAGTATGACAGCTCTTGGCAGTCTGCTGCTCTTCTACCGCCTGCCTCTGCATCACCCTACTCAGCAATGATGGCACAGCTTCCTCTGGGGTGAAGGAGCACTCAGTGATCCAGCAACATGGAGTTTATTATTAAACAGCCCTGAAGACAAAGGCACAACTGAGGAAACAAAGACTACAGGATCCAAAGACAGCCTTCTTAAAAAGCCTCACAGTGAAAGGGGTGGGTAACCCAGTAGCAGAAACAGGGTTCTCTTAGTTTGTGTGACAGGATCAAACAGGTTTTAACTCACTTCCAGTACACCCATACCAGGTGTACTGCAGAAAACAGAGTAACATTTATCAGTCCTGACTCTTCTTGCACATGGTTTCTAGATACAACATGCCAGTGTTTCCAGCCCAGTAAGAGGCCCCTAAACATGAACCAGTACCAGGCAGTATGAGCTGCATTTCCCACGTCCCATGCCAGCAGCACAGCTCTGCAGGTTCCCCAGCAGGTGTTTATTTCAATATTTATGTACTGTAAGATTCAGTTGTATTTGTTCAGCACACCCTTAAAACCAAAATTCAAAGCGTGTGCCCACCCTAAACTTACACTTACACTACTACAGGTGTGACCTGCACCAGTTTGGAGGGGGAAAAACCAACTAAAACATCCTCCAGGTTAAGCATGTGCCTGTCCTCTTCCTGAGCTCAAACACACTATTGTCCAGCTGCCAGAGCACCGACACTTTTATAGAGACGAGTCATTAACATGCTCAGCCTTCCCTGTTCAGTCACACTTGCTCATCCTCACTCCATCCAAAGGCAGCATGCTCACAGCTTCTGACAGGAACTATTTAATTTGTTTATAGAAGAAAGTGTTTCACCTACAACTCCCAGTGCCACCAACTGGCACAGGACACTTCCTACTCACATTCATTGGCTTCGTACCTCAGCCAGTCAGACAAACATGACAGCAGGGGTCAGTCCCCAAGCTACTGCCATCCCAAAAGCTTTAGGTTCCAGGTAAGACAGGTTCCCCTCCTTTAAGTACCAGGCAAGATTCATATCTGTTAGAAACTACTGTACAAGGGAGGTCCTGTGTTTCAGGTCCAGGCAGAGAGCTGTTAGCTGACAGGTAGCACCCAACGAGCCCTTACCTTGCAGCATGCACCTGTAGGCAGACTCGGATATGGCGTAGATGTGCGGGGGCATCTCGTGGCGCTTCTTCCCTCGGTACATCTCGATGATGTTCTCGGAGTAGATCGGGAGGTTCTTGTAAGGGTTTATAACTACACAGAACAGCCCTGAGTAGGTCTTGAGGAAAGAGAACAAACAAAACATTTCTGTCAGTAAACAGCATTGGAACAGAGCCAGAGAGCTTTTTCTGCAGGTTCTGTAGCATTTATCTTAGAACAAATTGAGGTCATTTTTGTCGAGCAGCTCCCAGTACTTGCTGTATTCAAACCACTGGTTTCTAGCCCTCTTGAAAGGCTCTTTAATTACCTACATAAAAGGTACTTAAAGATAATAAACGTGAGTAAATATGAAGTGGAGCATCCGATTTCTTTCCCACGGCTATTTAAATTTCCCTCCCACTTGCCAAGTTACAGGATTTACGGACAGCTTTTGATGTTCAGCTCCTTCAGGAAAACGTGCAGGGTGGGGTTTTTTTTCTCATTTTTGAGGGAACTGAATTAAACACCCCAAAGCAGCCTCGTCCTGGAGAGGCCATTCCCTTAGCTGTCCCACCCCAACTGATGGGCAGCCTGGCATGACCTGTCTGCTGGCACTGCAGACACCAGTCCATACCCTGCTTTTGGAGTCGATCACCAGAGAAGGTCCCAGCACTGCTGTAACATCCAGAAACTCAAGCACAAGTTTTACATCTCTCATTCCATTGACTCTTTTACAGAGGCATTTCTGTTTGGTTAAACCACCCCCCACCTCAGTTTGTAAATCTGTCGTGAACAACACATACAGGCAGCATTTCCCTACAAAGGCTCCTGCAGAGCAGCTCAATCTCTGACCCACAGGCATTATTTTGAAGGAATTTATCATAAATATACATAAAAAAATGCACACAGCCAACCAGCCATACTTTGTTATCTAGGAGAGGAGGATGAGCACAGCTTGGCCAAATGGGCTTTACCAGGGATCAAACGTTAAGCCCACTGACAGCTCTGGACCATGCAGGACACAGAGCTAACCCACAAGAGTTCCCTGGATCAAGGCAAGCAGGAGACTCTTGCCTTCCAAAATCAAACTGATAGTTTTTAAGAGAGAAAAACGTCTCCACTCACCCTTACTGCACAGCATGCTTTGAAAGGCGTTAATTTAATTGTTAATACTATTCACATCCTAACTGGCACAGGAATATTAACAAGACCAACCAGTTTTCTTTTGATAGGCACAGGGAGTAGCTTTCTGAATGTCAGGAAAGCTCCTATTCCTACCTTTGCAGGAGGAGAGGAGGGATGGAGACAGTAAGCAGACAGCATTAAGAACTGGAGAGCCTTACAACATCTGTTGACTAAAAGAAATCTGTCTGGTACACTCCTAGGAACTGAGCAGCTGAAGTTCCTCATCTACCTTTTCCAATACGTAAAGGATTTTATTTCTTTCTATACCTCTCAGGGATTCTGGAAAGACAGATGGACAGTGAGCTCTGAATCGAGTCACGAGCACCACCCAGTAAAGAAAGAGCTTGGCTTTGTGCTAGATGTCCTGACACAAGGACACCTCATGTCCTTACAGGAAGAGAGTCTCCCTGCTTTGGTCCGATCTGCTGGGTGATAAGCACTGCAGGGCCTTTCCCAGCCAAGTACCACTGGCAATAAGGTATTTATTTCTCCAGAGAAAGGAAACAGATGTTATCAGGTCAACTGACCCAAGCATGAAGAACAGCTTATCAGTCATCAAGCCCACAGCAGCACAGGTCTGTGGGCAATGGGCAGTTCCTCCCCAGGCTCCTTTCCAGCCTCATGCTCCTAACACAGTCCCTCTTGCCAGCAGCAGCATCCTTGCAGCAACATCCTGAGCTGGATACCAATTAAGAGAGATTGTAAAAGAATTGGTTGGTATTAGAATCAGTTCCCTGTCCAAGCACACTCACAGCCACCAGTGATGCTGTGAGGAGGAGGGAAGGCAGGACAACTATTTTAATAGAAGGGTGCAACTGGCCAGGGAGCCAATTAACTGATGAATACTGGATCTATGTTCCTAGCCAGCCTCCTCCTTGTTCACAACCCATGCCACCCATCTTTATCTACAGTTACTACAGGTGACATCAAGGCATCAAAAATGTTACAAGCCTCACTTCCATGCCAGTCTTCAAATAATAACGAGAGGGAAGGCATACATTCACCAAGCACAGCTCCCAGTCAGGGGAAGATGGAACCACACTCTCCCACAAGGCTACTGAATTTCCTGACCAGCACCTATTGCAGGAGGAAACCTGAACATATTGGTGGGTTGTTCTGGTGGCTTGGCAGGAATATAAATCAGCAACATGCTTTTTACTGACTCAAGTTTAATTGTGAGGGAGGTAAATGGTACAGAAATTTCACACAACTTTTGTAACTGAAGTCTCCCAGTCCCTTACTGTACCTAAGACAGCAGACTGGAGGTACAGGCTTCCCACACGCAAACCAAAGACATGAAAAGCAGGCTGAGATTGTTTTACACACCTTGAAAAGCTTCTGAGTGACCAGCAGGAACACTGCACTCCTGCCTTCGAAACAGCCACTCTACTTAATGAGCACACCCATGTAACTTAAAGATGCCCACAACTCTCAGATACACAAAGGGGGCAGAGCGATGCCCTGTGCCTCCTCCCTGCTCTGCAGCAAAGTGACCCTGCTGGAGCCCACAGACCTGGGTTACAGTTCAGATTGAGCTCTGAAGAGCTACAGTTACTCCCCAGTCTGGATGGGGAGCCAGACTTCATTAATTTCTCAGCTGACAGAGGTAGTTTCCTATATGAAGTATTCACCCTGAGATCAGCTGCAACAAGGCAGCTGCCTGACACACCCCCCTCTGCTTTACCAGGGAACAGACAGGCAGTATCAGCCAACAGCAGTGAGGCTGCAGGGATGCTTTCTCCAGGCAAGGCTCCAGAAGCAAGCAGCAATGCAGAGCTCCAGCAGAGGTTTGTTATTCAAACTCTCCTTCAGGACACTAATCGTGGCATTTGAACGTTTCCAGATGCTCACAAGCCCTTCTCCAGAAGGACATCATTTAGCAATTAGGATTTTGGTGAGCCACCCCAGAGTGCAGCGTTCAGGCTCCTGGCACTGGCTGCTTTGGGAGCCACACAGTACTCCCAGTAGCAGGCACCCTGAGAAGGGGTATGGGCAAGCCAACCCCCAGCAAGTAGAGTGTGTGTTGTTCCCAGGTGAAAGCACATGGGAATTTAAGCTCTAAATTCAGACTGTGGGCTGCAGAGCAAGGAAGGTTTCCATGGCCTGTCCTCCCCTAAAGCCACCCCAAGCCTTCTCTGTGCACACGCAGGGTGGTGTTCGTGGGCAAGCTCTGCACAGCTCCTCAGCTAACAGCTCAGCTTTACAGCTCTCCCACCAAGGAGTACAGCCTGCTGCTACGGCTCTTAGGTTGGTTCTTCCTGCTGCCACTTCAAAAGGCCTCTTGAAGGCATCACTTCAGAGCACGTCAGCAAGCTGCAGGTAAATTTTTTGCATTTGTAACTATCAGTCTACATCACTGAGTATCCAGGCTCAACATTTATCTCTGGTTCTTCAAATACACAGAGTGACAGATCTGCTGTGTTTCTACATCAATAATTAAGCTGAAGGAGGCATCTAGACATCTCCTATTATTACCTGAACCACAAGCCAGCAGTTTTAGCCCAGAGAGCAGCACCCCACACGCCGATGGGGCAGAGCACACTGACCAGGTAAGTCACACAATGGCAGCATTTTCTTGTCCTGCTTTGCTTCCTGAGCTTACAGATCTGCCTTTCACACCCCAAAGGCCTATTAACCCCTCGAAGCTTGGCATGACTTTGTCAAAGCAGTCCTTGCAATCTGAACCCCAGCATCGTCCCTGCTTTGTACTAGGTGCTAGGTCCAGTGACTGGTTTGTGTTAAGATGACATTACGTAACAAACTCCACTTCTTACAGGTTCTGTTAATACCAGTCTCCAGTACCCAGCAATGTGAAACATTCCCAACTGGTCCAGCAGGAAAATTAGAACACGGAGGCTCAAATAACACCACAGATTGTTCTAGGTTATGCTCTAGCCTTGCAGGAGGCAGCAGCTTAAGAGAAGAAACAGCTTATAAACAGCTCCTCAAGCAGAGTTTTATAAGAGCTTCCACCCACAGCAGGCGCTGGAACTGGGAATGACAGCATATTTCTCATTCTTGCCCTCTTCTGCCCCAATAAAATGGGAAGTACATAAAAAGTGAGAGTAGCACAGGGCTGCAGAGCAATTACAGAGATAACACTTGTAACTATAAAAAAAATGCTGAAGTATTTAATTGCACAGTAGTAAGCATGTTTTCTTTTCTCCTGGTAGAAGGTAAACCCAGCAGGTATAGGTGTGGGGAGCAACAGCAGGAAGGCTGCAGGAGCTCTCAGCCTTACAGAAACAGTTTCCAACCATCTTCAAAAGGTCTTTGCTAAAAACAAAGCAAAGAGCAGGCGTGGAAGATAATAGATAGTTCATTAGAGTTTGGAGGACTTCTTCCATTTGTGCCCATCTCCCACAGGACAGTAATAATGGAACCAACAGGCCACGGTCACACCACTTGGCAGATACTAGAAACACTAGAAGTTCCAGAAACTCCTCACCACCCCTGCTTAAATGTTACTTGAAATTCTTCTTAATGAAACAAGTGAGCATCACTGCCCAGGCCATGCCAACTGGCACTACCCAGCTTTAGTCAGCCCTCCCTGTTTCCCCAGCAGTGTCATGTGGAAGAACCATTATAGACCAGTGACTAGGATCCACTGACTAAATCCCACAGCTTGCTTCCTTTCTAGGGATTGGAAGGAAACACGTATCTGCTTCATGTGTCTTTCATCTTCCACTTCCTAGAAAGGCAACGCTGCCTGCCACCTATTGTGGACAGGAAATCAAAGCAGATTCACTATTCTCTGTCTTCACTACACAAGACCAACAGCAAAAGATAAGACTTTGTTTGGCTGGTATGGGAATACTATCTGGAAATCAGCACATACCTTTGACTGATACGTGCCACAGCCAAACCACCATAACGCCCTTTATCAGCTCAGGTAACCTTGGCTCTTCTGCACACCAAGCAAACACCAGCAGGTTCAGCAGGCAATGGCAGCGTAGGGTCAGCACCAGCAGTGACAGCACCACGTTAGGGATCCCTGACAGGGATCCTTACCAGAATTGCACCGAAATCCCACCAGCTCAAGCTCTCTACGTCCCACTGACCTTTGCCAATTCAACCTCTACTCAGACTTGCAACTGCTTTTCCCCTGCCTTCAGAAACTAAGCTGAGTTTTAATTCCAAAGAAGACCCCATTATTGCAGCATTATTCTCAGTAACAGCAGCCTTCTCCATCAACATTCCTGCACTTCAGACCTCAAGTTAAGGCCAACAAATCCGTTAGCTTCTTGAATCCAACCAACTCCTTGCAGCTGAGGGCAGGGCAGGTCATTAGCACTATACCAATAGTAATCCTCACACAGGGCAGGAGAGTCTCAGCACTGAGGAACCAAGTTTTAGAGTCTGCCTCAACCGTTAAAGAGTGAGAGCAGAACATGCCTTTTGGGGAAGGAAGAGAGGAGAGGTAAGTCACCTATAGGACACCACAAAAACTCCCTATATCCAATCAGCCAGCCTTCCACAAAGCGGGGGGTTTAATTTGGCAATCACCCAATTAGCAGCACTGCTACACCTGAGTATACCAAAGAGTGACGGGTTCTTAGTGCCACCCTGCAGCAGCTTTTCTGGCTGTTTACTGCACGCAGTCCTGGGACCAGAGCTTGCTCTGATATTTAAGGCCTTCAGCTTCTAATCTTCACCATGAGAAAAGTTATAATAGTGCAATGAATTTCGTAACAATCGCATTGTGATCGATATGTATCCTGAAAACTTTTGACCTATCAGCTTGTTTACTTTTAATTCTCCATCCAGCCCCATGTCATTATCCAGTGAGTTTACTTATCGAGTTACAAGAAGCATTCCAGCAGTATTTTTCCCAGAGCTCTGCTCAGGGTCTTGGTGAAAGGCCTTGGGAGGGGAAAGGCCAAAAGCCCACGTAGGAAACCGACAGAGCAGCAGAAATACAAAGATTATTTTGAAGATTCACATAACTTGTGATAAATCCAACTATTACCAAGGGCCAATCAATAAGAGGAACCTGTTAATATCTAGACAGAAGGGAAAGCAAGCCAACTAACTAGCGGAACTAAATAAAACAGATTTAAGCTCTAGAACAAGTGTTTATTAAAATGAGCCAAGCATTCAAGCAGATGTTCCAGTTTCTTTCGAGATAGAAAGTCTACTTGAAGCTCTTAATGACACTCTGACTCAACAAGTCACTATGCACTCAGTTTGCCATGAGACAAGGAGCTGCTCTTAACTGTGAGCCACAGACACCCATTTAATGGAACCAGCGGGGTCAAAAGCAGCATCAATGGCGCTGTGATTCCTGACTCTAAAGGAGGATGGTGATCAGCCAGATGTTCCAACCAGTGCTTCAAAACCACTGAAAAATGAAAGCTTTATCTTATTGGTTTATTTTAAGCACTTGAACACATTCTTTCCTGGCCCGCTAAGTCGATATTAGATTCCAAAGAGACATTTTGCATTCCTAGCGCGCTCCAACTGCAGCGTTTAAATAATAGCACAGCCTCTTATTATCATTGTAATAGGCAGCAAGTTAAAACAAGGTATATGCTTGTTCATACCAGCAATTAAATGAGAGTAAATTCAGCAAAGCTAGGTCCTGTAATCTCTCCTCAGCTCCAACAAGCCATTTGATACCACTCCCCTGTATCAGTTAAGCATGTCTGAGGCAAGCGCTCTAACAAGCGACATGAGCTAAGCACCCAGAGTTGCCATTTAGCATTCTATTTTTGAAATATGCCTGCAGAATTATTTCCATAGGATAATTTTTTTATTACTTGTTTTATGACAACAGAGCTCTTGATCTGTACACAGCACGGAAAAACCCCATAATCCCGGGCTAATTGCAATGCCAGGGACACAAAGCATCCAGGCTGTCAGAATCAGACCAGACCCACCTCCTCCATTTCAAATCAGTGAAGGAACAGGAAACAGGTACATTCAGCTGAATTAGCACCTCTAACAAATCCAGTAATTAATACTTACATAAATGAGCCCAGAGTAATACCGATCCTTTAAATTATGCAATACAGAGGCTTCATTTAAACAGGTCAATTCTGCCATGTCTTCCACTTTAGAGAACTTGGGGGATTCATCTTCTGAATATCATCTTTATTGACTAGTGCTTTCTTCCCGTTCTCTGCCAGTTCAACCAATACTTCGTCCCCTTTTTCCTCCTTGATGCTGGCTGCCTCAAAACCATGGCGCTCTGAAGGAATCCACACCAACTTCTTAGCAGTCCAGTCAGCCTGGGTGGCAGGGTTGTAGATCACAGCCCTGTCCACGAAGAGGTATCTCTCCGGATCTTCCTGTCCGGATCTCTGTGCCATTGTAGGAAGTGAAGGTGTCCACTACCGGTTACCCTGAAAATTGGAGGGGGAAAAACCCAAAGAGTGTGTTACATACCATATTCTTAATTAAATGGAGCCATCACATGGCAATTAAGTGATCTACCACCCATATCTGTGTCTTCCTCCTGATGAAGAAGCACTAATCTAAAGAAGCTGCTGAGAAAACCAGGAGCCCCCGTTCACACAGCAGCCACCGAATAAGCCAACCACCACACAAAGGTTAAAACAATCCGGTACAGTCCCAGAGCCAGCACAGGAAACTCAGTTTAAACTGGTTCTCATTGCACACCAGCTATGCCAAAAACCTGAGAACTAAAAGCGGGAAAGACACAGGCCTGCCTTCTGTGCAAAGGACGAGCAGCTCTAACAAAGGCTTGCCAGTAAGCACAACTTCAATTAACAGTAAAATTAAATACAAGTAGATAGATGGATATAGAGAGCATTCAGTGGATAGCTGGCTACAGTAACCAGAAGGCGTCACAAAATGTGGACTTCCAACTACAGACAAGAGCTTGAGCCACTTGGCATTTCTGCAGGCCGTTAAGCTAGCTCGGACTCTTCCCAAAATCAGAGGACTTCACATTTCCACAGCCCCTTTCTGTTCTCAGTCACGAGCACTGACATTACCATATTCCAAAAAATGCCTCCAGATCTCAAGTTTACCTCGAGGCTTGAGGAGCAGCAAGGACTGATGTTAGATTTTCCAACAGCTTCACGTAATTTGAAGAGGAGAGAAAACTGCTGACAAGAGCTCCTGCACACTCATTTTACCTACTGGTCTCTACCTAAGAGAGACCAACCACATCTTCAGCTCATAATAGCATGACATCCAGGATCCCTGGAGCTACGGGCTTCATCTTTAACTGCCCAAAGAGCAACAAGATCAGACCCAACACCAAGTACTCAGTTTATTAAATACTTTGGGGTTTGGTTTGGGGGGAGGTTGTGGCTTTGGGTTTGGGGTTTTTTCTGGGGGGAGGAGGTTGATGGTTTGGGTTTTTGTGGAGATTTTTTTAGGGTTTTGGGTTTGGTTTTTTTTTTTTTTTTTTTTTTTACACCCACTAGATTTTTTTCTGCTGAAGAATGAATGTCACATTAGCTAATGGCAGCCTCTTCCAGCAGGTAACCAAAAGGTCAGCTTCAAAAGCCAGGAGGGTTTCACAAACTGCATTTGTCAGCTTTCCTCCCATGGCATGCACCCTGATGGAAGAAGTTCTGCAACACACCCGGCCCTCAGAACATGTAATTAAACAATAGCTGTGTCTCCATCCCCAGCACTGACAGTCGTTAGGTTGTCCAGCTTTAATGTAAAGCAGGCATGAAGTCATCCAACCCTTCAGAGGTCTGAAGAGCAGACCGTTTACTACAGACAGCTTAACTCAAACTGAGAGGTGATGACTCAACACCTAAAGTATTTGTTAGAAGGGCCTCCTGGAGAAAAATCCCACGAAGAAAGAAGGAACCACTGAGGAGGCACCTTAAGTGATAGCTGGGCTCCTTTGCCAGAAACAAGAAGAAATCAGCCCAGGAACGCTGCAGTTAGCTCAAGAAGGCCATGGATTGAATGCCGGGGCCTTCAGCCCCAGTTCTGAGAGGTGCCTGCCTCCCCTGTGCCAGAATGCAGCTGAAGTTCCAACAAAGGCCTGAAACCCCACAGCCACCCGCGCTTGCAGATGCTTTCAGCCTGCCAGGTACACTGCGATGGGCAGCCAAAGGCTGTTTGATACGCTGGGTCTCCGTTTTTTGCACACTGAGATGCAGCGAGACCTATGGGTCAGCCAAAATCAATCGGTGTTCCCGGGGGATGAGGGGCTGACGGCCGAGGCAATGCAGGGACCGGCTGCCTGCACACCGGGTCCTGCGGCAAACCCGCAGCGTGGGGGGCCGCAGGCGGGCACAGGGTCATCTTCCCACCCTGGCTCTAAACGAAGCCCATCGCAAAAGCCCCCCGCAGACTCAAAGCGAGCTGCGGCTGTCCCTGCCCAGAGCTCCGCGGCTAACAATGGCATCCAAGGAGACACGGGGATGGGCGCGCTTCCCATGCGGGCACCCGCCAGCGGACAGCCCGGCCGCCGCACCGCACACGCGTCCCGCTCCGCCGAACAAAGGGGCGAGGGGCGATAACCGGCTGGGAAGGGAAGGGGGCGGCGTCCCCCGGCGCGGCCCGGGCGTTCCCAAGGGCAGGGGCAGCCCCGGCAGCCGCGAGAGCCGCACCGCCCCCGGGCGCCGCGGGCCGATGCTCGCCGCCGGCCTCCCGCGGGAGCGGCTACGGAACCCCTCGCGCAGGGCCGCGGGCGCCGCCGCCGCCGCCTCCCCGAAGGACAAAGGAGCCGGCTGCCGGGGCCGCTCGGCCCGGGGGCCGCCCCCTCCCCGGCGCGGCGCGGCCGCAGCCCCGCGCCCGCCGCCCCGCCCGCTCGGAGGCTGCGGAGAAGGGAGAAAATGGCCACCTTCCCCTCGGCGAGGCAGCCGGGAGCGGCGGCGGGGCGACGGATGGGGAGGGGGGAGGAGAGGCGGGGGCGATGCGGCAGCGCGGGCGGGCGGCGCGGCCCGCACAACGGGGTCTTTGTGTGCCGCGCCGGGCCCGCCACCCCCGCCCCACCCCCGCCGCGGGCGGGCCCAGCTAGACGCCCCCGGTGACTCGCGTCGCGTCGCATCCCGTCTCCCGTCCCCCCCAGCCCAGGCCGCACCGGGCCCCGCCGCCGCCGCCTCACCTGTGTAGCGCCCGGCCGCCGCCGTGCCCGGAGCTCGCGCCGCCCGCCCGGCTCCCCAGCGCTCGCACCGCTCCGCCCCCCGCGCGCCGCGCTCCTTTAGCGCCACACCGAGCCCTCCGCCCCCCGCTCGCCGCCGCCGCCGGCCGCGCCCCCGCCTCCGGCAGCCGCTCTCCTATTGGGCAGTTTCCGCGTCCGTCCGCCGCTGCGCGCTCGCCCATTGGACCGTGGCGCGGCCGCTCTACAACCACGGCCATAGCAACCTCCGCACGCTACCCTCAGAACTCCGCCCTCCCCTTCCGCCCCGCCCCCTCTACGCTCATTGGCAGGCGCCTCCCGCCCGTCGCTCCGCAGCGCTCCGCTCGCCGGCCGAGCTCCGCCCCGCGCTGCGGCACGCCCGGCGGGGGGCGCGGCGCGGGCCCGGCGCCGCAGCGGGCGGCGCGCGCGGTGCTGCAGCGCGGGGCGTGCGCGCGCGCCCCCCTCAGCCGCCCGCGGGGCCCCGCGCTGAGGGCCGGGGGTCTCCGCCGCCCCGGCCGCGGACGCCGCCGCAGCCTCCGGTGACTGCTCGGGGCCGTTGCCCTGACGCCGGAGCCCGGCCCTCGCTGCGAGCTGCCGCGGGCTCCCAGCCCCCGCATCAGGCCGAGCGTCCCCGCGGCGCCCCGACGGTTCCCGCTGCCCGGCGCCCTGTCCCTCCGGCCGCGGAGCCCGAGCCGCCCTCCTTGTGCGTCGCCCCGGGGGCTCTGCAGCCCTGACCCCTTCACCGGAGCCCTTCTCTGGAGCGGGCAAGCCAGAGGCTGCCTGCAGCGTCCGAGGGGCACAGAGGCACAGGGGCACGGCATCACTGGGTGGGAAGAGACCTTTGAGACCATCGAGTCCAACCGTAACCACCCTCCGCTAACCTACATCCCTGAGCGCCTCATCTCCCTGCCCGTTAAACACACCCAGGGTCGCTGACCTGCCCCTCCCTGGGCAGCCTGTGCCAGCACCCGGTAACCCAGTTGCAGGCTGGGGATCCCAGGACGGGCTGGGGGTGTCAGGCAGCACCAGGGCGCAGGTGTAAGGGTCTCTAGGTTCTCTCCCATTTCCCTGTTCCTAAGGAGAGGGACTCTGTGGACTGCCCGCACACCTGGAAACGTTTCAGAGCAGCACCCGGCGTTTCAGTACAACTTCATGTTTCCAGACAGGTTGTTGGGTTCAAAAGGGAGGCACTAAGGCCAACTGGGGGGAGATGGGGAGCCAGGCTGCAGGCGCTGGGCAGGAATCCGTTGGGTCACCTCTGCTCGTCTCTGCACACACAGCAGCTCCTGCGCAACTCCTGGCACTTGGGTTTATAGGAAAGTCTCCTTAATTACCATTGCAGTGGGAGGTCTCGTACATCCTGTTTCACCGAAAAATAAGGGTGTTGACTCGCAAGCACAGGTAGATGAAAGCCGAAAGGCTGAACTGGTTACTCCCCAGCTGTTTTTCGCTTTGCAAGGACTGCCACTCCCGGGGCCAGGATGGCTGAGCTGTGTGGCGAGCCGCCCGGAGCCACCGCTGGCAGCAGAGCCCAACTCCATGGACACTGTGCTGCTTAAATACAGGCACACGCTGTGCCCCATCTCCAGAGTCATGATTTCTCCTTGATCCAGCAGGTCTCCACGAGATGCTCAGCCAGTGTCCGCAGAGCAGTGCCAGCCCCTCAGCAGCACCGGGGCTTTGTGATGGAGCAGCCTGATGAGCAGTTCGCTCCCTTTGGAAAAACCCGGCACTCAAGGAGCAGCATGGTGCACTGGTTATGGTCACCCCTCCGGGCAAGAGGCTGAGGCCTGGGGATGGTGCAGCATCCGCACCCCAAGCTCCTCATACTCCGGGTCAACACCTCCCGTCACCCTGCTTCAGGCCTCAGCCACAAAACTTCCATTTCTAGGCATGCAGGGGCTTTCCAAAGAAAAGCAGAAACATTACTCTAGCCACACGCTGTTTGAGGAGTTTAGTTTCTTTTAGAAAATGATTTCCATGGAAAATGTTTGCGGACCCTGTAGATGCCACATGGAGCGTGTCAGGGTTAGAGCATTGAGTTATTATTTTTATCACACAATTATTTTTATCCAGGCCAGTGTTAGGAAGGAATTCCCCAAATCCACTCAAAGGCTTTAACCCAAAGAGGGAAAGACGGTATTTCTCTCTTCCCAGGGGCTGAAAGAAACATCTCTCATGAAGGATTTGTACTTGACATAGAAACTCAGCTGGTTCCTAATCCCAAAATTGTTTCCCAACCTTTAAACAGAAGGGTAACGATGCCGTTGCTATGCAGGCATGTGTGTGCTCAAGGCATGTCCCCATGGGTGTTTCCAGGGCAGGAACCCGAGCAGGTAAATAAGAACCTCTTAAGTTTAAAGCAGTCCTTGAGATTTGTAATACAATGGGGAAGACTTGGGCACAAACCGCTCCATTCATCTCTAATTTGGAGGTTTCACTCCTGCTGGCTGAGTGGAAGGCTCATTTCCATACCAGGAGATGCTCACCTCCATCCCCAGCCTGCTTCGCACCTCCTTGGGCAGGACAAACCTCTGCAAGGGGAAAAGCACTCAACCAAATCCAGTGGCTGTTTGTTCTGCCCCGTATCCCTACCGGCACCCACAAATAATCCAAACAGGCCTCACTCCTCGATGCTTTGGAGGCCTTTGCTTGCAGCAGGGACCGGTGTCCCCCTCCCTGCCCTGGTTTCTGACTGCAGCAGGTTCTGGGAGCATTTCCAGGACGTACGGAGCCAGGGCTGGGCTCCCCCAGGAGCCCCACATCCCTGCAAAACAGGACACCTCTGCAGCTTTCTAGGTCAATTCTTTTCTCCATAACTCCAGGTGCTGAACAATACTGAGCCGGGGGGGGGGTAGGATTAAATATTCAAATGCAGGAGCCATGTACACACAGATGTGGTCTGTGCTTCATGGTGACAGGGACACACAAATAAAACCCGCGTGGATTTGGGTTCCAGTGCAAACCCCGACTCGCTGTGGCTTTGGGCAGCCGCAGTACCTGCCCTGCCCTCACTCATCCCACAGAGGGAAGAGGCTCCCTTACACCCATTTGCAGACCAGAGGTGCGATCACGTCCCATCTCTAAGGTGCGTGGACACCTCCAGAGGGAAGGTGCGAGGAAAAGACAGAATCACTCAGGTAAAAAACTGCCTGCTCTGCTGCCTGGGGCCAAAAGAGAGAAAGAAAAAACATTCCACAATAAAATTACTTCATAGTAAACATTCTATGGGAGAAGCCTGGGAGAGTTGGAAATTCGAGCCTCGTGCTTGGTGCTTGAGCTTCAAAGCTCTGCGAGACGCAGTGCATCGCAGTCAGATGAGGTTACACCTATTTCTTGCAGCACGCTGTCCTCCAGGACCGCGCGGTTATTTTATCTCATAGGTCAGTAGGAAAAGCTCTGAGGTGTTCTCCAGGGCACCACACAGGGATCAGCACCAAACATGAGCCCCATTGTCTCACACATCGTATATTTTAGTCCCAGATAGTTTAAAAAGTTAGCTAAATCAGGAGTGGAAAGTCTGCTTCTTACTCACAAAAGGGGGTTGCACAACCATGGGTCGGACAGACTGCTGTGAACCTGATGTCAGATCAGCAAAAATAGCCACCTCTGCAGCACATGAGTCAGGACCCCAGCAGCAGTGCCAAAGACCGGCATTCCCTCCGAGCGTGGCTCCAGCGCCCGCGCAAGTGCTTGCTGGAAGCCAAGGAACCCCGGGGAGAATCTCAAGCCTCTTAGAATGTGAAGGGCCAAAGTGGAGGATGTAGGATGAGATCCATCTCGGATCATCCTGCTGCAGACGCACTAGGAGCATGATTCAGGCATGTACAGGGACCTCTGCTCGCCCACTCCTCACTTTGTCTCTTCCTTCCCCCTTCCTCCATTGGTCCCACTGGGAAGGAGCAGAGGCTGGGAAGGCAGAGCTGGATTTTCACAACCAAACCTTCCACCCTCTGTGGAAGGGCTTTGGATGCCTTTCTCTTCCCTCAAGGAAAAAGAGGGCTCCTTCACCAGCATGTGCTAAAATGCAGGCAGAAATCTCAACCTCCCTTTTCCCCTGGAAGCAGGAACTTGTCTTCAAGATCTGTCCTCCCCCATCTTGCTCACCACACCCCGAGGTCGGAAATCACCCCCAGGACAACCGCGTGCGGCAGGTTTGGGGAGCTGCCCTTTTACTGCTGCCTACCTGGGAGTTTGGGATTCACCGGGCCAGATTCCCATCCCAGTTACACCAGTCCACGCTGCGGAAGCACTTCTCACTTGCAATACTGTGTTTAAGGGAAAAGGATTGAGCCATCAGGTACCATAGGCCAGTGGAACATTTCTGAGGCATCACGGGATCAGGAGGTAACTCAAGCTGGGATGTAGTCTAGCCTAGCTAGGATTTTGCAGGCTTAAAAATAAATAAGTAAATAAGTAAATAAAACAGTGGAGGATTCCCATGGAGCCGCTTGCAAAGGACACGTCTCCCTGGGGATCTCTGCCTCATCCAGGACCAGCCTTTACTCAGCACAACTGCAAGATTAGGTGCTTGGATGCCAGCAGGATGAACGTGTCACACGTACCCCTCCGGATGGGAAAGACTCCCCTCCTCACAGCTTGGGCTTTCTTTCTGGCCTGCTCTCTCACACTCCACCTCCACTGCCCGTCAGCAGGGCTTGTGCATCGGTACTGGTGCAGTACCCACCCTGGCTACTCATGCTGGAAACGCTGTTTATGCCCTCACTGCCCTTCCCCTGCCCCCCAGCCGGTGCTCTGGAGCTCTCAGAACATTTTCTAATTAGAACTAAATCCAAATGAGCTGGGAAAATCAGCAAGGTGCTTTCCTGGACATTTGTCACATACAAAGTGATTCCCAACTCCTGCCTCATCTTTGGGCCTGTGGTAAATACACCCTAGCCCCATAAAACCACCTCATACCTCAGAAGTGAGGGTCTGCAGGGCCAGGCTGCAGCTCTGCACCCTCCGACCTTCTCCCATCCCCTGCAAGTGGCAGGCCACAGCATGCAGGGATCACCCCAGCCATCTCAGTGTACAGGGGGTTTTCCGGGCTTCAGCGGAGCCTCCCGTTAGGCTCTGGGCAGTCTTTAATTGGAGCTGATTTACGGCATTTTTATTGCTGCAGACAGCCAGCAGTTGGCACAGCAGCAGCTTGAATATTACTTCTGCGTTTTGTTATTGAATCACCGGCTTGGAAGGGAACTGAGGGGCTTTTTATAGCTCCCAAGCAGCCTGGCACCTCCACTCTCTGAGTAAAGGCCAGCGGGACCCAACGGCCAGGGCACCAGTGTGCCTGAGCCCAGCAGGCCAGGGAGCTACCCATCCCATGCCATCCCATCCCATCCCATGCCATCCCATCCCATCCCATCCCATCGCATCCCATCCCATCCCATCCCATCCCATCCCATCCCATCCCATCCCATCCCATCCCATCTCACAGCCCCAGCAGCACAGCCATGCTTCCCCCACAGCTCCGTGGCGTGGTGGTGGATTTATTCTGCCTGGTGAGGTTGGCCCCAAGGTTTTCACCTGGAGGTTTTTGCCTCAGATGGTAAGAGCTTGTCCCAGGGTGCGAAGCGTAGCCTTGGAGCAGGAGATTTGGCGCAGGCCAGGCCTGCTGCCTGCCTCAGGCACGTCCCAGCCACTCCCAGCTCAGGGCAGCACAGAGGCAGGGACAGAGGAGTGTGTCCCCTCTGTCACCCTACTATCTGGCAGAGACCAGGACAGATCCAGTGGCTGAAGGATGTGTCTCTTCTGCTGCAGCTCATCCTCTTCATGAGGATGAGGATACATCACTGCTTGGCCTCACAGGCTCCAAGGATCTCTTCCAGGGCCAGTTTGCCTCTGTGCAAGAGGTCCCCTCCTGTTCCCATTTATCACACGGTTTGTTTTGTCATGTGGCATTGAAAGGAGCCAGTTGGTCCTTACTGGCCTCCTCCATGGCTGCTTAGCTCTGACTTTCAAGCAGGAGGGTCAGGCCTCATGGACACCAGCTTCCTGAGGCCAGCTGGAGAAGCCCTCTCCCCTAGAATCCAGCAGCTGAGCTCAGCGCATACAGGCTGGGAGATAAACTGTTCCCAGGGGATGTTCCTGCAAGGGAAGCAGTTGGTGACCCTCCCATCACATCCACGTGCGGGCTCTGTCCAGTACGTTGCACAGGGAGTTCCCATCATCGCAGCCCTGGCAGCCAGGCTCACCCCAGGACGTTTGCCCACAGCCACCATCTAATTCAATTTAATTCAATCCACTTTAATGATTGACTGAACCCTGCTGGTTTAATTAGCAAGCCAATACTCAGCTATCAGTGGGTCGTTGAGTTTGCAACCCGGTGCCAAGCCCTTCCCTGGGCTGGAGAGTGAGCACAGGGCACTGGAAGGGATCAATCTCTGCTCAGTCCCTGTGAACAAACCCCCCTTGGGCGAGTGAGGATGAGCAGGGTGAGGAGCAGTTAACCTCTGGCACAGATCAGCTCTGTTCTCAGAGGGGTTTGCCTTGATTCCAAAGAGAAAACGCACTTGCATATCCCTGTTAAGGTCAGGGTGCTCACCCAGTCATGGCACTGGTGCTGGCCTGAGCACTGGGAACCCTCTCCAGGCACTGTGCTGGTGCAGCTTGTCCCCAGGTCACAGCCCCTGGGTAGTGGTGGGGCAGGGTGATGATGTGGGGAAGCAGCTGGCGGGCAGGGACAGCAGCAGTGTGGCCTGGGCTGGGTGGGGAGGGCTCCAGCCCTCCCTACTCGCTGTGGGCAACGTCAGCAAAGGGCAGAGCTGAAGCCACTTGTCGATCCCAGCAGGGACCACTCAGCCATTGGGCTCATTCTGCGCCGGAGGGGATGCTGCTTCAGCAGGGGGCTGGGCTGGGTGATCTTCAGAGGTCCCTCCCATGATCACTGCCCGGATCCCTCAATGCGCAGCATTCCCATCTCCCACCTGAGGTGGCTGCAGCCAGGAACACGGAGAATCCAGGGACTGAGACACTCCTTGACAGTGGCTCCCAGCTCCCAGCCACAGAGGAGGGCTGAGCACCGCAGTGATGGTGATGGGTAAAGCCCTAGGATGAAGATAAAGGTGATTTGCAAACGCTTCAGTGGTTTTCTTTCTAATTGGACTTGTGCCTTTTCTCACCTGTTTAATATGGATGAGTTTGGTCTGAGCATCTGAAAAGGTTGTTTGTAAAACAAACAAACAGGCTATTAATTATCCTGGATGTTAACCTGGCCTCTTTGACTTTGCTGGAAGGAACCCTAGGAAAGTCTGCTCTTGCTGAAGGATGAAGGGTTCAGTCAGCCAGGTGCAGCTCCTGGTGCAGGTATTCCCCTCAGCACAGGAGTGGTGGCAGCCACCTTCCCTTAACCCCCTGCAGCCTGACTGAAGAGAGTCCGCAGAGCCCAGTGGCACCAGAGGAAGGAACCCATCTCACCAGGGGATTTAGGGGAATCTGGAGACACAGCGGCCGCCCCCACCTCTGCTGAAGGACCTCAGATATTTAACGGAGACTTCCTTCCTTCCTGTATTTACACCCTGGGCTTCAAAGAGTCCGAAATGAGACCTTGTCTCTTTCAGTAGCTCAAAAGTTTGTCACTAGTTTATTTATTCATTATTTCTTAGTTTTAATCTTGTAAGTGTGCTGTTATTCCATCACTGAGAGATCCCAGTGCTGGGCAGAAACTAAACTCGATGCTGGGAAAAATAAAATAACCCTTTTTCTCTTTTTTTGCATTGTTTTCTGCTCAGAAAACCCCCCATGGGTGCTGCTGTGGCCCCAGCACAGCGAGATGAGGGTTTTTTCAGTGTAAAACCATGTGGAAGTAAGCACAGAGCAGGAGTACTTGTATGGGGGCTGCATTTGAACAGTGCTGGGCAGTGATGGCTTTGCATGGCACAAACACCACCAAGGGGTATGAAACAGCCCAGAAGAGAGGAGCAAACTTGGAGTTGAAGGGAACCCCCTAATTTCAGCCCTGCAGCAGGGAATTGAGGTGTTCCCCAGCAAAAAACACCGAGGCCACAGCGCTGGAGGGACACTCCTCACCTCAATGCATTAGCTGGCAGGGATGGAGCAACCCTGGGGAGAGCAGAGCCGCTATTTAGGGGTGTGTAAAGCCCCCACCGTCCCCAGCTTGGGCACCCCTGGGATAACCATGTCAGCAGCACGATCATGCAATTACCAGAGTTTCCAATGGCAGCAGCCCGTGCTGCAGGGGACTGGGCTATCGACCTGTAACAGGAGATGCAGCTAACAGGGAGTTCTAATACACACAGCCTCCTCAGGAATTTTACTGTCCTGGAGGGCTCCTTCCCCTCCCTCCTCCCATTTCCATCTAGATTTTCTGTAGGGTCCCAGCAGAGGCCAGCCCTCACCCCCAGCCCAATGCAGGGACCTGTAATGAGCTCGGGCTGGGTTCCTGCCAGCCCTTCTGGAAACATTTACAGCGGATGCTGGCGGCTGTTCAAGCCCCCAGCGCCACAGAGGAAAGGCAAGCAGCGTTGGATGGGAGCTGAGATGCTGTGGGATGTCTGGGAGACAAACCCACCTGGGCAGTATCGCAGCCCACAGTAGTGAGGTGACCCCCAGACAGAGACAGGGGGTGCGCCCTCGTAGCCGAAGGTCCCCTCAGCACCCAGGAAGCAGGATGTGATTTATCCACTTCTAGCATTGAAAGATGCGCTTGCCAGAAGGTGTCTGGTGGAGGGAGAGAGTTCCAGTCCTCCTCCCTGCTCCCTTCTTTTTGAGGGGAGAACAACCCTTCCCTGGAAGGCCGGGTGTCCCTGCAAACTGTCTGTGGATGCAGGAGCTGGTTTTGCAGCTCTGTGCTCCCAGCCCAGGATTTCTGAAGGAGGCAGCTTAAAGGGCTGCAGAAGAGGGGGTGCCCAGCATCCCCACAAGCCAGGGGATGTGCCCCATCAGAGGTGTCCTCTCTGCCACACTCCCCGCACTGGGCACCTCCTCCTGCCAGGCAGTGGAGCCATGGTGGGCAATGGGGAACCCAAGAAGCCCTTTGGGCAGCACCTGCCCACCCAGGAGCCACCTGGGTGTCTCACACCTCCTCCTCCAGCCTCTCCTCACAGGAATGCTGGGAATGAAGAGCTGACAGCTGCCCAAACCAGC
Organism: Hypotaenidia okinawae; assembly: GCA_027925045.1. NCBI lineage: Eukaryota > Metazoa > Chordata > Aves > Gruiformes > Rallidae > Hypotaenidia > Hypotaenidia okinawae. Next base: position 4,374,132 of record BSDF01000018.1, read on the forward strand.
TTTTACCCTTATATAGTATCTGCTTATGCTCTTCCCTCCTGAAAGCCGGGCTGGAAAAGCCTGATGGCGGTGTGGGAAGATAAAGGGGCCCTGCTAGAGCGGGATAAATATTTGTCGTTTTCCATCACTTTCTAAGAGCAGGTATCAAGGATCTCAGGCACCCTGCAATTAAACCGGATTCCAACCTGGTTAACTGCAGGTCCGCTGGCTTAACCCCCCTGCACCCACCCAGCCACCCACCCACGGTGCTGCCAGCACCGGAGGGGTTAACGCTGTACAGCGGGGAGGAAGCTGTCACCAGGGATCAGCTGCAAGTGATGCTTCCTGGGGTCTCTGCTGGTAGCAAGGGCTGGATGCAAACAGCAGGTGACAGCTGAAGTGGGAGGTGTCCTTGAGCAAAGCCCCTTTCAGGCACACTGCTGGCCGGTGGCCTCCCACCCCCACTGGGGACCCGCTGTCCCAAGAGGGCTGGGGTCACACCTGCACTTTGGACCGAGCCCTTCGCTCCTGGCATCGCTTCTGGGGGTCCTGATGTGCATTGGTAATGCCCCCCAGTAAAACCTCTCAGCAGAAATCCCTGGACAGAGCCTGGCTTTCCCATCCCCACACGCTCACCCCAACCCCTTGCTTCCCCCCGTCCCCAGACACGAGCCGGGTCACCAACCCACGCGGCCCCTCTGTCCCCGCAGCTCCTGTGCCCGGCCAGCCCCTGGCCACTTCTCCAGCCTCTCCCACAGAGCTGCTTGGCCTCACAGCCCCACAGGCTTTAACTGGGCCAGTCCCCACTTTGCCCACACTACTCTGACCGAACACTTCCCTGCAGCTGGAGTAGATGTGGCTCAATTCCAGAGATGTGTTTCGCTTCTCCCCTCCCAGGTTTCACTACAGGTGTCTGATCTCTGCATTCCCCACGTGCCTGAAATTCCCTGGGATTAACCTCGGCTCCTGATTTCCTGGATTTATAACATTGGGTTGAGGTTAATAGCAATGACCTCATCATATTATTCACCCCAATCTACCGATACCTGAGCTCCCCGTAACTCCAGCTTAATTCCATTTAGTGTGTGTAACGTACATACTCGTTACCCTACCAAAGCAGCCTCGATTTTTTTGCCTCTCTGCTTCTATTCAGACTCATCCAGTATCTCAGTGTTGAAAAGACTGCCTTAAACCAGAAATCTCCCTCTCAGGCGCACGGGCTCTGCAGCTTGGTGGGATGCAGACCTGGAATGCATCTGAGCATCCTCCAGCTCCCCCCTGGCACTCTGGTCCCATGGCCATGAGCTCTCCTGCACCAACAGCCTGCGCCTGCCAGGAGCTCCTCAGCAGGACGATGAGTCTGCATCACTTGTGCCTTTCCCAGGCGCTTGCTGGGCCAGACTCCCAGCTCTCAGCTCCTTCCTTCCCGGCACCAAAGTCCTTTTAATATTTTGAAGCTGGAGCAGGCACAAAGCGGCGCGGGCTGCTCTGGGGATGTAGCTTTGCACCAGATGAAAACCTGGCCTCTGCTGCTTGAAGAAGTCGTGTGTCCTGGTGCTGGGTAAAGGGTAGAAACCTCAAAGGCCCTTGAAGGCCGATACCCACATGTGTGTTTTACAGCATGGCTCAGCTCCAAACCTGGTTGGGGCAGGAGAGGGGCTGGTGGCTTCTTGCCGGCTCGGTGCCTGCAGAGGATGCCGTGACATTGGCCATGGGGGTGGGGAAGGCTGCCCTGCCAGCGTGGGAGCCAGACAGCATTTCATCCCAAGGACGGGAACGAGGGTCCGAGTCCTACCCTTATCCCAAACCAAGAGTCACTGCCCTGCGCTCACAGGGGATGCTGGGGTGGAAGATCCATGGGCGCCAGCCCAGGGCTGAGTCAGGGCGCAGCAGGACCTGCCCCGCGCCCTGCCCCTACTCGCTCAGCGGTTTCCTATCGCTCCGGCATCGCTTTGCCTTTGAGGAGCTGCTGGAGATAAACGGCGATCAGCAAGTCTGAGCAGCCGCCCCTACAGCCCAGCCTGCATCCCCATCCCTGACCTGCTGCAGGGGATCCTCGCTGGGGACGGGCAGGAGGGTCACGGGAGAGGAGGGGGACGTGTCAATGTGCAGACCCAGCAGTCCCACACCAAACAAATCCCAGACATGTGGAGACGCTGCACAGAGATGGAGGGGTGTGTGAGGAGGAGGAGGGGTGGGTGCTGCCTAACGTCTGCTTCACACCTCACCACCGCCCACCATCGCCTCTGGGCAGCCCCCCTGTTGGGCCAGACCTCTCCACATATGGCCAAAGGACCCGAGGAGGCTGGGATGCAGCTCAGACTGGGGAGGGACAGGATTTGCCCGAGGTCCTGCCTGTGGGCTGAGCTCTGCCCAGCCTCTCCAACAGCCCAGCTGATGCCGTTTCCCAGGAGCAGGCACTTCTGGTGCCTCTCACAGTCCTCAACCCTTCCTCCTCCTGCCCCGAAAAGCCTTCCCTGGGACATGGCCCTAGTGCACACCCAGCCAAGGGACGGGGCTGCCTCTGCCTTGCGATGACCCTTTTCCAACCTTGCCGATCCTATGATTCCTCAGCCCTGGCACAGCTGGCTGCTCCCCTCAGGGGCAGGAGAAGGGATCTCAGCCGGGCAGCCCACTGGCTGCAGCCTGTGCCTGTTTCTCTCCCATCACATCTCCAGGCAGAGCCTTGGGCTGCTCTGCCTTTGCACAGGTACTGTGAGCGCTGCTCAGCGCCCACCCCAGCTTCCAGTTTAAGTGTGTTGATAATAAAGGGGTCTTCTGGCCCAGTGGTGCTCGAAGAGGCCCTGTGATCAATGCCATCTACACCACCACTCCTGTAAGGCAGGGTCTGGATGCCTTCCTCAGTCCTTCTCTAGCATGTAGGGAATTTCTGCAAGTCTACGAGCCGAACTCACTCCTCCATCCCTTTTGAGCTCCCTGAGTGGTCACCACCAGCTCTCAGGCAGGGAAACCTCATCTTTCCATGTCTCTGGGAGCTGCAGCCAGTTCTGCCAGGGCCAGCACCAAGGGTCCACGTACCATCCTCCTTGCCTGTGGCCAACGCCTTTCAAAGTGACTGTTGGGCATCCACACAGAGGCATCTAGAAGGAGCTTGTTGAGCGTTTCCTAAACCTGCCCGTTGCCCCGCTCCCAGCCCAGCCTAACCAGGGTGAGCGGTGCTACCCGACCGGTTCCCAGCCAGCCCGGCTGGTTTGGCTGTTGCCTTGCTGGTTGCTGGCCAGACAACTGTATTTTCTGGTTTGACTTGCAGCGCCTTTACTGTGGGACAGGCCTGCTGGCTGGTCTGCTGTATGTCACAGCTCCAGCACAGCCCAGTGCTGAGGGAGCTCCTGCACACAGATCTGCCACTGTGCAGCAGAGAGCACCAAGAACTCCTCACCAGTTACAGCCACTGCTCGGTCCTGCTCCTGGTAGCCACATATCTACCCTGGCACCCTGGAAAAGCTCCAGGGCTCAACGCTGCTCTTCTTCAGTGTCTCAAGCCTGCCCTGCTTCCCATGGCTGGGGCACGGGATGCTCAACTGGGGCACCTGGACGTGGGGGGTGGCAGTGGGGGGTCCTCAGCCACACATGGTCTCTGCAGTGGCACAGCAAGGCAGAGCACTGCCGCACGGCCGGGAAGGGGCATCATCACCCCATCCTGCTGCGTGGGCTTCAGTTTACACAGGCTGCTTGAAGCCAAGCAGGGAATCTGCAACAAAGCTAGGTGCAGATCTTCCCAATCTCTTGTAGCACCTTCGCCCCCAGACCGGCCTTATTCTGCCTTATTCTGTGTCCCAGGTCAGCGACAGAGCCAGAGACCGAGGAGCTGCACTCAGTGTCCCTACTCCATGCTTCCCCCGGGCTGGCTCTCCATCCATAAAGGGTTAATCGAGGCTGTCAGGGTTAACTTGGAAGGACCCTGAAGCATAAACTCATGATCCTAAACATAACCAGTTCCACCTCAGTAATTAGTGCGTTTCACTGTGTGGTGCAGGGGCGTCCTGGGAGCTCAGAAACAAGTACAGGATCAGCAAGGGAAATCCCTGGAAGCAGCAGCAGGGATTTCAGAGAGCTCTCTGGCTTGAAGACCCGATTGCAGCATTGCTGTCTGCCTTGTTAAGAGCACTTCCTTACTGGAAAGCCTTTGGGAATTAGGGCGAAATCCTCAAAGTTTGTCTCCCACATGAGAAGTGAGGGGTCACCATCATTCCTGTACCCCAGAGCTGGCTAGCCCCGCTCCAGCATGAGCAGAGACAAGTCACAGCATCACCCTGAGACTGATTCTCCCCTCTGTGACAATGGCAGCGGGGTTTCTGTGTCTCGGAGGGGTGATGAGTATTTGCACTGAGCTTTGGTGTTTCTGGATGATGGGATAGAACCCCCGTGACACGCACCAGTCCTCCCCCTGCTCAGTGAGTCATGCTCAGGTCATCAGGCATGGGGCTGAGGGCAGAGCAGGATGGGAGCCAGGCTGGGGAAGGGCTGCTTGGGGCAGGTGATAAATCACAGCTTTCGCTGCATCCCCCTGGGGGAAACTTGAAGCTGCTTTGTCCAAGCTTGTTAAAGTGCAATGCATTAAGGAGGCAGCTTGTGTCTTCCAGGAGCTGAAACTCTTCCCTGAATGAACAGACACTGTGGGACTGGCCTTTGGGCAGAGACGGGGCCAAAGGCTATGCCAGGGTGAGATTAGCAACCCTATTTTGGTGGGGAAAGTGGGCTCCCTGAAGTGTTTTTCTCTTTATTTATGGTGTTTTCCTAGTGCTCTGTTTGTGTCTGTGCTCTCAGCCCCCTCTTGCCTCTGCAGCATCCTGTCCAGGTTGGCCCTGGCGATGGGAGGGAAACCAAGGCAGGGACCTCTGCCGTGTCTGATTTGGGTGGCCTGGGACATCACAAATGAAGCTGGTCCAGTTGGTTAGGAGCTACCTGGGAGAGAAACACCCATCCCCGTGCCGAGGTAGAAGAGCCCAGCAGTGCCCCTGCCCACTCCCAAAGGAAGGGATAAAATCCAGGCAGCACATGGCTCCGGACACCCACGGGAGGGTGGAGGTGTGCAGCCATCACCGCGGGAAGCCGCTGACGCAGCTCTCCACTCACACCCAGGCCCAGCGCTCTGCACGTGTAGGTGGAACATTCCCACTGCTTTCCAGGGGAAAAAGTCTGGGGGAGGTGATGCCTGCCAAATACTTCTGCGTTGTGTGCAGGGCCCTGGCAGGTAGGCTTGGAAAAACAGGAGCGATCTGGTGTGCCAGGAGCTCTCCAGTGACCTCACCACTGTCTGGGTGGCAGGCAGCAGCGGGGGGCAGCACAGAAATAATAAAGCCATTTATAATGCTGTTTGGGGCGTTTCCTACTATACAGGAGATGTTTGGCATTGGAAAGGGCAGGGGGACATGATTAATGGGGCCAAGCCAGGCTCTGACACCCAGAGCTCTGGACTGAGGCTCAGTTGAGAAAATGCATAGGACAGAATAAATCCTCTGCAATGGAAATAAGGCTCCTCAGTGTGCAATCTCTGCAGTGAGGCATGAAAGGTACGGATGAGGGCACGGCAGCAGCCCCTCCGATGACAGAGGAGTGCCCCAAAGCTGTGGGTGGTGTTGGGAACCGTGTCCCCAGTCACGCAGCCCGAACCACGTGGATGTGCAGCATCCGTGAGCTGCACCCAGGTGCCTGCTGCCCTCCCCGGGGGATGCCAGGCAAGCGCTGAGCTGCGAAGGCTGGTGGGCACCTCCTGGGACGTGAGGACCTGCTGTGCATGGCTGACCTCTGTTCTGACAGCCGGACCCCCTTTGACTTTCCAGAGAGGATCTCTCTGTGCAAGGGGGGCCAAACGCCCCCGGGGGGCTGTCGGTCAGCGAGACCCCAAGGACACCCCTACCCGTTTTTGTGACAGCGTGGTTGAACCACGAAGCCAAGTTAGTGCTGGAGCAGCAAAACCCCTGGAGAAGGAGAAACCACCAGGAGTATTTCATGTCTCTATTTCTCTGTTAGTGAAGCCTGCTTGAGGAACTGCCCCCTCAAGGCCGCAGAAACCCCTTCCCCCTCTGCAAACGGGCCGCTAACGGGAGGGGATTTAGTGGCTCCAAACGCACTTCAGGAGCCTTTGATAAAAGTGCGTGGGAGCAAAGTCCAGAGCTTGGGCTAATTCTTCTCTGCTGGATCAAAAACCGCTCGTCTAGACTCCGGCAGGATGCAGACAGGGTGCCAGAGCTACTGCTGCAGAGCAGCCTGCGGGGAGTCGCTGCCTGGCTGCCCCAGAGCTCTTTGTTCTTTAGCAGGGGCTCTTTGTACCCTGGAGGGTCTGGTTTGAAGGTTGGTGATTCCTAAGGCACACATAAGGTCTAACGGATATACAGTACCGCTTCAGAGCTAGGAAATCTGATAGAGGCCAGAAATATCTTAAACTGGAGCCCGGTGAGCGTACAGGGGAGGATGTCAGGGCTTATTGTGTGTGCCAAAAATAGGGTACGTCGAGGAAAAGAGCCTGTAACGGTGTTGCAGGAGAAGCTGCTCTCCAGGAGCAAAGTAGCACAGGCTTCTTTACACTGCTGAGGGGAAAAAGCCAAACAAACCAGAAAAAATACACCTTTTTCTAGATCCTTATTCCCAGATGCCTAAAAGAACCTTCCCAGATCCACCACAGCTGCTAAGGATGCACAGGGAATGCATCGCTGGTGGGTGCAGCTCACCTGTCCAGGCTGAGGCTGGGCCCCTCGTCAGTGCTAATAGGCAAAGTGCAGTGAAAGGGGGAACAGAAACAGCATCTGATCTTCATTATGGCTGCTTTATAAATGGAAGCAAAACCAGGAGCCAGGCTCTAGTCCTCAGGGAGAAATGGCAGACTAGTACCAGTGAAAGCTGCTCCTGCTCTGGAGGCACGTGGGCTGTCACTGAAAGCCAGCCCAGGGCTCAGCCTGATCTCAGCCAAGCTTTGCCACTGCTTCATGGAAGCATCTCTGGTTGTATCTGCCTGGGGACAATGGTCCCCATCTGGAGGCTGCTGCAGGAGGCAAACCCTGTTTGCTTTTTGAGATGGATGATGCAGAAGCTTACTGAGTCCTCCTGCAAATCTAAGAGGGAGGAACCACCACATTGGGCATTCCATCCAGGAGGGTCTCTGGCAACAAAGCAGAGGGAGCAGCTGAATGCTCCGGTAGGACAAGGTGGGATGGACTCACAGCCATTGGGTGTGGTGGGATGAGTGGAGGTGCACCAAGAGCTGTTGGTATGGAGGGAATGAGGCAGGATAGATGGAATTGCTGGGCCACAGGAGGGCTGTGGGCCTGGAGAGGACATGTGGGTCACCTTGGGCACTACCTGACAGTCAGGGTTCTGTGGTGCTGGTGAGCAGGGGGTGGGGAGCACTGCCTGGCTGAGCAGTGGCTCTTTTCATCACCCTGATCTCACAATGTGAACAAAGGTGGAAGAAACACCCAAGCACCTGCCTGAGGGATGCTGCAATCCACAGTTTCAACATCCTCCCAGACAGGTGCTGGGTATCCCCACGCCCTGAGTGAGACGGGCAGGGGCTCAGCTGGGCAGGGGAGCCTGGGGCTCTGGGGTGGGTGAGATGTGGGCAGCTCAGCCCTGTGCTGGACAGGCCATGGCTGGGGTCTGCTGGGATGTGTCTCCTGCCCTGTGTTGTGCAGAACTGTGGGGTTTAATGAGTTTTTCCTGTAATTGCTCCAGATGAACTCTCATAGAGTCATAGTGTCCTGAGTGGGAAGGGACCCACAAGGGCGGGACTGGGGCAGGGAGCCCTGGAAAGCAGCTGTGGGGGTAGCGTGAGATGCTCGCAGGCTCCAGGGCTCAGTGGCCAGCCTGGGGTTTTCTGCTCTGGGCTGAGGTGATGCTGGAGGGAACCTGCTGCAATCAGGACACCACAGAAACCCTGGCAAGTGCAGTATCCTGAGGATTGTGTAAATACTGTGATTAGCTTCCCTTGAATCTCGATGAAGGGGAGATTTTTATCGCAGTTACTGACAAAACAGCTTTTTTTTGCTTTTCTTTTTCCAGGAGGGAGGAGGAGGCTGACTAACTGCTAGAGGAGGATTCCTGGAGTGATTTAATACCAGATGAAAGCAGCCAGATAGGAGCTGCTGCTCCCCAGGAGCAAGTGGACAGCCACCAGCAGCAAGTGCGATGAGCATGGCCAAGCTTACCATTCCCATCGACTGGGACACATTGTGATGCTGCTCAGGGCTGACACCTGAAGATGGGGCAGCCGAGGTGCTGCAGAGTGTGTCCAGCTCCCAGGGCAGCTCGGGAGCCTGGCAGGGAGGGCTTGCTTCCTCCTCCCTCTGCAGTGGCTTGCACAGGTCGTTTGAAGGGCTCTGTTAATACACTCCAGTGCATTAACATGGCACACAGGTAACTCCAGACTGGCCCGTGCTGGGGACATGGGCTTTGCAGCATGGTTCACACCAGCACAACTGCCCTGTGTGGGGGGTGGTTCTGGATCTGTCCTGGCACAAGCCTGCCGCTGCCGGAGCAGAGGACATCCTCTCCTTGTCAGAAGCCCCATGGGGAGTTCAGCTGAGCTGGCCAGCAGCAGGTGCCCAAAGCAGTGGGGGAAGGCTGTGGCTAATGAGGATGGGATAGGTGGCATTTCCATCAGCAGGGTTAGCCTGGGTGAAAGCAGGTGCAGGAGATGTCTGTGGAGGTGTGTGTAGGTGCCTGAAAATAGCTGCTCACCTGCTTTCAGGGAGCTGGTCTGGGGCTGAGGCATCACCAGTGCCTGGATGGCTCCAGAGGTGTGGGAGGAAGCACAACCACAGCGTTTCACACCTCATCTGCATCCCCAGTACTGGGGATTGCCAAATATTGCCTGGAGGGGGCTGCCAACAGCTCCTCACTTGCAGTTACCCTCTTCTGTAGGCAGTAGGATGGGGCTGGGCGGGCACCAGGCTTGTGAAGACCCAGGTTACCTTCAGCTATGTCCTGAAGCCCCACTGAGTGCCTTAGGACCCCCAAGCCCTGTCCCCACCTGGGGACACAGAGAGAGTGATTCTCATTCTGTCTGGGCAGGAAAGCACAGAGCCAGGGCAGCTGCAGCTGTAAGCCAAGCCCAGAGTTAAAGATGGGCCTCTGTGCTCTTCATGAGGTGCTGTGCTGCAGATCTGAGCTGCTCAGCACTGTTTAACATCCCTCACTGGATGGGGTTATTTTAAAATCTCACTGGCACCCTGCTCCTGTGTGTTCCCATGTGTGAGGGCTGCTGGCTGGGCACCCTGCCCGTCCCCTGACACCAGGGATGGCTCTGCAGATCACTCCAACACAATGCTATCTGTCCCCTTGCCACAGCTCAGCATCTCGCGGGTCTGTGGGAGGGGTTGTGGCCCCAAAGACAGGAGAAGCAATCCCAGCCATGACACACCTCTGTGATAGCGATCCTGCAGGCATTCACTGATGAGTATGTCTAATCAGCATGCAAAACACCTTGTTAGCTTCCCTCTATCACAACTGATCTGTTGACAACCCAGCTCCTGTAATAAATCAGGGTGAGGAGGCTGAGGTCTCTGCTGGCTCTGGCAGCCCAGCCCCTGTGCCATGGCTTTCCAGGACTGCAGTTGCAGCAGGGTCACGGTGGGGCCTGGCCAGGGCAGAGCAGAGGGGGGATCCCCTACACTCCTTGTGATGCCCCCCAGGATCCTGTCAGGCCCAGGTATACTCTCAGTATGGCCGGTGTTGGTGTTTTCTCCCTGTCGTGCTGGGCCTGCCTCTGGCTTGGCAGCTGCCTCAGGAGCTTCTTATCATTTTATAGAGTGAGTTAATTTGGTGCAGTAATTTCTGTGTGAGAAATGTGCTTGGCCATTACTGTGAAGGCCAAACGCCCTGCTAGCAGGACTTGTGCTAATGGACATTCCCTCAGGAGATCCCAATCCACAGCCTGGGAGCATCCCCCATCACAGAAACACTCCCAGAGCTGCCAGACAGGGTGCAGTATCCCAGCCCACCCTGGGGACATGGTGCTGGTGATGGGCTGGTGGAGGAAGGTGTGCCATGATCCAGCACCCAGCTGTGCTCCAGCCCTCTTCCCTGCACACCACTGGAGCCACAGCTCCTTCCCAGAACCCCAGCCATAGCTCTCCCACCCCGCAGCCCAGCGTGGATCATCCCCATCCCACGGGTGTCCTTCCCGTGGCTTCTCCGTCCCCTGCACACCCCCAGAAAGGAATGCAGCTCTGCCAGAGCCAGGCAGGAGCAGAGCAGAAAAGAGCAGTTCTGTATTATTTTCTTTTCTGGGCCATTTTGAATTAATTAAGGAATGTGATCTAAACTATAAATACTCCCCTTCACGTATGATTTATGGCCTGTTTGTTCTGGATTGGTATGTGCTTAATCTCTAATTGTAAGCCCACCATCTGTTTTTATTGATCTGCTTGCCAGGAGAGTTATTGCTCGCCTTGGCCTTATATGGGAAAATTAGGTATGTGGTGAGCAAGCCAGCTCGGGGCTGCTCTGACGTCAGCCTTGGAGCTGCTCGGAGCGCGCTTCCCAGCTCCGCTCCGGCCCGCTGCTCCTGCCAGCCTCCAGTTACCGTGTGAAACTCCAGCTTTGGGATCCCACAGAGCCCCGTTACTTGCAGGAGCTTCTGCCCACGTCAGCCCCCCTCTGCCTCCATCCCCCTCCAGCCCTGGGGAGGGTTTTGCTTTTAAAACAACGGAATAAAACAAAACACAAAGGAGAGGGGGAGAAGAAGAAGAGGCCAGCGTGGCCGCGGTGCTTTGGGCCATAATCAGTGTGCCACCAGCTCACCCTGGGTGCTCTCAATGGTGGGAGTGTCTCCATGAGAATCCGGGCTGGATTTACCCATTAAACCCAGGGAGATTGGGGTGCATTATTAACCAGCTGTATAATAGCACCCCAGCCTAGCCCACATGCGCTGCTGGAGCGGAGAGGGAAGGATGAAAGCTCCCAGAAATATTCAGAGGTTTACAGGAAGCCTGTGGATGTGAAGAAAGAAGTTTCTGTGGGAAGACTCAGCTGGCTGGAGGGGTTTAGCTGAACACCCATCCTGCCCAGTACCACTGGGACAGGGGCAGCGCAGGGGCCACCTTGACCAGAGCAGCCCATCCCCATCCCATGGCTTGAGCCCCTTCCTCCCCAAGGGGAACCCACCGAGGCAGGAGCTGCACCAGGCCCTCAGCTCCACATATACAGACCCACCATGAAATAACCCCTGAATACATCTGCAGCCAGGAACGAGCTCTTGTAATTTGCTCAAGCCTCCCGCATCCTCCTGTGGTTATTATTTTAAGCTGATCCCCTGATTTCAGGGCCCTGGTCTGGAGATCCCCATTCCCAGACTGACTGATGCGTGCGATGACAGAATTTCTGCTGTTGGGCAAATTAATTTCCCATGGGATCGTGGCCTAATATATCAATATAAACCCGACACATTTTTACTCAGCTGAAAATAACGCAGCTCCAGCTCAAGTTTGCCTGAGATAGCGCTTCCAGGAGATAAGGCAGCAGCTGGAGTGCGAATTGCCATGTGGATCCCATTTTTCCCACCGCTCCCCAGCAGTGTTTGCTGGCCGGGCTGTGCAACATCAGCTTTTGATTAGCACCAGCCAACACTGCTGTGATGTTAGCGCTCTGCTTCGCCTCACCCACACCTGCCTCTTCCCGGGCAGAGACAGTGGCCGGGCGGGTGGCAGCAGGGTGCCTCTCCCCCGGGTATTTGGGATGTGCTCAGGGAGCTGCGGGGGAGGCTGGTTCAGCCCCCAGCCCCGATGAGAGCAGCCTGGCCTGGAGGAGGGCAGCGGGCACCCGTCACACCCGGGAGGTGATGGGGAGCTGCTCCTCACGGATCGGTCCCAGCAGGGTTGAAGGGACAGCAGATCTCCTGTCCCCTCCTCCAGGAAGGAAACCATCGGGACAGTCGTTTGGGGAATGGGATTTCCATCCCTGCAGGCAGGACCGTGCTGGTGCTGTGAACAGGGCAGCTGGGGCCGAGGCGCTGGCTCCCGTCCCACCGTCCTGTGAGCTGGTCTAATCCAGCGCTGTCTCTAAGGCCCCTTTGTGTAGGGGTCCTGCTGAGCAGGAGGGGCTGAGCCAGGGCTGTGGGGTGCTCAGTGCCGCCAGGGACCAGGCTGTATTTGGAAGTTGACCTCAGGGCCCTGGAGCCCTGGATCCGCTAGCGCACGCAGCAGAAATGCGTTCGATCCAGAGATCCTGAGCTCAGGCCTTATAAATAACCCAACTGGGGCCTTGCAGTGTACCTAAAACAGTTTGTCTCTGCTCCCAGAGTGGTTCTCTGCTCCCCTCCCCTCCCCTGGGAACTGCTTCCTCCCCCACCAGGATGATTAAATCCTGAAGAATGTGCTTGGGGCTCTGCTGATGTGGTATGCATGGTGGGAGGGTACCAGAGCAGCATACCAGAGTGGGCTTATCTCCAGGCTGAGCAACCCAGACACAGCCAGAGCCCCCCAGCTTGTTCCTGTGTCCCATCCCATCTGGCCCTGTCCAGTCCCATCCCATCCCATCCATCCCATCCCATCCCATCCCATCCCATCCCATCCCATCCCATCCCATCCCCATCCCACCCCATCCCCATCCCATCCCATCCTCTCTGCCCAAGGTCTCTGCAGTGTCAGACATGACAACTCATCCTGAGCTTTCCCTTCCTCCAGCCGTGCTGTTTGAAGCCCCCAGGGATGGGTTAAGGGGCACTGCAGCCCTGCAAAGCCCCCAGGGATGGGTTAAGGGGCACTGCAGCCCTGCAAAGCCCCCAGGGATGGGTTAAGGGGCACTGCAGCCCTGCAAAGCCCCCAGGGATGGGTTAAGGGGCACTGCAGCCCTGCAGCCCGGCGCTGCTGTTCTGGAGTGACCCTCCTGGTGCTGTGCGGCTGTGGCTGTGAGAGCTGTCATGGTGCAGATGGAGGAAGCTGGTGGGTCTGTGGCACCGTGTGACCCGGCTGCTGCAGGAATTCACCTCAGATTCACCTCCAGGTCTCTCCGTTGTATCAGCAGAGGTTGCACAAGCTCCTGAGTCAGGCACCCACCGCCCTGCATCACACCTGCCCTGGCAGGATGCTGCTCATACCTGCGGCTGGGCTGGACCCGCTGTGGCCTGAGGAGAGTGATGGGCTGGGGGCAGCACCACTGATGCTCCGTGTCCTTAACACCTGGGGCAGGTCTCATCCTTGGGTCCTGGGACATCATGAGCCCTGGAGAAGGACACCCCTGGGAGAAGCGAGCTGAGCTGAAGCCCTGGTACAAGGGGGACATGGAGTTTGTGTGGCTACAGCCAGTCCCAGCTTGGTTGGAGGAAGGGCAGATGCTCTGTCTCGTGGTGTGCCAAGGCTCAGTACAGGACCAAAAATGATTACACAGAGGTCAAACAAAGGGATTTATTGGCTTTTCCTGGTCCTAAACTCCTTGACAGGAAACACAGTCTGTCCCAAGGAGCTTAAAGTCTGAATCATTAATAAATCCATATTTATAGCCATAAAGGCCCCAAATTATTATATTTTTTTAGCAGACCCAGGAAAGAGCTTGAGTGAGGGCGAGTCGCTTTGTAAACGTTTGCAAAAGGCACTTTTATCACGAGGCTTAAACTATTCCTCTGTCTCTTGGCATGTCTGCTTGCTGCCTCTAGTCAGCAAGAATATGCTGACTGCTTCCTACCAGCCCCAACAGAGACATTAAAACATCAGAAATGCTTTATTCTTGCAAGAAAATCTGGGAAGGGAGAGAGACCCACGCTTGCCATCCAGAGAAAATCTCCAGCCTGAACTCAGACATCGAAAAGGCACCAAAAACTTTACAAGAAGACCTTCTGCAGGTCATGTGAGGCACAGGCATGGTGCTGAGGCAGCACAAGAGGGTCTTGGGAGGAACAAAGCTCCTGAGGTCAGCAGGGCTGTGAGCTGGTGGTACTGTGGGACTCAAGGTGGGATGTGTGGGGTTAGACGTGTGGGTCCCCAGGGCCTGCTGGCCTCAAGGAGGGAGGAGAGGGGCTTTGCAGTGTGGAGCAGCAGTGGCAGGCCTGGAGAGAAGCCCTGGTAGAAAGGGAACGTGGGGCTTGGGTGGCTAAAGACAGTCAGAGATTGGCCAGAGGAAGGGCAGATGCTCCATCTCATGGTGTCCCACCTCTGAACATGATTGGGATGTTGGGGAGGGGTTGGTTTTGAGGAGCTGTTCCTCATGTGTGTGTGACCAGCAGGTCTTCACCCGTCCAGAATCCTCCTTAGACTGGGATGTGCTGGACCAAGTCTTGATGGAGGCTTGACTTGCTCATATCCAGTCCAGGAGCACTTCAGGGCAGAAGAAGACCTGTGGGTCTGGGGTTGCCAAGGTGGTGGAGCTGAGATGCCTCCAGGGCTCGGTGGTCTGCAGACCCAGGTGCTTCTTCAGCCTTGTGGCTTCCCTCATTCACGGACAAACAAACCCCTTTGGGGTTCAGCCCCTGTCAGCACCTGGGGGAGCACCAACCAAACCCGAACCAGCTGGGGAAGTGAAGGGCTGTGCTGGGCGAGTAACTCCTGAACAGAAGATGTGAGCAAATAATGCCAAACCCAGAAGGATTTGCCCTTCTCTGGAGCATTCTGCTTGCAAAGCATGTGTGTGCTCAGAAGGAGCTCCAGGGAGCATTGCGAAATCCACGGGTAGGGTTCGAACTCCTCAATTCCCCTGTAGTGATCCTGTCCAGGAAATGACAAAGCTGCTGCAGAGCAGAGGGGATGGAGCCTGGCTTGGTCCATTTCAAATCCTTCTGCGGGTTTATTCTCCTGCGGCTGGCTGGATCCCAGCACAAACACACAGGGCCCTGCCACAGCTCTTCTGGTGCCTCTGACACTTCTGCCATGAACACTGGGCACTGTGGCAGGTTCCAAGGCTCATCACTACATCCAGGTTTGCCTCACGCTGGAGGAATCTGGATCCAATGGCACTGCTTCCCAGTTCAAAGATGACAGCTACAGGGTGATTTTGGGAAGAAGCTGCCCCTGACACGTGGCACCATCACCCTGGGGCCTCTGCTGCTTCTGCAGAGACATGTGAGTGGATGCTGCCAGGGAAGTTGCAGGATGAGGCCGTTTTCACTGGAAAAGCTGTGTCTAAATGCCATGTGTGGTACCCTCTGTGTGGAGTAGGATGAGTTTCAGTCACTCCACATGCAGGATCTTAGGTGGAAGTGGAGAGCGGGGACATCTCTGAGCTCAGCACGCTGCACTAGGGAAAAGAAAACAAAGCGTTGGTGTTCTTCCAGTGGTTAATGAATAAATATTACTCTGTTTTGAATTTTTGGTGCATGAGACAGTTTTATGGGGTTATAACTTTTAAAGCAGAAAATTGGGAGCCCTTGTGCTAAGTCAAGGGCATACATGAGAGGAGGCTACACTCAAAATGCACCCACGTTCCATTTATTTGCATTTACTTTAAGCTGCAGTGACAAGGGAGACCCAGGGAGAGAACAGGAGGCATCTCTAGATTTCTCCTTCTTTGGAAGAAGACCAGAGACCCCGTTGCTCTAAGCAGGGACCTGCAAGATGTGGGGTTATGGGGTGGTTTTGTGAGAGCAGCTCTTGCAGCTCTGGGGTGTACTGGCTGCACCTGAGACACATCGCTGCTGCCTGTCTGAGCCCAGAGGAAAACACCAGGGGCAGCAGCCCTCCCGACTTGAGACACTTTTGGAGGTAGGTCTTGATTCAGAGGAGCTCGACCTCCAAAGGACACAGGGAGAAATCGCAGCTGCCTTCAGGGGGGCAGCGTGAGGCCCCTGACGGGGTGCAGAGATGGAGCAGGCAGGGAAACGCAGTGTGGGAGAGATGAACTGCAGACCCGAGCAGAGGAGGATGAGCCAAACATCTGGCCCAGCATCCGTTTAAGATGCTCTGCAGTCTGCAAGTGGATTTAGAGTAAGCACAGAGTAAGACCCGGGGCTGCACGCGCCTGTGAACTCCCCAGACAAGGCAGCGCTGTCACCCCGGCTCCTCGTGGGGAGGAGGAACATCCCTGCAGCCCTGGAGGGATGTCCCACCGGTGGGCAGGGTGGGCAGGAGAGCCGAGCATCCCCCAGCAATTCAAAACCATTGCAAGTCTCTCATTAGTGCATGTGCTGTGGATTCCATGGGAACGGGAACACGGGCAGAGGGTGAGGTGCACATCTTGTGTGGCGTGCTCCGTACCGAGCCCGCGATGCCTGGTACCTCCTGCAGGAACAAGGATGCTGCATTAGGGCTGAGGGCTCTCCCGGCAGAGCAGAGACCCCAGGGCGGTGTGGTGTGGGGTGTCCCAGGAATGCTGACCCACCTTAGCAGGAGCTAAGGGCTGAGAGCAGCTGGAGCATGCAGCAGCACAGGGACCCTGCTCCGAGCCAGCCCAAGGCTGCACTCCCCTTCCCAGCAAAGTCCTTGGAGCATCACAGCACCAGGTCCCGCAGGAGCAGGTCATGGATGGAGAGCCCAACGCACCCCGCAGATGTGCTCAGCACCACAGCAGTTGGGGAGCTGTTGTTGCATGTCAAGCTGCAGCTCCCACACTATTTATTTGCTCTTTTCTTGGGGATTTGGCACAGAAATGCTGTTACACTTCATCCTTTCCCAACATTTGTGGAAAAATTACGGTCTTTCCTGTTATCCTGAAAATCAGTGGCACATCAGCAAAGCCTTTGTCTGAGCACTCAGGCTTATAAACCTGTGTGCAGAGAAAAGGACCCATAAGTGTGGGAATTTCTTCCTGGGAAGCTGCTGGGATGTGGCTGCCAGTTCCTATCAGCCATCAGTTGTCGGGGGCATGTGCAGTACATACTGATTTCCTCCAGGACCTTCACACATCAGCCTGGGTGAAACAGCTCATTAAAAGGAACTAATTGCTGCAGTCAGTTGTGACATTAATTTTTCAAGGTTAATTTAGTTTAGTACTGAGAGTCCTCCGTTTATCTCTGATGGGTGTGAACCACACGTGCCACACAGCCACCCAACAGACCATCCAGGATGGGGACTGCAAATCTGGAGCATCCTCGGGGACAGTTAAAAGGGAGTGGGCTGGGGAAGTGATGGGGAAACCCTGCCCAGAGGATGCAGAGCACTGGTGCACAATGGCAGGACAACCAACAAGCAGACATGGGCTTGGCTTTGCCTTGAGACGAGCAATTCCTTTATCCATTTACCCCAGCTTGCAGGAACACCAGGGAGAGCAGAATCTGGCACGTGATGTGCTCAGTGGAACGTTCCTGTTCACCTCCGTGATCCCCTTTGTTTCCCCTTTGCCATGGAGTTTCCATACACAGACCTCCCTGTCTGGGTGGTGGTACAGACAGCAGTACCTTTGATGGGAAAAGGGACTGGAACTGTGCTGGTGCTTGGTGCTGGAGTTGTTTCCTGCTCCCTGGCAGATTAAAAGCAGGATGCCAGAAGGAAGCAAGGGCCATGCCTGTGTCTGGTGCCACATGTCAGGCCCCGTTGCAAGGGTCTTACCAGCATTTTCTGTCCTCTTTGTGAGTGACAGCACAAACCAGCCTGTGCAGGAGTCTGGTACCATATGACACCAAAGATGAGGCCTCTGCCCCCTGGTCAGGTAGGAGCAGCGGGGACCTCTGTCCGTCTGTCCGCTCAGGGTGCACCAGCAGCCACCACCCCCGGGAAGGCATCGCTGCAGAGCCCAGCCATGCCCGGCTTCGGGGGTGTCAGGGATGAGGGTGGGGGCACAGGGAGCACCCCAGCCCCAGCATCCCCACGCCCTAGTGGCAGCAGCACGGTAGGGTGCCGGTCCCAGCACGGGGCTGCCCCCCTTCCAGACCTCCCTGGGGAGGTGTGTGTACACTCAGCGCTGGGGGGAGCTCGTGGAGCTTCACTTGTGGCACCTGAGCAGGGGCTGACTCTGGAGGGGAAACAGGCTGTTTAAGGGACGTATCCTGTGTTTACAGGGGACTCGCCAGCTCTGACAGTGCAGATGTTTCCTGTCTCCCCACACCTGCCAGCAGCCCTGTGCTGGCTGAGGGTGGCTCCTACCCCAGATCTGTGTGTTCAGGCTTCGCTCCCACAGCCGCAGCGGGTGCCTGACCTCCACCCAGCGCAGGGACGAGGCCAGGCAGGGACTGTCTCACCCTCTCCAGGGTCAGTGCCTGCCTGCAGCTGGGCTGGGAGCACAGCTGAGCCCACAGCCCGGTGCGGGCCTGGCTGCTCCGTGGGCAGCTGCAGAGGGATGGGGCCGTGCAGAGTGTGACCAGACCTGGGCAGGACGTGCTGCTCTGCAGGTGGGCAGGAAGGTCCCGTGCTTGAGCAGGATATGACCTTGTTTGCTGTACAGCCTTGTTGAGTCTCTGTCTTTTCCTTGTCCACTCAACAGTCCTTTGCGCCTCACAGCTGCTGTCAAGTGTTCCCAGCTCTTCTGGCTAAAGACTGCAGTTAGGAAGAGGGTAAAAGCTGGGTTCAAGCCCTTTTCTGTCTTGAGACAACCTCCTGGCAAGGCTGGGTGAAAATCTTCTCCCTCTCTTTGCCTGGACAGTCCATGGTGCAGCGAAGCCACTGAAGAACAGCTGTAAACACACACAGCAAAGTTGTTGTGAAACCGAGGAAGGGCTTGGCTGTAGCCCAGCATGAAGGACAATTTGCTGAGTGGGGCTCCTGGGCGCTGGTCCCTTCTCTCCAGGATGAGTCATGAACAAATTCAGCTGCTTTTCTGGTCTGTAGGGCCTGGGCTGGGGCTGGGGCTCTGACCAGCCAGATACAGACCAAGGAGTCACAGACCAGGGAGTCACAGCCCAAATCTCCACACGAGGTGGCATCAGCCTGGACGCCTCCACAGCACATGCCATGCAGAAGGCGCCTTCTCAGAGGAAGAGCATCAGAGATGGTTTGCTTTTAACTGGTTTAGCATTGACAAGTCCCAACACTTTAAACGGAGAAGCATGAGAAGCCTTGCAGCAAAGAGCTCCTGCTTCCACCCCAGTCTGTGGTGAAGAGCCAGGCCAAATGAGCAGGACACCGAGAGGAATGGAAACACCGACTGCTGTGCTCTGCTTTGCTACTTAACAGAAAAAACCCAGCACTCCCTGTTTGCCTGCATCTCCCTTTCCTTTCCCATCTTGCCAGCTTTCCAAGAACACGAAGCTGTTTGGAGCCTGCGCTGGATTTTCCCCTCTCTGCTGTCAGGGCCCATCACCATGTCCACCAGCTCCTTGCACGGGGCCCTTGTGTTGTGTCTCCCAGGGGTGTCTGAGTTTCTTGGGTTGTTGCCACCTGGCTTCATTCAAAGTGCAGAGCTGCAGCAGGGAAGAGGCCTTGGCCAGGGTTGGGGGGACCTTTTTTGTCAGCTGCCTTAGAAATGCTGGTGAGCAGGGACCCTGCAGCCCCGGGGAAGGGAAAGGGTCACCAGACCTGCCCATGGACACTGGTGCAGCGTGATCTGGGTCAGGCTGCCCAGGCTGAGTTGACCCACTGTGAGAGGAGAAGGCACACAGGCCCAGGGCACTTGCAAGTCACATCTCCAGCTGAGATTTAATGGTCTACAGGATTGGAGGGCCAAATCCTCCCCTTTTCTAGGAGCAGTGCCTATCTGCTAGCCTGGAGCTGGGGCAGAGCAAGAAACGAGCCCGCTCGCAGCCATCTGAGCAGGACTCAGGACTGGTTTCTATCATGCTGTGTCAGAGCCTTTCCCAGTGGATGACAATGAAATGCAGTACCAAGAGACATCCCTCTCCTGTCCCTCAAGTCAGAGGAACCTTGGACAGAAGATTACTTTGCTTCTGTCGTGACTTCTTTGTCTCCTCTCATCACAAACCCAGGCAGTTGCTTGAAACAGCTCCTGGTTGGAGCTGAGCACAGCTGTGGGAGCCCTCACAGCCGATCTGTGCTTTCCAAAGCTGCTGTCCTCCAGAGAAACTGCTGGAGCCACCCATCCCTCCCTGTCTGTGCTGCTTTCCTGCTCACAAAGCCCTGCTTTTGGAGGGGCATGGTAGGCTCTGAGCTGATGGAGGACTTGTAGTTCCAAGTTTTCCTCTTGTGCCCCCTGAACTACAGGGATCCTCTTCCTGAGTCCTGGGTTTCGCTCTCCAGTGACAAACCTCTGGAACAGGGAGTGTCTGGGCATGACCAGGTCCTCACCCGGGCTGACCTGTGCACTTTCCCTAACACAGTGTGCCAGGAGCAAATACTTCCTCGGATGCCTCATGCAGTGCAGAGCTGGAGCAGGTCCTGGGTGAGGATGCCACCCTCAGTGAGGATCTCTACCTGCACAATTTCAGATGAACTCTCTTCCCTCCAGCACGGAGGTGAATTCCCTCCCCACAGACTGAGGATGGGTCTGCATGGAGCAGGAATGCTCCCTCAGCCCTGTCCAGCCCCAGTCCAGAGCAGATAACCAGCAAGCCAGGCCGGTCTAGGGGACACAGGGAGGGCTGGTTTGTCACCAGCAGGTCAGGTGTCACCTGGGACAGCCCCTCCACTTCTCCCTGCCTGTTTTCTCTAGGCCCCAGGAGGACACTGGGTTCCGAGCAGGGTGAATCCCCTCCAGCAGTCCCAGAGGAGCCACGTTTGGTACTTGGTGGGCAGTTTCCATCTGTGGTTGAGCCTGTCCCTGTGGTCCTCTGTCCCTGCAGGGCATCCAGGACCCCATCCGGGTCTGCAGTACAGGGTGCTGCAGCCGAGTCCGCTGTCCCTTGGTGTCCTGGGGTGACACACACCCCTTGGGGCCCTGTCCATCAGGGAGGGCACCACTGGCTCCAGGGCAGCTGTGCATTGGTGCTGTGCACCTAGAGCTGCAAACTGCTTGGATGCTGCGTGGGTGAAGATGGAGGGGGCAGGGATTGTACCCCACATTTTCCTACCAAGCTGTGGGACAGCCACAACAACCTCCAGCCACCCTGCCCCGAGGAGCACTGCCTAGCTCCCCAGCTCCCGGAGCCCCAGCACCCTGCCCCAGCGCTGCCAGGCACGCCGGGCGGGATGGGGAGGGGGCCCCTAATGCCTCAGAAACAGAGGAGGTGAAAAAGTTGTGGGGACAGAAGCCAGAACTGGACAATTTAGCCACTGTTCCTGGAAATGCTCACTCAGAGCCAGGCCTCTGTGCCAGCGGGCACAGCTTTGGCCCCCCACCTGCACTGCCCGCCCCCAGCCCTGCAAACCCACACGCAGCCATGGGAGATGCGGGGGCTCTGAGACGCCGCTGCTGACACATCCTGGAGTGACGGGGGTTAACTCCAGAGCAAAGGCCACGCTGAAAGCAAACAGGAGGGAAGTGATGGGGAATGGGAAGCAGAAGCGCTGTGGTCTGGCAGCAGGAGTGCTGTGCTGGGAAAATCCTCTGATTTATTGCAAGAGGTCTGGCAGCTGCAGGGAAGAGGAGAACAAGGCCCTGAGCAGGGTCTCAAAGAAGTGGCTGCTCCCCAAGTTTTCCCCAGCAGGATTTCTGCCTGATGGAGCAGAGGGAGTGCGGGGACACATAGTGCTGGAGCCTTGGGGCTGCCCTGCTCCCTGTGCAGGGATCCAGCCCCACAGTGGGTGTCCCTGTGGAAAAGCCAGCTGCAAAAGCAAACCATCTGTTTCTGGGAGGGAATTTCGGAGGTGGTCAGGTCTGACAGCAGCCACACACTTCCTGGGCTCGCTGGGGCTGTGGCAGCCAGCACAGCCGGACTGTGCCTGCCTGTCCCAACTGGAGGAGCACAGCGGGGGTGAATATCCACCCCTCTCCAAAACAGATTGGGGATTGCAGGCTCCAAATACACCGGTGTCCCAGCAGAGATGAGTGTCCTGGGCCAGTGGGTGTCCACGTTCAGGCTAAAGCAGCTCTGGTGCCATGGGGGATGATCCCAGAGACCCCTTTGGAGAAGTGTGCAGTTCCCACTCCTGGGGAAGCCCCTTCCCTCTCCAGCTCTCAGAGCTCCTTGCAAACCTCCTTGGACTCACAGCTGCTGTGTAGAGAGGACCTCAGCAGCCCCATCCTGAACCTGAGTCATCTCCCCCTCACTCAGTCATGTCATACAGCCCTGTTGAGGCTGGGATGTGCTGTGCTGAAGCTATGGGGACTCCTCCGTGCCCTGCAGAGGTGCCTCTTGGCAGCAAAGGGAGTGTGGTTGGCTTTGGCTATCCCACTGGGACACCAGCAATGGGACAGTGTTGCCACATGCCCCTGGCTGTGGGACAAGGCTGCGGGACACAGAAAAGGCTCTCCTCCCTGGGACCTTGTGGCACGTGTCTGGGACCATCTCAGCAGCCTGGCTGCCTTCCCACACGGGCCTTGCACTGGCTTCTTGGGCTCCGTCCAAAAAGCATGCAGTGCAAGTGTCACTACTGGGGTCCCTGGGGAAACTAGAGCATTGATTCAGGCTTATAAGTGACATTTCCACTTAAAAACATATTACCCTTCCAGCTCCTGCTGCTGCTGCTCACCCTGGAGCAGCCGGGCTCCCGGTGCAGGATCTCAACCCTGGCAGAGCTGGTTTTGCAGGTGCTGTGGCTCAGTACAACACTGAAAATTGGGGAAGGGGTTCCTGTTTCCTCAGGTAGGCTCCTAAAATCAGTGGGAGCATGCTGGAAGTGTGATCTCAGGAGCTCAGGCTCCAGCGTGCTTCACCCTGTCCAAGGGTCGATGCTGGGGAGATGCCCCAGCTAGGAACAGGATCTGCTCCTGCTGTGGGTCTGCTGCCTATTGTGCAAGGGGATCTGCTGGCCCCTGGGGCTCCTGGGTCCAACCCCAATCCCTGGGGCACTCCCTCCCGAGCTGGGGGAGCCAATGCTGCTGAGCAGAGGGGCACAGAGCTGCCTGCCCCGGAGAGACAGGGACTCGCTGTGGGTTTTTCCTGCCTGCCCCATGCGTGGGCTGCTCCCAGCTCTGCAACAGGCTCAGCACTTTGCAAACAGGATTTAGCCACAACCCAGGACGTATTACTGAAAAATCAAACAACAAACACATTCTTCTCCTGAATTCCTGGGCTCCTTCTGACCTCCCAGATGGGCCCTGGCAGCCCTCGTGCTCCGGGAAGGGTTGGCCTGCTTTTCTGCAGCCTCTGAGGTCCCAGCCCAGTATGTGCTCAGCCTCAGAGGATGGCTGGAGGTTGCTTTGTGGAGCTGAAAGCTGGGGTGACCTGTGAGCCCGGCATCACTGCCCCCGGGCAGGCAGCACAGCACATCGACCGGCTGCCGGGAAGCCACGTCCAGCAGCACCAGGCCAGTCTCACCCCCCATTTAAAGGCAGGGTGAGGCCTGTACCACGCTCATCTGCCCTTTGCTCCTTGGCAAGGCCTTTCTTGGACAGCTTGGCAGGCTGGCTTGAAGGATTCAGTGGGCTTGGGGGATCTTGCTCTGGGTTGCTGAGCCTCGGCGCCTGTCCCTGCTCCTCAGCTTGGGAACAGGAGTCTGCCAAGCTCTTTGTGCTGCCTCTCGCTCCTCGTGAGAGCCTTCATCCCACCAAGGGGACACAAACGGGGGGGTGCAGGGGACCTGATGGGCACAGATGGATGTGCGGAGCTGTGCCTCCTGCTCCACCATGGGCCATCATGATGTTCAGGCTGATCTCTGGCTTCAGATGTGCCCCAGACCCTGGTGCCCGTGGCCAGGCAGGAGCTCTGGGAACAGCTTTGCTCCACGGGGAACAGGGAGGCAGTCAGCTACCCCCAGCACAGGGCTCTGCGGCAGAGGCAGAGTCCTTCTCTGCAGCTGCAGGTGGTGGGGTGGGAAGGCAGGGAGCACAGCAGCCTTGGGGAAGCAGGCGTTTGCCTGGCAGGCAGCCCCTCACCGCAGGTCTGCACAGGCTTCTCCACTCCCAGAAGCTGCCGGAGCTGCCGAATCCCCAGGAGCCCATTGGTGAGCAGCAGCTGTATGTAAATAAGAAGGGGAATAGGTGGGCGGCAGGGAGTTCCCAGGGGGATCAGGATCACAGGCCCTGGGGAAGGGTCCAACACAGCATCTGGGCTCAGCCAGCACCACTCCACCCATTGCACCTGCTGCCGCAGGCCACACACCACTGTCTGTGGGGAGGGAGAATCCCCAGGTCTGGGGCAGCCCCGGGCAGCCAGAGGGATCCCACAGGGAGAAAGGCAGAGAGGGAGAAGAGGCAGGATGGGGAGCAGATGGCCCAGCTGTCAGCAGGAGCATGGGGCACCTCATGCTGCTCATTCCCTACCCGGGAGCCGGTGCCAGCCAGCTCTCTGCTTGAGCTCTCCTGCACTCTTCTCCTGGGCAACTTCTATCGCTGCATCCTGGGAATATACCCCGTATAGCCCCTCCATATAGCAACTCTGAAAGCCATAAAGGCAGCATCTGCCCAGGGCTCTCCACATGTCCTGGTCTGGGTGAAGTTTGGAGTGGAAGATGCTGGCTGTGCCCCAGCGTGTGGCTCTTCCTGAGCTCTGCTGATCAGGGCCAGGTTCCTGCTCATCCCCTGGCTTCAGCCTGGCCTTCACTGGCTGACAGTGTGGGGTGGAGGGACCTCAGCCTCCACCACCCCAGGAGCTGGTGTCTCCATGCAGGACCTTACAGAGACCCTTCACAGGATGCCCCCCAACTGACGCTGTCTCCAGGCGCTGCTGTGCTCCTCGGGGTCTGCTGCCTGCCTCAATGTTTTGTTTTCCTGTTGCCTCATCCTGGCCAGACTTTTATGGCTGGCTGGGGACTTGGGCTTGTTCTGAACTCTCATGCCCTGCACATAGTTTGAATTTCCTCCCTGTGATTCAGGGGACACGCTGAACTCTGTGGAAGTTGGGGGGTGGTACCTCCCCACACTCCTCACTCCCCTGAGCAGCACAGACACCTCCATGGGTGCCACAGGGAGGGTGGCACAGTGGCCAGCTGGTCCCATGGAAGAGCACCCGCACACAGTGACCGAGGGCCCCATACAGCCCCACACTCCTTGCAGCCTTCAGATGCCACCCCAGAGAGACCATAACAAGACTTGGGGGGCTTGCACACCCCACTTGCTGCCCCCCTCTGTAGCAGGGGCACAGCACCCCCTCACCCAGGCTGGTGGCAGCAGCCCTAGGGGGAGCTGAAGTACATCCATCACCCATTGCTACTCTCACCTCCCCCTGGTGCAACCTGACCTATTTGCCCTTCCCCAGTACAGGCAGCAGCCTGGTAACCCCCTCTCCCCTTATTTTCATGGGATTAGTCACGGGCACCCCAAACCCCACTGTCCCCAGGCCAGCTCAGACTAGAGCAGCTCCTGCACCCAGTGGCTGTGATGGAGAGGGTGTGCCTGGAGGAGACAGGACACTGGCACTGGTTTCCCCTCCCAGCCTCCCCCAGCCCATCTGCACCCATGTGTCACACTGTCCGGGATGGGTTTCTCCCCCAGCCTTGCCTTTTCTGTCCATGTCAGGACCAGCACACAGAGCTGGCTGGCCCCAGGACAGCACTGGCCATTTCACCTCTTTTGGCTCCCTAATATGGGAAACATTTTGGGTTTGGGCAGGATTTCAAGCGCTTCATCTCACAGACACGTTCATCCTCCCAGTGGGGAGCTGCTGAGGAGGGAAGGAGCCAAGGACTCATGGGGAGCCCCTGACCAGGGGCTTTGAGCATGGCCTGTGGTTTATTTATGTGTGTAGTGATTAGAAAAGCAGAGGCAGTTGCCAGTGAAGGCCCTGCATCCTTGCAGCTCTAGCCCCATGGGACATCGATCCCTGATGGAGCTGAGAAGAGGATGAAACACACCACAGAGCCCAGACAAGCTCTACACAGTCACCCCAAGATGATGGGCAGAGGCTTTGCCAGTTGCAAAAGGCTTGCTGCAGTTTCTCTCTCTGCCCAGGGGATGCTCAGCAGGGAGGAGTAACCTTCCAGAGCATCCCTCTTTCCCTGCCCTCTTGTCTGCAGGATTCAGGCTTGGGCATCTTCACCGCCTCCCTGGGAGCCTGGGCACTGCTCATTTTGGAGGCCCCAGGGCTTGGGGCTCCAGGGAAGCTGTGCATCAGACATGCTACATTGCTTCTGGAGGTTTCTCGGCCTTTCTGCCGTGTTTCCCCTGGTCCATGGACCACAGTATATTGTCCCACCTCCCCTGTCCATCTTCATGGCAGGACAAAGTCCTCCAGGTCCTGCATCCTGGCAGCTCAAGCCCAAGACCTGTCCTCAGAGGCTCTGCACAGTCTCAGAGACCTATGGAGGGGTTCAGGGGCTCCCAGTGACACACCAGTGTCTGCTGGGAGGGCACAAGCCAGGAGCTGTGTGTGCAGGCAGACCAGCACTGCTCTGCCAGTGCTTCCTGAAGGGAGCTCTGCAAAGAATATGTGAGATGCTGGGGGATGCTGACACCCAGGGCTGTGTGATGGGGAAGACAGCCATGGAAACCAGTGCTGGTTCCTCACCCCTCCGTGCCCACCATCCCTGGATGTGTGTCCCAGCTGCCCATCTCCTTCTCACTGTTCCAACCCTCTGCTATTTTTCCCAGAGCCTGGGGATGGCATCACCTCCTCATTTTTCTGGATGTGTGGTGAGGAGCTGGAGGCACACAGCTTTCCTGCATCCTCTGTTCTGGGCATTCTGTGCCCTCCAGAGACCAAAAGATGCATGGATGAGGATTGCTTTGGTGGGAAAGAAAGAGATGGCACGTTTAAATCAGAGCTCTGCGATCATTTTCACCTTCAAGTAAGAGCTGGAAAAGGTACAAATGCAAATTGCAGGGGAAGTACAGCTGGAGCATGAGGATTCAAAACACAAGGACAAAAGCCACGGGATATGGACACCACGAACAAAGCAGACATCAGCCCACAGGGACCTTCCTGGCATGGGATCTGTGAGAGCAAGGAGGGCAGGAAAGCTGCCACCACCTGAGCAGGGCTCCATCTCTGCTCCGTGGGGAACACTGACAAAGCATTGCCACCACCCACGGCCTCCCCTTCCCCACGCACTGCCCCACTTCTCAGACACCCTCACTCTCCTGGGCACAAGTGTCCATCTGCACAAGTGCTCCCTGAGCTCTTCCACGGGTCCTTGATGTTGTCCACGTGGTTTCCCAGGCAGTTGATTCCCCAGGGCTGGGTTACCCTGACACTTGTGCCAGCAAGGGGCATGTGAAGGGCTGGGAATGAGCAGCTGGGGATGAAGGACCAGGCTGCATCTCCAGGAGTCACGGAGGGATTATGGCAGCTTAACACCTCGCTTGAAGCCCAGCCCCACTCCCGGTGACTGCCAGGCTGCAGGAGGGGCTCGGGCAGGCTGCTGGGGCTCTCTCCTGGATTCCTGGGCTGTGTTTCCACTCCTGATTGGGGTGGTGTGGCTCTAACGCACAAGTAGCATCAGTAGGTTTGTTTTACAGGGTTGCAAGCACTCAGGGTGTGACCTGTGGGTCTGGAGGAGACATCCCATGAACACAGCGTGGGGATGGTGGCACAGCCAGAGTGGGTCCAGGCTGTGTGTGGGGGGGGTGCTGGGGGTGTCACAGGCCAAAGGGAGCTCTGCAGAGCAAAACCTGGGCAGGTCTAATCCTGAAAGGTTCCTGTTGGTCACTGTTCTCAGCAGGATTTGTTCCCTCCCAGGAGTGAGGTGGATCAGCTGCAGCGCTGCAGAGCAGGAGGAAGGGAACTGGTCAGGGTTCTGCAGTGCTGCAGGGCTTTGCAGGGAGGGTAACAAGCTCCTGAGCATCCCCTTCCCAGAGGGGATCCCAGCCTGCCACCCGCTCCCACCTACTGCAGCGTTCCTCTGAGGGGGTGCCCTGTGTGGTGGGATGGACTCAGACCCACCTTGGGCTCTGTTATGGATGTCATAACCCCATGGCAATGGCACTGCCGTCTGATCACGATGCCTGTTGCTGCCTCAGCACTCAGTTAAGTCCCAGCTGCAGGCAGAAATATTCCCCCCTCAGCAACCAGGAGCAGGGCTGGAGCCTCTCAGCCTGTGGAAATGCCCTGTCCATCAGGCTTGTGCTTCGGCCATGTGAGTCAGGACACAGGCCAGAGCTGATCCTGGTCCTGAGCCTGGTCCTGATCCTGCTCCTGATCCTGAGCCTGGTCCTTGCTGTGGCACTGAGGGCTGGGAGGCCCTGCCCAGCCGTGAGGAGCATCAGCAATGCTTACTAATGGTTATCAATATCTGAAGGGTGGGACACAGGGGACGTGGGCAGCCTCTTCTCAGTGTCTGTGGGGACAGGACAAGGGGCAATGGGCTCAAGTTGGAGCACAGGGAGTTCCACCCCAATCTGGGGAAGAACTTCTTGCTGGTGAGGGAGCCCTGGGACAGGCTGCCCAGGGGTGTGGAGAATCTCTGGAGAGATTCCAGCCCTGTCTGGACACCGCCCTGTGTGCCCTGTCCTGGGGACCCTGCTTTGGCAGGGGGTTGGTCTCTGTGAGCTCTGGGGGTCCCTTAAAGTCCCTTCCTCCTCCTCCAGCTATCACATCCCCCCCATTGCCCAGCAAATAAACGAGCCCATTGTAACAGGGTCCAGTGGTTGCTGCTGCCATGGGGATGTCTGGACACTGAGTCATAGTTTGCTTCTTACTCCTGCTGCATCATCTCTGCTTTCCAATCCAGGGGCCACTGTGCAGGAAGGAGCCAACTGTCCTCTCTGATCCCTTTACCTGCTGCAAAGATTTGCTCAACAAATGAGGTCTTAAAACGGAGACATCCCTGGGTACCTGTGTTGAATTCATCTTCTCCAATCAGAAAGTGTTCCTTTTTTCTCCTATTCACCCACATATCCAGGCTGCTGTTCACTTGCACCCAGAGCTAGCAGCACTCACCATGCCCTCGCTTCGCTGCCAGGCACAGGCATTCTTCTGAACCTCTCTGGCCTGGGAAGCACCAGCTGGAGCACCAGGTGTGTCAGGGAGGGTGAATAACCCTTTCCAATGAAGCCTGCACAGCTGTTTCCTTTCTGCAGCCCAGCTAAGTGAGGAGGGAGATAATTTCCTGCGAGGAAGGAGCTGGGCAAGTGGGTCCTGGTGCATGGAGATGCCTAGTGCAGCAGCCAGGGAAGATGAAAGCAGCCTCTCTCACTGGCCCAGGCAGGAAGAGCAGGAAACCATTCTCAAAGCCTCACGGTGAGTGGGATGTCAGGAGGCATCACAAAGCTGATGGTGTGGCTGTAGTGTGTGGGGATGGCAAACCCCTGGGCTGGTGTGATCCAGGTCTCAGAGAATGAGAAATGCTGTGCTGAAGGCCAAGCACAAAATACCCCACCCTGGCTGCCTGGGGGCTGTGAGCTGTCAGGGGCTGTCCTTTAACTTCTGCTTAAAGTGAAGTGGAGAGAGTGAAGAGCCCTGCACAGTGCCATGGCTCCAGGGGCTCAGGCTTTAGAAGCCCCAGTATGAACACTCGGGGGCTGATAGTGAAACCCTCCTGTGATGGGGACGTTCCCTGGGATGACACAGGTGAGCTCAGTGCTCCCAGCTTGTTCCTGTCACCCCTGCTTCAGGCAGGGGCTGCCCCAAGGGCAGGTCTGGGGTGAGTGCTGGAAGCTGAGACCTGGTGGCAAAGACCCAAAATGACCCAAATGGCAGAGACAGGGGTTTCCAGGTGCCTGGGAATGACTGGGTGAGTTTAAGGGTATGCTAGTTGGAAAATAGGTGAAAAGTCTGTTTTTTAAAGCCATTTCTTAGCTGTTCCTCCTGCTGCTTCATCAGCCCCCCAGCCTGAGCCTCCCCCAAACCACAATATGAGAGGTGCACCCTGAAGTGCCCTTCAGATGGGGGTGCAGGTACAGATGTTGGGACAAATCCACATCAGGGAAGCCCAGGGGAGAGAAAACAGCCTCGGTTTTCTGGGGGTTAAACCCAAATCCTGCTGTGCCAGATGACTCAGAGTTAAGGCAGCAGGGGAGTGCAGTGTTGGGGGGTGGGGGTGGAGAGGCCAGTGATTCAGGATCCCCCACCTCTTCCCCCTTAGGGATCAGCACAGTTATCCTGCGCTGCCATTCAACTCCATCCACATGGCAGGTGAGGCCAGGATGGTAACAGGTCAGAGGAAGGGCATGCTGTTCAGAGGGACAGACCCTCGCCCACCACCAGAGAGGCTGCAGGGAGTTATCCCAGGGCAGGACGGGGGCTGCATCAGGGACCGCACACTTGTTTAGTAAGTGCTCCCTCTCCTGGGCCATGGCCGCACTGCCCCAGAGAACATTCAAGTGCTTGCGGCAAATCAGGGGGTATCTCAGGCTGAACAGACTCCTGGAGCAGGGCAGGAACCTTCCCTCGTCTCCAGACAGCCCCAGATTCACATGGGAACAGCTCCCAAGCTCCAGAAGCCCTGGGCGCTCAGTGGAGATGCCGCATTTGAATGTGCCCATGCTGCCTGTGCCCACCAAGGTACAGCATCTCTCTGGATGGAGCTCATCTTCTCCCTTAAGTGCATCCTTTGGGCACCTGAGACCCAGGGAAGGATGCCTGGAGGAGATTTAACCATTAAACGTCATGCCTGTGCAGAGCCTAAGGTGATTTGGAGGAACTGGCTGTTTGTGCTGTGTCCTGAGCATCTGGAGGCCAGAAGGAAGAGTTTGTGTCAGTGTTCCATCAGCTCCAAATCCAGGGGCTCCAAGAGCAGAGGAGGTTTAAGATAAATAAGTAAGTAATGTGGTTTCCTTGAGTAAAAAGGTGGGGGATGTTCCTAGGGGATGAACAGAAAAGGTTCCTCCTGGGTAGCTATGACTCAGAAGTGGCATTTTCTATATTCTAATAAGGGATGTCAAGTCAGAGGTAATTTATTCATGGCAAGCTGATGCAGTTGCTATGGAGAGTATAATAGGAAGGAACTCTTTTTAATGCATAGTCTGTTGGGGAGGAAAGCATTTGTCAAAGTTAAAACCTCAGTGTGAGGATAAAAACAGCAAATGGTGATTAGGAACATTAAATTTAAAAAAAAGCCCTAAAAAAGCTGTCTGCAGCACTTTCACCATGGCTGGGAAATGTGGAGCCTGATCCTGCCCCATGTGGGCATGGGACTAGCCCCAGCTCAGGGGGTCCCATCCCCTGGACACCAGGAGCGCCCTGGGCTGATGGGGTCAGTCGGTTTGGTAGCAGGCAGTGGCCAGGACCGCACCTGGTTTGGGGAGATCCATGGGCTGGGTTCACTCCTCCCATGGGGATGTCTGTCTCCAGTGATAATGAACTTTAATTGCTTGAAGTGCTGGTCCTGGTGCTTCAGAAAATGTAAGGATTTAATTTCAGCCAGTGGAGGATGAGGATGCCCACAGCCCCTCAGCTCTGCTCCTGTGAGGGAGCTGGCTGCTGCTGCTTCCCAGACAGACTCTGCCCCAGCTCTGCAGCAAGTGCTTGGAATTCAGACGTGCTGAGACCTTTCCAGCTGCTCGTCCAGTGGGTTCCCGTGTTGTTCTGGGGACCAGCAGCTCCTCCAAGCCAGGGGAAGCAGGGATGGGCAGGACCCTTCCACAGTGGGTCCCTGCCCGTAGGGAGAAGGGCTGAGCTCCCTCGCTGGGATGTGGATGTCGGGGTGCTGATGTACCTGTCCAAGGCAGCAGAGGTCCCAAGGGCTGATTTTCATCAGAGGTAGAACCAGAGGCAGTGAGAGGAAGGGAAGAAACCTGCATTTATTAAACTTGCCTTCTGGATGCAGTGGTTAGTTCCCTCCCTGGTGTGGGGGCATCACCCTGCTTTGGTTGCCAAGCAACCGCCTGAGCATCTTCTAGCAACGGCTCCATCCCAGCTGGCAACAGCGGCCAGTGGCCACAGGCACCACTGGAGCAAGGAAGGTCCTGAGACACTGGAGGCAGCCAGGGGCTCATCCCCTGCCCAGCTGCCTCTCCCAGGCGCTGCCAAGCCCTCAGGAGGAGCTCCTGGGATCTCTGGACCCTGCTGATGGCTGGAGCGATGGCTGCCATGGGCGATGAGGACCTGTTGGCCTATTTCCATGTGGAGTTCAGGAGGAACCTGCCCCTGCTCAAGTGAGTGAGCTCCTCCACCCTCTCTGTCTCCTCCAGCCCCCTTCCCCACCCATGGCAAACTCCCATCTGTTATAGCCCCTGCTTCAGTCTCCTCCCATACCACTTGTCCCCAGCACCCCCCTCTGGCTCCCTGCAGCCCCCCTTGCTCTGACAGGGGGATCCCTGGGGAGGATCCCCCTGGCAGATGGGATCTGAGATGGTTTTGGGTTGGGTGGTCCAGGTGAGGGCAGAGCAACACAACACCCTGCCAAGGTACCGGTCCCGGTCTGTAACCTCGGGGAAAATTTCTGTGTCAGGAAGCCCGGGCTGGCAGAGGAGACCCTGTCTCCATTTATCTGCCTCCAGGAGAAGAAAAAACAGGCCCAACTGATGCAAAAGGCTCTGGAGGCGAAGGAACAGGTGAGGAAGGTGGCAGGGTGCTGGAGCATGGTTGGGAGGGCTTGTACCTTTCCAGGGGGTAGCAGCAGGGAGGTGGCTGGCTCCAGGTGTGGGGCAGCCGTGTCACATCACTCCGGTGCTGCCAGGCCTTCAGGGAGAAGATGGGAGTCATATCCTGCCGGTGGAGGGACCTCCACACCAAGGAAGCTGAGCTGAAAAGCCACATGGAAAAATATGGGAGGACTTTAAAGGTACACCTGCCCTGATCAGCTCAGCTGACAGGACCCCGGTCCACACCACCACCTCCTCCCCTCCCCTGGGGTCTTGGGCCACCACATCTGTCCCAGCCTCCCTCCAGCCCAGAGGCATGAGGAGCAGCACTGTCAGGGCACAGGGGTTTGCACCACAGATGTGGAAAGCTCTAGTGGGGCTTGGGTGGGTGAGAGTTTCTCCTGTACCAGTGTGATCTCCTGAGGGACCCGAACGCCCTCAAGAAGGGTCTCAGCCTGTCCCCACTGCTGACACCCAGGAACAGACACCAGTAGGTCTGAAAATCAGAGTGCCATCACAGGGGCCCATCTCCAGGATCAGAGGGTCAATGCAAGAGGGTTTATTAACCCCTGTTAGACAGGGGGTGATAATGGTCCCGGGGTGCTCCGGTTCCGGCCTCTCCTCTGTGAAGGAGAGAGTGCTGTCGAGTGACCCAGCTCCATCTCCCCTTGCCTTCCTTTCCCTCTGTGTGTGTGTTTGGTGAGGGGAACTTCACCAGGAAAATGATGAGATGCGAAGGCAAGCTCTGAAGAAAGCCATGGAAGAGAGAGAGAAGAGGATACGAAAGGATAGTGAGCTTTTGAGAGCTAAGAGAGAGCTGGAAGCCCTGAGAAACGAGCGCCAGAAACTCTTCAAGAAGGTGCAGAAATATTCCATCTTCAAGAAATACCTGGAGGACGTGGTGAAGATCTCACAGGTGAGTTTGGGCATGAGAGAGGGACAGACCGTGGCCTCAAGGAGGGCCGTACATGGTATTAAACTGAGCAGAAGTAAGGCAAGTCCAGGGAATGCTTGGCCAATCCCAGAGACCTAAGATTGGATGGGAAGAGGCTCCCTGAAACCAGGGTGAGCCCAGGGGACCAGAGCTGGGGGGAGAACCAGGAAAATAGGAGAAGGCTTGGGAAGACCAAAGAAAAGCTGTTAGAAGGTGAGGGAAGCCGAGGGGAATGAGCAGCCTCTTGTGTCACTGTGTCATGTCACACTGAGGGTTTGGGAGAGGTGGAAAGCTGCCTGGGAATGGGAACACAGGCGGTTGCCAAAAACGCTGTCTTCTCTGAAGGGTGCCAGGCATCACTCTGAGCATCACACTCCTGCAGCCCCGCTGCCCCCTCCGGCATGGAGGTGACTTGGCGCTGGCTGTTGGATGTTCTGCCAGAGCACAGCTCATGGGGGCAGAGGTGCAGCGTCTCCCCTTGCCTGTGGCAGTGAGAGCTCCGGGGCTGGCGCAGCGGGGTGTCACTGTACAGGCACAAGGCTCACAAACCAGCTGGGGGTGGGGGCCTTTTTGGGAAGGGAAGAGCTTTCATCTGGGGAGGCGCTGTCCTTGGTCAGGGCAGGTGGAGCTGTGGTGAGGGGAGGGCAGGGGGATTGCTGTCACCGGTTCTGTGATGCAGTTCCAGGACATCCAGGAAGTCATCTCGCGCTACAAGACGCTGATGAGGGTGTGCAAGGACCTGCTGCGGGCAGAGCAGGGGCACGTGGAGATGTCGGAGCAAGCCAGGGTGCTCCTGGGCCAGTACACAGCAGAGAAAGAAGCTGAGATCCTGCAGCACAAAAATGAGCTGGTGCAGCTCCAACTGCAGCTTGACCAGGCTCAGAGTGACACCCTCCACTGGGTGAGGAGGAGTGGGGTGGGCAGGGGAAGGTCTTCAAGGCCTGGCTGTGTCACGACCAGCTGAGTGTCGTAAGGATGACTCCCCATCCCTAAACCATGGGGTGATGGCAAGGCTCAGGGGCAGCCTTTGTGACTAGAGGAGATGCCTATTTTCATCCCTCCAAGGGGCTGTAGAATGAAGGGTGACAGACCACGTCTGGAGCAGGTTACCTCAGGGGTTAAAACAAGGCTCTCTCAGAGCCACCGTGAACTTTCACTTCTTGCTTGAACTCATAGTCAGAAGATACCAGCTAATGAGGCTTTGGGGAGGTCTGCCTTGGCACAAAACCCACGCACACTCCACCACATGCCCGTTGGGTTGGTCTAGCCTGGTCAGACTCCTTTCCATTCACCATTCCTTGCATCATCCCCCTGTCATGGGGCTTTGCCATGGCACGTCTCATGCTCTGCCCCACTCATGGCTCAGGCCTCGGAGTGAAGTTGGGTTTGTTGATTTTTGTCGTTTGTTTTCACCCTTTGAGCAAAGCCCCCAGGGCTCACCCCTCCTCCTCCCTCCTCCCCAGTCTGAAAGGCACCACACTGGTGGTGAACTGGGCTGTGATGAGGCACGTGTCTATGTAGCCAGTGTTCAGCTTGCAGAAATGCCCTCAGCTCTGCTTACTTGGCATCCTTCTGAGGGGACCTTGCCACAGCCCCTTGGTGAGCACTCCAGGCTCCAATAGCAGGGTTCCATCAGGCAAAGCTGGACAGCACCTGGTCTGGGATGGTGGCAGTGGGATGTGCTGCTCCTGAGGTCTCTATCAGCCAGCCCAGATGAGGCAAGTGCAAATGGGGCCTGGGGGGAGGGCTGCAGGAGCTGCCAGAGAGATGGGGATGTTCCTGGGGCAAGGGAGCAGCTGTGGTGGGATCTGGGATCTGCTTCTACCAGAACTACCTCCAGCACTGCCCTGGGCAGGGACAGGTTCCTCCTAGCAAAGCAGGTGAGTGTGGAAGTTTGGGTCCCCAGGCCAGGGTCTCCAGTGCTGAAGAAGCAGCTTTGCTGGGGCATGTCCTCATGCTCCATGTCTCCTCCCACCTCAGCAAAGCCGCTGGGATGACATGCAGAACACGACTACTGAGAGAGCCCAGGAGCTGGGCTCCATCAAGATGGCCATCCTCAGCCTCTTCCAGTCCTCGAGCACGCAGCTGAAAGTCAAGCTCAACGTGCCGGTGGATGACAGCCACAGGCAGCTGGACATGGTACAGTCAAGCCAGACCCCTTCTCCCTGCCCCAAAAGAGGAGCAGTACTGACCCTCAGTTGCCCAAAGGGAGGGGAAAGCCCAGAGGCACCAGGTGCCCAGCAGACACCTTCGTTTTCAGGTGGGCTCTTTTGGACATGGGGAACGGGCAGAGGACACCAGGCAAACATGTCCAAGGAGGCAGAGTGTGGGTCCCTGTGGGGTAGAAGGAGTGGGAGCCACGCAGCCTGGGGCAGGGGATGCCAATCAACTCGTGGCCAAAGTCTGGCTTCGTTCACCCCTGCCCTGAACTCAGCCCTCACCTCTAATGCCCATCTGGTGGTGCACACCCAGGGAGGCAGATGCCTTATCCACCTGCTCAGGTTAGCTGGGGGGATTTGCCCTTCTAAGGGGCCAACAAGCTCCCCTCTGCCTCCTGCTCTGAGCTCCACCATCTCTCCCTGCCCTAGATGGAGCAGCTCATCCAGGACCTCACAGACATCGCTGTGGGAGCGAGACGCAAGAGCCTGTACAGCCACCTGTGAGCAGAGCACAGGGGCAGGGAGAGGGCAAGAGGAGGACAGCTCCACTGTGGGCTCTCTCAGCGAGGCTTCATACCTGTCTAGCTCTTGTCCTGCCCATAGCTGAGTCCTTTTCAAGCTATTAAAAACCTACAGGTTTCTCAAGGTGTCTCTCTGTTTCCTGGGGGGCTGGAAACATCAGAGCAACATCAGAGCACAGCTCACCCCAGAGGCCACGGGGGCTGTCTCTGGCTGGTGGGGGTCTGCTCACAGGAGAGGGTGTTCCAGAGGGGAGAGCATCCTGGGACAGGAATGCAGTCCCCAGGAGGGATCAGTATCAGTGTTCACTCAGCCTGAGTTCTACGATACTTGAGAGGGGCATGGGGGCAGGCTCAGGGACTGTGCCTGGGGAGAGCTTAGAGATTTCCCAGCTCACCCATGGATGGGACTTTCACTGCACAGCCATGAGCTACGTACTACAGCTCAGTGGGAGCAAGAGCTGGTTCCTGGTTGCATCCAGGGATCCCTGTGCTGGGCTGTAGGGATGAGGCAGGTCCAAGGCCAAGCGAGGACTCAAGTCACCAGGTGAGGATCACCTGGGTACAAGGCTGGGCCAAGGCTGACCTGCAAGGCAAGGACCCAGGGCAGAGAGCTGAGCACAGCTGAGCAAAGCCAGGGAAGCTCCAGCAGAGGCTGTACATGGTTCCTTCTCCTTGTCTGCTCTTCCAGCGGTCTGATCCCAGGCTGTCCAGCTCTCCCAGGTCAGAGCTGGTCCCTGGCAGGTGAGGAAGGGGCTGCAGAGCCCGTGGTGGCGTTAACACCTCTTTGCAGTGGACTGGGAGACAGCAGCTGGTTGTGCCAGGGATCTCAGAGCCTCTGCCCCGGTCAGCAGGATCTGCCCAGCTGGTGCTCTTCCCTGGGAACAAGTTCACAGCAGCAGAGAGGAGAGGACAAAACCAAACAGGAGAGAGGAAACCTTGCTGGAGGCCTCAGCAGTCCCAGAGGTTGGTGTATGTCTTGTAGAGGCACTGGTGACGCAGCAGGAGCTGCACTGGGAAAGCCAACTCATGACTCATCCCAGCAGAGGCGATGCTGCAGGTTGGTGCCCTTGTGTCTGTCTCAGCAGCGACTTGTCCAAAGGGACCAGGAAAATCTATACCCATCCTGAGAGGTGACTCAGCTGTCCCCTCTCCTTCCACCCACAGCCACCCCCTCAGCTGCTTTGATGCCTCTCACTGGTGGCAGCTGATGGGAGAGGAGCAGCTCTGCCCAGCCCCTGAGCAAGCAGCTCTGAGCTATCACTCTGCAAGTGATGGTCTGAGGGCACGACTGTCTCCAGTCTGGGCTTATGGAGAGGACAGACAGATGGGCACCACTGAGTGCTGGCCTTTATCTGGATGCTTGCATTGAGTTCTTCTGAGGAATCTCCAGCACAAGGACGGAAAGACAAGACATTGGTCCAACCAGGCACCTTCCTTTCATTCAGCAGATGGAGTCTGGAAGTGTCCATCTGTCAGCTGGTCCATCACACCCAGCACGTCCCTTCCAGCTCTACTCAATGGCCCAGCTGAAGCCCTGAGCTCCTGACCAGCCCTGACATCCTGCCTGCTCCTGCTCAGCACCAGCAGCTCCCACCATCCTGCAGCATCATTTGCTGGCACTTCCTGGTTCGGTGGCCTCACCCATGCCCCCCCATTGAAATGTCTGGGTTTAGAGTCAGAGAACAGCAATTGGCACCTGAGGGCAGACTTTGCCTTTCCTTACCTGCACTCATGCCACACCAGCAGAGCAGAGGCAGCAGGTTCCCCCCAGTGCAAAGTCCTCAACAGGGGTAAGATAAGCCATACTCAAGTCCTAAACTGCCAGGAGGCATTGCAACTTACCCTCCTTCCTCCACAGACCTGGAGAGATGACACAGCACTGTGAACTTCTGATGGGCTGTCAAGCTCTTGAAGAGAGACTCAGACTGCACCACAGGGACCACAGGTGAGCTGGGGGAGGGAGAAACCAGGAGCCCAGACATGTCCATCTGTGGACACAGTTATCCCCAGGGACCTGCCAGATGTCTTTGTAGTGAGCATGGTGGTGGGACAAACACCAGCCTGGATTAGCCCAGCCAAGCTCCTGGAAGGACAGAGGGGTGATGTGGACGAGATGCTGTGCCTGGCCTCGTCCCAGGTCGGAAGGCAGAGCCAGCCAAGGCATCCCAGCCCCCCAGAAAGACAAGTTCTGCTCTCATCCCTTAGAAGATGTCAGAAGATGCCAAGTTGGAGCTGTGTTGGTCCTGAAGTCCTGCTCCAGAGAGGAGAGGTTGGTAAGGTTTTCCAGGGCCAGCCAGCATGCTCCCCTTCCCCTGCTTGCTGGAGCCATTCTGCTGGCTCAGGGACCTCAGCAACAGGAGGGGACGCGGCAGGACCCAATGCCTGTGCTAAGCATCACCAAGATGCAGCTCCTACCAGTCACATCTGCTGTCTTGGGATGGGTGAAGCAACACCAACATGACTCATGATGCTGTGGGATATGGAAGCAAAGGCCAAAATTACCTGATCAGGTATCAGGGTTTCAGTTCTGTGCTGCTGTGTGTAATAAACAGGGGGTTGTGTTCATCACCTGCCTTCTCCCCTGGGAATTGCAGCGTTTGGATTTCTTTGCTCTGCAGTTTGGTTTTTTTTTGTTTGGGTGGGTTTTTTTTTTCAGGATTTCTCTCTCTTGGCACAGAGAAGGGATGAGTAAAGTATTAGCTAAATCTGCAGTCTGTTTTGCTTCTTGTCGATGGAAAATCCCCAACACACTGAAATGCTGTTACTGGTTTAATCTGGACACTGTCAGCGTTTCCCCCAGAGCAGCCTGGTATTCCATCAGCCTGGGCACCAGCAGGAATCGCTCTGCTCTGCTCTCTGCCCTGAAGGGCAGCTCTGCCCCGGCACCACGGGGGCAGTTCCACTGGAGGGGCTTGTGCCCAGGGTGGCCGGGTGCAGTGCGAGTGACACAGAGCGTGGCTGTCACCATGCAGGGCGAGTGACAGGGAGGTGCTCTGGCTGCTTGGAAAGGGCACTGTCAGCTCCGGGTCCCTGAGGATGCTCCCACACGCAGAGCTGCTCGCTCCCCTCCCAGGCACTCAGGAAGGACGCACGGACACATCCCTGTGTGTGCTCCAGCCCGTCCTCAGCAGTGACTTCAGAAGAGGTTGCTGGCTCGTTAACCCCATGATTAGCATTTACCCAGGACTTGGCATGCCACGTGCCATCAGGTGCCAGATGGCAAAGGCATGGAAGTCACTAAACCCCACTGAGAGCCTTGTTTTAGCACACGCAGCTTCCAGACACCTGGTCCAAGACAGGATGCTGGTGCCAGAGCCGCCTGGTCCCCTCGCGGCAGTCATGTCTGTGAGTGACTGCCAGGTCCCCTGCTGCTGCACAACTGACAAGACCCAGTGAAGCACAGACTCTGTCCTGCCTCTCTGCTCCTCCTCGGCCCATCTCCCACCTCCTTGTCCTCGCCAGCATGGCCACCATGAGGTGTTTCTCACCTGTTCTCTAATCGCCCATCCCAGGGACAGGGACCACCAAACAAGACCCTACAGTTTGCAGTCCTGCCAGTCCTGTTCCTCCCCCTGAGAGCAGGAGGGGGTGGGATGCAGGAGGGGGAGCACTGGGGGGCAAACACATGAGATGGTGCAGCCAGACCCCCTGCAGTGCGCCATGAAGCAGTGACACATATAGAAGACCTTTGATGTGCCACAGCACTGCTGAGCCCTGGAGAGGACAGAAGGCTGTTACCAGTGTACAAATGCATCAAAACAATTCAGGGCTCTGAGCACTGAAGGGCATTACCCCAGGGAGGCAGTTTCTTGCCCTTCCAAAGGTCCCAGGTGGGGAAGAATAGCTCCAATCCAAGCTTCCACCAGACATTTATTTGTGTTGAGATCAATGCACATGAAACAGCGTCACTCCCGTGTGCTGCACACCTCAACCTCCAGTCAGGACACAGCCCAGGCAGCATCATATCACCGGGCAGCAGCCTGTCCCCTTCTCCATCACCATCCACACCAAACAGCCAGCGAACACTGAACACAACCAGGACCTTGCACATCTCACAGCCCCCTGGCAGCCTCCTGGCAGCCCCGCTGCCTGCCCGAGCAGATGACACCTGGGTCCAGGAGCCTTGTGGGGCAGAGGTGGGGATGGATTTGGGGAACACGTTTTGAATCAAAGGCTCTGCCTTGCCTTTGGCTCCCTCTCAGTCCAACCAAGGGACTGGCTCAGTTACCCTGTCCAAGAACGGGGGGAAGGCAAGGACAGTGAGAGGGGTGGATCAAAGCAAACTCCCTTACTGCACCCTGTGTGACTGCAGAGTCACTGAGCAAAGCAGCCACCCGACACTTTCTGGATGAGCAGGAGTGAGAGCAGCCTGATCTGACCCATCAGCTCCAGGATGGATGCTGCTGATGAAGGGCTGTCACCCTGCCTGGGCAGCAGCCACAGGCCTGTGCTGCACCTCACTCTACTGCACAGTCTTGGCAAAGCAGAGGGGAGCCATGAGAACCATGCACACACAACGGAAGCCGAACCAGAGACTTTCCCCACCCAGAGTCCTCAGGAATCACCAGGGCAGAGTCATCAAGGAGACTCACAGGTAGAGCAAGGCAAGGATGAGACATGTCTTGGATAGTGGAGCACGGTGCTGCCCACACATTCGGTCCCAGTGCTTGTTCCATTACCAGGTCCAGGTGAAGGACTCACTGGTGCTGTGTGCCATGGGCTCGCTGGCTGCTGCTGCACACACCTCTTCCCAGCTGGGCTTGGGGGGGTTGGGTGTTTGTTGATGTCATGGAGGAGACGCCGTTGATGTGGCACCAAGGACACATGTCACGGTTCCAGCTTGCAGCAGCCTGCTTGGAGAGTCCCCACTCCTGGTGCTGCTCTGGGAAGCGTGTGCAATGAGGGGACGCTGGGACTCTCAGATGAGAGCAGGTCGTGGACTCTGGCTGGAGACCTGGAGAGGGAAGGAACAGAGAGGACACCACAGGCTATAACCAGGGATCCTCTTGGTGCCTCTTTCCTCCACTGTCTAGAGCCAGCCCTGCTTTACAGAGCACCTGCTGGCAATGACACTAACTCCTGGGTGTTGGGCCACCTGCCACAGTGGGAGTCTCCAGCAATATTAAGGATGACACGTATCCTCCCACAGACACTACTGGATCTCCATTACCATCATCTTCTCCTACACAGTGCTCTCAGTCAGGACCCAGCACTCAGTGTTGGCCATGCTCATCATCTACTGCCCTGTGCTGATCTGTCTGGGCTTGGATTTGTGATGCTAGAGCTCAGAATTTCACTTCAACTGTGTTAGGGCACACCCTCATAGACATCACTTCACCTCAGATGTGACTTGCTTCACCTGTGTCTTCACCATACTCTGGCAGGAGTGAGCTCAGCTCACCCCTGCCACCAGTTCAGCCTTTGCTCCATCCCTCACCGAGCTGTTTAGGCTTTGACTTGTCTGCACCCCCCAGACCCCAATTTTGGCAGCATGCTCTGTGGAGAAGTGTCATGGATGGGCTCAGGAGTATGGAGGCAGATTGGGCTGGGCAGAGTTGGCCCAGTGGGGACCACCCACCTCTGTGGGCCTGCTGCTTCAGCCTCCTCCTGGGATAAGCTGGGGAAGCCCAAACCAGGCTGTACTGACAAGCAGCACCTCAGGGCTCGGCACTCTCTGAGACTTCTGACCCCAGGGAGCCCAGCCTGCCCGTGTACGTTACCGTGGCCATGTCCTGTGCAGAGGAGCTGGGGCTGGCCTACATGATGGAGCAGGTGAAGCCGCAGCACTCCTTGAGCAGGGTGAGGCCTGTTTTGGTCATGTAGGGCGCTGAGGTTTGCTGCCCCCTGGAAGTCATTTTCTTCTCTTTGATGGGAGCTGTGGAAAAGGCACCATGTCAGCCTGGAGACAGGGGCACGGGTCCATCTCCTCTTCTTAGAGCCCCTTCCAGGGCTGTGATGCTGACCCTGCCCTGACCCACAGCTGGGCATCAGCTCCTGCATCCAGGAGGCACATCAGCACCTGTGTGTGATGCGTGTCCACAGGCAGGACATGGGCACAGGGACTCTGGGCTGGAGATGCCTCCAGCCATGCTGGGGAGGTGTTCCTCCAGCAACCATGTAGGCACAGGGTAGAGGCCAGGAAGGGGCAGGACTGGGTGGACACCACAGCTCGTGGCTTTAGCTGTTGGTGTGATGGACTATGAGGCACTGGCTGGGAAGGGTCAGACAAATTGCATCAGCCATAAGAAGACACCTGCCTGTCCCTGTGCTCACAGGACGTGGCAGATGGGAGATGCCAGGGGGAAAATGGAAGGAAAACATCTGTACCAATTCAGGATGTTTTCACGTGATCCCAAGCACCAGCATCACCCAGTTGCTGTTTCCCCACACCCACCCCAGCAGCAGATGGACAGTGGGATGGATGGACAGCAACGAAATCTGGGAGACAAAGTGCTCAGGAAAGGGCAGAAGCTGCCAGGGAAGTTCAGTGCGAGGAGTAAGACCCATCAACCACCTACTTGCTTTCTGGAGGTAGCTTTTGGAGAGCTTACTTTGCAGGAACTCTGCCATTTCCTTGTCTTCTTCCCTTTCCCTGTGGCAGAGAGATTGGTTGGCACCCAGAAAGGAGCAGCAAGGCACCAGGACCATCTGGCAAGGCACGATACAGATCAAAGGACAGACTGCACCAGCCTCAGAGCAAGAAAGGGAGTGCACCCAGCTACCTGAGCCTCTCAAATTCCACGTCATCCACCAGGAAATCCCGTGTTTCCACCAGCTTGTGGATCTGCTGTACCAGCTCCTCCTCCCTCTGCTTCTCCTCGTTGGACTTCTCGTTCTCTGCAGGACAGGGAAGACATTTAACACACCAGCTGGGGCCATCCCTCCCACTGAGGCCAAGCTCCCTCTGCTTCTGCTCCGTCCAGGAGCAGATGTGAGAGGGGGTAAAGATCCAGCCCAAAGTAAGCTCCTGGGTCCAGATGCAGGCTGCTAAATCAGCAACAACCTCATCCCAAATCGCCCTGGGTGGGAGCACACGGGTCTGCTGTCATCAGACTTTCAGTTTTTAACTTTGCCCCAATTTTTTCCGGGGGTTGGGGTCTGTGAGATGCACCCATGAGCTCTGCAGAGTGCAGGGCAGGGGTCCAGAGACCTCTGACCTTGGTCCTCCCACACAGCTGAGAAACCAGCCAGGGATTCATGTGCACAGGGAACTACCA
Source organism: Hypotaenidia okinawae (assembly GCA_027925045.1). NCBI lineage: Eukaryota > Metazoa > Chordata > Aves > Gruiformes > Rallidae > Hypotaenidia > Hypotaenidia okinawae. The sequence goes on from BSDF01000018.1 coordinate 4,417,150, forward strand.
ACAATGCCCAGGTGCCTCTGTAACGTCTCACACCACCGTTTACACCATAGGTAAATGAAAGCCAAGATGATCCACTGCTTCTTTAGCCTTATCCTCCTGCTGAACACCATCCCAGTGATCTCATCCTCTGCATCTGACCCTCAGAGTCAGCTCAACTCCCAGCCCAGTGACAAGGATGGCCAGGAGTGTCTGCCAGGCTATTCCAAGTGCTGCTTTGGGTGGGGAGTTAGTGAAGACCTGAAAACTCTTCACATCACTGTAAAGTCATGTCCTGTATAAACTGGTACACAGCACTAGGTGAAGATGATAGAGACAGGGCTAAGGAGTGATAAATACAAATGGAGAGTTACCTGAGGTAGAAACCACAACTGTCTGTGCTGCAGCTCTTTAATAAAGGCTTCTGAATGCAGCAGCCAGCTCCAAAATCAATCCAGCACAGGATGGATCAATCCCCAGTCTTCCTTCAGCTAAATAACAATGCAGCAACATTCCCAGCGTGGAGCAAGCCCCTGGGCTGGGGCTCAGCAGCTGCCTGAGCTGGGTATTGACCTGTGGGTTGAAGTTTGCCATGCATTGACTGGAGGGGCTGCTACAGGGTCTGGGCAGGAGGAACATCTCGTGACCATGGTGGTGTTAGAAGCATCCCCAGCAAGCAGAGGCTTCTCCTGCTGTTGTAGCCTCATGCAGGGAGCGAGCTGGAGCTTCTTGGCAGGGAAAGCTGGTGGTGAGTGAGCCACAGCTGCTGCTCTTCTACCATGAGGAGTGAATGCAGAGTTCCTTGGCCATGGGCACCGTCCCACCTGCCTGCTGGGAGCAGCAGCGCTCACAGTGCCATTGGGATGCCAAACACAGCGGAGACACTGGGCTGTGCACACACCTGTTTGCAGTCAGGTAACAGCTGCTGCTCCTGAGTTACAGCCTGTCAGGATTCACCTACACACAGTATCAACACTGCACTTTTTCTGGCTTCCTGGTGTCTGAGTCCATCACGACCACAACCCCCCCAGCTGTTAGGGGCACCTTGGTCTGGGGAGATTTCAGGCCATGGGTCTGGCTGAGCCATGAGTAACCACCGAGGTCTGAACCTCCAGCCAAAGCCCAGCTCCATTTTTGGGAAGGATCTGCTGTGATGGCCTCACAGGACCAGCGGTTTGCAGGATTCTTCCAGCACAGTCTGATTTGAGCCAAGTTATAAAGGCAACAAAAAGAGCCTCCCTGACACAAGCAGCGTTCCTGCTCTCAGCTGAACCCAGGAATGCTGAGAAAGCAAGATGTGAAATACCAAAGCAGAGGAAGGAAATCCAGCCACATCTCTCCAGACTCAGGAAAGGCCAGGTTCATCTCTGGTGCTGAGTCCCCATTTAAGTCAAGCCTTGCTTTATGAGCTAGAAGGTGTTTGAATTAGAAGCCCACGTGAGATCTGGGTCCTCATTTGGCAAGCAGCTCCCATTTCTAGAGCAGAACCCTCCCCTCCCCTGCCAGAACCTCCCTCCGGATGCAGCCAGGCTGTGTTAAGCTGATCAAGACCTGCATCTTAAGCAGTAGTTGGGCTCTAGCTGCGTGCTGGAGACTCCCAAGCACACACAGCACAGTGACACGAGGGCACTAGAAAGGGTCGAGGGGTTTTTGTCACCCTTGGCTTTGAGATAACGTTGGGTATGGAACTGGGGAGCTGAGCTGCTGCTCCGGGAAACAGATGTGCATCCTGGGGCGGGAGCATCCTGGGGCCTCCTGCATCTCACAACCACCTTTCAGCTGGTTGCAGCAGCAGGGTGCAGCTCGTACAAAGCCTTACCTGGGAGAGCTATGAGTTTCTGCAGCTCCTTTTTCAGCCGGCTGATTTCTTTGCAAAGCTGAATGTCATCCATCCTGCGGAGACACAGATGAAACCAGTGAGGGAAAGACTGGGAGAGGAAAGGTGCAAAGCCCTCGGAGCAGCACCCAATGAACATGGGAAGGCAGCACACCCAGGGAGCACAGATCTGCCTGCCTTCCCACGGAACACAGCAGCACCCTTCATCTCAGAGCTCTTCTTGCAGCTGCCTGGGCTGTCTCACTGGTTGTCAGGGCACATGGGAACTCGTCCTACCTGGAAGAGCTCAGCTGAGGTTTGTGGCAAGCCCCATCGCTGTGGGTGAGGAGAAACCCCAACACATGAGGTGTCTGCTGATAGTACGTGACCGACTCGGGAACCACAGCAGATGTGCCCTGGGTTCTCTTTGAAGCCTGTGTTACTGAGAGCCCTGTCTGCATCCCCAGTAACCCTGCTGGTCCCTCCACTGAGTCACAGCATCCTCCCCTTCTGGGATGAGTCACATTTGCTGGAGCCACTTGCAGATGCAGCGTTGTCAGCAGAGCTGAGGACACCAGAGACGTTAATCAGGGAAGGGAAAATAACCAGACTGGTGAAGAGGGACCCTGTGAGATGCTGCTGTAGGAGGGGATCATCCCAGGCAGGGGAGGACACTTCCTCTTGGTTCTGTCAGATTGCTGCTCCATCTGGCAGTGTCTTCATTTGCTGGCACACTGTGCTGAGCAGATCCACCAACGCCATGTCTGGGAGCTGCACGTGGGGAACAGGGGGTCCTCCTGTCCTGTTGGTGCCTGCTTGTCGTGCTGTGGTGGCTCAGCCCTGGGCTGGTACAAGGAGCATCGGCAGGGACACCCGCACGGGTCCCGTGGGCGACAGGCTGATGGCTAGTGACACACTGACCGAGTCCAACAGCCAAAGGATAACAGAGATGCTACTGAAATTAAACTGGAATTTAATGCTGTAACACTGATAAGGGGAGTAATAAATGGGCAATAATAAAAATGCTCCTTTCAATGAATATTGGGAGAGACTGTGAAGAGGAGCACCCAGAAGGCTGCTGCTGGACCTGAGGTTACTCCTACCACTGGCAATAAAACTTACTGCAGCATCAGCCATGTGTGAGGTTCCATCCCTGGAGACATTCCAGGTCAGGGTGGATGGGGCTCTGAGCACCCTGCTCTAGTTAGAGGTGTCCCACTCGCTGCAGGGGTTGCACTGGGTGGCCTTTAGAGGCCCCTTCCAGCTGTACACATCCTGTGATTCAATGACTGCGACCTAGGTCTGGGCTCCTTCCTCCCCAGCAGCGATGCTCAGGGAAGTCTGGAGCTGTCCCTGCCTCCCAGACACGGGCTGGTCCCCGCTGCCCCGCAGAGTCGATGCTCAAGTTGCCCACTGCACCCCCAGACCCCACAGACAGACAAGCCTGATGCTCCGCAGCTTCCAGGGGATCACTCTTGAGCCCATGCCCACCCTGAAGCGTGGTTTCTGTAGGCGAGCTCCTTCTGTTTTCCAAGGGCAAGCCAAGGAAGGAAACAAGGAAAGGGATAAGAAGAAGCCAGAGATGTGAGTTCTGACAGCACCCGTGGGGACCGGTTGCCATGGAAAGGATTTAAGAACTACACTGCTTATGATTTACAAAAATCCTTCCCAACAATATATTCCGGGGAACTGTGCCTCAAAGAGGTCACCTCTCCAAATCTGTGCATCTAAGTCTCAGCCCAGCTCACAGCTCCCCCAGACCAAGGATTTACACAGGCATTTCCAGGCAGGTACAGGTGGGGACCCAGACACGCTGAGAAAGCAGCATATCAAGTGCAGCAGCCTGGGAAAGATGATTTTTGCCATTACCAGTAAGAGACCCCAGGCTTTGTGCTGACCTGGCAGCACAGGACCCGAGGACTAGGCTGACTACAGCAAGTTAGTGGTATTAAAAAGCTGAATCAACCCAGACTATGGGTGCTCGTCAGTCCTCATCCTCCCAGATACACCCTGGGAAGGGAAGATGTTCTTTATTGCCCTGAGTGCTGTGAGTACCACTGCAACGCTGATTATTTGATTGCCTCAAGTGTGGAAGACTTCCAGATTTTCTTCAAAACCTGCTTTGATTATTGAAATGGACCCTGGAGAAGACCTTTCCCCCCACCTCTGGCTGCAAAGTCAGTGCCGGGGGTGGAAAGAAAGATGCAGCGTGGAGAGGGACATCAGGCACCAGTGTCTGTCCAGCCCCGAGGTGTCCTGATGTCCCCTGGCAGCCAGGCGATAGGGGAGCAGAGGAGGAGCTGGGAGGATGCTGTGGGTGTGGTTTTGCCCCAGGCAGCGGCTGAGCATCACCCAGCAGCCACCTTGCAGAGAGAAAAAGGAACAAAAGAAGTCGGGTGGGGTACTCACATGTACCGCAGCTCTGACTCCCTCCGCACCAGGATCTCTCTGATCCTCTCGATTTTGAAGAGCTCCCCCTCGATGTCATCGATGGTGGTGGTGGAGTCAGCCATGGAGACAATCTCATCCTCTGCAAAGGCAACAGTAGCCACATTACTGAGCAGATGTTAAACAGGTGCTGAGGAGATCAGGGACCACAGGGCTGTCAGGGGGAACCCCCTGCAACCACCAGACCAGCATAACCACTAAGCACGTGTGGTGTTAAACTGGTTTTCAGGCTTCTGGGTACCACACTGAGTGCTGTGAGAGAAGTACATGGAAAGTCAACAACACATACATGGCATCGAGCAGCTGGTGAGGGTGCTTTGCCTGTATTGATGCTTTGCAGGACTTTCCAGGCAGCTGAGGTGTGGGAATGGGAGATGTCAGAGCTGGAGCGTGTGGCTTGGAGATCCCCAACGGAACCCAGGCCAGTGCTGAGGGTACAGGGCAGGAAGAGGCTGTTGAGGCACAAGGCAGAATCCTCTGCACACACTGGTCCTCTATCCATCACATAAAACTGCTTGAGACATCATGCCCAGAGTGAGGTGTGCTTCCAAGGCTGCTGCAGAGAAGGTTAATTAGTGGAAATACGGGTGGTTTGGGTTGGTGTAAGGGTTTGGAGAACAGCTTTCCACTGTTTCTGGCTAGGAAACTCACAAGGACTGCCTGGAGGTCATCTCCCCCTCCCCCAGCCACAAAGGCCACACTCAGGCAGCAGCAGCAGGTTGAACCCTTGACTGTATCCCGTTCAAAGCTGTGGGGATGCTCTCAGGAGCCAGCGCCTGCTCAGGACAGACTGACAAACACAGGGGCTGGACGAGGTGTGGGGCTGGATGCATCACCCTCCATCAGCTCCTGCTCAAGGCCTCTGCTGAAAACGTGCAGGGAAACCTTCCCTAGCCTTGTTTCTATGGGCCTGAAGGGGGTTGCTAGGGGACCAGGCTGTGGTTGCTACAGGGCCAGGATGCGGTTGCTAGGGGACGACACTGCGGTTGCTAAGGGACCAGGATACCGAGGTCCCTCATCCCAAGCATCCTGCTGCTCTGCTACCCCAGTGCTCATCTTGCCCAGGATATTTTGCTGGTGATGTGGGAGCTGGGCACTGGGACAGGCAGGATGCCCTGAGGGCGACACAGGACCCAACACAGTACAGCCAGCCTGGCCTTGGAGGCTGCTCCCTGAGGTTTGGCTGTGCATTGGTGTAGCTCCTGACCTGTCAGGAATAATCTGCATTGGTCCAAGTGTTGCTTCTGTCATTGGGATAAGATGATGAGGGTGATTATAGATGCTCCAATAAATAGACATACGAGATCCCTGCTGCTTTCATTAGCCAAGGACAAATCTAATCACTGCCAGGAGCAACGGGGTGGGTCTGGGGGAGGAGGACTGTCACTCCTGGCCTGGGTGGGTGAGTGGATAACCCATAATATCATTGGTGGCAGAAGTATTTGGCTGGGATTATCAGGCAGCTGTTTCCCAGCGGGTGAGAACAAGGGCTTGGGTGATACAGGGTGATGTCGAGCTCTCACACTCCAGCAGCCACAAACATGGGCCAGGCCCCATCTTCCATCAGACAGTGATAAAACCAAAGGGCATCGTGTGGCCCTGAACCCACACGGTGCCAGTGACACCATAAAGCAAACAGCAGCTGCAGACACTGGAAGCTCATGAGGGACTGAAACCCATCAGGTCCTGCAAGCAGACAGCTGGGCACAAGATTTCCCTGGAGATGGCTCTGCCAAAGCTGAGAACAGGTTTCTTACACCTTCCCTAAGTACCTGACACCAGTGAGGCCTGAGACAGGGATGTGAACATTATTAAAGCTGTGATCAAGCTCACAGCCCTGTGTGTCCCTTTGGGGATGGACTGGGACAGTGCCCATGTGAAGCCATGCTGCCCAGGGTGCCTTTGCTCCCTCAGATGCACACAGAGCTGCTGAGCCAGGCACAGGAATCATCCCTGTGCTGCCCAAGCAAAAGGACCCCTGACCGGCCCTGCTTCAACCCAGCAAACCCAGGAAGGGGAGACAGCTTGGGTTTAAGCTTGGAGGAGCTCTGATCATCACACATGGCCTGGGGAAGCAAGCACCGTTAATGAGAGTGTAATAGCCAGAGATTTCCACTCCATATGGCTTTGGTGAAAACATTTAGACAGCCCGCAGCAAGCCTGAGATGAGTCACAGCAGCAGCCAGGCAGGGCTGAGTTTCAAGCCATTTACTCCATGATTAGAGTTGGGCAATTGATTGACAGCCCCCAGGGGAGGGGTTCAGAGCTCTGTACTTGGGCTCCATCCCAAGAGCCCTTTAACTCAGCCACGTGCTTGTCTCTGTCATGGGAAGCAGCCCGGGCAGGGGGCATCGACATCAGCCCTCAGTATCCTGCTGCCCAGCTCTGGGGCAGCCTCCTCAGAGGTGTTGTGGTCCCCATCATCCACACTGCCTGGCAGGAAGGACAGGAGCCTCCAGGACTGCCAATGCACAGCCAAGCAGAGTTGTAGAGGACAGGATCCTCCTTAGATGGGAGAGATCCCAGCTACCAGCAGCCTGCAAACCACAGCACCATCTCCCTGCCTGTGCCCCCTCTAGTAAACCAGGGAAAAAGGTGCAGCCAGAGTGGATCAGGGGTGCTGCACCCCAGCACCCCTGGGGTCATGTCAGACAACCCTAAAAGCGACCAGACTCCACAGGTAAGCTTCCCTGGGATCACTTACAGGGGCTATCACCAGGGCTCTCTGCAACACCCCGCTGCTGTGTGCGTGCTCCCCTGGGCCACCTCCTGAGCAGGGCGAGGGGCTGTCTGTGCTCAGCACTCTGCAGCGCTGGCCTGAGACCTCCTGGCATGACAGTGAACTACAGAGCAGCATTCAAAAACCAGGCACCAGCTCCTGCCATGTTCTCACCCATCCTGAGGGTCGCTGGATTTCACAGAGCTGGATCGACCCAGCAAACATCGCAGCCACCAGAACCCTGCACCTGAGGGGGACGCCTGGACCATACCCATCACCCTGAGCCCAGGAAGTGTTTGACCCTTCCCTGGCCACCCTGTTGTCACCAAGCTCTGGGACCAGAGAATCTGGGTGATGGAAGTGCTCAGACCCTGCCAAGGGCAGAATCTCCATCCGGACCCTCTTCCCAGGCAGGCAGGGGCAGGGTTCATATTGCTGTGCTGGAAGACACAAAGCAGAAACTTTGGGCAGCTCACCAGGGAGCTGAGCAGCTTCACGGGCAGCACCCCCACACTGTAGTACCCATCAGGGTGCTGGAGTTTGCTCCATCCATCTTTCTGGCTTCCTATCCCCATCCTGCCAGGGGCAGAGGAATGTCATGGCAGAGGGGCTGCAGGAGCCTCCCCTCCCCACAACCCAGCACTGGGCCCCTTTCTCCCACCCCAAGGTCGGGGACTTTGCCCTGGACAACCCCCCTGGTCGGTGGTTCCCCACCCACCCTGTTTCATGCTGGAGGAACTGGTCAGAGGGGAGAGAAGGGGGTGAAGGACAGGGTGGGCTCCCCAGCCTCCTGCTCAGAGCTATGCCCATAGCATGACAACTCCGTGTCTCTCCGGGCAGCATCAGCCGGGTGGTGGGCTGCATCCCTCCTTCCACCGGTTCGTTCCCTCCAGCCACCCCTCCTTCCCTCCATCCCTCCAGCCACCCCTCCTCGCATCCAGTCCCTCCTCTCCGTCCTTCCTTTCCTCCATCCACCCCTTCCCACCTTCCATTCCCTCCTCTCCCCTTCCAGCCCTTCCCTCCCTCCATCTCCCTCCCGTTCAATCCCTCCCTCCATCCACCCCTTCCCCTCCGTCCGTCTCCCCCCGCACCCCCTTCCCGCCGTCCCTCCTGCCCCGCTCCCGATGCCCGCGGCGCGGGCTCCGGTACCACTGCGGGCAGAACCCGCGGGGCTCCGGTTGGGGGGCGAAGCGGCCGGTTCCCCGCCAGCTGCCGGGTCTCGGGTGCCCGGGGACCCCCGGACCCGCGGGCTCAGGGCGGGGGGAAAGTTTGGACCCGTCATCCCCCGTCCCGGCCCCGCCGCGCTCACCTGGCCCCGCGCCGGCGGGCGGCCAGCGGGTGGACTCCAGCGATCCGTACCGGGGGGGGGTCCGGCTCCCCTCCATGCCGCAGCCCTGCCCGCTCCGCTCCTCTCCGCGCCGCTCCGCCGGGGCTGGGGGGGCTCCCCCGCTCCACGCCCGCCGCTCCGCGCCCTCTGCCGGCCGCCGCCCCCGCGACGGCGCCTGGCCCCCCCGGTTATCACTGCCCCGGGTCCCCCCTTGCAGCATCACCCGGGTTATGGCCGCCCCAGGACCCCTCTGGGTTATTATTGCCCCGGGTCCCTGTAGCAGCATCACCTGGGTTATTACCTGCCCCAGGTGCCCCCTTGCAGCATCACCTGGGTCATTATCTCCCCAGGCCTCGGGCACCACCAGGTGCCTGTTTAACCTGTCCCGGCTGCTTCACCTCTCCACAGCCACACACGTCCCTGCAGCAATGGAAGTGTCCCTGCCTGGACCAGCCGGTGAGGGTTGGGAAAGGCTTCCCGGAGGGTACGCCTTGCTTCTGTCCCCATGGACGAGCAGGATAGCCTGGGGTGAGCTGGGGGTAAGCTGAGGGTAAGGCATGGCTGTGACCAGGCCCCCCATAAAGACCCTGTGAGGAGGAACACACGGGCAGCTGTGCTGGGCAGGGAAAGAGACTTTTCCCTATGGAAAAGCACTCCAGCAAGCACTGAAAAAGGGTTCGATGGGATGCACTGGCCTGAAATGCACAGGCTGGTTGGCAGGTCCCACAGCGATGGGGGTGAGCTGCCCCTCTCCTCCCTCAGGCCAGGCCCCACTGTGGGACGCAGCAATGATGGAAGGTTCGTCCCAGCGAGGATGGGGTGTGCAGTGTAAACCCCCTGCTCACAGGGCTTCCCACCTGCTGACCCCAGAAGCTCCACTGGGCACTGAGAACCTGCTGCCCTGCCTGGAGACCTCAGCATCACCGTCCCCAGCACACGCGAAGGGCACACGCCTCCTTTGCTAGGACACGTCTGCAGGTGGCACTGATGTCCCTACACCAGCCTTGATGTCCCTACACCAGCTTTGTACAAGAGCACAGGTCCACGGCAGGAATGAAGCCGGGGCTCAGGGACACAACACCTCGGCTCTGGGACACCCTCCAGCACATCGTGGGGGGCGCTTCAGGAAGTCGCTGGGCTGGAGAGCATCAGGAGCAGCGGCAGCAGAGAGGTGAGGGCCCATCCTGGGGGAGCAGCTGCTGGGCTCTGCCCCCTCACCCTGCCACCCAGCTGTCCTCCCGTCCGGCTGGCAGCAGCGCAGGGTGGCTGCGTTAAGCTAAGCTATTGGTGAGCAAAGCATGAGCACCCTGAGGGGTGGGTCTGGAGGATCAACCCTGCAGAGAAACACCAGCCTGGGGTATCTGCCTCACTACTCTGCAGCATCCTCCCCTCTAGCTGCTCCCCTCCACAGTGAAAGGGGCTGCCATGCCTACGAAACTGGAAACGGCATAAATCTGAGCTTGGAATTCCCATCTCCAAACCCAGAGAAGAGCTGATGGCTTTCCCTCTGATCCAGTGCTTTAAGCCAGGACATGCGCAAGGGAGATGGTGCTTTGTTCACTGAGGGTAACTGTGGCCTGTAAACACAAAAAAGGAGGAGAAAAAACAAGTCTATGCATTAAAAAGGGGGGGGGGGGAAGACAAGAGAGATGTGGGAGTTGCTTCTTTGGGTTAGAAATGCAGCAGCAGCAGCTGGGAGACGATGAACCAGAGCGGCTGCAGCAGCATCTTGCTCCAGCAACCCTCTGGGATGCAGGTGCACCTCCGAGCCAGGCACAGCACAAAGCCTCTGCAGGACCCCCCTGCTGTGGGGTGTCCCGAAAAATGCAAAGTTTCCCTAACCCAAGGGATCTCTCAGGAACAGCCTGAGTTTTGTAAGGCAGCTGTGCTGTAACTCTAACACCCAGGCTCCCAGTTAAGACAGGAGAAGCCCCACTGCGGGACACGTCCACTTCGGGATGCTGTGGGCTGGATGCTGTGGGGTGAAAGGCAGGAAGAGCCAAGTGGCCTCAGCTCATTAAATGATGAGCACCCCTGTAATTGTGAGCTCGGGCCTGGAGTGACTCACTGTGTTATGATGGCTCCACTGTGCAGAGAAAACAAACCTGTCAATATTTTACCCTGCCACAGGATCACTGTTGACAAGAGCAGCCAGACCTGCTGCGGGCTGCAACTGAATCCAACGCACTCTGCACGCTCACTTTGCTCTTCACAAAGGTGTGGGATTAAATCACAACAGTCCAGAGTCACAGGCAGAGTTATGGTGTAATTATCACACGTTATTTGGTCTGCTGCATCCAGTGATTCATTGTGTGCAAACCCATCCTGCAGAGGGGAATGTGAAGCCAGTGCAGCACAGGGTGCAGCCTGTGCCACATGCTAACTGCCTCTGGGGCTCTTCCTAAGCCCTGGGATGCTCCATGTCCTCAGGGCCAGAGCTGAGAAGTTGTAATGTGTCCTGGGATGCTCACACTGGTCTGCACGAGAGGTGTGCTGGTCTGACCATGGCTGGAGACCAGACACCCACCAAAGCTGCTCTGTCACTGCCCTTTTCAGCTGGACAGGGGAGAAAATAGATACTGAGAGGCTCAGGAGTGGAGATAAGGGCAGGGAGAGATCATCCTGCGGTGTGACAGGCAGAACAGACTCAACACAGAATAAAGGACAGAAAATTCTGATGGCACTGCCCTGCACCCCCAGTGACACCAGAGTCAGGTGATGAGAAGTGTGACCAGATCTTAAAGCAGCTCCCCCCACTCTTCTCCCCCAGACCCCAGCCACACAGACCCACAACACAAATACTGAGGGGATTTAAACCAGCTGGGATGGACACGGCCATCGGGAGCTGTGGCCTTTCGACCTGATCAGAGGTAGAAATGCTCTCATGGTTTTGAACATGAAACCCCTTCTCTGTCCCTGTCCCGCTGTGGTACCAGCGCTTTCTGTTCCTTGATTCCCTCAGGAAAGATTCCAGATAGTACAAGTGAGGCAAAGGTTCATGGTGAAGTTGCCTCATGCTTACCTCTGCCTTTGGGTTCACGGTTTTATGGTCTCCACAAGCCTAATTTAAGGTAAAATATTGCCCTTTGCCTGGGAGACAATGAACATTGTATTACAGCAAAGCCAGGCCCCAGGGAGAAACCACGCTGCAGCTTGGGGCTGTACCTGAGACCCTCCCTGTTCACAGGGGCTGAGCAGAATTAAACACCCCTGGCCAGAAGGACCGCGGGGGCAGGAGCTGGGGGCCACCCCACGGCTCTGCCAGGCGACTGCAGTATCACCGCTCCCCCCGGTCGAAGGACAAACTGCACAAGCTTTCTATGCCAAGGTTTCCCTTGGCGGTGACAGCAGCTGCCCCGTGCTGAGGCAGACGGGGGCAGTCCCTCCCAGCTGGAGATACAGCCATGTTTTGCACCCTTCCAGCTCCTTCTGCAGCGTTCCTCTCACAGGTGGCTCCATGGCACACTGTGCTCAGGACTGAAAGACAGATACTCTATTAGCAAGTAATTAGAGCTCCTGAGGTATCAAATGATAATAAGGCTGGGATGAATTCCTGACACTTAAATTGTTCTCAACTTGAGTCTGAATTCCTGGGAGAGGGTAACACCTTAATAAAAAGTTCCAGTTATTCTTGGCATGAGGACAATTCTATCTATAGAGTCATTCTAGTGGAGTGTTGTGCATGGTGCAGTGATTTGTGCCAGGAAAAGGGAGAGCTAATTGCCCTGAAAGCATCTGATGCACAGATCATCTGGAATCGATGCCCACGGAGAAAAATCTCCTCACCTCCAACCACTTCCTACCCAGTCCAGAACACAGCAGGGTGACAGGCAGCAACACCACTTACACATCACACACTAAATACACATCTAAACACTGTGTTCTGCAGCTGTCACACAGCTTGTAAAACACGAGCACGGTGTTACTGAAGTGTTTCCCTCTGCAAAGGAACAATGTAGGAAGCATCTCAGAAACCTAAGAAGGCTTTGGTGGCAGCTGAAAGGACTGTGAGGCCCAAAGCTTCCCCCCAGCCCCGTTTCAGGTCCCACACAGATCTTTTAGTGAGATCAGGCCAATCTTTCATTTGTGAGCTGATCTGACCTTTAGAAGTGTTGAAATCTCTGTGCTTCTGAGGTGACGTGAGGCAGATGAAGCAGCCTGAGGATCCTTCCGGGCTCAGCAGGTCCTGTTCAGGGCAAGATTTAGTTCTGACCAGGAAATGTGACAAGAGAGCTGCCCTCAGGCCAAGCTGGCCTGGGAGAATCGCCAGCTTCACCCCCACCAACTCTCCCAGCGCCGAGTCCCTGCTGAACCAGTATCGCCCGACACGAGTTCCCAGCCCAGAGGAGCTGCTCAGCCCAGGAGGGCAGCCCGGTTCCCAGACACCCTGTCCCTGGGAGCCACCCTGGGCAAACACACACACGGAAGTCCACAGGCTGAGTACGGACAGACTCTGAGCAGACAAAGGAGGCTCTTTCCCCAACAGACACCGATACAGAAGCACTTAAACCCCGAAGACAAGATCATCTGTGGCAAAACCTGACCTCACAAACCAAAGCAGAGCAAAGGAACCATTTGTTTTATTCACACCCCTAACTCAGCGAGGGGAGTTCACAGGCACAGCACCCTGAAAAAGTTCGGTGTGCTGTTCACATTACAACCTTTTTCATTCAACTGTGTCAAAGTACAGGTCACAGTTTTTACTCACACTTTCCACAGCATCAGCTCTGAGGAGCACGAACCTTACTCAAGTTTGCTTTTCTGACTGAAAGCTTAGCTATGGCTATGTTCATTTCAGCAGATGTGTACCTGAAAAACCTTGGTCTGATTTTGGAAGCAAAGTCATTAAGTTAAAAAGGAAAAATTACTATGCTGTAAATTAATAACATAAAAATATTTGGTTTTTTAAAATATACCCCTGTCCTGTCAGATATGTACTGTATATATTTTGCAGCGTAGAATCATTTGGGGCATCATCATACCCCGTTACCGCTCTGTTCCCTATACCCAAGTACAGATTAGTTGATCCCAAGCTGTTGTGAGCAACTCTTACTGAAGCTTTCATCCTTCATGGCTTTCACCAGCCAGTCCCTCTCGTTCTCCTCCTCAGAGTCACTCATATCACTGGAATCAGCAGCCAGGAGACGAGAGTAATTGATTCTTTTCTGCCGTAGCAGTTTGGATTGGACAATGGAGAAGAGGAAGAGCCACAGCACCAGGGCCACGCAGAACGCCCTGTACAGAACGGCCAGCCCGAAGTATTTAACGACAAACCCTCCTGCAAAGCTGCCCAAGCTTGCTCCTCCACCGTGGCAGAGGTCCTGGAGAAGAGCTTGCAAGGACCTCTCGGTGCCTGGAGTGGCAATGTCATCACCTGTCATGTTCACCACCCACCACAGAGCACCGTGGCTGAAGGCAGACAACAGCTGGATGAGGAGAACAGACCACACAGTCCACAGGAAGGAGTAGCACAGCAGCTGCACGGCCAGGAGGCTGAGGCTGACTGCAACGATCCTGCTGCTCGAGAAGGCGCTCAGCAGCTTCGCTTTGAAGGGGTAAAGCAGAATTTCTGCCAGCAGCCCCACGGCCACTGAGAGCCCCATGTACAGCTCACTGCTGCCACGGTCCTGCAGCTGCCAGAAGAGAAAGTTGTGTGCCACAGACCCGGCCGCGCCGGTGAGGAAGACGGTGATGGCACAGAGTATGGCCCGGCCATCGCTGCACAGCAGGGCCAGGGCTTTGGCCGTCCTGTTGGCACGGTCAGTTTTCCTGGGAACGTGGACAGGGAAAAAGACACTGACAAGCAGCGAGAGCGTCATCAGGGCAGCATAGCCATAGAAATGGACAGCCAGGCGGCTGACCGTACCGCCGAGGAAGCAATCCAGCTGATCCACGAGCACGGCAATGCCGCAGGCGCCTGCCGATGTGCCCAGGTAGCTCCAGATCCACAGCTTGCCGTACCGGTCAGTCGCGTCCACAAAGTCCAGATACTCGTAGAGACTCTCATCCACTGCCCACTCCAGGGAAGTGGCCAGCAGCTCCCAGAGCACCACAGCACCCAGAACCATGAGAAAAACCTGGTGCTCCCTGTCCCAGAAGACGTTTCGTGCTGCCTTGAAGCTGACATCTTGAGCATCTCTCAGGTGGTCTGAAGTGTTTCCGGACACGTAAGCATCTCCAGCAGCAGGAAGAGTTGTTTGAGACAACGAGAGCTCGTGACTGGCAGTGGCATAAAGGCTTTCTTCAGCGCTGCCATCAAGATCTACTGCAGCAGAGCCCGGGCTGCCCGCATCCTTCTGGAGCCTGTGCAGGGGGAGTCTGTAGGCTGCCAGCACTTGTGTCTCTCCCGGCTCCCATCTCACCGTTGCCACAGAAGCTGTCCAGCTGGAGGGACCGTCCGAGTGCCCATTTCTCTTTGTATCCCCTCCGTCAGCCCCGCTGCCTCTTCCCTCGGGCACATCCGTGGGGCCAAACCAGCCCCGGGAGCCGGCAGTGGGTAGTGCTGACCTTCCATCCGCTACCGCAGGCCCAGCAGTCATCGGCATGGCTTCTCTCGACGTGGCGCCCGGGCTTGTGACGGCAGCGGGGCCGCTCCTGCCCAGGCCGGGCAGCGCGGTGCCGGCCACTCGGCCCGCCGGCTCCTGGCTGGCATTACAGTACCGGTACCCCGCGTCCCGCTGCGCGGCTGGCACCAGGGTGAGCAGCAGCCCGGCCCCCGCCGAGCCCAGCAAGGAGCCGGCGACCAGGAAGCGCCTGGTCCGGCGGCCGCGGGGACAGTGGCAGCACAGAGGAGCGCGGAGGGCGGCCGCCAGCTGCCCGGCTCCGGCCACGACGCCCACCAGCGCGGCCGGCAGCCCCAGGTGCCGCAGGTAGAGCGCCAGGAACGGGGCGGCGCAGGCCCTGCCCGCGGCCTGCAGGAGGCGGAAGAGTCCGGAGAGCGCCAGGGCCCGGCCGACGTCCCACTGCTCGCTCATGGCGCCGCCGCATGCTCCTCCCGCGGCGCCTCCGGGGCCGCCCCGCGCCCTGCCCGGGCCGCGCTCACCTCCCTGCACGGCGCGGCCCTCCGCCCGCCCGGCCAGGCCCGGCCCGGCCCGGCCCGCACCTGCCGCCGCCGCCCGCGGGGCCGCGCCCGCCCCGTTGCCAGGCAGCGGGAGCACGGCACCGCCTCCCGGCCCGCGTCCCGCCCCCCGGCCCGGGGCCCTCGGAGCGCTGCGGGGCAGAGGCCGGCGGGACACGCGTGTGCCCGGGGAGGGCTCAGCCAGTTCGGCCACGGGACGGGAAGAGCTGCCCGGGGACCGAGCTACCGACATCAGCCCGGTGAGACAGGGACGGGGCCGGTAGAGCCGGGTTTGCTCCGGCACCTTGGGCGTGTGACAGGGACCGTTGTCCTGGCAGTGTCCCTGTCCTGCCCCAGACAGCCCGCGGGGGAGGTGGCTTCCCTGCCGTAGGCAGGATGATCTCTGACAGCATCTCCTGGGCTCCCTCCGCTGCTGCAGGTTCCATTCCAGTACAGACGCTCCCGGGAAAAGGGGACACTCGCCTTCACCGGGTGTTCAGTCATTCCCAGCCAGTGGGTGCTCGGGTTCTCCCAGGCTGTTTCGGGAGAGGCGAGGGAAGGAGGAGGCTGCTGGGAATGCAGAGCTCGCAGGCGGCTGCCTGGGGATTGCCTCAGCTACCTGCAGTGCCAAAGCGCTGCCCGGCTGGCCCGGGTCTGTGCAGGAGGAGGAGGAGGCAGGGGTGACTCACGCCGTGTGACACAGCAGGGCACCACGCAGGGATGTACACACAGACTCTGGCCGAGCCAGCTTGGCCTCAGCCCTGCCCGCTGCCTGCCTCTCTGCTCGGCATGGCGCTGGGCACGCAGAGACAGCCAGGGCACTTTGATGCAACAAAGGTGTCATTTCGTGGCTTAAATCAATGTACTCGGGAGGCGCTTTGAAAGGCTGGGAGTGTCTCCAGAGAGCTGGAGGGTGGTGGGGATGCTGCCAGGCAAAACCCCTCACACGGGGATGCCCAGAGCCTGCAAGCCCTGCCTCCCGGCTCCGGTACCTGTGAATGCACCCAGCACTTGGGTTTCTGGGCCCTCCTGGTCTCCAGGCGATTGCACTCACCTGTATCGCCTTGAGGTCTCCCCACCATTCCTCCAGGCATTCACCCAACCCCACGCAGCAGATGAAGCTGGTCTGGAGCCAGAAACTCCTGGGTCCAGCGTAGACCCAAACTCCATCCCTGCACCAGGGCTGCTCCGCGACCTGCACTAGGTGCCCACGATGTGCTGGGGTAAATAACAGCAACCTGTGAATCTCTCAGAGCTGTGCCAACTCAATAACTCAAGGTCGTGAACAGTTTCGTGACCCGTTTCACCCCTTCCCCAGCCCCAGCACTGGCCCTGCTAAGGGAATGGGGTGCTGGGATAGAGTGTCCCAGCATGGGGGAAATTGAGGCGCAGCCAGCATGGGGGTTACACGCTTCTGCTCCCACATTTCCACAGTGCATCCCTTTCTGCCCATCCCTTCACAAAAGAGCGCTTTGGCCATAAATTCTCTCTGGAAAGGTAGCAGGTAACCCCAAGCAGGGGAGAGGTGGCCACCACAGAGGGCAAAACAACAGAGATGTCCTATTCCTACTGGCTTATCCCCCACCCATTAAAAAAACTCAACCAAAGTGACAGTTTCTGCTGCGGTTTTTGTGTGTGTTGTTTTGTTTGGGGTTGTTTTAATTGGCATTAAAAGGATCGCACCTTCTGATAGAGATCATCTCTGACACCTTTACAAATAACTTATAAAACCATCTACATCATTTACAACTGTACAGAGAAACCCTGGGCACCCCAGGCCGTGCTCCGAACCAGCACACGGTCTCTGGATGTGTAAGTACATGAAGCCCCAAGGAGGCAGAGGGGTGGAAGAGCCACTGGGCCCCCCTGAAGCCCCCCGATACCCTCTGTAGCAGCTCACAGGTGAAAACGACACAAGCAGATGTTTCCTGGCTCATTTCTGAGCTTCATGGCTAACATCAGCTTTCCTTCAGGGCCAGAATGTTTCCTGCCAAGGTCTGGCACTGGGGGGCATCAAACATTTCTGACTTGTGAGGTGAAAGCCAGCACCTTGGGCTCCTTGTTCCAGGTGTGGGTGGTGGAGCATAAGTGACTTTCCATAGGTGCCAGGCAGACCTGGCATGGGCAGGACAGGGGGGCTGGGTTTGTCCCCAGTCATGGGGACTAACGGGGTTTTGTTAATGCCACTGCAGCTGGGTCAGCATCACACTGTAGCACAGAGCTGTCTCCAGGGACTCCCCATTGGTGACTGGGAAGAGCTGCCATGCAAATGGACAGTTCCTTAGGGCTACTGATCCAAGCAAGCACCCCTGAGTGAAAGCAACCCAGGAAACGAGTAACCTGGGAGGTGAGAGAATAAAAAAGTGATAGTGTTGAATAAGGAATGGCCCCAGATCCCCTCCAGTGTCAATTTAGGGAAGACTGCCTAGAGAAGCCCCAGAAACCACACTGGGATGCAGACTTGGATGCAGAGGGGTGTCGGTGATCACTCCTGGGATGTATGACCTGAGGGATGCAACCAGTGCTCAGGAGGCTCCAGACCAGATGTGGAGAGGTCAGGTAGCAAAGCCACAGCGACACCCGAGGTGGACTCAAAGGTACAGCTCAGACCTCAAAGAGCTGTTGTGCAGCCTCCAGTGTCTGCTCAGAGGTCTCCTCCTCGAGCAGGTCTATACCCTTCTCAGCAGATCCCACAGAGCTGCCCAGGCAGCCTGAGCTGCTCTTCCTGTGTCCATCACTGCTGAGCACCACACAGGATGTCCCCTGTCCCTGTTCCACACTGTTCATCCCTAATTTCTGTGGCCACTTTGAAACAACAGCAGGTTTTCCACACACCTCCATAGGAGCTGCACTAAACACACATGCTCTCCTGGTTGTGGTCAGGCTTACAAGGAGGTTTCCTAACCCAGCCAGAGGAGTAATGGCTGTTTTACCCACACACATCACCCTGTGCCATGGTTTAGCAAGTTCTGTAGCTGGTAGGGGGATGGTTGGATCTTGGAGGTCCTTTCCAACCTTAATGATTCTGTGATTCTGATCCTGTAATGAAGAGTTTGCTGTGCAGAACCCACCTGTCAGACCCTGTCTCCTGCCAGGCTGTGAGACACCACCGCAGGCAATGCCACCCACAGCAGCTGCTCTGGGAGCCACGAGCACAGCAAGCGCCAGCACCTCAGCTGTGCCTTCCCCGGCCTGCCAGAAATGAAGCAGCTCAAAGGTTTTCCCTGATTTGTGCAAAAGGTTGAAACTCAGTTCCCCAGCCAGGCTCTGCCCCTTGGCAGGGGGTGTCACCTGTGGCCATCGCTGTCCTGCAGCTCCCTCAGCCCTATCCACCTCTGCTCCTGCAGTGTCTTACGCCGCTGCCGTTGTATCACCGGTCGGTGGCTGTTAGTGTGTCTCCTTCCTCCATCTCCTCTGTGATGAACTAATGTCACATCTCTCACACCAGCTTTCTCTCCTTTCCTTCACTGGATGACGCCTGCAAAGGTGTTGATGGGCAACAGCAGAGACTTGGGCATGTACTTCACAAGCCCCACGTCCTCTGTCTCGTGCTGGTTGAATTTCATGGTCCGTGTCCTCTGCAGGCAGTAGCTGGGCTCCAGGCAAGGAGACACTTCCACACTGCAAGGGCACAAGAGCGTATTAACTGCACGAGTCAGTCTGCTCTTGGGGGCTCAGACTGAGCTCAGACCAAACACCAGCTCTCTCCCCTGGCTGCTGAGGGGGCCTGTCATACTGAGACCTCCACCTGCCTTTTTGCTTTTCCAGCTGGTTCTGGCTGGAACAATGAGCTGAGGGGTATTGGTGTTTGACCACAAACCCACTGTCCTGAGCCCTGCTCAGTTCAGTTCCCAGAAATTCATGTTTTATGTATTCTCCACGTGGCCCATGGACCTCAAACCACCTGTCTGTCTGCTTCAGACACTGCAGCTGCCACAGCCACATCCATCCCTGCTGCTTTCAGGGGGCTGAATTCTCTCCCTTTGCCCCCTGAGATGTCCCAGTGAGGGATGCAGTCAGCAGAGGAGACATCAGCTCCATGACATAATTTAGGAGACCTAGGATCTCAGGCTGTCCCTGGAGGTACCTATCCTTCCACTGCCTTAATGACAGCACCTTACAAGAAATGGAAGAGTCATTTTGTTTCCTGCACCATCACCGGGAAACACAGAGGTTGGAGAGCACCCCTCTGCCCTGCCTTCCCCAGAGAAGCAATGTATTTGCCCCTGGGTCTTTGGTCATGTATGAGGATGGGGAGTAGGACTCCCTGTGAAACAGCTCTCCTGCCTTTAGGGCCCTTCCAGGGAGGAGCACAAGGTCACAGCAAGATGGGCAGAGCCCGGCGTGCTCACCTGATCACATTCCTGTAGGCTCTTCTGCTGTCCTTGTCCAGACACACCGTGAAGGGCCTCTGCTCTGTGCTTCTGATTTTGATGTTGTGTGTTTTCAACCTGTTGGCCACAGCCTGGATTGAGAGAGGAGGAAGAGCCCCATGAGCACCTGTTCCCTTCCCCTGGCTGCGTGGTGATGGGTGGTGTCTGCACACTGGGTGTGAAAGGGACAAATGAGAACGTTTCTCTTGGTTTTTTACCAACAGGTGTGACACAAGGTGACTTCCTTCAGGAGGGAAGTTTCCTGTAATCACAGCCTGGTCAGATTTTGCAAGGGCAGGCTTCCCAAACTGGCAGTGCCTGCACAGTCACGGTTTGGGATGTCTGATGTGGGGCATCATCTGCTCTCCAGCACTGTGGTGCATCCTGGCAGGCACCATGGGCTGCAGTACCTTGGCATTTCCAAAAGCCAGGTGAAAACAAGCAAAAGTGGGCTGGTCAGATAAAAATACCAGCTGAGAGACTGGAGGCTCTGGGGCCCAAATGACAATGGCACAACAATACTAAATGCCACCCAAACTACAGGGACACATTCCCAATGGGCAGCGTGTCCTCTGGGGTCTACTTGAGCTGTCATGTAGAACAGAAAGGGCAGGAGCCATTTTCAGTCCCATCTCTTGTGTATCCACCTTCCTGCACTGGTAATTAGATTCACTGAAGCTGTTGCTTCTTGTTTATGCTCTGTGAAAGCATTTCCCCAGTGGCCCCTATCCATGCAGGGCCTGGGGAGAGCAAGGCAGCTGGAGATGTGGAGCTAATGGAATCAATCGCAGAACTACAGATCCTCTCGGTACACAAGTGGAGCTGTGATGGCTGGGGCCAGGCGTTATTGCTCCACTTCATCCCTGGGTCACAGAATCACCCTAGAGACAGCTCAGTCCTTCAGGGTCTCCTGAGACTGGACTCGATGTGGCACTGAGCAGCAGGGATGGCATTTGGGGCTGTGGCTCAAAACCCTGGACTCTTCCAAGGAAAGGAACTGCAGATCACTCCCTGAGCAGGGCAGCCCCAAAGCCTTCTCCCCCTCCCCACCCCAGAGAGTTTCCCCTTTAAACATCACTGCAGGGGATTTCCAGTGTCGGCTGCTCCAGGGCCAGGAGCATCCCCATCTACTCACCGAGAAGGATCGTCCCGACAGGTTGTTGATCCGAATGATTTCGGTGATGTTCACACTCAGACACACCAGCTCTGCAACAGAAGCAGCAGGTTAGCATGTGGACCGTGGCATACCTCAGCCCTTGGAGTGGGGGCTGGTGCCAGACCCTGGCACCATCCCAGTGTACTGCAAGGGGTCTGTGGGACAGCAGAAAAGGACTTAGCATGCTCCATGGGCTAAGGGTTTTCCTGGGATCAAGCTCAGGGTAGAAAGCTCAGAGGCCATGCTGAAGGCAAAGTGAAGGAGGGAGGCTGCAGCTGCCAGTCCCCAATTATGGTTATGCCAAACCCCGTGTTACAGGGAACCCCAGGCTGGAGGGAAGCACACAGCCACAGTGGTGATGGCACCAGTATGTGCACATCACTGACTCGGCTCTTGCAGTGCAGGCACACAGC
Organism: Hypotaenidia okinawae; assembly: GCA_027925045.1. Lineage (NCBI taxonomy): Eukaryota > Metazoa > Chordata > Aves > Gruiformes > Rallidae > Hypotaenidia > Hypotaenidia okinawae. Next base: position 4,438,435 of record BSDF01000018.1, read on the forward strand.
ACCAAGTACTATGGCCAGATTTACTCCACTGAGCTGCAGAAGGCTCTGCTAACCATCCTTGCAAGGCCTCAAGCAGTAGGAACCCACCTTCAGCCTCGTTGGCTGGGATGGCTTTCATCACCAGCCCTGTGGAGCGCAGGGACATTGCCAGCTCCTTCTCCCGGTTGCTCACCACAACCTGCAGGAAAGGCACTGTTACTCACCCTGCCAGGGGGGCTGGACATGGAGAGGTCTGGGGACATGCTGGGGTAGCTAACAGGCTTTTGAAATTCACCATGACCTCTCTGTCCTCTCTTGGAGTGGAGGAAAGGAGGGACAGAGCACTCCTTTCTGGAAGATCCATGCTTTGCTGGGGGTGCCCGTGGACAGAGGCATTTCGGGCTGCCCAGAGCCCCCTTACCTTCCTGTAAGTCACTGTGAGATCTATGCCAGGGCCATCCAGGGTCATTTTCTTCTTAGTCATGCTTAAGTCTGCAAGGAAGGAATTGCATAGGATTGAGATTTCACCACCTGTCTGTGGTCAGCAGAGAGGGGTCTTCCCATGGGATGAGCTACCTCGTCTGTCACAGAGCACTGTGAGATAGTACAACACCCCTCTCTCCCTTCCTGTGGGAGCTGAGGCTTTGTGCTCTTTGGAGGTCCAGTGAGATGGACTCGCTTGAGGGGATGTGCCCAACAGCAATGGCAGGCACCCATCGGACAGGACACTGGGGTGCACTGGGGCTGTAATGGTGCAGCCTTGCAGCACCCCTGTCGCATCACTGGCAACTCAGGGAAGCAGAATTTCTATCAGGAAAAACATGTGGTGAAGGAGATAGCTGTAAAGCCTGGCTGGTTTACTTAGCAAGAACAGGGGACTGGCCCAGCCACCCCACAGCCACCCCACAAAACCTGCTCCAGGCCAGGAGCCAGTGGCCAGGTCTCTCCTTTAGCCTGGTGTCATGTGCCTGGGAGGGAGGTGGAGATGTGCAAGGAGGTTTCCTGCTCAGCAGAAAGCAGGAGACGCTGCCCCATGGCAGGGGGGCAAAGACAGGAGGAGTGGGCGTTGGGGACCCCCTCCCCGGCTGGCAGCCCCTGCTGCAGGGCTCAGCTGGGGGGTGCACACACACCTCTGTGGGAGATGCTCTCCTGCACCTGGGTGCTCAGCTCGGTGAGGAACACGTCCTCAGCTGGCTCCTGCGCCGGGTCGTTGAAGAAGATCTGGAAGAGAGAACAGTCCCTAAGAACAGCTCCTCCGCCGCCGCCCCGTGACGTCACACCGAGCGTGTGACGTCACATACTGGTTCTCCAGAGCGCACGTGTACGGCACCGTCAGAGAGAATCTATGACCTTCTCACGGCAGCCTGCGGGATGGGGAGACCCGCGTTTGCTCAGCTTTGGGAAGCCCAGGAGCGTGGCAGGCGGTCCCGCAGAGCCCCTGCCACTGGGTGTCACCGCAGGCTCAGGGATGCGGCTCTTCCCATCATCCGCCCAGGCGCAGCGGGGTGACGGGGCGCAGCATCCCCGGCCTGGCTGCAGGCGCTGCCTTGGCTCCGGGCACGCAACGTCCACCTGATGCACCCAAATCAACTGCTCACTGCAGGTTAATTAATTATTATTTTTTCTCCTGGGCTTGTTTTGAGCAGAGTGTGAAGACAAGGTCCTGGAGAACCTCTGCCAGCCACTCCTGGCCCCACATCCAACCACTGAGGGAGCTGGCCCTCGCTTCCAAGAAAGCTCTCTGGAACCAAAGAGGAACAGTGTGGTGGTGACCAAAAAGACGAAGCAGGCTTGGTGTTTCCAGATGAAGCAGCATCAAGCCCTGTGTGACAACACGGCAGGTTAGGTGCCTCTATCTGAAAACCACATCTGGAGTCAGTTCCTCTTCCCCTGCTCGAGTCACCCACTCTCTGACTCGCTTCTGATTTTTGTTTTGGAGGAGAAATGAGTGGAGTAAAAATTCACCCAGAACCCAAAATCCCCAGCCACACAAGCTGAGCACCAGGTGCTCTGAGGGGTTACAAGCTGCATCTTGCTAGCCCAAGTCCTGGTGATGCTCGACCCTTCATGACCAAAGCTCTTCCAGCCCTTTGCAAAGTGTCTGCCAGTTTCCTTCTGTACCCTCTGCTCCTCTGCAGCACCGTGTTACCAGGCTGGGCATGGGTGGACTGAGGGGAGGCACGTGAAGGGAGGTATGAGTGTCAGTGCCAGCTGAAGCTTTGAAGGGGGAAAACTGCTGGAGGAGCAGAGGGGGACGGAGGGGGCTGGTGTTACATGGCTGAGTACAGGAGGTGTTTTGCTCTGGTATCAAGTGCCAGCTCTCGCTCTGATGCCGCTTCAGAGAAAAGCTGGCAGGAAATAAATAAAATGGTGTTTCAGGAAGCCCTGCAAAGCCCCTGCAAAGCAGGGGAAGGTGCTGGCACAGCCACTCAGAAAACTCAGCATCTAAAGCAGCAGAAGGGGACAGAGCTCCTGGGCAAACCCCGTCCAGCGGAGCAGGAGAGCTGTGTCCTTACAGGGTGATTCCAAGGTTGGCTTTGCTGACCTGTGTGATCCTGAAACAATCTTCCTGGGATCACTGACAGGTAGATGACAGGTTGGCCATGAGCCAGCAGTGTGCCCTGGGGGCTGAGAGAGACAATAGGATCCTGGGGGCATCAGGAGGAGTGTGGGCAGCAGGTCACAGGAGGGGATCCTCCCCCTCTGCTCTGCCCTGCTCAGGCCCCACCTGGAGTGTTGTGTCCAGTGCTGGGCTCCCTGGGATAAAAAATACAGGGATCTCCTGGAAAGAGTCCAGAGGAGGCTACAAAGTGGATGAAGGGCCTGGAGCATCTCCCCTGTGAGGAAAGGCTGAGTGAGCTGGGGCTGTTCAGCCTGGAGAGAAGACTAAGGGGGGACCTGATTCACGTTTATAAAAATCTGAAGTGTGGGATGCATCAAGTCAAGTCTGAAAGATATACCTGGCCTGATAGCGCCCGTGGCAGCCCACAAGCAGCCCCTCTCACCCTGGGGCTAAGGACTTTCCTCTGCCGGGGACTACTTCCCTCCGCTAGTCCTGGGGAAATGGGCAGCCCCTTTTCAGTGTCTGTGGGGACAGGACAAGGGGCAATGGCTGCAAGTTAGAGCATAGGAAGTTCTGCACTGACATGTAGAAGAACTTCTTCCCGGTGAAGGTGAGGGAGCCCTGGGCCAGGCTGCCCATGGGGTGTGGAGTCTCCTTCTCTGGAGAGATTCCAGCCCCATCTGGACGCCGACCTGTGTGCCCTGTCCTAGGGACCCTGCTTTGGCAGGGCGTTGGACCCCATGGGCTCTGGAGGGCCCTTCCAACTCCTACAGTTCTGTGATTCTGTGACTCTGGCTGAGTTGTGCTACAGGGAGCTGTTAAAGATCTGGGAGCCCAGCACGGAGCGGGTGGGGTGGGGAGCAGGGAGCAGGGAGCATGGAGATCTGGGCTGAGGTCTGCCAAGGGCACCCACACTGCATCAGCTTTGCCCAGCTCTGCCAGCAGCGGGGCTCCACAGGCCCCTGAAGGCATGAGGGATGGTACCCACCTTGACAGAATAGACCTGGAAGCAGACAGGCTGGGTGCCCATGCGGACGTAGTAAGCGATGACATCGGTGATGAACAGATCAGTCACAAGATGCTTGCTCGGAGAGGAAGGCTGGGGAAGCAAATCACATTATGGATCAGCCACAGTCACTTCTCACAAACGCTACCACAAACCCTCAGCCTTCCCAGATAATCAGGGGGATGAATGAGCTGTCAGCAGGGCAGTAAATGGCAGAGGCGAAGGTTCTTGCCTACGCTTTGAAGGCCATCGGTGGTGGCTTGAACTGCCAGGAAATGATAGTGGGGGTATTTCAGCAAATGCCTCATTTACATTTTCTTTCTTGAAATCTTCCATTTCCTGTCCCTTGGCCAAAAAAACCCACCACAGCAAATGGGTTTTGTGGGCTGGGGCAGTGTCAGCCGCATGCACCTTCCTGCCCGGCCCGGGGTGGGAGTTTGCAGGGAGGGAACCTCTACGGGGGGCATGGAGGAGCCCTGCAGAGCTGGAGTTCATCCTCCGGTACCACGGACGTGTTTGGGAAGCTGCTCGGGCTGGGGAGGTGGGAAAGTTCCTCATACCATGGTGGCCAGCTTGGGGATCATGTGGCTCAGCGTGTGGATGTTGCTCTCGTACCACGGGTCGGCTCTGCCCAGGTATGTGGCCACCTCGCAGAGCTCCTCCTGGTCCTGGGGGAGAAACACAGCTCAGAGTGCGGCTCTGAACACCCGGAGCCAGGGAGGAGGCAGGGATGCTGGGGCACTAGCACCCCGTGAGCTGCTCCCTCATCCACCCTCTTCCATTCTTGGTCCAGAGAAGATGGCAGAACATTTCTTGCAGCACTCATTTAGCTCAAGAACAACAATTAAGTGAAGAATGGACAGAAGAAAGAGTGATTTTTGTAAGGGCACACTTGTGAGGGCTCACGGCCAGCTCGGGGCCAGCTTGGAATACTGTGAGAAGTGGAAGTGTTGAAGTGTCGCTCTCAAGGCGTCAGAGGGGAAGAGATGTGTCCAAGATAAACTGCAAGGTACCGACTTGCAGAACTAAAACTGGGGCCACCACCACGTCCTCAGCAAGGGGTGACCACTTCCCCTAAGTGTTTGGGGGCGGTGATAAGGCATCAGCCCTTGGGTAAAGCTCCCTCAGTAGCTGGGGCAGGGAAGCAAAACTGAACGTCACTCCTCAGTCGCTGCCGCAGGGTGGTGGCAGCAACCTGAACGTCTCTGGGGTTGATGGATTCCCAGAGCCAAGCTGTAAACTGAGCCTTGGCTCCTGTCCTCCTTGTTCTAGGAACAAGGATGGTGTGAATTCCCCTAACCCCTCTGGCTCTTCCTCCAGAACCAGTTACTCACTGTGCCACCCGAGGTGCTTGGCTGCCCCGTCCCCACGGGGATGTAGTAGAACTGCAGGTTCAGCCTGGGGGTCAGGAAAACTCGCCGTGTTTCTCGTTTCCTTGAAGTGGAAAAACAAATAGCCATGTCACGAGGGACGGGTGGGAGAACATGGCCCTTGGCCAAGGCCGGGCAGTGCCAGGAGACGCAGCTGCTCTGCAGCGGGAGCACGTGCCCTCCCTGCGCGCCTCTGCCCAGGCTGGCAGGGCAGCAGCAATGCCTCTGGCTTCCCAAACTGAGCAAGGGGGGCAAGGGAGGTCCCACAGACAGGGCCTCGTCTGGGACCAGAGGTGTCTCCTCCACACTGAGCTCTGCTCACGAGCTCTGTGACCCAGATCCAGCCTGTGCTGCTCTCCTGGTCCACGTGAGCTGGCTGGGCAGCTGGAAAACAGCTTTTCTTGATGATTTCTTTCCTCAAAAACCCACCGTGCCTCATTTCCTCTAGGAAAACATCGTGCCTTGTTTGCTGTTCATTTACCCCATCCCACAGACAGAAGAGACACACTCCCTGTGTGTTTGGGTGAACAGGGCTCAATGATGCCATGCAGCCAGGGAAGACACATGCATTTGGGTGCAAAACCCCTGCATCCCACACAGGTCACACTGGAGCCTGGCCCCACTCTTCAGCTTCGACGGGCTGAAGAGCGAGCCCCACTCTGCTCTGCCCTTCCCCAAGCCCCCAGAACCAAAGGGTGGCTGGTTACCTCAAGGAGTGGTAGGCTTGTGCCAGGCGCCCCAGGATCCGGTCGTCCCCCAGCAGCACGATGCGAGCAGTGTGGAGCCTCTGGAGCGGGGCTGCCGTCTCCGGGGGGATGCCCTGTCTCCTCGGGGGCTTCACCGGGGGCTTCCCCCGGGACCGTTGCAGCCAGGCTGCAGGAAAGCCATGCTCTCCAAGGGCGATGCCTTCTTTTTAATGCCACCCTTCCTCTGGAGCCGGGCTTGGTCGGTCTCGGTGCCAAACGGGGTGAGTGGCTCCTCGGCGGCGGAGGGCAGGTCCCGCTCGATGCCGCTGTCGGTGGAGAGCACGGAGAAGCGGCTCTGCTCGCAGCACTCACACTCTGAGATGATGTCCTGGATCTCGAAGGTCTCCAGGTCCTGGCTCAGGCAGTCGGGCTCGCAGCTCTGCGACAGCGGGCGAACGAACAGCACCAGCTCCTTCCCTGCGGGAGAAGGGAGCTCGAGGAGGGGAACAGCACCCAACCCCGGCGGAGCCCCGGCCTGCCCCAGCTCCCTGTGCAGACCAGAAGGCCAGTCCCTCCACGAGCGGGTCAGCCTTTCACTCCCTTTCACACTGCACCAGCATTACTCAAACAGGCGCTTTGGGCACATCCTGCTCCAGGTGTACCCCAGCCCCCATCCCCCTCTCCTCCTCCCCTCTCCCCACTAACCCCCGGCCCGACCCCGATATCCCGTAAGAAGGAAGGCTGGTGCAGGAGCCTCCACCAGCTTGGCCCTCACACGATGATTGTGGAACTCACTGCCCAGGAATTGGGGACAAATGACGTGTTTTGCACAAGCTTCCCAGCCTCAGGCATCACCTCAACCCACCCCAGTCCCAGCACTCACAGAGCTGGTCGCCTTCGGTCCAGAGGTGGAAGCTGATGTTGGGGTTGGGCAGAGGGGTACCCTGCGGCTCTGCCAGGGGGCACTGCCTGCAGGGGAAACAGGGATGCCTGTAACACACAGGAGCAGATGGCTTCCTGCAGACATGCTTGAACCCAGACGGGTGCTGGGCTTCAGGTGCTGGCTTCAGGGGTATCCTATGCCAAGCTCCAGGGGCTCTCCTGCCCTGGGTGCCTTCTGGACAGAGATGAGGCTGGGGTCAGAGACCGCTGCTCTCACAGCCATAAGGAGATTCCCTAGCACAGGGAAACTGAGGCACAGACAAGTGCAGGGCCTTTGCTGCAGGCAGCAGAGGGATGGCAGCATAAATAAACCATTCTTCTAGCACTGGGCCTCCAACGCACGTGGCAGGACCCCCTTGGCAATCCCAGCTGAGATGCCAGGAAGGTGTCTGATCCCACTATTGCTGGCAAGTTTTAGCCCATTATGGCTCTGTGAGAAGCAGTGAGAGATTTAATAGCTCACTGCCACCAAAAGGACACGCTTCCAGTCCTCTCTCTGCACCACTGGCTGTTCCTCTCCATGTCTTGCACTGGGACAATCTCCAGCTCTTTTGGGGGGTGGAATTTGGGTGCAGGGAGTAGCCAGAGGAGGGACACATGACCCCATGGGTACGGATGGCTGGAGAGGGTTGATGGAGAGGCCCTGGCAGCAAGGCCAGAGCCTGACAGTGTCCCAGCCCATGGTGCAGGCTGGCAGGGAGCTCACCTCCTTGCATGGAGCTGAGGATGGCGCAGTAAATCTTCTCCAGCCTGGCTGCGTGCTGGTCACGGTTGGCGCTCACATCGCTCCCTGCACCCTCCACTGCAGCCACCACTTGTCGGAACCAGCGCTCCACGTCACTCATGGGGACATCCTGTGGGGAGCAGCCGTTAGCACCCCGAGGCATGAAAGGAGGAGATGCTGCACGGGCATGGCCCTGGCAGGGGCAGAATGAGGGCAGATGTGTCCTGCAGAAAGTGCTCTGCAGCACAGGACACGAACGTCCCCTGTCCCCAGGGGTGGGGATGCTGCCTGCACTGTGCTTAATGTGCCTTTTCTGTCGGGTTCACAGCTGATGGGTGCTGGATGGGCTGCTAGAGCTCAGGGAGCCAGCAGCAGAGCTGGCAGCAAAAGTGATGCTCAGGAGATGGGGACAGCAGGCACACAAAGGTGCCTTTGGAATGCAGATCTCTGAGAGCCCTGTTGTGTCTTTTTGAACCAGACGCTCATCTTACTGTGGCCCCACAGCTCCTTGAGGTTTTGGAGAGGCTTCCGCTGAGGTGCTTTTGCAGTGACCAGTGGCTCACAGAGGAGGCTCACAGAGGAGGCTCACAGAGGAGGCTCACAGAGGAGGCCCCTGCCTGCAGCCCAGCTGCAGAGCCCAGCTTGGCTGTGTGAACCTGGACTCTAAACCTCAAGGTCCTGCTGCAGGAACACGTTTATATTTGAAAAGTTATTTATCTTGCCAGCAGCCCTTGCTCACAGCCCAGCTTTGCAGGTAACACTGGGGCCATGGGGGATGGAGACCAGCAGTTGGGAGCTGGGGCAGGGGGTCTCTGCACTTGCCAAAATGCCTTTCCCTGCTCTGATGTACCCGGCAAGAGCGGGACCGTTGGGAAACCACAGGTGGTGCTGCAGGAGTGAAGCCAGGTACCTGGAGAGCCGCTTTCAAGCTGCCCACGTCGCAGGCGTCGCCCAGGGCCGCCTGCATGGCATGGGTGATCACACAGCACATGCAGACACGGGGGCTCTGCGAGGCCTGAGCCGCCTCTGTGTCGGTGACCAGCGCCTTGCAGATGGCTTCAGAGAGCAGCTCCGGGTCGGCAAAGATGAAAATCCTACATAGGGTGGGAAGGTGGGAAAAGAGGGAGACGAGATGAGCACCCCCCATCACCTCACATCTGCATTGCCCCGTCCAGAGAGGAGGGTTGCCCCTGGTATTCCCCCTCCCCTCCTGGTCTCCCTGCCAAGGGGGGTCCCTGCTGCCCAGAACCACAGAAATAATCCGGGATGCATGGGAGGAACGTGCTTCTCCCAACACAAAGCTCCCCCAAAGCTGCTGCATGGTTTGTGTCCAAATCATGTTCCCATCTAACAGTAACTCAGAGCACAGAAGGACAGATCACAGACCCACTGGAAGAGGCAGCACTCACTTTTCCTGGTAAGGGTACGGGTCACTCTTGAGACTCTGTTCAGAAATCACCATCCTTTGGTACAAGGTACCTGGTAAGTGTGAGGAGATAGAGACACAGGAGTCAGAGCATGAGAAACAGCAACACACCTCACGGGAGCAGCTCAGCGCTGCTCTGGATTGTCCTGGTGGCTCTGCCAAGCCAGAGAACACCCATTGCTGGAGAGAAGAAGTAAAAGAGCCAAGTATTTGGCCCAGAGTTAAAAATAGCCAAGGACAAAGATAGCCCATGCTACATAAAAAGAAAACCCCTTCTATTCAGGAACAACTTCCTGTAGTTCCCTTCCTTTGTTTGGTGCACTCTGGGCTTGGGAGCAGTCAGAAGCAGGAGGAAGAGCCCGACTCCCAGCCTCCATCCTCGGGGCCACATCAGGGGACAGCGTCGGGGTGGGTGTGAGGAGTAAAACACACTCCTCTATCAGAAGGGATGTACTTTACCCCCACTCTGCTCTGGGGCAAGGACCCCGCTTCAGCCAGGTATGTGACACCATGAGCACGGGGAGCCCACGTACCTGGTGCTGCCCTTTCCACCTTCAGCCTGACCGCGTAGTCCAGCCCAATGGTGCAGAAGGGCCTGGGCAGGGTGAGCAGCTTCTTGCAGAAATCATACACTCTGCTGCAGAGCTCATCTGAGATGCAAGGAGCCTGGGGTGAGAACAAGGCAGGTAAGGAGATGCCACGGACAGGATTCCCTCACAGTGCCCTCCCCGTGACAGACCCCGGGAGGGGGTCTGGGAGGGCACAGAGCTGCACCAAGCTCGGTGTGGATTTAAATGCATTATATAAAGCAGAACCAGGCCATGGGATGGTTGGGAAACCTCCAGCATCGCCCATTTAAGGGCTGTGGGCACACATTGTTTGCCAGGTTGTGACTTCTTGCACCACTGTGCATCTAAACGCTTCCAGAAAAGGGGGTGGGCTGGAAGGACCCCGTCCCTGGGGGCGCAGGGTGTGCCACTCCCCAGGTTACACATGCCAGTGTCTCAGCCATCGAACATCACACTGGGAAACACACAGGTGAGTCCACTGGTGGAAGTCCCAGGGTATTGCTAGGAAGTGCTGGATTATTTCAGCACAGGATTGGGCACTGAGTGACTGCAGGAGGTCCCTTCCTCTGGCTTCTGGTTCCCTGGATCTTGCCCCAGCACAGCCCCTGGTAGGTTACCTTTATCAGGGTGTACATCAGCGTGTGCAGCAAGGGGATGATGTAATGTCTGAAGTCACCTCGCTCTGCCTGTGGGACCAGAAGACACAGTCAGAGCTGGGGGACGGTCCCTGCTCTGCCCCTGGCTCGCTGTCACTTCTGGGGCAAACCCTGGTCTGTGCAGTCGCTGGCTAGGCACGACCTGCAGCTTTGTCCTGGTGTCCCACAGAGCTTCCCACCCTTCGCTATGTGTCCCAGTTCCCAGCTCAGCCCCAGGCCCCTGGAAACGCCTCAGCCATCTCAGGCACGGGATGCCCAGGAGGGAGGCAGAGCCCCGCTGCCCTCCCACCCTCATCCCCTCAGCATGGGATGAGCCCTGTGCATAGGGGGACGTAACGGAGGCAGCACTCACCCGTTCCAGCTCCTTCACCAGGATCCTGACCAGAACAGAGCTGTTACTGGGGTTCTGGTCGATTTTTTTGTGCAGGGTCCACCGCAGCATCCCTGGGAAGGGAAATCCAGGAGAGGTCAGGCTGCAGAGCAGAGCAGCTGTGGGTCAGGAGGGGTGTTTGACAGAGGGATGGGCAGACATGGGCACCACCTGGACTGACATCATCATCCTCGCTAAGCCTTCTCTGCCCTCTGGACACCCGAGTGAGTGAAGGGTCTGGAGGGTGTTAGAGCCTCACAGAGAAGGGGTGGAAGGGGTGGGTGCACAGCAGTCACCAGGAGCTTGCTGAAGACTTGGCACCTCCATGAGCAGGTGGGAGAAGGCAGAGCAGTGATGGGGAGATGAGGCCACCCCGTGTCCCCCTGGCACTGTCTAAGGGAGGGGAGTGGTGTGGGGCGGGGGGTTTGGGGCCAAGCAAAGCCCCAGTGAGCCAGAGCAGGGTCTGGTGGGATGCTGACCCAGGAGCTGTACCAGGCATTCACCTTACCTCGGTCACACTGGCAGGCGGGGTGGTGCCCGTCCAGCTCACGCAGCAGCGTGCGGACGCGGCGCAGGATGTCTGACTCCACCTCTGCAGGGACAAAGAGGACGTGATCAGTCAGGCCAGCAGCACCCCTGGGAGACTGGCACCCAGGGACAGCGCCGGGAGCAGGCACTGCTTTGGGTGAGGAAGGGACTGCACCCTCCCTGCACCCCCCAGGATGGCTGTCTCAGGAGGTTTCCATCCCAGATGAGCCTCGGTGGATGAGGCTCTCAGCCCTCAGAGAGCCTCATCTGCTCTCCTTGGGGCCACTGGAACAGCGGACAAATGCCACCCCATGGACTGGTGGTGCTGGAGCCGTGCTGGGGAGCAAAGCGCTGGTAGAGAGCTCTGCAGAGGACATGAACCTTGCAGAGCCCCTCTCGCCCCTTGTTCGGTGAAAAAATGGCACCTTACACAGAGAATCTAAGGACACTAAACCACAGCTCAGGACCATGCAGAGCAGAGCCACAGCTGCGCCTGGGCAGTGCCTGCTTCGGCCACAGCCCCTACCCGTCACAGGGAGCACTCCTGCAGCAAGGTCTGCTGCCCACACCAGCCTCTCACCGAGCCCCAGGCAGAGCCCCCAGGCTGTGGTGTCACCTCCTGCCCTCCACCTGCAGCCCCTCGCAGCCTCTCCCCAACGTGCAGCCCACCCACGGGCCCCAGCACCTCCCTCTCCCCAGGCAGGGACGCGGGGTGACTGCCACACGTGCCTCGTACGCACCAAAACCAAACTGCATCCTGCTCGCAGCTAAAAATAACCCAGACACCCTCCCCGGTTTGGGGTCTGACTCGAACATGGGGTGAAGGCTTGTGGCCACGAGTGAGCTCGCACGACAGCCGGCTGGCCCCGCTCCCCGACACGCTGCAGGTCAGCCCTGAAAGCACCACGGGGCATCGGCCAGGGCAGCTCCGAGGCCCCTCTACCCCACCACAGCCCATCTCTGTGCCCCTTCTTACACTGGGCTTCTCCTTCTCTGTCAGCAGAAGGGTTCTTGTGTCTCCATAATTATAATAATGATTAAGAAAACCATTCTATAAAAGCTGGGTGTTGTTGGGTGATGCTCTCCTGCAGGAAGCTGCCAGCTGGAGCTGCCAGCACGTCTGGTCCAGGAGAGGATCTCAGGTGTTTGTGGGAACTACATCCCAGGGCCCCTTCCTGGGGCAGGCTCCTGCCTTCATGTTCACTGCCAGGGCCCAGACCATCCTCTTACCCCAGAGGATAAGAGCAAAGAGCTGAGGTGCCGAGGGAGACACATATCCCCTGATCTGAGCTGTCTCACCCACGTGGGATGGCTTTTTGGGATTGGCATCATTGCTATCACATTTCCTGCCCAGTTTTGCTCCTCAGTTTGCTTCCACACCCTCCTCTGCCCCAGCCCCAGCCCCATCCTCCCTGACACCAACGAGGGGGCCGAAGCACAGCGCTGGGCACCCACCTCTGCCTGCAAGAACCAGGGGCGGCTGCCAGGGCCACAGGATGCTGTGTGCAGGGGCTGCAGCCTCCGAACACCGGCCCTTGGGTCAGGCAGGAGATAAAGCTGACAGGACTTGGCTTTGTCAACCCTAGTTAATTTTGCCCCGGGGAACTGGACAATAACAGGCTATTGGAAATTTCCCATTCTTTTCATTTCTGTATGTTTTTAATTACCAGAGGAATTTTTTCCTGAGCAGGGATATAAATACCATCCTCTCTAAATCAAAGCAGCTGCAGTCAGGGTAGGCTGAGGGTTCTTCACAGGGAGCGGGGCGTCAGAGCGTTCGTTCCAACACAAACAAGAGGCACTTTGATCTAAAATCAGCCTCAAGCTGCCAGCAACAAACACCGACGGCTCAGCACTGGAGTAAAACGTTTGGGTGTCGATATCCTGACCTCAGGGTGCCAGGAGCCCAACATCACCTTGTGAAACAGCATGAAAACAGAACAGAGGTGGGGAAAAGGCCACAGAAAAACAGCCCCACTGTGAGTGAGACATGAAACTACTTGAAAATTCAGGTGTGAATGGCTGCCAGACCCAGCGCTGTCCAAGTGCCCCCTTACAGCAGGTGTTTTATCTGCCCCTCTGCTGCTCTGAGCCTCATTTCCCATCTCCCCAGGAGGATCTGCCAGCACCTTGCACAGAGCAAGCTCTGCCCCCCAGGAAAGAACCCTCTTCCTCAGGTACCCACGGGTTTTATTGGGGGCAGTCGAGGCACAAGGAGGGGGTGAGGTGGGTTCATTCGGTAACACCTCCCCAGCCTTGTTACGCCGGGGGGCTCAGCAGCACCCACCTGGGGGGCCCAGCATCACCCACCTGTGCTCTCCATGGCTGGGCTGGGGCAGCAGCACGGTGCAGGCGCGGCGGCCGCGGGGCGTCTGCAGCGACGGGGTGAGCGTGTGGCGGCTCCTCACTCCGCACGGGCATGGCCTTGGGTCCTGTGTCGGGCCTGCGGAGCACAGCGGGCGCGATGGGCGGGCTGTGGTGGGCTCAGGAGCAGCCCCCACCCCAGCGCGGAGCACGATGCTGCTGGGACACCCTGGCACCGGGACCCAGCGAGGTGCTGGCAGGGAGGCAGAGCCTTCAGGGTGAGCACAGCGTGCCTTGGGGGCTCTGTTTTGCTGGAGAAAGCTCAGCCCCTAAAGCATCCTACAGCAAGGATGAGCATCAGCATATCTGAGGGCAGGGCTGGGCACCTCCTCCTCCCCAGGCCTTAGGGAGAAACGTTCAGGTTAAGTCAGACTGAGTCTGAAAGGCAAAGTCCAACCCAGAAAAGGGAAAAGAAAAGATCCACAAAGTAAACCCCACCAGATTTCCATGAGGTCTCTGTGACTGCCGTGCTGATCTGCTCCCACCCTGATCCAGCATCCCAGAGAAGCAAACCCTGAGGAAAGCTTGGGAGCTCGTTACACTGCAGAGGGAAGCCAGCCTGGAGCCCAACAGCATCCCTTGCCCTCAAGCATTGTTCTCTCCAAAGAAAGAGGAAAAAAAAAACCCCAAGAGCTGAGGAGGAAGGAAGGGAGATCTGTCTGTGACACAGCTACAGGCTGGGGAGCTGGCATGGGGCAGCAGAGACACCAGCACCCCCCATGCAGAATGCTGTCACTGAGATACTCAGCTAAAGTGATCACAGAATCGTTGGGGTGGGAAGGGACCCCCAGATATCATCGATCAAGTCCAACCCTCCTGCCAAAGCAGGGTCCTTAGGACAGGTCGCACAGGATCTACCCCACACCTGGGTCCTGCCCCACAGCACCCAGAGCCTCCCCGGTGCATTGCCCTCTCCCACCTCCCCATCCCTGGGCACAGCAGCAACCTCAGGACTCTGCTGCCTGTACACACAGCCCGAGTGAGCTGCAGCACTGCTGTCAGCATCCTGAGGCTGAGGGGTTTGTTTCAGGGACTGAATAAAATCCATCCCACAGCTCAGTGCTGTGTGACTTCCCTGAAACACTTGCATGTGTGGCTGGTAACAGGGAGCACACCGGTCAGTCCTCTGTGTCCCTCTGCACACACTCAGGCTATCAGCCCAGGCCTGTGCTCCTGTCTTTGCCCTGTTTAGGATTTACTCTGTTTAATGCCTCAGTTTAGGACCTGGCCCTACCTGGGCAGGTCTTAAATCTGACAACATCCATCACCAAACCCCACGCTCTGTGGCTGCAGGGGAGATGGATGGACATGAGCAGGAATGCGCCTGCCAGGCACCACTCCAGCCCCAAGAGCATCCTGCTCTCAGCAGCTTCCAGAAGCTCATTAAAGGCTTCCTGCAGCACGCAAAGTTTTCAAAACCCACCCCAGACCCACGTGGGCTTTATTTCTGGCCCTGGGGATGGATAACAAGGCTGGCGCCCGGCCACCACAGCAGGACTCTGTCACCCGCTGGGCAGCAGTGCCGTGGGCTGAAAGTGGAGAGGACAGGAGAGGATGGGACAGGCGTCCTTCTGCAGGCCAGGGACTTTCTACAGCAAACCCCACACCTCTGCTTGCACAGCTGGCAGGCAGCTTGGCCCAGAGCCAGGAGCAGGAGGGGGATGCCACATCCCCCGGCTCCGGCGGATGCCTTGTACTGGCCTGGGAGTTACATCTCAGCATCACATGGACACTGCTGCAGCGCTGGACCTGCCCCTTCCTCCAAGGTGACCGCTCTGGGGTGCAAGACAGGGCAGAGGGTGTCTACTGAGGTCAGCAAATCATGTTCCCCTGCACACCCCATGCTGACGGCAGAGGCGCTGGCACGGTGACCTGCTTTCCCCCCACGTCCTCCACGCTGCCACTCCCAGCTGGCTCCCCGGATGCTCAGCACCCTGGAGCAGAGCAGTGAGCAAGGGAAGGAAGCTCCTGTGCCCGGGTCAGAACTGACCGCAGCACTGACAGGCTGCACTGAGAACCTGCCGCGTGTCTGCAGACCAGCGGGGCTTTCTGCCTCTGTGGGCTGAACCAACATGTGCCTCCTGCCATGCTGGGGTCTGTGCCAGAGGAGGGGAACACCAATTAATGCTCCCAGCTTCCAAAGTTACGGATCACCCTCTGGAATGACTGGCTGCAGACAGAAAGTGAAGGATCCTCCCAACCCCTGCACACAGAGAAGCACCAACCCCCCTACGGCAGCATCCGGCACTGGCGAGCTGGTTGGCACCACGGTTCTCAAATGGTGTTTCCTTCTGGAAAAGCACCAGGGTCCCCGATGCCGTGGGGCACCCGCGGTGCCTGCGCCGAGCGGCAGAGCCGGGGCAACACACCGGGCTCCTCCAGCACGCCGGGCTCGGCACGGCTGCTCGCCGGAGTGAAGCACAGCCTGCTGCTGATTGCGTCGGTGGCTTTCCACATCCGCATGCTACCTGCCCACACGTGGGAGGGAAGCTGGTGACCCAAGGTGGAAGTTGCTCGCCAGCGCTCGGTTTCCAGATTTAGAACAGAGTCGGAGCGACGTGAGCTCCTCCTGCCCGAGAAGCTTCAGCCCTTGGTTCTCCTGCCTGGTGACAGCGTGCTGGCTGTCCTCACTGAGACTGAACCCACAGCCCACCCGCCTGCTCGGGCGTCCTGACAACATTCAACATGAAAGTGCCAAAAACTCTGTCTCCAGCATATTTAAAGCCCAGTCACACCTTCTGCATGTGGACAGGTAGATGCCACATGGGAAGAGGCACGAAAGGACACACATAGAGACAGGCTGGTGAGGGAGATTGGGGTCAGTCTGGTTCCCACCAGGCACCAGCTGCTGGTTCTCTCCCAGCCTGGCTGTAACCAGCACGGGCACCTACATGAGCAAAACATCAACCGCTATCACTGGGGACACTGCTCGCTTTGCTCCCCAAGGGTATCAGGGCTACTGCAGGAGGAGCAGGAGGGATGCAGGGCTGAGCTGGGAAGGGCTGGGAAGGGCTGGGCAGCATCAGCCCCAGCTCAGAGCGGTGCAGGAAGCAGGACCACGCTTGCCCTGTCCAGGTGGGGATGCTGCCTGCCCTTTCCTCCCTGGGCTTCATCAGGACTGTCCCAACACCCTCTGGCCCTGAGATCACCCCGACACAAAGCCAGCCCCAGTGATGTGGTGAGGGAGGCTTTGAAGATGCAGGAGCCCATGCTGTGCCCAAGGACTAAACTCAGCCTTTGTGCAGAGCATTTCCAGGCAGCTCCTTGCCTGCAGAGATGGAGGCTGCTCCCCAGCCAAGGTAGCTTTTCAGGGACCTTAACGAAGCCAGGCTGATTTATGCCAGATGATCTGACCTTGGCACCTCTTTAGCTGAGCGTGGAGTGACAGGGAGCAAAGACCCAATGTATGCACCCCTGGGACAGGAGACTGCCAGTCCCTGCACTACGCAGAGGCTGATCCTAAGGGATGCAAGTCTATCACCTGGCAGGAGGGATTCCCTGAACACTACCTAGAAGCCACATGTTGCTTCAGTGACACAACAACCACCTGAAACTCTGCTGACACACTTAGAGCTGCTGATTTGGGTGAAAAAGCATTTCAGCAGAGGGTGTGTGGACCTGCCAGCACACACTATGGGTGCTGGTGTCACCCACTGGCAAAAGTGGGGTGTAGCAGGATCCCTATCACTGCCCCAGGGCTACTTGGCCTGCCCAGACAGTGCCCAGTACCCACCCTGTGCACCTCTGCTGCTCCCAGGACACAGCAGCCATAAATCCCTTGGGAGACCAAATGTGGCACCCTGGAATGGAGAGGAATGTCCCTGCATCCTCCCCACACAGGGACAAGCCCCTTCCTGCTGGCTCTGCCACTGCCACTCCTGGTCACAGCCCATGGGGCTGGAGCCCTGGTTACAGCCACCTCTGCCCATCGAGCCCTGACTCACCACACACTGTGGGCCAGTGCCCCCTCCCCTCCTGGAGCTTGCTGCAGTGCTGCACGGGGATGGCAAGCACAGAGATGTCTGAGCTGCACTGCAGCACCCCCTCCTTCTCACCGTGGGATCCAGGGGAGCCATCTCCCCTCTCCCAGGTTTGCACCACTGTCCTGGTGTCTCAGGCAGGGACACTCTCAGCCAAGGGGACTCCCCGTGCCGAGGACCAGACCCTCCCTGTTTGTTACCAGTGCCACATCCCGGGATCCCAGCACAGCAGCCCAGGGTGGCTACTGACAGCATCAGTGCAGTCCTTGGAGGGAGGGGAGCACAAGACATCACAGCCCCCCACTACTGACAGCTCTCTTCTCTGCCCACCTCATCTCCCCAGCAGTGACTGATCCCTGGCACAAGCAGGGGAATACTGTCCCCATTTCTGGGGCTGGACTCTGCCCTGGCCCGGATGATGAGCTAACTCAGATCTTTCACCTGGCAACCCCAGCCCTGCTCCCCTGAAGCCCGGGGATGTGACTGAGGGGATCAGCCTGGCCCTGCACCATCCCCACTGCAAGTGGGAGCAGATGGACCACGCAAGGAAGGACCCTGTCCCAAACCTGCTCGGCTCTGGCAGCACTCACCTTCCAGCTCCCAGGGTCACGGCTCCCTTCCGGGCACAGGATCATCCCAGCAGGCACATTGTGAAGAGGAGGAGGAGGAAGAAAAGGAGGAGAAGGTGGCTGCAGATCAGGCACAGCCAAAGGGCTCCTGCTTCCCAGCTGAGGGGCGGCAGGTTGGAGCCAGTCGGAGAAGCAGCGATGCCCACAGCATCTGCGCCGGAGCCCACGCAGGAGGCAGGCGAACAGGGACGGGGTCGCTCTGCTCCGTGCCTGCGCTCACCGGTGACCACAAGCTTGCAACCCAGAAACAGGAAGGGCTCACAGGCCCCAGCCAACACGCATGACCGTGAGACACGAGAGATGAGCCGAGGGGAAACGGGCCGGCGCAGGGCGGAGAGGCAAGGTGGAAGGCGCTCGGTTCCCTGATTCACACCCGCCAGGGCTCCTCTGCTTCTGTCCCCCTCCTCCCCCTTGGATCTCTTCCCTTCCCTGCAGCAGATATGAGACACATTTCATCCCATAACTGGTTATTTTGCTGTCTGCCAGCTCAGCAAGACCAGAGTCTTCTCCGCATTCATCCCACTTCTTTGCAGAGCTGCAAATCCCCGCTTCCTCTCTGCAATTCTTAAAATACCCATAAAATGGCATCAGCTGCATTTTATTGCATTTACAGGAAAAAATTAAAAAGGAAGGGCAAGAAGGGAAGCCACATTCCTCCCTTTGGTTTCCAATAACGATGGCGTTTTTAGTGAAAAAGCCCCTTGGTGACTCAAAAGCCACCTTTCCCAAGAGTTTGGGGTAATTATGGGAACCCTCCGGCTATGCTCTTAAAAATGAAGAGTTTTGCATTCAATGTGCAGTTCACCCTGCAAACTGGCAGATCAGACCTTGGGTTCAAGGGCTTTGCAGCCTCACCCTCCTTCTTCAAACTTCCAGGGTGCTGGAGGGGGCATGAGCAGGACCTGGCTGAGGACTGTGTGCAGAACACCCCATAACCCATCCTCAGTGTCCCTCTTCTGCAGCTCAACGGGGCCCAGCAGCAGGGAGCACTCTGTGACGGAGGCTTTACTGCAGCCAAGCTAATACAAGACGATGCAGCCCTGTTCAGAGGTCACTGGGGAGGGGGTCCACCCAAGAGCATCTAAAAGTTGCAGGGGAATCCAGTCTGACCAGGACCAGAGCTGCGCCCCAGGAGACCACCTGGGCCATGTCCCCCACCACGCAGCAGCCCAGGTCCATCTGTTCAGCTGGCAGCTGTGATGAACGTCACAGCACGTGGCAGTGCAGTGGGGTCTGTCTGCCCAGCCTGGTGTGTGCTGGAGGAACAGCCCGGCTCTGCTGGGAAGCGCATCCCTGTCCTGAGGAACGCTTAGCTCTGACACACAGCAGCAGTTGAAGCTCGGTCCCTTTTAAGCCCTCAGTATGTGAGGGTGCCAGGATGAGACTGAAAATCCCATAGTAGGAGGATGGAGACATGTCTGTCCACACGAGTCATCTCAACCCCATCATGCTCAGTGGAGAGAATGAAGTACCTCAGGCTGGAGACCTTCAACACCAGGACAGCCTGCCCTGAAGACCTGCTGCTCTGCCTCACCAATTATCGAAAGGTGGCAGAGATAACTACAAACCAATCCCCCCACATCTCCCCCAGCCAGGTGAAAGGCACGAGACACGGATAGAGCAGTGCAGAAACATCTGAAGCCATGACAGAAAACCCAAACTCAAACCCTTTGGGGTGGGAGCTGGGCTAGCAGCAGCCAGGCTCCCTTGTGAAGCTCAGTCACACCATCCTGCCCTGGATGTCCATTGCACCCGGGCATCCTCTGCTGTCCAGCATCCCTAGGATGTCCCCTCTGCCACCTCTCCTGCACCCAAGGACAGCAGCGTCGGCAAGCGCAGCCTGTGGAGCACACACACAGTAGCTTTCTCTGAGTTATATTTAGTCCCTCTCCAAAGCCAGCCTCTTCCATGCCTTCTGCAGCCCTGTATTTAGTTACAAATTCACTACACGGGTACGCCTGAGGTTTCCTGTGCCTGTTTATCAGCTCGGCTACAGGCGCTCGCATAGCAAACCCCCCGTACAGCACAGGAACCCAGCACACCCCCAGCCCCTGCCCCATCCCAACTCTTCCCGCTCCTGGGGGGACACCCCAGCCCGGTGCAAGGAAGGACGGTACAAATACCATTGGCAGCAGCGATCGAGCTGTTGTGTGCCCGGTGTCCTGAAGGCAGCGGCAGAGTGCGCGGGCGCAGGGGACACACGCGCACATGTAGCCCTGCGTCTCGTCATCAGATGACAGATGTCCTGAGCAGACCAGCGTTCACCACCCCCTTGCACCGCCCTCCCCCTTCTGCCTGCAGTTGCCTCGGAGCGAGATGGGTTGTGAAAGTCGCACATCAGAGGCTCGTGTACCGTTACAGAGCCCGGGCGGCAGCCAGCCCGCGCTTCCTTTCAGCGCCGGTGAGCGGCTGGAGCACACGTCTCAGGGGAGCCCCAGGAGGACTCTGAGCCACAGGGACGTTTGTCCCAAGCCAACCTGGGGATGTGGCACTGCATCCTCCGGGCTGCTCAAAGCGGCAGCCGACAGCTCCTGGGATGCCGTGCGACCGCCCCTCCGGACCCAGCGCCTGTCACTCACACCGGGATAAACTGATGCTGCACAAAATCATCCCGGCAGGTCTGACATCCTGTTTGCACCCTCCTCCTTCAGCGTGTCTGTCTGCCAGTGGAGCAGCTGCTGTTTCTGGCCTCGATCCTGACCCCCAGCCCAGCTGCACAGCTCAGGTAGGGAAGGGGAGGACATGCAGCTTTCCAGCCTCCAGCCCTCCCCACTGCCCAGGTCACAGCACCTCCAGGCTGCCCTGAGGACCTGAACCATGGCCAAGGATAAACACAGAGGGCTAGATTTGGCTCCATCTCACCTTGCATCAGCCTCCCCAGAGCGAGGTATTACCTCAGTTAAAATGAAAACTAAGCAAAACTTCCATTATGAAGCTCAAAACCCCCATGAAGATCACCTGCCCCACTGCTGGCCCCATTCAGAGGGGTTGCTGGGGCAGCAGAGACCTGCAGAAGAGGAGGGGGGACCACGTGTGCTGTGGCCCAGCCTGGAGCCTTCCTTCTGGGCTGATTCTCAGTTTCAGCTCAAAACCTGGCAGGGCTTGTGGTTTCAGGCAGCTCTGATATGAAACCAGATGCTCTCCCTCAGGCTCTCACTGCCAAGGAAAAGCATCTTGAGCTCAGACTCGGCTTTCCAGCAGCACTTTGCTGCACCGCTTGCCTGCTGCCTGCCCTGGCAAGGCACATCCCTGCCAGGAGACTGGTGCCTGTGGAGGGGGAAGGTGAGGATGGCTCTCCCAGCCATTTCACTAATGAAACACCTACGCAGCTCGTGCTGCAGCGGATATTCCTCTGCCCACCAGGACTGAATGAGCCCCAAAGCCCTTTGCTAAAGCTGGCGTGGAAGTGGAGTGGCTTCCTGGACACTAACGACCCTTTGGAGACTTCCCCACCAACGTCACGTTTCATTCTTCCTAAGGAAAGAAACGAGCTTTTCCGGAAGCATCAGCTTTTTACATTTAGCATCTCTTTCCATTCCCAGAGTCAGCTTTGGGGAAAACAATCGAGGGAAAAAATACGTGCATTTTGAAAAGCTGCTGCCAGGTCTGCTCACACAAACAGCCAGGGCAGGGGCTGTCTACCTGAGGGGGACAGGAAAGCGGGAGCTGCCCAGCCTCCCAAACTTGGGCAGCCTGGGACAGGCCATGCAGGGAGGCAGCTGCTTTCCTGGGGTGGAAGGAAAAGTCTCAGGTCCCGCACTTGGGCAGAGGAATCCCAACCATAGATACAGCCTGGGAGAGGAGTTCTTGCAGAGCAGCCCTGCTGAGAAGGACCTGGGGGTTCTGGTGGACAAGAAACATGAGCCAGCAGTGTGCTCTTGCAGCTTGGAAGGGCGATGGGATCCTGGGCTCCATCAGCAGAGGGGTGGCAGCAGGGACAGGGAGGGGATTGTCCCTCTCTGCTCTGCCCTGGGGAGGCCCCAGCTGGAGTCCTGTGTCCAGAGCTGGGGCCCCAGGACAGGAGAGATGTGGGGCTGTTGGAGAGGGGCCAGAGGAGCCACGGAGGTGATCAGAGGGCTGGAGCAGGTCCCCTACGGAGAGAGGCTGAGGGAGCTGGGCTGGGTCAGCCTGGAGAAGAGAAGGCTGTGGGGGGACCTCATTGCAGCCTGCCAGTCCCTGAAGGGAGCAGAGGAACAGGAGGGGAATCAGCTTGTTCAAGGGCAGAGCCTGGCAGGACAAGGGGGATGGAGTGAAGCTGGAGGAGGGAAAGGGGAGAGGAGATCTTAGGGGGAAGTTCTTTGCAGAGAGAGTGGTGAGGGGCTGGAACAGGCTGCCCAGAGAGGGGGTGGGTGCCCCGTCCCTGAGGGTGTTCAAGGCCAGGTTGGCTGGGGCCCTGGGCAACCTTGTGTAGCTCCAGGCCTGGAGGTTGGTGTCCCTGCCTGTGGCAGGGGGTTGGAGCTCTGTGATCCCTGGGGTTTCTTCCAACCCAGTCACACCAGCCCAGGCTGAAGAATGACACAAGAGACTCAAGAAAAACCTGCCCCGGCCCTGATCACTCACAGCAGCAGCTCCCTCAGAGAGCTCCTGCCCAAACCCTGATTGACGGACAGTGCTGTCTCCAAGGCATGTCACACTTCAAAATAGAAAGACATGACTCAGCCAACACAGCATCTGCCTTCAGAACAGCCACCAACACCAGCAGAGCTCACAACAGCACAAAGCAACCAGGAAAGCAGCTCCTGAGAGCCCCCACGTCAAGGTCAGGGATGTGGCCAGCGTTAGGAAGGCTGGATGCAACCCAAATGAGTCCTCTTGGGTCAGCTCTGTGCCAAACACTTGGAGAAGAGCTCTCATTCCTCGAGAAAAGTCAGAGCTGAATCGGCCAGATCCACACTGAGGCTGGGCACACAGAGGTTGCTGGGGAGGGGGGTGCTGGTGCCCACATCCCAACAACCGGCTGCAAGCCCACACAACGGAGACCCACGAAAAGTCATCGTGGCCCTGCCACATCAGCAGCCATGCCCACCCTACGCACCAGAAGGCAGCGGGGAGGTGGGAGATGGTGCACAGGGCAACTCCTGGCAGAGGGGCCACGGGCAGGTTTGACACCAAGGTCCCTGTCACCTGTGGAACGAGACCATGTCACACAAGCAGGATTGCTCTGAGAGGGCGTCTGCAGGGCACCCAGAGGGAAACTCACTCCATGACCAAACAAGGACACGCCTAAAACTCTGTGTAATACGCAGAGGTGATAAATGAATCCTTGGCACCCGTAATAACCTGTTTCTGTGCCCAGCCTTAGTCAAAAGACAGAGAGAAAAAACTGCTGCTAAGTTTCAGACACTCAAAGAGCTCCCATGGGAAAGCAACAGCATCCCAGGGGGTGAGCGGTGGTAGTGCGATGGCTCAGGCTGGGTGTCTCTGGTGCAGCTGGAGGATGCAGAAGTAAGTTCTCAGCGGAGCATGCCAGGGTGGGGACCAAAACCTGCCTGCTGCACAGAGTTGGCTCATTGACATTTTTTTGAAGCTGGGATCGAGCACTCCCCTTTTTGTTTCCTTTCTGGACAGAGCTGTTGCAATCTCCTCGTTATCACCACTACCATCACTGGTTATTGCCCTGTCACCGCTGCAGCGCTCAGGGCCCCAAGGGAAAGAGGAGGCCCCGGGCCAAGGGGAGGGGAAGCCAGGCAGCTGCACGGCCGCACAGACAGCAGCACGGGGCCCAGCACCACCCCAGACACCCCCGGGACGCAGCAGTGCGGAGCAGCCTTTCCCTGGGGATGGGTGCACAGGCACTGCCTGCCCCTGGAACCGGGGAGCCCCGGACACGCTGGCCTGGAGCAGCTCTGGGCAGGTGACTCCCTTGCTCACAACTGGGAGTTGCTTCTCATGGAGTGAAATGAATTAGCATGAGCTGGTGCTGAACCAGCCCCAGGTCGTGCGCTCACCCATCTGTGCTGAGCAGCGAGCTTTGCTGGTGACTGCAGGGCCTGCATGGGGGATGTGTGTGCAGCGAGCAGCTGGGGTCCTGAATGAGTGCTGGAGCAGCAGCACCACCAGAACTACCCATGTCTTCACAGAATCACAGCATCACTGGGTTGGAAAAGACCTTTAAGATCATTAAGTCCAACCGTTCCTGTCCTCTACTAACCCACATCCCTGAGCACCTCATCTCCCCTCTTTTAAACACACCCAGGGGGTGACTCAGCCCCTCCCTGGGCAGCCTGTGCCACAGCCCCACAGCTCTGCCAGGGAAGAACTTGTCCCTCCCATCTGATCTGACCCTGCCCTGGCACAGCTTGAGCCCATTGCCCCTTGTCCCAGCTCCTGTCCCGTGGCTGAAGAGACCATTGCCCACCTCTCTGCACCCTCCTGGCAGGGCAGGGGAGGTGGGGAGAAGGTCTCCCCTCAGCCTCCTCTTCTCCAGGCTGAACCCCCCAGCTCCCTCAGCTGCTCCTCAGAGGATTTGCCCTCCAGCCCCTTCCCCAGCCAGGTTGCCCTTCTCTGGACATGCTCCAGGATCTCCATGTCTCGTCCGGGCGAACAGGCAGCAAAGTCCCCACACCCTTCCCTGCAACGGACTCCAGGACAAGCCCTGTGTTTCCCTGAAGAATCCTGCTCGCTGGTGGGTTGCAGCGGGGGAAGCTTGTACAAACATTCCCTTCCTGCAGAGCAGTAGCACATTCCTCTTGTCCCACACCATCAGCAGCCCCCTCCCCTAATTCACCCTGAGAAAGGAAACCAACCCAACCCCGTTCCAGGGCTTCCCAGGGTCTTTCATCCACAGCGATGCAGCATGTGCTGCCAACCTCTACAGCATAAAGTGCTCCCCAGTCAGTGTGGTACTGGGGACCAGCAGAGCAGCGGGTCCCCCCGAAAGGAGCAGAGAGAGGAGAAGACAAGACAGAGGATCCCCACACACGGACAGCCACGCACCCTCCAGGACTCTACCTGCTTCTTCAGCCCAGCGAGTCACGCGTGTGCCAGAGGTCCCATCCAGCGCAGGAGGATGGAGCGCTGTCCCCAAGGAGTCATAGCAGGGTCCACTCTGCCCAGCAAGGAGGTGGATGGCAGCTGGGAGAGCGCCGGGGCAGCTGCCGGGCTCGGCAGCACACTTCAAAGTCTGCAAAGCGAAAAGGGAAGCACTGGAGCTATTTCAAGACAACTTCCTCTTTCACAGATGAGTCCCTGAAGGAGAAAGCTGTCCCCGCACGGGTCAGCTCGCTGGCACTCTCTGGACGTGCTCGGGAGGCTTGGCCGTGCCCAGCCTCTAACGCCCCAAGCCAGGCAGGCAGGGCAGGCAGCTCTGCTATGGGCCTATGCAGTGACAGATGGGGTGAACCCTGGCACTGCCTTGGCTGTGCTGCTGAGCCCTGGGCACAGGGGCAATTCCTCCAGAGCTGCTGCCCACCCAGCTGAGACACACAGGGTGCTTGAGACTGTACACCCAGTGCTTCAAAATAAACAGTGTTGCTATGAGAGACAAGGAGGAGTCTGCCCAAGGAGACACTTTTGCAGCTCCCGGTTCCAAGCACAGCACTTCGTGCCTCTGCCAGCGCCTCCCACCCTGAGCGAATCGTGCACATCTTCTGCTCAGTGCCAGGGCCACCTGGCAAGCCCAGAGCAGCCTGTCTGCTGCCAGCACAGGGACACAGCCCAGGAAAGGGATGCCCAGCCCCTTCTGGGACCCTGTCGTGGGTCTGTGTGGCTGGGTTCTGGTGGAGAACAGGAGCTGCAGGGGTGGCTTCTGCAAGAAGTAGCCAGAAGCTCTCTGCAGGCCCCACAGAGCAAACACCAGCCGGCTCAAGGCCAGAGTTGCTACTGACCAAGGCTGAGCCCATCAGCGATGGTCATAGTGCCTCTGGGAGTCACAGTGAGGAGAAAAACCCCACAACCGGCTGCTTTGTGCCCCCTGAGAAGGGAGTGAGAAGGTGTGATGAGCTGTGCAGACACCAAGGCCAGGGAAGAGGGGGAGGAGGCACCCCAGGTGCTGCAGAGAAATGCCCCAGCAGCCCCTGGGTGGAGGTGTTGGCTCTGTGTTGGTTGCAGCAAGTCTAGCTATGCTCAGCAGAGCATCACACTGGTGTCACCTGTGACACAGCATCAGGAGTGCAACTCCTGGGATGAGCCCAAATGGGGACCCAGGTGAGGCAGCACAGGGCTGCTGAGGTCCCTGACTTGCAGGTAGGACCGAGACCCATTTGCACATTGGTGTAAGTCCATGTTGGCATGTGGGAGGGATGCACAGACCCAGCAGACCCAGCCCAAATCAGGAGATGTGCATCCCCATGGGATGTGTGGGATGTGGGCACAGGGCAGGGGCACAACCAGTGCCGTCCTCGCTTATGGCCAGGGCCCTGCTAGATCAGCTCATCACCCGGAGGGTTACGCAGAGCTGTGCTTGAGGCACTCAGCTTTTCTGGGGTGAGGGGGCTGGGGGGAGAAGGTACTTATAGAGGGAGTGTGGGAACTTCAGCTGATACTGTATCACTTCCCATCTTCTCTTACATCAGAAAAAGCGTTAGGTATAGTTACATACCTGGGCCTCATTTAAAAATAACCTACTTCCTTCCTGATGGGGAGAGAAGGGCAGGAGGAGGTAGTTTAACAGGCTGTCAGGGTTACTTGCATTCAATTCCCACTCGTTGCGCTGGTGCCAAGTCACTGCGCTGGCAGCATCCCCTTCCCCGTGGGGCTCGCTGCCCCGAGCAGCCGTTCCTCAGGCAGGAAGGCACTGGGGAAACAGCAGCAGCGCACACCACCAGATGATAACATCCTCGTTTCCCCTGCCTTGTTTTCATTCATCTCGCTCCCATTCATGAAGGACACAGGCGTGTGCCCTAACGTCAGCACGGAGCCGCTGCAGAGCACAGGCACTGGCAGACCCCAGACCCACCCCCTGGGCAGCGTGACTGTGACACGTACAGGTGGGATCCTGCTGGCTAAAGCTCTATCCCTGCTAGCATCAGGATTAGCTCTTCAATACACCTGGGCTAAGGTTTTGGTTGTGCATCTCAGGTCCCTCCTCAGCAGGATGCGCAGCGCAGGGGATATTTTCACTCCTTGCCTCTCAGCTGGCCACTGCGGGTCCCAACCCTTCACCCTCCCCCTGTTCTCACTAGAACTGGACTTTCTCCTGCTGCAGAGCTACACAAGCAAGATGCCTTGGATAGCTCCCACAGCACACCCCTCATCGCCATTGACTTTGGGACACAAAACCAAAACTCACTTAGCTAAAGGGTCCTTCTGGAGACCTTCCCCTCCTGCCTTTTCTACACACACCTCTCTAGACACAGCGGATTTCAGCATCAGCTCTAGGGTCACACTCTCATGGCAACACACGTACTGTGGGAGACGAGGTTGGTTCTCCGTGTTTTCAGCTCGAGCTGCCAGTCAGCAGCTGATACCATTCCACACAGGGCAGGGAACTGTCAGCTCACCCCGGGCAGCACCATGCCCCTGCCAACCTGTGCTGGCAACGGCAAGAGGACAAACCAGGCGCAACCCTGCTCGAACAAAGGCTTCAGTCAGAATACCAGAAATAACAGGAAAGAGCTGAAGTAGAGAAAGAACCTGTTGTGCAGCAAGCCCACAGGCCCGGGGCCAGCCAGCTCCTTGTCCCTGCGAACGCTGACGTCTGTGTTTTACAGGTATCGCAGCAGCACCATGAAGCTTTGAACTGGTGTGAATCTCCCCGGCACAGAGAAAGTCCAACTCCCAAAATAAACAGAGAGAACTCACCTGACACACTCATCCAGGAGGGGCTTTCCAGCCTGGAGAGGAACTTGCTGCCCAGAAAAGGGTTCTTCTTCCATGGGAGCGTCACGCAGCTCTCTCTCCTCTGGAGAGACTCCAACCACCCGCGCCTGAACTCGTACCAGCAGCAGCTCCCTGCCGGAGAGCACGTTGTACAACCACCGTGCTGTAACACGCTGACACCAGCCAGGGCTGGCTCCCTCCCAGCCATCACATGCCAGCACCTCACAGCTGCACATGGGTCTCCCAGCACCTCGCAGCCCTGTGCCCAACACTGGCTCTGGGGGCTGGAGCAAGGTGCCAGCAAGTGGGGATGGAGGGGATGGAGCTCCTTGGCAGGGCTGAAGTTCAGTTCACATTTTGGCTGCTGCTGTACACCCCACAAACACCCAGAGGTTCCTGTTGAAGGGGAGCCTGGACACGTCCTGCCCTGGTTTCTACTCATGGATGCTTCAGTTTTCCCAGCTTTACTCTTCTATCGTTACGTGGCTGCTTTAATAACATACCTGGCGACTCAACTGAGTCAAGCGAGCGTCCAAGGGAATGAAGGTGCTTGCACAGAGAAAGTGATGCTGTTTGAGCACAGATCCTCCTAAACCACCATCCCGGTGGGAAACCTCCTGGCAGACGTCCAGATCCCCAGCACTGCAGTCAGTGGATGACCTTCTTAGGTTTGTAAGGGGATGGGTCACAAACCAAGCAGTGTTCTGATGCCACAACTCTATTTTCTACCTTAGAACTCAGCCCAGTTCTACTCCCACCATCCTCAGGGCCACAGCTGCACACCTGGGACCTCACAGGCACCCGGCAGCACGGGTGATGGGAAGGGGAGGCGATGGAAAACCCGCTGAGAGTTGAGGTTACCCACGTGTGAGCAGGAAACACTGAGGCACCTGTAGGAAACGGGTCCGGTGCTGCTGGTGGGTGCTGTGGCCGTCTCGTGCCGATGAGCTGGGCATACCTGTGCCCACACAGCTTGTCAGCGACTTGCCAGCACCAAGGAAGAAATTAGCTGCTTGAAATGGTGAGAAATGGCCTTTTGGGCAAGGTCTGAAGTGAAGACCTTAGGAAGTTCTTCACTCTGAGAATGGTGAGGCACTGGAACAGCCTCCCAGAGAGGTGGTGGAGGCTCCATCCTGGGGGAGGAGAATGGAGACATTCGAGGTCAGGCTTGATGGGGCTCTGAGCACCCTGCTCTCATTAAAGGTGTCCCCACTCACTGCAGGGGTGGGACTGTGTGGCCTTTAGAGGCCCCTTCCAGCCTTACACATCCTGTGATTCGATGATGGAAACCCAAGAGCTGAACACCCACATCCCAAGATCAGCAGGTGCCACCTCAGTACCAACCCGTCTGATTCGTGAGTGCCCCAGCCCCGCGCAGCAGGGCCAGGCAGAGCCACCTCATCTCAGCACCGCATTCCTCAGGAGAGCACCCTCAGCACTACATGGCTTCAGGCTCTCTCCATAGGACCTAGCCAGGGCAAAAAGTGAAAGTTACGGTAGGAAGAGTCCCAGCTGAGATCCCTTCCAGCCAAACACATCCTGATTTGATGCTGTGACTCTAAATCTCCCCTGCTGCCTCTCACACCTCCCAGGATCTTTTTCCCAGAATTTACACCTCTCCCAGTGATACGAAGGTGACAGTTTTGGAATGAGATCAAATCCTCGAGCTTATCATGCAAGGGGAAACAGCTCTTTTTAATCACAGTCACTCTGCTCCACTTCACTTGTGCTGATAAGCTGAGTGGAGGAGCTGTTTCTACAGTTGTTTTGCAGGATGGATAAGCAGGGCTTTCAAAATCCTGCTTAGGCTACAACCTGCTGCATCCAGCCAAGAACAGGGTGGGTTGCCCCTAAATCCCAAGGCTCCCTTTTTGGTGAGCCTCCCCACCTTCAGGCAGATGGACACGTCCTCCCAGCTTAGTGTCCTCTGCAAGAACGGTACGGTCCTCTTGGGTGAACCATGGGGAGATCTACTGGTGTCCCCCAGTGAGAGCCAGGGATTCCTGATGCTATGAGAGATACAGAAAGTTGCTGCCTGAAGAAGGAAAAGTGTTTGCTGATACCAACCACTCCCCCTTACCTGCCTAGTTGTAAAGACTTCCCTCGCTGGAGTCCCTTTGTTGGCCTTGACTCACCCCTGTCTGCCTTTGCCTCACAGACCAGCTCCACGTTAAACAGGGACACCAGAATCATAGAATCACAGAATTGTCTTGGTTGGAAGGGACCCTTTACATTGTCAAGTCCCACCATCACCCTCACCTGCCACCCACCACTAAACTACATCCCTCAGCACCACATCCAACAGTCTTTTAAATCCCGCCTTCAGGGATGGAGACTCCACCACCTCCCTGGGAAGCCTGTTCCAATGCCTAATAACCCTCTCTGAGAAGAAGCTTTTCCTTCAGGTTTGTTTTAAACACATCAGCAACGTGACAAACTGCTTCCTTGATTTAACATTTTTCTCTTCCCATTTCCTCACTCTTGGGGATCTTTTTTTCCCCAGAAGCTCAGCACCTTAGGGATCTGACTTCATTTGGCTTCTTAAAGCCAGGGATGAAGAGCTGGGAAAACACAACAGACAGGAGAAAACTACAAAAGATAAATTAGAAAAGCATGAAAAATGAAGCTTAAAAATTCCCCCTAGAAAAAAGCAGGAATTGGGAGCATGCTTGGCTGAAGCATCTCTTTCTAGCACCCTGTAACGTACGCATCATGCCTTTACTTATTTTCCCAGTTTTCAGTCCACTCCATCTGCTGGCAGCCAGAATTCCCCTTCCCCTCCAGAGTGGGGCTCCCAGCAGCCTTGGTGGAGGAGAAGAGGCAGCTCCTCCAGGCATTCCCACTGGGCGAGGGAGCGGCCGGCACACACACACACACACACACGTGGACTGTCGGGGCGCAGTGGGTGCAGGCATCTGCGCCCCCAGCGCCGTGGGGCCACGGCAGCCCCCACCCACATCCTGCCCTGCCCGGGTGGGGTGCAGTACGTGCTGGAGCAGAACCTTCACAGGCAGAGGTTCCCCTTGCCTGCTGCGTGCCGTGGTTGCTGGCAGAGCTGGGGGCTGCTTAGATTTCAAGGGGGTTTCCTGTTTTTCGTGTGTTTCCTGGCCTGGCTGCAGGCACGGGGGGTTCTGCAGGCACGGGGGCTGCCACGGGCTGACACACTACTCATAGCATGAGAGCTCAGAAAATGCCCCTCACTGCCTTAAACTATGTGTAAACAGGTTGTAGTAGAAAGTGAAACACGGAGGTCTCACAACCTCCTTTTGGCCAGGTTTTACCACCACTGATCAACAGCCGTTAGCGACACCCACTCTGCCTGTCAGCCAGGAGAAGTTACCGACTGTGTCCACCCCTCTCCACCCAGGGCCCCCAGGCTCTACCTACATACTCACAAGGTCACCGAGAGGCAAACCCCAGGATTGAGGGATGGGGGGAAACGTGGGCTCAGTCTGTTCCTCCATCCAGCCTTGGGCATGCTTCGTCCCAAGGAGGAAGGAGCCCAACCCAACCATGGTGGAGCTGGAAGGGGTCAAGGGGACCTGTGTCCCAGCCGTGACGAGGGGCTCTAGCCCTCAGCACACAGCCTCCCATGCTACTCACTCACTGCCACAGAGGTGGCCTGTCCCGAGCACCCCAGGGACAGAGCACAGCATGAGAAGGCAGCTGGAGCACCCTAGCTTGGGTTCACAAGAACCTTCACAGGCATCTGAGGCAAGTTGCTCCTCACTGGTGGCTCCCAGGATCCTGAACAGCAGAGACAAGTTAGAAGCCAGACGTCCCCCTCTGTGCTTGCACCCAGGCCAGGCTGCAGGCACCATTTCTCCTGACCAAAGCCTTTGCCTGGACAACTTCTGAGGATGGATGCCGCTTTTCCTATTCCTTCAGCAAGCAAGCAGAGAAAGCAGCATCAATACCAGCATCCCCCAGGTTTCTGAGGCTTCAGCCCTCAGACCCCATGTGTGTTTCACCCACAGGAACGGCACAATTAGCCTAACAGTCATTGTTACACACAGGCTCGAGTCACATGTGAAGGGGCAGATGGCTCCTGGGGACGGGAAGAGGTTGGCTTCAAACTGAAGATAGCACCTATTTCCTTTTTCGATGGCTGTGGAGTTAAAGAGAGGAGGAATCTCAGCTATCACTCCATCTCACCCTGCCCAGATTGTTCGTGCCAGCTCCAGTGTGTCACATCTCCAGGAACCACGAGCCTCTCGGTTACCCAGGGAGATGATGGTCTGGAGCACGGAGAGATACCAGGCGGTGCCTGCACTCAGTACACCACTGAAACTACCCATAAAACACCAGCAAAATCTCATCAGTGGTGTTAGGGTCACAATTTAAATGAGTCCCTGGGCGGGAGGACCCTCAGTGGGCTGAACCTTCTGCTAGGACCCTCTTAGGAGCCCATTCTCAAGGAGTTTGACCTGGGCTGCCACTGATGGTAAGTCAACACAGAGACCACCCACAGACAAAACCACTGTTGCTGTTCAGGGGAAGCATTCACGGTTCAGGGTCTGGCTTTTTCCTGCAAGCAGCTCCCAGCCACAGCCCACGGGTGGTGCAGGGGGCAGAACCATTGGACCCACACTGGGGTGGTGTGACAGAGCCTGCCATCAGCAAAGGTCTCCCTGTAGACCACAGTGGGGAGGTCCTGGGTGTCCTGACAGATCCATCCACAGATTTC
Source organism: Hypotaenidia okinawae (assembly GCA_027925045.1). Lineage (NCBI taxonomy): Eukaryota > Metazoa > Chordata > Aves > Gruiformes > Rallidae > Hypotaenidia > Hypotaenidia okinawae. Next base: position 4,470,673 of record BSDF01000018.1, read on the forward strand.
TGACTACAAGGGCAAGGTCTCAGCCATAGGCATCTCCTAGAGAGCTCCCAGACACATCCAGAAGCTTAGTCCTTGTGAAACAGAGAGTGCTCACCTGGCTGAGCCACCCTGCCCGAGCTCCTCTCTGTGGATGGAAACTCCAGCTGAATACACTGAATTATCCTGGCCCATGGCTGTTCAGGGAGGTTTATGCTGTCCAGCCTAAACCGAGGTTATCCTAGGATGAGGTAAGCACCACACCACCACCACAACGTACTTCTCATGCTTGGGTTCCAGGTTTGGGGTGTTTCCTCCAGTTCCAACCCTCCAGCTTCTGCGTTTCTTCCTGTGAGTGACACAGGGGAGGCGCCTACAGAGGGGAGAGGGAATTACAAGGGCACGAAGGAGGAAACTGAGCTTGGGGTGGGCACGGAAAAGCCTCACCCAGTGCCTCACAGCCTGTGCCAACTGAGTGTAGTGATAATTATGCAACTTTGCATCGTCAGCACACTGTTAACTCTTCTCCAGTGAATTTTCCCTTCTAGGGAAGCTCCATTTCTCATGCAGGCACAGTTAATATCATTAACTTTTAATTGATCCTTAATTAGCACAAGTAAGATAAGGATAGTGGAGCAGGAGGTGTAGCCAAGGGAAGTAACAGCTGTCTGCTGCAGCCCAGAACTGTTTCCCTTGTCCAGCTTCGCCCTTGATAGTCCTGAGCAAAGGTGAGTCCTGAGTCAGATGCACTCTCCAGCTGTGGGTACCAGCCACAGCCCTTAAGAAAAGCAGAATTCACAGAAATGCCCAACCTTTTCTACTGTACAGCTGCCTGTAGGAGCTGCTAAATTATGCACATGGGAAGCAGCCCGATCTACCAGCCCAGAAACCAGTAACCCCAGGAGGGAACTGGGGCAGGCCATGGAAGATGTTCTTTGGATTATCTTCTGCTTCTCCCTTTTCTTCTGAAAGTGCTGCATGGCTAGTGGGGATCTTGGTAACCTCCTCTGGGTCAGGCAGGTCCTGTCCCTAGCAGAGGGGTGGATTTGGCCATTGTGGCCCATCACTGACTCGGAGGCAGGGAGCCCAGCTCCGGGCTCAATGCCAGCAGGACCTGAGCCATCCCTGGGTGCCTCTGCTGCAGGTAACTTGAGATGTGCTGATGGGAGCAGATGGAAAGGAGGGGATGGTGCTTGTGGCGCTGTGACCTTTAACAGAGGAGTTAACCACAGTCTTTGCAGGGGCTGGGAGCTGCTGGGAAGCCTGAGAGAGCAGGTCAGCACCTGTGAAATACCTCCTTGTCATGCCCCAGCACACCAAGCCCGGGGCAGGTTCCCGCAGTCTCCAGGCGCTGCCCTGACCCTGATCCTAGCAGACCTCTGCTCACCTCTGTCAGACCACATGAACTTCTTCCCCAACACCACCACAAATTAAAGAAAAAGTCAGTGTGAACAAATGCCCCGTTTATGAGTATTTTGGCCCTTGCTCAAAATGCCCCAGGTCCAACCCTTGTTATTTGGGAGCTTTCATTATGCCCCACAGCAATGTCTCCAACCAGACACCACGGAAGGTGGGTTCTGTTACCCACCTGCCAAAAGAGAACACCACCTACTTTTGCTGCCTTTCAGAGGAGTATTGTAAGGGCTTTAACAGCAGATCCAACAACGGCAATCGCGTTCCTGCCAATGGATGCTGATTCATTCTGTATTCCTAAGTAGCCACCAGATCAGGATCAACCTCTTTCAGCCCCCTGCTCTGGGTGGTGACAGGCTTATGCTGTTCTCTACCTCACACACTAGAACATCTCCGTCCTTGAACCTGTTCAAACCTCGGCTGGACCCCGAGCAACCTGACTGATGTTGCCTGCACATGTTAAGGTCTGTACCCCCTGCCAGCACGGAGCCATGGGGGCTCTGGTGTGCCAGATTTGGCTCTCAGTCAGCTCCCGTGGCACACCAGTACCTGATACAAGCATCCATACAGATGCTCCTTGTGATGCTGGTGGGATGATGCCCGCAAACATGGAGAGTGCCTATGCACAAAGCAGCACTGGAGAAGACCAGAGGAGAGAGGGTCACCACTGATGGTGGGTGTTGAGAAGTAACCCCATGTCTCCATGACCCACATGGGGACCATTTCCAACTGCCACTGCACCTCTAACACGTGCCAAAACCCTAAGGCACTTTCTTTTGGTATAACCCACGTCATCCAGGAAGCCAATGTAAGCTGGTGTTCCCAGCCCCAAACACCAAGCACACCTTACCCACCATCCTGAGATCCCTCAGGACACAGACAGGCCACGGGCCGGCTGGGCTTTGATGCTGCCAGGGTTGCAGAAAGCTCCATCGGGTTCATGTGTCCATATCTACAAGAGGCAAAACCAGTTTCATTAAATCTCCCAGCCTTAACCTGGCCTCGCTTGTTTGATCAGCAGCGGTTGGCTGAATCTTCTGCACTTACCAGAACAAACCCCTCGGCCACGCAGCGCTTGGAGCATCAGCCTGAGCCTGGATCCTACACTTCTTACCATGCCTGTCTTCAGCACAACACTTACTTTCCACTTTGGATTTAAGCGTGTGCATTCCTCCTTCCACTTCCCTTTTACGAAAGGAAAGAATGGGGAAGGTGGATTTGTGGCTTAGGGGTTGGGGTTTTTTCTTGTTGAGAGCAAACAGAAGCAGATAATCATTCCAGCTCAGAGAGGGAAGTCTTTTCATTTTGAATTTTATCAGCCTCTTATAAAGACCCCTTTCTTTTTATTCAGAAACACCTTTTGTGTTCTCTAATCAGAAAAAGCTGTAGTCCATACATAACAAAGGGCTGATTAACAGAAGTTACTCTCTGGGGCTTTTTCTCTTGCCTGAAATGAAGTGACTTTCCCCGCACTGTGTGTCTGATTACGACACATTGGTCCTGACACCTCGCCCCAGACCTCTTTCCTGGAAGAGAAGGCGACACTCAGGCAGTGAATCAAGTGTCATTTCACATTTCAGAGTGCTTTCAGTAACAGCAGCGACGGCTGCACCCCCAAAGAGGTGGAAGAAATGCCCCAGTACCCGGCTGCTGGGCAAAACCCGCGGACCCCAAGCAGACACCCCCTGTCCCAGGGCTCTGCCGTGCTCCCGGGCCGGACCTTGTGCACAGGGCTGCCGGGCGCTCGGCTCCCGGTGTAACAACTCGCACCGCTGGGTGTAACTCACATCGCTCTGCAGAGCGGCACAGGTTGAGGAGCCCCCGGAAGGGAAGGGTACACACAGATCTGTCTCCCCATGCACACACAGGCTCTGCTGGCTTCACAGCACCAAAGCCTCCTTTTTTCACTCACAGGGCAGAGGCTGTTGCCATTAACCCCTGCAGATCTCTGTGCCGTTCCCTCTGGGACCAAGCTCATGAAAACAAGCACCCTCTGAGCTTTCCCCTGCTCTCAGGTCAGCGGTCATTCAGAGGTCCCGGTGCTCCCTGCCCTTCCCCAGGAGGCACAGAGCCTCCTCCTCTGCCCAGCGCCTGCTCAGGAATCACTCCACTCAAACACTGTGTTTGTACTCGAAATAAATCAACATTTAATACTTTACCATCACCTTAAAAATTCTCTGAACAGTATTTTACAGATCAGCACAGACCTCACAGAGATTTGATGAGGCTGCACATATGTACAAGGATGACCTGGAAGAACCTCAGCCTTCTTCCATTTCCAGAAGGATCAGAGGTCAAACCCTCGGCTGGGATTACGAGTCCCTGGAGTCTGTGCTTGTTTTCCTCCAGGAGATGGAAAATGTCTTCTCCAGCATTCCTGTGGGGCCAGCTGAAGCCAGGGAGGTTTATATCATTAACAGGGATATATTTAGCCACGGATACCGAGCTCACACACAGCAATGTTTGACAGGATAAGGTGCTATTTTAAAGTATTGAACAAATAGCCCAGCTGTCAAACTTCAGCCCAGGTGAGAAGATGCCCACAAACCTGTCTGGGAAATGAAAACTCAGTGAGAAAACTTTTGCCAGGTCTGTGGAAGGAGCTATTAAAATCCGCTTCTGATCCCCAGAGCCCACGGGACTTAAACCACTGATGTGCAGAAGGGCACAACAGCGACCTCAGCACCCTGTGAGGCACAGAATGGCTCCCATGACCAGTGTCTCAGTGTCCCTGTCCAGTCTGTGCTAGGTGCAAAGGAACGAGTCTGCTCCACACATGTAGGAGAAGACGGGTGCTCCTGGAGTCGGCGTGTGGCCGGGGGAGGTGGGTCCTTGCCAGGAGCCCAAGCTGGATTGCGTGCTTCACCTTGCAGGAGGGACTCTTCTTCAAGACAACACCACCCTTGGGATGGTTTATTCAAGTAAAAGGATGAAGCACAGAGGTCTCAGGAGGATGTTCACGTCTTGGTTTTGCTCGTGTCTGGCCATTGGCAGAAGCTGCATCCAGAGCTGCTGAGGACACCAAAGAGCCACCTGGTACCTTCTTAACCTGAGGTGTTCACCACTGGCACAGACCAAGCTGTCCCCACACAGCAGGCACCCAGGACAGGAGGAATCCCCCAAACACTCCCAGGAGGGATGTGTAGGAATCCAGCAGACAAACCTGACCCACGCTCCTTTGAGACCACTGAAGTGCCCAGGAACTCTGGCCCTTCTCCTGGCAGGTTCAGGCTCAGATGACACTGCTGCTGTGCCACCAGCCCCTGGGGACAGAGCCCAACCTCATCCTAACTAGTGCTAAGAGCTGCCCAGGTCCTGTGTTCTAGAGGATTAAAGGACCCACACTGAACTGATCCCACTGTGAACAAGCTCTGCAGTCCCCTAGCAGTATGGGGGTCCCTTCCAGAGGTTTCCAGGGAGTACATGTCCTCAGCACTAAGGTCTCCCTCGCCTGCAGCAGGCAGCCTGCTCCTCTCCTGCTATCATTAGTGCAAAAACTGCTGAGAAACAGCTTGAGGGCTATGAAACCAGGCAGGGCTTTTCCAGTCTCATTATTTTTGCTCATGAGGTTGGAATACCTCTGAACACCCCACAATATTGCACCTTTCTGTACCTACAGCCTTGCAGAGAGGAGGAGGAGGGCAGAAAGCCTCTTTGCAGGGGAAGGGGATCTCAAATCCTATTGTCACTTGCAAGTGTCACTAGTGTTTTTGGTGCTGGGTCCTTCTCTAGCAAAGCTGCCTCTTCAGCTGAGCTTAAGGCATTTCTAGTGGTTTCCCCTCAGACCTCCCTGCCTTCTGGGAGCAAGGCCATGGGTCCAGCTGTATTTCAAGCATCTATTGAAGATTCAGCCTCTGGGACGTTCCAGTGTACAGTGCTGGGGAGCAGGCTGCAAGAACATGAGCTGAAAGGGGAGTACATCTCATGGGTGAGCTCTGAAATCCTGCAGGAATTGGAAGCTCATCTCCTGGAGGTCCTAAACTGACAGGAAGCACTTGTCTGCCTGACAAGCTGTCCATGCCCTGGTATGGCCTATTGCACTCGACTGGCTGGAAGACAAGCAGCAGTGCAGCCCGTGCAGGGTCCTTCTGGGCCTCAGATGGGTCGCTCTGCTCTGCACTGTTTCTCTACAAGACATCCAACGTCCATCCCTTAAAGGGCACCTCGGGAAAGCCTGTCCCCAGCCCCAGAGAACTGCTCTGAACATCCTCAACCTGTTACATGTGAAATGCCATCGGGACATCGGCTGGATGGTCTGCAACTCCATGCACATTGAAAGCCACCTCTCACCACTCAGCCAGCGACATTCATTTTCCAAAGTGTTCCCCCCACAAGTTTCTCCCCCCAAATCACACTGTCAGATACAGCCACAGCACCATTTGCTGCCAGGAAAACAACACTGTCCATGCCTCACCCTCCCAGTGTGAGTTGGCAGTCTGCTGAACCAGGTGGAGATCTCAAGGGAACCCTGAGAGATACCAGAACACGATAAAAACATTCCCAAGGATGGGCTAAGCACAGACTGGGAGCAGCTCAGCCACCATGCTGACACTTTGGCCACAGGACGTCTTGGACATGAACAGCAAGATCTCCAGCTCAAAGGAGGACAGTCACCTTCCTTTTCCTGAGCCTATACTGGTGTTGGATGGGAGGACACGAGGTTGGTTGTAGAGGACACATGGTTCTTCTATGGCAGTGCTCCACTGAATGTGGCAATGGGTAAACACAGGAGAGAATGAAACTCGGAGTTGTCCTGGGGTGGCACAGGGGACCTTCTCAGTGCAAAGAGATTGCTGTCCCTGGGTTTGTAGCACACAGAAACCTCACACCTGCAGGGCAACAAAGAGAAACCAGGATATATGTGAGGTGTGTGCCTGGGAATCGAAGTCCTTGGGAGCAGCCAGAATACCTGCAAGCAAACAGGAATCAGCAGAGTCTTTAATAGCACTGGACTAGGGGTGCTCCGAGCCTTTAAGCTGGCTCAGACTGGGACCCGGAGCCAGCATACATGTGGAGCAATTTCTGAAGCCCATTAGTGAAAACGAGAACTTTTGAATCCCTCAGCTTCTGGGGACAGGGAATTTGCTCCTTTTTCAATGTGTGCACTGAGCTCTCCCACAAGCATGACAAGCGAGTAAAATGCTTCTCTTCAGGGTTATTTAACAAACAAGATGTGAAATACTTTCTTCCGTTGGAGGCAGCACAACCTTGCCAGTTCTGCTCTCTCTGAGACAGGAATTGAAATTTTTGCACCTTCTTAAGACCTGTGGATCGATGGTTTGATCTCTTCGTGCTCAAGGAACTACGCTGCCTACAGTGAGCACTCACATTCCACCAGCGTGGTGCCCTGGGGACACCTGATGGATGGGGAGTGGAATGAACAATTCCTGCTCTACCCCAGTGTCTCCCATGGAGATCGTGGGTTTCTTCTGCAATGGGTGGTACAGGACCCAAAAGAGGTTTGTAAATCACATGCCCAGTGCTCTCCAAACACCTCATTTACACTGTTCCTCTGGTCTCACCAAAAGAGCTGAGAGTTCAACAGTTGACTGGGGGCCACCTCCAGCAGTCATGAAGGTGAACTACTGCTGGGATCTGAGCAGGACCATCCATCCCACCCGAGCTCAGCTGCACTACAAAGCCTGGAGCTGTGTCACCCAGCCTGGGCATTCAGCAAGGGTCCAAAATGGTGCTCAGGACCTTGAACCCCACTGGTCACCCACACTTCAGGGGCAAGTCCTTACACACAGGATACACTGACTGCAGAGGGCAGCCTGCTACCGCAGCATGGCAGTTCCTACCTGGTTACACTCTGCAAGATCTTCTGTTCATCCTGGTCTAAGCACACAGCGAAGGACGACTGGACACCAATAATCTGGACCTTGTCCACTTTTATCTGGGACACGCTGATCTGCTGATAGAAGAAGAGCCCGAGTGAGGGAGCTGCCAGGCTCAGGGCATTATTCCTGTACAGGGAAGGGGAGCGGGGGACCTGGGCACCCCTAAGGCAGGCCTGATGGCCAACAGTAAGCAGAACCCCCACAAGGAGGAACGGTCCCCTGCCCTGCTTCCCTCCCGGCTGAGAGGGGCTGTCACCCTGCCACCGAATGTGGAAGCTCTGTGGTTTGAGTTACCTGATTGAAGCTTTTTTTGATTTGGAGTTTTGCCTTTTGACCACCTCCGTCATGGTCAAGTTGAGATACTCTGTCTTTGAGGCTGTAATGAAAGAAAACTGTGATCACATGGGGCTCCTGGGCTGCTGGTAGGAACCCGAGTCATCAAAGAACCACAGAACGCCAGGAGTGTGAAGAGACCTTGAAAGCAGGCAGTCCAACTCCCCTGCCAGAGCAGGAACACATCCAGGTGGGTTTGAGTGTCTCCAGAGAAGGAGACTCCACAGTCTCTCTGGGCAGCCTGTCCCAGGGCTCTGGCCCCCTCAGAGGGAAAAAGTTTCCCCTCACATTCCCATGGAACCTCCTCTGCTCCAGCTGCACCCACTGCACCTTGTCCTATCTTGGGGACCTACACAGGAGAAAACCTGTCCCCACTGAGGCTGTTCTTGCAGCCACCCGGGGATGCTCCTTCATGCCTGGCATTGCAGTGACATCCTGTGGCCAAACCTCTCACTCTGAAATCTAACGGAGACAGCCAAGGGGATGGGTTTCTCTCCTAAGGAAGAGATTTGGGGAGAACCTTCTCCCAGCATGAGCCGAGAACACCCCTTGAAGCACACCCACCATGCCTGGGTCGCGCAGGCAAAACTCCTGGCCTAGCGCAGAAAGACACGACTCAGAACGTACAGAGGGGCTGAGAAATCAATTCCTGCTGATCCTCTCCAGGGCTCCCTGCACGGGAGAGCAGCAGGAAGGAGAGGAGAGACGTTTAGCCTGAGCTCCGCGGGGCCTGTGGGAGCTGCCTGCGGCCTGCTTGGTACATCACCCGCTTGGCCCCACTGCTCCGCTCACCAACCACATGTCTGGCAGCAAACGACGCGCTGGAGGGAAGAGGAACTACTACAACCCCAGGGCTACTCAGAACTGGGCGCCCGATTGCCAGAACAGCAGCTCTTGAGCAAGAACCAACAGGTATTGCTTCTCAATACACACAGAGACCAAACCTCTTGCTGCTTTTAAAAGACTCGACGCCTTATTAATACCCCATCAGAAACCAAATTAGGGGAAGGGTTATGAAACAAGCCCACGTGGCAGGCAGCTATCTCTGAGCTGCAGGAAGGAAACCAGGCTGAAGCCTCAGCTTAGCGAGGGCTGCCTGAAAGCGCTGTTGATGGCAGGACAAGCACCCACCCCTCGGTCATCCCTATTTCATTCAACAGGAGGTTTTCCTGTCTCCTCCTCGCTAAACAAGCACTGTTCTGGAAAGCACCACTCTCCAGCAGCCAGCCTGTGGTTTTGATCAGCCCAGCCACGTTCCTAAGGGACACCCCACGTCCCTCGCTGGGAGTTTTATGACAAGTGCCCATCATCCCCGATGCGGTGCTACAGACACTGAAGGACTGCGGTATGTCCCAGGGAACACCAAGCACCTCACATGTATCTTCTCCCATGACACACACCCCTGTTTTGCTCCAGCTAGAGGATCCACGCTGTCCTCTTACTCCACCAGTCCCTCCCCCTGGTCCTTACACGCTGCCCAAAACCCTCCTCTACCCACCTAGATCTTCATACTTCTTGCAGGCTTTGCTGAGGTTGACGGATGTGCAGACCTTCTCAACATCGTTCCAGTGACTTCTTCCACTGGCGGCTGTCTGCAGAGACCAACCAAAGCCCATAAGTTGCCATGCTCCAGGCTGACATTCCCCTGCCTCCCCCCACAACCACGCGGCTGGACTGGCTCAGACCTGGATTTATCTGGAGCTGCACAAACAAACTCTGAGAAGGCATTAAAATTCATATAACCTCGGATTTATAGAAATTGCCCAGGCTTAACACTCAATAACTGCAGAGGGGTCAACAAAGCAGGAGGACTGCTGTGACCAGAAGATCGCTCCCTGGATGCAAAGCCCACAGAGTAAAGTGGCACCCAGTACATCTCCAGTCTATGGAAACTGGCTGCAAATCCCCTCTTTTACTGGCGTGGAGAGACAGACCAAATGAACCAACACACAGACAATGAGGTTGAGTTTGGTTCATCTGGGTTTGGATTCAGGCTCCTCCAGCCCACTGTTAGCATTTGCCTCCCCCAGCTGCTGGCAGAGACACGTCTTTGCCCAGCGCTGAGGTGTTTTCTGCCCTGCTCGTTGTCGTGCCAGCCCCCCAAGCTCACCTTGCTGTAGGCGATCTGTAGTGTTAGTGGGATTGCTTCTCTGTCTCCGTCTATGCCCAGCCTTTTGCTGCCTGGACCTGCACAAAACAAGGAGTAAATGTCACGCAGTGGCTTTTTATCCCCATTCTCCCACCACCGGTACAGCAGCACATTCAGTGCCACAGAAAGGGGAGGACATGGTTTGCTGAACACAGCTGTGGAGCAAAGGGGAAAAAGGAATTTGGCTTAAAAGCTGCCAGAAAGCAATTAATCCCGTGCAGAATTTCAACACAAAGCATAACAAGCAACTCCACAGAGCCGGTGCAGAGGGGTCAGCGCTCCAGGGAAAACACGAAGCAGAAAAAGGCCACATCACAAACCCAGCTCCTGGTTTTCCCGGCATGTTTGTCCCCACATGAAATTAGTCTTGAAATACTGTGCCTGACACTAACTTCCCCACCACCACCATGGATAATTTCTGGCAGATGTAAGTGTTGTGCTGCCAGACCCAAGGGGAAAATAAACCAAGGTCCAAGTCAGGAAGGCTCAGTGGCTTCATGAGTTACTGGGAAGAGGTCTTGGCCAAGCCTGTATTTACGGGGAGCAGGGTGGGTATTTTAGGTATTTTATGAGTTCTGTTCAGAAAGACCAGGAGGGATCCTGGAAAACAACTGACTAAAAACATCAGGCCAAGTGTTTGAATGCAATGTTGTTGGTTGGTCATGAGATGTCTCTGCGAGCTGCACCCCACCAGACAGTGGCTGGTCCTTGGACCTAGGAGAGCCGGAGACCACGCTGCAGGCAGGTGCTTCTGCCACTGCTTCTTGTCTCCACTAATTTCATGAATCCCTGGTGTAAAAGCTTACATGTATCCCTTGCAGGACGACTGCAAGCACACAATGAACCTTGCTCTGCCCAGTAAATGAAGGAGAACAGAAAGAGGCTGTTAATAAATGGCTCCTGGACAGAGCACCGACAACAGAAAACAGCAGAAAGGAAAATATAAGCTGCACTTGGCCAGGTGCTGATGAGAGGAAGGAAATGGGCTTGAAGCTGTGTTATTGCAAACAGGCTTTAGAACTACCAGCAGTAACAACAACACGGTGTTGTCGCAGGTTCACTCTTGGAGAGCAATGAAAGAACACTGACCCTTTGCTTCCAAATCCTGGAACAGGCATCTGGGTTGCTGCCCATAGTGCAGACACCTCTCAGCCCTGCTCCCCCCAGCCCCCCTTTCATCTCCCAGCCCAGCAGCTTGCAGACCTCCACCCCGAGGCTGTGGGTGCAGAAGTAGCTACGGACCTGAGGCCTTGATGGCCCGCGTGGCCGCTGAGTGTCCCAGCTCCAGGGAATGGATGAAGACCTCAGTCATCTTCTCTCCCCCAACGAAGGTGAGCTGCCAGAGGGAGAGGAGGGAAGACATGGTGGTAAGGAGACCCAGGCCATGCCTGGCAATGCTCACCCCCTCACTCCCTTCTGCAGGGACCAGGCCAGTTTGGGGAAATCCTCTCACATTTCCAGAATACACCTTTCAAACGCTGCTGGGTGACACTTGCCTTTAGTTGTACTTCCAGTTGTTTTAACAGATCACCAGCAGTGAAAAAGCCCCAAACCCTACTTTTCACTTCAAGAAAACTCCCCAGTACTGAAATAAACCCCAGGATGAGCCTGGCAGTAGGGGCTGGGCAAGGCAGGTCCCACCAACAGCGGGAACTCTGCTCATTGCAGCCAGTCCCATGTCACAGCACCAGAACAGTCGCTGCAGCCGCTTGTTCAGCCGTCCCCCACATCCACCCCAAGCATGCAGTGGGGCGTAGCAAAGAGGGTTTGTGGAGGGGCTTGGTATGGGAAGCAGAGCACAAGGGGGACTTTCAGCCATGGGAACAACCTGTCAGTGCTGACAGGAGTCACTCTGTATCATGGGGAGAGGTATTTGGGTGGAAAACTGCTCGTGTCACTTAAGGATTGCCTGGGCAGGACCTGCGTGCTCTCAACCCGTGAGCTGGGGCATCAGCCAAAGCACCATGGGCACCCAGGGAGTAGACCAAACTCAGCATCACCAGCGTGTGGTGGTTGTACCACACCCCAGTCTGCTTCACAGGCAGGTCCTGCCACTGTGGCAGAGGCAGAAGACGTCCCCTTCTCCCCTCTCTGCTTACCTCTGTCTGGTAGAGCTGCAGCAGGACGGGGCGCGAGGCGAAGCGGCAGTAGTAGAGGATCATGTCAGCCAGGATGGGCAGCTGCTCCTGGGAGTCCTCCTGTGGCTCAGCCTCTGGCTTGGCAGACTGCAGCAAGGGGTTAAGTCACCAGCCTGACAGGGTACACGGTCCCCCCAGCCTACTGCCAAGAACTGCCCATCCCTCTCTGTAAGGGACCGAAACCCTCCTCCTGACCACCCATCTCCAGGCTGTGCCCACCCAGCACAGAATGCAGTGCCCAGTGCGAAGCAGGAGCTCTCTGCTCAGCAGCCTGGTACCTGGGGGAAGGGGAGCGCCAAGTCCCACCAGCTGGCATGTACATACCTGACACAGGACATCCATGGGCAGGTTCATCAGCCCAAGAATGTTGCGCTCGTACCATGGGTCCAACATGCCAATGTAGTGGGAGATGTCATTGGTGCTGCCCTCCATCTTGGCCAAAGGGGGATCCTGAAACCAGACACATGGGGGTCACAACAAGAGACCCCCTAGACTCCTCACCCCGTGCCTGGGGTGGTGGAAGAGATGCCAGCATGCCCCTCAGCCTGCCCTTCCAGCCTCCTCGCACACCGCTCTCAGGGCCAAGCAAAGCACCATGAGCACCATGAGCTCCATGGTGACCAGGACACCTACTGCCTGTGCCAAGCTCCGGAGCTGCGGGTCTCCCAGGGACAGAAAGGGATGCATCTGCAGGGTTGACGGAGCCAAGCAGCTCCTCTTCACAGGGACGTAGAAAAACTGCAGCTTGAAGTACCTTGTCAGTGAGGGGCAGGTGCTCTCCTTGAGCCTGGGAGAAGGTAGGAGAGGGCTGAGTGAGCCAAGCCCTGCGGCACAGCCCAGCAGGACCAGGTACCTGCAGTGGGTCCCCTGCGCTGCCCGGCTCACCTGAGGTTGCTGTAGGCTCGAGCCACTTTTCCTGAGATGCGGTCAGAGCCGAAGACCACGACACGCAGCGTGGACACCTTGGCATCCTCGTCGTAGCTGAGGAAGGGCCGTCGGTGGAGGCTGAGGTGCCGTGGGGTGAGCTGTGCCGGCAGCTTCTGGCTCAGGACGTGCTGCGGCAGCGAGTGAGCGCGCCGGGAGCGTGCCGGGATGCGGTGCTTGGCCTGGGGGGTGTAGAGGCTCTCAGCCCGGCGCAGGGGCAGCGGGAGCGAGCCCGTGTCCTGACAGTCCTTCAGGTCCCTCCTTAAGACCAAGTGGCTTTTGCTTTTGAACAGTTTATAGATCTTGTTGGTCAGCGTCTGTCGGTATTTGTGGTGGGTCTTCTCCACCTTCAGCTCTGGCCTGCCCACCAGGTCCAGAGAGCTCTCGTCACTGTCCTCCGCGTACCCGCTGTCCATGCAGTCCTTCAGGCTGGAGACAAATGACTTCAGGGACTTTTTGGAGACCACTGTCAGCTCCGAGATGGAGTCCTTGGAAGTGCTGAAGAGGGACACTCGTGAGGGCCTAGAGCCCTCCTCTGACAGTGCCGAGTACACAGAGTCCTTGGAAACGGAGCAGATGGGGGAAAGCAGCGAGTCCCGCTCAGGTGAACAGCCATCAGTTTCCACCTCCTCCTCCTCCTCTTCCTCATCCTCCTCCTCATTCTCTGAGGCCATGGGCTCAACAACGCTGCACTCTCTCCTGAGGACATCACTGAGGATATCTGAAAGGCAACCGGAGGGAGAATCGTGTCTGGCACCGGCTCCAGCACAGCCACTGGAGACATGGTGACCCCAAACAACAGCGCTGCTACAGCATTGGCAACGTGCTCCCTGATCCTGCACAGCTTCAAAGAGGAGCTGGAAACCTCCTACTGAATGTTTTCAGATTTCTATAAGCTACTCAGATGCAAAACAAAACATGTTTCTCTCCTTGAGGTCACATTCTGTTTGGGTTCTCGAAAGGCAAACACCAGTTGGGGTTTTGCTTCCTTCCTACACAGATCTCACAACACTCTTGTCCGATCCTGGTTTCACTGGAGGGCAGGAAGAGAGCGAGTGTTTGGCTACCGAAACCCCACATCACCCCACAGCTGGTTGGCCTCCTGGCAAGGCTGGTCATGGCAAAGCTCTGGTCCAGCTTGCTGGTCAACAGAGCTCTGATGCAGCTTACTGGGACCACCAGCAGCAACACGGGAACAGAAAAGGTCTTCCAGGAATGGGGAAGCCAAAGCCACCAGCTCAGCAGAAGGGGAAGCTGCTGCTTCCCCTGCAAAACTGCTGCGGCCACCCGAGAGCAAAGCCACCCGCTCCCCACTGCTGCAGGCGGGGAAGAGCTGCAGCGTCCAAGGGGTCTCAGCCCCACCAAGCTCTGACATCCCTGGGCGGTCAGGCTTTTCTGGAAACAATTCTTTCCAGGGCACAAGTGAGGTGTACTCCACACAGAGGAGCTTGTTACCAAACAAGGTCTCCACCCCCCGAGACTGGGGTGCAACAAACCTCTGCCAGCCTAACGCAAGGCACAGCGTTCCCTGGGATGATAAACCCTGTGTGATTTGTCTCTGGCAACAGATGTCTCGGGTGTCCTTTGCCCACTCTCAGGTGAGGGCTTTGCTAGGGATGTGTCGTGCCCAAGCTGACACCCACATCCTCTCCCATCTAGGGGACAGTGGCATCCCCCCACATTACCTCTCCTTCAACCTCACTGGTTTGTTATGGCTCTTTGGAGCTTTGGCTGAGGTTTGTTTCATACCCCCTCACACCCCCGCTGCATGGGGCAGCCCCAGCTGCGCCGAAACGCTGCTCAGCCTCCCCTGCAACAGGGAGCAGGGAGCTTTGGTCCCACTGGGAGGGACTGAGGAATGCCTCCACTTACCGAAGTTATCCTGATCCCAGCTGTAAGTGTAGCAGCGAGCGGCGGGGATGGGGATGGTGTGGAGCTTGCAGGGCTGAGCCTCACCTGGGTGAGAGGAGGGAGAGGAGTTAGTTTGCAGGGAACCCTGTGCCACTCCCGACAGCACTGCTGGCTGCTGGGAGATGCCACCCACCCCGTGTGCATGTTTTGAGCAGCGCAAGTCATGCAGATCACGATGCTACTGTCCTTATCCCTGAGAAGTCCCATGCAGTTGGGATGAGGGGACACGTCACACCTCTAAGAGCCGTCAGGCATCCCTGCTGCCCCCAGGTTCTGATTCAGTATTTTCTCCTCACCCACAAAGGCCAGAGAAGTTTTTTTAATTTTATTTTCTGTTTTAATGAGAGATGAGAAACAGTTTCTGTCTCATCGCGTGGTTCAGAGACAGGACCTGGGCTGGTGGTTTTGGGGTTTGTTTTTCTGTTGTCACAGCTGGCTGAAGCTCTGCTCTAGGGAGGGTTCTGCAGCTCAAAGGGCTGGGTCCCCCCACACAGCACAGGGATGCTCCTCACCCTGCAGGCAAGGAGGGGGAAGAGGGGCACGGGATAGGGGGGTTCTCACCCGCGAAGACAGGAAGGGCTGCGGCGCCGGCGATGTCCCGCAGCACGGCCTGCAGCCGCTCCCGGGCTGCCACAGGATCTCTGCTGGCGGCTGCCACCTCCTGTGCGTCCGCGGCACTGGCGTAGATCTCGGAGAGCTCTTCCAGCGTCTTGGACTGCCGGGAGCAGAGCCGAGAAGAGAAGACACATGGAGGGGGGGTCCCTCCGCAGAGGCAACGCACAGATCTTTGGGGAGGATCACTAACTACACTACTGGGCAAATCTCTCTACCTCCCACCCCTCTGAGTCCCCACAAAACTTCTGCAAAGAAAAAAGGTGTTTGAACAAGCCAAGGGTTTTCTTCACAAGTTTCTGCCCCCACCCCAGACACTGAAGCAAAGAGTTTATCTGGTCAAACCATCTTTTTTTGTGCTGCATTTCAAATCCAGGGGCTGCTCCTCTCTCTGGTTAGGGATGGGGAAAAGAGTAAAAGGTGAGTGATAGCCCCCCGCCCCCCCACTCCACAAAACAGAAGCATAAACCCCAGGTCTAAGCTGAGAAGCAAAGGGAAAGATGTGCAGTTTCCCTACAAGAACTGGTATCAGAACTTTTGTTTGTCAATCAAACGTTATTTTGGTCCAAGGATCCACCAGTGGCACGGAACTGGTCCCACCAGCACGGAACTGGTCCCACCAGCATCATGGCATCACCAGGGGTGAAGCGCCCTGAGCCTACCTTCAGGAGGTGGTGCAGGCCGTCCAGGTCGCAGTGGGTACCAAAGTTGGCCTGGTAGAGATGCTTGAGGAGCACAATGAGCGTGGCACACTGCGGGTGCTCACTGGTGCTCAGCTTCTCAGCGATGGAGAGGAACTCGCTCTGCACCTCAGAGCGGTTGAGCAGCAGCACGGTCCTGGGGACAAGGGGATGGCGTTAGGTCGGTCAGCAGGGATGGGACGCTGCTGGCACACAGAACTCTTGGACAGATCTGCACTAGATGGCAGTGTCCTCCGAGGTTAGTCACAGGCTGAGGGGCTCGGGGTGCCCAGGGGTACCAGACCCAACCTGCAGTGACAGCCACGGGCAGGGAGCAGGTAATGGATGAGCATCCTCCACCCTGTCCCTCAGCACCATCCCTGGCACCATCTCCCATCTACGTCTGCAGTATCGTCATCCCAGTAACTGCTCAGGCAGAGCTCCAGCCCAGCAGCCAGTTGTCCAAACTGGACATCCAACAAAGATAATAAGGGGACAGGAAATGAGAGCGGCCCTGAAACACCTTCCCCCTGCAAGGTGCAGGTCAGAGCATCACTTCTGGGCTTTAAGGAGAACAGCCGCATCTTTCAGATGCATTTTTGCTCTGGACCACAAGACGAGTACCCACAGCTTTTGCATTCCCAAGCCCAAAGAGTACCTGCTTCATCCACAGAGGAGAGTAGCCCACCCCACAGAGCAACAGAACCTGCCCCTGAATTAAGGGTGTGCCCTGGTGTGCTCTGTTCCAAGGCAGTGGGCGCAAGTCAGTCAGGCCCAGGCTCAGCCTGTGTGCAGCATCATGCCAGGCTGTCGGGGCTCTGTATGCAAAACCATCCTGCTGCAAGCCATCTGTGGCTGCACTTGCACCAGTATAAGCGTGTAGAGCAAGGGAGCTATACTGGGAAAGCACCACAGCAGCTGGGTGGGATACAGGTGCAGATCCAGAGCTGTCACAGCATGAGGGACGAGCCAGGGCAGCCCCCTGCATGGAGTGGAGGTGGCTGGGCATGAGCAGCCTTCCCCAGGGCTGGCACCACAGCCACGAAGGGCACACGCCACCCGGCTCATTTCCCTATTTACAAATGAGGTGTCCTGGCAGGAGGAAGCAACCAGTAAGGTGCAAAGTCTGACTGTGCTCAGAGGCTTTCAGTAGCTGTTGTACTGGGATGGGTCATTTCTGGGTCCCTTCGGGGTGGTGACTCCCCAGCACACAGATCAAAGCATCTCCTGGCCACTCTCCAATTGTGCAGAGATCAGCAGATCCCTGCGGAGGAGACTTTGCCTTCACGGCTGTTTGGGCCCAGCCCTGCAGCAGCCAGGGCTGAGGGACAACAGCCATTTTCCCATCCCTTCCCACAGCTCAACCCAGCTCTCTGGCTCATTTTCCCAGACACACCCCCCCCCCCCCACACACACACACACCCCGCCCCAGCACCTTTGAGATGCTGGTTGCTGTGTAAGCAGTGTGAGAGCACTGGGATGCCAGCGAGGGGCAGCAGCAGCACCCGTGGCCACACTTACACGGTGGAGCTCTGGTAGTTCTTCACGGGCAGCCCCTGCTCCGTCCTCACCAGCCGTTGGAAGGAGATCCCTGGGGGGAGAGCAGAGAACATCAGAACGGCTCTGCCTCAGGAGCACGTCAACTCTGCCTCCTAACGCGGTCCTCACCTGGCTGAGCTGCTGCCCGGGCGGGCATGGCAGCAGCAAAAGCCCTTATTGGGGCTGGGTAAAAGCCTAGAGTGATGGGAAAGCAACTGAAGGAGAGGGTGGGAGAGCTGCTCCATGCCCAGTCCCTTCTGCCACTGTCGATGTGGGACATGAATTACAGGGATGACGTTTAGCAGCTTCTGCCACTTGCTTTAGCCCCCAGACTCTGGATCTCGCTTAGGGACAGCGGGTCACTGCCACCTTCCCTCCCACAGGGATGGAGCCCCGAGTGTGGGCAGCAGGGACAGAGGTGGTGTGGGCAGCCCACATCCCTGGATGCCTCCCTGGGACTGTCCCAGGATGCCATTGGGACCGATGACCAGATGACATTGGATGGACCTGTACTGGGTGGGAACAGCAAAGCCCGTGTCATCTCAAAGAGCAGAAGGGCTGGGGTGCATCTTCGGGAAGATCTTATGGCATGAACAAGATCCAGCACCCTTACTGCTTCAGGCAGCCACATCCCAACCCCAGCTGCTGCTCAACACCCAGAGCAGGGCCCCAGCAGGCCCATGGGCAGGTCACATGCCCTCGATTACACCCTCACCCCTTGCCGAGGCACCGGCCCCAGTTTGCAGATAAAAAGCTTTTACATTCTGAGCAAATACTGGCAGTCGCCTCTTCTCAGTTAATATTCACACTCATCTCAATAAAAAGCTTCTGCTGCAGCCTCACAGCAGGTCACCGAGTACGGTGAGGTCCTGGCCAGCTCTCCAGCAGAGGACACCTTTCCACAGTCCTCTGCTCCAGCTGGGGTAGAGGTCAGAGCAAGGGACAGCACTGGGCTCCCACACAGCATCTTTGGAAAGGGTGGGGGAATCTCACACACTTGTAGGTGGGGAAAAGGTTTTGGACCAAAGTCCCCAGTTCAGGCATCCCCTGGCCTGGTGACAGGATGTAGCAAACCCACCCCCCAGCACTGGGGCTTTCCCAGTGGTCTGTGAAACACATCCCGAGCCAGTGTCACAGCAATAAATGACCAGGAAAGAGCTGGGGAAGTCCACAGCTTCAGCAGCGTGGGACAAGCATCCATCCCCACATTCATGCTGGAGCTCCAGCTCTGAGCTGGGGCTGGGCACAGCACAAGAGCCCAGCCAGACCTTGCCTGGTGCCACAGCCATTGCTGCTGGTGGAGCCTTGAGCTGGGGCTCAATCAGCCAGCCCAGAACCAGCACTGCAGAGGGCTTGCTTTGGGGGTTTTCTTTAATGATTTTGTTCCTCTGAAACCATCCTTCCTCCCACCTGCACCTAGGAGCTCCCGTTGGAGCATGTTGCTGCCATGGCCCTGCTTTTCACATCCGTCAGGGCTCTCCAAAGCAGCTGCGTGGATTGAGGATGGGGGGAAGCAGCCACAGCCACGTACCCATAAGAGTGCTACCCCCTCCCACTGCCATGGCCCTACACAGGATTAACAAGGGCTGAGATCCTCCCCATGTGATGACAGCTCTCTGTAGCCATCAGAAGGCAGGGAGATCAGGAGAAACGGCCTTTTAGAAATAATTGGAAGAGCTGCTCCATTGGGAACAACAGGACATCTCAGAGGAGCCCTTAATTAAGAGGAGCACCGCTGCTGCCGATAGACATGCCCAAAGCCACGTCACAAGGCAGTCTCAGCTGTAAAGAGCGAGCCAGGGAGTCACACAGCCCTCTGGAAGTCTCCACGCAAGGGCAGGCTCCAAGGCTTCAGCCACCTTGATGCCAATGAATGGACCCACTGTTACCACTTCAGTTAAACCCCTGAGCATCTCAAAGCCCAGGGCTGGGCAGGAGCAGCCAGCACGTGCTTTGCCATGGAAAAGACCCCTCAGACCAAAAGGCAGCCAGGAAATAGTTACACGCTTTGTTAATCCACAGTGGTCCAGGGCAGGGAGTCCTTGGGATGCTCCCACCGCCTTATACACAAGGCAGCCACTGGAAACTCAACCCTGCCCCCTGCTCCTCCCAAGGTCCTGGTCTCACCCTGTGTTGGAAACATCACCCAGGGGATGAGCGCAGAGCCACCCTGGAAAAGCCGGGCTTCAGGATGCACAGAGTGGACACCACACTCAAGGGATACACAAAGCAAGCTGGGTAGGAGGCAGCCATGCCAGGAGGGTGTCAGAAAGGAGCACAGCAGCCGTGGCAGCAGGTGGCTGTGGGGAAGCAGCCCAGGAGAACCCTGTGGTGGGACAGGGACACTCACCGGGCGCCTTGAGCTCGTCACTGATGAAGGTGAGCAGCTGGCGGAAGATGTCACAGTAGGGCACAGGCCAGGTCAGGAAGCTGTGGTACACACTGGCAGCTCTCAGGAGCAGGTCAGAGCCCGGCGGGAAGTGGGGAGCCTGCAGGGGGGACACACGGTTGGGGAAGGGAGCGAGGACACAGGCCTCGAGAGCTGCATGAGCACGCGAGGGTCGGGCTGGGAGATGGAGCAGCACATGACACCCGTGACACCCTGTCCTGTCCCAGGGAATGGTCAGGGGATCCCCAGCTCCAAGGAAGCTCCATCCACTCCACGCCCTCCTTCCTCCCGTCTGGGCAGACGACCCAGAGCCTGTATTTAAATTCCTTTCTAACCACCATGGATCCATAGGGATGGACCCCATCACAGCCCGGGCTGTCACAAGGTCTGGCAGCAGCGATTTCCTTAGGATAACGATGCATTGTGCTAATAATAATAAAAATAATAATAAAGTGCTTCCTGCAGGGCTCTGCTCCTTCTTTTCATTCATGCTGCCTATGCATTTTGCAGAAGTATAATGGGTAATGAAAACAAATTTGCCTTCTCTGTTCCCTGCACAGAGATGCTGTCTGTCTCCTTTGCTGATTGGCTCATCTTTAAAAAATCCAAAGATTAAAACCAGTGAAGCTCTGGGGTTTTTCATCCCTTAGCTTGCACAGTGGTCACTTGGTCTCAATCCTGGTAGATTCATACAGTTTTGGGGTTTTTTTTCCCATTTCTTTCCTTTCTTTGTGATGAATTTCTCATCACAGCGCACCACGTTTCAGATGAAAGCCACCCAGAGTTCAGAGACTGTCCAGCACAGCTCCCCAGGGCCCCGCTCCCCACATCTCCCCAAAATCAAGCTATGAACAGCAGGCTCAGGACTTACATACAGGACCGCAGAGTAGAAGAGCAGAGCCAGGGGTGTTACGAGATCGTACTCACACTTCTCCTGCACCTGTAGGAAACAGAAGGATGAGCTGGGCTGCCTGAGCCTTACCCAAAAGCATCCTCCAAGGCGCCAGGGACACCTGGATGGTGCAGCCGAGTGCCCAACCCTCACCATCACTTCACCATCCCCAGCAGATCTCCTTGTCTCCATGGGAAAACAACCTCTAGAGCCCTGGTAACCCACACCCACGGGACAGGCAGACCAGGACAGATGGCTGCTCTGCCTTAGCCTTGGGAAGCCAGATTCAGCCAAGCTCCCAACGCTCTGATGCTCCTGATCCTAGCAGAGTTGCATGAAGTTCTCTTAAGGCTCAGAACAGGCAGTCTGGAGGAGCAAGCAGCCAGCCCAGCCCCTGCAAGTGGCTTGCAACACGTGGCAGTGTGGTGAAAACCACGGGTTTGTCCCAGGCCTTTGGCAGGAAGAGCCAGCAGAATCATTTCACACAGCGATGGCTCAAGCATATGCTAGCAGACACTGTCTCCCCTTGTTTATGAGCACACCACCAAGTGCAATGAACCCCCACATGAAGCCTAACCTAATAAAACACTTGCTGGATTGATTTAGCAGAAAGAAACAAGAAAAAAAAAGCAACCTGAGGATTAAAGCAAATCATACTGACCCTGACCTGTGCCTGCTCCACAGCCCAACAGCCTCCTTCCCAAAAAACCAAAGGCAGCGTTTCCCCATCACACGCATCCCAGCGCTGAGGCTTTAGGAAACACATCACCGCTTCCTGCCACATCAGGGGTTCCTCCCAGGCCTTCCCAGCCGCAGCCTGGGGTGACCCTGCTCACCAACCATGCCTTGAGCTCCTCCGGCACACGACGAAGCTGCAACACGCCGATAACAACCGACCCCAACGACGTTTTGCCTCCCCACCATGTCCGACCTCATCCCCCCGTGCCGGGCTGCTGCACAGGGCTGCCCCTGGTCCCCAGCACCCCAGCTCCACTCCCGGCCCCGCAGGAAGCCTGGCAGAGCCGCGGCGAAGTTTCCATCAAAAACAACAGGAAACCTTCAATTTGCTGTGATTTGGAGCAGCAGCTCCCAGCTCCTGCCAGGGGAAGTTCTGGGGAAGGTCGGCTCCATTTGCACAGCCCCATGACCTGAGGAATCACACCCCTTCCCCACGGATCTGTGGCACTGCCTGAAGGGAAGGCATGGAGCAGGGGCTTTCCCTACAGCTCCCACGTGCCGAAAGCCCACAGGGTACACAGGGCTGCTCCCAGTGGTGTTTTGGACCTGCTGACCCCGTATCACCCACCCCCAAGCTCCAGTGCTCCAGAAATAAATTACCACGACCTCAAATCTCCCGCTGAGCTCTGCAAAACGCTGCTCCAGGCAAGTGCCAGAGCCCTGTGCTCCCTCAGAGTCCCCGACTCACCTCTTTGGCCTTGATGAGGATCTTCTCCACCAGGATGAGGTAGTTGCCAGCATCTCGGCTCACCAGTTCCTGCAGACTCCAGCAGTTCAGGCATAGCCCAGCTGTGGGGGAACAGAGCCACCGTCACTCACAGACAGGCAGGACGGTTGCAGGAGGGATGAACAATGGGAGGGGGTCAGGGAAAAGGGGTTTTGCTGTCTGAGTCAGACCACAGCAGAGGGAAAACACCTTGTGCCCTCATTCCACACAGACCTGACCTTGCCAAATGGCCTTATCCCTGCAGCATCCACTTGGTACTGAGCACCTTGGTGCTCATGCAGCCCAGGACGAGCTGGGTGGGACACCCCTTCTCCAGGAAAATGGGTCGCTGGGGTGCCTGTGCTGTCACATGCCCACTGCAGAGGCCAGAGAGGTGTGCATGGCATGGCTGGGTGCCCACCTTCGGTCTGCTTGAGCATGGAAAACCCCCTAGCTCAGGCCCCTGCCTTGCTGCCCCCAGGCCTCAGCACCCCCGTGCCCTGTCCCAGCCATGAACACACTCAAACCCTGCAAAACTTGGCTCCCCATCAGGCACACATCCAGCCCCTCCAGCTGCATCAGGGAAGATGCTGCATCCCCCTGACCAGCTTCCCCACACACTGCAGATGCAGCATCACATCAGCATCGCAGTTAAGCTGTCCCAGCATTTATTCCATCTCTTTAGCACCTCCAAGTCTTCATTACATGTGTCTAAACCAGGAGCTCAGCCAGACAGAGAGAGGAGAATTGCCGTGCAAAAGGACAGAGTCCTTCACCCCTGGCCTCCATCCCGGGACATCTGCCTCTCGCCGCTGGGACCCAACTAGTGACAATGGCCCAAGGTGTTTCCCGAGGCCGTCGCTTTTCACCTCCCAGATGGGCTTAGAGGAAACGATCTGCAAGGGCTGCCGGGCGCCTCCATTCATCCCAGCCCTGCATCCCAGGGAGGAGGCGGCGAAGACCAGGAAGTGAGCAGCATCTCTTCCTCCTCCCTCCTAGGGACCCAGGCACTGCAGGCAGCTCCACGGAGGGAAGTCACAGGGTAATGTCAGTCAAACAGTCCAACAAACACCCAAGAAGGGTCCGTGTTTGCATCTCCCCCATCCCACATTGCCACAGGTGTTTTCAGCAGGGTGGGTGCAGCGCAGACATCGCACCCAGCTGGGTCACAGCCCACAGCAGGGTTCAGGGGTGGTTGGCACCTGAGATCTTCCAGGTTCTGTCCAAAAGCAAAACCAAGAGAAACAGCACATCTCTCCCTGGAGTGGGGCTAATGAGCAGAGAGAGAAAATAAATACAAATCCAGGCAGCTCCTCACTCACAGTCTATTAATGAACACAGAAACACAGAGCCCATGCATGTTGGGGCTAACAAGGAAGAACCAGTGTCATGATCTGGCAAGGGCACAGCCTCATCACAAACCCCCAGGTCACACTCTTCATCCCCCAAACATCATTCCCAACTGCAGAGGCTACAAATCCATCAAACACACAGACATTTGAATGCCATAAAAATACCTTTACACACCTTCTAGGGCTTAAACAGGATGGATTTGAAGCAGAGGAGGGGCCTGCTGTGGCCCAGCTGGGCAAAGGACAATGCCAAGAGAAGCAAAACTAACGCTGGAAGCAGCAAAACTTCCTTCATGCCCCACCCCCAGCCCCTGGACTGGTGCTTGCTCACCAGGACACACTATTCCTGTGGCCTTATGCCTCGCTTGTAGCCAAATTAACAGGACAGGAGCCCTCCCCCAGGGAAAAGCCCTCCCGCACCCTCCACTGCCATACAACTTGCAATGAATCAACGTTTTCCAGCCGAGAAAGATTCTGCTGGAAAGCTTCCAAGGAGCTCAGGTGAACCTGCCGTTAATTACAGCTGAGATTTTTAATTTGCCTGTGGTACCCCTGGCATCCCGCTGGGTCTGCTGACACCCAGAGCACAACCTCAGGCTGCGATATCTCATCGGCAGAGGCACAGCCACTGCGGCCCAGCCATCCCGCAACGCTCCCGTTTCCCCGAGCCAGCACGATGGCACGAGGCCGTGGCTCTGCCTGGGAAAGCTCCAGCACATCACTCAGATAAATCTGTGTTGTCCAGAGTGTGGCATCCTCTGGGGAAAGCCCCAGACTGGCGAAGCAGCTGAGAAAGCAACTGGCCCTGCAGAGCTGCTGGGAGTTTGCTGACCTCAGTGAGGAGGGACCAGGCTCACGCAGTGCCTGGAAACAACCCATCCTGCTCCAGCCAGGGGGATTATTGTTATCCCACCCGGGAGAAGCCAGCCCCACCACGGCTGCCCGGCCATGGGGCAGGATCCACGAGAGCAGTGGAGCTGAGCAGTGTCAGCTGCACCACCAGATGAGGAGGATGCTGCTTCCTGCGCCAGCGTAACCACAAACACAAATAGCCCAGCAAGACGCAGGCTCGTCTCTTCCTCTGGCTTGTAGCGAGGGAGGGGGGAAATTGTGGTGGCAGCGGCTCGCTGAGTTACTCTGTGCTGAATGGGGCAGAGGGAGAGGCACTGGGCTGCTTCCCTGGCAGGAGCTGAGGCACAGCCAGCGGGCAGGGAGGAGGGACAGGGGCTCGGGGTGGGGGTGTCTTACAAATATAATTCAGACCTGAGGTCTAGTGACACCTTTGGGGGTCTTTGCACAGGCACTGTGAGTTGAAGCAGCACAAGGATGCAGCCAGGTATGTTTGAATGGCATTGCTCCAAGCAGAATTCCCGTTTATCTCAGGGCGAGGACCTGGGAATACCCCGGGATTCAGCCAAACTGCTGGGAGGCAGCAGGATGCCAGGCTCTGAGTTTGGCAAAGCAGCACTAAGCAGAGATACACGGAACCAGCTGTGTCCTTGCTAAAAATAGGCCCAGGCACAAAAAGCATCTTGGAAACTCTGGACACGATAAGCAAAGCAAAGTACCTGGCACCACCAGGCACTGGATGGGGAACCAGAGCTGGGTGGGAATTCCCTGCCCTACACACACAGTCCGGGTCATGAGCAGACGCTTTCCAGCCACGGGGAGAAAAATCCGTTCCTGTATCCAGACTAAAAAGGGGATTTGGGCGCTGAGGGTGCTGCTCCTTATGTGCCCAGGTCAAGAACAAAGGCCCTGAAGTGAAACTAGGAGCAGAAAGCAGCCACCTGCCTGCCCGCACCCTCTCCATCCCTCCGCAGATGTCCTGCATCGGCCTGGGACACAGCCAGGTGCCACGGTAGCACCCAGGGCTGGCTAAGGACTGCAGAGCGGCACTCCGCTCATTCCCAGGGCAGGGAGAGCCACAGCCAGGAGAGAAACCACTTCCAGAGAGTTTAAAAACCTACGGCCACTCCTCCATCCCCGTGCCCTTGTGCCAACAGTCTGTCACTGTTGGGTGTGATGGTGAACCACCCCATTGTCCCACCACCCCAGGTCAGGCCACCAACCTCAGAGACAAGCAGGGAGCAGTGTTTTACACTGGTCAGGGCAGCCTGAGGCATGAATCCCAACCTGGATTCACTCCACTGTGCCAGGTGCGCTCCAAACCAGCAGCACCAGACCCTGGCAGACACCCTTCCTGTCCTGGGGAGGATGCACGCTGGCTGCATGCAGAAAGCTGGAACCAGGCTTTCTCCTGGACTTTGCACTTGCTCTTTCATGCCCAAAGAAACAGAAGTCACTGAGAGATGCAAGGGATGCCCCAGGCCTGTGGGAAGCACACAGCTTGGGGATGCCCTGGGATGTGTGAGGGATGGAAGGTCCCGCGTTGGTGGGGAAACACTTCACCCCGCTGCCTATGCCTGTAGCATGGTGGGTTCGCAGAGCTTAGCAGGTGCCTCTGGGCTGAGGGACGCAGGGAGTAAAATCACACACACAAACTGCTCCATGCCTCAAAGGAGAGTGGCCCATGCAGGAGCTGCGGGGGCCATGGCTGGCTCTGGAGATGTGAGATGCACCTCATGCAGGCAGAACCAACAAGAACTTCCCCTCCCAGCCCCTACATGCTCAGAATCTGTCTCAAGAGGCATCAGGGACCTCCCAGCAGGACAGGAGGAAGCCCCATGGCTAAAAAGCCGCTTACATCCTCCCTGCCCTCACACTCACCCATCCAGTTTTGCTCCACTCACCCAGCAGCTCAGCACTACTTATTTTTCCTTTACACCCAGACCATGAGTCAGATTCATCCCCCAGCAGCTCAGGCAGCCTGGTGCCCATCGTGGCCACAGGCGCAGGATGCAGGGCTGTGGCACACAGAGCCACAGTAGAAGCAGGACTAAGCTGAGCTTATCTCAGCGCCCTACACAGCACACTTGGTCTGAGCTCACCAGACACAGGCCACCCTTTGGGAGAGCAGAACACACAGAGCAAAGGCTCCAGGGAGGGACCCTGCCCTGGGAGACCCCCGCTCCAGGCTCTGGCTTTGATCGTATCGGCACCTGAAGATGCTGCAGTGCCGGGAGCTGGCCGTGGGCGGCCCGTGGGCGGCCTCAGAAGGATGAGGCTTCGCGATGCCGTTCTGAGAAGCACACCGAGATGCTCTCCTCCCAGAGCGGCTCCTTCCTGACCTCAGTGGTTGACATTTCCCTTCTGCTGCTCTTCAGCGAGGGCAGCTGCCAAGTCGGAAAAAAAGAACTCAAGAAATACTGCAGAACCCTCAGGTGCCCGAGCTGCCCACAGCACCGGGGCTGGGCAGCCCTTCCCAGTGCCGTCACAAGTGACACAGGGGGAGAACACACGTCTCCATTTCCTCCCTCCCCCAGACCGACTCCCACCCTTTCCACTATGCCTCACCAGAACACAGGGGTTTTCTCCAGGGGGCTGCCCAGAGCAGGGGCCAACCCACAGCAGCTGGGAAGCAGGGGGCTGGAGGTGCCCGCAGCACAGGGCACGGCAGGAGCCTGCAGTCACAGCATCCTGTTGGGATGCATCCTGCGCTGCGTGGCAGTCCAACCTGCAGCTCCCATTTCCAAGCAGCTACTTAGATCCCCCTCCTGGGGCTGGAGCCACCCCAAATGCTTCCACCCAGCCCGGGCAATGACTTGAGCCAGGAAACCCACCACACGCCTGGAGAAATCAGTTCAAAGGGTAAAACTGGCAGAGCTCAGTAACCAGCACACTCAGAGCCATGAGTCTTCCAGCCACTGCATTTCACTTGGTGACTGAGCTGGAGGACACCCACCCCAGCCTCTGTCCTTTCCCTGTGAGGGTACTTAGATCACAGCATCACAGAATGATGGGGGCTGGCAGGGACCTCTGGAGATCTCCCAGTCCCACCCCCAGAGCAGGGTCCCCTCAGAACACAGGGAGGCAGAATCTGCTCTGGATTTGGAAAGAAGTGGGATGCACTGGTTAAGGGGTACAGACACACCTGTGCATTACGCTGTTTTCCCTAAATTATATGTGCTGCTGGGATAACAGAGTACTTCCTATTGTGACTGTAAGGGGTAGGATGTGAGACAGCAGCTCCTCAAAGCAGCATGTTGAAAATCAGTAGGGCTAGGCAGCCCCCATGAAGAGCACCAAAGGCACCAGCCAGGCAGTGCTGCCTGGGGGTCTCCAGGAGCAGCACCCCAGGGAACACATATAGGTCTTTACATACATAACACCCAATGTGACTTCTCCAGTGGCTTGGTGCATCTTCCTACTGCTCAGCATCGATATCACACCCACTGGCAGCTGTGGAAACGGGGTTCACTGGCCCCGCTGAAGAGTGCTTGGCAGCAGCACAAATGCTTCTGATGAAAGGGAACTTTCCAACGTGCAGAGCACCCGAGTCATCCCAGGTCATCCTGCCAAACCACACGAAACCTGCATGGAGGGGACTGAGAGCCAGCAGGCAGAGATGGGGGAAGCTTAGAAATGAGGCATGGGCAGCACAGCTGCTGCCAGCAGAACCCGCTGCTGCCCCCCAGCAGAGCCCACCGCTGCCCAGCCCCTGCGCCCTGCACATCTCATCTTCACTAACGAGCCAGAAACATTATGAAGCCGTGTTTTAAAAGCTGCCCTAACACCAACACCAGCACCGAGGGGGTGGGATTAGAGGAGGGCAGAGTTTGTGAGTGACACAGGAGTTGATTAACTGTAATTACAGGGGGAGGTGGGTTGTGCAGCACACAATGGATCGCTTTGCAAGACGGGCTCCTGTGGGCATGCGCTGCAGTGGTGCCAAGGACGAGGCTGTGCTTCCAGGAACCAGGAATACAGCTCACACTACAGGGCCTGTTTCCCGGGACATGGAGAGACCAAAAGGACCCAGGAGTCCTGATCATAAGGGCACGAGCCCTGGGTGATGCTCTAGCATGGGGAGCTGGCATCGCCCCGGCAGCACGGGGAGAGGCAAAGGGGAACGCACACACAGAAGGGAATCGGAATTTCACAGCCCCCAAAGTCACTTTATTCCCTTCATCCACAAGAGGATTTGGGAGGGGCTCAGCAGCAGCCCACCAGCACAGGTATGAGGAGGGGAGGTGAAAATGACATTAAAAAAACTACTCCTGCTCGGTGCTGCTCTGCCCTCACCACCATCATCCCAAACCCCTCCACAGCCCTCTGGGCTCGTATCTTTATGGCCACCACAGAATCTGGTGTGGTTTTCAGGGAAGCTGGTAACAATACCTCCTTGCTCTGACAATGCAGAGACTACACCCATAGGCTGTGAGGACTTTACACATCAGAGCAAGGCAAGGCCTTGCTTACACAAAGGAGCCTTTCCTCATCTGGAGTGAAGGCTCCTCCTCTCTCTGGCTCATGAATGAACAACTGGCAAGACACAGGGCTCCTCTGATGAGTCTTTACATATGTGAGACCTAACATGACTTTATCAGTGACTTGGTACATCTTCCCACTGCAACCAAAGGCTCAGGAAGACTGACTGGGCTGGATGCCACCTCCAACTTTGAAGGTCAGAAGGGAGAAAAGACCTCCAAGCCACCAGAAGCACCAGCAGCTCTCTCTTACCCAGGTTCCCAGGTCAACAGGTCATGTAAATATAGAACAAGCTCGTGGTTAACCGGTGACCTACCAGCCCATCTGCTGGAGACGGCGTCTCTGCTAAGCCCGTGTAGGCATCTCTCCAGGGCATGGTAGATCCTGTCCTCTGTGCACGTGGTGTGCTGCATTTTAATTCATCTCCTAAAGAGAAAGAAGGAAGATGGTTAGTGTGCTGTGCCCTTAGCTAAGTGCAAGAAAGGCTCTAATTCTTCTGCTTTAGTGCCTATTGCAGCCTCCTGACACCCTTTTTGGGCCTGGCAGAGACTGTGTGGGGTGGAAGGAAGATTTTACCCTCCCACTTCATACATACCCATCTGGGCTGCCATAAAAATAAAGGCAGCTTCCCAGACAATTTGCTTCTCAGATCTGTCCCAAGCAGGAGCAGGGGTGCCCAGGCAGAACCCCTCCTCCCCTGCAGTGCCAGCACTGGTGCCCAGAGGGACCCTAGGGCAGGCATCCCTCCCCTCCCAAAGCGGAGGGACGGGTCCATCCCACAGACTGTCTCTTGGTTAGAGGCAACAGAAATGCACAGAACTGATCAGGAAGGAGAAATTTGTTGGGTGACTGCAACTGACCATGAGCCAGCAGTGTGCCCAGGTGGCCAGGAAGGCCAAGGGCATCCTGGATTGTGCCAGACCCAGCGTGGCCACAGGTCCAGGGCAGGGATTGTGCCCCTGTGCTGGGCACTGGGGAGGCTGCACCTCCAGTGCTGGGTCCAGTTCTGGGCTCCTCACCATCAGAAGGACATGGAGGTGCTGGAGCGAGTCCAGAGAAGGGCAACCAGGCTGGGGAAGGGGCTGGAGGGCAAATCCTCTGAGGAGCAGCTGAGGGAGCTGGGGGGTTCAGCCTGGAGAAGAGGAGGCTGAGGGGAGACCTTCTCCCCACCTGCCCTGCCCTGCCAGGAGGGTGCAGAGAGGTGGGTGCTGGTCTCTTCAGCCAGGGGACAGGAGATGGGACATGGGGCAATGGGCTCAAGCTGTGCCAGGGCAGGGTCAGATCAGCTGGGAGAGCAAAGTTCTTCCCTGGCAGAGTTGTGGGGCTGTGGCACAGGCTGCCCAGGGAGGGGCTGAGTCATACCCCAGGGGGTTTTAACAGAGGGGAGATGAGGTGCTCAGGGATAGGGGTCAGAACAGGACAGGAATGGTCTTTTCCAACCCAGTGATGCTGGGACCCTGTGACTCTGTGAAATAAAACCTGCCAACACAACCAAAAACCCCTGCCAAGGCGGCTCTGCTTTCACCCTGGACAGCATGCTCCTACACTTACTGCACACACCCATGCAGCTCCTAAAGCTACCCCAAAACGCTCTGTTATCTGCTTATTTGGCCAGCTTTTGACACTCTGTGTTCAGCAGCAGCTGCACCCATCACAGCTCCTCACCCTCCACCCTTGCTGTGGTCTCAGCAGAGGCTCCCCAGTCCCCCTCACTTTGTGCACCTCCACTCACACTTAATTCCTGGAAATTCCCCAGAAGGGCTCAGTAGAACCGTGCCCAGCAGCTCGGATCCCCCAAGAGCTGGGAGAGCAACAAGGCCAGCTCCAGCCCCACCGCACTGTCCTTTCCACGCTGGAGAGAAGCCACCAGTGGCTCTACACAGGTGAAAGCAAATCCGCTGGGAGGAAGCACCAACCTGCCAAATGCAAGCTCTCCTTTACCCCAAAGGGGCTCAGGAGCTCCCCCCTCGTGTCCCGCTACCACAGCCTGCTATGAGGATCTTCACCAAGAGCTTTGTCCATCCACAGTGGGTGCGTGAGGAGCGAGAGCAGCTCAGCCACAGTGCTGAGGGCTTGAATGAGCAGGGACTCTGAACATCAGCACCTGAGTCATGAAAGCGGTGACTAAGAGGACAGCATGACTCATGAGCACCCTTTTCAACATCCCTCTCCGAAAAAATACACCTCCCCAGATGTCAGGGTGGTTTAGGGCACAGCCCAGTCCTTGCAGGGGGACAGGCTCTGCACAAGCCCCACCGTCCCTTCCCCATGCCTTGCCTTTCCCAGCCCAGAACGGGATGGGGATTTAAGGTCACAATATGACAAAGATGTTACCATAACTTTCAAACCATAAAACACATTGTTTGGGGTTTTTTTTTCCTCTTGGTTGGTTTGTTTTTTCCTGGTGTGCTACAGACAGCAAGAATCCAAACCTCTTCTCCCAAGGCAGTGCTTAGGGAAGCATCTTCCATGGGAGAGGGCTCTGTTTGCCCACCAGAACCAAGAAGGAACTTTTCAACCTCTTCTGCTGTTTATTCTCCAAACTCTCCCTTCCTTCCCACCCACGCTGAACAGAATGACAGGACTGGACAGCTCTGGAGGACGCACCAGACTTCCCAAGGAGTTCTGTTAAGCATCTCAAGAACATCAAGAAAAACAAGCACTGAGGTCAAGGTTTTCTACCCAGAACTTTGCAAAGGTTTGCAAGGGTGTTGAGCAACCCTGCGAATGAAAACAAACCTGCCCCCTCCTCACCTCCCTCCAGCTGCATTCCCAGATGCTCGGCCAGACCCACAGGGCATGAGGTGCTTGCAGCAGGGCCGCTCTCTGTGGGGTGAGCTGCCAGCCAAAGCATTTCACAACACAACCCTGGCAAACGCTGTGAGCATCGTGCCCCAGCGCCCTCCAGGGACACTCTCGTCACTTTGGGGACACCTCATTTCCAAGCAGAGCGCTGTGTTGCAAGATAACGGCTTCCCTGCCTTCTCCTTGGGCTTTCAAGAGAGAACACCACCACCCAGGGAAGACAGGGTTTTGACGGACCTAACAAGACAAAACAGCAGAGAGGAGATTAAGAGACCGTCTGACATCAGATTGTCACAAACACCCTGACAGCAGCTTTGCAGGGGACAAAACACGGTGCCCATGCTTCTGTGGAGCCCTATGTGAAGGACCTAGAGATGCTGGAGGCAGGAGCAGAGAGGATGCCACAACTGTGCTCCGGCAGCGACCAAGTATCACCCTTGGAGAAGGCACTGACCACCTCTCCTGGATGTTCTCTAAGATCAGACTGGTTTCCCTTCTCCAATAACTCTGCTCCTTAGAACCAGACTCCTGACACCTGCAAACGTGCAGCCACCATTTAATGCTCAGAAGAGTTTAAGCAACAGAGACTAGTGGCACTGCTGGGTGCAGGCAGCAGGTCTCCAGCTCTCCAGGCACGTTCCTGACCTCCACAGCATCCTCCTGACACCTGCAGTATCAGCGCAGTCGGAGTGGATGGAACTTGCCAGAAGATACCTGGATCTCACCACAACAGCATCCCCATCTCCTCACATCGCTCTGCTCCATACACGCAGCTGGGCAGCCAAGATAAAACTCAACCATCATCTATCCCAGGAGAGACCTTCCCCTCTTTCTCTCTCCCCCTGGCAGGATGACTGCCTGCCATCAGCAGGGAGGACCGGCAGATCGCCCGGAGGGAGGTGACAAGAGGAACTGACAGAGACCGAGAGGGGAACTGGGAACCCAGGACCCAAAACCACACTGATCCAGGCACTGAGAGGCGGAGGGCTCACAAGCAGCTCCAGGCAGAGAGAAAGGCGTGTTCTCATGGACATTGCATCATGCTGGGAGCGTTAAAGTCCTCTCAGCATCGGGGGCAACAACACTGAAGCCCTCTGGTTTGAAGAGCACCACGTTCCAGGGGAAACAATTCACCTCTAGGTCTTGCCCCGTTTTCAACATACAGCCATGTCCCAGGGAGCTGAACTGACCCCTGGGAAGGGCTGGCTGCTCACACTGTGATTTTCTAACAAGACCAAAACCATGATAAAAGTGAGTGAGAAAAGCCACAGTGCAGCCCAGCTCAACTGCACAGTATCTTGGGGGCTATGTGTGGCATTGTCCCAGCACCCTGCATAGGTGATTGCTAGCTTGAAGCCTGTGTTAATCCCTGGTTGTCGCAGTTAAAGACCTGGACAGAAAATTACAGTTTCCCTGTTAAGTCCTAGCAAATGAGCAAACGTTTATCCCTCAGAGGAATTCGGTGATCACTGGGTTTAGATTTCCAGTTGCTGCCCCTCTCTGAGGCACAAGCTCTGAAAAATCCCAGTTTTCGAAGAACATGGGAAACCCCCACAAGCAAGGAAACCAACGTGTTTTCCTGGTGGCCTACACAGCCTGAGCCCATGGGAGTTCTCAGGGTCTCAGGGGCTTTCCGTTCCGCTGGGACACGCTGTGGTTTCCCCTCACTTGCCTTCGTCACCCTGGGACCTTTCCCTGTCACGGCCTTTCTTCTGCTCAGCATCAAAGGAGAACATCTCAGCTGCTTCATGGCCAGGATGACACTGCCCCAGGAGCAGAGGGTCCCTTTGCACACAGAAGCCAAGTGAGGAGGTGACTGAGGCCACCAGCAGCTCCCACAGTTGGAACAGGGTTGGGGCTTGCACAGACTTTTCCGCAAGGAGAAGCACTATTCGTGTATTAAGGTATTGACAGGATTCCTATCTATCCCAAACATCCAAAGGACGATCTCAGATTTCCTCCTATATAAGTGGATCCCAAGACACCACCATTAGATGGGATCAGAGGGAGGGACCCTCAGAAGACCAAGTGCAAAGTTGGTGTTGCCAAATAAAGTAGTGAAGGGAACTGGACCAGCCCCTCCTAGGACACCAGTCACCTCCAATCCCACAGGCTGGGCAAACCTTCCCACCGCCCCACACCTACTGTAGGATGTAGGATGTCCTACTAGGTGTAGTACATCCCGGGCAGGCACTACCCCAGCCAGCATCCTGCCCTGCTCCAATTCACACCCCGAAGAGAGGAAACCCAGGCAGCCACGCAATTTCCCAAGCTGAGGTTTCCCCTTCCATGATAACAAATCCCAGCAGCATCTCCTCGAGACGCCCAGGGCAGGAAAAGACCTGGCTGGAAGTCCTCTAACCTTCCCAGAGGGGACCCTGTGGCAGGGAAGCCAGGCGGCGCACTGCCCGCACCGGAGACAGCTCCTGGGTACCTTGGGAGCAGGATAACGCCCTTTCCTGCCCTGATTGTTCTGCAGCCACTGGCTGAGCATCCCAGGCAGGAAACGGGAGAGGAAAAACAAGCCCCTTCATCCATGGGATCAGCGTGCAAACACGCTGCCCAGGTCTGCTGACAATCGGAGGGGCACACAGGGCCTGGCAGAGATGCTCACCCACAGGTTCGTGCCGGAATGCAGCCCAGCAGTGCTCAGGATACTGACCAGGCCAAAGAGAAAGGGGCCTGGGCTGGCTCTGTGATGGAAGGAAAACCACTTAATCAGGAATTACAGTAGCTGAGCTAACTGGAGCTTTTTTCCAGGGCAAGATCCTTGTGCAAACACCCCAGCAAGGTCATCATCTGCCTGGGGCTACACCTCGGCCTCCTACCCCTTCC
The DNA here is from genome assembly GCA_027925045.1 of Hypotaenidia okinawae. Classification (NCBI taxonomy): domain Eukaryota; kingdom Metazoa; phylum Chordata; class Aves; order Gruiformes; family Rallidae; genus Hypotaenidia; species Hypotaenidia okinawae. The sequence continues at coordinate 4,505,236 of BSDF01000018.1, forward strand.
ACTTCATCCTCCCGATGGGCAGTGGGGAGCTCTGGGAGATGCATCCCTGCTGCCGCCGAGGGGCTGGACCGGTGGCTGCGTGCAGGCGTGGCGCCTGCTCCTCCAATTAAAGCATCTGTGTTTCTTAGATTACAGGAGAAATCTTGGTTTTAACTAGGCTTAGCTTGCAAGATTTCCCTGCCTCCTCCCTACCCTGCAAAGGAACCGAAGACAGAAACTCAGAGCTGAGAGAGGGAGCAGCTGAAGGAAGCCTTTGTCGAAATCAGGGCAGCAAGGGGAGGAACCAGCATCTTTTAAGATTTAAACGTCAGCCTCCGTGTGTTTACTACTCAAGTGAGTGCTCTGCAAAGAGCAGGGAGATGAGGGCGATAAGATGTTCGCTCAAACCACACAAAGGCTGCGTATCAAAAGATCCAGGAGGCAACTGGTTTGACAAACATCCTTTGGGGTGCTCGCAAAGGAGCACGTACCATCCAAACACCCCAGCACTGCACAACTTCCTTGTAGGGCCTCAGGTTCCTGCCCTGATGAGCAAGGATGAAAGTGGCTCTTGCACTGAGGAGCCAAGCCACCGTGGGGACCATGAGTGACCTTCACTCCTCAGGCTGCAAAAGCCACCACAACCCAAACCAGCAGAGGAACAGGCAGCTGAGGAGCAACATGGAGACTCTTTCCCAAGACCAAACTCCCACTGAACCCTGGCCGTGGAGAACGGACCAAAACCGACCCCTGACGAGGCCCCGGCGAGAAGCCTGCTCAGGCGCAGCACCCACACCTCTGCGAATTCCCCCTACACCTACTCACCCACCCATGCCTTGTCCTGCCAACACCTTCATGGCTCCTGTCTTCAGGCAAAGGGACAGGACTGGAAGCCAGCGACAGGACTGGAAAAGCTGTCATCAGGTCTGACCTCTCGAGAAGCCCGTGAGCAGCACCCAGGAGCCCTGTGGGACTGTCCCGTTCCCTGTCTGTGAAGCGGGGAGCCGACTTACTTGGAGCAAGACAGACTACAGATATGAACCCCAGCAAGATGCTGCTACTTGCTGCGCTTCCACGCAGCACTGGCAGGCAAACAGAAACAGGAAAAAAGTTGTTATATCCCCCCTCCCTGCCCCCTGTTATCTTCCTCCTGTTCTTGGGTTCACACAAAGGGAAGACACCACCAGAAGTTACACATCATCTCCCAGGACACAAAGGAGACTCGGAAGCAGAAAGCTGTATCCTGATGCTGACTGCACAAGCCCAGATCAATCACCTCGTACTGCCTGGGTTGGCAGGGGACACAGGAGAGGTGTAAGGGCATGTGGTCATGGAATTCATGTCCTGCTCCGAGGTGGGACACAAATACCTCAGGATGGGCACATCCAAAGCAGGACTTAGGGGACAGATAAATGAATCCTAGGGAAGGGGCTGCGGGACAGGATCGCCCATGACAGTCTGAGGGGGGAACAAATGCAGCTGGGGCCAATGCTGTGGGTATTTGCTGCCATCAGGGTACCAACTAATGGGGTACCAACTATTGAACCAGTGTGGAAACAGCTCCAAGGACCAGCTCAGAGTCAGGTGTTTAGTGGACTTGAGTCTGTCTTGAGGAGAAGGGCAGTGTTGTTGCCTGGCTGAACTGCAAAGCCTCATTTACACCAGAGAATGTGAGAACTGGAAAGCTTAGTAAGATGTAGAGATCGCTCCTGGTTCTCACCATATCTGAGAACCGGGCTGAATGAGAGGCTCCCACCACAGAGCAGGGAAAGCACCTAACATGCAAAAGTGGTTTCTGAGTCCTTTTAACATCAAACAGCACCTAGGGAGGGTACCAAGAATGGGGAGAAGCAGGACCCAGGGTTTATGTCCAGGCTTGGGTGCCAGGTCCCCTCTGGGTGCCAGCCAGGCAGCCCTGCAGCAGGCACTTCAGGTCTGCCAGGGCTGGGGGCCAGGGCAGGAAGGGGGCTCAGCCCCCAGCCCAAGAAATCGAAACATGAGATGTGATTCATCTCACCAAACTGCCAACAGCCACATTCAGACACCTCTGTGTGAGCCACTCACCTGGGGCTTTACGGCCAGTGCCAGGGGCTGTCCCAGAAGCCACCCTGTCCTGCCGGGGACAGGCCTGCCCCTCTTGGCAACAGCAAAGCCACTGAGAACACACCTGAGGTGTCACAGGACAGCTGAGGCCTGGAGCTATAATGGGCCAAAGCTGCCCCAGGACAAAGTCAGATCAGATGTGAGGGAGAAGTTCTTCCCTGGCAGAGTTGTGTGGCTGTGGCACAGGCTGCCCAGGGAGGGGCTGAGTCACCCCCCTGGGTGTGTTTAACAGAGGGGAGATGAGGTGCTCAGGGAAGTGGGTCAGCACAGGGCAGGGGCGGCACATCCCAGGGCTGTGCTGTGGGCCAAAGCTGCAGGCGAGGAGAAATTACAGACCTAGGCAGGGACTGTCCCTAGCACGGGGCAGGGCTGACCTTTTACTGCTCAGCGTGACTCTCCCAGCTGAGCACCATGGCCATGGGGATGCTTCGCTCTCAGGAAGAGGGATGGACGCTGTGAGGCCATGCCTCAGGGCAGGAGCGAGACGGGGAGAGCGGAACAGAACACCCATGGACCTCTGCACACATGGGATGCTGGGGCCAGCAGCGCTCAGCTCCGGGTGGCAGCACCAATAAAGAACCAGCCGCAAGAGCCTGTGCATAGAAAGCCGTCTGCGCGGTCAGGAAGCTGGTTACCTGGGGTGTGGGTCTGCGCCAACACCGCAGCTCTGCCACACAAGCAACACCTCTCCAGAGCCACAGAGGGGAGCGGCTGCTGGGGCAGCTGGGGACAAATATTTTTGAACCCCCAGTGAATTAGGGCAACCGGGTTTCAGGCTGCAGATCCCACAGCACCGGCACTTTTCAGTGGTAATCACAAGTGGTTTGTCACTCCAGCTCCCCCCGGTACAGCTTTGCTCTGCTCTAAGTACCCCCAGCTCAGGGGATCAGAAGAGAAACCCAATAGGAAGTTGAGAAATGCCTCAGACACGTCAGCTCCATACCAGTGGCTCCATCAAGCCCTTCACACTGGTGCATACCGGAGTTATTTAATGGGATTTCCTAGATTCCACCCCAAGATTACCCGCATTAGCAGCCAGAGCTTAAGGCTAACGCTTGTGTGGCCAAGACTCTGTGACCTCCAAAAAAAGAAAGCCAAGAGGTACAAACAAGCTCCAGCTCTGAACTGCAACCCCTTTGTGCTCCTGGGACTCTGAGATGGGGGTTCACAGGGAGGAGAAAAAGAAGAATATAAAAAATCAGAAGCAGGGTCCTCATACCACACCCCTGGGCTGCCTTGTGCTCTGGGATCTGCTGATGAAGTCACAGATGTGTTTTACGGCATCAGGAGTAGGGGGCTCAGAGCTCACCAGCACCCAGCAAAAAACATGCCTGTATGCACTCCAGGCATTGGGTACCAACAGCCAAGGATGCAGCTTAACCACGTCCCAGCTGTGGGTCAGCATGTGGGGAGGCCTCAGGACCAGCCCCAGCAACCCACAGGGATGCAGCTTTAGGGCCAAGTTTTCAGGAGGGCATGTGTTTAACAACAGCAACAAATTAGATCACAGCAGGAGCAAAGACAGGGATGTCAGAAACACAGCAAAAAGAATCAAGTAGTTGGAGAAACTGCTTGGAGGTGAGCAAATTCCTCAGTGAACTGGCCTGGATTTCAGCAAAACACATCTGCTCAGAGGCTAGGCAGGTACTGGAGAGAGGGGGTCTTGAGGACTCAGAACAAAACCTTTCAGCCCATCATTCTGAAACAGTATCTGCACTCATCTGTGATTCACAGAGTAAAAACCAGGCCAGAAAAAAAAAAAAGCCTTCTCATTTCTGATCAAATGAGACATCTTCCTCCACACACCAGCATTTGGGATCACATCCCAGCCAGCCGGCTCTCCCTGGGACCGGCATCACACCAGCAGGGAAAACCAGTACCCAGGGGAATACCTGTCACCAAGGATGCTTCTGCACTGCCTCGCCCACCTCCAGCACCCCTGAGGCAGCTGTCACCCCGAGCTCTGACTGCTCCCATGCCTCCAGAGCTCAGCAGCCACCACCACTCAACTCCTCACCCCCTGTGACTTCCTTGGAGCTGGGGCAAGGCACGAGCCCCACAGCACAGGCAGGTGAAAACTCCTTCCTGGGTCAGAGCTGTGAATCTGGGGCATCCCTGCTGAGCATGCAGGAGACCAGGGTGCTCAGCTCACACCCCAACACATCATTTTATGAATGGAAAAGCTTTTCGATCATTTCCCAGATGGAAAGAAGAGCCAACCAGGAGGGCTGGGCTCCCCAGGAAGGTGCTCAGCGCAGCTCAGCACCAGCAGCACTGGAGTGTTGCTCATCTGCTGGGCCCTGGGTTTTATCTCTGTTTTCTTTGTTGCAATGGCCATACCTGGGCTGACCCACACCTGGCTTTGAAGTAAAACCAGCCCAACGCTCCACGCTGTTGAATCTTCTTATCTAATAAAAGAACAGTGGCCCCCACCCCAAAGCAAACCACAGTCTGATTAACCCCCAAGCTCTTTGTTTTAAAACTGAATCGGAGCAGAGATTAACAGTACCAGGAGCCCCTGGAATGAAGGCACACCCCAGGGTGCGTATCCCAACCTCCCAGGATGGGGCTGTCAGTGGGGACACATTTCCTAGGATGGAGCCGGGCTGCCACTAGCTCTCTGTACTGGGAGACCACTTTGGGTGATGATGGGATTTGTCACCAGCATCTGTATGGGGGTAGGGACCTGGTCAGCAAACTGTCATCCAAGCACATCTGCACTGCAAGGGGTAACTACAGGGCATCGCTGGAGCTGACACAGGGTCTGCTGCCGACAGGCACCCAAATCCTCCTGTGGTCCCCACTTGCCAGGGTCTCCTCCAAGTCTCAAGGACAAGGCAGACGTGAAGGGGTTTCGCCAGGAGGATGGTGCTAGCAAAGACCCCTTGGCCACCCTCCTCATGGACTTCACAAGGAGCCTTCTCCTCTCACCAAGCCAAAGGGGCAAGTCCATGGTCAAAGAGGCAGCCACCCACCAGCAGCTTGGGGATTTGATGCTCCTTGGGCCAGAAAAAGCCCTTTACCCCCCAAAGACAGCAGCACCCGTGAAGAACATGGGAAGAACATGGATGCAACAGGTTCCCCCTTGCTTTCCCTGTGTTCTCATCACAGCACTGACACCCCTGAGCAGGGCAAGCCCCATCGCCCTCCCCAGGGGCGATCCAGGGGAGGACTCAGAGCATTTTGGGCAGGCTCAGAGCATTCGGGCCGGCTGATCGCACCCTGCGACAGCTCTCAGCTGCTGACAGAAGCAGCCGTGTCAGCCCCAAGCCACAGGCGCAGATGGGAGTCACCCTCCAGCTGCAGCTCACACGTCCTGCCGCTCGCAGAGGGGCTGGGCCACGCTGAATGGTATTTTTAGCAAAGCAGGACTGAGCCCCAAAGAATATCAGGCCTTGGTTTCACGGCTGCAGGTCCCCCCTTCCATCACACACCCTCATGATACAGGTGCCAGCCTCAAGCTTCCACATTCCCATTGTTCTTCCCTGCTGTTCCCAACACCATGCCCGCAGTCCCGCTGGCCACAGCCCAGAGCGGCTACAGACTGGGGTGATGGTGCCTCAGAGCCCTGTGAGGGGCACAGGTTTGGGCAGAGGCCCTTCCAAGGAACATGGGACACATCCCGCTTTATCAGAGCTGCAGAAAGAGTGTCCAGCCCCACTCCCACACAGCGCTCAGAGTTTAAAAAGATGAACAGTGTCCAGGCTGTGCTGGAGAAACATGTCACAGCCCTGAGGCTGAAACACTTGATTCCCTAAGCTCAGATCAGCACCAGCTCCCCACAAGATCTTTGGGAACTGTTCACCCCTCACTTCCTCAGCTCTGGACTTGGATGTTATTTAATGCCCTTATCCCCAAATCACTCCTCCAAGGAAGAAAACCACACCACTGTCCCTGCAGCGATGGGGAACCGGGGCTGAGAAAGGCAAAGCCTTTGCCCAGCTCGCCCAGGAAGACGGGGGCAGGACAAGGGCCATGCCCATGTTCCCAAGAGCATTTCACCTCAGGGCTGCTGTGACATCCAGTCACTGTATTGATTCTGTGCTTGTCTTGGCTTTTCCACCCTTCCCACCACTCAGGTCAGACCCCTGGTTGCTCAGGGGCTGCTTTTTGGTTTTGAGAATGTTTAATAACTCAAAAATCAAACCAAACCAGCAACAAAAAACCCAACAGACAGACAGACCGACCCAGCACAGGCCCAGCGAAGCGAGGGTACCACTCTGCCCATACAAGGCTTTGGGAGGCTGGAAGGGCATCTATGCACCTCCCACCCCAGGAGCAGCTGATCCCCCTCTCTCTAGGCTCCAGAGACACCTTGAGTTGTTTCTTTGCTTTTAACTTCCAGTCGTTAACTGAAAATAACCCCACTGTTACTCTTTGACACAAGCTGGAGCCCTTGTCTCACGTCTGCCAGCTCCCAGCCTGACCCTGGCAGGGATCAAAAGACCCAGAGCAGGCATGGGGTCACCTCCCTGGGAAGCCTACTTCCCTCCAGGATTACCATCCACTCCCCAAATTAACAGCGAGGTGTAAAGACGTGCCTAATTAGCTAGCCTGGCCCCTATGCCTTTAGAGAAAGCCAATTAGCAGGTAATTTGCCTCCAGCAGTGTCTGGCCTTGGTGGATCAACAATCCTATTTTTTGGGAGGGCAGCTCCCAGCTGGGTTGGGTGGGAATTGCCTCCCTCCCAGACTGCTCAGACCTCCAGCCAAGAAAGAGACAGTGCTGACCAGCAGCTTCAAAGGGAACCAAGAATCTGTGGAACCAAGGGCTCAGGTGACATGGCACGGTGACTGACCTCTCCGTGCCTCAGTTTCCCCCTCCAAAAGCTCCAGGGAGTCCTGATGCAGCGTGCTGCATTAGCCTCTGGCTGCAAAGCAGATGAAGGTGAAAGCACAGTTTTCTTTCATACTGATCTTTTTTATTTCCTAATGCAGCCTCCACAATCCCATGTATAGCCCTGGCAGGTGAGGCTGGCAGCACAGGACGTGTCGAGAAGCACAGGTATGACACCTAAAAACACACTGAGATTTCACAGAGATTATTTCTTCCCCACAAGAACCGAGGTACCCTGCCATGGGCACCTCAGAGCACCCAGACACCCATCCTCCAGCTCCTCAATCGGAGCTGCTGGGGCAGCAGCCAACTGCAGAACTGAAGCAGCACACAAGGAACACGCGTGTTCCCAGTGGCAGCACACGCAGGGGAGCCGTGTGTCCAGCCGCCAGCAGCAGAGCTGCCCTTGGGTTTTAAAACACCCCAACGCCTAAGGAACACCACACAGCACTGCCTGGTCTGGACTGCGGCAGCAGCCACTCAGCTCAGTAAATCTAATTAATGAGCCAGGCAAAGTGCCGCTCGTTTGCTAACTGCTGCGCCCAGGGCTGCCAAACAGACAGATAAAGGACTTGGCTGGGGCCGGTTCCAGGCAAGGGAGCTGGGAACTTGGCAGGGGCCGCACAAGATTAGAGGGGGCTGGAAAGGGGGTGAGAAAGATAAATCAAAATAGATTAGCACTTTGAAAATGCAAGCATGTAAATCAGCTTACGTCCTACATAATGCCAGCCTTGTGAGCCAGGCTGCGAGCCCCGCGCAGCCGAGGAGCCGCCGCTGAGCTGAGTTTTACTCGGGCTCAGGGGTCTCACGCCACCCGCTCCCCCAGAAGCGTCAGTTCTGTGATTACAGGCTTTGTGAAGTCTCACAGGAAGCCAATTAGGGGGAACCTGGGAACAGAGGAAGATCCCTAATTGCAATTAAGGCTTCAAAGCACTTATCCCAAGTGCTGCCGGTAAAATTAGAGCTGGGGAAGGGAAAAGAAAACCTCCAAACCACCCAGCCTCTGGAACGTGGCGCTGTCAGATACCCCCCAGCATCTCACACCCATAGCAGCGCATCCCTGTCAGACAAGGAGCTCAAGGGACACAAGCAGGACTGGTCCAGGCTGCGGGTGCCTGTGCCCCAGGTGCTCAGCGCTGGCAGTGGGCAGGCTCACAGTGTGCAGGCATTTACTTCCTGCCCTTGCTTGGGAAGAAGTTTCTCTCCTGTATACATGAAACTTCTCCCTGCTGAAAATTCTGCCACCAAGCAAAGCCTCTGCTTCAGCTATGTGATGTTCTCACTCCTAGGACCACTCCTAAACCACTGCAGCATCCCTGGCCGGGACAGAATGGCTCTGCAGATGGGGCTGCCCGCTGGGATATAAGAGACTAGGATTTACAGCTGCTGCCAGTGACCCAGCACCTATCAGAGCACTGCAGACCATGATCCTTCATGCTGCCACTCAGAAGTTCAGCTTCTAAGAAGTTCGGTATCATCCAGATACCGAGAAACGGTGTCTGCACAGTCCAGGAGCCTGTGTCTGCCTGACAGCAGAGACAACAACACGGCTGCAGCTGCACCCAGAGCTGGGAAACCAGGTCCTGCTACAGCAACACTGCATAGCCTTCACTGTCACCATGGGTTGGAGGCAGCTCTTCCACTTTTCCTTTGACTTTCAAAGACAAGAGCTCCCGTTCGAGGTGAACTGTCACCCTGAGATGCTCTCCACGTTGGACTTTACCCCATCCTCCCTGACAGAAAGCTGCAGCCATTTGTCTGGGCCTGAGATTCACAACCCACCCAAAGTGACGGGTGATGGACCACAGCTTCTGGCATTAGCAACCCCAAGACTGAAAACACTCTGTAACACACCCAAACCAAACACATTTTAGCCCAAGCCCTGGGCTTGGCCAGTTCAGCCAGGAGTACAGCAGAACAGCCCTATGTAGAAGTTCAGACCTCCAGCAGAGCTGATCTAGATCAGGGCCTTCTGCTTGCTGGAAGATGTCAGGAATACACATGGGACTGGCCCGATACCGCTAGCCAGGGCTACAAACCCCTTACATCTGGGTGGGAAGTATGTATATATTCCATAATCACAGAATCACAGACTGCTTTGGGTTGGAAGGGATGTCAAAGATCATCTAGTTCCAACTCCCTGCCATGGGCAGGGACACCCTCACTAGACCGGGTTGCCCAAAGACTCATCCAACCTGGCCTTGAACACCTCCGGGGATAATCTACCTACATTCTATATATTTACATCCAATCCTTCTCTTGCAAGAGAAGCTCAACTAGGGGAAGCACAATTCACAGGAACAATACATCTGCATGAGGACATCCTGCAGCCAGCACCTATGGATTGCTCCCTGTCACACCCCTCATTGGCAGGAATGGAGGTAGCAGCCTGTGTCACAGCCCTGAGCACATGGGATCACTGCTCCAGTGCACCCTGGGCAGGGAAAACGGCTGAGAAGAGCAGGGAGGAGAAAAAGTAACTCACCAGAGTTTCCAGGGCAAACCCCATATAGATCTGAAAAGGTCCTGCACCAGCTGTGGACCACTGGGCTCTGCCTGTTCTCAGGGCCAGCCCTCGCAGACACTTCCCTTGTGACAGCTCTCCCTGGCAGGGCTGCAGGCCCTTCCCTCTGCCTGACACACCAAAGGCCCTGGAGCTGCAGCAACGCTTGTGCCCAGCCCAGTCTGGAGAGGAGAAGATCTGCTATGGCTGTACTGGGACCCAGAAACCAACACCAGCAAAGTGACCTGCCCTCAGCTGCCTTCATCCATAGCGTGCCCTTGACCACATCTGCTTCCCCAGCCATGTCCACGCCTGCTGTCCCCCCAAGGCCTCGCACACACCATCCTCACAGGGTGGTCTCATGCCACGGCTGAGCCATTCTCAAGGATTCTGTGGGTGAGGCTCGAGGTCTACTGCAAGGATCTGCCCTGTGACCTTGGAAAGTCATCTCTGTATCTGGAAATGTATTGGCTCTAGGTGTTTTTGCATAAGCTGCTTTTCCTGTGGTGTTTTTGCCCTACTGCCGAGCACGTAGGACTCAGTAATCAAATGAGGTCAAAGAAAATTCCAGCCAAAACCCTGGCAGCCTCAGTCCCTCCCTGGCAGCGGCTGCTGCCAACAGCCAACAGCATCCGAAACAGCAAAGCCCAGCCCTGGAGCACAGCTCTCCTTCCCAGGTAGCACAAGAGGAACCATCATGGAAAGCAGGAGTCATCCCGTGAGATTAAGCCACCTGCCACGAGCAGGGCTGACGTGTGAAACAACTATATGGACCACGGAGCGCCCAAGGACAGGAGACCCAGTGAAGGCAGCTCCCCGGAGCAAAGGCTGCAGAGCCAGCAGCCCACCCATCCTCTGCCTCTCATTACACACCCAGCAGACTTCCCGTCTGAAGAGGAAGCCACAGCCCCGTGGCTGAATCCACCCGCAGAACTACCAGCCCCCTGCACCGGCCAGAGCCACTCAGAGGGGTTCCAGAAGCAACCTGAACTTCTGCATTCTGGACAGAGATCTTGTTACTTCACCCTCCCGCGCGCTGGGACCAAAAGGAGAAGTGCTCTGGAGGGCTGGGGGAAGTTGTGCCACCATTTCCTATTCTGGACAATGATTTCACTCTCCTGCCACATCCGAGAGCCACACGTGGCACCCGACACGCAGCACCAGGGGGTTGTTAACATGCAAAGGGCTCTGCTGTGGGCCAGGCAGTTCCAGGAAACTCAACAGTCGTGTTCAAGTAAATACAAATGTGAAGACCACACACAAATGATCTGGTCAGAATAAACCACGCTGTGCCTTGGCACTTGCCAGGGCCTGAGATACCAGGCAGGGCATGGGGCTCAGCGACCAAGAGGCTGGGGAGGGAAAGACGCCCGAAAGTAGTGGCCTAGGTTCCAGCAGTGACTTCCTACAGTCCCTCAATGTTGATGCATACAGCTAAGTTGGGCTCAAGCAATCCCTGGGGCCCTCCCTTGTCTGAAGGGGGTCAGGTCCCTTGGCCCCTTCCCACAGCCACGCATCACTGTCTAACGATGGGGGAAGAGTGGATTGAGAGCAGATGAGAGATCTGCTCCTCCCCACATGTTCATGAAGCTGGACCCTTCCCACCTTGATGCTAAAGGAGCAGCTACATACCAACCAAGCACTGACAAATATCTGCAGGAAAGACTCTTTCCACTGTTTTTCAACAGGGTTCCCCCCATTTTGCTCGGCGTGGGTACGGGGGAACGGGACTTGGGTCTGTCTTCCAGTCTGGATGGCAGATTCAGGTATCACTCCATATGGAAGGCTTTCCTTACAACCATAGTAGATTGGGTTTCTGCTGACATCAATAGAACTGTCCTCCCCATTTAGAGGGCAAAGCCTCCTGCCTGTCTCACCCATGGGAGTTTGGTAAGTCCCGTTACCAGAAGGTTTCTACACCCCAGCCAAAGAGTGGATCAGGTCCTAACATACTCCCTTCCTTACTGCTGTAGCCTCATCACCAGAGAGGCACCTCTAGATATTTTTAGAGGTAATATCAGCTAGCAGAGGAATAACAGTGCATTAATTAGCAGAGAGACGCATACTAACAGTCACAAGGTCAGAACACAACATCCATAATTGACACCTCGCTGGGAGCTACCAAAAGCGGAGCATGGAAGAGCCTCCACAAGATCTGCCTGCTCTAAGGGCTCTGAGCACGGAGGTTTGCATATCTCTGGGACAGAGAGGGGAGAGTCGCTTTCTCAGATGAACCAGACCCTCCCAGAGAGCAAAACTCAGTGAGGGCTTTATGGGCACATAGAGTCAGTCCATGGAAGGTAACTCGTGGGTTTTCAGAGCCTTTGTCCAGCAGTATGATGGCCTTGGGGGTAACAAAGAAAGGGTGGTCAGCATTTGTTCTTCTGGCATAAACTACTGAGGAAATCTGTCTGCATTTGGTGTCAGTGGCCGTTCGTGCTCCTCAACAGACACATGCCTTTTCGGAGATGAGGGTACCTTGTGTCTGAGAGATGGAGCTGGCTAGTGAGACAAGTCAGTTGTACATTCATCGGTCATACTGATGGGTAGATTCACTTTCCTGCACCATCTAGATTGATGCTCACTATGTTCGTAACCTGACCCCACTCTAAGCAGCCTCTTTTCTCCCAGACCTTCCTCCAGAGGGTAAAAGTTTTTGGCAAGGAAGCATCAGAGTAAGCCAGGCTGTGACAGGACTTCCCACTGCATCAGCAGCAATAACCAGCCGCACCCTCAGGGCAACGGGCCAAGAGAAGGTATCACTCAGGTTCCATCCCTGCCAAGTGGATTCAGGAGGATAACTCGATTCCCCTCTGAAAAATTCCCTAGAGAGGGAGAGAGGAAACACTGTGGGGGTCAAGACCGATTGCAAGTCGCTACTCACCACCACCCAAAGAAGAAAGCAGTGCCATCACCTGCCTACAGAACACTTGATCATGACACGGATTCAGATGAAGACAAGCCACCTAGGGCTGTGTGATGGCTAGGTCAGTGCCTCCTGCTTGGGTTCAGAAGGGCTTATTCACACACATGACGACTCTTTGGTTAGACTCTCTGTCAGAGTGGTTTACACCTTCTTCTCTGAACAGCCTGGAGCCCCAGCTGCTGGCATCCCCACAGAGCTCTTACCAGCACACCAAAGCATACAGTGAAATGAAGAAAGCCTCCAACACCCCAAATACCTTTGTGAACCTGCAGCACAGCCAACAACACACCAAGGCAAAGACAACCAACTGAAACTCCTGGTATGTTGTTTCTTACAGGAGTGTGACTGAGGCTGGCAACATCCAGGATTATCATCAGGGCAGAAAAAGTAATAAATAAATATGGAGCCCAAGGCATGAAGCCAGGTAACTAGGAAATAAAAACAACTAAAAAATCATCTGGTGACTTTGGAGAAACCACATCAAGCATTTGCTCTGCTGTAAAGCTCTGTGGGGATGCTGGGTCCATCCCTGGGGGAGAATTCTTTGCCTCCAACTTTACCTATGCAAAAATGAGGTGAATCTCTAAGCAAATCCACATCTACAGTGAGAGCAAGCACCTGGTGTGGAGGTCAGCTCATCCCATCCAACCCGAACCCCTCTTCAGAGGGAGCCCACAGACTGAGTTCAACTGGAGGCCCCCATTTTTAGGCAAGCATCCTTCAGCACGACAACTCCCATCTTTACTCTCCTAAGCCACTTCCCACATGCAAAGCAGGAATAGTCACACTTCCTTCCTCAGCCAGCAGCTCTCAACCCTGAGTGTTGCAAAGCCTGTAACCAGCTGGGATAGTGCAATAATGGGAACACGGAAATTGCGATGAACTCAGTTTAGCTTTCACTTCTTTCACCCCAAATTTGATTCATAACAGACAAAAGCAGAAGCCAACATTTCTGCAAGGGACTTTGTCTGCTCAAGATCCCCAGGACTCCTCACTACACTTCCACTGCTGGTCGGCCAGGTGAGAGCTCTGAGGAAGAAAGCACACCGCTTTGGAGTGTCTCCTATAAAAAACAGAGTTATCTCTACCCTTGGAGGAGGAGTGAGCACTTTAAAACTGCCCAAGGTCAATTTTATGGGGCTGTTTCACAGATGAACTACATTTAGAGAACCGATAACCCAGAAAACACAGACCTGGACTTGTGCAAAGTACCTGACACTGTCCCATGTGACATCCTTATCTCTAAACTGGGGGGATGTCGATTTGATGGATGCACCAGAGGGTGGTAAGGAACCTGCTGGACAGTTGCACTCAAAGAGGGGCAATAAATAGTTTGATGTCCAGGTGGAGACCATGAGGAGTGTCGCTCCTCAGGGGTTGTCACGGGGACTGGCACTGTTTAACACCTTTGTCAGAGACGTGGGCAGTGGGATCAAGCACAGCCTCAGCAAGTCTGCTGTGTGGTGAGGTCGACACGCTGGAGGGAAGGGATGCTGTCCAGAGGGACCTGGACAAGCTGGAGGGGTGGGACTGTGTGAGAAGCTGGGGCTGCCCCTGGATCCCTGGCAGGGTTCAAGGCCAGGTTGGATGGAGCTTGAGGCACCCTGGTCTAGTGGAAGGTGTCCCTGCCCATGGCAGGGGGGTTGGAATTAGATGATCTTTAAGGTCCCTTCCAGCCCAAATCATTCTAGGTTTCTATGGAATAAGGGTAATAAATGCATTGTGACTTATTTACTTGAAGCACATGAGTGTTAGCAACAGTCACAGCCACCAACAGTCCAGCATGGGGGAAGGCAGCGGAGGTCTCATTTCCATCCCAGAGCTACATCAGCCCTTCAGCCAGTAGCAAAATTCCCATCAACTGCAGCAGGATCAGTCTCAGACCCTCACCTCAGGTTACTGGAGAAAGCAACTGACCTGTGCCTGTAAACACACACCCACCCATCACTCCTGGGGGAGCGTGCAACCCATCACCCGACCTTCAGGTCTCACAGGAAGGGTGGGAGAGAATGGGAACCGAAGCATACCCTCTGGTGTTCTGCTGGGTTTAGCCCTAGGGGTCCCAAATTTGTGGCAGGGGCACAGCACCCATTCTCCTTAACACTGGGACACTGGGAAGACCAGTAATGGATTTTAGGAAGTGAAGGGGCACCCCAGAGACAGGTATTTAACTGTAATGAGCAGGGATTATGTCCTCCTGCATCAGCCTGAGCTGAAACCAGGCACTTGAAGGTTTGTGGCTCCCGTGTCACAGCCCCAATGTCAGACTAAGGGGTGCTCGTCCTTTGCAGAGAGAGCTAACCTGTGACCCACCTCAGGCTCTGCTGAAGGTGCCTGCAAGCTATTCTGGGAGTTTCTGCACAGGAGCAAGCCCCTCGCTGTGAGGTCATCAGCCTGACCAGGGCAGCGATGTGGGGACCACAACCAGCCCTAGACCCAAGCAGCGACACTGGGGGGAAACCAAAACCACATCAGCACAACCGTGTCCAGCACAGAGCCGCCTGCAAACCCCCCACCGCCCGGCCTGCACACTGAGACTTCCTCCTGACTTATTTTTAAGATGTTCTTTTTTTACAATTACCATTTTTCAGGACAGGATCTGGTGTGTTCTTGACAAACAGATCAGGGGGAATTCCACTCACTGCCCCTTTGAGCCATGAGGTATTTTAATGCTGAGAAATACAGATCTCTAAATTAGTCTCCCCAGCCATCACCCAGAGGAACAGTTGTGATGGTCCCTCCTCTCCTTCTCCAGAGAGGTATTTCTCTGTATGCAACCCCAGTGACTCACTGCAGGTCCTTTCAATCAGAGATGCTCTCATCGCTACCAAGGCACTGCCTGCATCTCCATCTCAAAGCATGGGCTGCACCCTTCATCCCCACGTTCCAGTATTTTGAGCTCCTGGAATGGAACTGTTCAGGTATCAGGCTTTGGGAAGCGAAAGGCACAGGGAGGAATCTGCCTCCCTGATGTCATCAGAGTGAGTTCTATCACTACTTTTGCAATGGTTTCTGAAGGAAACTGCAAAAGTCCCATTCCTGGAGATGCTGAGGGAAAAGCTTCGAGGTTAAGGGCAGGGAAAATGTATGACCTGCTCTGCTGGGGTGGGAAATGGGGTGAATGCCATCACAGAAAGGCTGCTGTAATGAGGAGGCTTCTCAGTGCCCACTTCCTTGAGGGCAGAACAAGCAACGTCAGACTCAAACCAAATGACAGCAGGAGTGCAAGGTCCCCATCCCAGGGCCCTTCAGAGACCCTCACAGCACCTCCAGCCTGCACCCCAGTCCCCGTTGCCTTTCCAATCCTCCTGCCTCAAGGGAATCAGGCAGCTGCAGAGGTCTGTGGGAATTCCTTGGATTTCATCACCCCAAAGGACCACTTGATGCTCAACGGCCACTTCTTGAAAAATACCCTAATTGAGAGGACAAAAATTCCAGCCTTACCATGTGCTGTCTTTCATGCCCCCTGCATGGATGCTCAGCTCACCTGCCAGCACACCAGACCAGGGCTGGCGGGTTTCGGCAGCCGGTGCTTTGCTGCCCAGCCCGCAGCACGGAGGGCCCATCCCTGTGCCCAGCTCTGACCCTCGCGCTCCCATCAAGCAATGGCAGCCCTGCCACCAGCAATGCTTCCGCACCCGCCCCGGCACCTGGACACCGCACTCAGACCGCCAGCGATGGGTGCGCAGAGGTTACCCAGGACACCAGCAACCCCAACCCCATCCGTGACCACCCGATGGGCTGTGTGGGTTTGTCAACACTCAGCCAGGGCAAGAAAAGCCTCTATTTCTCTCCTCAAGAAACAACAGAAATGACACATATCTGATCTGAGTAAGAAAGGACCAGTTGTGCATGCTCACTTTTCAGAGAGGAAACGTACTTGTTCCTGGCACCAATTATGAAAACCCCTCACCACATGATGCAAGAGTTAATTTTAGCTCGTATCAATCTACATCACAACAGCAAAGGTTAAAACTTTACCCATCATCACAGTCAGTGACAAGCTCAGTGTCACATTAAGACCCAAGAAGGGCCTTAACCATGGCTGTGATGGGTTTGGCACAGCCCAGCTGGGAGGTGTCACCAGCCTGTCATGGAAACTCCAGGGCTGGTCTACAGGGAAGGTGGAAGTTCAGCAGAGAAGTGACTGTGTCACTGGGGAGGACCAGGGGAAAAAGAAAAAATTCAGCAAATGCATAATTTGGGGGGGAAGGAGCAGGGGGAGAAGGTGTTTCCCAAAATTAAGGCAGCAGCCCAAGCTGTCGCTGCCAAGGAGGAACTGATGGACAGAACACAGTGACAGATGGTTCTTCAGGACACTCCCTGGGTGGACGCTCAACCTGGCAGAGCAGAGCAAAAGGGGACATCCCCACAGGAAGGGCCTTATGGTCATGGGGCAAAGGGGACAAGACTCCAGGGTATCTCCGTGCTCAGCATGAGGCACCCTCCCAAAAGCACGAGACACCAGGGGCTGAGGTCCATGCCCAGATGCAGCAGGTGCCAAGCTCCCTCCCCAGCTGAAGACTCCACTGAGGCTGAAGATGCAGGGTTGGCTTTGCCATAGCTGAAGATGCTGCAATGAAGTCCTCAGCCTGGGCGGGAGTTAGGTTTGGTTTGGTGGGTTCTTCCCTGTTCAAAAGTCACCTATCAGCATCGATAGGGCCAGGGACCAGCCCCTTTCCTGCAGCCCAGCGGAGCCGAACAGAGCACACCTGGCCAAAGGTCCCTCCCAGAGGGGACCCCAACCCATACAACCTTCCCCCCAACCCTGCAGTGAAGGATGGGGAGAGCTGGTGCTAATTCCTTCAGCCAATTTGGAAACACAAGTGGACACGTGAGATGGCAGTTGGCTCTGCTGAACTCCAGCTGCAGAACACAGCGAGCCAGAGACAAAGCACTACAAACAGGCCGCACGATCCTTTCGGAGGGCTTTCTGTGAGCCTCAGTGCCAAACCCACTAAACAGATTAACTTACAGCATAAACAAGCGAGTAAATCTTTCCCCCAAGGCCCAGCGTATCCAAAGGAAGCTTTGGAAGTTGCTTCCTGCCATTGTGGAGGCCCTGCTGGGAACCCAGGAGCCTTTCCAGTCCCTGGCTTGGTTGCCCAAAGCCTTGAGCATGCTTCCAGCACCACTGGCTGCAGCACCACAGGAGACAGATGATGGCAGGGGCGTTTTTTGGCTGCTCCCCATCACCCTCAAGCCAAGGGTGAGCAAGACTGCAATTCACACCCTCTTTCAAAGCTCACAGAGGGAGGTGAGCCCTGCCTTGACGGGTACAACCACAACACCACCATCATAACCAATGCGAAGAAATGAAATCTCCAGGAGAGGAGATGGACCAAGGGGATGGGCATCCACCCAACATGTGATGGCCAGCAGTGACCAGCCCCACCCGGCTGATCAGTCCCCAGGCACCTTCAGACAGCCCATAGCACATCCAGCAGCATCCACACTTGCCATTTGAGAGGGGAACGACAAGCCCGGGGCATGAAAGATCTCCAAACCCTGGGAAGAAGGAGGGTGAAGCTGTGTGGGAGACCACTGCTGCATCCCAGAGGTGCCAAACCCTGCAGATGTGGAGACGGGTGGGCTGCAAAAGAGAAGGAGCTGGGACTAGAGAGTCCAGGGCCATCCCATGGCAGTTAGTGAGGTCCGAGACCCTGGGCTCTCCCTACCTGAAGGTAGGTCCTGGAGCTGGACCACTCTTGGGCTTGGCCCAGTACAGTAACCAGTGCTACATCCCTATCAGTCCAAAAATGTGGAAAAGACAAGCCAAGAGATACCCTCTTCTCCACACAAAGGCCCTATCCACCACTCTCCATCCCTTCTCCCTGGCAGGATGACTACATTTCAAAGTGCTACATCAGCCACAAGGAGCAGTGAGGCAACCGCATCCCTGAGGTGTCTCCAGCCAGGTTGACACCATCCCAAACAGCTGGCTTCCACATCCCCAAACTCACACCCCTTGCTCCTGTGATGGTGGAAGTGTTCATGCAGCAAATGCAGCCTGAATCCCTACCAGCCCCAGGTCTTCCCATTCTGGACAGGAGCACCATGGCATGCAGGGCTGGTCCTCTGGCTCAGCTCTTCTCCAGGAGCAAAGTTCCTGGGGATCTGCACAGCAATGACTGCAAGTGCCCAGTTTCTGTGGAGTCAAAGGCTACTCCTCTCATCCTAAAACACCTTACTCATGGTAGCGTTCTGGTTGGAGACCAGGAGTAGGTGGGATTCCTGTCAGCATGAGATCACTTCCAAAACCAGTGCCACAACCCAGCAGCTCAGAGCCCAGTGCAACAGAGGTCCCTGGGCTCTGGGTGAGCTCTGTACCAGCAGAAGCCAACCCAGACCCTTGCAGCCATTCCTTCACACCACCTGCATTCCCTGAAGGGCTGGAGACCCACCAGCATTCCAAACAGATTGATCTGGGAACAGCTTGCCTTTAAGGAGCAGTGCTTTGGGGACCTTAGGTTCTTTGCCTTTGATTGCAAGCCAGCTAATTGATCTGGAGGGGAGGAAGCCTGAAGCAGGAACCCTCTCAGATGAGCAGGCTGAAGAGTGCTTAGATGAAGAGCCCTGGGGATGTTGCCCAGACAGGGCTGGCAAGGCTGGAGCTTGCTGGGTCAGGCTGCACAGTCCCCGTGCCCGCTGTGACTCTGCGGCATGGCACAGGAGGCGGCACGCGTGTGCCAACGTGTGAGGTTGATCAACACAGAGACACCCAGAACCACGAGACATTTGTGGAGTTTCACATGTGCAGGCGGCCAGAAACAATGAGGAAAGGGAAATGCCACCTGAAAGGATGAGAGCTTGTTTGCAGAGCCACCGCAGAGCCCGGGTTTAAATAGACACAGAGAGGAGGGAAGCTGCTGAAAGGGGAAGCGCTTCGTCCTAATTTGAGACGACAAAGAATGGGCCTTTGTGGAAGGGATGAAAAACACTTCAGCGAGCTCACACCGACACAGCCTCTCCTAAAGCATCACACCCTCCATGCAGTGCTGCCCTGCAATGTGCGAAAGCATCTGGATGCTACAGCACAAAACCCTCTGGCACAGGATGAAATGAAGATGGTGCATTCCCTACTGCAGTGGCTGCAAGGGACAGTCACAAGGCCGGGCTGAAGCTCAGCCCTTCCTGCCCAGCCAGGACCCCGTGAGTGGCATGACCCAGGGGATGATGCCCCAGCAGAACCTATCCTCATCACATGAGCCACTCCCGCTGGGATCTCCCACTTCTGCTTACATCCACCCCAAAATAAGGGCTGGCAGCATTCCTGGAGCACCCGAGCCGCCCTCACCCCAAGTGCTGTGGGAATTCTGGGCAACAAAACAAAGCATTTGAGGGAAACCTGAGTCCCAGCCCCATCTCTCGCCACACAGACGGTGGCCCTGAGGCACCGAGTCACGGGTACTTGTCACCGCTCCACGGGACCGTGCCACCCAGCCAGGTAGCGCTTTCCTATTCCCCTTTTAACTCAGCAAAAGGGTCACGCTGGCGGAAAACATCTGCAGCCAGCCCAGCACAGCTGGGGAGAGAGCCCAGAGCCCCCTCCGCTTCCATGGGCAGGCACCAGCAGGTCAGCAGCGCTGTTACGGGAACGGTGCGGTGCAGGTGGGCGCACAGAGCCACACAGCTGCCCGGGCAGGACCCGGTCTCGGGCTCTTTCTCACCAGCCGGAGACTCAAACCTGAGTGAACTCTCAGATGCAGCAGGTTAAATGCAGTGATTGTGCTGGCGAGGAGCGGGCACCGAGACGGAAGCGGCCGAGCCTCAAACACGAAACCCCACTACGCTGCTCCCAAACAGGGCCACGCTCCCTGCAGCACCGCGCTGCCTTCTTGCTCAGTGGAGCCAGTGCTCTTCCAGCTGCAGCTGAGCATCTCCTGCAGCACCACACCGGCCAGGACCTGAGCCAAAACTGTGCTTTTTTCTTCGCTTCCCCTCCACACCCCCCTCAGAGCCTGAAATCAGAGATTAGGGAGTCTGAAGGAGCTCACGCCTGGCCACTCGTGTATTCCAGATGCACACGCTGTAGCTGCCGCTTGCCAAACAGGATACAAGGCATAAGAAAATAAAGCGTTTTATCTCCAAGCGTTTCCAAGAGGGTATTAGAAACAATGGGGAGGAAATACAAAATTAACACCAGAGAAGCGCAATTGGCAGTGCCCCTCCAAGCCTGTTCTTCATTACAAGGCTGCCTATTCAGGAGCTTTCATTAGGAAAATCGCATCGCGGAGCCATTCCCAACAGTGTCCCTATTTCCTAATTAAGCTTCGCCAAAGAGCCGCGTCTTTTAGCTCCCCCCTGGCAGACAATCCCACAATTACCATGTCATCACCCTGGCTGCTGAGAGCCCTGCAATTAAACCCTCGAGGAGTCACGCGGCGTCATCGGGGGGGAGACAAGTTCTCACATCGTGTTAATTGGCAGCTGAAGGGGCGATCAGAAAATCGAACGTGGGGTGTTGGTCTGGGAAAGGTGCTGGGGACCCACAGCCCCTCCCCGGGCTCCCACCCAGGAGGCCAGTGAGGAGGGCTGGGTGCCAGCAGCGATGAAAGGTCCTGTCTGCCCCGCCCCACGCTGCAGCACAGGGGGATACTCGCCCTATCGGCCGTGCCACCGGCTGCGCTTTCGGGAAGGGGAACGACCCCAACACACACAGCACAAGGTGGATGCAGCCTTGGGTGTTTGCAGAGGTTACCTGGAGACCCACAGCGATGGCTTTGGGGAGGTGGGACCCCAGCCTGGCAGTGGACCAGTGGCAAAAATGTCACCTCACCACCTCCCACCATGACAGCTAGGGCAAGGGACGGGGTGGGGACTGGTCTCACAGTACCAAGCCCCTTTGGGAAGCAGAAGGGGTGTCTTGTAGAAAGGGGGGAAGGAGCACGAGCTGCAGCTGAGTCTGACTGCCTCCATGGGTCACATTTTCATCCCCTGCAGTCAAGAGTGACATCTCCAGCCCAAACCCCTCCCCAGCTGAGCACAGCAGAGCTGCTGAAAGGGAAGACTTCATGCCCTCAGGGTAGAGGGGGACCACAGGAACCTCACCCCCTCCCCATCTTCTCACATACTGCAAGTTCAAAGCGCTGATGGGAGCAGAATTCAGGCGCAGCGGAAGCTTCCTATCACCCAGGAACCACCTCGGGCCACTCACCTGAGTGACTCTTCCCCAGAAGACTCATGTACAGTTTTCCACTCGCAGAACAGTAACAGGAAAACGGGCACCCCCATTGCACCAGGAGCAGCTCAGCAGCCACCCAGAAAAAGAGAAGTTGAAGCTACCCCAGGTGAGCTGCAGCATGGTAAGGCTGCAGGGGTCCCTATGCCCCAGAGCGGGTGCCACAACCCAGTCCCCGAGGGTGGCACTTCTGCAGCATGGGGAGCGCAGTGTGTGGCATTGCTGCCAGGGCTTTCTGCAGGATTCAGTTGTTCTTTTTCGGTGCAAAACTCATGTCTTTATTTTCACACTCAGCAAAGGCGACAGTTTTGGTTTGCTTTTCTCCAAATTACGGTGCCCTGATCTCCAGGGGGGTTGAAGAAGGACCGGCGAGCTGCACCACCCCACAGCACCAGAGCTCCAGGGGTGCCAGCCAAGAGCCCAAACCTCCCTGCTCCAAGCCAGCACACGCCAGTGACACAGCTTCTCCCTGCACACAAGTGCCTCCAACACTTTTCATCCCCTTTTCCCTCACCCCGGCTGGGCCGTGGAACTGCAGGGAGCAGGACGGCGACAGCCGCACAATGCCAGGCAAGGCAGACCGGTGAGCTGCCCTGGCTTCAGGTCAGCATTGCGATGCTGGAGCCAGCCTGGGACCAGACACAGCCCAGGCTCTGCGCTGCCCAGGACGTACCCATCCTCATCTGAGCCCTCCAGCCTTACGCAGCCACTGCAACCGAGGGATGCAACCACCGCAACCACCACCGCTCGGCTCTTGCTCTTTTATCTTTGCATCTTTCTAGGTTTAAGCTTTAATCTGAGCAACACCTAAAGCTCCAAAACACTTTGCACTCGTGTTTCGGAAACGGTTTGCAACTCCATTTGAGTCTGGGCTCTGAAGGAGGGGAAAAACCCCCACAAACAACAGACCCCTCCAACACACGTGAAGATTAAAGTGACGGTGTCATGCACATCCCTGGGGTTTGCAGGTTCTGCATCCAGCCAAGACTCAGAACATTAATCTAAACAGAAAAACTACAAACCTTGCAGCTGCTGGGCACGAGCCCCCCCACAGCAGCACAAGCAGCACCAGCCTGCAGCTGCCCGGGCGCATTGCAAGAGGAGCGGCAGCACTGAAAAACAAGCCATAGGCAAAGCTAACGGGTGCCGGGGGTGTCGGCAGTGAGACTGTAATGAACATGAAAACAAAGGTCTGAAATCTCATTTCTCCTGCTTTCGTTAGCGATGTGAATCAGCTTAGCCTTGCACCCTTCAGAGCAGCCAAACATCCTTTCGGGGAGGGTGTTGCAGAAGCGAGAGCAGCGTGAGACCAGGCTGGGTCCCAGCACGCCAGGGTCAGCACTGACACTGAACGGGGCCGCCAGTGACTCCCCAGGGCCACGGAAGCACCTGACAGCAGAAACCCCTCGTCAGTCACACAACTATCAGCACAGGCTGGTGCCCAAAGCAGCACAGGGACATCTCAGGGCTGGCATGCATCCAGACCCCAGTGCTGGAGGATGACACACTGCCGGACTTGTCACATCCCAAACCACATCCTCTTGCCAAAGCCGAGCCCTCCCAGGGGTTACACCTCGGCCCCCTTGGGCCCCAGAGACCTGGCTGAGGGCGATGGGAGCAACAGGCAACTCGTGGCCCTTGGGTCCCTCCAGCCTGGTGAGGAAATCGCTGGTGGCAGGGACTGACTCACTGCCACCCCCGCCAGCGGCCCTGCCGAAAGTCCAGGCGGGTGCTGGAGAGCCCCCGGGATTTCCCAGAGCCCCAGGCACTGCTCGGTGGTCCCCTGGGGCTGGGCAGGGCCCCACACCTGGGCCCCCAGCATCAGCTCTGTGGGGCGTTGTGGATGAAAACAAGTGCGCAGTCCCAAAATGAGTCACAGCCCCGGGGCACATCCCCACCCACGGGCTCCTCCTGGCCAGGGGCTCGGGCAGCTGCAGACCACCCTGGGCTGTAGGGGCACCCCGAGGGAGCGAGGTGCAGGGTGTCCCCTTCCCCGGCTGCGAGGGGGGCGCCCCGCACTGAGGCAGGTGACCCCCCGGCAGACAGAGACTCCAGGCGCGGGGTTCTCCCTCCCGACACTGCAAAGACCCCAAAGAACCTCCCCCTCCCCAGGGAATCAGTGCCAGGGGCCCTCCCCCAGGTTACACACAGCTGACGGGGGAGCCCCCATGCAGACGAGACCGCCCCATCACGCCAGGTTTATTCCCCTTCCAAGTGACTTGGGCACCCCGTTCGTAAGCAGCACCCCCCAAAATCACACAGCCCCCTCCGGGCCCCCGGCGCACAGTGCCCTCACCCGCACGGACCTGCCGTGACCACGGGCTCCTCGCTTACACGGACACCCCCCGCTTTGCACGGCCCACGCGATAATACGGAGCTCCCCCGGCACAGCGGGCGGGCACAGCCGGGGCACGGACCCAAACACCCGCTTACCCCGCAGGCCACCCCCAGCCCCGCCGACGGCAGCGCGCCCCGGCCCCACTCCCGGCTCTCCCACCTGGAGGGCGGCTGCCGCCGGGGCTCCCTGCCCATCCTTGCCGGGCTGCTGGCCGGGCTGTTCCACCCCGGGCCGGTGGCTCCGCTCCGCCCCGCTCCTCTCGCTCGCCGGCGGCACCGGCGGCCCCGGGCGGGGCTGGCGGCGGGACCCGC
This sequence comes from Hypotaenidia okinawae, assembly GCA_027925045.1. NCBI lineage: Eukaryota > Metazoa > Chordata > Aves > Gruiformes > Rallidae > Hypotaenidia > Hypotaenidia okinawae. Next base: position 4,529,413 of record BSDF01000018.1, read on the forward strand.
CCCGCACGTGCGCGCCGGCTGCCCCCCGGGCCCCGCCTACCGCTCCCCGCGCCCTCCAAGCGCCCCCCTGCCCGCCCCCTCACCGCTTTCCCCTCCACTCCTCGCTACCGCGTCCGTCCACCGTCCCGTCCTCCCGTCATCCACCTCCCAAACGCCCACCCACCCATCCCTCCGCTCTGCCAAGCACCCCTCCCTCTACCCCCTTCTGCCCTCCCTCCACCCCGTCCACCTTTCCTACCCTCCAGCCACCACGCCATCCCTCCCTCCATGCGTGAACCATGGGCTGGGCAGGACCCCAAGGATCATTCATTCATCCATCCGTCCCACCACCACCTCTCCATCCCCCTCCCTCCACGCCTCAGTCCTATGAGCCCCCATCAGCTTGTTTTCCTTCCCTTCCCTGTGCAGCCCCAAACCCCATCTCTGCCGGAGGAGCCCTCCACCCACAGCCTGGGCCGGGTGACATGCTGCTGATCCCACTCAGGTGGCACCTGGCACTGACCTTTTCCTGCTGCCTTCCAGGTCACTCCCAAGAAGGGGCCTGTTCCACAGCGATCACTGGCAATACCCATGCCCCACACCTTCCCACTGGCCCATCAGCACCATGGGGCTTGGGGACAGACCCAGCCCAGCTGATCCCATGGGCAGGGACAAGAACCTGGCTCTGGGTTCCTTTGTGGGTTTCCATTTGTCAGAAGAGAGTGACCGCTGCTGCTGAGGCTCCTCCGAGACTCGAAAGCTGCTCGGGGGCTGAAATAGACATGGGTTTCACAGTGAGATTCCAGTGAATTTTATAAAAAGCAAAGCCAGTCCGCACCAAAACCCCCTTTTAATTGGTGACCCATCAAGACAACCACGAGGGATGCTGGTGCTCAGAGCCCTGGCTGCCGAACCAGGGCGTGGCCCGGCACCGGGTGAAACCGCTGATGACATGGGCTCAGCAGCTGGGCAGCCACCAGCAATTCAGAAGAAATCCTCCGGCAGCAAAAATAGCAGGAGGGGGAAAGTCTTGTGTCTGTGTCATGGTGTCACCTGCCCCGAGGCACTGCTCCACAAAACATGCTCACATGGCACAGGCTTTGTGCCACAGCCTTCTCCAGGCTGGGCTCTTCATGCCAGCTTTAAACATTGGCTTCAGCTTTTGGGATGCCAACCTGATCTTTCCCACCCCTTCTGCCCCATTCCCACCCCTGGGTTTCAGACCCAGCGTTTGAGGTGTCCCCCTGAACCCGAGGAATCAGGATGTGCCAGAGGGGTTCAATCTGCAGAGCCCAAACTGCTCCAGGTGTAGGAGCTGCAGCACATCCCCTTCTGCCCCACAGCCACCCCCCTGACACACTGCAAGCTGCTTCTTTTGCTCCTTAGGGCATGCTGCAGCCTGAGGAAGCTACCAAAAATGGTGGCTCAGGGAGCTCACACTGGCAGAAGGAAGCAGCGGAGTGCAGGGAGGTACCATGCCATGCCCCAGCCACCACTGATGCCAGGATGAGCATGATAAACAGCAGCACTGAGGCCACCAGGATGGAGCATCCCCACAGGGACAGGGCTCCAGAGTGGAGGCAACTCCAAGGGCTGCATGCTCCTAGGAGCAGAGTGCTGGGCTCCTCCTTATCACCCAGCTTCTCTCACTGGAGTTCAGGAGGTCCTAGGGACACAGGGGTGGCAGCAGGGCAGCTGGAAGGGATCCCAGGTGGCCTTTCATGGACACACAGAGCAAGGGAGGCAGCTCAAGTCATTCCCACCCACGCCACAGGGATGAATTCAGAGTGGCTGCAGTGACACCATCCACAATGACGAAGGTAGACAAGCTCCTGCAGAGCCACAGAGCCTGTCTGCACAGCTCCAGGCCCAGTTCCTTCCCCTTAAGCTGCCTGACCAGCCCTGGAGAAGGAAGCTGAGGCTGCGCTCTGACAACACACTTGTTTAGACCTTTGGGTTCTCGGTACCGATGTCAACATGCCCACAGCATGTGATGCACAGCACTGACCTGGGGTAAACTCCTTCTGCAGGGAGAACATGGGACCAAGCCAGCTCCAACAGCTGAGCTTTGTGCTGGAGACATGGGAGTTGCCAGTGCTGCTCCACCTTTGTGCTCACTGGGGTTTGTTTGTCCTCCCGCAGCTGATGCGGCAAGGTAAGTCCCAAATACCAGTGGCAGGTTCCAGCTAACTTGTCAGAAAAGCCTGTGCTCATGCAAATTCAGAGGTCAGAGAGCTGGCCACATCACTACTTCCAGATGCCCAGGGGACCCCACATCTGCTCCAAAGGACGCTCAACATCTGATACAGGGATAGAAAGTCACTTAATTTTTCCCCAGATAACTCCGAAGCCACTCATGGAAACATTTGGCCAGGAGCTGAGCAAAGTAGCTGCCATGCAAATCCCCATTGGTGATAGGAAGCAATTTCCATAGGGAACATTCCTAAGTAAATGGGGTTTCCAGTGTGTGCAGAGGGCTGGGGTGCATGAGGGCTCGCAGGCTGCAAGCATTTCTCATGAGAGCAGTTGTTCTGCTTCAGTCAAATCCTTTCTCATTTCCAGGAACATGAACTCACAAACACAAATCTCCTTTGCACGACTTCTAGTTTGGTTCCTCATCCTCCAAATAAGCACCAAGGTACCTCTTAAATGTCTGCTGAGGATAGGACTTACCAACAATACACAGAGAGGTCTGTCAGGGTCATGTTCCTGTTTCCCTCCTCCCAACACCTTTCTAAAACTTGTATTTGCACCACACGCAGGCACAGACACAGCCCTGAATCCCCAGCACCTTGCTGAGCCCAGCTTAGGAGCACAGAGTGTCTCCAGATAAACACCTGGCAGACGGTGGTTCTGCCTCAGCCCTAGCCATGCAGAGTTCTGTACAGGACACTGTAGTTACAGGCCAAACACAAGAACATTTCTCAAGGTGCAGCTCCTCAGTAAAGACAGCCATCCACAGGCTGCCATCTCCCTTGGCCAGCTTAAATCCCCCACACCAGTCTGTCCCTGCCCTGAAACCACACCCCCACATTCACCCTCCACACTTCCACCTCAAATCCACTCCAGCCCACTGCTCTCCCCATGGCTATGCTGCTACCCAGAGATCTGGGCAGAAGCCCAGCAGCATCTCCCAGGATGTGGCAGGGAGCAGGATGCAGGACTGAGCTAAACATCATCTAGGCAACAGCATGGAAGAGGGAGCAACAGGGTGGCTGCAGGGTGCCCCCACAGCCCAAGAGGTGCTGGAGTGTCCTCCCTGGACTTCAAACATGCCACACACGGGAAATACAATAATTCCACTCCCCAAAATGCCATGAACCCATTAGGACAGGCCAACAGCTGCAGGCCACAGCTGGCACATCTCCTTGGGATGCTTTCACTGTCATCCAGACCATGGGTCTGTCCTTACATAGCAGCTCTGTGTGTGCTCGTTACGTCCTTCTCCACAGGTTCATGTCACAACAGACCTTCACAGCTCTGCCGGCTGCCAGCACAGCTCCAGAGGGAAGAGGAAGCAGGAGCCACTGAAAAGGGAACCTGCTTTGTCTCACTGTTTCCCCCTCTGCTTGTATTTTTCATTTCCCTGGTACAACTCAAAGGATGCTGCAAGATTGCTCAACACCAGTCGTGGTTTTGAGTGCCACGCAGTCAGTCCCTCTAAGGTGGGGGGTGTGGAATTAGGGAGGGAAAAGAAAACCAAAAAACAAACCTCACAGGTTGGGATGAGGACAGTTTGCTGGGCCAGCAGAGAGAGATACAACAATAGGGAACTTTATAGCAAAACACAGAACTGGTGACACATGGTGCAGCATCTCACTGACCCACACAGCTCAGAGCTGTCCTGAAACCAGGCCGTCCCCAAAACCACACATCCTGGAGCTCCCGCTCCTCTCCCCACCAGCCTCCCTTTATGCTGAGCATGACGTCACTGGCACAGAATACCCCCTTTGACCAGTTTGGGTCACCTGTCCTGGCTGTGTCCCTCCCAGCTCTCTGGGTGCCTGCCCCATCCTCATTAGCCAGGCAGGATGAACAAGGGAAAAGTCCCTGGCTGCTTGGCAATAACTAAGCCATCCCTGTGTTATCAGCTGCTCCCGTCCCAACTTCCAAACATGGCACCACACCAGCTGTCAGGCAGAGCCGGGCAGGCGGCGCCGGGACGGGGCTGGGAGCGGCTCTGCCGCGGGCGGAGGTTTCCACCCCGCGTCCTGCCCGAGAACTGCAGTGACGGACGGGGCTGAGTTCCGCTCCGCGGGCTGCACCGTGCCCCCCACCAAAAGCACCGCCCGCGGGAGGGCTCCCCCTCGGGTAGCCTTCCTGGGCTCGGCCTGGGCGAGACTGGCTGTGAGGGCCTTGAAAGCCGGTGGGTACCGTGACCATGGTGAGCTTCAGCCCAGCATCCTGTCCAGCCATCTCGGAGTCTCCTGAGCTGCCACCTTCCCCATACCAGAGCACCACAGGGATGCCCTTTGCTGTGATCCATCCTTCAGGTGCCAAAGACTGGATTCATGAGCCTGCTCTGGGCACCACGGGTTGAAGATCTGGCCATTACCAGTTGCTCTGCTCCATTTCATGTTGGGCTGAATAAACCTTCTGTCCAGATAAACCACAGGAGCTGGTGGCACATCAGCTATGTCCTGTGCCAGCACCAGGCCTGGGGAGAGCCAGCCATGATCCTAGGGAAGGCCAGGGACTAACCCCAGCAAGTGACAAAGCCCCACACAGTCACTGGCTCACTCTTCCTGCCCTGCAGTGGGATGGGGGAGAGGATAAGAAGGGTAAAAGTGGGAAAACCTGTGTTTTGAGACAGTGCCAGTTAAATAAGTAAAGCAAAATCCCCACACAAGCAAAGCAAACCAAGGAATTCATTCCCAACTTCCCATGGCAGGCAGGTGTTCATCCATCCCAGGACAGGCAGGGTCCATCACATGGGACAGAGACTTGGGTTGACAAAAAGCACTAGTCTGAACGTTCCCCCCACTTCCTCTTTCTCTCACTTTATATGCCGAGTATGGCATCATACAGTATAGGATGTCCCTCTGGTCACTGGGGTCAGCTGTTCTGACTGTGTCCTCTCCAGCCTCTTGTGCACCCCCAGCCTGCTGGCAGAGCAGTGGGAGCAGCAGGAAAGGCCTTGGCTCTGTGCAATCCTGCTCAGCAGGAAGGATAACACCCCTGTGTTATCAGCACTGTTCCCAGCACAAAACCAAAACACAGACCACCAGCTGCTACGCAAAAACTAACTCTTTCCCAGGCAATCCACACGTCCAGGTGTGGAGGTGAAAGGATCCAAAGGATGTTGTGAGCCTGGGGCATCTGCAGCCTCTGCTTCTTGCCCAGGGGAGCCATGAGGTCCCCAAGGCAGCACCCACCTGGCCATGCCCACATCCCTGTCACCCCTGCTGCCCAAAGATGGGGGTGAACTGTGGAAGCACAGACCAGCGAGGCATCAGTGTAAATCCAAACCTGAAGATCAGGGGGTAGAAGCCACAGGTGCCTGCATCCCTCTGGAGCTGGGCTCTGCCTCCCCAAATTCAGCTGCCATGGGGGTGAACTGTGGAAGCACAGACCAGCGAGGCATCAGTGTAAATCCAAACCTGAAGATCAGGGGGTAGAAACCACAGGTGCCTGCATCCCTCTGGAGCTGGGCTCTGCCTCCCCAAATTCAGCTGCCAGAATATTCTGCGAGTCCCAGCCGGGGAGCAGGGGACAGCCGCGCTCCGCAGCTGGGACCTCGGTGCTGCTGGGGCTCCCTAGCAGTTCTGCTCCCAAAGGAGCGGGCCGGATCCCGCACAGCCAGGATGGGAGCCCCCGCTCCCCTTGGAGCGTCCCGGGCAGGGCCCGTCCCCATCCCGGGGCGGGCGGCGGTGGCTCGGCGCTCGCACCCCGGTAGATGGCAGCAGCCCCTCAGGGTGAGCCGCGGCCGCCGCCTTCCCCCGCGAATTCCGTTTTCCTGATTGTGTTACATACCACACACCCCCCTCAGATACATCACGGGACAAGCGGAGCGGGGAGAGGGACACGAGCGCTGGGCATCAGTGCCAGAGTCACCCCTCCGGGTGACAAACTAAACCACCTGCGGGCACCCAACGTGCCCAGGTGAGCAGCGAGAAGAGAGTGGTTCCTCTCACCCTGGGGTACGCAGCAAAAATGGGACAGAGACCCCACCACCCAGGCACACAATGCCACCTGACCCAAGCGCCAGAGACCCAAAGCAGGGCAGAGGTGGCGGTGCCAGCCCGGGCTAGGGCTCTGCTGTGCAGGGACACCTCCAGCTGCCTTCACCAGTGAACAGGCTGCACAGGTAAAACGTGTTCAGGAGAGCCTGAGGTAGCAATAACACCACTGGAGGTCACTGGTAGCTTCAGTGAGAAAGGTTTGGGGCCTGTGGTTCAGCCCCAGGCAGGGGCTCAGCACCACACACTGCTCACTCACTCCCACAGGAGAGACAGAGCCTCCCTGGGCTGGGATAAGGACAGCTTACTGACAAAAATCACCATGAATGTAGAACAATAACAACCAGTTACACTCACACCCGTGACAACACAGAGCACTGCACAGACAGACAGACCAACCAACCTGAAATCCCAGCCACACTCAGAGTGTCCTGGAGGCACCAAAACCCAACCCTTCCCCAACCAGCCCCTTTTATGGGGCAGTGATGTCAGGGGGTGTGGAAACAGCCCAGGCTGACTCAGCTCACCTGTGCTGACTCAGCTCACCTGGGCTGACTCAGCTCACCTGTGCTGGCTGCTTGGGGAGGTAGACTCTGGCCTGGCCAGAACCAGGACAGTGCCATCCTGTTTCACCCAGAAGGACAAAGTCTTGATGCCAGCATCAGCCAGAGATGCTTTCAGTAAAATCTGGGGAGGTCCTGACCTGACAGCAGCTGGGAACATGCAGAGGTTGCAGAAGGCAGGGAAATGCCAGTGCCCAGCTCCTGAAGACCCCCGAGCACACACCCTCAGCGTGCAAAATCACCAGGGAAAATCTCCCACAGGCAGTGAGGTATTCCTGTGCTGTAAATTCAGCTCCAGTCCAAATGAGCCACTGGTGAAATATCACTGGCTTCAACCTGCCACGAGCCATGTATTTAATGTTAAGGATGAGCTTTAAGGACTGTTCTGTGGGGGTGCAGGTGAACGGATGTTGGGAGCTTTGGGAAAGCACTTTGGTAGTAACACCACCTCACAAACCCTCCAGAGACCCGCGCTGGCTGGAGTGACTCTCGAGGCAGGGGACGGGGACAGGGCAGACAGCCTTGTCCTCTGTGGACAGGGATTTGCAGGTCCAGGGGTGGGAAAAGGTGGATTTGTCCAGTGGGACCCTGTCAGGGGAAGATGCCTGAAAGTGGCTGTGTCCAGTCTGCGTCCAGCAAACCAGTCACCAAACAGGGAGCTGCCTGCAAGCCAGTGGTGACACAGCAAGGCTGTACCAGGGAGACTTCCCTGCCTGGAGCTGGCAGCTGTAAACGCTGGGTTACAGCCAGGGTGAATGAGCTTCAGGTTTCTCTGTGCTCCCTGTGTTTCCGGTGGTGTGGAGTTGTGTACCTTCACCTAGACATTTTGGGGTGGCACAAGAACAATTCACACCACATATTAACTCTCACAGCAGGGACATTCCATTGCATCTGTTGCCACACACCTATTGATGCCACTGAGTGACCAGGGGACACATGTCAGGGCTCTGCTCACTCAGATTCGTCCTTTCCCCATTGCTGACTCTTGCATGTGTGTGCAACACTAATTAATGACACTGGTAATGGCTGGAAGTGTGGAGGTGGACCCTTAAAAAGACCCTGGATCTCTGTGTACGCCAGCCCAGGGATGGAGCAGGGCTCTGTGTCCTTGGGAGGGAGATGCAGGCAGGTTATCCCCAGGGAGCTGCTGGCCCTTCCCCAACATGTCGCATCTGGGGCTCACCTTGCTGCCTGGCCTGAGCCGCGCTCCCACTGCCTTACCCTGAGTCCCCTTATTAAAAAGTTATGGCCACTCGAAGGCCACTTCATCCCAGCTTAATACATACTTAATTGCAATTACATTAGGACAGCTGCCAAAAAGAGACCGAGTGCAGCAAAGTGCCCTGGGTGAAGCTCTGAGAAACACGCTGTGGTCCTGCCTGGATGACATGCCTGGGGCTGGGCACATGGCCTCAGCAGCCTTCCTCTACAGAGGTGGGTTGGGATGACAGGATTCCCCCCAGCACTCTCCATGCCCTGTCCCATGCCAAGAGGATGCTCTTTGTGAACCTAAAACCTGGCTGGCAGGTTGCATGATGCTCTTTGCCCAGAGCCATGGATAAACCCATCCTGTCTGGCTTGGTCCCTACAGATCCCATGCTTCTCACCTAAAGGCAGAGAATGCTTTCTGGAATATATTTTTTATTATTATTTTCAAACAAAGGAAGCAACAGCACACCCACATCATCTGCGAGGCTGAGAAGGAACTGGCCTCAGGACTGACATGGTGGCAAAGGGAGCTGAGCCCGGGGCCCCACTCATCGCTGCACAGCAAGTGCTGGAGAAGAGTTCATTATTTGGCAAAGGGAGTTACTGCCCGGTGTGAATTCAGGAGCTCTGGGGACCCATGTTTCCATAATCCTGCTCCTAAGGTAGCTGAAATGCACACAGTCATGCCTGCCCTGACTCCAGCCTCAGCTGTGCACCCTCCCTCTCCCCCTGAAGCTCTGCCCAGGTTCCATCTCTACCTTAACGCCGGCTTAAGAAGATTGAATTCCTTTTCACAGCTCTATTCTGAATCAGCGGGGAGGAAAATTCCCAGCAAGTCCATCTGCATTTCAGCTCCCAGCCTTTCATAGGTCCCTTATAAAACCGTGATCTCAGGTTCTCCTGGATGGTAGCAGGTTCCTAGGTGGGCCATTTCCCTATGCCAGGGCCAAGGCAGCTCCCACCAAAGGCTCTCATCGTGCCCAGCACAGCGTCTCTGTAACAAAGCTGAGGAGCTGCCTCTGCACCAGTTGGTTATTGTAAAGGAACATTGGTTATTTTAAAGGGACACTGCTCGCTGCAATGTCCCTGCCCCAGCAAGGCTGTGGTTTCACTGTCCTGGACAGTCTCTTTGCTCTGGGCAGTGCTTGGCCACTGACAAAAAATGGACTCGTTTCTCCCCCAGCACCAGGACTCTGGTGATGGAGCCTTTAGCTGAAGCTGGTCAGGGCAGTGATTAAAAAGATCAACTCTCGTTGAGGTGCAAACTCTTGAGGAAGGGACTTTGCTGTTCTCCTCCCCACCCAGGGCCCAGGGCAGATGCTCCCGAACCAGCACCGCTTTGCTCCCAGAGCTCACAGCGCCTGGGACTCCAGCAAGCAGCCACATGCTCAGGCAGGGAAGCCTTGTGCAGCCCCGGCTCCACTTTGCTCCTTCTCTGCAGGAAGCAGAGAAACTTTTCTTTGCTCCCTGCAGAGTCACAGCACTTGCAAGGAAAAGTAGAAATAATAATAATAATAATGAAAAAAAGAGAGATGTCGAGGACGATTGATGGCTGTCGAGGTCAGGCTGCACCCAAGGAGCCCACCCTGAGTGTCTTCCTTTCTGCTCCGCCTGCTGCCAATTACCCGTGACGGAGAGCTGGGTCCCTGCCAGGCTCTTCCTCGCACAGGAAGGCAGCGGTCACCACAGGGCAGTGGTGGCATCCCTCTGCCCAAGGGACAGCCAGCGTCAGAAGTCTCTCCAGACAAAACATTTTACTGAGTAAATCCCACCTCCCCATCCCCTCCTCCCTACACAACTCCCCGGCAACATTTGTACAGGAATCTGCCCCCCTCCCGCCCCCTACCCCGAACCTGTTCTCTTCACCCCACTTCTCCCACATCTCCCTAGCAGCAGAGTCCCTCAGATCCATGAAATCAGGGTTCATCAGTGCCCAGAGACACTGCTCTATGGGGCAAGCGGTTCCCCCAAGCCTCCGGTTGCAGCGGAGTTTCTCCAGCTGTGCCAGGCATCCCCAGCTGTGCCAGGTATCCCCAGCTCACCGTCTTCCAAATTCACTTCTGGTATTTTTTTTTTTCCGATTTGGCTCAGAACATTTTGTTGTGAGGTTACTGTGCTACTCTTGTCCTGCTCCCTGTAATACACCACTCAGGAAAGCAGTTTTCCCTTGGGAATGGTTTGGAAGTGTAGGGGAGCTTTCTTTGGGGTGCACGAGCAACTCAGGTCTGGAAGGTCTGTGTGTGTTTCTGGGTTTTTCCACCCTTTCTCCCTGCTGATGACACATGCACAGAATGTGGCAGCATTTCTGGGATAAGCTGCATTATTTTTTGTTCTGTTACATTTTCACCCATCCGAATCGAACCTTTTGCTGCAGAGAAGCACAGGAGTAAATCACAGGGTTTAACAACTTTACCACAAGAAGTTCCTCTGTTTTCTTGGCTCTACTTGGCAGCCAGGCTGCTGCAGTTCCTTACAGTGTTCGATTCCACCTGCACATCCTCAGGAATGCATTTGGGTACCCCCTCACATGGCCGGGAGTTCTCTGGGCTGCTGGGTGTCAGGCTGCTCTGCTGAAAATAAATTGAATATTACACACACAGAGCTTTCCAGTCTGCCCGCCCTGAAGAAAACATTTTGCAAGTGAAAATATAGTATTCCAGGGGCTTATCTCACTTGGTGGCAATTCTGGGTGTATAATTGAAAACCAAGTTGATCATTAGAGGTTCACAGAGATGCTGAATAGCCCAGTGTTCAGTGGTCTCTGCCAGCCACGGCCAATTTACATTAAAGGCTTGATTCCTTCTACAGCCCACTTCTCAGTCCCTGGGAAATCTCCTCGTTGCTTATTCCCCGTTTGCAGGGAACTCGCACTGTCTAGCGTGAGGAGAAGCTTTGCCCAGCTCTGCCCTCGCTGCTGCCAGCAGCTCTGTCGTCGTTTCAGTTGGGGTGGCACTGCCCGTGTGCGGCAGAAGAGTCAGCATCAGCCGCATACCCCCCTCACCCCCCACCAAAATTTAATAGTCGGGTTATACCCACCATTCCCTAAACAGGGCCTATTTTTTCCCATAAAATTTGCTCCTTCTCCCCCCTTTTTTAATAAAAGATTGGGGGCAGAACTGTGCTTTCCTCGGAATTGGAGAGAAAACTCGGTTACGGGCCACGGGTCTACGAAGAGATCAGGGGTTTATGTGCAAATTACACTTGTGTGGGAGCAAGGCGTAAATATTGGGGCCACAACAATGACAATCACTGCCTGCCGAGGGGCAGAGAGCTTTCTGGTGGGGGATTAAATGTCATGTGCAAATGTAGTGATCTCTGGTGGCAGAGAGACATCAGTCTGGGAAGAGCCCGCGGTCCCTTCTTGACCGATTCCCTTGGGACACCTCGGGGGACCGACCAGTCTCTCCCTTTTCCCCGCGGTGTATTTTTATAGCCTGACAACCAGGCAGTGCAGATTCCAGGTATGCCTGATCCCGGGGGGTCAGGGAACAGCATCCCTGCGCGCACACACTAGCTCCCTCTTCCTCCTCCTCCCCCCTATCATCGCATCCCCCAGCCGGCCCTTTGGGGCTCAGGGAATCATTAAATCCCCCGGGATCCCTCCACGGCTGCCCAGCTGACGGAAAAACACCGCAGCAGGCGCGGAGAGAGCCCGGCCCGGGGGAACCGGGCTGCTCCTTACTCCGCCCCGGGGACCGGCGGGAAGGGAGCGGCAAGCCCGGCCGGGAGGGATGCGGCCAAGCATCCGAGTTCCGGCTGAGCCCTACCCGAGATCCGTGGTGCCGCCGGCCCCGACGCACCCCGTCCCGCCGGAGGTGAGACGCGGCAGCCGGCGGAGCCGTGCCGGGGCGCGGAGGAGGCAGCCGGGGCGAGACCCCGCGGGGTCTCTTCGCCCGACCCGACCGGCCGGGCCCGCTCCGGCTGCCCCTTGCACCTGCAGAGTGAGCCGGGGAGGGGACGGGGGGGCACTCCGGGCCGCCCCCGGTGCCCGGGTTGAAAAGATCGCGGAGATATTTTCACACCTCAAACCGCCGCCCCCCACCCCCCCCGACTCCTTCCAGCCCCCATCGCCTTGATTTAGCCCTTGGTAATTAATTTGGCATTTCAGAATAGCTACTGGGCTGGATAATGGCCTCATTCATCTCCCCAGCCTAATCTGAACAGAATCTGGAAGAAAAGCTTTCAGAAAGACAGAAACTGCCATTCGGCAACTGCTCAAAAGAACTGTCACTCCAGGGGAATAAATCGCTCCTGATTATTTCAGCCCGGGTCTTCTCTGCTTTTCCAGCCGCTCCCGGTCCCCGCCGGGGGGACGGCCCCCATATATTTGAAGAGGGGAAGATCTGGTTGGGTTTTCCCCCTCCTTTCTCTACAACCCAAGGCCGGGCGGTGGCAGGGGGAGGTGTGCCTGGGGCAGCGCATTGTTCCCGGGGAGGTGGACGAGCTCCGGGACCCGAGCGATTTGACTTTTAAAACAGGCTCTGAGTCGGGGCCGCCTTTCGCGGCTGCCCCCGGAGGGGCTGCAATAAAGCCCGTCTCCTCTCTTCCTTCGTCGGGGGTTCCCCTCGGCCAAATACGGGGGCAGACGGACCAGACGCTCAGCCCGTGTGCCCTCACGTCGGTCCCGGTCGCAGTGCGGGTACTGGAGATGCTTCGGTCCCAGTGCTGGTGCCGACGATGCTCCTGTCCCGGTGCTGGTACCGGAGATACCGGAGATGCTCCGTTTCCAGTGCAGGTACCGGAGATGCTCCGGCGCTGGTGAGAGCGAGAACGCAACGGGTTCTCAGCGGGGCTGAGGCCGGCAAGGATCCGTCCCCACCGAGCAGGGTGTTCTCTGGTGTTTAAATAGCAAAATCCAATCCGAAATGGGGGTCGAGCCGGGGGAGGCACGGCCTGGTGCGCCGAGCATCCCTCCCCTTCATCTTGCCGGGAGCGCCCCAGGCGCCCTGCCCCGGAGCGAGGGGACAGATTCGGTACCGGCCCCCGGGGAGCTGCGCCTCGGTCCCCGCGGAAGTGCTTACTTGCATTTAATAGCTCGAGGGCGAGGTGGTAATTAGAGGAAAGCCTCAGTAAATCACGTTAATGACCGCAAGAGCCATTACAAACCCCGGGGGTTGTGAAACGCCGAATAGACCCGTCGAGAAGGGCTGGAAGGAGGCGAGAGCCGCAGCCTGCGCCCTGGCCGCCGGGCAGCACGGTCCCCCCCGAGCTCGGCTGCGCCGGGTTGTTAAATTAACACCGAAACGCCGAAATTTCGGCACTGCCCTGCGCCCGGCACCGGCGAGAGCATCGCGGAGGATCGGGGGCAGCCGGGGCCAAACCCGCATCTTCCCCGTCCTCGCAGCGGCACCTGCTTCGCTCCCAGCCGGGCCCAGAAGTCCCTCACACGCCCGGACCCGGGCAGACGGAACCCCCGGGAGAGGGGCCGGTCCCGGACACGCGTGGCCAGAGGAGAAACACCGGACGAGCAGAGCGGGGACTGAGACACGACGAGCAGGGACGCCCACAGCAAGCACCGGGGGGTCACGGGTCCGGATTTGAGGTTCCCGGCTGGCCGCTCCCCTGGCCTGACCCCGATGGCCCGGGCCAGTTTGGTCTGAATTGCCCCTCTCCCTTCTTAAAGTTCCTCCAGAGGTGGAAGGGAACACAGCACTACCCCCTCCCCTGCCTCCACCCTGCGCAAATCGGGCTACAGTTCAAGAGCGGGGAAACAAAAAGTATCTCCGGGTCTGGGATGCAGGAGTGTCCGTGTGTGTGCCCGGGCGTGCCGGCTGGGACCAGCAGGACAGGAACCCCCAGACCCGGGCCGGACGCATTCTTCCTCCGGCGAAGGAGAAGCGAGGGGGAGCAGGACGGAGGGGCTGTTTCCCGAGGAAGAGTTAACAAATCCCGGCAGCGGCGGGGCAGGGACGGGGGGGAGCCGCGGATGGGGGGAACCCGGGGGGAGCGGTGGGGGCAGGGAGGCTGCGGAGCCCCGCTGCCCTGCAGGGAAGGCGGTTGCATTGCCAAAGACGCCCCGCTGGGCTAGCAGGCCCGGGAGCAGATTAATCAGGCACTAATTCAATTTACAACAACCACTTTTATTCAGCTCGGTGGCAAAGAATTCAAAGCTGGGAGAGGGGCGGGCGGAGGGGAGGGGGCGGAGGCCGGCCTGGGGCTCGCCGCTGCCCGGGCAGCCCCTGTCCCCTCGGGCCGCCCCGACGGGGCTCGCCGGGGAAGCGGCTCTGCCGCCGTGCCAGGGCCCGGGCGCTTGAGTGACACGGCGTGGGCAGCGCTCCGAGAAAGGGCACCTCCGTTGGAAAAATAAAAGTGCCCTTTTAATCAGGGAGGGAGGGGAGGGGGCGAGCAGGGCGGTCGGGAGCCGCGAGGGGGAAAAACCCTCCGCTCCCTTCTGGGACCATCTCGCCGGGAATCTCGGCACCGTCCCCCGGGGCCGGCGCGTCGGGGCATCACCGGGGGAAGAGCCGAGCCGGGGGGCATCCGGAGGGAGGCAGCCGCCGGGAGGGTGGCCCGACCGGCCCCGGGGATCCGCTGGGTCGGACGGGCAGGGTTGCCTGGGGCTGGGGCACGACCTGGTGCGGGACAAGTGCCGCCCTTTAACCCCTTCCTCGCTCTGAGGGGAGCGCTGGCAAGCTGCAAACCAAGGGGGAGCAGCAAGAGGCGCCGCGCAACCCCCGTGCCCCGGCTGTCCCCGGGCTGCACCGGAGAAACCGCCCTTCGCCGAGACGAGCAGCCTAAAACAACCTGCCGGGGTCGGCAGGCCCCTTCGCTCTCCTGTTGTGCCCAAGGACTAGAGATCTCCCCCAGTTAAACTCCCTTGGAATCGCGTTTTCTTTCCCAGGGGCGAACACTCCGGGACGAAACCCGCCGGGAGTATCAGCCCCAGCCCAGGCGGGCTGCGGGCTCCGGGCTCCGGCGCTGGACGGTGGCTCTGCCCCGGATCCCCCTCCCCATAGGGCCAGGCCCCATCGGCCTTGGTAAGAAAACGAACTCGGCAGCGACCAGCTGCGAGAGGGCCCGATCCTGTCTCCACAGGTAGGCGGGGTGGGGTCCTCCCCTTCTTCTCGTCCCATGCCCACGGAACATCCCCAGCTGCTGGGGAGCCGGCAGCCCCTTCGGGGGCAGAAGAGCGGGGGGCGATGGGGGAAAAGGAAGGCCCTTCCTCGGTAGCCCCGCGGCGGCTCTGGAGTCCATCGCCACGGTGTCGGGGCGGGCTCCGTCCTTCTCCCATCCCCCCCACCCCCCCGCCCTCCCCGAGGCCTGTGCGTGTCTCTGGCTGAGCCGCCAGTGGATGTCGTTGTTCTGTTCCTTGAGCGCGATGTCACTCCTTTAGCATGACCTCAAACGCGGCGGGGGCTGGGACCGCCAGTCATTCTCCGTGCGAGAGCCGGGGCGGGAGGCAGGCGGGACCCAGCCCCGCCGCCAGCCGCACTTTTGTGGTGCCGCCGCCGCCGCGGTCTCCCCTTTCTCCGCGGGGCTGGCCGCGGGGAGGGCGATGCTCCGGGCTCCCTGAGCCGCCGCACCGCGTCCGTCGGCCAAGTCGCCCCGCGGAGCTGCGCGCTTAGAGCCGCGGCTCCCCTCCCTCCTCTCCCCACGCCGCGCGAAGGTTGCGCAGGATGCCGCGGAGGGGCGCGGAGGCGCCGCTGGCCCTGCTGCTGGCGGCGGCGTGGCTGGCGCAGCCCCTGCGCGGCGGCTACCACGGCGTGAGCATGTTCGCCGTGCAGACGGCTCAGCCCGACCCCTGCTACGACGAGCACGGGCTGCCCCGCCGCTGCATCCCCGACTTCGTCAACTCGGCCTTCGGGAAGGAGGTGAAGGTGTCGAGTACCTGCGGGAAGCCGCCGTCGCGGTACTGCGTGGTGACGGAGAAGGGCGAGGAGCAGGTCCGCTCCTGCCACCTCTGCAACGCCTCCGACCCCAAGCGCGCCCACCCGCCCTCCTTCCTCACCGACCTCAACAACCCGCATAACCTGACCTGCTGGCAGTCCGACAGCTACGTCCAGTACCCCCACAACGTCACCCTCACCCTCTCCCTGGGCAAGAAATTCGAGGTGACCTACGTCAGCTTGCAGTTCTGCTCGCCGCGCCCCGAGTCCATGGCCATCCACAAGTCCATGGACTACGGCAAGACCTGGGTGCCCTTCCAGTTCTACTCCACGCAGTGCCGCAAGATGTACAACAAGCCCAGCCGCGCCGCCATCACCAAGCAGAACGAGCAGGAGGCGGTCTGCACCGACTCGCACACCGACGTGCGGCCCCTCTCCGGCGGCCTCATCGCCTTCAGCACCCTGGACGGCCGCCCCACCGCCCACGACTTCGACAACTCGCCCGTGCTGCAGGACTGGGTGACCGCCACCGACATCAGGGTGACCTTCAGCCGCCTCCACACCTTCGGCGACGAGAGCGAGGATGACTCCGAGCTGGCCCGCGATTCCTACTTCTACGCCGTCTCCGACTTGCAGGTCGGCGGGCGATGCAAGTGCAATGGCCACGCGTCACGCTGCGTCCGTGACCGCGACGACAGCTTGGTGTGCGACTGCAAGCATAACACGGCCGGCCCCGAGTGCGACCGCTGCAAGCCCTTCCACTATGACCGGCCCTGGCAGAGAGCGACGGCCCGGGAGGCCAACGAATGCGTGGGTGAGTCCCACGCCACGGGCACGGACGCTCCGGCGGACGCGGGGCAAGGAGGGGGAGAGGGCTCCGGGGTCCCCGGAAGGGCGGGGAGAGGGAGGGGAGAGCGACAGGCCCAGCAGGAGCCGGGCAGCGAGGGGCCGGGGGCCATCCAGGAGGATGCCTTTGCTCCTGCAAGGGAGCGAAAGGCAGGGGGGCATCCGGGGACAGCCACATCAAGCACGCGGGGGCCTCCGCGGACGCGCAGGGAGACAGAGCGGGGCACGGCGAGGGCACCGTAGTACCCGGGAGCGTAGGGCGAAGGAAGCGACAGCGCGGTACACGGAGGCGCGGAGCAGGGGATGGGAAAGCACTCGGAAGCGCGGGGACGGGACATCGTGGCGCCCGGCGGCACAAGGCAAGGGACACGGAGGGACCCGAGACCGCACCGGTGACGACCCCGAGGTGCGAAGCAGAGGGCAGGGGGAACTGAGGACCACCGGGCAGGGGACGGCGAGGCACGGGGGTGTTTGGGTCAGGGAGCACAGGAGAAGCGTGGGGCGAGGGACACCGGAGGACCGGGGAGAGCGAGACAAGGGACACGGGGGGATCCGGGAGCGCGAGGCCGGGGGCACCGGGGACTCTGGAGCACAGAACAGGGGACTGCAGGAGGCTGGGAAGCGCGCGGCAGGGGACATCAGGGAGCTCAGAAAAGGGGACATTCGGAAGACCAGGAAAACACCGTCCGTGTCCGGGGAAGCGCGGAGGAGCCCTGGCTGACTGGCAAGGGTCTCTCGTCCCGGGCAGCTCCTGGCCGGGGTGCATCAGCGCGCGTGGCGGGGTCCGGTCGGAGGATCCCGGAGCTCCGCGGCAGCCGTGCTCGGGGCCCGGCAAATCCTCCAGGTCGCCGGCGCGGCTGCGTGCGCGGACAGGACGGGACGGGCTCCGGACCTTCCGGAGGGGGAAGGCAGCCGGGCGCTGGGGCGGCAGCTCGGCAACGCCTGCGCCTCCCGTCGCTACATCTTCAGCGGGCGCGGGCGGCCCCGGGGGAGGTGGCGGGGCGACGGGGACCTGAGCGAACCCCAGATGAGAACTGGAAAGCAACCGGTTCCCTCCCTCTCGAGCGAGAAAACTGCGCCAGCCTGGCTGTGAGCGAGCCCCAGTTTCGGGGCTGTTCCCTCGCCTCTGCTCGGGGCGGCCAAGGGCGAAGGGTTTGGGGTGCCCTTGCCCTCGAGTCCCCCACATCCCGCCGACGGCTCACCCCGATCTTCCACCCCCTGTTCCCCAGCCGGATCCCGGTGCGCTGCCGTTCCTTTTCTCCCTTTGTCGCGGTTTAAGAGGCCGGTGCCAACCCCTGGGATCAGCCGTGTGCCGGTGACCCAGCCCCGGGCTCCGGGATGCGCCACGGGCTCGGCTCTTGGGTCTCCATGCCGTGACCCCCGGCTCCGCGGAGCGCGTTCCCGGCACCCACCGCCGCCTTGTTTACACGGAAAACACGGCTCCGTCTTCCAAAATATTTGGAGCTCTGATGATAGGAAACAAAAAAAAAAAAAAGAAAGAAAGAAAATAAAACCTTCGCCGAGCGCCGGGGTTGGGCTTTTTTTTTTTAATATTTATTTTCCCTTCGCCTCATTTTTTCCCCCCAAATCACAATCAGATGTGTCCCTTGCAGAGAGCGCAATTTTTTCGCCGGCGCCTTCAACGCCGAGGCACAGCCAAACCTGAGTTATCTGGCGGGGAGGCGGCGGGGGCGGGGGTTGTGCCGGTCTTGCAGCTCCGTGACACCGGAGTACACGCGGTGGCGGCGCCTGGGGAAGCTGCGGGGGTCCCGGCAGCGATGCTCTGCCCCGGTCCGGACCCTCCGGTGCTCACATCGGGGTGGAGCGGCAGCGGGGGAAGCGGCGGCGAGATGCCGTTTCCCGGCGGGTGCCGTTCGGACGTGCCGGCGGAGCCGAGCCGGGCTTTATTTCCGGGTTTACTTTCCTCCTGTCCCGGCGGGTTCCCTCCCCTCTGCCCGGCGGAGCCCTGGGCCGGGACCCCGCGCCCCGGTTATCTCCCACCGCCACCCCAGGGAGATCCCAGAACTGCCGCTTCCTCCGCAGCAGATCCAGGGGAACAGAAGAGGCTCAGCTCCCCCCAGACTCCCGTCCCGTCTCACAGGCCGGGACCGAATTCCCTGCGTGCAGTGAGAACCTTGCTGCTCTCGGTGATGTCATAAAATTCGGCGGGATCTTGGGGTGCTGTTGGACCCCTGGTGCACTCTGCAGGGTCCTGAAGTGCTCCCGAAAATGCTTCTGCTCAGCTGCTGCGCTGGCCCCGTATGCTTGCTATCCTTCTCCCTTATGGTTTACTTCCAATAAAAAGCAAACAAATTCCCTATTTCCAGTAAAAACTGCGGCTTTTGTGCCAGTCTCCGTGTTTCAGGCCGTGTACAGTCTGGTTGCAGCCGAGTCAGGCTGCTGTAAACGAAAATCACTCTCTTTTTTTTTCACTTCCCTCCAGCTTTGCTGGGAAGCGAATGTTTTGCAAGGATGGAGCTGCCGTAAAATAATTTTCTCCATCCCATTTCTGCCGCACATTCTTTGGGGCCGTACCTATGGGTCTGCACAACCAGCCGTGGCCAAACAACCGCACTGCCCTGCCAAGCCCACAGCGCCTGGAATAATCCCCCTAGATAAAGATCACAATAACCCCATTCAGCTCCCACCCACTTGCTCATGACCATCAGCCCACCCTGGTTTCTCTCTTAAACCCAGAGGGAAAGTCAGGTTTTGCGGTCAGCCGAGGGCTGAGGCGGGGGACGAGCGGTGTGGCCGGGATGTCGGTGGCACGTTGGAGCGATGCTTAACCGCCTCAGAGGGAAGGCAGAGGAGGCCAGGTCCTCCAGCAGCAGCAGTGAGGGGGTAGATGGATTAGCCAATTTAGCTGAATTTGCCCCAGCTGGCCGTGTGAGAACTGATTCAAATTTAATTTTTTTCCGTTGAATTTGTTGGGGTTTATTATTATTTTTTCCCTGGAAAATTGTGGGATTTTTTTTGACCAGGGAGAAAAATGACAGAATGTGTCTGTTTCACTTAAAAATTTGGGTGTTTGCTTTGGTAAGCCCATTCCCCCTGCCAAAACCGAACCTTTGTTCCTATTCATGCTTATTTGGGGCTGAGAAAGAAACGCGCTGGAGTTTCTGACAAAAAGTCAAAATTTCCCACGGGAACGTTTTTCACCAGCCAGATCTAATTTTTCTTTATCACTCACTGCCTGCAAGAGCCCAGGCACCGCACACCAAGCGGATGGGGCCTGGCCCAAGGAGATGTTCTCCGGAGACCTGCTCCTGAAGAAGGAGCCTGGCCAGCAGCTTTTCACAGATTCAGGTTCCCATCAACTTTACCTGGCAAATAATTCATCCACGTAGAGCTTGGCCTGACAGTCGGCTCTGGCTGGGCGCCTGGGAGCAAACACGCCCCAGGGAGGACACAGTTTGGAGACCAGCTCGAGGCCTGTTCTCCATCCTCCTGCTCTCCAGCACTGTCAGGCTGGGTCCATTTGCTCAGCGTTGGTGGAGCCTCATGTCTCCAACCCAGTCTGTCCCGATGAAGCTTCCAGCTCCTCTGTGAGAGGAGATTGCAGCTGGAAACGGCCTGAACTAAAGCGCCATCAGGGCCCAATTGCTGGTGGGCTCATGCAGACACTGGGACATGCAGACAGGGGCCCCCACCAGATTCAGGGACATCAGTAAAATGCAATCAACATCATCCCACAGTCTCCTCACCGGCCACAGCAGTGTTTCAAGTGCTGGAAAAGGCCACAGACCAGCGCTGCCTGTAAATGCTCCCTTTGGCTTGCAGAACACACTATTGCATTTGCCTTGGCTGGAGAAAGTGCCCCTGGACAAGCCGAGGCCTCAGCCTGCGACAGGCTCCTCGGGAGCGACCGCCTGACGGCATTCCCAGTGCTGGCCCCGGCACTTCACAGCCCTTTCCCCCATGGGGCCGCGAGATGCACCCGGCACCTGCATGTGTGTCTGACATCAGTGGCGTCCACAGGTGCTGGGCCCTCTCAGATTTTGGCCCTCTGTGATGCTGAGAGAGTGTTTAACAACGACAAGTGCGGTTGCGGCGGGAGAAAGGAAACATATTGTGTGTTCAGGGACAGGATTTGGCAGGAGCCACACACAGGGCCTGGTGTGAGGCTCTGCTCCGCGGCGTGCGGTGCAGTGGGGTTCCCAGGCTGGGATGTGTCTCCTGTCAGAGCGATTTGCGAGCAAGTCTCTCCTCCAGCTAAAAGGAAACTACTTCATCTCCGACACAGAGGGGATGGGGAACTACCAGCGAACAGACAGCCAAACATTCCCAATGAAAAACTTCCTTCCAGATGAACCCAGGGCTTTATCACTGCTGTGGTGGTCCGGGGAGGTGTTTGCAGGGTGGTGCTTGCTAAAACAAGGGGATCCCTCTATCCTCATCCCAACCAAGGAAATCCAATCCTTCCTCAGCAGCTCAATCTTCTCACTCTGGCACTGCAGAGGGGTGTAAGGACCGTAGGATTTCATCTCAGGGAGTTCCTGGTGTCCCTTATTAAATTTAGGTGACTCCCTTTCTTTAGCCTGCATTTATCTCCTCCACCTAAAAAGCCTCCGTGGTTCCTGTCCCGCCTGTTTTCCCCGGGGTCGGCAGCGTGCGGTGGTGGGTAGCCCTACAAAATGATTCTGTCCTGTTCCCCTTGGCCTCCCAACCGGGCAGGGATTGAAGCTGGTGGTGACTGATGGCACTGGGGTCACCAGAGCATGACTGCAGCCATTGCTCAGCACGGCAAGCAGCCCCTGATGCCAGTCTGTAGGGCCAAGGCACCTCGGGAGCACACAGCAGAGTGGAGGGCCAGGGCAAGTCCCAGGGCCACCGATGGGTGATGATAGTTCCCGGTGGCCATTAGATTGGGAAGGACTGGGCTGGAGGAGGATGTACTTTCTGTTTGCTCCTCTTCTGTGGTGATTCAGACTTTGCAAATGGTGTGTCTCATGGGGCAGGGGGAAGAGAGGGAGAGCCTCTGCGATGGGGTGGGAAGTGGAGTGTGGGTAGGACAATGGAGCTGGCAGGGACCTGCTTGGGCACATCCATTGCACCAGCTTCCCCTCCAGTTCTGGGCATTGTGGTGGGATGGGAGTCAGACAGAGGACTTAAGGGGCTTTGTAAATCCCTCTGTGGGGAGAAGGGGTCTGGATGCCCCCAGCATTTACCCTGCTTGTGGCCACATCTCTTCCAGAGGGTGGGGGAGGGATGCAAGCATCCCTTCTCACCTTGGAAAGCAGCAACATTTCTTATCTGAGCAAAGAAGCTCCGAGCAGGATTTCCAAGCTGTCCCTGCAGTATCCACAGGGTGCCCATGCAGTACCCCGGTGTGTAGTACCCTCTGCCCATGCTGCTGCCTGGGTCTGGGCAGCACAGCACGATGGTGTCTCCAGCTCGAGCCAGCCAGGCAAGGCTGACAGCTGGATTTTAGAGCTGCTGTGTGCTGATGCTGCCCGTTACCTTCTGATGGTGTTGAGGGTACTCATAACTTCCAATCTCCAGGCTTGTCTCATGCCTCAGTTTCCCCATTTATAGAGAACAAAGGGGGCTGTGCAATATGCTTTGGGCTTGGGGTAAGAAGTGCACGAAGCAGTGTTGTAGCATCCTCATGTAGAGAAACACTGCAACCAGGGAAGCTTCACCCATGGCAAGACACCAGCCAGCAACTGGAATGGGCCCTGTGAGGGCTGGACCTGTTGTGGCATTGTGTGCCATCCACAGAGCCACAGGTGCCCTGCACCCCAGCCCTGGTCCAGCTCCAGTGGGTTGTTCTGCAGGAGGAATTGCCCGAGCTGTGGCTAACGCTGTGTTGCTGAGCAGATGGGTGCTGTAGCCATAGAAATATAGGACCATAAGCTGCTGAGGCTCCCATTGTAGCCTCCCGAGCAGGCCTTGCATGGGCAGAGCTTTCTCACAGGCTTTTATTCTCAGGAAGCTTAAAGTTAAACTGATTTCCAACAGAAAGGTTTTTACACCAACAAACAAACAAACAAAAAAGCGCAGTTAAGGCTGAAACAAAACCGGCTTGGCACTCAGGGTTGGACACTTGCCTTCCCTTGAGCTTGTCCACAGCTAATCTCTGCCCTCCTCTTTCTGGGCCAAAGCATGTCATCCTTATTCAGCCTCCGCTGTCCTCGCTTCGGCAGCCTCCCCGTGACCACCCGGGGGGACGTGCTGCCTCTGTGAGGACAGAGTGAGAAGCAAGTGAGGGCTCCTAGAGCTCCAGGGTCTGTAGGGATCCTGCCTGTAAAAACACTCCCGGGGTCCCGGTCATGCTACCTGCCCTGGGAAGTGAGGGCAGCTGGGACATGCAAGTGTCCCAACCCATCTGCCCTTCATCCTCAGGGATGGGGGATGGACCATGGGGGATTGCTGCCAGCGTCAGCTCTTGGTCTCTCCTGCCTGCCCTTGGGGATGCTCTGTTTTTGGTACAGTGGTTTTGAAGGCTCTTGTGCTTATTATGGGCTATTATGCAGAGGGGTTGGGCTGTGCAAGCCAAATTTCCCTGGGGACCTTTTGGAGGGTTTTGGGGTGCTGTAGTTTCTTCCCCAGCCAGTCTTCCCAGGGGACATGCAGAGCAAAGGAATCCTTGGGTTAGGATGACAGGAACCAGCTTGTGCAGGCACTGCAGATGTTGCACCGTGTTGCTGTTGAACAGCAGAAATAAACCCAAACCAGCCCCAGGACCCACCAAACACAGCACCCAGGGAAGCACTGACCTGGCAGTGAAGGACACAGCAGCCCTTGACGGGCAGGGCTGAGCCCTCACACACGCATCCCCCAGACTCAACCCAACCCAGGTCATTTATTCGCAGCATGTACATGCTTGAACCAAACAGGTCCCCCTGATTTTTCAGGCAGTGGCAGGGCAGGGAGGGGTTTTGCTGCCAGCATCAGCTCGCACCAACGGCTTGGAGCTGGGAACAGGGTTTGGCAGTGTCAGAGCCCAGCAGCCCTGTCTGCCTTGTCCCTAGGGTGTCTCTGGAGCTGTGGTTGCCATTTGGCCTTTGCTGCTGCGATCAGCGTGGGATATTTCCTTTGCATGACCCAAGCTCCCTTCCCTGAGCAGCCCTGCTAGATCTCTGCTGCTTCCCACAAGGCAACATGGAGCCTGGCATGAGCATGGGACTCAGGCTGGCACTGCGTCCCGGCGTTACGGGGCAGACGTAACCTGAAGGAGCAGGCCAGACCCTCACCCAGTGTGAACTCAGCCCTGTCCAATGGCAGGATCTCACTCCCAATCCAAAAACCCCATTGCCTTACAGCTGGGACAGGGCTGCCTGGCTGAAGTGATGGGCAGGCTTTTAAAAAGATACCTGTGTAATAGCTTCCATTTATGGGGGATTAGGATGCTCTGGGGACTGATAAGGAGGTAGGGAGGCTTGTCCCACTCTGAGCCGGTGCAGTGAGGTGCCTGTTGGGGGGAGCAGAGCAGGGGGCTCGGCTGCTTCTGCTCTGTCCTAGGCGGGTTTGAGGCAGTGTGGTGGCACAGAGGGGCTCAGCCCCACGCCCGGTGGGAGTTTGTGTTAGGCTTATCAGGAGTCAGGGGTTATGGCATCACCTGGAGAGGGATGCCCCAGGGAGCTGCATGGGGACCCCCAGCCCCCTCCTGTGATCTGCCCCTGGAGTGGGTGAAGGTAAAGGATGAGCCCAGGAGACCTCTGCCACCTTCCACCCAAAAATGAGCAGTGAGAAAGATTGTGTAGGCAGGCAAGCAGGCGCGCCAGCAGGGTTGGGGTGAGCAGCCCCAGTGGTGTCTCAGAGACAAACCTTTTCCTTGCTCGAGGGTCTAAGCTGCTGCACCTGATGCCAGACCCTCCTCCCAGCACTCCCAAATTCTCCCGGAACAGGGCAGACCCAGATGTCTCCGCAGCCAGCTCAACACCCCCGACTCAGTCCCCAGTCTGCGTGCCACAGCCATGCTGGGCCTGCGAGCTCCCAGCTTGTGTGAGGTGAAGCCCAGCTGTTCCCTCCCCGATCACCATTTTCACAGGCGCCTGTGTGCTCCAAGTGCTCAGATTCGGATGGGAAGATGGATGAGGAGCCCGTGTCATCTTCCCTGTGGTATTTCAGTGCCATCCATCACCCTGATCCCTCGCAGGCTGCACTCAGCGGCGCCGTTTGGGTGATGCTTTGCTCGGACCAAGGATGACTATTTTCACAGCAGGTCTGTAGGGGGAATTAATGCCCCTTATCGGCTGCCTGGGTGTTTAGGGTCCAGGCTTAGGCAGGAGGACCACAGTGGATGGAGGGAGCAAGGGTGATGCATCTGGTTGGACGAAGGGAGTTTTTTACAGGTACTGGGGATTTCCTGGTGCCCAGCAGCCCGAGCAGCACCTTGTTTTGCTCTCACAGTTCCAGAGGAACTTTCCTTCAGGGTCCAGCGTGTGATCTCTGGTTGGTCAGGAGATGCTATGGGAAGAGCTGAGCCCTGCGTGCAGGGAAGCAAGGAGGGGTGAGGGAGCAGGCAAGGCAAGACCTTAGTCTCCCCATTCTCAGCTTCCTCTTCTTCATGCTACAGATTTCCCAGGCTCTGCTCCTTATGCAGGGACACCCTGACTCTTCCTGGACCACTTGCGTGTAGTAACAAATAACCAGAAGGAGCCTGTCCCAGAAGCAAACCTGGGATCCCAGGGGGACTCTGCAGAGGTACCAGGACACTGTAAATGCACCAGGAAAGAAGGAAGATGAATGGTGGGCATGGCTCAGAGAGAAGAAAGAGGTCTGGTTTTAAAACTCAGCCATTGTGGTGCATGAGATAAGCACAGGAGCCCATAGAGCATCCTTGGGATGGCCGAAACCGGCTGCTCCCTCCCAGTGCTTGCGAGAGGCTGTTGTTTTCTGGCCTCATCTGATAAGCGGCATGGAACTGTTGTGTGTTTTGCCTTCCTCCAGCGATGCAGGCTGTCCCGAGCCAGGCTGTTTGCTGGGTTGTCCGCCCGCCCTTTTGCAATGGGGAGTCAGTTCTGGTTAATGTTGGAGATTGTAATGTGATTACCGAAAGTCTCATGAAATTAAATCACTTTGCTTCAAAGCAGCTGGGGAGGGGGAGCGTCCCTCTGGCAGCAGCGATGGCCGAGCGGATATTGAAAGCAGACTGGTAGCCAGTATTGCACCGCACACAATTGAACTCTGACAGTGTGAAGGCAAATACAAACAGCAGCCTGTGTTTGCACACAAAGGCTCTGTGCACCAGTGTCCCCAGCCCTGTGCTTTACACCCTCAGCTCTCGGGCAAAAAGTCCTGGGAGGGTAGGAGGGAGGGAAACTCCGCTGCATATTTAGAAATGAATTGAACTGTGCAAACATGCCATTGGGAAGCTCTCAGTGTAACGCTTTGGATCGGCTACCCGCCGGGGCTGGAACACAACTGCTGGACTTGAAAGGGCGACTTTCACGCTGAAGCAAAACTGGACAAAGGAAGATAAATGAAACGGGCTCCCGGCGGGGTTTGGTTTGTTTGTTTTTGTAACTCGGCTAATATTCCCGCATTGTTCAGCCCAGCGGCCCAGTGTCTGTCCTTCACGCGCTGCTCGTAAATCGGAGGTAACAGGCAGTGCCGGCAGCAGGCGGTGCGGGCGGAGAGGAGATGAGCCCCTCCGGTGCGGCACCCTGGGGACCACAGGGTTGCCCACTACAGCCGTTGCGGTGTGGGGAGTGGGATGCTCCGCATCTCCAGGGTGTCTGGCACACTGTGCCATGCTGGGAAGGTCTGAGCCGAGGTGGTGATGAGCATTCCTGTTAATTCCCAACAGGATTCAGCGTTTTGGGTCATGGCACACTGGGATAGCAGTGGGACGATCAAGAGGGCCCATGGACCAGCGCAGCTTTGCTGTCGGTTCACTCGGCAGCTGTCTTAATGGTTTTGAACTGGCAACAAATCTGTGGAGATTTTCCCCAGTGGGGATGTCCCAGGCAAACAGTGGGTGTCAGCAGTGACATGTCAACTGTCTCCATCCCACAGCCCAGCAGCAGAGCGAGGAGCCGTGCTCATCCTTGCCCGTGTGTGGGGGGATGTGTCTCCACAGAGCTCGGAGCCTGTCCAGGGCTGGGGGATGCTGCTTCCCCAGGATGGTCCGTATGTGCAGGATCTGGGCACCACATGGTCCCTCCCCTGTCCTGGTGGACACAGCCAGGTTAATACAGGCACCCATTTGATTTTAGGGGAAAGCGATCCCCGGAGGCAAGCCTCTTGGAAATTCATTGGCTCATAGGATTTTAGGGGATGAAGCAGCCAGGTCGGGTACTTCAGTATTTCTTTAGGTAACACTGAGTAAGCAAAAGCTTTTAACCGTCAGCTGCAGAACAGTTTTGATCAAACTGGGAGGTAAAAATAGCGACGCCTCTAAAACACGGAATAAACCCCAGCAGCCCTGCAGCACAAGCGAAACCACCAAATTTGGCAAGCTGGTTCCTCCAGAAGTCCAGCCCCCAGCGAGCTGTTTGTTAGTCCCCACTTCAAGAAGTTTCACCCAATCAAAAAAACAACCAAAAAAACCCCCCAAACCCCAAACAAAAATCCTGACAAAACCCCAGACGGTGCATCACGTGCTGGGGGCGGCCAAAGAAACCCCCTGGTTTGGGTGACCAATGAATGTCCCGGGGATGAAAAGCGAACAATTTGTCGGCAGCCCACGCACTTGAAAACGAATGATCCGAATTATTCAGCGAGTCTCCCTGGATAGGGAATCCATTGAAAGGGGATGGAGACAGAGTCATAAATTATTCATCACCCAAAAGAGAATGAAATGCATATAATCATAACAATAATAATAACAACAGCAATCGCGACTCTAATAATAGTAACAAGAATTTCTCTCTTCTGGGAGAACCGGGGAGACTCAGGGGCTTTATTTCCCCTTTTTTCCAGCTCCTCCTTTGGAGCAGCTGGGTTAAATAAAGGGATGTAAAGCGGGTCAACATTTGGCATAAAACTATTCATCGCCAATAATTTGGCTGCCTTGCCTTGACTAGGGGTGATGGAGTTTGTACACCAGCCCTCAACAGCGAGCAGGTCCATGAACTTACGCGCATCACTGTTAATTGCTTAATATAATTAATTTCTCGGGGCCCTGGACTACTTTTAAGGAGTCTGTGGAAGTGGCGGCAGCAGAGGCATGTAGTGTACCACTGTCCCCAGAAAATTTATAGGTGTCCATGAACTGAAAGAGAAGTGGAAAGTGATGGCCTAACACACCCCCAGGCTTCGACTCTTCCTGGCTTGAATGGGACCTTGATTGCAGAGTCACCCAGGAGCCATTGAGGCAGTAAGAGAGCTAAGGAGAGGCCACAACACTTGTCACACAGCCCGCGAGTTTCCTGTTGTCGCTGGCACACACGTTTTTGGCTGGGAAACTCCGCCACAGATACGGCGGGTGCCTGAACTCGGTGTGTTTAGGCTCTCTGCTGTTTTGCTGCCCTCAGGATCTGAGGTTTCCTTTGGGCATCTTTTATTCAGAACCCCTTCCACCACCCATCCCCCCATTCCCCTCCCATTGCCGAGGGATTTTCTCCAAGGGGAGCGTGCTGCCAGGCGAGGGCTGGGCGATATGGAAGATTCAAATACATTTATATGCTTGTACCGTGTTGTAAAGCGCCCGACTACAACTTTAGCATGCAAATGAATTCCCGTTTGCAGCGAAGGGGCTTGGCCATGGCACTCGGCCATCTCCCAACGGTTTCCCACAGGTCGCCCCGTGTTTTCAAGGGGGGAATCAGAAGAGCTGTAGAGTCCCTTCGCTGCCATTGGGCTTCCTCATAGCTTTCTCCACCTGCTGCTCTCAGCAAGGAGAGGAGAGGTGACCGGCTGTTCCATGGTGCAGGGGAAAAAAAGGAAAAAAAGAAAAAATATTTAGAAGTGCATTTTTAAGGCTGGGAAGCATCAAGTTGGGCTGGGAAGAAGCAAAGCTCTGACCCCATTGTCAGCATTGGTGGGTGCTCAGCACCACACATGGTTTGGGCTGAAGGGAACGATGCTGCAGCTCCATGCGGCAGGTTCAGCAAGACAGAGCCTGACCATGGGGCTGTTTGAAGACCAGAGACATGGTGGCAAAGCCTGGCTGAGGCTCACTTGCTGACATGATCCGCAGTCCAGGCTCAGCCCTGCTCAGGTAGGGGAAGATATGAGGATGGGGGAGAGGCAGAGGAGGGTGTGGGGCACGGCAAGTTGCCTGTCCCCCAGCATGGTGCCGCTGAGCATTGACGTTCTGTGCCTCTGCTGCGGGAGCTCCAGGCTGGCAGATCCTCTGTGGATGGGCAGCTGTACCGCAGGGAGGAGAGAGTGTTCCCGCTGGCATTTCTATGGGGAGTGGCTGCGCGTGGAGCGGAGCATGGTTTTCATTACCAGCTCCATTTTGGTATAATAAATCATGGACCAGAAAACACACTTTTGGCCTGGGTCCTGCCCTCAGTTATGAGTGGCAGTAACCAGAGGCAAACCCCAGCTTCGGCTTCAGCGTTACGGCCCATCTGTTCACCTTTTGGAATTAATTTCTGCTGGTAATTTCTGCGTAATTATACAGCATTGAAGGCTGATTATATGCTTCCTCTCACGGGCAATTAATATTGCTGATCCGGTGCCAAGGGTGCACTTTGCACTGCACAAACCCACGAAGAGAGACGAGCTCAGCCTCTGGCGCCGGCTGCAAGGTGACAGCAGGGACCCCGCTACCTTCAGCGGGGGGACCCTGGACCCCCCATCCCCAGGCTCCTCGGAGGAGACGGGGCCACCAGCCAGCAGCTGAGCACAGGCCGAGCGCTTGCTGTTGGGCCGTAGAATGAACACGTAGTGCCTGTGCATGCTCCAGCTGCTGCTGGAATATTTGGGAGGTCATTTCTGCCGAGCAGGCTGGAGGAACCTGTAATTGCAACAGATGCTATCTGGCGGCAGCGGCCCTGCGGCTCGTCTCCCAGAGCAATAATCTAATTTATATCTCATAAGACAGTTTTATTTTCCCGAATTACCAGCGCCTCTCTCTGCACCAGGGAACTGTGCAGCCCCCAGGCTGCGGCCGCAGCCCTCGCTCCCGCTGGAGATGGAGGGAGTGGAGAGTCGTAAAAGGGGCTTCTCACGACGGGTTATGGTGCCTATAAAATTATCCCTGTTAGAAACCGGCTCACCATTTAAACGAGCAATTTGAGTGGATGACAAAGGCATCCCCCTCACAGCTTCTGTAAAACAGCCCAGTTCAAGTGGGTGGGACGAAGGGCGATGGGTTTGCCCGAGTCGGGCTGCCGGGGGCTCTGATGCTGCCACTGCGGTGCTCAGGTTTGTTGGCCTCTCTCAGCATGTGAGCGGCTTCGCTGCACATGAGAGGGAGAGGAGTAATTCCCAACTTCACCGGCAGTGTCTGTGGGCTTCGAGTGAAGCCTGGCTCTTCCTCTGTGCAATTTGCTCCCCCCGGCTGGGTTCAGGCTCGGCTGCACATGGGCTTTGCTGGCACTGATGGATTCGCTCCCGTCCTGCCAGATGCAACTGCACAACCCCAACCCATCCCAGCTCAAGATCTAAGGCAGCAAAATGCTTACTGAGCCATGAGTCGTTGTTAGGTTTCAGAGTGAACAGTCCCTTGTAAAGCTGAGAGCAGCTTGTCGCTAATAGCTTGTGCCACCCATTAGCTGTGACAGCATTGTCCGTTCCCAAACGGCTTTCACCTGCATCCACAAACCTCAGCTCCCAGCATCACAGGATCACATTTTTCCCTTATCCCATCCACTCACGGAAGCAGAGAGAAGCTGGGAAAAGCATCAGGGATAAGGCAAACAGAAAAAAATCCTAAACAAACAACACTGTAGGAGGGAAAACCAGCCAGTCTCATCCCGCACCAGGACTGCGCAGCTGGGGGCTGAGGCTGTGTGTGGAACTGAGCACTTTTTAGAGGGACGAAGGGACAGTCCTGGGTCTGTCCCTGCCCCAGGGCAAATGCTGGGGAAGCAGCCGCAGCCGCTGAGCTGCTCTCCAGGCTCCCAGCCTCCCGAGACTTTAATTTTTGGGAAGCTTTAACATCCCCAGCTTACCAAGCGCTGAAAGAAAGGTCAGCTAATCCTTCACAACGTCTGAATGAATTCAGGCCCAGAAGTGAGATTACTAAACAGGGGAGCGGGAGGCCGGGAGAGCTGCATGGATACAGGGACCCTTCCCATAGTCAGACCCGGCTTTTCTAAAGAAATGGACCTTTTATTTCAGCTCTCATCTCCACACACACCCCCGCCCCGGGAGGAGAGGAGGGGGATGGGCAGACGAGGCTGAAGCACCCAACTCCAGGCCCCCCAAAGCAGCCCCACAGCTGCAAATACCATGAGGGTTTGGCAGAGGGGAGCCCTAAAAAGCACTGAGCGAGGGTCTGTGGCTGTGGGATGATTGGACACGGCAGTTGGGGGTGTCCTGCAGAGGCTGAGCATCCCCCACAGCCCAACCATCATCCCCCCTTCCCCTGGATACCCCACTCTGTGTGTCCTAGCTCCAGAGCTTGGACAGCAAACCCCACAAAGCAGGGTGCCCATGTCCCTCCTGGCTCCTGTGGTGGCTTTCAACCTGCATCTCTGAGGCGTCCCAGTGCTCCCTGGTGACCAGGTGACCAGGCATCCAGACTCCCCCATGCATGGGGTGATGCCAGCTGAACCCCTGAATGTTCCTGTGTCCTCACCACTCGCCATCATGCTGAGGTCCCCTCTGTGGGACTGAGCAGCTCCTGAGGTGGGTGCCTGGCCACCCCTGGGTGCAACACCCCTTCCTGGGGAGGGGAGTGGGCACCATGCCCACAGGCGCCCAGTCCCTGGGCCGTGCAGGGGCTGTGGGGCAGTGCAGGCAGCCCTGTTCTGGGCTGCACCCACAGTCCTTTGTGAGCCCCCGGGGCGCTGACATGACAGGACCACTAAGGACTTGCTTTTCTTCTGCAAATCAACTGTCCTCCTCAATGCTGGAAGAGAGGAGCCGATTGAATGCAGGCAAGGAGCGGACCCCCGGGGTGTGGATGCACTGCGGATGAGCCATGGTAACCTGGCTACAAGTGTGACAGCGCAGACACCCAGACCCTGAGCCTCCCTGCCAGGCTCCCCAGATTGGGTATTCAGGCCACAGGGTTCTCTCTATTGACCTCCAAGCACTGTTCTGCATGGGAGAATTTTCTTTCTTTCTCTCCTGGTAACTGCAGCATCCAGTGTTTGCAGTTGGAAACTTTCGCTACCAACACGACCAGCTGGTAACTCAGCTGGGAGCTGCTTGCCCAGTGTTGGGCCTTCATTCTCAAGGTCCCTGGGCCAGCTAGGAGAAAAAGGAGAGCATGCTTTTTTCCAGGCAGTCTGTGATGACTCCAGCAAGGTGGGATGCTCCGTTCAGCACTGGCCAAGCACCCAGCACCATCATGCTGCCAGGGCCTGCCCCAGTCCTCCCTCTTCCTGGCAAAGCACCAGGTAGCTATAAACATTAACTGCTGGCGTCTATGGGAGATGCACTGCGAGTCACCTGTTGTGACACGAGGGTGACAGGCAGTGAGGGGATTGCCAGGGGAAGAGGAGATGACAGCTCAGCCTCTGCCACCATCAGAGGGTCCAGCTGCAGCCCATGCCCAGGGTAAGCATCCTCTCCAAGCCCCATCCCCACCGTGAGCTCATCTCGGCCTCTCCATCAATCCCCTCCACAGCTCCCACGTCCTCTGCAGACGTTGCCTCCAGCTATTCAACCGCTCTCCGGATCATTAAACATATTGAGCAACACCAGTCCTGTGACTGGTTAATTAGTAAAGAGTTGACTAATTAGTTAATCATGTTTACCAAGTGCTTTGAAAGTGCTCAGTGTTATTATTTTTAATTATGACTGCACCCCGGGCGCTGTTCACCTCCTGCATGCCAAGCCTCGCTGGGTTCGAACCCTTTGTCTCTGCTACCCGAGGCTGGTGTTAAAATGGGAATTTGCCTCTTATCCTCTGGTTACCAGGTTTCCTTAACAGCCTCTTGTGTGGGATTTTAGAAAAGCCCCTCACAAAGTCTTCATATACCCTGGCACACTTAACTCGCCCTTTCAAAGCCGCCTTATCCATTAAGGAGGCAGGATCGGCTCTCGCAAAGCCGTGCACAGTGGTGCCTTTGTGCACACCTCATCCCGCACCCCTCTCCTGGCCTGAACAAAAGATCAGCCGATGCCCAGACTCGGTCTCCCATCCCAGCCCTGGGAGGCTCCAATCCCCCGTACCATGCACACCTCTGTTTCAGGAGCCTCCCATCCTACGTGACAGAAGCCAGAGTTCCCCCCCAAAAGGAAAGCAAGCTCCTTCCCACCTCTGACTGCGGGGTGGTCACAAGGAGAGGACAGTTTTGGTGGAGGGCAGGAAGAGAAAGTGAACTGCAAAGATTTCATCTGCTGAGAAGAATGTGGACGGGGTTTGTTAGTCAGGGGAGGGTCCTGGTGTCTCTGAGGAATCAAGAAGACTAATCATCTTGGGACTTTCTTCATGCATAAAAATGTCATCAGCTCATTACGCAATGTCATAAAGAGCCCCAGTCATCCCTTATCACTGTGCAATCTGAAGAGGAGTTGTCTAGCACCAGCTGCAGAACAAAGACTCACCTCCATGAGGCACTGAGATGGAAGGAAACCTGGCACTTGAGCAGACAATAAGCTATAAAAGTAACACAGGGATGCCACGGGAGCAGGATTTGGGAATACTTCTGTCCCTGTGAGTTGTTCAGAGGGCACATTGTACAGACACTACTCCAGGATACGGCTGCCTTTGCCCAAGAACCTGCAGTGCCCAGGTTGCAGTTGGGAGCTCTCAGCTCCTGCTCATTTAGAAATCTCATGGCAGCATGTTGTCAAGGCTTGGCATCTCCAGGCAATGCTCACAGGAATGGCTGCTGTCATCCTGGGCCTCTGCTTATGGGGATGTGGTTGCAGAATCATGGTCACGCTGGTTGGGGAGCAGGAGGGTACTTGCACTCTCCTTGCACTCTGAATTTCCTTCTCAGAAATCCTTCCTCTCTGTGTGGTTGCCAATGTACCCAGGCACCTAAAATGGGCATCGGTTGAAGTGCCAGCAGCAAGTGGGGTGGAATCCCAGCCTTGGGCTCTGCGACTGGCCTTTAGACTAGCCATACTGGACCTGTTGGTGCAGGATTCTGCATCCAACCTGAGCAGCACTGGGCTCCTTGGGAGATTTTTACTATTGGGCAACCCTGTGGCAACAGCAGGACTGTGTGTTCTCTGTAATTTAGGGGTTTCTGAACCAAAGATGACATTGCTGTAATTAGTTTTACCAGTATTAGTAGTAATAGTGGCTGAAAGGCATCTGCTCCTAAGGATCACACATCTGGGAGATCCACTTCGGGGTATGGTTTGGCAGGCATGGTGGTGTGGAGTTGTCAGTTGGATGAGATGATTTTTCATCCTTTTTTTCCAACCTTAAAGATTCTATGATTCTTTGAGATTTTCAACTTCTTTGTATGAATTAACTGGCACTGGGTAACAACTGGTTCTTGATATGAATTAACTGATACCGGATAGGGGATTACAAATGGTTAGAGTCCTAAAACTTGATCCTCAGTTGTCCTGCATTCTGTTAGTCCTCTCATGACAGTCAGAGAGCTATAAGGTTCTCTGGACTATATTTATGCTATGGCCCCGCACGTTATCTCCCTTAAGAGCAGCCACTTGAGGGATGAGCAGCAGAGGCTGGGGCAGTGGCTGTGTGGGGTGCACATGGGAATGGCAGGAGCACCAGAGCTCTGTCTCATGTCTTGCCACCTTGTCGGACCTTCTCCCCACCACCCTCCTCTCACAGCCTGTTTCTCCACTCCATGAAGCTTTCTGTGCAGCCCGTGAGCACCAGGAGAGCTTCCCGGTCGTCCCCACTGCCTCGGGGCTGGGATAGGGAAAATCCATTTCCTCTGGAGTTCTCCTGGGCAAGGCAGGACCTGCAGCCCTGCTCCTCAGCCAGGACAGCTGACGGGGTGGCTGGGGTGCCACAGCCATCCATGTCCCCCGGGTTTCAGAGCAGTCCGCCTGGCCTAGCCAGTCATTGCCTCAGTGTTTCCATCCAGGAGGAGAGCCTGCTAAATCTCTTTCTCTTCAAAAAGAGAAAGAAGCCAAGGAAGTCTGAAAGGGAGGGGAGACAAACACATCTGCACCTGGGAAATGTCATGTTTGGTTTTTCAGCTCAAAATGGGCAGTGACAGCAGCTCCGTGGGGGCGTGAGTAGGGGGAGTAGTGCAGATTTATTGCTGTGGGTCACACTCCAGCTGAGCCAAGTATCCTGCCTAGCATCAGTTTTATGAAGGAGATGAAGTGCAGGACATCCAGTGCAGGCGCCCTGCTAGAGGAGCAGCACTGGGAGAGCGGGAACAGTGAGTGGGCCGCGAGAGGCCGGCCTGACCCTTTCCCTGCTCCAGGCTAGGGATTGCAATGACCAAGCGTGACCAGGCCTCAGCAGGTCCTGGGTTTGGTGCTGTGAGCAAAGCAGCTGGAGGCTAAAGCAAAGGGGAATTAAGAACTGCCCTCTATCAAAACCAAACATCATTGGCAGCAATTCCCAGCCGCAAAGGAGGGAGTAATGCTCGACAGAGAACTGAAACCTCTCAGACAACTGCAAATTCAACACCCTGTTGGGCATCAAAGGAGATTCTGTAGGGACTGTCACTTTACCACAGAACATAAGGACCCAGATGATGCCAGAGTTTCCCTTCCTGGCCAGATACCCAGAACAAATCTCTTATAAATTCAGAACCTTATATAAAATATTAAGCAGAATTACCAGAGGCTCCCAGTTCCCTCTGAGATAAATGTGGTGCATACCTTGTTGGTCGTTGTGGGCGAGATTGCCACTTCATCGCAGTCTGGTACTGAAAGCTGTGTTTCAGCTGGGTTTTGACATGTAATTGATAGATGATGCAATAGTGCATTGTGACTGTAGTGCCTCCAAATCATCTCCTTTGGCAATGCTTGTTGATGTACCTCTGATGCTGGGCAGAGCCCTGGAGCAACTCTGGTCTGTTAGCTCCCTCAGTCCCTTGCTTCGGGCTCTCCTGTTACCAGCACAGCTCCTCTCACAGTGTGTTTCCTCAGCCCTTCTCTTTACTGCTCTGTATCTTCGTGTGGCCTTGCCCACCAGCACCCCACAGCTCCCTCTAGAAATCTATATTGAAATAGACAGAGGATTACCCAGACGTCCTGGCCTTCCCAGCTCCAGCCTATGCCAGCCCTTCCCCTGGCCAGCCTTGGATCCAAGACCTGCCCAGGGCTGAGCATCTTGAGGTTTTCTGTGGGACTCCATGCAGAGGGAAGGGGAATGAAACTGGTAGGATCTCAATCCAAGTCAAACAGAAGGAGGTCATTCCTCCAGCACTCTGGGCAAACTGTGGAGCTCCTCATCCTTGTATGCAGTGGATGACAGAAGTTTCTGTGGCCTCAAGGGGAGACTGTGGGGAAAAGCACATGGATTTAGACACTCTATTGACACCTGAGGCTTGCTCAACTCCCCCATTGTATTTGTGCTGTTAAGAGGAAGCTGAGCATTGTCCACACACCTTGGGACTGGGGAAAGGACCAGCCAGCTCAGCCTTGTTCCTGGGGATCAAAGCCCAAAGGGGACCATTAAGCAGAGGAAAGCCATGTCAAAGCGGGGATATAATGGCAGATTACAGGGATTTCCTAGGGTGGCATTGAGTTGCCCGGTGCTGGTCAGCTCAGCCATTAGCATGCATTGTGCTGCCCATTCCCCCCAGCCTCTGCCTCACAGGAGAACCTGAGCTGCCCCTTCCCCATCGCACTGGCAATTGTGCAGACTTGGAGTCATTGACAGGTTGCCCTTTTATTCACACGGCCAGCTCTCCAGGAATCTTTCCATAGGTATTTTGATCCCACAGCATGTCAATGGTGGCCCGGAAAGGGATGGACTCTGCCCTGGGGTGCCCGAGGTCTGGGGGAGCTGAAAGTCTATTCAGCAGAAGAATACCCAGAGCCAGCAGGTGGGACACAGGGACCCTTAATCCCAAATCATTTTTCTTGCTGGCATCCTTTTTTTATTTTGAATTATGATGATGATGGCCGGCAGCAAGGCGTGGGCTCGCCGCCTGGGAGAGCGATATTATTCGCCTCCCTTTGTGCTTGGTACCATGTTTGAATTGAGAAACAAAGCCGAGCAGCTTGTGCCTCCTGTTGGAAGCCTTCCTATCCCACTGGGGATCCGGGACCTTTTCATCTCAGCCCATACACTCCATAGGCTTCTGCCTCTTCCCATCTTTAAGTCTTTAGTAAATATCATAAAAGAGGAAATAAAGGCAGTCCCCAGGGCCCAGGAGCCTTACCTTCCCTACATTAAAAAGAGGGGAAAAAAGAGAAAGCAGAGATTTAGCCTCATTTTATCACTTTTCATGCAAAGCTTGCAGAGAATAAATAGTCTTTAGCCACATTTTGCAGGCTGGAGGCACTTGGGAACAGAGTCTATTTTGCTCTTTGTGTATGCACCCAATTTTGGGGGCAATCCAGACCATGATTCCCACTCTTGTGCTTGTGGCAGTGGTTGTCAGATGCAGCCACAAGCAGGAAAGTAAAGCCCTGTCAGGCAGATGCCAGCTCGGATGCCCCCAACCCAGCTAAAGGCAATTCAGCTTCAAATTGGGCACCCTAAAACTAACCCACCCTTAAGTGGGATGACGACAGGCAGAGCAGGGGAGGCTGAGCCCCGGTGCTGGTGGGAAGGGAATTACATTGCTGCTAATAAGGGAGCTGGTTAAGAGCATTCAATTTCTTTTAATTTACTGTTTCAAATTGGATGTGAATGTTCGGAGTAAACTCTTCCCTCTCCATGAAGCTTTTGATTATCTGATGGAAGGCAATTCAAAACAGGACAGAAATATTTCCCCTTTTTTTGTTTTAAATCCAAACTTCTGGCTTGGCTTTAAAAACCCCAAGTGAAGCCATTTCAATCTGAAATAAACCCAAAGCAATGTTTCTACTACATTTATATGTTTTTCAGTGGAAAAATGACAATGCTTCCTCTCCAAGTCTCCAGCAGAAGGCTCAGCCTGTGCTTTCTGTGTGAGACACACACACTGTGATCAGTCTCAGGTTTGACACCCAGGCAGGCTGGCAGAAGCCGTGGCTTCCCGCTCCGGCCACATCCTCTGACAGCCACCACAGTTGCACAATTCCTTGTTGTTTCCTAAGCTGAGCAACTTCATGGCAGCAGGCTTCTTGGCACAGATTTCAGGGATGGCACTTCTGTGTACCAATAATGGTGTTCACATGTGGTGGTTGCTCACTCTTTGCTCTTTAATATTTCCTTTTGCTTCACAGCCATTTTCAGGCCAGGTTTTCGGTTGAGTCCATCTGAGATGGAGGAAAAGTCTGTCTGCAGGGCAGTTGTTGTCCCCGGTTCTGCTGTGCTGGGGGCGATGTGTGGCTCTAAGGTGGCTGAAGGGACCTTTTGAGGGTCCCTCGCCTGCAATGCCATGTCCCCTCCACAGAGACTGCCACCTAGGAAACATGCATCTCCCCTTCAGCAGTGCCAGCAAGGTGGGGGGTGGTCCCTAGCTCCAGGACAGTCTTCTGCAGGAGATCTGGGGGAGGTGTTGGATGGGATAACTGAGGCAGAGTGCATCGAGAGCTTCTCCTGCTGGTGTTGGGGCCGGCGGAGGGACACTGCCGGTGACACAAGTTGCAGTCCCACACCACACCAACACCCAAGCCCCAAAGCAGGCACACAAGGCACAACGCAAACCCCAAATCTGTCCACCCAAATAGCTGTATAATTAGGAGCTCACAGAAAACCAGACCATTCCCAAGAAACCCCTGAGGAACAGCAGGGTCTGTGCTCCCCATGACTCTCGTTTTCAGTACCTCACTCTGCTGGCGTGGACCCAGGTCTCTGCCGGTGCAAATACAACTGGAAAAGAAGTGAGTTTGCAGCTCTGACTGCTTAGAAAAGTTGCAAGGAAACACTTCTTGGTCCATGGGAGCACAGGAGGCCGTCTGCACTTGCTCGCTCCCGTTACTT
This sequence comes from Hypotaenidia okinawae, assembly GCA_027925045.1. Lineage (NCBI taxonomy): Eukaryota > Metazoa > Chordata > Aves > Gruiformes > Rallidae > Hypotaenidia > Hypotaenidia okinawae. The sequence goes on from BSDF01000018.1 coordinate 4,568,003, forward strand.
GGCTCTTGCTTCTGCGAGCGATGGGCACCGTCTGTCAGGAGATCCGCAGCGTGCTGCACTGCAGGCAACAAAAGGAGCTATGGTTGCTCCAACGTAAAAATTCCTCCTGGTATCATTGGGTGGATTTCAAGCTTTTTGCTGGTCTGCGTGGGCGAGGGCTGGTGTGTGTGTGCCCTTTCCCATCCAGCCAGGAATGCCACCGGAACAGCTTCTCTGCAGGTTTGGATGCAGCTCACTAGAGCTCTGCGGGTTCCCCCAGGACTCCAATAAGTGGTACATTTGGTTTGCTTTTCCTCATTATTTCTAAGTTTTCCAGCTCCAATGCCAACGGAGCCTGTATTCTATGTAATTATTACTCAAAACTTTGAAAACATTAAGTAGGAAAAATAGGCCATTAAACAACTAAGCAGCGAAGTAACAAGTGTGAATTATGGCTCTGCCCTGTGGTGTGACTGTGATGGGTTTGTTCCACCCACAGAGAGGTCTTGGAGAAGGATAGGTTGAATGGGTTGTTTTGCTTAATCTCTCTCCTGTCAGAGCTGCAGTCCCTGGAGAACGCAGATCTATAGAGAAATGTGCCTGCCCTCTGAAAGGCAGTGCACATGCCCAGCTCCCAGCACAGAACTTTTGTTCTGCCCTGATTTATGCTGCTCTGCGGGGCAAAGACAAGTGGATGTGATGGCTGTGAGGATTGCTCACTACCGGAGGGAAGGGTGGACTGTGCCAGGATAATTTGTTCTCTTCACAGGGCATGAAAATCCCACTCCCCCTTCCCTGGTCTCCATCCCCCTGCCCCCTATCCCTCACCCGCAGCTCTGCCCGGAGGATGGCCAGGGTCTCTGGGAATGCCTGGCCTGGGGTGATCCCCTTCCCCTTGCACTGTCAGCCCGATTGAACAATAATGTGGGGCGCTCCTGCCCCTTGCCAGGGCTGGAAGAGAGACACCACATCCGAGCATCTCACCCAGAGTGGTGGAGAATGGCTGGTGCAGCTTCACCGCACCCCCCAGACACCTGCCCAAGGGGGACATGCAGCACCCCCAAAGGGGCTGCTCCTCCCCGGACACTCTGAGAGGCAATTTGGTGCACCTAGCTCAGACATAACCCATACAGCTACTGAAACAGCCGTGTGGGCTTTCACTCTGTCCTCAGATTCCTTATCCACCTCATGTGCTTGGTGCAAGCTCTCCACAATGAGCATCTTCTAGATGCACTCACAGCCTGGCAGAGCTTGGGCTGAGGTTCCTAAGTGTTACTTCAACGCAAGGAAAGCCTGCAGGTCTGCTCATGGTGCTCAGGAGTGTGCTGGAGGGTCCTGGAGCAGCTGAGCCCCCGTGACTGTGGTGGGGGGCCCTTGCCTACCCCATGGGGCAGAGATGCCTCAGAGGGCTCAGTTTACCCAACTGAGGGTCACTTGCCAACAGCGGCAACTCACTGCTTCCAGTGAAGGAGGTGACTTCACTTATCTGCTCCCAGGATTTTTCTGCTTGTTTGTTTTGTTTTCATCCTCCAAGGAGGAGGAGGAGGAGGGTGGTGCCTCTGCACGCACAGGGCCAGCCACCTCTGAACCCCAGTGCCAGAAGCCCTTTTCATGCTCTATAAATTTTATTGGAAAATCTGTTTTGCTCGGAGGGGTGTGGGGGGTGGTGGTATTTTTTCTCTCCCCCAGGAGCGCACCATGAAAAGGCTCATTAAAAAGTGAGCTCCTCTCTCTGATTAATCCTTCCAAGCAGGCAGAGGTGACACATGCTAATGACATTTCCAGCTGGGCTTGTCCCCTGAGATGCCCGTTGCTGTTGCAGGCTGGCCCTGCCGAAGGAGACGGCGTGTTGGATGCTGGAAAGGTTGCTCTTGGCCACAGCTTTCATCTGTAGTGGAGAAACGCCTGCGGGAGCCAGGCATTTGCTGTCTGTCCGGCAAACTAGAAGACTTTGTTCTCCAGATGCATCTCACGGACCGTCCTCCTTTGGACATGGGCTGTTCCCAGCCTCTGGAAGGGCTTGTGAAGATGAGAAATGGACATCCCTGGCATCTGCACAGATCCCAGCAGCACGTACCGAGCTGCTGACTGAGGACTTCTCCAAGGCACCAGGCCTGTCTACACCAGAATGTTTTGTTAACCTCAGACTGCTGCTTGGCCCCCGCCAAAGCTCTGATGTTCTTGGAAAACACCAGGCTAATGAGATGCCTTTCCAAAACAACAGCTGACTTAATGAGCCATCCATTGGCTTAGCAGGCACTGATCGCCAGCACATGGGAGCAAGGTGGATCTCCTTGGATCTCACATCATTCCCTCTCCCCATCACACCCCGGGTTTGGTGATGGGGAGGTCTACCTTAACCCCACATGCTTCCCCAGTACCTCCCTTTCAAGCCAAATCTGACTTCTTGTGAAGGTCCTGGGGTGCAGGTCCAGCTCAGTTGTTGTGAGAACCCAAATTTGAAATCATACTCTGCCCCCTCCTGCTGGAAACCAAGATCTCCATCCAGCTGGAGGAAGGAAGAACCAGGGATGTTCCCAGACTGTGTCAAGGACGTGTCTGGGGCCACCCAACGTGTGCTGGATGCAGGACAGACCCTACTCAGGATATGCCGAATGCCCTGTGCTGTGCTGACATTTCTCCTCTTGGACCCAGATCCAAGGTGACACAAGGCAGAAGGAAACTCGCATCCTGCCAGCATCCCCTGCCCTGAGCAAACACCCAGTCCTCTCACACAGAGAGTTTCATGTAAGCCTTGTACCAGCAAGACGGACCCAGCGCTGGCTCCAAAGAGCTCTGCTGTCCTCAGAGGGTCTCGGCCATTGTGGCCAAGAAACATAAGCGCTCTGTAAGGCGTTGCTGGGCCAGGAGCGGAGTCGATTTGTTGAAAGAAGGTTACCACGTTGTAGAAGTAAGAAAAGGGAGTTGTATTTAGACTGGCACAGGGCAGTTGTTTTCACTTAAACAGAGCTATGCACAGAACATAGCTCATGGCTGCGCCTTTGCTGAGGCCTTGTTCATTTTGGCCTGAGCATCCCTGGGTCAGGGGGCAGGGGAATGGGAGCAATGCAAAGGGCAGGGCGGAGCAGCCCATGTTGCTGGAGCTAGGAACTCATCTGGTGTGAGCAATCATGGTGCCGTGCTGGCTCCTGAGCTGATGACACAGGGTCCAGCTAGGGCCAATGTTGGGCTGTCCCAGCCAGTGCTGAGTCTGGCACCTTCCCTGATACTCTCCCTCCTGATCCCAGCTACTCCCAGCCTGTTAGCTCAAAGGATCCCTTGCAGAGAAGCCAAGCTGGAGCATTCCCAGCACTGCCCTGGTATGAGCTGGAGCCAAGTTCAAGGCCCAGCCCAGTGAGGATGCTCTGGGGCAAATTTTACTTCATAAGGGCTTCCCCTCTTTGAAGGTATTGGAAATGTGTAGGAACTGGACATGGAGGTGGTGGAGCATCTCTGGCTCATCTTCTCAAGCAGTTGGGTGAGCAGGCATGAGGGGGGCTGCTGCAGGCTGGGCCACACACTGCCCAGCATCATGGGCACCCCTAATACATATCACATTAGCGTGTAGCTCCCTTTTGGTTGCCACACAGCAGTTTCTATACAAGCAGGGCAGCTGGATGCAGCAGGAGCTGGATTTGGTGGGAGTGTGGCCACCTCGGTACCCACCATCACCTTTCTAGCAGGCAGCTGCCAGGGCTGCGGCTCAGCCCTGCCTGTTCTGCTTCTGCACCCTGCGCCCACATGGGGAGCGGGGCTTGAGACCCTGATCCCTAAATCTTTGTAGAAAACCCAGACTGCAGAAACAAGGCATAAATGTGATGCTTGGCACCAGTAGCAGGAAGGGATTGGACAGGAGTCTTTTTTCTTGGCATAGTTGAGAAAGGGTGGTAAGAGCACCAGCAGCTTTGTAGACAAACCCCTCAGGGTCATGGGGGGTTGGGGGGGTGGCTGGTGTACCTTTTCTGCCTCTCCTTTTGGGGTCCCAGTACAGCGAGCTGTGACATCCTTGCCTGCTTTATCTTGGGTGGCTGAACCAGCCCGTGTTAAAAGGGGATGAACATAATACAATAGAGTTCGACTTTGTTTCTGCGCTGTGCGGTTCATTCAGGGGGATTACAGGCGCTTTTCAGCTTGTTACCACCTAGAGAGGCAAATACAAGGGAGTGCTGGTTCGAATAGGCTACCCACCGAGCAGCCTCAGTGCTGCCAGAGCCAAAGTTGCAGAAGGTTAAAAATGATCTGGGCAGGATCCGGGTGGAACAATCGCCCAGAGCAGGGGGACGTGTTGGGCACGCAGGGACGCCAGCCTGCACTGCCCGGGTTTGTTAGTGAAGGGGTTGGAGCCGTCGGTCAAGGGGGCAGCAGCGAGGCCCAGAGTGGGATGCAGGCATGGAACCGAGCTCAGGACCCCTCTAAAGGGAACTAACTCTTGCGAATTTTAAGGAAAAGAGAATTAATCGCATGAGGAGTGAGGTTGGAGGTTGAAGGGGCTGAGACCTGTATGGCTGGGGGTGTGGGAAAGCCTTCTGCCTGCTTTCTGATGTGGGTATTATTTCTGGCTGAAGGGATAAGTGCTGGAGGCCGTAAGGGCGCAGGGCCAGGTTTGTGTCTCTTCATGCATATGCAGCATCTCTGCATCCTACAAGGCTGGAGGGAGTCACCCAAGCAGTGCTCCTCCACTCCCTGTGTCGCTGGAACTGATGGAGAGCATCCCGAAGGGCCACCTGAGGTCCCCTCTCTCTTAGGCCACCTGAACAGGGCTCTGAAGTTGCATCTGAAACAATGCTTGAAAAACTCCATTTTTCTGTCTCCCTTTTGCTAGGAAACACAGCTCAAAGGTCCTCACATGTGCAGCTACCCCCAGCACTGCTCACCCTGCGTGCTGGCCAGAGGGAGAGGGCTCAGTGTCCCAGGAAGGACTGGATGTGGAGGGAGGCTGAGCCATCCCCAGAGCTCATCTGATGGCACCCATTGCTGTCACCCATGGTGTGAGACTGCAGTAGATACTCTCATTTCAGATTACAAGGGTCACTTTAGTTTAGCTTGTCACCAAAAGCAATAAATAAATCCCTCTCACTTGCACTCCCCAAAAGGGTGCAGCTGGAATGAATCTGCTTTGCCGCTCCCAGGGTGGAAAGGGGGGCCTTCTCCTCCCAGGGAAAGTCCTTGGCCATAGGTGAAGAAGACTTAAGCTTTTCAGGGGGACATCAGGGAGAGCTTTAGGCTGGTTGTCCAAGCTTGGGTTTAAAAGCAGCTGTGTTTGTCCAGCTGGAAAAAGCTCCTTTCTCTGCTTGTGGCTGGGGGTTCCCAGGTCTTTCAGGTGAGGAGATGTTTATTTCCCAAGTGGAGTCAGCAGTCCAACCCCAGCAGCCCAGGACCCCAGTCCAACACCTTGGCAGCCAGAAAACACTAAGGGCCAAATTCAAGCCCATCAGAACTAAAAAGACCTTCGGCCACTGTTGCAGGGCTGGGAGCTGTGTCCCCTCAGCACCTCCGTCCATCCTCACCGTACCGCCCTTGTACTCCTGGCGTTGGCTCCTGGTTGCTCCCGTTCCCTGGGTCCGACAGCAAGATGATACGTTGGGGGGTGTCACGGGTTCATTTTCCTCGTCTCAACCCTGGAGTCCCTGCTTTTGTGGTTGCTGAAGACATTGTTTCCTAATGTAGGAACATCCCTTTAGGGCCTGAGCGTCCCCTGACATCAGCGCGAGCGCGGCACAGCCGTTGGTTGACAAACATCTGGGTTCCTAGGAAATGCCGTGTATTCCTGCCGGTGCTCTGCTGCCTGCTAATGCTTATAAAATTATGTTTATTTCCTGCCATGGGGATCAGGCTTCAGCTCAGGGTTATTTCCAGGGCTGCGGCGAGCTTTGTGCCAGAGATGCAAACCGTGGCAAGCAAGTACTTAAAAGCCTTGTGTTCAGCAATGGGCAAACCACAGACACTTCAGAGGTTTGGCTTGCGAAACTGGTCGCCCGAAGGAAGGCGAGAGAAACTGATGTGCACAGGAGCACCCTGAGCTGCTCCGGGGCTGAGTGTGCTGTGGTGGTACCTGGTTTGTGAGAGACAGTGACACCCCTGGACACATGGCTGGGCTTTCCTGGGGAGGTGGCTGGTGGTATGTCTAGCAGCTGGCTTGGAAACCCAGCCAACAAACCCTCTGTGGGAGGGACTTTGCACATCAGCCTCTGCTGCTGGATGGACTTTTGGAGCTAATAAGTGTCTGTGTCTCCCTGAGGGTGCCAGGGTTGGTGTGGGGTGAGCAAATGTGGACGTGGGGGTTTGCTTCAGTCAGCTCTGGCACATCAGGCTGGGATGGGAAAGGTAGGTTTTGGGCAGGAGGGACCCCCTGTCCCAGGGCGTAGCTGTGCAGTCCCACACGCCAGGGAGGGGAGCTGAGAGTGGGCGAGCGCCTGCGGCTCAGGCCAAGCTGGGAACGGCAAAAGCTCTTCTGTCCGGAGGTGGGCTTGAGCTCAAGCTTGTTTCCTTTCTCTTGCCAAAGCATCTGCTGTCCTGCATGCTTCCCTTCCCCCTTCCCTCCAGGATTTCTGGCCATAGAAATGTTTTATCTGATCCCCCCAAAACCCCTCTTTGGTCTGATGGTTTGTGGCTTGATTTCCCCCTCTGGCTGCCTCGAGGTGACCTTGGCTCTACAGTGCCCTTTCACAGCGGAAAACCAAAGTGCTGCAGTTCAGAAATGCCCAGATGGGTATTTCCAATGACCTAAACAGGAAAAACAGAGTTTCTTTACAGCTCAATCACCACCACTCTGGGAGCAGCTCCAGCCAGTCCCAAGCTGTTTTAATCAATCAATAATTTGTTTGGCTGGAAAAAATGTCCCCTGTCTGGGTTGGGATCCTGCAGCCTGGGTCCTGCGGTGACCACTGTGGTCCAGCCATGCAGGGCTGCAAATCTGAAAATTGGGCTGTAGAGGCTGTGGGTGTGTGATGCCCAGAGAGGATCCTGTTAACCAGAGGCAGTCCTGAGGCTGATGGGGCTGAGAGGGTCCAGCTGCTCAGAGGCACAGCAGATTTTTTACCTCACTGTGCCTGTGAGACATGCCAGGTGCCCCATCCCCAGCCAGCTTGTGCTGCGATGGCCATACCACCCTCACACAGAGGTGGGAATGGAAGAAGATCCCAAAATGCCTGCCTCCCAGGTCAGGCCTGGGTTTAAATGCTGCTCTGAGTCTGCATTAAACCTCTGTCACTGTGTAGATTTGGGGTGCAGGTAGCATAGCTTGCTGCGTGGTAGGGGGCACAGCCAGCCTAGGGGGTGGCACAGACCACCCTTCACTTTTTGCCCCACCATAAACCCCCTTGGTCTGCACGGTTGAGCAGCAAGACATCTGGGAGGTCTCTCCCACTGCTCACACCACATACAGCTGGCTTGGACCGTGAGGAACCCACCACCCCCCACAGAAACCCTCCTCAGCCCACACCCCTCACAGGGATATCCTCATGGATAGAGGCTTTGGGGAGAAAGGGAACAGCTGAAGCACCAGAGAGAAGTTACTGGCACAGCAGTACCACAGCCCCAGTGCTCAGGGTCCACTCCCGAGACACTCAGCATCCTCAGACCCTAGCGATGCCAAGGCGGTTCCCATCTGCAGAGATCAGACCCTTCACTAACCGTGTATTGTTATTGAAAGCCTCTTGCTGGGCCCTGTGAAGTCATTCAGACTCATTTTGTGGCCATGCTGGAATGCACTAACCAGGAGTTGTTTTGAGGTCAGAAAGGAATAAGTCTTTTGCAGACAATTGATGTTGTTATTAAAAACATCCACGAGAGAGAGAGGAGGCGGGAGGGAGGTCCTCTTTCCTGTTTGGGAAATAGTTTCTCACTGCATCCATCAAGCAAAAGAATTCTGTATGAAAAATTAATTTACAAAAGTTTCTGGGGCACACGTGCCTGAAAATGAACCACAGCAGGATCAGAGGTTTGGCTCAGAGCAACATCCAAGACTCAAAAGCAGGGGCCAGATTAAAATCCAGGACTCCTCGCTCCCGGCCGGTTGCTGTAACTGGAGGAAATGCAGTTTCCTTAAAAGAAATGCAATCTCCTCTCTGCAACATTTGGGCAAAATTCATGAACTCCAGCTGAAGCCTGGAGCAGGTCTCCCACTGAGATGGGCTGCGGGAACGTGGGGATCGCTTCAAATAAGGAAGGAAAAGAAAAAAAAATACCCAAGATGAAGGGATTAGGCCTGTCACCCTGCCCTCCCCATCGTTAATCTTCCAGCCCAGGGCAAGCAGCTTTTCCAGCCCATCTTGCAGCAGTAAGATGTCATCCCAGGTGTGACCTGAGAAGAAGCCATGTCACCATCATGCTACGGCCACCCTCTCTCCATGGGAGCTGAGCACCATCCTGCTGCCTGCCCAGGGATGCTGGTGGGCCAGGCTCAGACCCAGGATGGAACCAAGCCTTCTCTCGAGGCGGTGGGATAGGCAATTTTAGGGCCAAAGTGTCCGGCCCCTTGGCTGGAGTGGCATAAGTCCACCTTAGAGCATCCCCTCACTGCCTAGCAGTTCCTGGGATGTCTACACATCTGCAGCCCTCCTTTGAAAAGATCCAGGCCTGGAGACTATGCCAGGGGCAGTCTGAGCTGTGGAGCTAATTGCCGGTGATAAGCTAATTAAAGGGTGCTGATAAAATCTGCTGGCAGGGGAAGGAGCGTGTGGTGGCCCTGTCTTCCCCAGGGCAAGGGAGAAGCTGACTGCTGGGACACCCAGGGCTCCATTAGACCCCCTGTGCCGACACCCCCCACCCCCCATGCCCTCCAGAGCTTGTCAACACCTTTGCTTGCGCAAAGAGCCTGGGCTCTCTTGTCATTGCTCAGTCCCTTCTCTGCCTGGGCTGGTTTTTGGCAGTGACCCTGGGGTTATGGATGTGGCATTAGGAAAGGAGGGACACCCTGCCCAGGTGAGGGCTGGGCTGGGCTGGGCTGGCCAAGGCGGTGTGAGTGGGACAGCCACCCAGCAGGAAAGCTGGGAAATCCCTGTGTTTGACTAGCTTTGATCTGCATTAAATCCCTCAGAGAGAAAGGGAGGAGCAGCCCGGGAAGGCTGGGGCTGTGCGTTTTGACTTCACACCATCAAAGTTTGCCCTAAGTGACCCTTGAAAGAGTGCAGGTATCTGTGCAGGTATCCCCAGGCTCTGGGCTGGGCCTTGAAGTGCTACTGCACTTCCAGATTCATCATCCCCACCCGAGGGGGACGTACAGTGGGATCTGGTGGCTCTGTTTCAGGATTGAGTAGGTGTCTGGCTGCTTCGCCCCCGCTGGGGCTGGGTCAGTGTGATCACTCCCAGCCCCAAGATGATCTGGGGCTGGGCAGAGCTGGGAGCTGATTACCCATCATGGGGTGTCCCCTGGTGCTGGCAGAGCACACCCATGCCCACCCATTCCCCTTGTCCTGTACCAGTAAGCATTTTGCCATCCATGCCCTCAGAACTCTGCTCAAGCACTGGCTGAATGTAGAGGAGACTGGGCTTGGAGTCCTCGCCCTGCATTGCCCCTCATGGCCCCGAAGCTACTTGTGCTCCCAGCTCATCAGTTCTTTCTATAAGAACTCTAACTCCTCTACAATCCCCATGATAACTTTTCCACGCCTTGCTTTTGCCACATGGACCGTGAGGCTCCTTGAGATACTGGCACCTAAGGAGCACCGAGCGACCAGGTTAACGCTACCCATCACTCACAGCCACCCAGACCCCTCTCTGGGGTGAGCTTCAGGCACTGCAGAGTCAGCTGCAAAGTAGGTGAAAGGAAAAATAACTTGTGGCAGCCAGGGGGAAAGTGAGAAGGTGAAATGCTGTGTTCCAGATGGACCCATGTGTGGGACACCAGAGCTGACAGCTGTTCCCTTGCAGAAGGATATGGCATTTAATGTTCACAGTTGCTGGGGTCTTGATGTTAAGCACTGCAGGACAGCCCCATGCACGTGTGGGATGGCAGTGCTGCTGCCCACAGAGACCTCAGCAGCGGGCAGAGGATGCTGTGCTCATCCCCATCACCCTCCTGCCCTCCCCAGCCCACTCCAGCCAAGGCAGCAATCAACATTTCTGCCCAGAGCCTGTTACAGAGGCCCATTAACAGTAGCACTGCTGCCCTGATAAGGCAGGATAAGCCTGTCAGCTTCTGATAAAACCTCAGTCTCCAGGAAAACAAAACACACCAGCCTGGCAGGGCACCAGGAGCAGAAAACCAGCATCCCACAGTGGTGGGGGTAGGAGGGCAGGCAGACTTGTCCCAACACCTCTGAGAAATACTTCCTTGTCCATGCCAATGGTAACACTGATCAGGAGGTCAGGCACATCAGCTGGAGTTTTCCTTCTTTCTCAGATCCCTGATAACATCCCGCTGATAGGACAGACAGCTCTGTTTACTGGGATCAGGAGAGCTCTGTTCACAGCCTCGAAGATGCAAATATCACCGAGCAAGCACCACATCCTCAGCTCTTCACACCTGCCAGCCCAGAGCCAGTACAGGGTCCAGGCTAAGGTGGGGCGGCTGGTGAATGCTCATCCCGTCCTGCTCTGGACCATACGGTTGCAGCATTAGCTCAGGTTGGGGAAGACTCGGGATCAGAATTAAAATCCCTCTGTTGAGGGCCGTCAGATAGAGTGGAATTTTTGAAATACATCTAACATCTCCCTGCAGACTCACAGACAGTTCTGGCTCCTGGTAAAGCTCTCAACCTTTCCCAAAGTGAAACCTCTCAGGATCCTCCCGAGGCCAGTGCCTGCTTCCAGAAAGGGAAACTGAGGCACGGTAGTGTTAGTCAGCTTGGCCAGGATTGCACTGGGATCAGGAGCAGACCCATGGTAGGATCTTCTCTGCATCTGGTGGAGTTTGTGAGTGTGCCAGAGCCAGGGAAGGGGGTATGTGGCTGTGTGTGTGACCAGCTGTGATGGCCAGGGAAGAGTGTGCCTGCGCACTGCCAAATGTGCCCTGGGAGACACTGTGGTGCTGGGCAGGAGTGGGATCAGCAGTGGGGAGAGCTGACTGCTGTCAGTGCTAAAGCCATTAGGGAACTCTATTGCCCAAAAAATGGAGAGGGACTCACCACGCAGGGAAGACCAAGACTTATTTGGATTTTTGAAGACACTGGTTCTTAACTGCCCAGCAGCTGATGCAGACCAGTCCAACAAAGCACTTGTCTGCTTGGAAATGTGTTAATTAACACAACAGGCTTGGAAAAGACCCTTCCAGAAATGGGTGGCTCTCAGTCTCATCTTCAGCAGCTTAGAGTCGCTCAAGGCTTTGGTGTCGTACCTGGACCTGTGCGTCCTTTTCGATGCAGCCAGGGCTGCAGCTGGGTATGGCACAGAGAGAGACATGTCCTACTGACCCTCCTGGCCTGCCCTCTGGGCCAGGAAGGAGCTGTGCTGGGGAGCATCTCCTGGCCAGGGCAAGAGCCACTGTCCATGTCCAGGCTGTGTTGCACAGAGAGGCACAGCCGACATGGCCCAGCCTGTCCGCAGCAGCACAGCTCGGCCCTGCTTCGTGGGGTGGAAATGAATGCGCTGAGCTGCCAACTGCTCCCCTGAGCCAGTTCGGCCTCAGAGAGAAACCAAAACCCTTCCCAAGAGCTGTCATCTGTCAAGCTTGTGTTACTGTCTGGCACGTCAAATGGCCAAGCTGAGGTTTGTAATTCGTGGGGAAAGGGAGGAGGCCGTGGCAAGTGCTCCCGAAGCCATTCTGTGCTCCACCTCCCAGTGTGGGGCAAGGTCTGGACCAGCATCTGCAGGCACAGCAAGGACCATCTCCTGAACAGGCCCACAATGTGGGACTAAGTGGAGCGGACCATCCCCCTGGAGAGTCCCTCTCCCTAGAGCTCTTGCCTGTGCTGTAACACAGCAGCCTACAGGTCACCTGCGGGACCTGCCGGTCGGTTAGCATCCTTTCCCAGCTCCGGGAAGGATGCTGCCTTCGGGGCAGGGGTCCCCTTCTCCTTGCTGGCACAGGAGCCTGAGGGGCATAAGCACACAGATGCAGCCAGGCCCTTTGTGTTTTGAATAACTCCGAATGACCAAAGTCTTTCAGTATCTCTGTGACATTAACCCTCAGGTGGATGACACACTCCTGCATCAGAAACATGGGGAAACATCTCGGGCTGGGGCAGCTTGTGCACTGGGTGAGCTGGGTCCTGCCCCTGGGTCAGGCCCTGAGCATCACTGTGGGATTTGCAGTGTCAGATATGTGCCCTTCTTTTGTGCTGCAGGGCTGTGGATTTAGGAGTGGAACACAAAAGTATTGATGAGACCTAGAACGGAGCGCCTGGGGGGCTGATTTTGGCACCTTGAAAAGCATCTGCCCAATGCTGCTGGTTGGGGCTGGCAGACTGGACAGGTAGGAGGTGAGCACCATGGTATGGGGCAGAGAGAGGAGAAAGGTCTTTTGGCAAAGTACCACAACCCTGCAGCTGTGGGAGGAGAGCTGCTGCTGAGATCTGTACCAGATAAGAGGAAAACCACGAGGCCAGAGCTTGAGTGGATAAACTGCTCCCAAGTGGGTTCCCCTCAACTCCAAATAAACATCAACCCTTAATGAGCACCTCAGCTGGGCTGGGGCTGGTGGCTGTGTGCTCTCTCCAATAGCCCCTGGTTGTGGGGTGAGCTCTCCTGTTACCACCTGCCTTGGGTGGCATCTGGACGAATTACAGAATGCAAATAATTTATTTCAAAGTATTTACAGCCTCAGGAGGCTGGATTTGGATGGTGCAATTGAGTAAAGGAAGCCGATGACAGCACGGTATCATCTCCAGTATAGAAACAGAGTTCGCTTCTTGGCTTTTCCTTTCTCAAAAATCCAAATTAATTAATTTATAGCCCAGAGCTTCTCTGCAGGCTTCCTGACCAGTACCTGGCTTATAGAGAAAATCACACAGCTACTGAAGAGAGAGTTCTTGCTAGATCACCTACATTGTGCCTGTGAGCACCATGCCAGGACCTGAATGTGGCAGGACAGGAGAGCCTGGCACAGTCTCTGCCCAAGTCCCTCCCAGCCACAGGTCAGTCCCCAGCTGAGGTCCACCAAGAGCTCTTATCCCACCCTTGGAGATTGTTCCTCCAGTCCTTGCCGAGGCAGGCTCATGATGTAGACTTGGAGGCTGAAGCCCTCACCTCCTGCTGGCTTCCAGAGGGGCTCTGGATAGGAGAACACCCCAGCCCACCTCCCCTCCCAGCACTCTCTGGAGGCAGCAAGGGGGGTTTTCATCCCATTTCCAGGCACTTTGGGTGTGTGTCTGCACCAGGGCTAGGCTTGCTTTCAGATCTGCATCCTGTATTGAGCAAGAGTGCCTTTGTCTTGGGATAAAACGCCTTGGGTGAGAGGCTGCCACAGACCTCAATTTGTCAGTGCTGTACAACAGACCCACAGGTTTCTCATCCGTCCTTTTTGGTAGACAGTCAGCGCCTGGCAGCACCAAAAGAGCTGTCACAGGTCCCTGGAGGTGTCCCCAGGGGTCAGGGCAGGAATCCACACTTCGGAGGGACCCACAGCTGTTTGCCACGTGCTGGCAACAGGGAGATCTCCGCTGCTCAGAGATTGCTAAAGTCTGGGCAGTAATATCTCAGAGCTGTAAATCTCCCAGGAACAAGTCTTGCTCCTCTGGCGCTTCCTGTGGGGCCAGAAATTCCATGTGGACAGCCAGGAAATACCTGGTGAGATTTCAGAACTCCAGTCCAGCCTGGAACTAATAAACGTGGAAGCAGTTAGGAACATGTCTCCCTCCCAGGAATTAATAAAAGCCTACATCAGACCAGACAGGCAGGTTCATGTCACAGGTTGCATCCCAAGTAGCATCTGTGGCTGTTGGAACCAACTGCACATTGGGGCTGGACGGGAGGACAGGCAGCCACCATGCCTGGCTCACAGTAGCTGCAGGGTGCTCTCCAAAGGGATCTGGTACCATTGGGAAAAGCTTTTGTGTCACAGCGCTGGGGAAAAACTGATAATTGTGTGGACAAAGTAACCCTGACGGGCTGATGATGTGATGGGCCTTGTTCTTTCCTCTTTCGGGTTTGATCTCTGAGCAGCTCTGGGTTCTCTCCCTCTCTCTGCTCTCAAAGCCACCACAGACCATGTGCTGGTGTTGGCTTTGCTGAGTTGTCTGCTGCCCTGGCAGCCAGTGTTCCAGCTGGCTACGGGTGCAAATGGACAGCTAGCTTACCATGGATATGCCCGGTCCACCCCTACTGTCTGCTGGGGTGAGGGCAGTCCCCAAAACACGTCCATGGGCTGCCCCATTGAGATCTGCGTTTGAGTATTTCCTTCTCCTTGCCCACTCTCTGGTGCTGGGCCTGCTGATGGCCACTGTGGCTGGGGAGGGCTGATGTAGGGGGGATGCTCAAACTACATTTGAATTTTGGCCCTTCCTTATTCTCAGGGGTGTTTCTTCCAGGTGGGGAGAGGGGCAGGAGATGTTTGGCCTCATGGGGAGCAGATCAGAGTGCAAGGGGCTGCCTAAAGAGCCTTTGGCCCCAGCAGGGGTGGGGGGTCTCTGGAATGCATGGGCAGGGAAGGGGCTTTCCTCCCCCCACCGCCAGTGCACGCTTGCTGTTGCTGCAAGGCAGGTTTGTGGCTCTGGTTCCATGGGTGATGCCAGCTGTAGCTGCATATTTTGTGGTACATCCCTGCACTTTCCTCCATCTTTTTTCTCCGACTGTCAGGAAAACCTGGGGTCTGGCATAGACCCCACGTCTCCCCTCACAGCCACAATACCCACACGGATTTCCCCTTGGGTGGATTAACTGGATCAAACCAAGCCCCTCCTCCTGCCTCAGACTTCACAGAGCTCAGGAATGAATCTTCTGAGCAAACATTTTTGTTTAGCATTGGCCAGGGGGGTCTGTGGTGGGTGGCACCGAGCCACACAGGGGGGCACGGGGCTGCTCCCCTGTGAAAAGAGCTGGATCTGGCTGCTCTGTCCCGATGGCTCCAAGCTCCAGGGCCAGGCCAGTGGCTGTACTGTGCAGGACTTCACTGCCACAGCCAGTGGTCATCCATCCTCTGGCATTTTGCTGCAGCAAGCATGGACAGAAACCCCTTCCCCAACTCAGGCAGCATCCCTGCTTCCCATGGGACATCCTGGCAGGGACACACTGCCCGAGGTCCCACACTGGGCACAGAGCTGGCAGCCCAGCTTGTGCCAGATCAACAGGGTCTGTTGGTGTGCAGCGCTGCAGGAGCTTGTCCAGCAGCTCCAGGTTCATCCCAGCTGCTCCAAAAGCTCAAACCCGCTGGCAGCAGGCTTGAAGAGGGGATCAGGGACACCCTCCTGCTGCCTCCATAGGAGCTTTCTCCTTACCTCCCAGCCCAGCAGACAGGTCTGCATGGGCTCTGGTTGTCCCCTCTCTTTGCTTTAAGGGTGGCTATTTCCTTGACCAACATGGCCTTCAAAAGAATATCCATGAATATATCTCCAGGGCCCCTGGGGCAAAGCCCCTGCCCAGATAGGCATGGGCAGGGTGCCCCTCTCACCAGGCAGGACACGAGGCTTGCTCTTGAAGAAGAGGAAGAATGGCTCAGGCTGAGAGCACAATTTTCTGTCCAAAAAAACCCCCAACTTATCTGGAAAAAGGTCAGTTTTAAGGAGACTGAGACTATTCATAAATTCAAGTCAAATTTAGAGATTACTTTCAGCCCCTGGCTTCTCTATCCTCCCTGTTCCCATCCCCCTCCCCCTCCAAATTATTGTTTGCAAAAAATTAAAACAAAATGTTTTGGGGTTTTCGTTTGTTTAAAAAGCAATTTGCATTTTGAAAATTGCCAAAATATAAGTTTTGGAAGGGTGGGGTCTTTTGAAAGGGCAGCATTGTCATTGCTGAATGAAAACCGCGTAAAGGAATGCGTCCTAGGAGACGCAGGGCGCTGGGACGCGGGGCCCGGGGGACCCGGCGGCAGCACAAAAGACCACAACCACAGCTCCCACCACACAGCTCCAGCCTCTGCCTCCCATTCACGGATCTCCTTTCATGCTTCCAAATGGAAAATCCTGCCCGCCTTGCCCTTCTTCGATGGATTCGTTTGACCAGGTCACTGTTTCTAATGCAGAGATGCTTCTGCTGCTGTTTCTTCACCCAGCTCCAGACCACAGCTTGCCTCTTTTCTCATCCAACCTTCTCCAGGTTTCTGAACATCTGCACTTAAATGACATCTGGTTATTCATATTGAAGCCTGGCAGCCTAGGTAGAGACTGATGAAGCTCTGTACATCTGTGTGCAATAAAGTCAGTGAACAAAAGGCTTGTGAGGTCCTTGGCAAAATAAGAGAAAGAGGAGAGCAGGAGACAGCAACACTGAGCTTAGTCGGGCGGCTGGAGCCGAAACCTTTCATCGGAGCAGTCTCAGCATCTCCCATATGTTTTGCACATAGCTGGGCCTGCAGCCCATACAGGGTTCTCTCTGGGCAGCATAGGTGCTGTCAGTGTGGGACGTGATCACAGCCGGTGAAGGCATTCATAGAAAGAAAAGATGCGTTGCTAAAGAGCCGCTTGTTGTGACAGGGAAACTCGAACCAAGAAGCACTGGCTGGAAATTAAAGCCAGGCCAAGTCATGTTGGGAATGAGAGAAAATGCTTCAGCGCAGCAGGGGCGTAACCATCAGCTGAGGGAGAGGCTGGGTGGGAGACACGTTTCCCCAGTGCCTCCATCCAGGGAAAATGTGCCCGGGCAGCTGCACGCCTTGCCCAGGGACTGCACACCCAAAAGCATCACGACCTGCTGCTGGGTCCCTCTTGGTCGTAATGACCAGCTCCCAGCAATATCAGGCACTTCCCACACCGAGCATCTCCAGGCCCCACTGTCCACTCCCTCTGAGGCTGCAATGGGTCCTGTCACAGCATGTCCTGGCCCCATCCCCAGCAAGGACTTTCTGACGTCTGGATGGGTCAGTTATTGCATTGCTGTGAATCGTCCAACCCCATGCACTATTGTCAGGAAAAAATAGGATGCCTTTTTCCTTCAATCAGAGCCTCTCCCATTGGGAAAACACACCAGGCTACAGAGGGAGTTGCCAGCTAGCCCTGGCTAGTGGCCAGTGGTGCACAGCACTGGCCACTTAGGACCCAAGCACACAGGGTGAGCACAGGAGACGGTAATTTCAATTAAAACTGCCCTCCTTGGGTGAGTTTAGCCCCTTCTGTCTGCACAAAAGGTGGATTGCACAGGGGTGGGTGATGGAAAAGCACCTGCGTGCATGGGGTGAGGAGGTGGTTGGTGCCCGGCCGATGTCCTGTGTGCCCTGGGAGCGGAAATGGGAGGAGGGGACAGAGCTGAGGCTAAGCTGGCACAGCCAGAAAGAGATGAGAAGTTGTGGTGGAGGGGTGGCCGCTGCCGGCTGGCTGCTTGCAGTGTTTGTGGAGAGCTGGCAGGGGCCAAGGGCAGGGAGGCTGGGTGTGAAGAGGGGCTCAACCAGCATCCTTAGGTCACTTGCTCTGCATGAGGGCAGGGGTGTCTGTTTTGGGGACCTTGCAGCCTCTTGTGAGCTCCCCAAAGTCAGACAAAGCATTTTCCCATCCCTGGAAGGGCAATGTAAAATCCCAGGAGAGGGCTGTGAGAAGCTCTGCACACTCCACTTACTCCTCTACGTTCCTGCATGTCTCTGCTGTGGTGAGACCAGCTGAAATATTTGCAAAGATCTTGAGAAAACCCCCAGAGTCCTGCTTTCGTGGCTGTGAAAAAACGTTTCTGCTTATCAAGCAACCCAAAGAAATGCGAAGATTTTCACTCGTTCTTCGGGTGGGCTCAGCCTTGAATATTAAAGAGGCATTTGCCAATGCAATCTTGCAAAATACTGAAGTACCAAGCCCAGCTCTCCTAAAATACCAGTTTTTGGAGGAGGTGAGCTTTCGTGCTCTGTGGAAAACACACATCTCTGCCAGCCTCAAGGAAGAACTAGGTCTTCTGTGAGGCCATGCCACTCCCTGGAGAAATGTCTCCTCTTGTTGGTCAACAGGGACTAAATCCTGTGGTTTGTGGCACCAAAGGCAGAGCTGCTAGAGCTGCTCGAAGCTTTGAAGATGGAGATCTGCCTGGGGGGTCGCAGGCTGCAGTGGGGAGGGCAGACCCTCAAATTGAGGCACTGAAATCCTTGTTTCCTCTGCTTGAGCCAAGTCCCAAGGCCGTGCCATTGGTTGTTGCCTTGGTGTTGCCTTGGAGGCTAGCTATAGCCAAGGGGACAGCCTTTGTGTTGCAGCCCTGGTGCACCTTATGGCTGGTCCATGCCTGGGGGAAGACCCTCCCCTGAGCAGAGGAACCATCCCCCAGCCCTGTGCCTCCTGCATGCCTGGAAGAAGGGTTTCATCTCAGCATGACAGTCACCTCTCTGTAAAACAAGGTCTGGGACTTTAAAAACTCTGCCTTCTTCCCAAAAGCTTAGCTGGGACGTTGGGCAGAATCACCTCTAACCCCCCATTTGTCTGGTGCCATCGTGCTGGCACGGGCGGCTTGGCATGCCATGAGAACAGGGGAGTATCACAGCTGAGGTTAAGATGGAAGGGGGAAGCCTATGAGGGGCAATGGGTACTCCCATGCTGCAAAGAAACAAGGCTGCTGAAATGCACTTGCAGCATCAGCAAACGGCTCCTTTAGGGCCCATGGGATCTAAACAGCAGCAATTCCCTCTGCATGCAGGAGCTGTGTCCCCAGGCCTCCTTGGTGGTTGCCTCCTGTTTTGGGAGATGACAGATGCACCCGCAGGCGGGTGGGCCCAGCTACGGAGAGGCAAACCGCAGTTTCAAGTCGGTGTCGTGAATCTCACACTCTCACGGCTGGCAAACCGCTGCCAGGCCACTCTTCTCACCACCAGCACGTTGGTTGCTGCTTCTGCTCTCCCAGCCTGTGGTGGGGATGTGAAGTTGGGCCTCACCACGCCGGCCAGAGGAATTTGGGTGGCAAAGCACAGAGAGAGAGGTCTCCGTCCCACTGGTCGGACATGTCCGGAGGGCCATGCTCCCCCTCTGCTTTCACATCACGAGTGGCTGGGGATTGTTCCTGATAAATAATCTGGAACCGCACTGTAATTTTCTGGGTTGAAATTCGATAATTGAGCAAATATAGCGAGTCTTTGTCTTGGGCAAGCAGCATAAGGTAAACAGGAAGGAATGAGGGATTAAGATGTCTCTGCTCTAAAGGAAGGTGACAAGCCCAGAGCCGTGACACCTTCGTGCCGAGCCAAGAGGCCCAGCTGTGGGTTGGCATTGTACAGATGCATTGTTCGGGGGGTGAAGAGCAAATAAAAGCAAAGGGAAAAGAAAACAAGCTATAAAATTCTCATCAAAGCACAGAGCCTCAGCAACTGCCTCTTGATGTTCCCCTGACAGCTCGGGGGAGAGGTGGGAGAGGGGTCGAGCTTTTGAAGTCCTCAAGTTGTCCTTCACAAAGCCCCCCTGTTAAAATAGTCCCAGTGTTGACATTAGGCTGCATATGGTGGAGAAATCAGACATCTCCTGGCAGGTTCAGTCCCAGCACGCGCAGTCAGGGCAGGATTTGTCCCACCGGTGGGGTAAGAGGTGAGGTTTTGTCAGCAGTTCAGGGCTGTAGACAGATAACAGAGCCCTTGGCTGTGGGTACCAAGCACGGGAAGGAAAGCTGGGGAAGGAGATAGCTAGGAAGGTCCTGAAATTATAAGTGGAGCTTGAGCACACATGTGTGTTGGGACTGGTGAGAGTGGGATTACTGGGAAGGTGATGTTGGAATTCCCTTTTGCCCCAGGGGCAGACAGAGGGGCTCCTGGTGTGATGGGAAGCAGGGGGCTTGCAGCCGTATAGGGGGGCTTTGCACCAAGTGGTAGCACAATGGGAAAAAACACAGTGTGAGAGCAGAAGGGAAGAGTGTCAAGTAGTGTTTGCACGGGGCAAACAGTGCTCACACGGGGCAAAGCTGTGTTTGCATGGGGCAAAGAGCTTGTGACAAAGCTGGAGGATCAGCTGCAGGGCATGGGGGTTGCACATTGCTGTTCCTTAACCACAGATGGGCTCCCTGCCCTTGCAGCCCTGCCTGCACCCAGCTTTTAATTCACATGAAGAGAGGGGAGAGGCAAAAGGCATATTTGTGGCAAGTCATGACAGTGACTCAGGGTCTCCGTGATGTCAGGTTCCCTCCAGAACACTGGACTCACCGCATAGCCCTGGTCAAGGAGGGTGTGGGTTGGCAGTTGGCTTTCCTTAGGCAGAGGTGCCCTCAGAGCATCCCATCCTGTGCCAGCCTGGCTGTGGTGGGGCATCCCTGTGTGCCAAGCCCCATGCACACAGGGTCCCCCGGGGTTCGGCTCCACGGCTGGGTACAAACGCTGACGGTCGGTGCTCTTTGTCTCCCGCAGCCTGCAACTGCAACCTCCACGCGCGGCGGTGCCGCTTCAACATGGAGCTCTACAAGCTGTCTGGGCGCAAGAGCGGCGGCGTCTGCCTGAACTGCCGGCACAACACTGCGGGGCGGCACTGCCACTACTGCAAGGAGGGCTTCTACCGGGACCTCAGCAAGCCCATCTCCCACCGCAAGGCCTGCAAAGGTACCCGGGGTCGGGATGGGATGGCTGGCGCCGTGCAGTTCCTTCCTCTCCAACCCCTTCCTGCTGGTCCTGCTTCCACAGCTCTTGCTCTCGCCAAACCCCTGCTCCTCCTTCTCCCAATCCAAGCCCTTGAAGTGACTTTCCTTGCCCCCAGTTCCCTGCCATCACCTCTCTCCAGTTTCCCCAGCCTCCTCGTGAGGATGGGGCCACTGGAATACTGGAAGTCCTCACCCCTGGCGATGACTTTAAATTGTCTCTGGTTTTACAAGTCATCCTCCATCTGCTCCGATAGCCACAGGCAACAGCATCATCGTGTAGGTAAGGACAGAACTGCACCAAATCCCAGGTACAGGGTTGGATGTGGCACCTACACATCATCCCATCTCCTGCTCCCACAGGCAGGGCTTAACCCACCCACAGAATATTTCCCTCCTCCAGATGGACTGAGAACAGTAAAAGGGAAACAATTTTATTCTGAGCTCAGCAAATGGAGCTTTTAAGGTTTCCTCTCCTCCTGCCACAGACATGAAGGCGAGTGGGGCTTCAGCCGGGCAGGAGGAGCAATGAGAGCAGATCCTGCAAGGGAACTTTGTTAACCCTCAACTGTCCATGGGCAGAGTGGGCAGAGACGCCAAGCTGGAGGTGCAGCTAAAGGAATCAAGGACATGCTCAGAAGCCAGGTTAGAAGATGCTGGGGTTTCCCGCAGAAAGCCTCAGTTCTTTTCTCTCTAAAGACTCATTTCAACAAGAAACAGAGAGCTTTCTGGCCCAAGCTGGGTATTTTTGGCTGGAAAGTTTTGGGAATTCAGCATTTTCAAGTTTTTATGCTAATGCTTCTCCATGGGCTTGGTGGGTTGTTGTTTTCTTTTTCGCACTGAAAACAGACTCTCTCTGCCAAAGCAGAAAAAGAAAAATCACTTCTTCAGAGGTGATTTCTCCCCCTTTTCTCACCCTGTGAAGCTGATTTAAATGAGAAACTTTCAACCTGCCTGGTGCTGAGGCTGTTAACAAGCTATGGCTTCAGCCAGAGCACAGGCTGCAGGGACCCGAGCCCAGCCTATGGCTCGGGGAGGGGGAGCAGAGCTGCGGTTTGGGGGTCTGAGTAGCTGGACTGCAGAGAGGGAGCAGGGCTGAGCCACTTCCACACCCATCCCAGCACCCAGCACCCCGGACAGACCCCGGACCCTGGCAGCTCCCTGCCTGCTGCGTGCAGCTGTGCCTTGCCCCCTGCCTGGAGAGGATCTGTGTTGTAACAAAACTCTTATTTCTGCTTTCCTGGAGAGTTAGGGTGAGGTGAAGGGAAACTGGGAAGGCATGGACTTCCCCTGAGCCAGCTGGGAGCGTTGCAGGCAGGCATCCATCACCCCTGGGCAGCGATGTCCTCACAGAAGCATTGGCTGGTGTCCCAAGCCTGATTCTCATTTACCTTCCTGCTCCCCAGAAATGGTTTTGGGGTGCCAGGGCAGTGGGGAGAATTGCCCCCCTCCTTCCCCAAGCACAGTTACCCCCTTCCCATGGCTCTGGCTTGTCCCAGATGCCTCCCCAGCATGGGGGGTCCTGGGGATGTGCTGGGATGTGGGGCAGGGGAGTGCTCTGTCCCAGCCCTGGGATCGGCCTGTGTCCACAGCAATTCCAGCCCTCTAGGATCAGCACAGGGAGCAGGGAGGGGATCCTCAGTTGGAGGGTAGGGCAGGTCCCATCCCCTCCCTATCCCCAGCTTTCCCACCCTGAGCTAAGGCAGCCCCTGTCCTGCGTTGGCAGTCATGTCCACGCTTAACCCTCTCTGTCTCACCAGCCCCAGTGTTTCGCAGGACCTTCCTCACTCCTGCTTTTCCCAGCTCTTCTCCCAAGCGAGACAGCCTGGTTCTCCTCTCCTGTCTCTTTATCATTGCTCCCCCCGCCCCTCACTCTTGTGAACCTCTCTGTGGCTGGAGGAGGCTGACAGCATGATGGTCTTACCCAAAAAGCACAGCATATCTGGGTGGTACCAGCAGGTGGGAAACTCCACAACCATGCCGTGCCTCAGTTTCCCTAGCAAGCACCCAGGAAGGTGCTGGCCTTTGTGAGGCACTCCAGAGCAGTTTAAGGCTGGATTTCCCCATCCCTGGATCCTTCACTCTATGAAATGCTCTTTGCAATTGTTCTTTTCTCATCCTGCTGCTTCCCTGAACCGTTCCTGCTCTTGAAATCTGAGATCCCCAAATTTAAATACTTCGCCCACCCCCTTGGGTGTCTAGCAGAAAAGTGGCTATGGGAGCGAACAGTTACAAAGGTGTGTGATAAACATGCTGGTGTGTGAGCAGCTCCCCAACTCGCAAGCCATTAGCACAATTTCACAGTAGCTTATTGTCATCCCTCCTCCTGTACAAAGGCTGGTGAAATGGAGTTTCCTACAGCACAGGCATCCCTTCGAAAGCTCCTTTCCTTGAGTTCCACTCATGGCGCAGGGGCTTTTATGTTCCCTTGATTTTCCCTCCCTGATCCAGGGACTGCTCTGAAAACCAGCATTTTCAGAAAACATCTCAGACACTGAGAAGAGGCTGGCCATTTCCCCGTGTCCCACACTTCAGATACTGATAACCATTGATCAGATCCCCTCTCAGGCTTCTTTTCTCAAGGCTGAGCAGCCCCAGCTCACTCAGCCTTTCCGCACAGGGGAGATGCTCCAGGCCTTTACATCATCTTCATAGCCCCCAATAGCCAAACCTTTAACAATTCTTAATTTAAAAGTGATTTTTTTAAATGATCCAAGGTTGCCTTAGCAGCACTGATGGATTCATAAGAAGTTGGGCTTTGAGGATGACTTTTACCCTGGTGGGAAAAGCGATGCAGCTGTGCCACACTCCTTGCCCCTGTGTTTGCTTCCAGTTATTTCCTTGAAAAATGATTAAAGGATAAAAGTCATTGGGGATCAGAGATACCCCATCGCAGGGCCACGCAACAGGCAGAGCGTGGCACGGAGTCTGCACACCACAGGCGAAGGGATTGATGACAGATGGAGCAGGGACATTGCAGGACGTGTCAGCATTGGGTGCATGCCAGCGCCTGCCAGGCTGGGGCCGGGAGCTGAGGGTGGGCTGTGGCTGCTGCCGTGGGTGGCCCACGAGCCCTGGGACACTTAGTCAAGTCAGGGCTTCCCGGGTGTTCTGAGGTCAGGCCGCACAGCCCATCGCCACGTCACCCTGCACAGGGACTCTAAGAGGAGTCCGATGGTTGTGCCCATCCTCCTCCATGGGGGATGGATGGGCAGCGGGCACTGGGGAGGATGCCCTTTCCTCTGGCAGGTACACCAACACCCTGGTCCCGTGCGCGCCTGTCAGGTGTGGGGGCTCTCCCAAAAAGCCACTGAATCGCAGGTAAAAGGAGCTTTGTGTGTTTGTCTTTTAAAATGCAGAACAAGGGCGGATTGCCCCACTTGTGTGAGAGCACGCAGAGCTCCCGAAGCGCCAGAGCCCTGCTTCCCCTCCTGCTTTCCCTCTGCCCCCAGTGATGTTGCAAGTGAAATTCCACATCTGGGTCCTGCAAACCTCCGTCCACTCTGCTCTGTCATGGGCCACCATAAATCAGGGCCCTGGTGCCAGTTCTTCTGATTAAATCCCCTTCTGATATTTGCCAGATGATTGGCACCGATGCCATCCCATTGGAGCCGAGGCTTTGGGAAGGGTTTACACATGTCCTGATGAAAAGATGACAAATGACAGGCGTCACGAGCGCACTTGCACTGGGGCCACTGGTGTAAACCACTCAGATTTGGCACCTGGAGATGCCACGTTCATTAGGATTTAATAAAAAACTGGGGAGTGCCTACATGCCCCGTGCTGCTGCAGCCCACGCTGAGCCCGGCAGAGCCTTCTGCCGCGCTTGGAAGGTTAATTAATGGTCTGTGCAAGGAAAAAAAGAAGGGGGGAAAGCAAAAAGCACTGCCAGCCTGCCCACCCACCCTGGGTTGCACCTGCCGAGGCTCAAGGTTTTGGCATTTGCTCTGTGGGGAGAGTTTGGGTTCCAGCAGAGGGGGCGGGTCGGTCCCCGTGGGTTCAGCCTCCCGCCCCGGGTGCAGCCGCCGGTTCTCTCCCCACCGGCTGCGGGCCCGGGGTGCAGACGCGGGAAGCAGAGCCCCCGGCTCCTCGTGTTGCCCCAGGGCGGAGCCCAGCCCCTGGTGACAGTGGGATGAGTCCCCCGTCTCTCCCCACTGACTATAGAGGGAGCTGCGTGACCAGCTTAGAGCCGAGTGCTCCTTCCCACGGAACCCGGGGAGGTGGAACCTTCCCTGCTGCCTGGAGCCCCGCCGAGGAGCTGGGGTGCGGGAGGACGAGCTTGCTGACACCAACCTCCTGGTGTCCCAGGGGCCATGTCCCAGTACTGGTGTCCCAGGGGCCTTGTCCCGGTGCAGGGCAGGAAGATCAGCCCGTCCATGGTGCATCCCTGCAGGTGTCGGTTGTGGCCAGCATACCTCCAGCCTCAGAGATGTCCCCTGCCACCACTGTCGCCAGCCCACAGCTGGATGAGGGGTAGGTAAGCTCACAGCCTACAGTCCACACACCCCGAAGACAAGGGATGGTGAGCCAAGGCAGCTAGTGGCTGTGCCTCAGTCACCCCCTTCCCCGAGACCCCATAATTCTTCATGGTCATATTATTCCAAGTGTTGAGCACCAATTTATGGTTTTCACATCTAAAACTTGTCATAAGGACCTCCAGACACACACACAAAAGAGTGGGAGAACACATAGAGAAACATGGCTTTAATCTGTCCTGTGTGCGGGAGACTCAAGTGCCACTGCCACCGAGTGCCACTGCCACCGAGTGCCACTGGCTCTGTGGCTTCTCCAGGCCCCAGGGCAGAGCTGCTCCACTCACCCGCTGGGGCTGGAAGGGGCCCTGAGCACAGCAGGGACATGATTGTGACAGAAATTCCTAAAGTGTTTTGAGTTTGTGGTGTGAAAACATGTAAAAGGCGTGTCTGGGGTCTGTTTAATGAAGGCTTGAGCTCAGCTCAGTGTCTCTACCCGGCTGTGCCAGCTTTAAGCACCCACCATCTTAGTGACACATGAGCAGCCGCTTCTGTGCAAGCTGGAGGGGAAGCAAACCCAGCACCTGAGGCACTTTCTACTTATTTCAAGATGGGATGCCAGCCTGCATCCCGCTCTCCCTTCCACACACACCTTCCAGCTCCCGGGACTTGCAAATCAAACCTGACTCCTGTGAGGCATTGGGAAGGAGCAAAACGGATGCGGGAGCTGTGCGCAGCCCGTCTTCCATCCCAGGCCACACATTTAGGGAGCACAGATACCACATTCCCCTCTCACGTTTGTAGCCCCTGGTCATACTTTTTGCTCCTCTGTGTCTGCCCCTGGAAGTGCCCCGGTATCAGGTTCATTCTCCCTTTTGGCACAAATAAACTGGGGCAAAGGTAAAATCCTGCTGTCTGGTCTTCCCAGAAACTCATTGCTGACTCTCCCCTTTCTCTGGCTGGCGATCAGGGCCACCTCCCATGGTACGGCAGCATTTAAACAGATATTTGCTTCCAGTGGGATATATTTTAGACAGTCAGGGATTGAAAGCTGGATGCTTGGAGAGAGTGCAGAGAACTGCCCCCCAGCAGAGCACCAAGGGGCATCTTCTTGGGCAAGGAGGCTCAGCCATCCACATCCCAGATGAAGTTCACATGCTGGGGGTCTCTGGTCTGCTCCAGAAGTTGGCTTGGAAGGTCGTTGACCAAAAAAAGCCAAAAAACAAAAAAGAAAAAAAAAATTAAAGAGAGTAAAAAAGAAGAAAGAGACAGAGGTTTGTCTGTGCCTGATGATAAGATCAGAGGAAAATCACCCCTGTGCCAAAAATTTCCTTAAGCTGCAGCTGTCTTCAAGCTCCAGGGAAGTCCATAACTGCACATATTGCTCCCACCCAGGCACGTTTGCTGCATGACTCGACTCCCCTGCAAGCCCGGACCCTCAGGGCCGCTCCATGGCAGTGCTGAGGGAAGGGGGCTGCTGCTTACCCTGTGCTCCCCGTCCTCCAAAAAGCCACATAGGCATTTCCAGAGCCCTTGTCGGCCACGTGCCCCTCTCTTCTAGGAGCATCTTTTGCATGGGCAGAGACTAACTTACATTTAAAGGCAAATTTGAAACAGACCCGGTTTCAGGGAGGGGAGGTGTGGAAGGGGCTTTTGACATATCTTCAAAGGAGCTGGGAAAACAGCTGGATGTAAACAAGGCAGCATCTCACTGAGCAGGGGTCTGACCTGCTCCACAAGCCCTAGAACATGGCTCTGATGCATTCTCCCAGTGCCCCCAGCAGCCACTCCCATGGGAGATGGCCCCAGCAGTGCCCCATGTGCAGTGCTCCCATGGATGCTCTCCTAAAAAAGCACCTGCAGGTTGCTTCTTCTGCCTGAATGAGCAAAGCCAGGACCCGAAGCACCACATCCTAGGAGGACAGCACCACGCGAGCTGGTTTAGAGATGTGGCAATGGGAGATCATCACTATTGGCACAGGAGGGGGGAACAGCCCCATGAAAGGGAGCAAGGAGCCTCCAGAAAGGATAAAAGCCATTGCAGAAGCTTCCAGCAGCGTGTGGGGCTCGCAGAGGTTGGGGTGACGTGCTTTGCTGACCCTGCAGAACCAAGACGTGCAATGGGGAAGGCTCAGCCAAAGATGCTCCAAAATTGTCCAGCATCCCCACCACTCTCCCTGGCAGCTCCAGGGCAGTCACACAGACAGCTGAGCTCCGAGATGTCAGGGGAATTTTTAACAATTTTTTTACCAGGAGGATTTCTGAGTGTTTTGGGAAGTGCTGCCATAATTGTCTTATTGTCTGTGTGGCCAATGCTTGCCAATAGCACCCTGCCCAAAAAGTGGATTTATCGCTGTGGTTCAAAGCCCTTTCCGGATTAGCAGCGGCTCCTGCTTGGTGGCAGCACTGTGGGACCCCCCTGTCGCTTGTTGAGGAGGAGACAAAGTCAAGGTCTAATCTGTGAAATTTGGCCCAAACCGCAGGGCGCTGAAGCCCGCAGCTTCCCCAGTGCCAGTTGGGGAGGAGGAAATGGGAGAGCCCTGAGAAGCAGCGCAGGAGGAGGGACACTGTGAAACGCCAAGAGATTATTTGGCTTTGAGTGATAAAAGGGAGAATTCATTTTCTGCTGGCAAGAAACCTTTAAATCTCCAAGAGAATGTGCCGAGGGACATTGTGCGTGAACATGATCCTCTGGAGAACTAAATCCACTTCACAATATCACAGACGGGCTGGCGATCTCATTGCAAAGCAGCGAACGGTTAACATTCAAAGCCATTATTAGTATTCAGAGTTAACACAGAGACGTTTCAGCCTCCGCTTCTGCTCGGCAAACTCTCTGGGGCCAGCCCAGTGGGTACACACCAAACACCATGGTCTGACCTGTGGGATCTGCAGGACATGCCACCTGTGGTGGGGATGCTCTGCTATTACATGTGGCCTTGCCCATCCCTGCGGGATCCCGTCCCCAGAGCCAGCACAGGCCCCTCTGCACCGCTCAGGTGTGCAGAGTCCAGGGCAGAGACAGATAATCAGAGCAGGTGTCCAGAGGAAGGAGCATCCACTGTTGCTTTTGAATTGTTTCTTCAGAACCAAAGCAAATCTGCTTAAAAACACCCTGCCCAGGTGTTCAGGACAGCTTCAAGGCTGAGGGTCACCTTGAGATAGATTACAGCTTCGGGGGCACAACCGGACCAGCCCCAGGAGCTTCCCACACCACTCCCCGACCACCGGAGTTCACTGGCACCAGGTGTAAAGTACACCAGTTACCAGGGAGAGAAAAAACAACTACAGGAAAGTTTGCTTAATCAATAATAGCAATCAATAAAACACACTGAGGCATACCATGCCTCTAAAACACACCGAGCCCTATCATGCCAAAACACAAGCCTAGGTGAAACACGTTACTGCACGGGGATGCCGCAGGCTGCCCCACTGAAGCACTGGACGGGTTTGAGTCATTTTGCCACTTAAAATGTTGCCAGAGTCAAAGTGTCCAAACATGAAGCTGGACTTTGGTGCTTTTTTTCCCAGTAGAAAGCTTCTGTAGCTGCATTTGTTTTCACTCCAGTCAGAGCCTTTGGAGGAAAGGAGGAAGGCAACCGAGGGAAGGCAAGTGTGTCCGTGGTTCTGGAAAAGCATTTAACAGCATGGGTAAATACAAACATGCACCCAAGGCACGGGGGCTGTGCAGGACTTAAATTCATGATTAAAACTGAGCCTGATTTCCTGAAGAAGGTTCTTTCTCCATACAGGAGCCTTTATCAATGCGTATTTCAGATTAAGGTGTTTTTTCCCAGTTTAACACACCACTGGGTACTGCCCTGGTGCACAACATGGTGTAAAGCAGCCACGTTGGAAGCCCTGAGATGTATGTTATCACAACAGACACAATCTGGACACCCCAAGAAATCAAGACTTTCCCATTGTTCAGACAAACAGCTTTTTCATCGTTCTGAAAACCTCCTGAGGAAAAATCTCCCCCCAAACAGGAAGATGTTAATTCTCTGAAAATGCAGGTTCTTTCAGGTGCCTTCTCAAAGAAGGTCACACTTGAAGAGAGCTAAGCCTGAAGATTTATCCCTCTGTTTACCTTTCAACACACGTGTGTGTGGGAAGATTAGCAGCTGGGAATGCCTCTGACCAAAATTCAGGGGTGGAAAAATATTTGCATTTTTGTCATGCTCTTTATCAGCCTTGGGTGGGCAGGAGACACCCCAGGAAGCTGATCTGCTATTCCAGGGCATTCGGCATCCTTTCGTGCACAGTCCTAAGATATAAGGTACTTTTCAGTCCAGGTGAGCCAAATCCCAGCCAAAGCCCAGACACGCTCTGTGTCCCGTGCTTGGGCAGGCGATGGTCTGCCTCTGCAGATCCATGTGTGTAATAGTGGCTTGGGAAGCTTGGGAGATAGAAAGCTGGAGGACAGGCAGTTTAGAATAGTGTGCCCCCAGGGGACATCTGGTCCTAACTGCAGGCAGTTCGGAGCTGGCTGGGAGTGCTTATACCCGTATATATATTAATCCCAGCTAATGTAACTACAGATGTTCTCATTCAGAGGCCTATCTAATCCTGTTGGGCCTTTGCCATGGTATCTCGTAGCATGAGTTCTACGAGTTAATTACGTGCGGCACAAAGCAGCGTTTCCTTTTATCACTGGAAAAGGTTGCCTTTTAACTGCACTGAATGTCCCTTTGTTCCTGTGCTTTAAGGACCAGTGAAGAGGAGCACCTGTCTGACCTTCTGGGCACTGTGCATTACTTGGCACCCCTCCACCGTCTCTTGGCAAGGCATCCCCAATCTTTTCCATTGCTCTCGGATGGGTGCCTCTCCCCTCCTCTCACTCCAGTTTCCCAGCTGAGGACATGCCATTGATTTCTATAGTGCTGTGATACGATATTCAGTCTTACTCTCTACCCCTTTCATAATGCAACCTACTATCTTGATGCTCTTTTGAGCTCCGTTGCAATCAGCCAGATGTTTCATTGACTCCTCAATCTTTTCCTGGAGTGGCTGCAGTTAATTGGGACCCTTCAGCATTTATCAGCCATCCTGTTCCCCCTTTCCAATCGCCCATCCTCCTGTGCGCTGGTTTTCGTCTGCTGTCGCCTCACCTACATGGTCTTCTTGTGTCTGGAGTAGCCAAGCTGAAGGTGGTCACTTAGAGATGCTGGCAGCTCCCTGTTTTCCAGATCACGGTTATTATACGACCCAAAGGAATCTGAACTGTTCTGGGAAAACCAGCGTTAAGCACCGGCAGTCCAGCTACTCCATGGCTGGGGAAGGCGAAGAGCCTGTAATTGCTGGCTGCAAGTGTTTGCACTGGCCAGGGAACTGCAAATTGCCTTTAATTGCTCCTAATTGCTGGCACTGGTTCAGTTCCTCTGGACAGGGAAGGCAAAACCTACATCTGCAGACACTGCCTAGGTCACCTCCTGCCTCCCTGTGCCAGGAGGGATGAGCTGCTGCTGATGTGGAGAGTGTTCTGGAAGATGGAAAAGTGAAAACAGGGTCAGGGATTGGAGCAGCCTGAGTGCTGCTCCCAAGGCAGCCATCCTGGGCTCGTAGGGTGAGTGCCGTCCTGGGCTTGCAGGGGCCTGGGTGCCATGTCAGGGACATCCAGCCAGGATGTGCTTCCTGCCACCTGGAGAGGATTTACCCTGCGGTGTGATGGAGGGAGCAATGAGTAATCATTTTGGATCTCTCCTGATGAGGTCCCATACCAAAGGCCGGTGATTCCTGGCTCCTCCACCACTACTCCATACACTCAGGCACATCATGCATGGCTGTGGGGACACAGCTAACACCTGTGGTGGAAAGCCCTCCCAGGAGCCCAGCCTGTGAAGAAAGCAGACACCCTCACAGAGATATGGCTGTAAAAATAACCAGGGCAGCTTTAGGCAGGCTGGGGGGAGGCATTCCCTCACAAGGGAAGGAAGCAGCAACATCGCTTTTTATGTATGTGGTGTCCAAAGGAGCGCTCTGTGTTCCGAGTCAGTCCTCCAAGAGCCTGAGCCTGTAAATCTGACTCATCATGGAGGTTTTGTTCTCTTTTTTTCCCCTCTTTTCTTTTTGCCTTTCCCCCTCTCATCTGAGTGGTCCCACCAAAATCAGTGCGATCTGCTCACGCGGGGGAGGATTACTCACAGGATGGGGGTTTGCAGGCGATGCCTGAAACCAACGCGACAGCCCCAAAGGGGACGCCTGAAACATGAGGCATGTTCCTCCCCATCCTCCTGCCCTTTGCCTCTCCTTGTGTAACCCTTCCCTGATTCTTGCGTTAACTCCTGCCTCGCTGTTCTTCTTCTGCTCCTTTCCTTCCTCAGGCTCTTGCCTATTTGCATTTCCTCTCTCCCAGCAATATCCAAACCATCCCTTGGGGCTGCAGAGGGCAGGTTTCCCCACCTAAACATCGCTCTGCTCTCTGCCATGCAGATTTAATGCTAAAACTGTTCCTATCAAAGCCAGGTCTGATGGAAAGGCAAGGTCTTCTGCTGCAGGCAGGTTTGCAGGCAGCCAGTTCCCAGGGGCGGCTCAGAGCAGGGAGTAGGTCTTTAATAAAACCCTCAAATCAGAAGTGTTAGGGAAGGAAGAGAAAAGAGGAAAAAGCTTTGCTGTTGGGTTTTTTCCCCTCCCATGTGAAAAATCATCAGGTTTTGGCAAGGCATCGTCTCCTCCCATCCACTGCTGGTGGAGCTGGGGGATGCGGCTGTTGGCTTCTGCTCTGGGGTGGTCTGCACAGGGACGGGGTGTGCCATGCAGGGAGAAAGGGACATCCCAGTGCAGAGGGGCTCCGGGCACCGTCCAAACCCTGCTGGGAGGGGCATCAGCCTGGGAGCTGCGGCCCAGTAACCCCAAAAGCCAAGCTGGGGGTGGCTGGTGCAGAGAGCGGGGTGGTGCTGGGGCAGGTTGGAGGGAGTCATCAGCCAAACACCCAAACTCGGACACCCAATGCAAACAGATGTGGGATGTGAGCTGCTATGCCCAAGGGAGGTGGATTTAGGGTGTCTCAGACCAGTGGGGGGTGCAAGACAAACCAAGAAGCATCATAGGGTCCAGCACAAACTTTGATGCACTCAGTTTGGGGGATCTGGGGTTACTGATTGCTGAGCCTGGTCACTGGAGCCACAGACAGAGTGAGGGTGGGGGACAAGTTTTCCCCCAAATCCTCTTTCTGGCAGGCAGTTTTCCTGGGGGGCAGGAGGAGTGCAGAGTGGGTGCTCCCCAGGGAGGGCTTGGGCTGGCTCCTTCCTGAGGATGCTGCACAAGAGCAGGGAAGCTTTCCTGCCTTTCCCTGCCACTGCTCAGCAGGGGCAGGCCACAGTCTGGCACTGCACTTGCTGCTCTTAGAAATCAGGGCTGTTAACAAATGTGTGAGGCTGTAATCCTTTTGGAGCAGTAATGATAACAAGTCCCCATGCTTTGCTTCCCCCCTTTTTTTGTAACAAACAGCTGTGCCGGTAAGTCCCACTGTGGGAAATGAGATGGTGAATGATTTCAAGTGTGGTATTTACATCCCCTGCCAAACCCTTCACATCTGCCCAGCTCTGCTGTCAAGCCTCCATCCATCTGGCCGGGAACAGCAGGTCCTCCAGCCTGCCTGCATCCCACAAGGGCATTTCCTTCCTGCGCCCGCTGTGCCAGCTGCCAGGGATGCTGCTCAGCAGGGAAGGGCTTGAGCAGAAGCACTGAAAGGAGGGTGTTGTGGGTCCGTTTGTTTTTTCCTAGTGTACGTGAAATGAATTCCCAATATCTCTGAAAGGAGTTGCTTCCTGCCCAAGATCCTGTGTGCTAAAGGGGTGATGAAACACTCCTTGATTTTTCACCTCTTCCTTACAGCACTGCCACTGCTCTGGGGAGCCCAGGGAGGGTTGAAGCCATTTAGGGTGGGGACAGTGGGTGCTGCAGCTCCCATCATCACTCAGAGGTGCTGCCTTGCCTGCTCCCCGCTGCTCTGAGTCCTGCAAACTCAATCCTGGCTCTCATGGGACAAGGCAGTTGCAGTGTTCATGGGTGGATATCCCTGAGCAGGGACACCCCACGCTGCCTCCCTGCTTCTGCAGAGCACTCGCTGCCCTGGGCAAGACATCCTGGATGCAGCAGGACCAGCTATGGCTGGGCCATCCCCTCTCCAGTGCTGTGGTCCCATCCAGCCCAGACAACGGTGGTGTGCACCCCTCTGTCAAATGCCACCTCTGTTCCAGGTCAGTGAGGTCGCTGGCTGGACAGGATGTTTGCTGGAGATCCAGCACTGGCTGCAGAGAAGGTGGAGCGGTGCCCACAGTGCTCACTCCGCTCCCTGCCGACACAACACCTCCTGTGCCTATGCTCCTCTCCCCCTGACCCTCTTGTTGTGTGTTCCCCCACAGAGTGCGATTGCCATCCCGTGGGCGCTGCTGGCCAAACCTGCAATCAAACCACGGGCCAATGTCCCTGCAAAGACGGCGTCACCGGCATCACCTGCAATCGATGTGCCAAAGGCTACCAGCAGAGCCGGTCGCCCATCGCCCCCTGCATAAGTAGGTGGATTGTGCTCTTGATCTCTGTAGATTAGAGATATTAACCTTTATAACCCCACAGGAGCCTCCAGCCAGGCTGGGTGGCCCAAACCTTGGACTTGGTTTTTAATTGGCCTTCCTGAGCCTGCTCTCGCCCTCTGCTTGTAAAACAACAGCAGCAAGCACCAGGCAGAGCTCCCAACATCTCCTGGCTGCAGCATTCATCCTGCAATCGCCCAGAGCACACCCCCAGCCCCTGCTGAGCCCTCACTGCCCAGGCAAGGCACAGTCGAGCTGCTCTCTGCTGACTGTTGCTTTGGCTGCTGTTGGATCACACAGTAGGTCCAACTCCCCCTGCCCAAATGAAACAAAGCATCCAAATCCTGGTGGCTGGGCGGGGCTGGGTCAGAGGGGCTGCTCCCCTCGGCCTGGCTCCCTGCTGCTAACAGGGAAAGAAAAGCTCAGTCGGAAAAGTGAAGGCTGAAAGAATCAAGCCGCTCAGGAAGCCAGCCTGCTCCCACGCTGTCCCCTCATGGTATCTGCCCCTCAGGATGGCCATTGTCAAATCATGGGTCGGATACCCTTTCTCCACCTTCTCCTGCTGCAGAAAACTTTCCAGGGAGGGCTTTGGTCACTTGAGAGTCATCCTTCCCCATGTCGCAATGGGATGGCAAGAGCTCGGACCAAATGCTTGTTTCCCCAAGATGCTACAGTCAGGGCTCCGGTATGCTCTGCAGCAAGTATGCACAAAGGTTTGTCATTAATCATTCCCAAGGGCCATGGTAAATCAGAGGGTAAAGTGTTCCTTGCATCACCTCCCTTGGGATTCACCGCACTAAATAAAGACAGACACGGAATTTCAACACGGTCCAGCCAGGCGCTTGGAGCCAGGCTGTGCTCACACCAGCGGCCAAACTGGCGCGCTCCAGGCTGCTCTGGCCTGTCCCTGCAACCCAGCCGCTGTCCCAGCACCCCAGAGAACCCCTGACTGCTGTGTCACTGCAAAACATCCTTGCCAAGGTGCCACAGATTCTGGTTGAAACATTTTTCATGGAGTACTCAGGCCTGGACACAAGCTGCTCCGCAGTTGCACGTATGATGCTAAAGCAATTAACATGAGGATATGAGCAACTCACAGTTCTCTCATCCTAGAAAAACCCAAACCAGCACATTTTCACTCTTGAAAAACACCAGTCAGCACATCCTACATGTGTGGGTGTAGTTCACACATACTCGATACACGCGTGGTGGAGGGCACTCCTCTCCATCCCTACCCATGCTGCACTCCCACCTGGTATGGGGCTGGTGTGGATACACAGCAGCTCACGGGGTCTGTCCACCTCAGTTGCAGGAGCACAGTTATTCTCTGATTTATATTTTGTCCTGGGGAACAAGTCTCCAGTGGGACCTGTCTGCATGGCAGCCATGCTGGCAGGCGTGGGCACGGCTGAGCTGGCCCTTCACGCATCCAGTGTTTCACATGGGCTCGTGCCCGTGTTTGGTTGCATGAGGGCAAACAGCTCAGAAAGTCTGACTGCAGCTGGGCTGCACCCTGCAAGCTGCCATTGCTGCCATCGCGGCCATGCAGACAGACCCCCGACAAGACCTCACTCTGTGGCCATGCAGGTTCCCAAGAGCAAAACCAGGAGGAGATAGATCCTGACCCCCAGCTTGTGCCTAAATTTCCCTTAGAAGCAGACTGGTGGGGTTTTCCCTTGCCAGGATTCCCAGACATGCAGGAACTGCAGCACCGTGCCCTGAATGTGTGAGCGATGTTGTAAGGAGAGCTGTGTGTGTGCGCCGGGGAAAGGAAGTGCCTGGCCAAAGATGGGCCTGTGTAATGTGCTCCATCTGCAGCCCATCCTCTTCAACATCAACAAACACACACAGCCAGGCTGGGTACCAAGATCCAGAACATTATGTGGTTTCAGCTATGCACACAAAGCTGGCCCCAGATCAAGACCAGGGGCCATTGCACCAGCTATGTTTGAGTTGCCTTTAAGTGTG
This sequence comes from Hypotaenidia okinawae, assembly GCA_027925045.1. Lineage (NCBI taxonomy): Eukaryota > Metazoa > Chordata > Aves > Gruiformes > Rallidae > Hypotaenidia > Hypotaenidia okinawae. Next base: position 4,603,503 of record BSDF01000018.1, read on the forward strand.
TGAGATAACACTTGTGTCCCAGCAGAAAGATGCAATACCACAGCCCCCTGCCCACCAGGCTGGGCACTGCCACACTGCCCCGCCTGGCTTTTGCTTCCCCCTGGTCCCTGCAAGAGCATCCCCGGGCTGGGGAATGAGCTGGGACCTCAGAATTGTGGCAGGCTGTGCCTGGGCACCACAGCACTTGCTGGCTGCCACACCATACCAGTTACCTGTGGCCTACCAGCTGGAGCAACCTGGAATCACCCAGCCACGTCGCTTCTCTATTTTAGCCACAAGCCCAAATTTTTGGTTTAGAAAACCCTTTCCCACATCCTCCGGTGAGGTCCAGTTCCCCAGAGAGTGTGGTCCTGGTAAGCCAGTTTCTGGGGCTCTCACAAGGCTCCTTGCTGGAGGACATTGTTGGGAAACACCCTTTGCTCCTAGATGTGGTTGGGAAGGGAAACTGTGGTGTGGGGAGGGGCTGGGCTCTTTGGGATCTGGAATAACACCTCCTCCTTCTATCTCCTCTCCTCTCCTGCCTACTTTTTGCTGTCCTGTGCAGAGATCCCCGCCGCTCCCCCCACCACAGCAGCCAGCAGCACCGAAGAGCCAGCAGGTACGTTGCCTCTGCTTTTAAAGCATCCTGATGGTAAATGTCTTTTGTGCGATTGCCTGCATGGGATGAAGAACACATTTAGCTGGTTTTAACTCTGTCACCTGTGCTGGCACAAGTGGGGTCTCTTCATGCCCAAAGTGCCTGAGGGTTTGGAACAAGCGTGCGGCATGCCAAAGGAGGGGGTGTTTCTGGGGCTGTGAGGAAGAAAGATTTCCCCAGAGGTGGTAAATCTACGGACACAGGGCAGGTATCTGAAGGGAGACCACCAGTACTTGATGGAAAAGAGGTAAGGACACAGGATTGCTGCTGGCTGGTGACTGTGGCTCCGTGGTTACCCACTGAGGGGGCCTCAAGGGAGCGGCCCAGACGATGTGTTTGTCTGGTGAAGCAGGACTGGAGAGCCAAAAATCCTCATCCAGCAGCCAACATCCCGGCTAAAAGGAAAGAGCTGCCAAAGCCCCGGCCCTGCTGTCCCCACAAGTGAGGGCTGGTTTGGGGGTGACACATCTCCCACCTGTGTGCTCCCTGTGCAGAGCAACCCAGCCGGGGAAGCAGCCTCTTTCCATGAATCCCTTGCACTGTCCTGGGAAAATGCCAGCTGGGCAGCTGCATTTGGCCATCCTGAATTCCATGTGCCACCTCGATTGGCTACAGCCCTCATCAGTGCCTGCCCTGAGCTTATGTGCTGTGGCAGTGTGACCCGCAGCAGCCCCGGGCTGTGAGTCACGGCCACTGCATCAGTGCCAGGCACCATGCCGGCCGGGATGGGGACAGTGATGGGCTATTTGCCCCCGTGGCCCCTCAGCTGGCCAGCCAGCAGGACCAGGGTGAGCACAGTAAGAGCACAGAGCCTGCATGGGACCCTTGAGCAGGACAAAGGGGTGTGCAGCCTATTTTAGATACCACATCCGGAGGTGTTGGTGAAGAGCAGGTCCCTGTGCAAGGCAGAGCTGGGTGCTCCCTGCCGCCCCTGCATCTGCCCTGCTGACTGACAGTAGGGATGGCCATAGGCACCAGAAGCACGTTGGTCACCATGTGCCCCTCGCCTTTCACCAAGGGTTTGTGTAGGGGTCTGCAACACTTCCAGCTTCTCTATGAAGGGGGCATCTCACCCTGGTGCTGCTGGCAGGGATGCTGCCTCCAGTCCCCACAGACCCCACAGCAAACAGCCCTGCTGGGGAAGGAGCGAGACCCATAACTCTGCATCCTTGTCGTGGTCAGAAGCTCTTATGTAAGCATCTGCCCAAGCACAACCAGGTTTGCCTCAGCAGGGTTAGAGACCTCCCTTCAGCAAAGAGACCTTATGTTTTCTTGGCAAACCCTTACATTGGTATGTCTGGAGGCAGAGCTCCTGTGATATGGTGATACAGGAGCAGACGGGTTCCAGAGTTGGAGAAAGAAATTGATGGGAGCCTTCGGGTGCAGCCAGTTCTGGGAGAGATGCTGGTTTAGTTCCTTCACTCATAGCTGCGTGGGACAGAAAACATCTTCCTTGCCAAGAGCCATGACCAGCGCTCTGAGTCAACCAAGGGTACATTTCAAAAGAGCATGGGCTAGAGCTGGCCTGGGTACAAGGGGTGGAACAATGTCAACTTTGGAGGGGGACCCCGCTTGGCTCACAGAGGTCCAAATCAATTTGGGGAAACGGTCCAAAACTGAGTTGTTTGGATGAAATGCATTCATGCTCTCCCACGCTGGGAGACCAAGGATGAGGAGGGGTGCATCTTATTTTCATGGCCAGGCAAGGAAAGCTCTTGCTGCCACCCCATCCCTTTCTGGTCCCATTCTGAGATACAGGAGGGGCCACAGGGAAAGGGCAAACAATAACAGTGTGTGTGGGGGGAAGGTTTACAAACCTGCCAGTCAGTCCTTGTCTTATCTGAATCAACTCCAGATTGGCTTGGGAATGATTATCTTAGGTGGATGATTTCAGCTGGTGGCTTAAGCAGAACCAGGTGATTGGACTGATACAGCTTTGCGTGGTTTTCCCCTGGAAATTGCCTTCTGCGGTTTCAAAACCAGATCTGGAGTTTCCCAAAGCTGTTTGGGCTCAAGGTGCAGCCTGGGCTGGTGAGGAAGGGAATGGATGTAAGTGTGGGAAAGGGAAAAATACCCTGGGATCCCGGGATGTGCACGGACTCGAAGCAGCTTGTCTGCAGGTTGCAACCCAGCGCAGAGGTGGATGCATGCTGCAGAATGCAAGGATGATTAATACCTTCCAGAAGCAGCCTGGAGGAGAGACATGGACAGTCAGGTCTTTGCTCTGGAACAATCTGGAAGAGTCTCAAGGAAAAACAAAACAAAACAAAATCCCCCAACCAAACAAAAATCCCCCAATCTGATGGGCTGTCTGAGCCTTTCAAGTCTGTTCCCACTTCTGTGTCTCACTGGGAACAAACACACACAGAGGTTATGGCTTCGGTCTGGGAAAACAGGAACTTTGTAGGAATCAGCAGAAAACATTCACTTGGAAACCTGGGGCAGATCTCTCTGTCCCACTGCATGGCTGGGTGGCTGCTGGTGCTGTCACAGTGCCCATGCATCATCAGGAGCATTTGGGACAGGCCACGGCCCCATGGACCCACTTCTTCCCTGTGCACCACACATGTACATGCTCTTTGGGCACCTCCCCCTCCACTGCTCTGTACCCACATCCCAGATTTGGGAGCCCCTCTGATGCCTTCCCGTCCCCTGGCAGAGATGGAAGCTATGTGTCCTTCCCAGGACCTCTAGATTTTGGCCAGGGCCCTTCACCAAGAGCCAAGAGTGGGGACAATCTGTCCCTCTGCTGTGCTGGTGCTCCTGTCCCAGCACCGTTTGCTGGCAGTCAGAGCAGTCCTGCCCTAAAAAAGGGGGTCTTCCTTTCACCTGAAAGTCAGAGGCTTTAATTTTTGCCTGCCCATGTCAAGGTGCTTGGGCACATCAGCCCAGCAAAACTTCACCAGGAGCCCTTAGAAGTTGAGTTAAACCAGTTCCTCCCACCACAGGTACAAGGGCTGTGCTGGAAATTCATGGCTCCGGCAGCTGGGAGCCACGCCACCTTCTTACTTCCAACATCCCAGCCAGCCTGTGCCCAGGCATCCATGTGGGAACATGTGTTTTTGGCTCCCTATCTTCACTCCCAAGCAGAGGCTGTGGACCACCGGCCCTCCACTCATGGTCACATAAACCCTGTGATCATCACGGCAGCAACAGCTCCAACGGAAAAGTGACATTAGGAAAGGATTAAATGTACCGTAGCTCCTTTTAATGAGCTGCAGCAGCTGGAAACAAGGAGTCAACATCGTGTGGGACACCAGCTGCCTCCACAGCATCTGTGCGGGGTGCGACACTTTGCTTGGAAACTGAGAGCGTGGGGACAGGCCGTAGCACTGCGCAGAGCCTCGGGTCAGGATGGGGTGTGGGGCTGCTCCCTGGCAGCACCCCCCACCACGCAGATGGGCAGCCCCAAGCACAGTGACCCATGTCCAGGTCTCTGATTGGCTCCTCTGGCTGGATGGCTGTGAGCCTCAGCTGCTGGGCATGGCACAGCCACCTGCCCTCTTCCGGGCTCCTGCCCATCCCCAGGGAGCCTGGCCTGGCTGGGTGCTCTGCTTCCCGGGGTGCTGCATTGCCACAGGCACCCTGCCCCATGGAGGGAGGCTGAGCCTTGGGCAGGTCTCTGGTATCAGAGGAAACAGAGAAATGCACCAGGAAACCTACTTCTGTAGCACTCGAAAGCTTAACATGGAAGAGACAATGAAGACATCGCATGGACATTGTGTATTGAGAAGGAGAAGCCTGAGGAGGTGTCTGACTTCAAACTGAATTTGTCTCCAGACCAGCGCAGGAAATGGTTTCAACACTGTAGAGCTGCAGGTAGAGCACCACCAAGCCTCAGGGTTTTCCACATTTGAAGCAAGACTCAGCAGTGCTCCACCCTGCCCAAAGGGGTCCCGGCTGCTGGCCGGGCTGCCAGGAGCTGCCAGGCTGCGGGCACAGCCTGTGTCTGCTCTGTCCTGGTGAGGATGCTCCTGGAGCCGAGTGTGGGGCATGGCCAAGGGGCACTTTGCACTGATGGACACAAAAATCATAGCTCTTCGCCTCGAGGAAGCACTAACAGCGAGCCTGAGGTCTGAGAGCTGAGAGCATCCTGCAGACTGGGGATAGAGGTCTCCACAGTTGTCTGTGGTACAATCAGGAGGTGAAATTCTTATTTCAATCACCCTGGTGTAAGTCTGGGCTCAGTCTGGGGGTCTCCCGCTTTGAACCCAGCCAAATGAACAATTCATTCAGCCCTGCATGGGCATTCTCTGGCTTGTCTCAGGCTGTAAGCAAGGTGATGGATTGACTGTGTGATTGATTGACTGATTGATTTGCCACAGCATCCAGCTCCCTCCTGAAAAGAGGTTTCTCATGGTGATGCACAGTGAATGGCTGTGAGCACAATAGGGCTGAGGGGACTCCAGTGAGGAAACTTCTGGTCAGTTTAGAATATTTCAGAAAGTCTGTGGAAAAAAACCCAACTCAACAAAAAAAACCACAAAACCTCTGCTGAAATGCAGATAAGCTTCACACACAACTGCATCATGGTCTTACGATCCCATTGCAGGGCTTCCTGCATCCCCAGATCCCTGCATCCTCCATCCCTGCATCCTCCATCCCTCCATCCCAGCTCTGGGATGCTCCCACCTCAGGGACTGTCCTTATGACTCTGGGGAACCTGGATCCCCACAAGTCCTCGGCACCTCAGTCAAGCCGCGAGCCTCCGAGCAAGGACTGGCAAGCCCAGCATCGCTGTCAAACCCATCTTAGAAACACGATGATGCTGCTCTTGAAGTGAAATGAACGGATTCACTCCCCTTCCTGGGACATTTCCAGATGTTTGGCAAAACAAAGCACTTGCCCCCAGCACCAGCTCTCTGCTGCCGTGTTTCCCCGGCGCGGGAAGTCTCCTTTGCCCCGGCTCTGGTTATATCCTGCCCCATGTCACACAGCGCTGGCTGGGCCAAGGAGCTGCTGTCAGCTCAGGAATTTATAGGGTGGCCAACGCTCCCGAAGACAGATGGTTTCCTATGAACGTATTAATCACGTCGGCTGCAGCCACGTCCCCGTGGGCTCTGGGAGTGGCAGCGCAGGGGTCTGTCAGCGGCTGGCGATGTGTTCACAGCCGGGAGGGGACCAAGCGCCGTCGGGGCAGGCACCCCGCACGCCCTACGTCTCCCGGGGCTCAGCGAGGGGGCTGCTCCTGCCGGGAACGGGTAGGAAACGTGCTGCCGGCTGCTCCCGGGAGAGGGGCAAGGAGGCTGCAGAGCAGGGATGGGTGCACCATAAATCTCCTGTGTTTGCCTGGCATTTTCCAGTGCTTTAGCATCTGCCACAGCTGGGCTGTCCCCGCGCTGTGCCCCTAGCCTGCCTACTCGCTCCCTATGTGTCCAAGACAAACTGGGGTGCTCCTGAGACCATGGCTGCTGTGTCCACGCACCCATGTCCCAAGAACTGCTCAGCTGCATTCCCTCCATCTGGCAGCAGGCAGCTAAAGGAGTGGGGACCAAACTGCCCCTGATCTGCAGCAGGGAGTCAAGCCATGGGGGGTGTGTGTGTGCGTGCGTTCTGCCCTGGGAACGCAACAGGCAGTGCTCCTGGGGCCAGCCCAGGCAGAGCTGGGGCTGGGACTGATGCTGGGGTTGATACTGGGATAAGGGCTGATGCTCTGGCTGATGCTCCGGCTGCGGCTCGGTCTGCCCCGCCCCGGCCGGAGCAGCTGCCCGGAGCTGCAGCGGGTCCCCGGGTCCTCAGCTTGGGGGGGAACCGAGCACTACCGGCCTCGGCGAGGGCAGGTCCCCAGAGGTGTTGAGAGCCCTGGCCGCATCCTGCGGGGTGCCGGCCGCCCCCTGAGCCGTGCGGGGGTGCGGAGGGGGCCGCGGGACTCGGGAATCGCCTTGCCGACGCTTTCCACCCTCTCCAGGCGAGAGGCTTTAATCTAATTACATGCTTTATTTGCGCCAATTTGTTTTTCAATCAATCTTGTTCAGCCAGAAGAAAGGAGGCTACTGTGGGCTCATTTGCACCTTCTTGTTCCAAGGGAGAGGTTAATGGCAGTTATCCTCTCCGGAGATGCCTGCGGGGCTGCAGCGCTTCTTCCCCCTTCGCAGGGGGCTGCCCGGCCTGGGGCACGCGTGGGTGAAGCCCCTTTCCCCCCTTCCCAACCTGGCAAGTCCCGGTCCGGGCGTGGAGCAGCCGTTGCCCGAGAATGTCTTTGGATCGCGGCTCCTGTGAGGAGCCCTCCGAAGGTGCCGTTGGCCCAGGATGCGGTGCGCAGGCGGGGCTGCGGGCAGGAGACGGGATGCTCCTGCCAGGAGGTCTCAGGGGGTCCCGGGGCTGGCTCTGTCTATTGCCAGGGGGTTCGGTAGGGTCACGGGAAAATGCTACAGACCACCAAAAAAAAACCCGTGACAATAATTTGCCACGCTCCCCTGCCCTGGCACAGCCCCCCGGCACACTGGCACAGCCCTCCGGCACAGCCCCCCGGCACCCCGGCTGCGCTTGCAGGGCCGACATGCACCCCACGCATGCCTGTGCCCGTGAGACTGCTTCGGACGCAGAGGATGCTCTGGTGCCCGTGCCACACGGACTCTCTCCAGGGCTGCCCCGGGAGCTGGTCTCAGGTGATGGGACAAACCCTGGCAGCTCCTTTTCCTGTGGGGGCTGCTGCTCCACGTCCGACCTCCCTGGGCCAGCTTTAGGGGGTGGCCAAAGTGGTCAGATGCAGCCCCATGCCGGATGCTTGCTTTGCACCAGGACTTTACACAGACGCTCTGGGAGCTGGCGCAGGCCCCCAGGACCCCCACCCATGGGCTTCGAAGGGACCCTTTCAAGCCTGGGAACCATTCTGCAGATCACAGCCCAGTCCCAGCCCAGCCCAGGTCCAAGCTTGTGAATTTAGTACCACTCCCACCCCCCATCCCAGCTCCCAGCCACGCTGGAGAGATTGCTGAGGCCACCCAGCCAGAGGCACCCGCTGTCCTGCAGCCAGCCCCAAAAAGAAGAGTGCTAATTTGCATGCTATATTTGCAAAGAGCATCATGAACAATAGCTGGGTCACTGCCAGGTGTGGGGGGAGCGAGGAAGAGCCGGCTCAGTCGTACCAGCCTCCCCTGCTCTGCTCAGCCGCCGGAGTGGGGAAGGGGGTGTGCAGGAGAAGCGATCCCACTGCTAAACTGAATAACCTGGGAGGGATTCTCTGCCTTAAATTTGCTTTAATATTAAAGAGGCCTGCTCAGAGACAAAGAATCCCACTGGAGCCCAGCCCAAATTAAATTACAGCATCAATCCCTCACAGTCAACACGCACTCTGTGAGCTAGATGCATTGCAGCCCCCTGCCACCCATCCCATGGGGAGAAGCCCACCCACGCTCCCAGCTGCCTTTGGGGTGTTTTGAGATGGCTTATGGATATGTTCTCATGCCCAGTTTGGCGACATGAAGCACCCAAGTGAGCCCATGCTCAACCACAGTGCAGGGACACTGATGCTTCTGTCCCTGCCCTCCCCAAAGGCTGGATTGCCCCATGTGCACCCCTTCTGCTCCATGTGCTCTTCCTGACCTGACCTGTCTGCTTCCTGCCTGTGAAGGGTGTTGGAGATTTATTTCTGCTGTCCAAATGGTTTGGAGGAGCTCACAGCCCTGTGGGGATGGGGCAGCCTGAGGCTCTGCAGACCCGTGGAGCTGGGGCTGTTGAACACGTTCATCCCACAGCTCCACAGGCTGTAGCTGTTCTTTGGAGCACCTAGAATAGTTCTGCCGTGTCTGGATGGGCTCAGGAAACATCTTGATGCAGAGAGCACCCACACTGGGACTCTGCCTGTGAACACCACTGGCTCAGCTGGGGGTCTGGGCACAGGCTGCAGCCCGGCGCTGGGACTCTCGGCTCCCAGCAAAGGGCTGGCTTAGGTTTGCCTTCAGCATCGCTGTGGTGCCAGAGGGCACAAAAATGCTGCAGCAAGGAGCTCAACTTCCTCCCACAGGCACTTGCATGGGTTTTGCAGGGCTGAGCCAAAAGTCACTTCCCTCAGGTGGGGGGCAGAGCACCCCCCAGCTGGAGCACGGGCTCTGGGATGCCTGAAGAGGAGAGGCTTATCTACTCTGCACCAGAGACAGCCTTTCCCAGCACAGATTTACTTAGAGCCAGCAGGAACTTGGATGGTGCTGTGTCCCCCTGCCATCACCCCTGCTCCTCCTGCAGCCCCCTCTCAGGAGGCAGCTCCCACGCTGGCTCCATGCAGGGATGCTGCAGCCCAGGAGCAGCACCCAATGGAGGATTTCTGGCTGGTAACACTGGGGTGGGAGGGAAGAAGGAAAGGAGGTCCAGGCTGTTCGCCTCTGTGGTCTTCTTGCATGAGAAGAAATCAAAACACCCCCTGATCAGAACTGGCTGGCTCTGGGGTACCTGGGACCCTCACCAGAGTCCCACTCCCATTTTTCTCAGCCCCCCTCCTGCCCAATGATGGGCTCATGGATTTAGGGTTTGACATGGAAACCCACACCTTCATTTTGCATCTCAGCATGAGTGGGAGACCAAGGGGACACACAGACTCCCACCCACATCCCCCCCAGAGCACACAGGGAGCACATGGGCAAGCGCCTTACCCTGCTGAAATGCTGGGGCCAGGCTGTCAGGGCTGGGTCTCCCTTCTAAGCCATGACACCTCTGCTCTGGACCTCAGCCCACAAAGGTATTTAGAGCCCTACCTGGGGGAAATCAATAGGAATTTAGCTGCATAAATTGGGATTAGAAATCTGGATCCCTTTGGGGATCTGAGCCTTATATCTGCATTTCGAGTTAGGTACCCAGGCCAAGAAATGTGGCTTTAATCGTTCTATCATGTCAGAATCAAGAGGCCTTTAATTTCCGTTACCGACATGTGGCTTTCGCAGGGGCTTAAAGCTCATTTCGGAACTGCAAGCGCAGCAAGACGGGGTCTGGCACAGCACCTCCTCGGGAATGCTGCTCAGCACCCCACACTCCAGCTGCTGGCACCCCGAAAGTGTCCACAGAAGTGGGGTGTGTTAGCAAAGCATGGTGGGCTGACTGACCGCAGCTGCCCATCGTCATTGCACTCGTGTCAGCAGCCCCAGCCCAGCCTCATGACCCCCAAATGAAGAAGTTACAGCAGAACAAAACAGCAACTTAAAAAAAACCCCAAACCCCACAAAAAATGCAAAACAAAGGAGGTGTTTAGCTGTGAAAACTCTCTGCTCAGCCAGAGAAACAGTTATATCAAGGGGCTGGGCTGAACTGCAAAGCTGCTGAGTGCTCTGCTGACACGTTTTGCTGAGCTGCGATGGACACGAAACAGCCGCCCGCCACCTGCTCCCAGCCCTCTGCGAACAAGTAGCTCCCGCCGCCTCCTCCCACATCCCCCTCTAACACCCCCCCATCCCCTTCCCTCCCCCCACCCCCCGCCTCCCGGCCCCGCTGGTCCGGGAAATGCAGGAAGGCTGTGTTTTCCCCAGGGAAGTGGCCGGTCGCACCCAGCCGGAGGATCCTGCAGAGGTGTAGGGTGTCCCCACTGTGGGTGGGGTGCTTTGGGATGCTGTGGTGGAAAACACCCCTCCACCAAAAAGCACTAGGATCTGGTTGTGCTCTGGGCTCACATCTCTGCCATGCGTCTTTGCCAAGGAATATTTGTGCAGCTGAGCAAACTCGGGGAGCAAACTGCTGGGAGCAGGGGGAGGAGGATGCTCCGATATGGCCAGCTCGACTTCTCCTGCATCACGGTGCTGTAGCCAGGGGTGTTGAGACCTTCAGAAGGGGGTGGCCATGTCAAATGCAGGCTAAGAGGTCATTGCATCCACATTTGCTTCCCTGATAGACTTCTCCTTCAATGTTTATGGCCAGGAACATTTCACCAGTGAGCTGGACCAGGAATATTTCCGCTCCTTGGGCTCAGAGACATGAGGCAGCCACGTCCCAGAGCATGGTGGCATCCTGCCATGCAGGCATGGCTGTGACTTTGCTAGTAAGTCACCATCACCTGAACTACAGTTTTTATGGAATATGGAAGAGGGCATCACTATCCACTCTTTTCTTAGAGCATTTCAAGTTTCACTTGATGCTCAGGGTCGTGTTAGATGGGAAAAGCCAAGGGGAGGAGCTGGCTGCTGGAACCCCTCACTTATCAGCTCTGCTCCAAGGGCTTTGACAGGGTTGTAGCTGGACAGAGATCTCAGCTGGGACTCTTCCTATCATAACTTTCACTTTTTGCCCTGGCTAGGTCCTATGGAGAGAGCCTGAAGCCATGTAGTGCTGAGGGTGCTCTCCTGAGGAATGCGGTGCTGAGATGAGGTGGCTCTGCCTGGCCCTGCTGCACGGGGCTGGGGCACTCACGAATCAGACGGGTTGGTACTGAGGTGGCACCTGCTGATCTTGGGATGTGGGTGTTCAGCTCTTGGGTTTCCTTCTCTTGTTCATTTCCCAACTCGAGCTGCAGCAGCTGCTGCTTGACTCAGGGTGAGTTTGACTCTGCTGGTGGGTTGGATTTGGGGTCCATGAGACCTCCTGGAGCATCTCCTCTCCACCTGAGGAAGGTCCCCATGCTTCTGAACCCACCTCCACTCCAGGGACACCTCCTGCACTGAAGCTGGTGAGCTGAGAGGGTGCAGAGCACCCAGTGCATCATGTCTGAAGAACCTGGTGCCCTCCTCACCTGGGCTGGCACTGAGCATCCACCCCTGGAGACCAGCTCCTCCAGTGTGGCCCTGTCCCAAAGCTGACCATACCACGTCCCCTGTGCACAGGAGAGCTGCAAAGGCAGCTCTTGCTAGGAAATGCTGCAGCTGCTCTAGCTGTGCTACCTCCCAACTCCCTGCCTCAGTTTCCCCTCTCAGCCTGTTTAGTGTTGGCTTCTCAAGAAAGCATTGCAGTACTTGGGAAACGGAGCTCCCAGCTGAGGCTGTGGCACAAGCTGCCCGGGGGAGGGTGACACAGCCGTGCTAACTGAAGACATGGGGTGGGGGGTGCTGCTGCACAGCTTCTCCCCCACGGTTTCACGTCATGGTCCACTGCATGGGCAAGTGTGGTCCTGGTCTGGCACTGCTCGGTGTCCTGGGGCAGGGTACAGGCACCTGGTGTCTGCTGGTCATGGGGTACCCACAGCACCGCCACCTTCCCAGCATCCCACCCTGCAGAGCTCAGGGGCCTCGCTGCTGTTTCAGCCAGATTTCGTGCCAGGTGCCCAGCGGTGGCTGTTCAGGGCCAGTGGGCAGAGGTGGGGGTGTTCCAGGACTGTCCCTGTTCCAAGGCCTCCCACGGCACCCAGAGGTGTCCCGTTTTCCCCCAGATATGGGGCTTTGCGGTGCTGGTGGCCCCTCTATGCACCCCTGGGTGATGAGGGGATGTGGGGTGTGCATGCCTATGAGCCAGCCCCTACCCTGGGGAGCTGGCAGGGGGTGGCACTCCCTGGCCGCAGTGCCACTGGGATGTTCCCACCTGCACGACGCCGTCCAGCTGCATCCCGCCCAGCAGCCGCAGGTACCGGCGCTGGGCTCAGCATCCCTGAAGCATCCCGGGACCGTGGCCGGACTCCAGTGGGGCTGGCGCTGCCAGGCAGCCGTGCCAGCGCTCCCGCCTGCCCGGCAAAGCCAGCGTGTCCCAGCAGTGGGGGCCCATTAGAAACGAAATGTTCCTACTGGGGTATTTTATTTGCACACTTCAGTAGAGTGGACACCAAAAGGCTTTGCTAATGCTTCATGGGCTGCTAATTTCCTCTCTGACCCACATTGTCGGAGGGTGACCCCAGCCCGAATCTCTCGGCAATGAATGCCAAAGGCTGACACCGGCCCGGGTTAGGGGTGACAATGGGGCCTCTGTGGGCTCTGGGCAGGCTCGGGTGGGGAGCTGGAGAACAGGGGGAATTTGTGTGGCTCTCAAAAGCTCTGGGTGGCACAATAAGGGAGGCCCCGGGGTCTCCCAGGAAGACAGAGGCTGCCCAGGGAAGCCGGGCTGGGGGAGGCGGGCGGGAGGATGGTTCCCTTTGTGAGCAGCTTTCTTTAGAAAGGAAGGGTTTTCTGAATGCCCCCTCAGATGACCCAATCGGGGCCTGGCAGATGGATATCACAGGCACGCTGCTTATTCATGGCAGGCTGCAGCTTTGAGCCGTCCTCCCCTTTCCCCCAGGCTTTTATTCATTTTAAGGCTAATTTGTTTTGTTAATGTTTTCTTGCCCTCCCCTCTCCCCTGCGCAGATTGTGACTCATACTGCAAAGCCTCCAAGGGGAAGCTGAAGATCAACATGAAGAAGTACTGTAAGAAAGACTACGGTGAGTTGCCTTCTGTGATGCTTCCCAGCAAGGAGAGCTTGCACAGGGATGCAGAGCGGGAGCATTTCCCGCCCCAGGTGTCCCCAAGCCCACCCAGCCCAGGGGCAGGGGGCTGCCCGGGGATGGGCAGCCCAGCTCTGCTTCGTGGCTTTTCCCGTGCCGGGGTGTGTGCAGTTTGGGGTATGGTTTTTGGGGGTTTGGGGGGAAAGCCCCCGGTAGTGACACTTGGAACAGGAGTGAATTGTGTGACCAGGAGTTTCCCTGCGGATGCTGACACCCCCCAAGTCAGCATCCACAGTGTCCTGGTTCTGTGGTGTCTTTTGGGGTGTAGTGACACCCCGTCCTGTCCCTGTGCTGCTATAGGCAGCAGTTTTTAAACTTGTGCTTCACCAAGGGGATGAGCAGCAGGTGGTTCCTGTCATCCTTATCCACCCACCCTGCAATTCCCAGGCCAGTTCAGGGGGTGGTGCAGCCCTGGGAGAAGCTGTGGGATCCCATCCTTGCTGGCACCCCCAGTGCTGAGCATCCTTCCACAGCTCCAGCTTGAAGCAGTGGCATGGAGCGGACACATCCCGAGCTCCTGCCCCATCCCTCTGCTCCTGGGATTCATTTAATGTGTGTCCATTCCCAAAGCAGTCACTGGTGGGTCTGTGCAGAAGTTGTCCAGGGTGACCCTGGGAGCCCTCCCTGGGGCTCAGCAGCCCCTCTCCCCTCAGCCATGGCTGCTGGCAAGGAGCCGCACCGGCACAGGCAGGTAGGGAGTGATGACTGGGATCGTTCTGCATCGGTTGTGCCAAAGCTGTTGGGATGAGCCAGGAATGGGACTGACCTGGGAAGATCAGGCAGAGCCTGTACTTACAGGAACTCGGTGCTGGGGGTGTTGGGAAATGCTGCGAAACATCCGTGGGGGTTGGAAATGATCTCACCCCCTAGACTGGAGTGTCTGCAGGGGCCACCAAATGTGAGCCTTTGGGCTCGACCCGGGGATGGGGAGGGGGCTGTGCCAGGGAGAGGCTGGCTGGGAGCTGAGCCTTTGCACCATGACCACCCTGGCAGTCAGGAGGCACAGGTTTAGCACCCTCCGGGGCTGCGGCTGTCCTGGTGTCTGCCAGCCCTTCCCTCCACGCTACAGGAATACATTTTATATATATATATATATGTATATATGTGTTTGTGTGCATAGATCTCTGTACCTCTGTGTGGATGTGTATACATGTATTTTCACCAAACCAGCAAGGAGAAAGCCCTCCCATCCCAGGCACCCAGGACCAGAGATGCCCCCTCCCTCCCTTGGATGCACAGCAGCTCCCCAGGTCCGGGAAGTGTCTGCAGGAGCAGAATGAATTCCCATTTAACAGCCCGTCCCCAACCAGGCGCTTTCCAGCAGGGCTGGCTGGGGATGCTCCATGCTGACTTTGTGCTCAGACACCTCCCTGTGAGCTCAGGGGAGGGAAGGGGTCTTGCAGACAAATGTCCCATTTGCATTCCCATTTATTCCCCCGCTACCCACATGGGAACAGGGTGCAGAGAACATCCCTTGGTGAGGCAGAGCTGCTGGGGCTGGGGTGCACTTGTGGTGCCGTGCTGAGGTCTGGCCACACTGGCAGGAGCTGCTGGAGGTTCACCAGATGTTGGGGAGGCCCAAAAGGTGCTCTTAGGGTTTAGCTGTACGTGAGAAAGTCCCTACTAGAACAGGAGGTTATTAACGAGGGAAGGGGGCTCGGCACCAGGCTATTGGAGCTGTGGGGTTTCTCGTGGGTGGATTCATTTCCCACATACCTTCACACCCCTACCTGGCTTCTCCAGGTCCCCGAAGGGCTGAGCTGGGCAGATGCTCTCTGCTGCAGGGAGAAAGTGGCCACTCAACAGCAGCAAACATGGACCCATGGTGATGCAGCCTGGCCCAGGGGTTTGGAGGGTGGTAGGGGGCAGAAGATGGCACCTGCATCCCCGTCAAAGCATGTGTCCTGCTGAGCCTTGGGACAAGGGTGGTGGCAGCCTCGGGGACAGCCCCGGTGAAGTTTTGCCCCGGTCTCACCAGAGAGATGTTTCTTGGGGGCTTGGGTTTTGTTCGAGGCTGTACCATGGGCTTCAGCTGACCCTGGGGAGACAAGGGCAGTTCAGGAGCTGTCCTGGGCAGCAGAGACACCCAGAGCAGGGAATGGAGGCGCTGGGAGGGGCTTTCCTGTTCTACCACGCAGCATCACTTCGGCAAGAGCACAAGTGAGTCAAAGCTGGCTCAGGGTAGGCAGGCACAGGGAAGGAACTGGGGTGCTCACACCAAGCCCCTCCCAGCCCTTGGGGGGTCCCTGAGAAGCCCCACAGCCTCAGCCCAGCCCTGTGGCTGCAGCAAATTTGCTTTTTCCAGGGCAAACTGGGCTGAGAAGGCGCCAGGGCAGCGATGCCCCAGCACAGCTCACACTTGCGGCAGGGGGAAGAAAGGGTTGAAAAGGTGCAGGAGGGGATAATGAAGACTTTGGGACTGACACCCCAGCAGGAAGCCAATTAGGAGACTCTTTTCCTCACCGATACAGGCAGCGCAGGGCTGAATGTCCTAAAAGGTCTTAATTAGCTTGAGCAGAGGTCCTTCTCCCGCAGGCTCAATTGGGAAGCTATCATCCCCCTGCCTCTCAATGGGGCTTTTTAGCTCCCCGCTTCATTCAGCAATTCAAAGGGGATATTTTCCCTTATTTATTTTTGTTATCTGTTTGTTTTTGGTGGGTTTGTGCTGGGTTGTTTTTTTTTAAATTGGGCTCTTTCCTGCGAGATGGGGTTTGGTGCAAATATTTGGAGTGAAGCAGGGTGCAGGGAGGGAGGTGGGAGGTTTTGGGAGGAGGGGGCAGGCAAGAACAGAAGCAGGAAAGCTTTTTTTAGGATTTATTCTGGCTGTTGGGTGAGGCACGGGAGTTGCTCGGCTCCCAGAAAACCAAGGGTAGAGGAGGGGGTTTGGGGCAGTTAAAATTCGTCTGGGGGGGGGGGCAAAGGGGGGCAGAGGGGGGATCTCTGCTGAGCCCCACTGGGGCAGAGCTTCCCCCATGACCCAAAAGAAAAGGGGATTGTTTTATGGTCACAGGGATGCAGGAACATCCCTCTCCCACTTGGGTGCTGCCGGTTCAGCTGGATCATTGGGGCTTTTCCCTCTGCCTGTGTGGCTCCCACGGGGGTTGTACAGCACCTCAGAGCTTGTTCACCCTCCTTTTCCCCTGACCCTGAGCTCCCCACACAGCAGTGGGGCCCAGTCCTGTGTAGGTAATGCCAGAGCATCGCTGGGTACCAGCACTGTGGTCCCACCACTGCCCCAAGCCCTTCCTGCATCCCCAGTGCAGCATCAGGGAGAGGATGGGGATGAGGAGCAGGATGGTCCTGTGAAAGGTGAGATCATCTGCTCCTTTGCCCTTTCTGGGGAAAAAAAAAAACTTTAAAAAAAAAATCCTTCCTCTCATGGAGACTTCTCTTAGTCAGCCCTTTGTCCAGAGGAGTCTGGCGGGGCGGGTGGAAAAAGCAACATGTGTTTTGGAAGGCAGAGAAAAAGAGAGAGCGGGAGAAAAATCCCTGAATCCACA
The DNA here is from genome assembly GCA_027925045.1 of Hypotaenidia okinawae. Taxonomy (NCBI): domain Eukaryota; kingdom Metazoa; phylum Chordata; class Aves; order Gruiformes; family Rallidae; genus Hypotaenidia; species Hypotaenidia okinawae. Next base: position 4,619,963 of record BSDF01000018.1, read on the forward strand.
GAAAAAAAACAAGAGGGGACGAAGCACCATCCCCGACTCCCAGCACCTTCCACTGCCCTGGAAGGTGGAGAAATCCTGTTCCTGGAGCAGGGAAGTGCTGAGCAATCACCCCCTCCATGTAACTGCATCCTGAGGGAGCCAGTGGGGCAGCGGAGCGGCCCGGACACCACAGGGAGGGACTGTGCCGGCCAGGGCGCTTCCAGGGATTAGGGGTCATAAATCTCCAATATTAAACTGGTAGGAAATTGGCAACTGGAGGCAGGGAAAGCCACGGCCAAGTAAACAAAAAGAAACGGGGCAGAGGGGGAGGAAAATCACATTTTAACCCTTTGCTCCAGCAAGGAGCCAGCCCTTTCCAGTCCCACACCTGAACGGTGTTGGGGGTCACCCTTTGCTGCTGGTTGGAGTGAAATCCACGCAGGCTCTGTGTCACTCATGCAGCAAGGAGGGACCCTGCATCCGTAGCCGCTGTCCTTAGCACCCCTTTCCATCCATCCATCCATCCATCCATGCCCTCATCCCCTTTTTCCATCCAACCACCACCCCTTTCCATCTCTCTGTCACCCCTTCCCACCCATCCCAGTTACATGACCCCTGTCGCCCCCCACAAGCAGCTCTGCTCCTGCTGCTGCCCCTGTGGTCCCTGGGATCCCCCCCACGGCCAGCACAGGGATGCTTTGAGCACAAGATGCTCTGTCAAGCTCCTGCAGCCAGGACAGCGCACAAGACACTCCACGTAGCCCAGGCCTGGGGCAGCTTCAGTGGGGTAAACCTTGGGATCAGGGCATTTATCACAAACACCCAAAGTACATGAAAAACAAACTTTTCTTCACCCCAACCCTCACCCTTTTCACAGCAGCCTCATGGTTTGGGGCCCTGACTCACAGGCTCGGAATGCAGCTGCTTTTGTTGTTGTTTACGTGGGTCCCTCAAACATGTTTCGAGGGTTTGGGGTTGGGTTTTGGTTTTATCAGCATCCAATCACACCCTCCCTCTGTGCTTTCATCTGTAGCACCAAGCCTCCAGATCTGTCTTGTGGCTGGAGGCTCCCAGCCAAGCCTGGAGGGGCTGGGCAGCACTGCGGACTCCAGCACCCTGTGCCGAGGGATGCAGGAGGGGACCGGGACCCCCAATCCCCTCCTGCAGCCCAAGGAACACTCAGCTGCCTTTTCCTTAGAAAAAAGCCGGGATTGGTATGAGGGGTGAGGCACCATTCAGGTGGGATGCGGGGTTCTGTGTCAGGCAGGATGCAGTTAACAGGGCAGCACACTGCGCTCACCAGGACTGAGCTCCTGCCCCTTGAGCCCTCATCTCCCAGCTGAGGCACTTCCCAAAACTCCTCCTGTCACCTCCCTACATCCCTGTGCATCTCATGGCCCTTGGGAGCTGCTGGAGACTCCTTGCCAAGGTGCCCAGGGAAGTCACTGCTGCTCTTGGGCTCTGAAGACAGGCTCAGGGGAAACCTGATGTGAGGTTCTGGGCAGAAAATTCGCTGTCAGGGGAGGCAGCGCCAGCCAAGCCTCCTCCGGAGCTTTCACTCCTTCCACTTCATTAATAAAGGGGGAAAAAAAGAGAGCTGAGGCCCCTGACATCAACCCAGCCCAGACCGTGTGTCTCAGAGTAGAGTTTCCTGCAGCCACCTCTCCCGGCTCCTGCTCGTTCATTTGCTCCATCCTGTCAGCAGGACCCGGCGGGTCAAAGGTTTGTGCTTTTTTGGAGAGATTTGTTTCCAAGAAACTAAAACCTGGCGAATCCTCACATTTTGTTACCTTCACACCCGGCTGGGAAATACAGGCTCACAGCTCAGCCTTGGCCTTTTTGGGTTGGTTATTTTTCTTTTCCTTTTTTTTTTTTTTTTTAATGAAAGTGCCATGACGCCCCGAAAGACTCACCCAGCCCAACACCCCCCACCCCCCATATATCCTGCAATGTGCTAAACAGTCCTGGCTGGGGTACAGAGCCCTGCTTCCTTCTGTCGCTTCAATCAGTTGTGGTTTTAAGAGAGGGTGATGCTCCTCCACTGCTCATCCAGGGAGGGGGAAGATCAGGTTGTTACAAGGCAAACAGGAGAGTTTTGCTGGGGTTTTTTTGAGTTTTTGGGGTTTTTTTGAGGTTGCTGGTCCTTGCCTGCTCTCCTGGCCAGGGCTGGCATCACCACCCAGGTTTTTCCCTCTCTCTCTCTCTGCTGGTGGGGACAGTCGGCAAACAAACCCAGGAGGGCTGGGTAGTCACTTCTTGGTGAAGATATTTTCCTGGAAGCTGATTTTCCATGAGGAGGAATGTGTTCAGCCTCCCCAGAGTATGTGATCCCAGCTGACTGCTGCTCCCATCCTCTGCTGCCCCTGTACCATGCTGGGAGCAGGAGGGCTGGTGGGGGTCACCACTGCCAGCTCAGGGCAGCCCACAGGACAAAACCATGGTGGCTCCAAGGGCTTCTGAAGTCGGCTGTGAGCCCGGCCTTGCCCTCAAACACGCTGGTGTCCCTCCCCACCCTAGCTCTGCACCACCTTTGCTGTCGCCCATCTGGATCTTGATGCCAAGCCCCACGGGACCATGGGCATCAGCTCTGGCACGGGAGCTGGTGGGTGCCAGGATAATGCAATATATGAACCGCGCTTTGGGAAAGAGCAAGGGGTGGAGTGCGGGAGGGCTTGAGTCCTCACCAGGTTTTCTCAGTCCATATGACCTCAGATGGTCAGGGGTACAAGCAACTCTGGGACTGTCGATTTTCTCTCTGCTTGCTGCTTTGAGGGTGAGGGCAGGGCCCGGTGGACCTGAATCTACTTGGTTTTGAAAGGTTTTTTCGATGGCTTTAAGGTGCTGGGGCAGTTGTTGCTGCATCAGCAGCCCTGGTCACTTTGGGCACCTCATCTACAGTTGCTCCGCAGGCAGGTCCTGGGAGATTGTGGTCCTCCCCAGGACATGGGAGAATGAGGGAACCTGCTCCTCGTTGCTGCTCTGGGAAGCCCTGTGCCGTCACCAGGGCTCCCAGTACAAGGGTCCTGGCATCCAGTACCCCCACCCCTCCCTTCCTGGGGGTCCTGCAGCCCCCCCATGGTCCCTGGTAACTGCTGGGGTCCCAGAAGTTCATGCTTGTGGCAGCAGAGCTGGAGGACATCTCCCAAGCCTGTGGTGGTCTTAGCTGAGACCCTCTGCCACTGGCTCTTCCCTGTGGCATGTGGCCTGGGGACAGGGGTGGGTTTTGAGCACCCACCACCCTGGGTGGCTGTCCCCCAGGCTGTGCTCGGGAGACAGAATCCCTTTTCGTCACACACACCATTAGTTAAGATGGAAATTAATTCCCCTCTCGACAGCTCGAATCCTGACACCTTTTCCTCTCTTCCCTCTTGGTGGTGTTGGTTGTTTTTTTCCAGCTGTCCAGATCCACATCCTGAAAGCAGAAAAAAATGCTGACTGGTGGAAGTTCACAGTCAACATCATCTCTGTCTACAAACAAGGGAGCAACCGGATACGGCGTGGAGACCAAACCCTGTGGATCCACTCCAAGGACATAGCGTGCAAGTGCCCCAAAATCAAGCCCATGAAGAAGTATTTGCTGCTGGGCAACAACGAGGACTCTCCCGACCAGAGCGGCATCATAGCGGACAAAACCAGCCTGGTGATCCAGTGGCGGGATACATGGGCTCGGCGGCTCAGGAAGTTCCAGCAGCGGGAGAAGAAGGGGAAGTGTAAGAAAGCCTAAAGGAGGAGAAGGCCACGGCGCGCGGGAGAGACTGACTGTGCATGCTTTGTGTAGAGCTGGGGCGGGCAGGGACCGGCGGTGGGGATGGTGGGAGGACAGTCACGCCGTCAGGGCAGGCTGGGGTGGGTGGGTGGGAGGGAGGGATGGCAGTCGTGGCTGTCAGGTTTGCACCTTGTATTCTGGGGAAAACAAAGCAAAACACAACGGCAACAGAAATCCCAGCTGTGGGTGGGGAAGGAGGGGAGTGGGGGTGCAAGTGTGACCCTTCTGCCCCGTCGGCTGGTGAAACCAGAGACACCAAACTGCCTCCAGCTGCTCACATCCGCTGCTGCCAAAGCACAGCACGGGAACATCCAACCTGTAAGAAACTAATCAACAGTTACCATAGAGAAACTAAACAGAGACTTACCCACAGATCCGAGGATCGACTAACGGGTTCTTTGAAGGCTCCGGTATCCCATAGCCGTAGGGATCACCTGCTGTATGGGAACAAGGGCCACGTTAATTCGGGGAGCAATTCCCTCCTTCAGCCCCTGTGCCCTGAGGAGCGCTGCCCCCACCTCCCACTGCTGAAGCAGCCCACGGGATGCCCTGGGCCCCTCCCAGCCACCAATTCGCAGATGAGGAGTTAATAACCAGGATCCCCAAACATCCGGGCTTTGCAAAGAAAATAAGTTGCCCTCCCTTTCCTAGAGGTGCCCTGGAAGATTTTGCCCATCGCACCCCCATGTCCCCACTACAGCCACCCTGGGACCCCTCTGCTGCCACACCCTCAGACTGATGCACCCTCAGAGGACAGAAAATCTGTGCTGATGCCACCGAGGGCCTGGCTGGCTCCTGGTTTCCCTCCAAACTCAGCCAGCTCTGCCCTCACTCCCTCCAGCGCTGCAGCTCCCCAGCATCCCGGCATAAGGAGGCCAGTCCCCTGGGGAGATGGAGGAGGTGGGACAGTGAGTACCAAGGGACGGTCCCTTTGGGCTAGCGCAGAGCTCAATGGCTTGGGCAAGTCACAGCCAATGTAGGGCCAAGACCTTCTCCAAGGGAAGGGGTCTCAGCTGGGGACAGGATGAGCAAGGTGCAACCCGCCTGGAGCCCTCCAAATTGCTCTCCTCCTTTTGCTGGGGGCGCAAGCCTAGATTTCCCATCACTAAGGCACTAAGCAAGGAAGGGGCTGCCTTGTACCCCATGCCCCAGCCCGAGGGGCACCCACGGAATCACCCAGCCCCTGCATCCCTGTGCCAGGCTGTTCCCAGGCCACACGAGGAATGGGAATACCCTGGTTCAGTAGTAGGGGCAGGATGACGGGAGGGGGCAGGACGCGTACCTGAAGGAGACACAAACATCAGTCACTATGAAAAGCAAAACCTCCCTGATATTTTTCCTTTTAGGAAACTTGGAAACATCTATTTTACAACATTTTCCAGTGGTTTTGCCTTGTTTTATAGCACTTGACAATATTTATCTAATGACATAGAGCACCATAAAGCAAGGCAGCCAGGGGAACAGGAGTAAAGGGCTCCCAGGGAAGCACTGGGGGAGTGAGCTTTGCAACCGTGGTGGCCCTCCTCCAAAATTCATTTGGCCATTAGGAGAGAAATCCCACCACAGACTTCAAGCAAACCCCCCACCCAAGTCCCTTTACCCAGAGCAGACTTCATCTCCCCCACTTCAGGGCTCGAGCAGAGCCCACAGGTTTCCAGCTGAGGGATCCCAAACCACCACGTTCCGAGGGTGAAACCTGCCCCCAGGGTCTCGGCGGAGGCTTAAGGCCCCGGAACGGACTGTGGGAGCTGAGATCAGCCCGTGCTGGTGGGAGACGCTGGTCCTTGGTCAGCTTGGATGCCCCTGATCCACAGGAGACCTTCCAGTCCAAAAGCATCCACACCCAATGCGGGCCCAGCTCCCTCAGAGAGCAGGGGGGTAAGGCCAGGGCACAGGGGGACCTGGGCACTGCCTGTGGGGCATGCCTGGCCACCTGATGCTCGCTCCCGTTTTCTGACCTCTGTCCTCCCCAGCACAGCCTTGACACTCCCGAAACCCACCCAGGGACAAACCCCAGCTCCTTCCCCAGTCCCATGGTGTGGGAAGGTGCAGAAGAGCCACCACCCACCTCACGCCACGGCTGGACCCCTCCAGGCACCAGCACAGCCCCAGGAATCAGCAGGAACCCGTTTGCATAGGACAGGAAACAGAATGACCCATCGACACAGTGTCCCCCAGCCCTGCCCTGACAGGACCCCATCCTGCAATCCCTGCTGGAGTTCTGTGCTTTCTGACCAGACCAGAGAAGCCCTCAACCCCCTCCAGAGCCCCCCGGTACTCCTCACATGCTTCCAGTAACCGTGACCCGCAGGAGCTGTGGGTGTAACTGGTACAGAGCCCTCCTCTCCTGGGCCAGGCAGAGCAGTTCCTTTTGGGGATGCAACTCTTCCCTGCAGTCACCCCCACCTCCAGGACATCTCCGAGGTAAGGGGGAAACACCTCTGCCCCATCACCTGAACTGGGACAAGATTTCACCACAAACCATTACCCTGAACGGCTGGGAAGCGGGGCAGCTCCCACCCCATCACAGCCAGAGAAGAACCCAAGCACCCCTCACCGCCCCAGGGGCAGGACCGAGGTGCAGGGGTGCAGAGAGGGTGGCTGGCGAAGGGGCTGTGGGCTCTGGGGAGCAGCTGAAATGCCAAAACAATCATCACTCAACGGCAGCGCCCGACAAAGTCGTTTCGTCTCGTTTCTGTTCGTCCCATTGTGTCCGTGCCCCCTCCACCCCCCGTACATCTGCCTCCTCTCTCCTCACAAAACCTGTGTTTGTTTCGGGGTTGTTTGTTGGGTTTTTTATTATTTCTGTTAATATCTTGAACTGTAAATGTTGTTTAGTTGCGACCATCGCACACTGCCTTGGGCGATGCTCCTTTACGATGCATACTAATATATTATGGTTATTATATATGAATATATTTAATGACACGTGAAAAAGTTGTGGATTTTCTTATTGTTTTTTTCCAAGTGGTTTCTTTTTTTTCCAGTTATTTTTTACTTCCTCTCTGTCTGGTAGCTCGGCTGTAACTGACCCTGGAGGCACCTGTAACTGTCCAGCACCACTCGGTAGAACTAAAGCCAGGAACCAGTTGAATAAACTCTTAAACTGTACCCATCTTTGGGGGTCTCTGCTTCCTCCCCCTTCCAGCCCAAGACGCAGGTGGGGGTGACACTGTCCCCTCAGCAGGGTCTGAGGAGATGTGTGGCTGTTTCTGACTGTTGGTCCCAGCCACGTGTCCACCAGCGTCCTCGGGGACAGCAGGGTCACTGCAGGCTCGGTAGGTGGGACAGGGGAGGCCCCCCAGCACCTGGGGCTGCTGGGAGGAGTGGGGGACCCATTTTCCACTGCTCACCAGCACCGTCCCTCCCTGTCCTGCCCTGTGCTGTTCCCCATGGGGGCTCACCCTCCTCCTGTGGTGCATCAGCTGTGCTGGACTCATCAAGGGCTGGTGGAGGTGGGGGAAGGGGAGGGGGCAACCGAGGAAGCAAAATGCTTCCAACAAAGAAATATATAGGCAAAAGGTCCAACAAACTGCAGGGGGTAAGCCCACGCCACCCCCACCCTGCACCTCTCGCGTGATTTATGAACCCCAGCAGCTCAGGGGTCAGGAATCCCAGATCTTTATTGCAGAGACAAACGGGTCACATGTGCCACCACCTCTGCACTGGGGCTGTCGCCAGAGGCTGCGCAGAGAAGCAAATGGGTTTCCCAGAGTGTTCCTGCTCCTGTCCGAAGACACAGAAGCTCTGGAAAGGACAGGAAGAGCCTGTTCCCACTGTGGACTGGACCCACAGTGTTTGTCCACAGCCTGGTCCTGCTGGGCAGTGTGGTGGAGCAGCCGCGCTGTGCTGAGCTCAGCACCCAGCTCCCAAGAGCAGGGTGTTGGAAGGTGCCTAGCAGCCTCTCAGATCTCCTGCATCCTCCCATAGGAGCTGGGGACTTCCCATCAGGGGCACAGGGACACATCAGTGCATCTCACACGTACCAGACCTTCCCTCAGCACTGGTATCTCTATTGAAACAACCTGGAGTAGCCAAACTCCTGACCCTTGGAGAGAGGAATGGAGGGGATGGATGCAAGGGAAGACAAGCCCGGGACGCCTCTCTGGGCAGCCTAGGGAGGCAGGAAAGGGCTCCTGGCAAAGCCACCGTGGGGAGGTGACTCAAGCAGCCCCAGGGAGCCCGTTCACCCAGCAGCTTGAGCCCACTGCAAAGCCCCAGCCTGGTTCTCCCACCTCTGGCAAACCCCAGGTGAGGATGCTGAAGCCAGCAAAGAGCTGCCTGCCTTGTCCCAGTTTGGAGTCCTCCAGGGAATGTGGTCTCTCCTCCAGTTCAGACCTTTGGTGCTGAGCATCAGGAGATGGGTTCTCCAACAAGCTCCTCCCTCCACCAACCCATCCCCTTCCCAGAGCACACAGACAGGGCAATGCTGCTCTTCAGCTCCAGGGAACAGCTCCTGCCCACCAAGGTCAGGTTTGTATCCCATGGGGATACAGCTCCCTGTTGCCATGTCCTGAAGACCCCATCTTAAGAGTCACAGAACCACTGAGGTTGGAAGAGACCTTCAAGGTCACTGAGTCCAACTGTCAGCCCTGCACCACTGAAACCTCTCAACCATCTCTCAAAGTGCCACATCTGCCCATTTTTTGAACACCCCCAGGGACAGCGACTCCCCAACTCCCTGGGCAGCCTGCTCCAGGCCTTCACCACTCCTTTGGTGACAAAATTTTTCATAATCTCCAATCTGAACAGCCCCTGGTGCAGCTTGGGACCATTTCCTCCCACCGCCACCAGCTCTGTCCTTCCCACCTCAGATCTCAGGTGGGTCAAGCCTCAGCTCCAGCCAAGACTCACACACTGCGTGGGGAGGGGCCGCTTTGCGCCCCGAAAGGACCACTGAGCACTTGACCAAGGGGCCAGTGCTCACGTCCCAACTGACAGCTGGGCAAAGTGAGCCCAGAGGAGCAGAATGGCTCCACGGCACCCAAGAGGGGATGCAGCACCTGGACACACTGGCTTCCCACCTCCCTGATGTGCCACCCCCCAGCTGCATGGGTGGGAGGTGGGGAAGGGAAAGGAGTGTCTGGGGCTGGGAAAGGCAACAGTCCCCTGCTGCAGGTGAGGACCAGCCCAGGGCCGGAAAGTCTTATGGATCCACCAGGAAACACAGGCCATGATTGAGTCTGTCAGGAATCGCTTCTTCCTCTCCAAATCAGCTCTCAGGAGCTGGAGACATGGGGGACATCGTTCATGTGCGACATGGGACAGCAGGAAACAGTGAGAGCCCAGGTAGAGAACCTGACTATAAACAGATTGGCTTTTATTCAGCACTTATTGCTTCTTCCATCAGCTCTGAAATCAAACTGGCAATTATCACAAAATAACCATTTTCTTGGCCAGAAGCAAACATTCAGCACTTTCTTGCCAGCTTTTCAAACAGGAATCCTTCCTCAGGCTTAACAGCATGGGAAAAATTAGACAAGAAAGAGCTCGATGGCTGAGATTAGAGCCCGGACAGCAGCGCATCTCCTGCGGACAGCCCTGCAGTACCTGGCAGCACCTGACAGAGCCCAGCAGAGCCTGGCAGCACCTGGCAGCGCCCACCTTCCTCACATGTGGACAAGGCTTGGAAAGCCACTTACACCCACTGCTGTCACATGGAGATCAACACCAGTACCTCCCCAGCAAGGGCCCAGCCTGAGTCCCTCGCCAGTGTTCCCGCACAGCTCAGGGGGTCCTGCGCCTCCTCGCAGGGCTTGGCATGCTTCTGCTTCCCCTCCTGCCAGCATCCAGACGCAGTCATTCCACAGAACACTGATTCCTTGCGAAACGTTAGGCCTTTTCATCCTGAAGGGAGGTATCAGAAAGCAGCAGAGAATCCCCACCGCACCCCCACACCTCCATCTCAGTGTGTGACAGCCCTGGGATGACTGAGCACTTGGTGGGCGGCAGGTGGGTGGGCAGCAGCCAGTGCTCAGTGTGGGTGGGAAGAGGGCACTTCTCCCATCACGCTGTGCTCCTCAGCCTTGCACCAGGCGAAGAACGGATGTTGGCCAGACACAGCATCATTCTAATACCGTGGAGTTTATTGGAATCACAGGAAGTCTCTGCACAAGGTCGGTCTCTTCTCCAGAGTGCTCCGTGCTCGGCCGTGGGGCAGCAGCTCTGATGGGCCCTGGATCCGCGTTAATGTGTCGGCCAGACAGCGACCACAGCAATCGCAATCAGCAGCAACACAATCACCACCAGCATTCCTGGAAGAGATGGAACAACAGTAAGGTTGCTGCCTTCATCTTTTGCAATTAAATTCTTCCTCTGAGTCCCGCTCCTCCTGTCATCTAAGACAGATCCCGCCCCCCTGCAAACCCCTCACTGGATCCCCCAGCAGAGACATGGACTCAAACCCCACCTTGGCAGAGAAATTCCTTCTCTTCCTGACCCTTCAAATCTGTTTTCTCTTCCACTGTCTGCAGGGATTCTCTGACCTGCTGTCTGCCTTGCAGAGATTAAGGGCTATGTTTAACTCGTGGTGAGGCCAGCAAAGCTTTTCTGGAATCTCTCTGTGTCAGCCCACCGGGACAATGGATTACTCAGGAGGAAACCCAAATTGCACCAGGAAATTGTTTCCAACACAAACTCCCCCTGTGTTCAGAAATGGCTGCAGAGCAAGAGTTGGGATTTCCTGAATGGACCTGATGCAGGACAGGACCAGCCAGCACTGACAGCCCAGCAGTGCCCGGCCAACCCCGCAGCACGGGCTCCATCGTGCCCTGGAGCTGTGTGGCTGCAACGCAGGTGGTGATGACTAACAGGGTCTTACAGAGCTTCACGGCTGCGGTTCGGCTCAGGCACAGGCGCTGCTCTGAGCAAGGGCAGTGTCAGAAGGGCTGTTAGGGGCTGTTTGGTTTCGAAGCAGATTTCCTCTCTCTGAAGGACTGCCCTCAATTTGCCCTTCATCATGAAGGATCACAGAATCACACCTTCACAGAATGGACTGGGTGGGCAGGGTCCCCAGAGCCCCCCAGCTATGGGCAGGGACACCCCTCCAGCCCAGGGTGCCCCAAGCCCCATCCAGCCTGGCCTTGAACCCTGCCAGGGATCCCAGGGCAGCCCCAGCTTCTCTGGGCACCCTGTGTCAGGGCCTCCCCCCTCCCCGGGAAGGATTCCTGCCTCCCAGCCCCTCTCCATCCCTCTCCTTCAGCTGAAGGGCATTCCCCTGGTTCTAGCCCTCCCCAGCTCTCCTGGAGCCCCTCGAGGGATGGGAAGGGGCTCTGAGCTCTCCCTAGAAGCAGGGGAGCTGACCCAGCCCTGTCGCTGTACTGGGGGCTGCACTGACCCCTGGGCATGACCTTGCCCTTGGCCTTGCTGACCTTCACGCAGTTTGCACCCCTGACTGGTCTGTCCATGGACACTGAGCCACTGACCACAACCTCTCAGTGTGACCGTCCGGCCAGTGCCTCTCCCTTCCCTCCCCTTTCTCCGAGCAGAGGAAGAAATGCTTCACTGAACCAGGGCTGGATCCCTGCGCCCACCCCTCACCTCCCTCACAGCTCCAACATGTAAACACGCTCGGGCGCTGGCACCTCACACCACCATCCCCTGGGGGAAATGATCTTTGAATTTGGAGGCTTTTGTTTTGGTTTAGTATCTGCTCTGAGCCGTCCTCTGTCCAAGCTGTGGGAATCTGTTAGGGCTCCAAGAGCGGAAAAAATGTCCCAGCAGTTGGGCCGTGCACAGAGGGCTGTTACTCAACCACTTACAGTATTTACAAGTCCAGCTCATCGCAATTAAAAAAGGATGTATTAAAATAAACTCCTCTTTCCAAGCTGGAAAAGGATATTAGACACGGCGTTTTGTAAATAGTGTCATGTTTTCTGTGCAGGGAGGGTTCCTCTGCCAAGGCTCCAGGATTTTTTTCCAGGGAAGTGAGAGTTGCCACCTCTTTCTCCTGCACTTGGCCAAAGCGTTTGCTCTGACATGGGCCTGGGCAGTGCCTGGCCCAGCCCTGAGCCTGTGCCAAGGAGGACACCAGCTCTGCACCCCGACCTAGGATGCCCAAGGACCATGGCAGGATGCAGCACAGTGGTGGGGACACGCTCCTTGCACGGATGTTGCACACCCAGCGCTCCCTTCGGGGCAGGATGCTTTGGGTGGTTTGGTCGAGAGGGCACTAAGCTACACCCAGATGGCATCGAGTACACTTGTAGGAAGGCACCCATGTGTCCCGCCCTCTGCACCCACAGCTGGGCTCCGACGCCAGAAGCCACAGGCCTGTGCTGCACAGCACTGCCATTCCCACTAAGGACCACAGTGCCGGCTCCCAGCCCTGGCACATGGGGCACCTGGGAAACCAGGTCTGTCCCAACAATGCTCACCCGTGCCAGCTCCCTGGCAGGTAAAGCCCTTCAAGAAGCACCCCAGAGGATGCTCCCACCACCGGGCTCATCCCAGGTCAGAGCCCATTAAGCTTATTTGACCCCGCTGCATCTCAGACCATACACAGGACACTTGCTCTGACCCACCTGGTGGGGTGACAGAGGGATACCATTCAGTTTCCAACGTCAGCCTTATCCAGCCACATCAACAGTTGGGTTAATCCACTCGGAGCAGGATCTACACCCCTGCAGCCTTTCATCTTTGTATTGTGCCACGGAGCCAGAAGCAAATGATTTGCTTACACCACGAAGCTGCTGCCGTGTCTGGACTCTCTGTTAGGCTTCGCACCATTGGGAGAGGTTTTAGAGGGTGCAAATCCTCAGCACAGCCTCAGCGTAACAGAGTTTATGGTCTGCAGCAATTAAGAGACAACCGAGATTGCTGCCTGGAAAATGCTCTATGGTTGTGAATTAGTAACGACCCAGACTGGAGTTAATGGGGCGTGATGAGTCTCTGACAACTCCCAAGAAAAACACCACATAAACCCAGAATTATTCCACAGCAGGAACAGGGGGATGTGGGGGGTTAATAAAGCATCGCTAATGGACAGTGGCAGAACGAAAGGCAGCTTAGAAGGATGTTCAGGGCAACAAGAGCGGGATGTCTAAATGAAATAAACCTCATTTTATTCCTTGAAAGAGACTGGTGTTAAAGCCTGGAGCTGCTTCTCTGCTTCCCAAAGCAGTGGTCCAGTGCCCACCCCCCGCCCCATGACAGCCAGAGATGGCACACATCAGCACAGTGTGACTCAGCGATCCCCCGGTATTAAAGGCTTACTCAACCCCTGGATACACAGAGAGAGAGGAGGACAACCTAAACTGGCAGTATCACACAGGTTTCCAAGTGCCTCTCGCAGGACAGAGACCAGATGTTGTGCATATTTTCATCCCCCTGTGCTAGGGCAGAGCAGACTAAAAGGATCTGAGGCTTTAAACCTGGGTGTTTCACAGAGCACAGCCTGCTATCCAAATAAACCCAATGGATCGGCTCTGACAGTGGTTATGTGCTCTGGATTCCCAGCCTGCTTTGCCTTTTTCTACTCAAGCCCCAATAAATATAACTATTCCCCCTGACAAGAACTCTGAAAGAGGAGTTCAGGAACCAGAGCCGCTAACGAAGGAAACAGAAGTCAGAGAAGGAGAAGTAAAAGATCCCTGGGCAAAAGAAACCAGTGACGGGAATACAGATCTGGAGTGCGTTTCCCAGGGAAAGGTGGGAAGCACAGGCAGAAGTCTGTGTGTAATTACCGAAAAGTTAATTAAGGCAGGTTGGGGACAGTGCAATGCTTGTGAAGCTCCATTGGCTAAAGAGTCTGGGATGGTGCAGAGGGCTCAGCCAGGGCCTGCTGGCAGGACGAGGGTCTCCCCACTGGTCCTGGGAGCACCAGCTGCTTTCAGGGTCTTAATCTCACTGGCAAGATCAGCTCGCTCTGTTGGTCAGCACGACCCCAGCCCCTGGGTCCCCAGGCTGCAGGGAGGCTCAATGCCCTGAATTTAGAGGCTCAAAGCCTCTAAATCCCCACCGATCAGCTATGCTGTTGTGCTTGCAATTCGTCATTGATGCTTCCCAACTCCTGCTGCCTGTTCAGACAGAGGCAGCTGAGACTCCGGGATCTGCAGTTCCTAATTCCTAACGCTAATTCTGGAGCCTGGCAGGTTTCGGCTCCAAGCACTGCTGCCGATGGAGACAGGCCCTCGCAGCACCCATACACAGTGGCCAACTGCTGCCTGTCAACTGGGTGCTTCTGCCAGCTTTCTGCCAAGGCAATATTTACTGTGAAATACCCTTATTGTGCCGAATATAACTCCTGGGAATCGGAGCGCGTTTACGGCCTGGCAAGGCTCCAAGAGCCTTTGAACGGGCCGGCAGGAACTTGGTCATAAATACATCGTGTTTTGACAGGTCCCTCTCGAGTGAGTGTCAAACGATTTCTGCTCTGCTTCTCTCAGACTATTGATTTATGGTTCCAGCTGCTCTGTGGCCACAGCGTGCTGGCCATCAAGACCAAGCATGTTACTGATCAGAGCACGTCATTGAGCAGTACACCTCCATGGCGGGCAGACACTCACACCTTCCCCTTGGCATCCCCTGCTCCAGGAACAAGACTCTGGCTTCATTTCTACAAAGGCACCTGGCTAGGGACGTTCCAGGGACTGAGGAGACCCTTGCTTCACAGCACAAGGAATGTCTGTGACGCTTCAGTTCTTCTCTTTCACTTCCCCGGCAGCCAGGCATTCCTACTCAGCAGGAGCACAGAACGATGGGGATGGCAGGGACCTCTGTACCCTCTCCAGTAGCTCCCTGTCCTTCTTGACCTGGGGAACCCAGCACTGCGCACACTATTCCAGAGCACCCAGTACCCCAGACTAGAGCAGCAGGCCTTGTGGGCTCTGTGCTCTTCCCAACTGCTCGGAAAGCAAACACAGCCACATGTTGCCCGCTCGCAGCTTCCTGCCTGATACAGCAGACACTGATTTCAGCCCACTGAGAACAGAAACTCTAAGGCATAGGTGCCTGTGTGTACAGGTCATCCACTCCGACTTCCAGAGCTAAAACATTACATCCAAATCTATTTGAAGAACAAACTCACCGCTGGCAAATCTTACCCCAAAACGGAGATATGCCTATCTGCCATCTCCTGACATGTACTGCCCAGGTAGAGCAGCCCTGCTACCAGCCCAGAGAACCCCTCAGCTCCTTGTTGGTGACTATGTCGGGGAAAGGGGTTTTGTCTAGCATTTTCCCTGTCTTTTCTGCTGATTTGGGTCCCGAGTCACTTTCAATAATGATGAAGGTTCAGCCCTGGTGTCTTTTATAGATTATAAAATAATAATAAATTGTGTGCTATGACTTTAAAAAAGCCCAGTGTAGCATTACATTATCTGGAAAAAGCAGCTTGTTTTCTGCCAAGAAAGTTATATTCCCACAGAACTGTTTATCCAGAAGTTTATGAATAAGTCTTCTTTTCTAAGTGACAAGGAGCGCTAACTTATAAACACATAATTGTTGTTTTATAGGGTAGGAAAGAAGCAGGGAAGAGATGGGAGTTTCAACAGGAGGCTGGAGGCTCATGGCTGCTTTCTTCTGAGACTTCTTTTTAATGCCATGGTTCAAAAACAAACCCCAAACTTCATCTGCTATTTCGGGAAGTGAATGTGAGGCCCGTGCTGCCAGCCGGGGGGCAGAAACCCTGCCCAGAGCTGTTCAGTCCCCTGGCTTTCCAAGGCAAGAAGAGCATGTGCTCAGCTGGCTGGCTCCGAACCTGAGGCACATACCTAACGCACAACGGAACCATGGCAAGCGCCCCACATAAACCCATCCTGCCGCTCTTTGCGGTCCCTAAAACGAGACAACACTTTCTCTCCCAAAAGCTATTAAAATAAATCCCTTTCCTCTCACCCTTCCCCTCACTCCGAGCGAGCCGGGGATCCAATTTGTGTTGCATTAAGAACCACTTCAGCATAAATCCCACACTATTAAGCTGGCTTGTATGTAAATACACTCCCTGGTTCCTACACCTGCATCATTGAATCCATCTCTCCAGAGGCTTGTTCTTTATTAGCTCTGTGACAGCCAAGCGTTTCCTTGGGCGATGGGCCTGTGCGGAACGCGGCGCCCGCCCGCTGCCCCCGCCCCAAGGAACCTGGACGTTATTGCTTTTGACCTTCCTTTGCAGCCAGGCTGACTCAAGGAATTTAACACTACAGTTGTACCTCTCAACTCTGACATCAAAATCATTGGCAGTTCTCAGTGAAATCAAGAACAGGCTCCGGGGCCAGTTATTAAAGGCTCCACACACCCATGTGCTGCACCGGGCCTAGAGGAGGGGGTGGAAGGGAAGAAGAGAGGGACTTCTCACAAGCGCCGAGCTCTTTGGAAGCAGCAACCCTGGCGTTATTAGTTCCTTATTCAGAGGAAAGAAGAACCCAGGTCACTCCTATGCAAGATCAAAAACCCGCTTGCTTGATGAGTTGGGGTCATCCCACGTTTGGGGCTCTCCATACAATGCCCAGTCAGCCTCAGGAGAGGCACGACCCACGCCCAAAGCCCAGGCTCTGCTTACACCTGTTTACTCCTCAGGTAACACATTTTACATACTAAAACCCGCCTTGTTGTGGGTGTTTTCGCCACAATGGGTCGCAGCTATGCTTTGTTGTTAACACACCTTTCTGTTAATTAACACGAGGCTCTCTCTCAGGGCCTGGAGACCCCTCATGTCCTGGCAGCAAGACTCATCGGCAAACAAAGCGTAGCTATGTAACAGCAACATAGAACCCATTGTGACTATGAAGGACACGTCAGGCTCAGCCCCAGAAGCAGCACAGGGTGAGTTTACATCCAGAACATTTATTGCCTCAGCGACTGAATGATCCTGAGCACTTGGGTCCCAACCCACAGGCGCAGCCCCCTGAAGGGAAGTGAGATAAGTGTTTCCCTTAATCCGTTATTGCTATACCTCTAGTTGCTTCTTTTCCAATCTCTTTTTCAAAGAAAAAATGCACACCAGATACTGTCTTGAACCCCCTCCAAGCACAACTCCAACGCACCACTGTCTCCTTTCAAGCAGCGACACGCCTGTGCAACCCAGCCGCACGTGAACCGCAACCACTCAACTGAATTTGGGCACAGCCTTCAAACCCTGTTCCTGCTTTTACACAACGCACCAACGCCTTGCACTGACCCGGGACCCAGACTCAAGGAAGGGCAGGTGAAAGACAAGGCTGCCTAAGGAAATTAAGAAATCTAAGTGCATTTTACTCCCTGAGCCACCAGAAATGAAGCTCAGAGACAGGAAAGACATTTGTTTGGATCTGAAGGTGATTCGAGAGCACAGCAAGATCTAAACTGTCACAAGCTTCAACTTTCAGAGAAGGCTGTGGGAAAGGGAATGCTTTGAGCTAAATTCGTTCCTACTTTAAATAGCAGAAGGTAGTTCAGAGAGGACAGCCTACGAGAAGCAGTTCAGTGTATCTCCGAGATGGAATTACTCAACCGAACAGCTCTAAAGCCATTTATACTTACCCCTGAACAACAGCCTTCTGCAGAAACACTCATGGATCAGATCATTTACTGGCTCGGCATGGCACAAAGAGCAGATGTGAGGGACAACAGCTTTCCTGAGTTCCTTCCTACCCAAAACATCCCCCCAACATGAACTGGACCCTTTCTACTCACTGCTGTGCTGCAGAAAAGGTCAGATGTATTGACCAAGCAGTGCCAACACTGCAGTGCTTTCTCTCCCACTTTGGTAACAATGCCAGAGGCAGGCCAGAAGAACTCCCCTCCGGAGCACAGGCTGTCCACCGGGACAGGATCTCATGTGCACAGCCAGCCAAAACAAGAGTGGAAGACCTCAGCTCTCCCCCAGAGTCACTTCTGGTGCTTCCCCACACACTGTCTCTTCCATTTTGACTCAAAGTCAGCCACCTCTCCATAACCATCTCTGCCGGACCACTTTTCCGGAGGGCTATGCTGGGGCAGCACCAGACGCCAATGGCCATTGCTGGGCCCGAGATCACCGGGCTCCATGAGCCAGGAGCTGGAAGCAGGCTCACAGTTTTTCCCTTTTGTTTGTAGGGAGCTCCCTGCCTGTCCCCACACCACTATTATCAAACTATTTCCAACCCCAAAGGTCATCAGCAGACATGGTTACTGGAGGGTTTTTTTGTATGTGGCTCATTTTTTCTTCCCCTTCCCCCTTTTTTATGATGAAACAAGCCCCCAGGCTTTCCAATGCTCCCTCCTCCAACCTCTCCAGCATCATTTCCCTTACATACACGACACAAAGAGCCATGATCAGGCCAGCACCGTGCTGCGCTTCCGAACCACTGCATTACAGCTTGGAACGGGACTCCTGAAAGTTCCACAAAGCTCTGTGTGCACTGAAGCTTTCCCAGAAGAAAGGAAACAAAACAAGCCATGCCCAAACAGGATCCCAGAGGTCCTACAAATCCCTGTCTTTCAGACGAGGTTCACCCAAGTGAGCCCAACCAAGCTGCAGGGCCAGCCCTAACTCTCTCATTCTGGCACCAGCTTAGCAAAAACCAGGAGGAAAGGCTGAGAAAGCGGAGGTGTAAGTGGGACATCCCCAGCTCCATGCTTACCAGAACTACTTCCTGCGCCACTGAGGTCTGTGAGCAATAAAGAAGAGAAAAAGTTTTCACAGACCACAGGTTTGAGAAGAGCCAGGAGGTAAAGGGTGTGCAGAGAGCCTGCTGAGCTTTCCTTGCCAGTAGGCAAAGACCTAAGGAATGCCAGAGGTCCCTTCCATCAGGTGGCCTTTCCGCAGCCCAGGGCTCAGACCAGCACAGACTTGGTGCTGCACTAAAACAGTGGTGACTCTCCAGCCAGACGCAGCACAGGCTGCATGGAGACGCACCAACCCAGGCTCAGCCCTGGTGACACAGTGCTCACTGACTCCTGTCACAGCCAGTGCTCCTCCTGTGCACCCCACACATTCTCCAGCCCAGCTTCACCCACCAGTCCCATCCCCAGGGAATGCTGCCAAGGCTGTGGCCCAGCGGGAGAGCTCAAAGTGCTTTTCCTGATGAGAGCAAGACTCTGCCAGGCAGCAGCAGCCCTGGAGCCTGTACTGCAGCAAGCAGGGAAAGGCAGAAGACATGACAGATGATCTCAGCAGGGGCCTGCTGTCCCTTCACCACTTTCTCCAGTAAAAACCCCAGAAATTGGGGGCCAGGGTAGGGGGATTGTATAATGAAAGGACAGCTCTGTGGCTTGGTGCAGGAGGGAACATCTGCCAGTGTCCATCTGCCACCAGCCCGACACCCTGTCTTTGTTTTTGCTAGGGTCAGTTTTCTACCATTATCGCTCCCTGAACTGCCTCACCAGGACACTGGTCCCAGTACAAGGAAAAAGATGGGAACATGAGGAGAGGGAGCAAGTAACCACTAGCTCTGCTTCAACGCGTCAGTGAATTGTCCCGTTAGGCCCTTAAATCACTTGAGAAAGTATTATCTTCTGCCTCAGCCTTTGTTTTCCTCTCAAACAAACTCTGGGATTACTCACTCCCCAGTTAGGTGGATGTATTACAGCACCAGAATGCTTCTGAAATGTTTAAAGCATCAACAGCTGAAGTTAAACATGCAAGAAAGAAATAAAACACAATCCCAGCCCCATGGAATGAGCTGCGGCCCCGACGGTTTATCTGAACCCACAAGGGGACTTTTACCAGCAAGACATCGATCGAGGGGAAAAGTTATAGCAGAAACAAAATCAAATCCTATACTGCTCATACCAAGTCATTCAAGGTCAGATTAAGTGTTCTTGAAGTCTGGCCCATGTGTCTTCTATTTACCAAAGTGCCCCGCTTGCACAGGCATTGTCAGAGCTGTTGAAGACGGGATGCTGGCTCCTAAGTCACTTGGATACTTGACCGCGTGGTCAGGAGGGTTGAGATTTACATACAAATTGCAAAGCTTCTAAATGGCTTCCTCAGAGCAAGAACCGGGGGTGGAAACGAAAGAATATTTAATGATTAGTTCCTTATGGCTCCGGCATTCTTGAAGCATATTTCTTGCAGTCCCTGGAACACTCCTGCATTCTTGATTGCAAAATGGCAATAAGTGATTTCCTTTAAAAGCCTGGCCTTTTATTGGAATACTAAAAATACCCCACCATCCCCACTCCACTCGCTCTTTCCTGGACAGGCACCATCAACCCTGATGTATTCTATTTTGAAGACGGCAATAAACATTTCAGCATGGGCTGTTCAATCCACTCCGTAATAGATCCTGCATTTCCAGTGGAGCCCCTACTAGCACCATAAATCATCTTTACACAGACTTAAGTATGAGAAACTCCAGCGCAAAACCAGCATGGATTTGTTTCTTTGTCTTAAAAATGGTACAAAACAGTCAGGAATTAAGTGACTAGTAATTTTGAACGTGGGACGACTGGAAGGACGCTGTGAAGCAGGGCTGTGGTGGTCAGAGCCATGCTGCACAACGCTGCGCCTCTCCGTTTGGATGGAAACCTACCTGGAAGACGATGCGTGGTGGGGTGAAGCTCAGGAAGACTTGCCTACACACCCCTTACATCTGAACAAACATGGCTTTCAAATAGGGGATATTCCAGCCTTTGCTGTTTTTTAGAGCCATGGATGATTAATTTCACCCTACGTCTGACCTGGTCACATGCCTCTCACGCTCCTTTTGGTTCTCTGTTCCATACGGACTTAAAAGTCTGGTCTCTTCTCCCAACCGCTTGTCCTGTTATGTCTCTCTCCATTTGCTGTGGACCTTGGGGAAGAGCTCAGAGGGATAATTTCAGGTACATGATGAGGAGGCTTCCACATAAACCACGATTTTATCACTAGTGGTCTTGGCTGAGGCAAGGGGCTTCTCCAGAAAAGGCACCTGTGCCATCAAGAGCAAAGACCAGCTATGTGCAGGATGCAACCAGCCTTCCTCGGCCTGAACCATCCAAGTTTCCACGCAGTCAAGAGCCAGAAGGGATGTAACTCAGAGCCCTGATGCAGGCTCCAAGCACAACCCAGCAGTGGCCAAAGGAGCAGGGCTTCCTGAGTGTCCATCTCTCTGTCCATTGGGAGGCCAAACCCTGGATTCTCCCCAGATGAAACCACACCGGATCTGCTCGTTTTCACAAACCAGCCGTACTACTCTGAGGAAATTACTCACTGACCCACCAGAACTACTACAGGAAGACCAGCACAGTCTTTGGATAAGCCAAAGCTGAAGCAGGTGAGTGGTTCTCATCTCAAATACAATGCTGAGAACAAGGGAATAAAACCTCGACATCCTTCAGATCGGCTTTTTAAGGTTTAAGAAGATTCTTAGTTGGGGGGTTGCACTGATTTTAGAGCCAGTACCAATTTAGACAGTGAAGTGTTCCACCCTGGTCTCTGCAGAGGTCTGTCAGCCTGCAAGTACAATTCTGGACATGCACAGAGCTGGGTTTGTGTTGGTGTTTTTTGGAATAGTGTTTTTACAATTCAAAGAACTTTAGAAACTTGCTCAGTCTTTGGCAATCCCACCTCATCAGCATACAGACTGCTGAAACCAGCAACCAAACACTTACCAATGCCACTGACAGCTGCAAGCAGCTACACCAACCTCTGAAAAGTGCCAAGGGAAACAGGGTGAGCAAAATGACCTCTGCAAACAACTGAGCCAATAAACACAGAGCTGAGATAAGGAGTCAGGTCTGACTTGCATAATCCACTCTAGAAGTGTTTGGTAAGCGAGGCGAGTGGGGAGGCTGATAAAGTAACACAGAGCAGTAGCAATGTGAAAGTTTCACGATGTGCAGTAGGGAATCCAATTCTTGGTGAATTATTGAAATAATTTAGATGTTAACAGAAGTTTCTTCTCCAAAAAAAAGAAGGCAAGGCATCTCTTAAAGCTCACACACACATACAGAGCTCTGACTCCTATATGCTGGTGTTCTACACAAAACTATTTTGGTTTTGGAAGGCTGCATTGTCTCATGTATCAGGATGCCTACTTTATTTTATTTTATTCTATTTTATTTTTTAACTTCTGACTTGAGCAGAGCCAAACCCCTACAATTCATGCAACTGCTGTACAAGGGGGAAAAAGAGAGTATTAAAAAAAGGGAGAAAACCCCAGAGTATCACTTCATCTCTGTACCTCCCTAAACCTGAGTTTACAAGCTCAGAACTCCAGTTCTCTTCTGCCTTCCCACAGGCTGGCTACAAGCTGCCCCAGCAGCTTCCCAGTAAATGTCTTCAAAGGAAACAGAGAACTAATTGCTCTCAGAACAAAGTGCAGGGGAGAAGAACTGGCCCAGGAGACATAAGTAATGCCGGGCTGAGCAGGCTGCACCCCGGGGAGCCAGCGCAGTGCATGTCACAGCTCCACACACTTGCTCAGATGTGGAGACTTCTGCCAGTGAGGGAGAATGGCAGCAAAACCAGAACAGCACTGGGAGGACCCAGAGAAGGCAGGATGCTGCAGAGAGCCATCTCCATCTATCTGCATCACATTCGCTTGCTGGAGAAGGTGTTTCCAGCTCCCCGAGGTCATTATGAGATAGTGCAGGGGGTGATGGAGAGGGAAAAAAATATTATGAAATTAAGAGGCAAAAAGAGGTTTGTGTGTGTGGAAACACAGTCTGTTATCACACAACAACAAGGGTAAAAATACGAGGGAGCAAAAAGAAGTTGCCTGATTTACTAAATATTTCTCTTTCTTTACTTCTAATCCCATGGTCAAACACACACAGAGCTTCTTCCACTCACACTTCTGGTGGGGGGAAACCCCCACACTGCAAAGAGGACTATAAATTGCCCTGGATCATTTGTCTGAATCCCGCTCGTGCCCCAAAGAGCGATGCTCCATATGCTTTTGCAATAGCTCTGTTTTGATAGTATTACCAGGAGTGTCCCTTATCCATCATGTTGCCACTAAAAGTCTCCCTGGAGTATTTGCTTATCCTACACCTTTCTAAACTGTTTCAGTTTCCTCTTAATTTATTAAAAGCTCACTGAAGATGACGGTGGTTAAAGCTAACCTCTGCTACTACAAAACTGGAAGGGAAAAAAGGGGGAGGAGGAGGGGAAAATCACCTTTGACCATGAATCTTCCTCGATTCCCCAGGAGAAACTCCTCCCGAACACGCTGTTTCAGTCTTTGTTGCATTCCTCCAGCAGCTCTGAGTTGTGAAGCCTGAGATATTGCTATTTAAGGTAGCATTAACATTTGAGAAACACTTTTCCTGGATGTCCCTATTTGAGTCGACATCATTGGAAGAAGTTTGGTATTGGCTCAGTCCTCCAGTGCCCTGAAATCAATGAGCTTATTTCAGCCTGCAAAGTGTTCTTAAAGACATGCCTAAGTGCTTTGCTGGATGAAGAACAAAGCTCTTGGCACCCTGCAGAACTGAACCCTGCTGAGGTGCGAGGCATTTCCAAACATTTCTAATTAACTAAAAGAATCCACAATTAAAAAAGTCGCAGTGGCTTTGTTGACAGAATAAAGGCAGTGTTTTGCAAAGCATCCCACGGTCCCCACGCTGGCAGCACGCACCCTTCACAATGCCACACGGAAGGAAACGTGGGCGATGAAGAGCGAAGGAGCATCTGGGTGTCCTATGGAAATCCAGCCCCACGGCCGGGCTTCCCCAGGGCCCTGCTTCAAGGCTGAGTTTCCCAGCTGGCTGAGCTGAGCAGGAGACCCGGCCCTGCTCCCGTGCATCTTGGCGGCAGCAATGTCATGGATCGACCAGCCCCACAGGGAAGCTCTGCTCAACATCCTATCGTCGATCTAACAACGGGTCTAGAAGGAAGGAAAGCAGTCTCTGCAGCACAGGGGAAAATGTTAGGTATGAAAGCTTCAGACTGAGTAGCTGTGGTCCCCAGCTCTGTACAGATGACAAGAGAATTCAACAGGGACTCCCCACCTGTGGTCCTGGTGGACATCCCACCAGGGTCTGAGTTCAGCTGGGTGGGTCTGTGAATGGTCTGGCAGGAGAAGAGAAGCAACAAATCAAAACCAGGATGCAAGCCAAAAACCCAACGCTAGCTCAGTGTTAAGATGAGGTGGTTGAACCTCAGCATCTCCACAGACCTCCCTGAGCTGGAACCTAGAGTGTGGTTAAGGAGAGAGATGCAGATGTAAAGGTCCTTGCTGCTCTGCATGCATGCGAAACTCTCCAAGATGATCTCACCTCTCAGCCAACAAGGGAAGAACCTATACCACGAGCCTTGTGCAGAGTCACCAGCCAGAGCCACACAAGACCAACTTTAAAACACTGCTAAGAGGATTTATATTTGCTTGCTTCACCGAATCCTGCCTCAGTTGTCCAAGAGGCTCTGACCACACACAGCACTGTGGCAGAAGGAAGGTCACCTGCCACGGGTTAACGTCCCACACATCAGGTGCCAGGCCTTGGGACTGCAGGAAGATGCTGGGCAGTACTTGACTGCAAGCCAGCCATGCACCATAGCACTCAGTAACACCCGTACAGTTTATCTCTTTGCTCCCAACACAGTCCCTCTCTCTCCCCTCTGCCCTGGGTCCAAGCTAGCCCAAGCTGGCTACATATCTTGAAACAGGAATTGTCTTCACAATGTTTGGCTTCAGGAGGAGGCAAATCAAGAGCATCCTCTTATTTCTGGCAGAATGAAGGCTTGGTGTGAGGGGATCCTAATAAAATTTAATGCTCATGGAACATCCTTAGTTCCTTCTGAAGTGAAGATGTGGATGCAGTGATTAGTTTTTGCTCACTAGCAACCTTGAATTTTTAACCATTGTCCAGGGTGGTTTTAAAGAGTCTGAGTGGAGAATTTCAGTATGATCAGCTGCCAGGAACCCTCTCCTGGCTAGCTGCTTTAGCTATCAGTCAGTAGCTGCAACTCGCACAGCAGTTGCTATCTGCAAATCCAATAATCCTAGAACTACCAAACACAATTTTCCTCCGAGATTAGTTTTGGTGGAGGAAAAAAACCTCCCTTGGAAGGCAAAGCCTATTTTTTTTTAGCGTTATAGCTATCAAAACACATGGTGCAGCCTAAAATAGCACTCCCCATAAAAACCATTCCCCAGCTCAGCTCCTCACCAGCCTACCAGCGAACATGGGAAACCATTAACTCAAGCTGCTACAATTAACTCCCAGCATCTTCTTCAAAGGCTCACACAATCCTGAGCTGCTTGTCATGCAAACAACCTGTGAGATTTATTCTCCTGGCAAGACGAAGGGAGGGGTAAATTACTGAGTTAAGTAGATTACTGGGGATGGAGTCACACTCAGCAGCCTTATGAGATGATTAGACCCTGGGAAATTCATACGCCAAATCCCCAGGCCCTGGTAGTGCACATTCATTACCAGCTTCAGGATCAATCGCAATCA
Organism: Hypotaenidia okinawae; assembly: GCA_027925045.1. Classification (NCBI taxonomy): domain Eukaryota; kingdom Metazoa; phylum Chordata; class Aves; order Gruiformes; family Rallidae; genus Hypotaenidia; species Hypotaenidia okinawae. Next base: position 4,644,993 of record BSDF01000018.1, read on the forward strand.
AGAACCTTCCCGGGCAGCATCACATGTTTCTTTCCCAATGAACTTTCACTTAGCTCTTCCCCCAAAAAGGAAGGGTTTGTTTAGACTTTTAGAGAGGAGAATCCTGAAGCAGCGTTCAGCAGCTCAGCAGATCACCGTGAAGGTGATTCTTTGAGAGGCCCATCAGCACTGATGCTACCAGCCCCATCATCAACTCGAACGATGCCATCACGTGCGCAGCGCTGCCATCAGCACCCAGGGCTGCAGTGGGGGCTGCACGGAAGAGACCAACAGTTACCTGCCATGTGCGTTACCTAAATTCCAGCTAACAACAGAGAGCAGCTTTTCAATCCAAAAGAGGGGGGGGGGGAAGGAAAGAGTCTGGTGGCAAGGGATGGGAAACGGCCTGTGCCTTCTGTGGGATGCTGCAGGAGCCAGTCAAGACCACAGATTTGGAGTCTCCTTCTCTGGAGATATACAGGACCCTTCTGGATGCCAACCTGTGCGACCTGTCCTAGGGACCCTGCAGGGGGTTGGATGATCCTGCTCTGGCAGGGGGTTGGACCTGATGAGCTCTGGAGGTCCCTTCCCACCCTGACAATGCTGTGAGTCCGTGATTCCCCAATTTGGGTCTGTGTGTCCCCACGGCAGAGGAGTGATGCCCATTGACAGACTTCACCACAACCCGCCATGCAGGGACTGAGGTTGGCGAGTTAGCTGCTGGCAGCGCTGGGCCATGTGGTCCCACGGGTGACAGCCTGCGAGAAGTGCTGCTGGCAGCTGCAGCTTCTGGGAGCAGCTGTTCCCCAGAGGCTTCAGACGAAGCTTTGTTACACTTTCCTCTGAACAGGCTCCCAGCTTAACAGGAGTCTGTGCAGCACTGTTCGGCACCCCTCCATTATCTCCAGAATTACATATCCCCTATTTTCTCCATCTATATAAAGTAAAGGGCGTAACCCCATCACGCTGGGGAAGGTGAGAGTGTGCTGAGAGTTCTCCCTCCCACCTGAGGTATTTTTATCAAAGAAACGTCTTTAAAAATATCTGTCGGATAAAGTGCCTTATGCAAGAAGTCAGACAGCTGAGGGCTGCTGAAGTGCAGTCTAGTTCCATCAGAGGAAACTCCACCACAAGGGACTATTTCATGTCCTGGTACCTCAAGGGAGGCCACGATAAACTGCAGAAAGCCAGATGATGGATGGGATGAGAAGGGCTAATCTTCTCATTGCCTGCAAGAGGCGTGATAGCTACGGAGAAGGGAAGTATAAAGATGTAACAGTGGTGATGGGGGCACTTGGGAACCACCTTGAAAACCAGGTGTTACCAGGCCACTAGATGAAGTGATGGAGTGCCTAAGATATATTCCTTCACTGCAAAGGGCAATACAAGTCCTCTTGGCAAAGTTCCAAGGAGAGGAGCCTACCTGCAAGCACTACAAAGTAGGGAATCCTGGGTCTCCTGAGCGCTGGCCATGTCCACACTTCTGTGGATAAACTTCATAGAATGTGTTAGGTTGGAAGGGACCTTTGGAGGCCATCTAGTCCCACTCTTCAGTGAGCAAGGACATCTCCACAGGGACAGACTGCTCAGAGCCCCCTCAAGCCTGACCTTGAATGTCTCCAGGTATGGGGCCTCCACCACCTCTCTGGACAGCCTGTCCCAGGGATCCACCACCCTCAGAGTGAAGAACCTTTCCCTAATATCCAACCGGAATCCAATCTTCCCTTTTGAAGTTTAAAACCATCCCCCCTCTCCTATCGCTCAGGAACAGTTCTTCCCAGCTTTCCTACAGGCACCTCTCAGGGACTGAAAGGCCACTACAAGGTCCCCCCAGAGCCTTCTCTTCCCCAGGCTGAACCAGCCCAACTCACTCAGCATTCACCTGTGAAAGCACCCGTTCACCCAACCCCCAAGCAATGCCTGCTGACCTGCAGCAGCACAGGGCTGACAAACACCCGGTCCCAAGGTATGACTTCTCTAGTCACTCTCAGCTCTCCTGCCTCCCCTGTGCTCCCAACCTGCAGGATCCCCTTGCCCCAACCTGCTGCCTCTCCTCTCAGAGGGGGATTTTGACCTCAGGCTCTGCGTGTGATGAGCGCAGCAGAGACAAGGAACTGTCCTTGCCTGCTCCATGCACACCCTGGCCTCAGGTGGTATTAGGAGATCTGTGCCAGGGACCCAGCAGAAACATGGGAGCAGGTGCTGCTGCAGAGCAGCCTAGAAGGACAAGGAGATTACCCTGGGAGCTGTGGAGCAATTCATGGCTCATCTGAGCAAAGCATGACGAGTTCTGGATCACGTCCCTGAAATCCAATGGCTTAACTCCAGTTTCCAAGTCAGAGCTGTGCTAAGATGGTCCAAGAGCAAACTAGCAGTGAAAATGCTCCAGCCAGGTGCAGAGCACCCAGACACAGCCAAGCCACTAGCACCCGGATGGGGACAACAGCACTGCCCTGTTCTGCCAAGGACAGTGTAGATGACAGAAAGGATGGAGCCGGCACTGGCCTGGCAGCAAAGGAGAGCAATTCCTTGGAGCAGTCACTCCGCTGCTACTCCCAGTTCCTCCCTCCATCCCTTACGGCCACCAGGTCTCTCCGAGCACTCACCTTCCATGAATCTCCCTCGGCAGAAGAGCACAAGTCCCGCGGGGACAGCAGAACCAGTCACCCAAGTGCACAGAGATGGGAACCTGCCTAGGAACGTCCTGATGCCCCATTTCTTTCTGGACTTGTGCTGAACAAAGGCTGTAAAAGGAGATGGACATCCTTCCCACTATCTCGGAGTTACAGAGCCAACTCGGTGTCTCAGGTGAGCTAGACCACCACTAAAACCAGTCACGGAGCAGGACAGAGCCAAAACTACCCCTCACCTCACGCTCAGCTCTCCTGAGAACCTTGCCAAATTAAGCAAGGAAGCAGACGAGTGGAGCTTGTACACTGTAAATTTCTTCAGTCATAACCCATAAAAATACCTGAATGCCCATCTACAGACAGTGTGTCCCATATGGGGGCTACCACACCAGCCAGGCTACAACCAGCTCAGCTTATTCAGGGTTTTAACATCTAGATACTTCACAATTTCTAGCCCTTTAATGGCTTCATCATCATCTACTTATTGCCAGAATCAGCAGGACAAAGGATGACTACCAAAAGCCTTCAGCATCCCTTAGCCATCTTCTCATTTACACAGCAGCCAAGTAAAATAAGTTCTATTCTTCCTGCCTTGGAGGATGATCTCTACCGTTGGGCTCCTCTGGCAACCAAAATTAAGCACGTGTCTTTGCTGGGGACTGACTGAACATCCCAAGAGAAAATCCAGGATCAAACTGGCTGCACAGCTCAGAGACGTCCCGAACCTGAACCATCCCCAAACTGCGCATCCTGGAGCTCCTGCTCTTCTGCCCACCAGCCTCCCTTTATGCTGAGCATGACATCACTGGCACAGAATACCCCCTTTGACCAGTTTGGGTCACCTGTCCTGGCTGTGTCCCTCCCAGCTCTCTGGGTGCCTGCCCCATCCTCATTAGCCAGGCAGGATGAACAAGGGAAAAGTCCCTGGCTGCTTGGCAACAACTAAGCCATCCCTGTGTTATCAGCTGCTCCCGTCCCAACTCCCAAATCCGGAATCCACCTGCTGCTAGAAAGAAGTCAACTCCCTCTGGGCTGAGCCCAGGATCACAGGCTAAACCACAGCCTTCAGAGCAGCTCCACACTACAGCAGCTCAGCTCCAGTCTGGGCTGGAGCAAACCCAGTCACAGAGAAGTCTCAGCAGAGGATCCCAGCACAGGAACAGCTGTTCATCGGTAGTAAGGCCACCTGATCCAAACTCAAGGTGTTCCTTGTCAAGAAAGCTTCTCTCAAAAGCTGTTAGCCAGTAATATCTGTGATATGAATACGCTAATGCAAACAGCATAGAGAGCAGAACTTACTCTGCACTCACCCGCATCACCACAGTCACCTACCAGAGCAATAGGCATCTTCGGAATACTGAAGAGGATGTAAACAAGCATAAAGCACTTAATTATGGGGAAAGCAGTACAGAGGACACAGCAAAGTACCCACACGTCCAAGGGAAAGAGTAACAACGTCACTACTGCCAAAGTAACCAGTAAAGCAGAAGCAGCCGCACTGGGCAAGACACGTAGAAAGAAAAGCTCTGTAATTCCACTTCTCTACCTCACCCCCCATCTGAACCCCGACTCTGAGCAAAAACAGGGGGTCAGCTTTAAAGAAAAGAAACATTTACCCAGCTCCCAAATGAGCCGAGCACCTTGTCAGAACACCCCCCCAGACAAAGTGCTTCTGAATCAAAAAGCACAGAACGCAACACTTGCAGGAAGGAATCAAATCCTCTCCCCTGGGGAAGCTGGAACTGTTCCTGCTGAAGATGCTGCGCTCTCCAACCGCATGCTGTGAAACACTCAGTATGAATCATCTGGCACTGGGAGTGTGTTTGTAGAAGGCCTGAACTCTGGGCTTGTTCCCCTCATTTTTGAGTCTTTAATTCAATACCAAGGTGGGAAATTAATAGGGTTTTGCATTTTATTTAAATGCCAGAAAAACATTTGCAGCTTCTCCAGCAGCAGTGAGTCACTGGCTCTAATACGGCGCTTCTCTCAAACCACTCACAAGTGCAGTAGCCCTGCTGACACTCCAGAGCTGAACACAAGCCAGGGGTCTGGTGGGACCCCTAAGACACGATGGACATGGCAGCAGCACGGAACTACAGTGTGAGTAAAGTCACCAAGTGCAGGGAGAGGCAATAGAGCTGGGAATCTCCCTGGTGCTGAGAGTTTATCCTTCCCAAATTCATTGAATTTGGCAGGTTTGGGAGAGTTACACCAATGTGCCGACATTAAAAACCCAGCCCTTGTGAGACGGCACTGTGTTGTATAAATACTGGTCTGTTCCCCTGGGCAGCTGGAGGCAAGCAACAAAGCGGGGTGACAGAGGCACCAGCACCAGTCTGAGTGAGACCCACACTCTGCTGTGCCCAGGCCAGAGCACAGGGAGGGGGCAAGGGAAAGCAGCCAGCACCTACCCACAGGGACTGCTTCACAGGATGCATGTGACACTGGGATCACAGCCACCAGCCTGGAATTCCTCAGCTGAGGGGCGAAAAGGAGTTTACTGGCATTACTGATAGATGATCACTGTTCCCATCCCACTCTGCCTCATACACCCCTCAAATCAAGCTGCTGTCTGGGGTCTGTGTGTCCAGGCAGTCCAACCACCTCCCTGTCCCGTTCCAAACTGGTACCAATGTTTCTCCTGAGGTTAATTTACAACCTTCCACAAAAATAACAGAGCAACCCAATGAAGACCAAGGGTTTCAGTTTGCAACCAGAGGCACACAAGGCTTCTCCAGACACACACCAAAGGCCACCATCACCCGCTGCATTGGGCTGGGATCAAAGGCCACCCCAGGTCTGTGGAGCCAGTGGCTCTAGAGCCCAGTAGCTGCGGGGCTGGGGCACACACCTCAGGCTGCAGAGGAACAAACATGTCGCCAAACACTCGCCAAGCCCCACCAAAGCACAAGAACAATACAAACCCTGCTCCCACAGGTGCTAGCTGTAAAGTCTTCTCTCCAGCTGTCAGCTAGAAGGAGATGAAGTCAGCACTGATCACCACGACCGAGAGATCTGGAGACGATGAAGAATTACAAAGGACCATGGTGTTAGCGTGCAACCACTCCGGGCAAGCAGGGTGCTGCTGACAAGGGTGTTTGCTGCACCCCAAACTCAAAACTAAGCCCATTGTTCAGGTGGGTTTGATCCTTTCAGGGGATCTCAAAGGCTGTTAGTATCACCTACCACTCCCACCATCCCTTCAACAGCTAAACACCTGGCCGGCCCCCAGGATGCTGGAGCTCATGTCCACCTGCATGCCCGGCATGCAGGTGGACATGAGCTCCAAGGGCAGCAGTGTTGGCCCTTTCCTGTGTAACCCCTGACCCTCCATTGGGGCTGATGAAGGATGCTGTGGGGTGCGTGCAAAACCCGCCCGTACCCCCTCCCCCCAAATTATTTCTGTTCCCCCCACGGGAAGGCCAGCTAGCTGCAGGCTCCAAGGGAAGGCTTTCTGCAGCGGGAGGGGGCTTGGTGCTGCACACGAAGGTGGCTTCTGGCCATGCCTGCCTTGCACTCACTGCTGCCTGCAGTTTGGCAACATGGCACAAAGGCAATGGGCATGTGCGTGTCCCCTCCCACCCCAGCCCCTCTTCACGGGGGGCCAGAGCTTCACACGATAACGGGCCCCAATCCAGACAAAGCCTGTGAGTTTCTTAATTAAGTCGAAGTGAAAGATGGCCTAAAAGCATCCCACTTACATCCTCAGAGAACCTTCAGTCTGAACTTCAAACACGGGCAGCGCGCTGCCCGTCAAACTGCAGGCTTAATAGCCGGTTGACGATTTTCCCCTTGTAAGCAGGGAATGCCGTGCCTTCAGCCTGGCCTCTCCAGCCTCCTCTCATCTTCCCTCCAATTTTAGACATGTCTCTGGGTTACAGAGGAGGGAACAAAGGGCTTGCTTGTGTGTCAGGAGCCCTCCAGAGGGTCTGCGTTTCAGCCCACCCTCCTCCAAAGCAGGGCAGTGTCTGGAGAGCTCTTTAGCAGGTTTCATCTCATTAACATTTCCATGAGGGATCAAAGAATATATTAAAAAAAGAAAATATCTAAGTACAATTCCTGCTATGGAATGAGAATATATAAAAACATCCACTCAGACGGCTTCCCTGATCCGCTGCATTATTATGAGATACTGGTCTCTTCACAAAACTAGTGTTTCTTCCCACTGAACCCTGCAAACGTCCCCACAAATCCATCCCACCGAGCCCCCTGCTCCCCTGTCCCCTCTCCATCTTCGGGGACGGGTTGCTCTATGTTCCTCCCAAACAGAACCCGATTATTCCCTGGCAGTAAGTCACTGGGAGCAGGAATTGCTTTAATTTTGTCCCTTTGAGCAGCTGCTCGGGGTGGGCTGGGAGATGGCTGCGGCCACAGCGCTGGGATGAATACTAAAGAAGCACTGAGGCATCGCATCCCGCGCAGGGGCAACGGGGCAGGATTTTTCTCCTCAGAGGAAGCAAATCAGTGAGTGTTACGTGTCCAAAATGAGCCTTTTTCTTCCCCTTCCTCAGACGGTCGCATGCCCGGACCCTGCGACCCACCTGAACACCTCACACAACATGGGTGCTGGAAGCAGGGAACCATGCCCACCGCCCGGCCCCCAGCCCTGCAATTCTTCTCCCTCTCATTAGAAATGCCCAGCAACATCCCGCAGACAAAGCCACAGCAAACAAAGTGCAGGAGAAGGGGGGAAGGGGAGAGAAGAGGATTTTTTTCTTTTTTTTTTTTAAAGAAAGGAGTGCAGAGGAATTCCTCATTCCTTGATCTGCAGAATACATTAATATCCCGAAGTGTTGGCACAGCCTCCGATGCTCGGGGGACCAACAATGCAAGCAATGACTTGGAGTCTGGGATCTTCAAATAAACCACCCCTGCTGTCATGGCCACCAGCACAGAGAATAACAGCAATATTCGCTGACCTTCACTCCGTTGTTTCTCCAGACCTGACTGCTAGACCTCTGTTTGCCTGTTACTAGGATTTCGTGGCTGAAAAATGCGAGCATTTCCTAGGTGATACAGGAGGCGGTTTATTAGGTAAATAAACCAGGGCTTGAGCAGTCGCTTCTGGTTGATAATGAGGAGGGGAGGGAAGGAGCAGAGCTCTCTGCACCACCTAAAATAACCCCAATCAAGGCTCAGTGACTACTGCAGCACGCATATTTTTTCAGCAGACAGTTAATGAACAGGAGAAGGTCATTTCGGCCGAGCCAACTTGTGAGCAGAGCCATTTGCTCAAAAACTGTAGGCCATAAAAATCACAGCAGGCGCTGTCTGTGTGGCACAAAGCTGCTGTCCAGGATGCAGGGGGGAGGCTGGAAATAAGGAGCATTTTTTCAGGCTTCTGACAAAAGGAAGCACAGAGGGGAAGATGCTTCAAGAGGAGTTTTGCAAGGAGCGCACCCATCGCTTCCGAGCGGCCCTCGGGAACCAGAGCGATAAGGAATGCAAGTATCAGACAGGAACAACAATTAAGGGCGATTTGGAAGCCTACAGCACCTCCTGCAACAGGCCACTGCAGCAGACTAGAGACAAGGTGGACAACACTTCCCAAGAATAAATGTAGTAACTAAGTGGTTCCCCAAGGTACGTCTGCAAACACGAAGCTCCAGCTCCCACAGTGCTGGTGACACTGCTTTCCTTGCCAAAACACATTCGGCCATGCTGTGCTTATTCTAACGTGTAGACGGCAAGTACTACACATAGCTACTGCACGTTACTAGCCATGCAGGGATGCGGCACAAGACATCCACAACAAATCGAGAGCCGCGCAAGGCACGACCCGGCACCCATGGCTAGAATTCCCCAGCTAGGTCTCAAGCACGAGCTGCTCATCCTGCAGCAGAAACGAACCCCTTCCCCCCCCACCACAACAAAGCGAAAGATTCTGTCCCAGGCAGATTGAGACCCTGAATCTCCCACTTTGCTGCTGCAGATCCGCACACAGGAAAGCATTTTGGCCACTGACATCCAGCGTGGTTTGCAGATATCTGCACTTTCACCACCGCTGTTCAGAAGTCATTGCAACCCCCAGATCTAACACCAGTATGGCAGCATCAGTACAAGCCCTGTGCCTGCCATCTCCATGTGACATCCAGCAGCTGAGCAAAGGATGCTACAAAACCTACCTGAAGCCTAAAGTCTCCTGAAAGGCTTGTGCCTGCGTGGGCAGAGCGATACTGAAGTCACAGACTGTGATGTGCAAAAGCCACATCTGAACACAGAGTTAAAATTGAGGCTTAAAGCCCTGCTTTACGTGCCTGTGAGCCTAGAGAAGCAGATCAGGCTGCAATTGCATGTCCCACCAGATGGAGGGTGCTGAAGCACTTTCCAGAGGCAGCACCCTGCCCTTGGACTGGCTCGTGGAAGTGAGCACAACCCAGCCCTTTGCCACCACATCTGACATGGCCTTTGCCATAGCTGCACTGTCTTTTATGAAAGCTCTTCCCCTGCTGCCCAAGCAGGTTGGGTGGGTGCTCCTTCACACTGCACCTTACCCTCTGCCAGGAGGGGCCTGGGGCTAGAGCTGCCCCCCATCACATGAAATGGCACCCTTCAGCACCCTTGGGCAGTGCTCCCGCATGCTTTTCCCAACACAAACCTGCCAATCCCAGATACACACGTGGTTTAATTAACACTCCTGCCATTTCAGAGCTTCAAGAGGAGTACTGCATTAACATATTTGATTTTCACCTTCACTAAATCAGTTTCTTGAAACCTTGCTCCCCCCGCCCCGCCCCATCAGACCTGACAACCTCAGATGCGCATGGCTCTCCTATTCCTCTCCCTGTTCCCCCAGGGACAGCTCTCCTCCAGCCGGAGGACGCACCATCACAGGAATCCCACTCTATTTTTGCAAAACAAAAGAAGATTGGAGATCACAGTCTCTGATTCATATTCCCAGATTTCTGGTGGGATCTACATACTCTGTGCAGCTCAGAGAGCCCCCAAGAGATGGCACAACCACTGGGTCCCTAACAAGCTCATTTCTCCCCTGACCACATCCTGTGTGCATTGTGTCCCAGAGAGCCTGGGGCCACTGAAGCCAGATTCCAGATGTGGGACCCTCTCTCTGTGTTTGCAGCAGTGTCCTGCTCGGGCAGCAGCATCATTTGGTGTGGATCTCAGGTAATGAGATCAAGGGAGGCTGGAAGTGGCTTCCTTGGGTATTTGGGAGGCAAAGATTCCTGCAGAGTTTCAGAGTGTTAAGAATTAACACAAACAGGTAACAGAGACCTGCCCCCAGCTTGGGTCTAACATGGCACGACATCCCCAGCCAGGACACCGCAGCGCTTCAGCTCAGACTGGGTAGAGCAATTATTTTGTCATTGAGCGTGTTGGGAAAGAAAAAGGCAGGAGGCGAGTTTCTGCCTCCACAGTAATGTACAAATTAACACATTTCAGCACCATTTCCAGAAATATAAATTAACAATTTAATTCTGCAACATGTGCCCTTGGAAACCAGGCTGTTAGCAGTCGCCCTTGGATATTTCACACAATTCCAGCGTTTTTTTTTCAATACTCAGACACAACTAATTGCTTGCCCTTTGGTGTGACAGACAGCTTGAGCAAGCGGCTGCGCGGGGGCTCCTCCTGTCCCCCGATTTGTACATCCCCACTGCACAGGCTGGCAGCAGCTGCCCTAGCTCTCCTAGTAGGTATGAACGAGTACTGATGAAGTTTGGTCTGTTTGAACAGCTGAATATGCAAATGTAATTAAGAAGATGTCTACTGCCTTTTGCTCTCTGATGCATGCCCCCCTTCTTCCCCTCCCCTTGCTCCATCTCCTGACAGGGACGGTTGCCATTTCGTTGCTTCACACTCCAACCCATGCCTGACTGACAGGCTCCAGCCACAGAACTGAGCTGCCCCTCCCCAGCTTCCTCTCCCATCACTTGGGGGGTCCCTGAATTTAGGGCTCTGGTTATTTTGCAACCCCAATGCCCACGCAGCACCACTGCCACATGAAAAGCAAACCCCACAACAGCCTATCGCGGCGAAGAAATTTCCCCCCTCATTTCACACTGCCAAGGTCACGCCTGCCCTTCGTCCTACCTTGCTGCATAGCCTCAATGAACCCTTCCACTTGTGTCCCCATCAGCAAAGTTCTCCAGGGAGACACTGCGGGGTCTCTGCAGTCAGAAAAAGGTGTGGGAAGAGGTGACGCAGACACAGAAGACTCAATTGGACCTACAGCAGCAGTTGCTGGTTGAATTCACTGTCCCGGGGCTTGGCGGGAGCCTGGGGGAGGCTGCAGTGGTGCTGGAGGGTCTCCTTCCCATAGGGTCAAATGACATTAAATGAAGCAAGCTGGTTACTGGAATCATAGAACCATCGAAGTTGGAAGATACTTTCAAGGTCATCAAGTCCAACCATCAGCCCTGCACCACCGTAACCTGTCAACCATCTCCCAAAGCTCCACATCTGCCCATTTTTTGAACACCCCCAGGGACAGCGACTCCCCCGCTCCCTGGGCAGCCTGCTCCAGGCCTTCACCACTCTTGCAGTGAAGAAATTTTTCCTAATCTCCAATGTCAACGGCCCCTGGTGCAGCTTGAACCTGTTCCCTCTTGTCCTGTCACCCGTTATTACGGTTAAGAGGCCACCCCCTCAGCGCACCCTCCTTTCAGGCAGATGGAGGAGCGATCAGGTCCCTAATCCACCGCCTCTTCTCTAGGCTGAGCAGCCCCAGCTCCCACAACCACTCCTCATAAAACCTGTTCTCCGGACCCTTAATCCAGACCCTCGTTGTCCTTCCTAATAGAGTCCGGAGGACTGATGCACACAGACATCCAGGTCTTTCCCTTCAAACTGAGTGTTATCTGGAATATGTGTCCCAAAACTAGGTAGGGACTGAACTGTGGCCACCTGTGAGGCACCAGAGAGGAACTGCAGCATCTGCAGGGCTGCACCGCTCCAAGGAAAAAGCTGATGCGAGTGACACTGAGCCTGCCCAAGTAACCTCACCAGGACAGAGCTCGAGAGCCAGCTGAAGAAAGACTGATTGGAACATGAAGCTAGATGGTAAAAGGGTACAAAACAATGGGGTGTGCTGAAGGGAAACCAAACCAAACAGAGCTCATCAAGTTAGCCCAGACAGATGATAGATTTTTGAGACAAAGGAAGCGTGACAGATCCCATCCACGTAGACTCCAGCAAAGCACTTGATGCAGCACCGCGTGGGAAATGATTACACAGAGAGAAGAGGATTAGCAGAACTGTGAGGCCAGGAAACCAGTGAAAGGCGAAGCAGCGCTGAAAGAAGGATCAGGATGGATGGAGGTCACCAGCGGAGCTCCTAAAGGAATGGTCAGGAGGCTGATCTTATTAAATATTTTTATTAATGACCTTGGCAGGAAAAGTAAGTGTGCTAATGAAACCTGCTGATGACACAAAGCTGGAAAGCAGCACCAGCACAGAGGAGAGCTGGGACAGCACATGGTAACTCTGCAGAGGAAGGGAGGAAGGTTGAACTTCAACAGGATGCATGAGGAAGCCATGTACTTGGGACACAGAACAGTTACTGCTGTGCCTTCAAGAACAAGAAAAGTCCAAGCAAACAGCTCAGGGCAGAGCTGATTGAGGCACCCCCATGCTGTAGCACAAATATCTCAGGCAGCCAGTGAAGCACTGGAGCTGGTGGTGGATGCACCACAAGAAGGCTCTGGGGATGCTGCGGGAGGGTCTCATGACTTAAAAAACAACTTTAAATAAAAATATGAGTAAAAAAGGGCTTATCAGAAACCAGAGAGATTATTTTAGGAGATTAAAATGTAAAGACGCTTGTTCAGCCCACAGAACAAAAGCTGTGAGGGAACACGGGGTGATCCCTTGGGCACACACGTTTGGGGGATAAAATAAAAAGGGGGAGAGAGCTATTCAGACACCAGAACAAGAGTTACACGTGGGCAACATGAAGTACCCCTGACAAGTCCAGGCAGGAAATAAGTTTATGACCACTGCAGCCTTCCAATAGGAGTAATGGGGGGAAACAACAGGCTTGTTCTCAGAAACTGATCCTGAAGGGATCCTATGACCCAGAAGGCCTCTTCCCGTCCCCTCCTGCCAAATACAGAGCCAACACCCCGGCGAAGGCCCCACTCCTCACCTGCACAGGGATTCTCAAAACCACTCCAACACACCTTGTTTTTTTTTTCTTTATAAAAGAAAAGTTCCTAATGGTGTGGGTCCAGGTTCTTTCACAAGCTGAAGCACAGAACCAGGGGCTCACAGAATTGTAGGGGTTGGAAGGGACATTGAGAGACCATCGCATCTAACCACCTGCCAAAGCCAGGTCCATTTCAGCATATCAGCAGGAGCAGTCCCAAGCCAAAACACTCTCACCAACACTTCAAGCCTGGCACCAGGGGAGCAGGGACCAGGTGGCTGCGGACACACCACCAGCAAAGTGTCACCTGAGCCCCATGACTGACCCTGTTTCAGGGTATGTGCCGAACTGCCATTTGGGGCGACCCTCAGCCATCCCCTAAGCTCCCTACCTGCTCCTCAGGGCTCAGGGCTAACAAAGCAAAGTGTTTCTTACTATGGGAAACAAGGTGGCAACTCAGCAACCAAACCAGGAACCCTTGAGTAGCCACCTGAGGAAGTTCCTGGACCCATTTGTTTAGAAGTTGTTCCATTAACATAACGAATGAAGCCACATTTCCTGTCATGTCCATAAGCTTACCTGCTTTGAGGCTTCTCTGCTGCCCAATGAGACTTGAGCTTGCCTTGCCTACCCCCCTCAGCGGGGCTCTTAATTGGGGCTCTCTAATGAGGACAGATGCCCAAGTATGCCATCAGTAATTTCTTATGTTTGCGATCTCTATCTCCAAGTAATTTCAGCTTCAATTAGCCAGTGGGTTCAGAAGTCAGTGGGACAAGGTGGGAGGAAGAGCACACAATGCAACAGGGCCACAAAGTCATCAGTTTCTCCCAAATCCAGGCTCACCTGACCTAGGCTCTCCCGTTGAGGGGGAAGGAGCTGTATGAGAGGAAGGGAGTGCAGAGGGTAACTACACACAGGTTGGCAAGACTCATGCTGTAGGAGAAGGTGACAAGGAGACAGAAAAGCCCAGGTGAAACTCTGTCTTCTGTGACAGAGAGAGCTGCCCCTTGGCCACCTCCCTGGGCAGCTCTGGTCCCTGGGACATGGGAGTGCTGAGGCATTTAAGACACGGGTGACAGCAGCGATGGGCCCAATGTAACTACCAGATCCAGGGTTCTGCTACTAAAGTTTCTTTTCAAAGCTTTCTCTCAGAGCTTTTGGCTCAGAACCAACTTTTCAACATGTAATTGCTTAACATGGAAGAAATTGAAGAAAGGGAAAACATTTTAAAAAAATTAAAAAAAACAAATCAGGAAAATATCTAAGTTTCCAGGCCAAGAGAAGTCATTCTGCAGAAGCAGACAGGTGACTTGGAGCCAGGGCAGTTGTCGGAACGGCACCAGGGAGGAATATCAGTGTAACTTCCCTGGGAGTCGGCTTGCAGGAAAGGCTGATTTCATGGCACGCCATGCTGGCTGCTCCACTCCACCAAGGAAAAAGGGCACTGACGGGGACTTGCTCATCCAAACACACCGGGCATGTCAGAGGAACAAACCTGAGTAACTGCCAGCCATAGTTTATAAAACAAATTAAATCCATGGCAAAAATAACCATCATTAGAAGAGAGCAATCGTAGAACCTGGCAGGAAAAGGCCCGGCACGCATGAATCATGGTTTTATAGAGGAAACCTTATATAATCCAAGCAACTCTGTTTGAAAACAAATTAAACCTTCCGAACACTCCAATTAATAGGTTTGGCTCCGTCTTTAATTCAGGTGTTTTGTCGAGTTGCTGAGATCTAAAAAAACCAAACCTACCTGGTAGTGACTAACTGTGCTGCGCACTGAGTCCAGCACCACAGGACCCTCGGTGGCAAGGCAGAGGGGAGATGAGAGCATCCACCTGGAGTCAGGGAAGGTGGTTAGATTGCAATGCCATCTTGTGGAATAGGAGAAAACAGAACGCTGGGGAAAAGGAAGAATTTTGCCCAGCTGCCACTTTGCAGCTGTACATCATGTATTACTTTGGAGGACACGGGCACTGCCCCAGTGGGGTTCAGCTGGCAGCTGCTTCTCATCTTCCTCCTTCACTGCGAAGGTCATCGGGAGGTGAGCAGGGATAACGGCAGAGACGCGCTCTGCTTCCCATCCGTAGCTCAGGACTGGGTGGACACGTCGAGCAGAAATAAGGGTTTGCTCTTTATTACTTGGTTTTAGCCTCTACCAGGACAAAGTCATGATCTCCTCTACACACCCCTCCAGAATGCCCCACGCACGCCAGGAAAACACAGAACAATGCCAAGCAGCATGCAAGCATCTGCCCGGAGATGACTGATGCTTTTCAACACTAATTTCAGAAATGCAGCAGGGTCGAATACATCCCATGATTATTTTCCTGCCACAGTCCCTGGGAGTTCCCAGTGACACCAGCGCAGGGCTGCCCGGGGCCACCAAGTGAGACGTACTCCAACTGGGACAGCCTTCAGCAGGCGGGAGTGAGGGGTGTGACTGTCAACAGTTCTTGAGTCAGCAAGAGAAATGGCACTGAAAATAAGCTGTAAATGAAACAACCCACCCAAAACAACCTGCGGGCTTCTGCCAGGACTGCGCCCAGCCAGAGGTGCGGCTGCTGCTCCTTGCAACACCTCCGTGCTCAGCGATGCCTGTGCCGAGGGCTGGCTGGCACATCCATCATGCCTGTCACTAGGAACAACCTCTGATGCTTGCATGAGAGCAAGACGTTGAAATATTGATTGAAGTTGGATTTCATCATTAATACTTTGATTTTGTTATTGTAGTGGCTGCTAACAAAGACACACCCCTTAATGGGTGGCATTCTTGCACATAAAAGGGTGATTATTCCCCTGGTCATGCCAGGCTGCTCCACTTGCATCCACAGCCAGCAGCTCCAGTACAGGCACTCATCAGGCAAATAAAAAGCCATTATGAAAGCAGCCCACGAAGGGACAGCCCCGAGGCCAGCTCCAAGAAAACATCTGCATCCCAGGGAGGGAAGGAGGGGCAAGGGTGAAGACACCACTTCACCCTGGCTTAAATCTGACGTAAGGTGCCGAAACCAAAGAGTTACCAAAGATTTTATCCATTTAAATGCAAAACCACTCCAAAACATGTTACCCAGCAGGTGCCCACATGTATGCATACAGGTGCTTTCCTGGTCTCACTGTAATAGTTAACTTCCTGTGCCAGAGATGAGTGCAGAGAAGGGATGGGGAGTATGCCATCAGGGCCGGTGTCTTCCAGCATTATTGTTCTAAAGCTTATGCTCAGACAGGGTAAAGCAGTCATCTGAGGCAATACCATGTTTACATATGCCCAAAACGTTATGCAAACACAGGACCTATTGGAGCAGAGGGAAGAGGCACTGAGAGGCAGTGCTTCTCACCACCCCTTCCAGAAAAATGTTTTTCAATGTGGAAAGGGTGAGAGAGGTCACCCCCAAGGAATCCAGCCCTGGATCCTGCTAGCCTTCGCCTCCCATATCCTCCTCCTCCTCTCAAATTCCCCAGCGCAATCAGCGAGGGCTTCCCAGTTAAAGAGACAGGCTCACTATCCAGCAACACTGTCTGGGGTGGGGGGGCTGCATTTGCATGCGGAACCTGAAAAGTGAGGGAAATGCTGAAGAAGGGCAAGCCTGTCCAGTCTGAAATGGGACTCACTGCCTGCCCTGTACGGAAAATGGACCCACAGAAACCCAGAGGAAAATCTAGAGGCACAGAGGGGTACTCTGCATCACTCAAGTGCACCTTACATCAACATTAAAGATCTAAAATTAAACCAAACCAGTCCTGATCTCAGCAGTCACACCTTTAATTCTACCCATAGCTCGGACAAGAGAAATAGGAGACAAACGCCTCTGACAAGTCAACTTTGACCTCCAGAAGAGACCAACGATTTGCATCAACCTGTACCAACCAAGCTTTCCAAATGTTATCGCTGATGAAGAACCAAATAAATCCCCAAAATGTATCATCAGTGTCTCGCTGCTGGTCTGAGCTTGGTCACTTTTGCCACAGGACCATCAGGGTCCAGAAGAAAAGCTCCCCGCTGGCCAGAAACTTTCTCTCCACCCAGATGTTTGACCAAGTAATCTCCCAGCTTTTCTCAGTACTAAACCACATCAGCCATATTTCATTAACTTCTGGCTGTAAGTCCCATTTCGACAGTGCAGAAATCATTCCTGTTAGTATTCTGAGTCCTCCAGAGTGCCAAAACCAAACCACAGACACCAAACACAGAGATGCCATTTGCAGAAGCATCTCACTACCACCACCTCCCCACAGACTTCCTCCCCTGTTACTCCTCAGTTCCACTCATCTGCCTGGACACTGATGTATTCTGCTGTCACCCACAGCAGCCTCCCACAGTCCTTGCCATCAACCCCCAAGTTCTTCATCCTGTAGAGGAACCCTGGAGACACACAACCTCAGGGCCTTGGGATGTACAACCTGGCTTTGGCTGTATGGAAGAGGAATCCAACAGCCTGAAGAGTCACTGGCAAGGATTTCTCATCTGCCAGATCGTGAATGCCACTTGGCTGAGCACACAGGACCCCAACAGAAACATCCCTGTGGCATCGCTCCTGGCCATGACCACTGTGTGAGAGGAGCTGGGAGCTGGCTTGTTTAAATCCAAGACAGACACATTGCACTCATTTCATGCAGTTCTACAGCTCCCAGCCAGGGTACTGTGCAATGCTGGAGTCAACAGAAGTACGTTAACTGAGAAGATCTAGGTTTAGGGGCCCATGGCACACAGTCCCTGAGCACTAGCCTGCTTTCTCATCAGTTAATAACAGGGCAGGATTTGTGCTCAAGCTGTTTCCTACCGCAGGATGTAGATTTCTGGTCCACCATCTTCACATGCCGCGTCTGGTTGCGAAGCTTGTCATCTGTGTTTTCTACCAGGTTAGTGAGGTCATCGATGATCTCTGGGGAAAAAGAAACACGAGCATTAATCTCTGAGCCCCACAGCATCGCTGCTCAACAACCACGTTCCTGCAGGAAGCTCCCAAATGGAAACCAGCTGCATTCTTCTGCCTTCCAGTATGACAGACCAGTGCTCCACATGCACTGAAAGGTCCAAATCCTGGGAAATTCTACACGAGAGACTTTGGATTCAGTGTACAGAGTGTAAGGTGATGGCAGCCACAAAACACCAGCCAAAGCCAGTAAGTGCATATGCTATAGGAAATCTGAAATTTCAGTCTCTGGAACAGAGCATCACAATGCCTGACCGTTACCTAGTCATTACATGTTCAGAATTGACATCTTTGGACCTGCTGATCCTTATGGGTCCCTTCCAACTCAGTATGTTCTGTGATTCTATAAATGCTTTTGAGAGCATTTGGTGCCATCCCAGTCAAACCAGCATGGAGGACCCAGTCAAAGCCCCACCTCGACTCAAGTACTGATGCACGGATGCAGCAGCTCTGCTTGCAGCCCAGACAGTCCTCTGAGAACAGGGAAGTGAGCAGACTTTCTCCTACATCTATTTTTAATAGAGGGGAAAGGAAAATTTCAAGCCAACCCATCCTCAGCTGAACTGAGGACTTTATTTTTGTCAGGGAAATCAGAGGAGGTACCAGGCTTAGACCAAGGCTGGGGGTTGGGCTGGGGAGGCGCTAACGCTGCAGATTAAAAGCCACATTTGGGCACAAAATTTCCTTCTTGCTGATTGTTCTGCTCTAATTTTCTGGTAGTACAGAGCCAGCGCTCCTCGCTGGGTGTACAAACACATCACATTTGGGTCGCTTTCTACTCTGTGGGTAGGCATGGCTCATTTTGTGCATGAGAAATCAGGAGGAGGAGAGCAGCCAAAACCTGAATGCTACTGCAAAGCATCTTGTTCTGGTTATACTTCTAGAATTTTCCCCTCTATTGATCACAGCATTAGTAAATCCAGTCAGCCTTTCCAGCCCAGGTCAGGGACAGCAGCCATGCTGAGCTGCTTGTGCCCAGGCAGATCACACGCTGCAGAGTTGCCGGACATCCTGGTTTAAAGGGCCAGAAGCAGAAGTTGGAGCATGTAGTTAGTGAGATACATTTGTGTGCTGCATGGTTCATGCAGCATGAGGCAGTACACATAGTGGCTGTGAGTTAAGGAAAGTAAGTCCCATCCACAGGACAGTTTCACAGGATCACAGATCCCAGACTGGTTTGGGTTGGAAGGGCCTAAGTTGTAAAGGCAGGGAGGAAGCCGGTCGAGGCACAAGTGGCAGAGAGGGCTCATTCTCCCAGGAGGTCAGGAAATTTAAGCAGTGTCCTTCTTAAGGATGTGTTTTAAGTCTGTCCTGCCAGCGCTGTCATCTCCAGTGGATCCCTCTGTAAAGTGCTGTCAGCACCTAAAAAGTCTCTTACTTGGGAAACACACACATTTCTTAAAACACGACCTCCTGATTCATGTTCTGCAGCCCCTAAGGAAAGATACCAAGGGAGGGCAAGCATCGACTGCTTCTGCGCATGCAGCCTCCAGTCTATCCTACAGATCTAAACTGTTCCACAGGCCTGTGGTTAAGCAGCATCACCCCACCAACCCTGCCCTCCACATTTGGGAAGCTGTTTAAAGTACTCAAGATTTTACCAGCCATCCTACACCAAACAACTTCTTCCCAAGCGATGGCAGGTCCTTTATTTTAACTGCAGGATCTGATCAGTCCAGAGTTTGGGTATTAATTCTCCTCCCCCTTCCATCCAACTTTTCCAGGTCCAACATCTGCAAAGCCAGCAACATTTTTGGGGAAACTTTATCTGCCTTGCGTGCTTCAGCCCACGGGAAGCCCAGCGCAGTGCTGCCCATGGAGGCAGTCATTCTCATGTTTGTCTCCAAGTGAAAAAAAGTGCCGAAAGTTCCCATCGCCGCCAAGGACAGAATGATAAGCGTGCCTGGGAAATCGGAGACTTTCCTTTGCCAACACTGAGCAGACCCTTCTTGAAAAACATCCTGGTGAACAAGCTGTAGCTAAATGAGAACAAATGCGGGCAGGAAAATGTCCTGTCACCATTTCAAAGCCCAAGGCATTGTCACTGGGATCATGTTTAGAGCCTCTACACTGCCACCCACCTGCAGAAGCCTTTCCTGAACCAGAGAATGGGCTGTGCTGCTTGGGAGGAACATTCCTCTGTGTCCATATGTCCCCTGAGACAGCCAGTTTTCAGGGAATCAGGCCACCTCACCAAGCACAACCACCAGTCTTTTGGCGCAGTTAAGTCCAGGAGAAGCGTCAGGATGCTCATGGCACAGCCAGCAGCCCTGGGCAGGGTCCTCTCCCACCACAGCTGGGCCAGTGCGGGGAGAAAGCAGTGGGGTTCTTACCCCATCACCAGCTGAAACAGGAGTCCAGTCCAGTTGGTTCCCCAGCCCAGAGTGCCCTTGCAACCATCACTACCACCCTGCAGAGAAACATCCAACCACCCCATAACCCCTCAACACCCACCACACTACAGAGAAACATCCCCCAGCCCATCACCATGCTGCCTTCAGAGCAGCCTTTGGGTGAGCGGAAGAATTTCTCCTCCCTTTAAAGACAAGGAAACACAATGTGTAAGGCAGAGATGGAAACTGGCACTGAACCTCTCACTACACAGCTGAGCAAGTCCTTGGAGCACCATCAGTCCCATGGTCCTGAGGACCACTTCTGCCAGATGACCCACCTGCACCCCCCTTCACCTTCTAGCTGGCAGTAACCTTCAGGATGAAACAAATTCCCTGTCACCTCCCATTCATCTGACTACATGAGGAGGAAGGTAAAAAAACAGAGAGAGCAGGCTGGGAAGGGGCAGGAGCAGGGCTCCCCGCTGGGAGGGAGCAGACGGAGCAGGCTGACTGCTGAAGGGCTGCAGCGTCCTTCTGAGGACATTTCTGTAACACTGCACTGCAAACCACACAGACACCGGGTGCACGGACTTGGCCAAGGTCTTTCAGTGAAGGAGGAAAAAAACCACTGCACAACCCTTAAAATCTGAGTAGCTGAAGCCCAGCGCAAGCAGGGAAAGTTTGAAGTCTGCTGATCTGTTGGAGATGAGCTCAGGCAAGACCTCCCGGAGACGTACGCCTGCTGAGTGGTGGGACAGCCCTGCTCGCCCTGCACACGCATCCCTCTGCCTGGAGCACAGCCATCAGCCCAGCCGGGTTTTCCGTGGATTTACATTTCCAGATCACTTGATCGGACTGATCAATGAATGTCTTCACAGTACATCCCCTCCTAGTCATGGAGGGCTGCAGTCAGCCTTAAGGAAAGGGCTAAAATCCATAATGCCTCATGCTACAGAGAGAATTACAATGAGGCTGGGACTTAGCGGAGAAGCCAAGTGGGCTTCCCTTCCTCCCCACCTCCCTCCAGTCTCTGGCGCCTGGGGAGCAGAGCTAGATACCAAAGGAATGAATCATGTGCAGAATGCCACCCTCCATGCATCCAGACCCCGTAATTACACGTTAATAAGAACGGAAGCATTGTTCAAAATGCCAGTGGTATGAAATGAAGATTGCACCTAATGTAAGAACATCAGAAACCTGAGGAACCTCAGCACAACGTGCCAGCTGAAACATCAAGGCAGAGGGCAGAGAGCAAAGAGAAAACCACAGTACAAAACACAGCCAAGAACCCGAGCGCCTCTCCATCCAGGCTAGTTCTGCCAGGTGTTGGCAGCCTGACACAGGCAGCTCCCCATGCCACAGGCAGGCATGGGCTTCTTGCTCTTCAATCCAAGGCAGTACCCCAAAGTCCACCAGTGTTCAAGTTCAGGACACCATCACTGCTGCTGTGACCTCAGACTCCTCCCTCCCACTTTCCCAAGTTTCAGGGACAACATTTAACCCCTTCCTTGGCAGAACTTCAAGTAAGTATCTAAGGAAACCAAAACCACTGCCTTCCCCACGGGAGCAAACCAACTTGTTCCTCTGTGCTTCAGCTGTCTCGCTCTTCAGCTCTTCTAATTAAAAGGAGCTTGATAGTCCAAGGCAACAGATGGGGATTTGGGAACGCATGGCAGTGACAAAAACTGTCCTGGGCCATTGGTGGCAGCAACCCTCATCAGATCAGTCACCGAGAAAAACAGAAGCATTGACTCCAGCAAACATGGTTATGAGCTCGAGCTGTTGTTTTAAAGCTCACACCGAGTAGGTCTCCCTTTTCCAGCTGCTTATTTAGTTTTATTCGAACAAAACCCACGGACATTAATTTTAGCTGTACTTAATTGAATGATTTCTCTGGGGGATACTTCAGGCAGAGTTTTAAAGCAGCCCGCTTCCAAAAGCCATTACTAACTGGCACGCACGGCAGCGTCAGCGTGCCAACCCAAACAACACGCTGCAGCGGTACTGGAACTGCACACAGCCCAGATGTGCTGAGCACTTACGGTGACAAGAGGGCAGGCAGGAACTACTCACAGGACGGAGTGCTTTGAGTGTTCCTTCCCAGCTATCTGGAAGAAGATAAGTCTCCTTCGCCAGAAGTATTCGGGTGTAAAGCCAGGTCACCCCTTCTTCCCCTTTACTCTCAGCACACAACCTTCCCTTTCATTCACTGTGGCTGGAGCAGACCGGCACGCTTACCTTGCCATCCAATGGACATGAGTGCTGGACACCCAACAACACTCCTGACCAGAGTAAGGAGAGCGGCCACCGGTCTGCAGCATTCACAGGGATCAACGCTGCCACACACCCAGAGCCCCTGCTTGGCATGGGGACACCCAGCCCACAGCGGGCACTGCCTCCTGGAACCTGTCATCCCTGGAACAGGGTGCCCAGGGAGGTGGTGGGGTCACTGTCCCTTGGGGTGTCCAAGGAAAGGTTGGATGAGGTGCTCAGGGACACGGGTTAGTGAGTGCAGGGGGACTGTTGGACTTTGATCTTGGAGACCTTTTCCAACCTCAATGCCTCTGTGATCATCTCTTGGTTTTATTCACGTTCAAAATCTGAGCACTCAACCAACACAAACGTAGAGATTTTTAGGGCAGACTATCCAATCTTCCAGCAGAATCTTCATGTTATAGGGTCAATGTCCTCAAACTATTCTCCTACAGACCTGACTTTTAGAGAAAGCAAGGCAATGCTGGTAATAAATCCTGCATCTCTGGGAAAGCCTGGAGCACAGAAAGGTTGGAAGCCCATTTGTATCTGTGTAACAAAGCCCTGCCAATCACAACACGTCTCCTGGTAGGATTATTTGTTTTCTTCACGCTCAGAGCGCAAAACAAAAGGACAAAAGCTATTTCAGGCACCACGTAAGTTTGTTTTCCCTTTACCCAAAATCTAAGCGGGATTTTTTAACGTTCTGCCTCCAGCAATTGCTTGTAACATTCACCCCCCTTTTCTTCTGGCACCTCTACTTCTCCCAAGGTTGTACACCATTGCAATGCTTCTCCATAGATATAATTTGGTTTAATTACAAATACACACCCATTGCTGTAATTACCTGAGGGTAGGAAGCACAGCACTCCCTGTGAAACCCCTCCTGGCTGCTGAGCACCAGCTTTCTTTTAGGTCTCAGGTCTGTTTCTCACAAGAACAAACAGCGAGCAAGTTCAACCACCCAGCACTCCAGTTACACTCCTGCAACTGCTGTCTCTGTAAGATCTACTTGGTGGTTAGTACCTCCACACTACTGAAACTGTGGACCCATCACAGTAACATCATGAATCCCTGCAGGTACCCAAGAAAAAATAAAGTAAGATAAACCAGTGAGATGGCATCTCTCATCTACCCGGGTCACAGCCACCGCAACCCAGCCACACACCTTTCTTCCAGCAGAGAAAAATCACTCCTCATCCCTTCTCTCCACCTTGGAAGCAGCCATGTGATCACAACTGTGGGAGGACTCTTGAAAGCCAGCACGTTGCCTACTAAGGGTTTAATCCCATGAGGTGCTCCCCATAAATCCACCCTCGCCTTGCATGCCATCCGTCAGCCCAACAATACATCATGACTGCCTGACCCCGGGCCGGTCAGCGAGACAGGGCTGTGAACGTCTCTTTGATGAACTGGGCTGTGAAGGATGCTGTGGCGCGCTGATGGATCACCCTGCGAGGCCGGCTCCTTCCTCCCGGACAAAGGCCCTGTCACTTGGGAGTCCCCACAGAAGTTTCCCAAGCACCTTCGAAAGAAAAAGCCTCATTTCTCAAAACCTGCCCACAAGACAGCCCCAACTCCAGGGCGCTGTAAAGCCGTGGTTATAAATGGCTGATGTCATTTTGTCCCCAGGAGAAAAATCACCAAATTGTTCGGCTGTGCTGGGAGTGCGGGCAGGCAGGATCCCTCCAGAGAAAGGAACACTAAGATTCCTGCCATGGCGAGCAGACTGCGCAGGAAGTATACACTCATTCCTACTGCAGTTAAAGAAAACTTGATCCAAAAAGCAGGAATGAGCCACCCCGAAGCGTTAACTGTAACACTATTACCAACCTGAGAGAACATCCCACATTTTTCACATTAAAAAGCTCCAAAGTTAGTGAAACACTTCATTGCTACGTGGCCCCTGCGACCAGGAACTACCCAACCTCTGGAGTCAGTGCTCTCAGTTTCAAAGCAGATTAAGGAAGATTGGAAAAAGTGACCAGCAGCGTTCCTGCATAGCTGGAGACCAAAAATACATTACCCAGGCTGCAGCTGGAGCAGCCAAACGGGAACTGAGCTCTGCATGCCACTGCCTTCAGCAACACAACACAAGCATAGTGCTCCTTCATCAACAGCAGTGACACTCCAGCAGCACCAACACAAAGAGAGTTTCTCAGGGTGACTGGCACAGTACAGAGCTCACACCAAACATGAACCCTTGCCCTTCAAAGGAAGGAAGGGAGAAACTTCCACAGGTCAAGTCCTGTTGGCTAAACATGGGAAGGGCTCCCTCAGCCTCCAACAGGGCTACAAGTTCACATGATCTCTTGAGGCACCTTTATGCAGAGCCCAAAGGAAGATGCTCTTCAGCGTGCCCACAACCAAGTGATGATGATCACTGACATCATGCTGGTGACACACCAGGAGGGGCCCTGAGGCCCAGTGGAAAGCTCTTCCTCACCAGCTCACCCCAGGCAGCCACCAGAGCTGACAAGAACTCCGGGAAAGCTCCCCAAAACCATGCTCAGCAGGACCAGGCTCCTCTGCCCACTACCAAAACCTCATTTCCACCAGCCAACAGGAACTGCCAGTGTGCTCCGCTTTACTCATCCATGGCAAAACTTCTTCTGAACCCAATCTCACCCAAGCATCGAGAGACTTGTGCGACTCTGCTCAAGGTATTTAGACAAGAGGAAAAGGCAGAACCGTGTATTGGTAAGCTGTCAAGCCTGAAAAGCACAACTGGTATTTCCATAAACACTCGGATTGGTAACATGCCAGCAGAGCATCACAGTGTTACCGCAAGAGCATCATGCTGTGGACAGCTGCATGGCATTATCCTCTTGGATGACAAACAAGGAAGAAAGACACTTTAGAATTGGTCTATCAATTACAGGAGGAACCAGAAAACTTGCAAGTGCCTCATGGTTACAGTACTGAAAGCAGCTGATAAAGCTAAGGTCAACCCAGGCACCTGGGACTAATCTCCAGCTGACATACTTCATCAAGCTCTACTGGAATCAGTGGTAAATTGACTAAATTAGCTAGAGGAATACATCATCTAACAACATGCTCAGAGCTGAGCAGACACCAGGCAGCGGATGCACTCCTCCAATACCGCTGGAAGGATGTGTGTCCTACCTGCTCCAGAAGCCTGAAACAGACCGAAAGTGGAGAAAAACTGAATTGATGGCTCAGATTCCATTCCCAGTCTGCAGTCACGGAAAAAAGTTCAGATTACTCACAGAAGTGGTTAAAACAACAGAAAGGGTGGAAGAAGAACTTCCAGTGATAAGACAACCTCAAGTCTACGAATCCTGGTTAGCCTTAGCTAATGATTTTCTTTCTTCCCACTTCCTTCCACCAAAGGTTGTGCCAACTTTCCACATGCCCTCCCATGGATTTCTGCAGATGTGGCTGAACACTTAGTGTTTAGCGTGGCTCTGTGCCCGCAGATTTCTGCGGAGCAAGGAAAGGCTGTTATACAGAGGGAGCCCTCAGACAGCTGCTCTGCTCTTCTATGATTTTCTCCTCTCTCCAGTTCATTTGTTGGAAGGACCAAAAGTGATTAATTGGCAAAGGCTGCACAGAGCTGAGGGTTTAATGCCACTAAGCAATGTGCCCGTGAGACACTTCAGAAGACCGTGGCTAAATACCAGTTTGATCTTGATGCACGAGTCCCAGATTCCAGCATGACGAACTCCAGTGCAGGAAGGAAACCTTAAGCCTCCACTTTATCAAGCTACACAAACACGGGGTTTATCAAACTGGGGAGATTACGGGTGCTCATTGTGCTTCTCCTGCAAGTCCTGTTTGCAGAAGCTGTAGGATCACTCTCAAAAGGTGCGGGAACAAGTCAGCGCAGCACCTCACCACGGCAGTAGCCAGCGTCCCTACATCAGACAACATCTTCTCTCGCCAAACCACCCAAACAACCCCAAAACAAAGAAAAAGAGAAAAGGAAAGCATGTGAATACATACTGGGAACCATTACCTCCTTGCCCTGTGCGTGCATTCCCAAAGTCATTCTTTCCAATGACTAACCTTACAGCACCCGACTTTAAGCCCCCACTTTGGTACTACAAAAGGCACTTTCGGCTTCAGCGGTTTATTTTTTCCCTAATTTTTAACCAACAAAAATGTAAGCCTTTTTTGGGACATCTACCCCATCTCTTAGCTTACCCGTACCAGTCTGTGGCCCCACAGCCTGGTAAAAAGGCAGAGATCTTCCTGACAAGAGCAAGCAGCAACTGAATACCCAAACTGCCCTCCTTGGCTTGCTGAGCCACTGCTCTGCAGAGGCACCTGGGTCTGGGCAAAACAGAACACCAGCCAGATTATTAGCTCCAAATAAAAAGCCACAAACATCTTACTTTACAACCTCAATTATAATAAATCCCGATGCCATCTCTACATCGTCATGTTTCTCAAGGCAGCTAGAGAAAGACCTGCCCTCTCTGCCCTGGGAGCCTGGGACTTCCATTTAAAGACATCTGGCAGTCCAGGCTCCTACTGTCTGATCTTGCCATATGGGCTGGGAGAAACTTAGAGATGTTTCCAGCTTTCTTTCAAAGGACAATGACTTCTTGCTCCATCCTTTCCAACTCAAATAACTGAAACCTAAGCTGGTACTGATAGACAGCCATATTGTACACATCTCTGCGAGCAGGAAGGATGGGATTCCATGACTGGGCTGAGGCCATGATGGTTCTCTCTACAAAAAAATAAATAAATGTTTTTGACACCAAACTTTGTACTTTTTTTCCAATTCAGCATGCTTCAGAGAATCCCCATCCTCTCATCAGACCCTTCATCCTGCAATGGGGATGGTGAAGAGCCATTGCAGCAGACCTGCACCTGGGCTTTCCTCCATGCACCCTGAAAACTAGGATGATCCTATTTACAGTCCCCCTCATAAAATTGAGGGGGGCAGGTGGGGGCTGGGATCAGTTTGTCAAATCAGAAAGCATGAGCTACTACTATCTCTACCAACAAATTTTGGGGTCACTTCCCAGTGAGCACCCACAGTCATCATCCCCACAGCTACACAAGTTTTACCTGGGGCAACACCCCAAACGTTCTTGGACCCACACTAACTGCATGAAGACGTGTCACTTGGCTTTTGGTAAAACCTGAGGAAGGATTTGCTAGGGCAGCAGCAGGTGCACTGACAGCCGAACGCTACCCACAGCCAGCCAAGACGACACGCTCTCAGGCTCTGGAGTTGGCAGTCTCACATCACCAGCTAACAGTGGTATTTCAAGACTTCAGGCTCTGAGCCTCAATCTTAAATTATTTTTTCAAACCCTCTTAAAACATATTTAATCCTTTGTTTTCTTTCCGAGGAGAAAGGTTTCACATCTGGACTGTCAACCTGCATTCCAAGGCATTAGCCTGGCAAATCAAAGCAGCAGAGCTGTAAATCTCCAAGAAGAGGCCTTGTCACGGAAATCGCAGCTCAGCATTAACCACGTTCAGCAGGAAGCCAGCGGGAAAGCCCAAACGGCACAGGCAGCCCCAGACAGCTCTGAAAATGAACCTACTGTCAAGACCAAGCGAGCGAACATCTCCCTGCCCAACCCAGACTGGAGCAGCATCTCTGTGCCCAGCTTCAGCCTGAAACACTCACGTGAAAGGCCACTACCAGCAACCCAGTTACACAGCTGAACTTTGCAAACCATTCTCATCTAGACCTGATGAGAAGGCAGGAGGTTCCAAAAGAGCCCATGAGAGCTGAATGCTCAGTCCTCATGATGTCCCTGCTCACCGCGGGGGCCGGATGAGACACCCTTTACAGGTCCCTTCCCACCCAACATACTCTGCAGGAACAAGGTCCTCATTCCCCTGGACTCCCTTCTGGCTAGGAATCGCACACACAATAGGACACAGAGCCATGACAAACACCAGAGAACTAAATTCTTCCAGCCAGGCTTCAATGGAAATCCAAAAGCCAGCAACACAGAGGCAAAGGGGTGTAGAATGGTAAACCAAATAAAAATGGAAAAATTCTAGTCTTCCCAGCGCCCTGCGATGCTGGCGTGTTACTGCAGTACCTCAGCTAACGTAATAAAGTGTTAATGTAACATTTTTTCATCATTGCACCATGTATTTATTCAGATCTATAAGTTAGCTGCTAAAAATAATTCCATTTTTGCTATTAATTTTTTTTTCTTCTTTAGAGGGAAAGCAGTTTCAGAAAAAAAAAAACAACTTCAGGATTAACTCGGCTCCAGAGCAGCTTGGGATAAAGGACAGGCTGACCCACAGGAAACATCGAAGCCACAGTGGTCAGGTTGGCTCATCAGTGCCCATTTCACCAACATGAGGCAGCCTATCTCAATTACTTCTTAGGCTTCCTACCAAAGAACTTTACTAAACCCCTCTTCCTACCCAATTACAACACAGAGCTTTGTGCATCAGGCTCTTCATCATCCCATCACATCCTGTCCCACCCCATCCTTTCAGCTCGAGATCCCAACTGTGGCTCTGCTTCTCCGAGCTGCACCAAGCACGAGTTCATCTTTTCACCTTCCAAAAACTGGACAAACGCTCTTCATCATCAACTCAAACCACTTCTGTTGAGCTAACAGCATTACCGCTGCATGGTCTGCCAAGAAATGCCCTTACCCTATACCGACCATAAGCGTAACGTAGCCGTTGCTATCGTGTAAAGTTACTAGAGCCATACCAGTCCTTCCTGTCTGGTTCCTAAAGGAGCAGGAGAGCACAGAGAAGATCTGCTTTGGACTCAGACAAATCCTGGGATACCCATACATCGATACCTGATGGAAAGGCCATGCAGGAACCTGTCACTAGCCAACCCAGTACCGCTATCAGCACCTGCAGCTTCCCCTGTGAGCTCGGATACCACCCCCAACCCTTCCCACTCCCCTCCCCACTTGGCACTCCACACCTCCTGTGCAGCGACTCAGTAAGCTCCCAGTTAAACCTATCCGTGTCCGATCGCTCTGGAGGGCATCGGAAACCAGAGGTCAGGGGGAAGAGACAGCACACACTGCACCGGACTCCTGCCTTCCTCCGAGGTGATCCTGCTGTGACAAGGCTGCATGCATCCCTTCTCCAGGAGGCGCTGCAGGATTATCTCACATCTTCTATCCACCGACCTTTCAACAAAAGATGCTATTATAAGATTAAAATCTAGCTGAAGTAATTGTGTCTGGAAATTCCTTTTATTAGGGCTGTGGATCGAGTCTTATCAGGTTTCAGGACTCCGAGAGCAGACTCTGGCAGCCAGGCATCTTCGTTAATAGCTACTCCAGCTGCGGCCAACTGTTGCTCACCGGGTACCTGTCACACTGACACAAGACACGCCACCATGTTCCGTGGCAGGTATTTTTGTTAGCGTAACACACTTCTCCTTCGTCACCTCATATCAAGTGCTCAGCATAAACAGGTTAACACAACACCTCTGCCATCCAGCGTGCACGGATGCCCACTCACTCCTCCCAACCCAGAGAGCTGTAGTGTATTCCTGGTGCATATCTCAAAATGGACAAGAAAAAAAGAAGAGAAAGCCAGACAAACCACTAGGAAGAAGAGTGTCTGCTCCAGTCCAGAGACAGCTATCCAAAAGTTCAAGTCCATGCTCAAAACTTGTTGAAAAGCCTGACAACAGGCAAAGGACAACAGCCAACGGGCAAGAAGCTGACTGAAGAACACAAATGTCATGGCAGCATTACACTCCTGGAGCTGCTACAGACCTATGGAGCACTGCACTCCCAGATGGCAGCAGGTCCTAGGCAGCCCCTCTGGCTCAGGAGCATGAGCTTCCGTCAGGCTAGGACGTTTACACCAGCCATGACCACCTCTGTCGTGGTCTTCAGGGCCCAGCTTAAAAATATCCCGGTTGCCAAGTCTAACACTTACTGCACTATCTGGGTACTGCCTGGTATTTACACCAGGCCACAGGACAGATAGCAAAGGGAGAGGAAATCAATAGAAACACAGAAAAACACAGAAGAGGGGGCTGAGGAGAGCAAATCTGCTGGCAGACAGAAAAAGGACGGCCTGGCAAGCTGGCATGTGCCCTGACCTAAAATTGAACTGCCCAGATTGGTTCAGAGATTTTGATTCTCTACCACAAGCTGTGATCACTGGGCATCAGCTCCTTCTCAAGGAGGCTTAAACAGAGCACTGAAAACCCACCTGTCAAAACTCAGTGTCCTTCTCCTACCAGCATCTGAGCACACGGCTGGCCTGAAACACATTCCTCCCAGGTAAGGCCCAACAGGCTTTGAACTCTTGCCTGAACAAAGCCTGCAGCTCCTCAGCTCCCCTTTCTTCAACTCTTTACTTCTGCTTTCATCACTGTCATTTCCAAAGTCTGAACATCCTGGAGATGCTACTTACAAGAGAAGCCACACAGAAAACCTGGCATCTGCTGAACCGCTCTGCTGTCATCTGCAACACACAGCATGAAAACCTATGGAGCACAGCCCAGGCCAGACAGAAGATGTTTCTCTCTCAGGGTGCTCCAGCAGCCTCCAAGAGAAGGCTTCTCTGAGAATAACTTCACAGAAGCTCTTATTTCTCTTTTAGGTCCTCAGCATGATTCTAAAAAATCCAGCCTGGCTTCTAGGATGCCACTGTCACCTTCGTGTTTAGGCCTTAGCCGCTTTAAATTACTTTCAAAGCTGGTTGTTCTCACTTCCAGCAAGTTCCTCACTTTCCACTGTGACTGAGTATTTCAGACATCGGGAAAAGCGGCACCCTAACCTAACTCTCATACAACCCAGTGGGATCCAGCATCTCACATCCCTGCAGAAGAAGACAGCACAAGGCCATTAAGAACTCTAGAGCTCATCCTGTGGCAGCTCCTGTGAAATCCGCCTGGTCCCACATCAATACCGCAGCGTGATGAAATGGGCAGTACCACCTCCAATCCCCATCAGCATGACATCAGAAGAGTCATCATCACTGAGATACGGCACGCAACACAGCCTAGGGATCAGGCCCCAAAGCACCCACATGGAGCTGCACCCACCCCAAGCAGTGCCCATGAAGCTGGGTGCAGCAAGTCTCCATGTTTCACTAACACAAGTCCGGAGACCCCTTCCAGCCCTGAGTAACCAGATCTATCACAGAATCACAAAATGTTGGAAGGGACCTTTAAAGGTCATCCAGTCCAACCCCCTCCCAGAGTGGGATCACCTAGATTAGGTCACACAGGAACACGTCCAGGCAGGGTTTGAATGTCTCCAAAGAAGGAGACTCCCCAACCTCTCTGGGCAGCCTGTCCCAGGGCTGTGCCACCCTCACAGGGAAAAAGCTTTCCACACAGACCACGGCCTCTCTTGCTACCTCTCTCCACAGAGGGAGATGTCCTCCAGATATCAGACACATCGCAAATTCACACAAAACTGTAGCCTCGCATGGTGTCAGCACTGGAAAATTCAAGTAAGAAGAGTAAAAGGTAGTTTAGAAGCTTCTGCCTTTCGTTTCTCAAACTATAACTCAACTGTACCTTTGCACCAGGTTCCTTTTGATGTCTGTGTGGCAGAACGAATGCTGCTGTGAAGCTAAGAAAGCCTCACTTCGAAGAGATGTTTCTGTTTCCAATCAAGCAGCAGAACTATTTATTTTTGTAGCTGGTGATGGAATTAAACAATTTGTCTTTCAAAACTTTCTAAGCCTTCCCCCGACAACGCCCCATCTGCTTTTCAGATTGAGGTACACTGATTTTTACCCACTAAAGGTTTATGAACTGCTGTGTAAACCCAATTACTCACACGGTAAATTATTTAAAGCTTACATGTTATTTTTTAAATTTGTCCCCATGGAGCACTCTGGAGATTCAGAAGAGGAAAGGCTCAGTCGGGCATATTGAATTAAAAACGTGTAACAGGGAAAACCACAGAGCTTCCAGAAACTTGGAACAGGGGAGAAACCAACACTCAACATAGCGAAGCGAGGACAGGACACACCCCAGGAGAGGCTCAGCAGAGCAGGGCTGCTAAAAACAGACAAAACCCACCCACCCCTGCACTTCAGTGGCAGAGGTGAGAGGGAGTTCTTTAAAAACAGATGAAGTTTCACCTGATAGATTATTTTTCCTCTGCTGGTCTCTGCCTCACTTCCTGGCTGAACACTGGCATAGGAGATCTTCGTGTACTTGCTTTGGATGCCATCGGCAAAAAACACACAGCAACAGTCTTTAGTTAGAAGGCAAAGCTGCCCCGTGTGGTCACTGGCTCTGAGCTGCATCGCAAAGGGCCCAGGAACAGCCAGAGATTTACAGCCAGAGAGTTACAGCCCTATGCAAGTTAATGAGTGACCAGAAGTTTACGAGAAGCATCTCACTGTGGGGAAGCGCAGTGTCCCCAGACCCCATGCAAAGGGGAGCACCCTACTTCTAAAGAGCTGACTTTGAAACAAGCTCTCTCCCTGGTCCATTCTGTCATTTCTGCACTCAAGCACAAAAGTAGTATTAAACCATCAACACTGAGCGGTTCATTCGAGGTGCCTGGGCCTGACCTGGAAAACACAGACTGACATGACCAGAAGCTCAGATTTCCAGAGTCCCACTCCACCCGTTACTCTCCTTCCTGCCACCAGTAGAGCACAGCCAAGCAGCAGCCCAGTGAAATCACAGAAGACCCCCAAGGTCACCTCCAACCGTTTCATTGAAACGTGAAGATGTTGTGAATAGAGCAAGAGGAGACATGCAGTAAACGTACCAGAGAGGTGGCAAGTCGCAAAGAGCCTCCCTCCCTCTTCCTACTTTATTTTCTCCAAGTTTTTTTCCTGTCTGGAGCAGGAAAGTCATTCTCTTACGCATGACATTTTAACTACAATTGTCACCCCGTCATCTCACTCACAGGCCCACCAAGAAGCCCAGGGAGAAGGTCAGACGCTCCAGAAGAGCTATACATTACACAGCCACAAAAACCATGGAACGTCCCATGCTGAGGGCACACTAATGGCTCTTCTGAGCTCGCATGTACTTAATTCAATTTTAAGACTTGAAGTTGCAAATTTTCATTCAGCTTTCACAGCACGAACAACCACAAGCAAGCTGCCCAAACCCCATCCGCCAAGTCAGGATCATTTGATCCAAAGGTCACTTCCTCCAGCCCCAGGCAAACTGCTTTAAACCCCTCAGCAAGCAGAGAAAAAGCAGGAGAAGGAATACTGTTATCGATTTTAGGATACGAGACACAGGTCAAGGACTGAGTGGAACACAAACCACTAAGCACTCAGAAATGCCCAGTGCTGGCATTGGTGGGGTGCGACACTTGCTCTAAGGCAGATTAATGCACCCACCAGACCTACAGCAGTGCTGACCTCCTGACTGGCTGCTGGATGACATGGGTCCAAAGGAAATCACCCTTTTCTGCTGCAACACACAAGATACTGGCTTCCTCGACTAGAGTGGTTTAAGAATCCAAGTTCCTGACCTCGAGTGTTTTACCAGTAGTATGCTGTGCTGCAGGGAACAATCAGGATGACATCTGCTGAAGTGTGTGGGATTTATGATATAATAGGTTGTGCTTATGTGCCAAAAGAGAAAAAAACCCTCTTAAATCCAACCAAATCAAGATTAATTAGCTATTAAAACAGCTAAGAGAGCACAGTGCAGCACAGGTGGTACAAGAAGCCGTCTCAGTCTCTGTACATGATGACTGGAGTTGTTTCTGAGGTCACACCTTACGTGGATCTTCCATCACACTCTTGCAGGGAAAAGCAAAGACTGCGGCTCCTTCATAAGGTCCTGCTCTGTGCACTCTCCTAAACAAACACTCCAAGGGCCTTTCCTAAAAAGTCTCACCAAGTCCACAGGAAAATCCCATCTTGTCTGACTTTGATCATCCCAACAGAGCGAAAATTAACTCCAGTGTTTTTATGGTGATCCTTGTGCGAGGGGACAAGACTCGCCGCGCACCTTCACCTCTCTGCCCAATCAGCCGGCTTCACTCTAACTCTCCCTCCCTCAGTGATCTTTTTGATCGACTGCTGCTAATTACAATTACAGGTGGTCAGAAGCCAACAGCCTAGCAGATGCCTCATACCCTAGAAGCCATCCCCACAGCACAGTGCTTTGGTGTCGACCTTGTCTCCAGCAGCACCGAGCAGGCTTCAGGATCACAAAGCAGACATTCTGAAATCAGAGCAGCCTGGCTTCTGCTTTTATTTCTTTTTTTTTTTCCTTCCTACTGCCCCAGGAATGCGAACAAGTTGTTAATACCCTGCAATCTGCTCGGTTTCCCTCTTAATCCCCATTTTAACCAAGCCTCTCCTTGCAGGAGATCGTATCAATGCATCCCTTGCAGGCAAACAATGCGGAAAAGAGCCAACGTTATTGTGAGCCCAGGGTGGAACGACTGGATTCCCAGCAGGAGATCAATTTGTCCAAGGAACCAGACAGTTCTTCCCTAGCAGGGGTAACCACTTGAAAGGAGCCATACTCCCTGCAACAACAAACATCCTTGCTGGGACATGGTCAGCTAGCCGAAGCTCTCGTACAGAGGCTGCCGTTCCCTTCCCACAGGTCAGGAGAGCAAAGCACACATATCTCCCCTCCTCCCTTGCAGGTCTCCAGCCAAGACCCCTTTATACCACTTCTCACATCCCACAGCCATCTCTACTCCAATCAGGGACCATGTCACAGGATAAGATGTCTTGCAGCCACAGCCTTTGTCTGTAGCCTGGAAATCTGAACCGCATCCCTCCTTCCAGGTACATTTACTCCACATTCACTATTCTGCACCATGGTAAGTTACCCATGGAGGTTATTTTCACCCAGTTTTCAGCAGCTGTCACAATTAAATCCAGAGGCACTTCCAGCCTGGCAGCAGCATAGCCCAGGGCTGTGCACCCCTTGCTTTACTGGACGCAGCCCAACAGCAGCACCCAAGAAAACCAACAGACACCAAGTTACTGCTGCCTGTTACACGCCTACATTTGCTGTAGTACCCTTTTGTTGTGCTACCCCACCCAGGGAAACCTCAGGGACTGACAAATAAAACACTTCTAAGACCAGACAGATTGGTTGGCCAGGCCAGAGGACCATCCCGTGCTGGGCCACGTGGGTACCACATCGGTAACACCCCAGGAAAAGAAAGTCCCTCCTCCCCAGGCATGTGGAATTCACCTGGAACACTATTTAACTTGTTTCGTTCAGCTCTTTGCAGGATAGCTGAACTATTTGTTAAAGACACAACATCTTCCACTTGAGCAGAGAGCAGTAGTAGTCCTTTATCCACTCCTGTGGATACCAGTACCACCCAGAGCAACACGGGGCTCATTTACACAAACAGCTGCTCAGCATGAGCACCCCGATCCCAGCTAATGACAGAGAAAATTACCACAGAAAAGCTTTAAATCCTCACCAAAGTTCTGCAAAGGCTTCCCTGCGCAAGGAAATGTGAAAGGGATGCAGTCAAATCAATCACTGCTCCATCAACAGTGTTTTCCAAACACATTCTCACCACTTCTCCTTTCCCAGGAATTCCTTATTACTCGGATGGAGAGCGGTGGTACCTATACACTGGGATTACAACACTGTTACTCTCAGAATTGATGGACATATTAATTGGAGACAGCTGCAAGGAAAAATATCCTAACGACATGATTCACTAGTTTTCATAGATAATTACATCTGCTCATGGCCTCAGTGAATCACTCATTTCGGGAATTTTTGGGGTATTAAATTTAAATGCAGTAATCAGATTTGTTAATCTGTGGGACAAGGCAAACCAAACAAAATTTTATTCAGGGAATTGTTTATACTTTCAACATCAACGTTAGTTCAACAGCAGGAAAAAATTAGCAGCCTAATAGAAGCTCACGTAGATTAAAAATTATTAATGGAGATCTCCTCCACTGCCCCCAGTGCCTGTAACGGGACCATACGGGTTCCTCCCAGGCTGCCTGGGCTGCAGGCTTTTCTCGGGGTGCATCTTTACACATTCCACAACCCAGCAGCCTGTTTAAAACAGAGAGTAACAGACAGAACCAAAGAGCTGAAAGAACTGTTGCCTGGGTTTGCTGCTCTGTGGACTCCCATCACTGCTGGTCCCACTGGACATGTCTCACACCTCTAACAGTGAAGCTTTAACACGGTTCAGCCACTATTGCTGCTCTGAAGCAGCAGCACACATTCTGAGATAGAAACAGGAGAAGAACTCACAGATCCTGGCCTGTTCCCTTCCCACCAAGTCACAGACTCCTTGGTAAACTGAACTCCACCTTAAGAACAGATAATTTTTTGCCCATTTCTTCTCCTGGAAGCCACTGTGGAATTTCCGCTCTCTCAGTTGAAACAAAACAAAACAAGTAACTTTCTTGTCTGTACTACTTACGGTCAAGTTGTTCCCTTTCTTTCTTGAACCATATTCTTCTTCAGCTCCAATACTTTTTCCCTCCCCAGTATTCTCCTGCCAGAACACGAACAGAAAGCAAACCGTATCTCCTACCCATACACATCTGGCCCAGACTACCAAACTGAAACATCAGAGCCTCTCCCTATGCTCTTCCATTGCCCTCACCAGCCTTCACTCCCCTGGGCTCATTTCTCCTCAAATTCATTCTTCTGGGACAAGAACCTGTCAATTAAGAGACTTTTTCTTCATAAATATGCATCCAGGTGCAGTGACTCCAAGTGCTATGGCAGCCCCAAGCACACTTGTCCGGAATTCTGGTCCACGCTACACTGATTCTCTCCCCATCAAACCAGCCAATACTTGGTGAGATGTGAGACCAGCTCAGGACATGGTCAGCCCACTGCTGCAGCTCATTGGACTGAAGATAAACTCAGGGCTTCATCTCCACAACCACATTTTAGGATCTCCACAGTCAGAGAATCATCTGAACCAGAGTGAAGAAAACACAAAGCCTCGGGCAAGAGGTACCTCATGGCACATCACAGAATCCCACAGATTTTTAGCAAACTAACCTTGAAAGAAGAAAAAAGTTCACAAGACTGTAGCAAGGAAAATACCTTTTCTGGGGGCCAAGAAACAAAAGTAAAGGTAGAACGCTCTGCCCAAAGACATATGCCAAGTCCTTGGGCAAGCCAAGAATGAAAGACCTAGGTTCCAACCACCAGACCACAACTACTCAAGAGCAGCCGCAAGCAGAGTCCTTCCTAGGTGTCCAGGATAGAGCACCTTTATACCACAGCTTGGGGTTCTCAAAATCCATGTGCTACTGCTGCCAATCAGAAATTAATGTGCAACTTGGGACCTCCTGCTTTGGTGAAGCTACACCTACGCAGCTGTATATCTCCTTGCAGAGATCTGGGGGATCAGACATTGCTCCATAGAAGCTGGAACAAATTAATATTTCCCCAAGAATTATTATTTTAAGAGAAAGAACCAGCAGAAGTTAAAAGGTAAGCCAACAGCTTCTATTTGCTTTTACTGAGTGCCTGACAACGCATCATATATTTCACTCAGGACCCAGGGCCGAACGCTGCATGGCGACAAGCCCCTTGTTAGGCACACACTGTTACTGGAAAGCATCCCGGGCTCCGCAGCAGTGTCCCAGCTCTTGCAGTCTCTCTAAGCTTAACACCCGTGTCACAGCCGTGACTTCGAGAAAGACCTTTCCCAAAGAACGGCATCTGAGGTCCCGGCTTCGCCTCTCCCAAAAACATGCTGTTTGGCTTTAGCCAGCGCAGCACTGCTTGTTTGTGTAACTGGAGAAGTGTCAAGCCCTCTCTTCCAGTGATTTAAACTCCTCCAGCGTTAGAAGGAAAACAAAGAACAAAGATGCTGAAATATCCATCATCCTGCACAGCGCCTAGGGGGAATGGCTGAAGGAATGCAGCACGCCGTGATCCGCTGGCCCTGCTTCCAGGTTACCGGCTGCTTGGCGCATGCAGTCTCCCTTTTCCTGTGCAAACGGCAAGGACTCAGGAAAGAATTCACCACCATGGCTCTTCCCAACCATCCAGGGCTCAGCATCCCCAGGAGAAGCTTCTTGACCTGAAGGCATCACAGGCTGCTTGGTGCCAGTACCACACTTGGTGCCAGATGCATGCAGCAGGGTCCCAGACCCTCAGCTTGGGGACTGCACGAGCAGCTCCCATGGCGAAGGCAGAGGCACAGGTCCATATTGTTCTGGTAAAGAATTCTCCCCTCCGAAACCAGCAAACCCAAGAGCCAGAGCTGTTTGCTAGGAAGGGCTCTGGTTACTAAACACAGAACCCCACACCAGACAATTGTTTCTCCGTCTCTGAATCCGGAGATCACAGACACGTAATTTGTTGGTCTCACCAAGTACACCAAGGCCAGGAAAGGGACTCACTTCCAGTGGGAATTACAATACCAACTTCCCTCTCACTTACTGAGAAAAGGAAGCAGCAGCAAGGAGATAACAAAAGTAAGTTACATCAGATCAAGAGGAACAGGGCAGTCAGGGCTGTTCCGCAGGGGTCAGCACTGCGACCAGCACTGACACTTCGATCAGTGACACGGACGTTAGGATCAAGTGCAGCCTCAGTGCGTTTGTGGATGACACTGAGCTGCACAGTGGGCCAACACACTGGAGGGAAGGGATGGCATCCAGAGGGACCTGGGCAGGCTGCAGAGGTGGGACTGTGTGTACTGCTTGAAGGTCAGTAAGGCCAAGGGCAAGGTCCTGCCCAGGGGTTGGCACAGCCCCCAGCACAGCCACAGGGCTGGATCAGCACCCCTGCTTCTGAGGAGAGCTCAGAGCCTGGCAGGGGTCAAGGCCAGGCTGGATGGGGCTTGGGGCACCCTGAGCTAGGGGGTGTCCCTGTCCATGGCAGGGGGTCACTGGGGGGGTCTCTTGAGGTCCCTTCCACCCCAAACGACCCTGGGGTTCTATGAAGCATACTAAGTGGAGCAAAACAAGAGTCAAACACTGTTCTTGGTAACCTCAGCGCGAAAAGGCCATGCCAAACACAAACTGTTTCAGGATGGCTGCTCCAAGAAGACACAGGCATGACCTGCCATCACCATGTCCCTGCCTGACAGGGGCAGGACACAATCACACAGCTCCTGGTCAGCAACAGAGTCAAGCAGACCCAGAGCAGTGTAAATGAAAAGACAGGGATGCAGAACATCAGTCCTCCCCTTATTTACTGCAGCATCTTCTCCCATGGAATTCACTGGCAACAGTCATAAGTCAACTTTAGGACAAAAATAAACTACTCGGACCTCTTTTCAGGAGCAAGGGAATCAAATAAGGAGAGCCACACTTCTGGAGGGACACAGCCACAGGCACAAGTTTCAGCAATGCCAAAACCTTGGCTCGGCATCTTGGAAAATGCACCCAAGGTGCATTAAGTGCATCTCATCGCTGGGATGGAGAAAGAGACCCCAGAGACAGGTACCTGGCTCCCAGGATAAGATCAGACCAGAGAGACCCTTCACTACCAAGTAGCTGGACGTGCTTAACCTGTTGAGACTTCCCTGCCATCAGCACTGCAGTTGGGAAGGACACCATCTCCTCCTCTCCTCCAGAAGGCACCTGGCGTTTTTTAAACAGTTAGGCAATTGTTTTAAGGCGGGGAAGAACACATTCCTCTGCAACAGCATCACTGCCAGGCACAGGAGTGCAGGATCCCTAAACCTGTAGCCACTTGCTGACCCCATGTTTGAAAAGCACCTCAGAAATAACATACGCTCATTACTTGAGGCAATATTAAAAGCAAGAAAAGCAGTGCTTTCTTTTTACAGGGGATAAAATATACCTTTTGATTTCCAACTCTTCTCTTTAAATGGTTTATTCTGGGCTTCTCTCCCACGTGGAAGGGTTGAAGAATGATTGGGGAGGGAAGTGGTTCCGGACAGTTTAAGTGTGCATGAAACGGCTGTTTGCTCTCAGCACACCACTCCTGCTCCAGCAAGATCACCACAAACCCCTGACACCACTCATTTATTCAGCAAACTTTCATGGATTCCAGCTGGAGACTCCTTTTTCTTCCCCCAGGGCCAAAGGGAAGCTTACTGATATTTTTCATGTTTAGGATGTGGGGAAAGGCACACAGGAACATGGAAACATATTAAACTGTTGGATTTCTCTTCCCCCACTCCTCCTCCTTTTATCCAGAAGGGAATCTTCCAACCCCTCTGACACATCAAAAAAGCAGACTGCGCGTGAACTGCACCAGCGAGCACCACATCCACCCACCCCTCCGAACCCCGGTCAGTGTACAAGGTACCACACACTCACAGCAGCACGCACCAGCTTGGCTCCCAGCTCCTTCCACTGGCGGTGCAGGGATGGAACAAGAGCAACCTCTGTGGGAAGAGACACAGAACCAGACGGGTACACCAGCGATACAACAGCGGCACTCCTGGGCTGTATGTAGTAGCACCTAATCAGTTTTCAGGTTCAGGCAGAAAAAGAAGCTGTGTCTGACGGCCACCACCAGCACCAAAACATCTTCCTAACTTATCCAGGATCTTCTCTAACTTACCCAGGATCTTCTGAGCAAAGGGAAATGTGGAAATGTCAATAGTTATTGGGAAGTACCAGGGGATCTGTCTGGAGCTTCAGCAGAGCAGTGATGAACACGAGTTACCATGGAGGGCTGGGCAGGACCGACAGCTCTGCAGCTTGTTCTCACCTAACCACTAGCGAGGGCAGTTGGAGAACTTCTCCCCCGCCCTGTCAGAAAACACATCTCCTGACAGTGCCAGTCAGCACATGAAGCATCTCCAGCCCACAACTGAAGAACAGCATTCCTGTGTTTTGGTGACATCAGTACCTCCCGACAGTCAGTACCTGCTGCTCCTAACACACAGCAGCTCTGTTTGCTCCCTGGTAACACTGGCTTTCCCCTTCAGACACCTCTAAATGCTGCACTGGGAGATGTGTTTAAAACATGTTCCTTCTAAGGGTTCCCAGCAGCTCTGACGTGAGTGTTTCTCCTAATCTCCCTGCTATCTGCAGAGGATAAAGCTGCTCACCCCTCACAATTTCACAGCAGGGACAACACTAATGAGGTGCACCAGAAGCCAGCCTACGAAACTCCCAAGGTCCCACAGCACTTCCCTCTGTTTTATTCACACAAGGTCTCCTGACACACTCCAACAGACTGAGCGTCCCCAAGTCCTGCTGAACAGTCGAGTATCCTCAGCCTAAGAGACAAACAGCCAGCTCCTAGCTCAGACCCACTACATGAGTTCCTCTCAACCAAGTAGATGCTGTTAGCAAACAGCCCCTGGGACTTGGGGAGCAGAGCAGAACCATTCCCGGGCATTCTGTGCCCCAAACACCATTTACCTTCCTGCAGAGATGATCCCTGCAGCTGGGGTCAGGGTCACACCCACATTTTGCCTTTGGAGAGAAGAACACTGGCCATCCTTCAATTCAGTTTCATATGAAATACATAAGGGTTTTCATGATAAAAATAACTATAAACTGTGTTTAAATAAAATAACCCAAACAAGGACAACTCCACAGACACCTGAAATGACCCAATTCAGCACCAATGTCATCAAGCTGAAGTCGGTGCAGGTCTGGCTTACGCTTTT
This sequence comes from Hypotaenidia okinawae, assembly GCA_027925045.1. Lineage (NCBI taxonomy): Eukaryota > Metazoa > Chordata > Aves > Gruiformes > Rallidae > Hypotaenidia > Hypotaenidia okinawae. Next base: position 4,686,686 of record BSDF01000018.1, read on the forward strand.
TGGGAAAGGTTCCCCCATTAATGCTTTTTCTCCATTATCCACAGAAACCCAAAGCCTTGTCTGTCAGCACAGATATTGCCTTCATCAAAGAAGCAGACATTCGGAACAGCTGTCAGTTGTGGCTGGTCTGAGCCCGCATCCTGTTACAGCAAGAAGAGAAGGGAAGTTGAGGAACTCCTGCCCACAGCCAGGCATTTCTCCCTGAAAGCAGTGACTTGGCATGGCCATGGGGAGAACAGACAATCCCAGTTTCTAAGGGGCTGGCTTCCCTGCTGGGACAGCCAGAGACACCACAGCCTTGAAAATAATGTTCAGAACACTGTCACAACTGCACTGCAACTACTCAGCAGGGTGAGAAATGTGTCCTATGCTTACAGCAAGGCCCCAGGATTTCTTTTCACTCGTTATGTCTCTGGTATATGTTTGTTTCTGAGGTGTGCACCCTTCCTATGCTGAACAAAGCCTCTCCTGCCATTTTCTTCCCACATGGACTCCAGTTTGATACGGAGCCTCTTGGGAACCGTACAGCAGATTTGGGGGTTATTTCCACTTCAAAGAGTCCCATGTGCTCAGAAGCGTAACGGAAATGTGCCTCTTCGACACCGAACTGCAACGTGGGCAGATGGATCACAAGGCATTCCATCCCCAACACTGACACGGGTCAGTGCAAACATCAACTAAATAGGCTGGTTTCCTTTCTCTGGCACCTTGCCTGAGAGATAAAATCTGTTTCAAGTGTTAAGGGAAGGTGGAATCAGTCCCCGACTCAGATGTCGGTGTCCCTCATCTGCCTTCTGGGTTTCAAACCAGCCTCCCAGGGGAGAAGGTGATGCTGGGTTAGAGAAACTGGCCCCCAAATTCCCAGCAACAGCTCAGAGTCATGCTGAGCAGCAAAGCTGCAGTGCTCAAGATGCCAGCAGACACAGCAATGCCTCACTTGCTACTTTCACATTCCAACAACTCATACTGCACTAGAACTCATAAGTAAAAACATTCACAAAATGAGATGAGAAAGAGAAGCCCCAAGCGCAGCCCTGCCTGCCTCCCTAGCACTCCTAACTGTGCTTTCTGGAAGCCAGAAAGAAGGAAGGTGCAGCATCAAGTACCCCTCCCCAGTGAAGGGACCAAAGCCAACACCTGCAAACAAGAACATCCTTCAGCTCCATGGTGAGAGAAGAGAGATACTTTTCTGCTGGAGAACCCCAGAGCCCCACAGGTTACGGTCCCAGCAAGCTCCTCCCTGTGACCAGCCAAGGGTTGAGCAGCAGCACCAGAGCACCTTTCCTAACAGGCATTACCTTACAGCCACCCATTCCACCTCAGTCCTGCCGCATCTTCACCTTGGCAGACCTGAGATTTCAACTAGTGGGAGCTGAGCAAAGGCACTATAACTTTCCAGCCTGCCCAGGAGGGAACCAATGGGAGCTCAATATGGAAATCCAACCATCAGGTTAAGTCTTTGTCTCTAGTTTGGGTCTAGCACAAGAAAACTTTGAAAAGAAGTTTCAGAAAGCAGAGAACAGAAGTGGGGGGATTAGACCAGTCTTGGGAATGACAATGAACCACCAAACGAAGGCACAACCCTGTAACAAGGAGCAGGAACACAAACCTTCTGACCTTCCCTTACAAACATCCTCTGGTCTCCAACCACGAAAGTAATTTTCCTTTCATTGAAAACTCACCGCCCACATCACGCTTAAGCAAAACTATTGCAGTTCCTATTGTAACAAAGCATTGAATGGGAGTTTTCTTCCAATAAGAAGTGAAGTCACACCACCTTAGCTAGTGGAAAGTACTGCACTTCAGCTGAATAGGCTCTACTCAAGCTACAATTACCTGCACTTAGTGAAGTACCAAACAGTGAAAAACTCAACTGCTCACTGACCCCATCTGCCACACAGATGCAGTGCCAGCAAACCTATCATCCAGGACAAATTACATCAGAATCATTGCATCTCTAAGGTTCGAGACCTCCAAGATAAAGTCCAACCATCAACCCAACACCACTATGTCTACTAAACCACATCCTGAAGTGCCACATTTACATGTATTCTGAACACCTCTAGAGACGGTGACCCCACCACCTCTCTGGGCAGCCTGTTTCAATGCTTGACAACCCTTTTGGTGAAGGAATTTTTTGTAATATCTACTCTAAAACTCCACGATACAATTCAAGAGCGTTTCCTCTTGTCCTTTTGCTCATTCCTTGGGAGGAGACCAACTACAACCTCACTACAACCTCCTCTGAGGCAGCTGTAGAGTGGCAAGGTCTCCCCTCAGCCTCCTCTTCTCACAAGCTCTTCCATCATTAGCACCACAACGTGCACTGAGCTGCAGCCTTCTCTTGCCATCCACAGGCTGGTTCTCTGAGGCAACTGTGTCTCAATTATTTCCAAGGGAAAAATCATTATTTCTAACAGGAACTGTTACATAAAAAGTAGTCTATGTCCTAAGCTCAACCAGGAGGAAGCTTTCCACCCAGCTTATCTGATTTTCTGTTCATTTAAAATAGCAAGTTTCGGAAGGCCACTTTAGAGTTCAATTCAAACTGCTAATTTTCTTTGGCAAAACCCCACGTTATCTACAAACGGTCAAACACCCCATTACAGCAACGCAGTACCCACACCCTGTCACATAGCAACTGGGATATGGAAAACGCCATGTTCCAAAATAACAGCAGGTAACAGAGCTACTGCCCAACTGCAAGTAGAGCCACATCAGTCAGGTGCCCTTGTAGGATGCAGGAGTTCAGGAGACAAGGAACGCCAAAATTAAGAGCTGCCAGTCCAGTCCGCCAGTGTGCTCGGGGCACTATCCCAGACTCCTGCAGCCTGGAATGATCCCACTCTGGGACACCGTCCCGGCTCACAGCTCACTCCTGCAGGACATGGCAGTACTGACGGGCACCTCCTGCTTTCTCTCCACCTGGTGAGCCCGACCAGCCTCTGGATCCTGGAACAGCGTGACATCCTGACCACCCTCCGGATCCTGGAACAGCATGACATCCTGCTTACCCCACAAGCCCAAGGCAAACCCTGCTCAGGAAGAAAATGAAGTGGATCAATGAATAGGTCTCTACCAGAGTGTCTGCAAGGAGACTTCAGGGCTCAGATGAGTTGTGATGGACTTTTCCACAACCTAAGGATCACTTCGGACCCCTCCAGCACTACACAGCTTTGCTGCCACAGAGACACCAGACCTCTGCAACATAAAAGCCATTAGAAGAGTTTCAACACATTAGAGTAAGTCCTGCACAAGTTTCTTCCCAAAGCCATTGTTTCTCCCACTTTAACTCCCTCATGCACAAACAGAAAGGCCCCATGACAACCACTGAGAAACAGCAGCCTTCTCCCTGCCCTTAAGCGAGCCCTCGCTGCGAAGTCTCTGCAAAGGGGGAACCAGTGCCTGGCGCTGCAGCGGGGCATCACAGGGTAGCGCAGCAGCCTGGCCCAGGCAGGGGTAGCTGGCTATCTCACACTGCTGCTCCCTCTGGTTTCAACACCATATTGTAAACACGAAGGTCAGGGTTACAGAGAAAAAGCATTTTGAGAGTTTGTGCCAAATGTCAGCTGGTTTTTTTACATGTGGTCTGCCCAAAACAGACTGAAACCAACCTTCTGAGATCTCTGGCAGTACTTGAAACCAACACTCCTGTCACCATCTCTGCTAAGACACAGGGAGATGGACACAGCAGGTTCAGCTGAGGGGCCATGGGGAACGCTCAAGTCTCCGGGCCTCAGGGTCAATCAGTCAGGAATCCTGCTTCGGAACCGGGAACACCATGGCCTTGCTATCCCAGGGCCAAACTCATCACTCTCACAGACACAGGTATCTCCATTTCCCACTCCGAGCTTGGAAAAAGGCTGTCAGGCCCAGATGTTTCAGACTAAAGACTCTGGACTCAAACACAGCGTTTTTCAGCAATACTTGGTCCTGTAAGAGAGTTTCCAACCAAACGCTGAGATCGAAAACCACCAGTTACTGCAGAACAATGCGACCCACGGAGCCAAGAGACAGATTCAGTGGTGCCCTGCACGCTACCGCTAGACAGTTCACACTGCAGTACCTCTTACTCCAGTATGGGATTTACTCCTGTCATGCTAAAGCATTTCTTCAAAAATTTTGTTGGGAGGGAGTAAAGAGGAGCCATGCCTGCCTCCTCACCCCAGACCTGTACTGCTGCCATACTGGAGGGTTACTCTAGCTCCTGACACCCAACACACACAGTTCACTGGAGACAAAGCATGCACAGCTTTGAGCAAGCAATGGTCCCCAACACTCCTTTCTGCTTCCAGCTCACTGTGATGAGCTGTGCACACACACCCAGCAGACAGGTAGCTGAGGGGCTGCTTTCAACATCTGGGTTACCTGTCTCTTCCACGATGGACCTACCAGCAGATTTTACAAACACCTAAGAAGTGTGGCAAGAAAGCCACGTTTCCCATTCCCTGCACAAGACATATCTGTCTGCACACAAGCACTGAGAGCTTTACCCGCTTTCTGCTCTTGCTACAGTCAGAGCACTGCAAGATGCTGCATTTAATTTTCTGGTTCCGAGTGGTGCTGATTACCAAAACGATTCCATATGTTATGTTTATTTATTGCAGAACAGATCAGCAAAGATCTGAACCTGCCTGGCAATTGATAAATGCAAAGGGGTCTATCAATTTTCACTACAGATGCCACAAGTAGATCTGCGTTTCAGCAGGAGAGGGGCTGGAGCAACCTCACCACTGGTCTGGAAGGGATTTTCCCCAGCAGCACAGGGAGCTGATGGTATCAGCCTGGGCAGCATCCATCCAGGCACTCACTGCTGCTGCACACACTGTGAATGTGTCACTATGCCAGGAATAATCCCTCCAGGCTATGGGAAAGGGTTGCCCCAATCTCACCCCACCTCCAACTCAAAGCCTGAACTTTGGTAATTCAGTGCTATCCTGCTCCACCACCTCATCTCAACTCCATACCAAACTCATTCTCACCGTGTATCCACCTAGCATTCAAGAAAAAAATCCAGCACAGAAAAGGCTAAAAATCTCTCCAATAATAGTAATTTTTAAAAGAGCTCCCCCAAACCCTGGCACTTAAACTTCTTCATAAAACCCAACACTTTGCATGACAAATCCCCCTGAGGTGCTGCACCTACAGGTTGTTCCTCTTGTCTCACCCCAAGCCCAACTTCTTTGGGAGCAACAAATGCTGCTGGATATTTTGCACTGTGTTTGACACCAGTAAAAAGCCAGCACCAGTGATGTCAGGCACAAAAAGCCATCATCACTGGAGGATGCCGCGACAAGCATCACAGGAGCAATATATTCTACTCATCTAGGACACCAGGGGAGATAGTTTCTCCATGCAAAGACAGGAGGTGACACGAGCTGGAAGCACGCTCGGAGGTAATGAGAAAACCAGGAGAATCTGCTGGAGAGTGCTCACCAACCCACTCAAGGGAGAGCAAATCCAGTTCAAAGCACTCTTTGGATTCCAACAATACCTCAAGATGATAATGTGCCCAGAAACATGGGGATCTTATTCTCTTGTGTTGTAAGTGTTCAGGTTTTGACCCTACAAGTTCTCTGGGAAATCTATTAAAAGCCTATTAAGCATCCAACAGCCCACTCACCAAAATCACCATGACGCAAGAGCATATGGTTCCTACCAAGCATGACTTCCTTTTAAGCCTGAATATCACCTTCTTCCCAATAATGCCTCAGCAAGTCAGTCATCAAGGGATGTGGGACAGAGCAGTCACCTACTTTTTACCCCCATAAATTCTAAAAAAAATTAAAATAAAGTCCTCTGAACAGGGGAAGGGGCAGAGGAAGCACTAGAGTCCTTGACAGTATAAACTCTCACATTTAATCACCACAAACTGCAAACATTTAAAAATCAAACATTATTTTTAGCCTAAGTGGTGCTTAAAGATTCGGGAATAAAACACTGCCCGGAGACAGCGATGTGTCATCATGTGAAACCGCTGAAGCAGCCGCAGCCTGTTCATGCTGAGCATCGGTTTACAAGGAGCCAGCAAGAACGCACTGGGGACCCCGTCTCTAATAATACCTCAGCAGAGGGGGAATAAACCAACATGGAAACTCCAGTAACAGTTCCCTAGATTGTCCAGCAAGGGCTGTTCTGCACAGGACAATTTCTTTCCTGCGAGCAGCACTGGTAAGGGCAGGATACAGAATCAGAGCTGCTCAGATGGGTACATGATTGACCAGAACGGTCAGGGGAACAGACCAGGTTTGTGCTCTGCTGCTTTACAGGGCGTTACAGCCAGCCCCATTCCGCACCCCCCCCCCAAGAAAGCAGGATGGGAAGAGATATCCTCTCTATGGGCTCAATTCAAGACTTTTTTATTCTTTTTGAATGGGGTAAAAGCTAAATTAACACAGAAAAAAATCATCAGAGTTGAAATATCTGCAATTACAGCTAGGTTTTGTTTTCTTTTTAAACAGTTTAACTCCGATGCCTGAAGAAGCAGATGGGAAGCTCTGTTTTGCTAAAAGTGGAGCCTAGCATCCCTACCAGAGTTCTCCATAAGCCCCAACTAGAAAACTAAAGACGAGACTTAACAAACAATATATTTAAGATCAAAAAATCTCACTGAATAATCCTGAAAGGCTTAAAAAAAGAGAAAAAAAAATGAAACTCCTTTTTTCTTAGCAGTCATTTCTCCAACATTTCTGATCACCGTGAAGCCAGATGAAGGAAGACAGCTTCCCCCTCCCCACCATGGTGTGGGTGAGGTAGGGATTGACTAACTGTGGAAAAATCCACATAATTGAGAAGACAAATGTTGAACAGTTATTTTACAGCTTGAACTATTCAAGGAAAAATGCTCACGGTGCCAAGAGGCCAGACAGACTCATTGTGGATGTGTGTGAGTACGTAGGAGCCCAGTCCCAGTTCAGAAGCTCAACACTTTTATCCCCATCCAGGTTGGGTCTTGCTGGTTTATCTGTTTCTGGAAGCGCTGCATGAAGCTGTATTAAAAATACTGAGAGAAAAAGCCTCATCTGCCTGAACTGTGTGTGCTGAGGGGTAACAAACACACACGCAGGCTCAGTAGCACAACCTGCTGTTATGGCCATTTGCTGCTTCCCATGAGAAGGATGAGTTTTTGGTTGCTTAAAATGACAAAAGACTTGAACAACTCAGGCTCAGGGTTCCCCACTTGGATGTCTGCTTCCAGATCAGTTTTTAAAAGAAATTTTAAAATTAGGTTTCAGACAAAATATTTCAGCCATTTTAGAACAATGCTGTTTTTTCCACCCTAAGACTCTCCAGTAACCTCAGGAGCTCCAGTACCCCAGTGCTTCCACATTAAGACACACAGAAGTTAGAGGAGATGGAAAAGGACCCAGATGGGGAACTGGTGAGTGAGAATGCTGGGATACTGAGGGGTGGTTTCAAAAGCAAGGATCAAGTGCTGAGGAGGGAAGATGAAAGATAACTCAGTAAAAGCCGCAGAAGGAGAGGTCTGAAGGAAGCCAAGCTGCAGAAATAGGAGAGAGAGTGGGATTTTCTGTTGTCACCTCCTCCAAAAGTTATCTAGTCCATCTCTTGCTCCAACTCAGCTCAAGCTGTCAGGATCAATACATATTCTTAAAGACATCCCACGATAGAGACTTCCCAACCTCCTGACACAGGCTACTCCACTGCTCTTGGAAGGACTTTCCTGTTCCTTTTGACCTCAACTCAATCCCCTTACCAAAAACTTCCTTCCTCCCCCTTACACCAGCACAAAGCAGGGCAGGACCTGCAGAAAACAGTGTGGGGTTGTTTTAAGCCAGCCTAGAAATCCAGGCAGGCGAGCAGTGCCACCTAAGCCCCGTTTCAGCATTCCCCAGCTGCTGAGTGTCCACAAAGACATCAAGCATTCCCCTCTTTAGACCACTCACGACAAAAAGCAGTGTTTAACAGTGTTAATTTTTCCCCTAAGAAGGGTTAACTCCAACTAAACAGCACACAATAAAAGCTGAACATTTCCCCAGTAAAACTGAAGCCATTCCTATCCTGTACAATAAGCTCAGGAATCAAAGTAGAAATTTATCTGCATAGCATGAGGTCAGTGGGGCTATAGATGGTTATTTTACATCTGATTATTAAAAACACATGCTCCTCTGCAGAGGCTTTCAGAAAACCTGAAGCTGGTGGTGCTGAGCACCTCTCAGGCACCACCGAACACCTTCCAACCCCTGCAACGGGAGGACTCAAGGGGGCTGCGGCATGCAGGGTTGTAACTCTGTATGATGGAAACACACATTGTTTAGACAACATGAAGAACATATTTCTTCTTTAAATGTAAAATTTAATCTTTAATCATTTCTTATTTACCAGGGAATCCTAACAATGAGGTAATCTATCCACAGCCCCATTGGTTTTAGTCTCACAACTCATACATATTCCATACACAATGCTAATTGGTTTGTACTACAGCAAAAATGTTCTTAATAAACAGAAACGCGAAACGAGTTCGGGGTTCCTTTTCGATGATGCAATAGCTACGCAAAGCAATCTCAGGGAGAAGCATTTTGCTGTACATACACCAGTGAGTTATTGCTCCAGAAGCGACAGGCTGGAGGCTGAACGTGGCCCTTGGAGCCGAATCTCATCCATGCTGCCCTGCAACTTCTCATGTGACTTTCAGCAAGTCTCTGCATCACCAAGATGACTTTCCCTCACTTTGATTTTAAAAGAATACGCCTCCATGAGCACACAGAGCAACATAAAAGCTAAACTGAGTTCTGATGGGAGCGTGTCAGGTTAACAAGAACTGTGCTGAGCTCACGTCGGAGGTTTGTGTGCCACCCACTGTGACCAGAGGGTGACACAGCAACCTTTATTTTCCAAAGTTATTAAGTAAACAATCCAAAAGAGAAGATAAAAATGGATAATGCTTCAATTTTTGGTTGGTTTTAGAAATCTAAGAAGTTACATAACCATGTAATTAAAGCATCATTATGAAAGATCCATTTTGGTTAAGAGCATCCTGGATATTCACTCCGTGTGCAGCATTCTCTTGACCAGTAAAAGGATGTAAACAGTGGTCTGGTTTTGCAGCATATCCATCTATGAACATATTTATGTTCTGACATAAATTTTAAAGCAACCAGAAGCCAAAGAATCCATCCTCAGCAGCGCTGACCAAAACGAGAGCAGTACAGCAAAAATAAAATAAAAAGCCAACCCTGAGGAGTTTTGCAACTCTCAGTATTTACCATCCATCACAGAGCACTGTCCTCTCATACAAGCATGTCACAACGAGAAATCCACCTCTCTATAAGGGTAAAACAAACAGCATTTGCCCCGAATGATTGCACGGGAGCAGACTGCCCCATCACCCGGGCCAGAGGCCACTGACATGATTTTCTTTCTTTTTCATTTTTTTAGTGTAACAGATAAAAGGATTACATGCAGCTTTCTGGGGCCAAATATGGAATTAATGATGGGAAAATTCTTTTGCTAATCCCCCATCTCTCCCACTACTAGTAGACTCCTGAGGCTAGAAAAAACCCTCAATGTCTCCTGGTAGCCTACTTCTACTCTGCTCTTCAGTGCAAAATACTATGCTGAGGAGGTTTGCTTAGCTTTGAGCAGAGCCATGCAATCCCAAGGAGACCACTGTGCTCAAAGTCCAAGCAAAGAATGATATGAGACTCCAATTAAAACTCGGACACATCGCAACAAAATCCAAGGATGGGACTGATCTGCTCGGGGCAGATGTCTGCCAAACAGCCACCTCTGTCCAAGCCCACTTCCCCACCGGTGGGAAGAATGGGGCTTTGCTGGGACAGGCTGCACCCTGCCCCAGGCGGAGGCACACAGCTGGTTGGAGGGATCACACAGGAGCAATCCTGTGACTGCAGAGGAAGCTGAGAGACATGGACTGAGAGATGGGCGCTGCGGGGATGTGGAGTTGGGCGAGGCTGGCATCACCCAGCCCACCCGAGGAGAAGGATGGATCCTTCCGGCAAGCACAGCAGCCACCACAGCTGGGGCTGTCTGCAGGATGCCCTCTTAAGAACCTGGCACTCTGCTCCTCAGCACTGCCTGCCAGCCGACCAGCGAAGCAAAACAAGACACAGTAACTGTCCTTCCAAACGCAAAGCTTAGTCATTCCTCAGTCACTTAAACACAAGAATTTACGTTTACCAACTCTACTCCAGAAGTAAACTTTGTCTAATTAATCGCGATGCCCCCAACACGTGTGCATTTGCAAAGGCACAGCTACACCCACTGGCACTCCAGGGAAAGTGCCTCAGGCCACCTCCAAGAGCTGGGAAGTGCAAATAGCTGCCAGGGAAGGAAGAAAGCCAGCCTGAATAGCAAGTTGTCTGGACAATAAGTACAGTTACCAGCTCCCCAAAGCCTGGTTCATTACCTATCAGGCATCATCAGCTACTTCTGAATTAAGCTGTATCCTATCCTGATGCCAGAACAAGCTACAGGCACCTCAGTAGCTGCAGAAGGTGGGAACATCCAAGTCCGCAGAAGTTTGTGCAGTCTGACTTCCTGCAGAAACGGGCAGTTTGATGGACAATTTGAAATAAAAAGAAATAATGATGCAGCACTTAAGGAAGGTAAACTTGCCCTGCCTCCCTCCCCATGAGAGGGATCATGCCGTTATCACATGGCACTAGGAGGAAGGAGACTCCGAGTAAGGGGAAATAACAGGGCGGTTATCTGCATCAGCCCGGTTGTGTAACAGTAACATGGGACTGCCACAGCGCCCAGAAGCCCGTAAATAGTTAAGTGCAGAGCATAAAATAAGACACAAAGGGAAAGCAGCCCTGGGAAAGTATTGCTAGGGGTTTCAACTTTTCCAGGTGCCAGGGGCAAAGGGATGCCCAGAACATATCCCCCCACCCCGTATTGGCCAATTAAAGGGATTGCATAAAGTCAGAGAAAACACAGGAGTTCCAGCCGTTCCACAGTGATGAAGCCAAGTGCCCAGCGATCTGATCTAAGAGCCAGATTATTTCCCACCTTTTTCAGACTGCTTAAAGATCTACAAGCGATGCTCTGTACACAGCTGGCAGGCTTTGTTCTCCTGATTCTAGGACAGCAAGAAGCAGAGGCAACCTGGCCTTTTCTCTTCCCCCAGATATCTGGCCCACAGCAGCAACAGGCAATCCTCACTGCTGTTTACTCTGAACACTCGGGAAAGTTTCCATCCTTTGGGAAAACTGCCCGCAGCTCAAAACAGAGCTCACATGACAACACTGAGGGTTTTGCTCCAGGCTCCCAAGAAGTCAAAGAACTGGCACTTTTTGTTGGTTGTAAAAAGGAGGGTTAAACCCATTCCCCATCTCACAGATGTTTCAAGGCTTAGTTGCTAGAAGTCTGGCACGGTCATGAGAAATGTGAGGGTACAACACATGGTATCTTCAGGGTCCCAAAACCATATGGGAATGGGGAAACCTTCCCCTACCCCAGCAGAGGTAAATGGGACACAGATCATATATTTTCCTGGTAAGGAACCAAGGTTTCACAGAGAATTCATAAACAGGCTCATGCTTCCCACCTGTTTTCTATCTGGAGAAAAAAGCTATTAATACGACTTTTTAAACAACAGTCAATAGAAGAAACTTCAGAAACCAAAATTCCTAATTGAAAGTGGCTTTACTCACACAAGGCAGAGGATCACAGTACAAGGGCACTAAGCATAGTTTCTCTCAGCTGTGCAAACCATTTCTCAGCAATTTTAATAAACAAAGGCATATTCTAGACATTTCACATCCCTCCTGGATTTAACCATGGATGCAAGGCAAGCATGAGAAAGCTGTTCTCTTACTTCACTCTCAGTTGGAATGGAGCTCCCAAGTAGCGTGTACAGGATAGTTAACCTGGGAACCCCATTGCTCAGAGCAGCCATGAAGAGAAATACAAGGGGGAAAAAAACACAGGTCTGGGCAGAAGCCGAGTGAAGCGTTATCATTTATTAGCAAGGCAAAGGACATTGACCTTCTCAGTGGTTACGTACAGCACAACCCAAGGATAAAGCATATGGCTCGAGCCTTTGTGTGAGCTGGCAGGGCTCCATGGCTCTAATTGAGCTCTTAACATATTGTAAGGAACGAGAACTCAGGAGGACTGGAGGATCTACTCTCCTAGGGACAGTTTGTGTCAGACGAACAATTGAGTAACAAAGCACATTTAACAGGAGAACGATTCCCCCATTTGGATACTGGCTCATGTTAAAGAAAATAGGTGCTCTTCTAGTTCAGCATTGCACTAATTGATCCCACTTTCAATACCACGAAACCTTCAAAATCCAGATCGTCCACTGCAAACAATGCAATGCTTCTCCTTTAATCGCCATCTCAAGGCTCTTCCCTTCAGTTAATAAGGGAAGGCACAGAGTAAGAATGCTCCGGTGAAACCAACAATGCAGAAGAGCTTACCACAAAAACCACAAAACAGAACAATACGGAAGACAGTACGAAATTCACGTTGTGCTTTGAACAGATAATCACCAGTCTCTTCTTTCACAAGGCAGGCAGATAAAAACACACCAAGCATTCACCGTCGTAGACACACAACAGGGTATGAAGGGAAATACAATCAAACCACCAGGGTCATGAACGGACAGAGCCTGCAGCAGCTGCCCGCATATAAACCTCTACAGTGCTGCAAAACTTCACAAGTAGAAAAGCAGCACAGTTACATGAGGAATGAAGAAACCAAAGCACAATCTTACAAAGAAGTGAGGCAAAAGCGAGTCTGTGAATCTTGTTCTTACCATTCTGTTCATCCAGTTCGTTCCCAATTTCCTGCCCCATTTGCTTTTGCCGGGATATGATTGAAGACAGAGCATCGAGTCCAGCATCTTGCTCTGCACCAGAAAGATACATTAAATTGCATTAAAAAAAATTTGCTGATATGCCAGGCTACATACCATAAAAGATGCAAAATGACAGAAGAGCTGCTCAGGCTCAAAGAGTTAATGTGTTTTAAGAAAAAGACATCAATACAGCATGAAAATGAATCCTTATGGCAACAGCACTCTTAAAATAACATGAATGATGGGCAATTAACTTTTCTGCTCCAGACTGGGACATGTAGCTGAGGGTCTGTGTCCATACTCCCCCTCTCCCCCCCCCAAAAAAATAAAATCCAGGAATTCAACATTCAGGTGTTAGTCACAAACGCAGGAGACTTTTGGCACACACACACCCCTGATTAGCCTTTTTAAATTTTCCAAGAAACTTCTAACATGAATAAAAGACAAATAGGTGATGCAAGCACCAAAGAATTCAAATTGATATTTAAAGCTGCAAGAGGATGCAGGGTGCATGGAAGAGACAGTAGGGATGCCACAGGGGCAGTTAAAGCTTGACATGCTCCCACCTGCTCTACAGGCATCCCTTTATTAAGGTCCACATCACCTCTGCCATTCCCATTTGCAGGTACCACCCAATCCCTAGTAGGCACCTTAACCAAAACATGCAGCTCTCCTTGCCCAAAGTCATCAAGAACAGATGAGAAGGAGATGCAGGAGCCCGGGCCATTGGTGGCCTAGCAGATGGCAGAGGAGCTATGTTGCACTGGGCAGAACTGCCAGCTGGCCCACCAGCCAGCCCCAGAAGTAGCACAGGATGGCCAGAACCCCTTCCCTTCCACAGAATGAAAGTCTGGCACCCAGCACCTCTTCCAGACTCCCCAAGGGACCTATGGCACAATCAAAAACTGGAGCTTGAGTTTTCTCTCGGACCTCACAAACAGAGTTGGTGCCATCCTCCTCAGCTGTAGCTAGAGATGCTTCACACACAGACTGAAGTGGGCGTCATCTCAAGACTGATGTAATGTCATCATTTCCAATAATTTCTATACAATTAAGTAGCTCCTTAATTGCCTGACATCCTCAGGCTGAGGTTTTCCAACACTTCCAAAGTCAGAGATTCCCTACAGACACTGAGGGCCAAAACATGAAGACCCTTTTTAGGGCAAGTTAATTCCTACCTTCCTCCAATCCAACAATACATCTGACACAGTCCAGCCCAGAGCCCAGCAGTAACATCCCTACACTCAGTGCAAACAACAGCAAACCACAAACCAAAAACACAAGTGTGGTCAGAATCAGGGATGCCCTGTAAGGTCTTTGAAAATTTAATTCCAGTCAAGAAGCTCCTGCCAATACATAAAACAATCACCTGGAACAATTATCATCTCCAGATACCAAAACTTTAGCATAGGCTATTGTATGATTTTCTACTTTGAGCTCCTCTCAGAGCCCCAGCCTTGCTTATATATGCCAGAAAGACTCCTGTACCTTCTATGATCCTTCGCTGCTGTTTTCTGAGATCATCAAAGCCAAGTCCTCTGGTTTCCTCAGATTCTTCCAAGAGCCACGGGTTGGTTACACCTCGTTTGACTCCTCCTGCCATTAGGCTAGATCTGAAAAGAACTTCAATTAATGATTATTCAACACAAACCCCACTCATAGTGTCATTTCTGCTTGCAAGACTGGCTGAACGATGGAAGCATATGTTATCTGTCATACTCTGTGTGATTCTCTGCAATCAGAGAAGAAATTAGCCAAAAATCATCTGACCATCTCCAAATAACACATCTCGCAGGCTCCGTAATGCTGCTGAACAGTAGTAAAGCATGGAGAGAATTACTCATGCAGTGAGCGATTGAGCCACGGAGTGACATACCTACTGCACACGGTGTAGTATCTTCCTGTATATCCTGTCTGCCTGTAGAACACCAGCACTGTGTTCTAAAAAAATAAAACCCTGTATGACAGACTGAGCCCTTTGGACCCATAACTGAAACTGGGGGTAAGAGTCATTGTAAACTCGATTCCTCAAAAGAAGTTTTGCTTTCCACTTTGGGTTGTTTTTTTTAAACTCCATATTTTATTCTCAATTTACCTTTGCCCTGTTCTTCCCCACAGCACTTCCACAAACAGAATGAGAACATAGAGCATTTTTATGATCTCTCAAATTCTCAACATTTTTAAATTACACTAAGACTTCTGTTTTTTTCTCCTTAATTGAGTACAGGTCCCTTCTTTGAGACACACCAGAACGCTGCACAGCACACACCTATGCTCAGAATCACTTGACAGCCCAGTCCTGTATCCGAAGCAGCCTCAGCCGAGCCAGATCACGTACCCTGTGGATGCAGGGTTCAACTCCGCAGCCTTCCAGCCCTTGGGTGTTCAAGCAAAATCCAGAACTTGGATTTCCTTGAGGAATTATGGTGAGCTGGAGACACCTCCTGGCCACGGGATGAATCGACATGGCTGAAAAATAATTCTCGGCACCACAGGAGTTTGGGGCCATCCACAAACCCCAGGCAGACACATGCTGCACACTTACATGACATTCACAGCCGATTACATTCGAGAACGATGAACTTCATGTAAAGCTTTCACATTTTCATTCAACTTCATCTCCAGGTAACAAACTTATCAGAATAAAAAGGGAAAAATTTCTTTTTTTGGGGGGTACAAGACTAAAAAGTCCTTAATGTAACTCAGAGCATCTCCCTTAACCACCTTGATGATGTAGAACCCAGCTGGCCAGCATCAGAAAGAGGAGCCAGGACTTTCCTTTGCATCCCCATCAAAACTCTCAGGATGGGGCAGCAGCTTGGTTAGACAAAGACATGCACCCCTGAAATGCAGCTTTACACACTACCTTGTTTTCTCCCTTGCTTTGGGGGATTCTCTCATCTTCTAGCCTCACAAACCCAAATGCAAGGGAAGCATTTCCCTTCTGAGGATGCAAAGATCGTTACAGCCCAGCCAGTTCAGCAGTTCAATTAGCAAGCACACAAAATCTAGGGTTAACAACATCTGACAAAGTTACTGCGTTAAAGCAAACGGAACATAAAGCTCTTTCATTGCTAAAAGAGCACAACTATTTCTGCCTGTTAGCAAAAAAAGCCAAGGCAAACAAATCTGAAATAATTTGCACTGCTCGCTCTCTCCCTCCCCTCTAATAATCTGCCCCATTCTTGTAGGTTGGGTCATGACAACTGGTTTGCTTGTTACAATAATCTTTTTGACATGTTTGGTAACTACCTTCCCACACAACACAGCAGAACTTCCTACTTCCTCTGATCTTACCACGTTTCGCTTTGGTGGTGTGAAGATTAAAGCTTATCCAATTAGCCACCCACTGCCTCCGCCAAGTTAATCACGTAAATCTTTGAAACCGTCACAGAGCAGTGGAGTGTGCGGATAGCTTTTGATTATAGGAGCAGATTTAACTAATTACGAGGCTTAGCAATGCGCCCAAGTATAAAAGATGACGGGGTTTAAAATCAGGGAGCTATGTCACTGCTTAACAAGGGAGAGCTTATCTTCCAGAAGGCATTGTTTCACTGGTAATTCTTATAAAACTTCCCAAGTAACTTAAGATTAGTCAACCAGCACTTACTTTAGGCTAAGGCCACACATCAAGGCTTACTGTTTTAGAAGACTGATCAGCAAGACTGAATTTTAAACAAAACCTGGGTCATATGATAATTGGGTGCATGATCACTTGAACATTCCCTTAAGTATACAGTTATACAGTGGGGCTCTTTGAAGTCCCTGGAGCCCCTCGATGTGGCTTCCAAGTCAGACTCAGGGGACGGCAGGGACACAGGGGTACTCCCTCACTTAGGATTCAGTCGCTCACACTTGCAGGCAGTGTGTTTTAGGAAGCTCCAAGCTAGGAAATAAACCAAGCGTAATTTAACATAGAAAACAAATGCTCCCTCTGTCCTTCAAAAAAATCCTGAGAGAACCCAAGCCACTTCCAAATCCCCTCCAGGTACCTCCCCGGGTGGAGACTTCCCACAAGGACCACTCCCTACAGAAGGGGCAGCATCCCCTGCAGCTGGCAGAGGGCTTTCCACCTCCACCAGCACAAGAACCAGAACAGCATCTCACATTCAAGGCAATGCCACTGTTGCTCCTGACACCATTTACCTGCGGTTCAGTTAACTGGTCCCACAGGCTCCAATGCCTAGGAGCTGCAGCAGCCAGCTGCCACACAGGATGCTGGGCAGCCCATTGTGCCAAACACAGCTGCTTCGAAGCATCCCCAGCATCACCAACTCCTGCCCACCACATGGCCATGGCAGCTTCACCGTGCAGGAGCAGCAGCTCCCAACCACCTCATGTTCATACAGGACGGCAGACGCCTGCAGAGGAGCAGCACAGAGCAAGGAACAAGATGGAAGTGTGTTTGCACAACAGTATGGGCACACTTACCTTGGAATGATGCATCTACTCAACACACTGAGCTGAGGCAAGGACCTACATGGAGGAGACAGCCCTACTCCAGGACGAGCATCCTCAGGGATGGTTACCTTCCTAACACCGACACCTGCATTGTATTTCACAGCAGTCTCACTTTCCTATGCCAGCCCTCAAAATATACTCCGCAGTGCATCAAATGTTACCATCTTCTTCCTGTGCCACCCTTTATTTTTCGTGCAAAACTGATCACAGCACAACACTAAATAAATTATAAAATGGTTTATGTGATCCAGACCAACAGCCTCACCTCCACAGCCAACCCGCACTCCTGTGGAATTCTAGAACAGGAGGGTTCTTGCTATACAGAAGCTGCATCCTGCATAATTTCACAGAGAAAGGGCAAAGGGACAAGTGTAATCTCGTGAGCCCATTTGTCCCATTCCACAACTCCATCACCTGCAAGCCACAGCTTTGTGCCCAAGGAGACAGACCCCTCGGTCCCACACCTTCGGGACAAGAGGCAGCAGTAAGCTCACACGTGAACCTCCACTATGCATGAGCTGATGTTTCCCTGACCAGGAGTAACAGGAACACGAGCCTCCAAACCGGTTCCCTCTACAGACCCAGCATGCCCATGCCAGGACAACAGCATCACTGTTGGTACAGAAACATCCTCAAGCAGGAAACTTCAGGTAGTTCTGAGCAAACTTAGGAGGCAAAGCAAGTCATGGAGCTCAGTCATGAAAGCTGCCCTCCTGCTGATGCTTTTTCCTGAGGCTAACAAGCTTTAAGACCAGGCACACAGCCCCCAAGGTGCACACAAGGGTTGCTCAAATCATTGCCACTACACCAGGTTGCTCAAGTCATGGGTTTCGTGAAAAAGTTACTTTTGTCTGCTACATTCCAACATCCCCTCTTTGCTGTTCCTTGTAACACAGCCTGGGCATTTTTCTCACAGCCGCAGCCCTGGCTTCAGCAAGATCTTTAAGGAGCCTCTGTCGTGCTCTGAAACTGTCCCTTGAACACAAATCAAACCAAGGAGACTTCACTACCTTGCAGGAATTTTCCTTATATTTGGGGTGGGCACAACAGCCCTTGGGTTTTAACAGGCGCCACACTGACTCAGGGCCCAGATGTTCTCAAGCGTGGGCTTCTGCATGGACAGGTCACTTCCACCTTCTCCATCAGTCTCCTACATACATTGCATTCAATGTCTGAACACTGCAGCCAGGAGACAGTAACTGGCAGGGAAGAAGGAAATCCAGGAGTTTTAAAGGCACCCAAGCAACTGGTTTTAATCTTATCTTCCAAAGACCGTTTGTTCCTCCACAGACAAGATCCAGATTCACAACAGCATCTCAGCACAGAACGGCTTGTCACTCGGAGCTCGGCACTCAATGCCTATTCGGCATTAGGCGTGTTTGGATTAAGACCAAAATGCCTTACATCTGACAGACAAGTATATAAAATGGAAAAAATAGTAAATCACATTAAAGGAAAAAGGTCATGAACTCTTAAAATTTACCTGGGGCAGAGACTACTTAAGGTTTATTGTGTCCCACCGCTATCAAGTTTTCTAGATTTTTGGGAAATTCAAAGAGAAATCAAACAAAACCGTGCTAATTCATTTATTCACTGGTGATTAACAAATACTCCTACATACTGACTACCTGCTCAGACAGGAGGAGGAATATTTGATTCCAATCTCTAAACAAACATTTAAAGACTCATAGAAGTTTGCTACAGGATTTCCAGAAAGTCTTCTCCTATTTCTGCCTTTCAAAGGTGTGAATCCCCAGGGATTTCTGCCCTGTTACAACACCCTGCACCGATCTCTTTCCAAGGAGAAAGGAAGGGAGAAGACATTGAAACTATCTATTGAGAACCACTTAAAGAAAATTTAACTGGCCCTACTCAAGCAGAGTCATGTAAACAGCACAAACTTTCCCCTGGAAAATTCCAGTTGCATCTTAATTAAGGCCGACAGTGCCGGAAGGTAAATTAATGCTATACCAAAGTAATGTAGCGTCCTGCCCTGTGCGCTGGCCCAAGTTGTCAGTTAGGATAAATACTAAGAGCATTAAGGCCACTGTACTTGACAATCAGAAATAGCTTTAGAGCAGTTTCAAAGGATGTAAAACTCACTGAATGGTGACCAAATATAAACGAAGATTAATTCTGGTGAAACCTTCACAGTTACAGGCCACAGGGACAATAAATATGTGATCAGTGGTGCAAGAAGGTTAATGAAAGGAATGACTGTTGGAAAGAAAAAGACTTCTGAAAATGTGTGCTGTCACATCAGAGATGGATTAGATACAGAAAACCAATACAAAACCAGAGAAATGTGTCACTGCTAGAACTTAATCAAACAACATGCACTGATTTTTCTAATGCAGTAGGAAAGGCTGACTTTCAGACTCCAGACCCACTGAAGAGTGGCCTTTGCCCCCTCCTGAAATCCCAAGCAGGCTGTTCCAGACGCCTGGAGAAAGCCAGAGCCAAAAATAGCAGCTTAACCCTACCAGACACTGCTGCTGCCTGTCCCTACAGTGGCAGGGCAGGAGGGGGTGACATGCTGCACCCCTGCCCACCAACACATGGGCCAGGCTCAGGCCAGAGGAAGCTCTGGCTTGTGGGTACTGGACTCAGGTCCCAGCTACACTGCTGCCCACACCACCAAAAACAAGACCTACAAGGGAGAATGTGGAAGGGATGTGACCTAACCAGGCAGAGAATAGTTTGCATAGTTTTATCCATTTTTAATTAAAAGAGATCTATAAAACTTCAAGCCTTGCAACACACTAGCAAATAAATACTGCCTGTGAAGTTATCTTGTGCTGGAAAATACCAATTTCCTGATCATGTCTAAGGAAGCTCAAAATTATCATGGGATTTTTGATATTTTCCTCCTGTCTGCAGAGCCTTCAGACCACCTGCAGCATGCGTGCAGCTGAACCCAGGGTACTCTCCCTCAAGCAGTGGGGATGTCATTGAAAATACCAGGGGATAGAGAAGGAACGAGAAGAGGGAAGGTGGGTTATGCTGCTTGAACTGTGAAAGTGCAATGAATTCACAGGAATCAATTCTGCCCCTCAGCGTTTCTGACTTGGCATTTAGCAAGATGTAAAAAGCTCCTGGACATGAAGCAGCTGTGAGAAGCCTCAGCAGGACACATGCACAGGCAGAAACTTGAGCCACCAAAAGCCTTCAAGTGCAGTCAAGAGAGCAGGTATTGCGAGTGGAATTCCACAGACCCAAGTGGGAATAGGTAAACCAAACAGCTCATTAAGAAAGCACTAAAACAACCCATCCTTCTGTATCCCACCGCACACAGTTAGCAGGACTACATCAGCTGCAGTAACAGATGTGTTACACAATTATATACCAAGTCTCTGCCTAGCACAGTTCGTACGGTCAGACCCAGCACCACTAATGATTTATTAGCTCAGGCAAGCGGCCTGAATTCCACACTTGAGTTGTGCCTTCCTTCCCAGGGAAGCACCAGGGATAGAGTTTGCCCCAGCACATGTCAGGAGTGACACACACCACCCTTTCCACTCCTAAGGGGCCACCTGAGAGCTGCACAAGGAGTGCACAACTCAAAGGCTCTTAACCAGAATTGGTTTTCCCAGCTGCCAAGAACACACCAAAATAGAAAGACACATATTTCAATTTGCGTATTTCAGCATCACTCTGTTCTACCTGAAGCCCCTGCTGACCACAACACGCTGCCATCGCTGGGACGGGCTGAAGCTTAAGCCTCACCCTGACAGCTTCCCTCCCAACAATTCATGTCAACCCACCCACCCACCCCTCCCAGGCAAACTCCACTTCCCTGCCCTCCCCACTTTGCACACAGGCAATACTACTGCAATACCCCTCCTGATTTATGAGCAAATGAAACTGCAGTTTGCTAAAGGTAACAGAGCTCCACGAATGCATTTACTGTTACCTTCAGACACGCTGGAAGCACAGCTCACCTCACTCATCTGAGGGGACAGCACTATACCTTATCACATCTGGTTCTGGGCCTTCATTCTTATATGATGCCTGAAGTTGTTTCTGTCGCGTGAGAAGCTCATCCACCAAATTCTGCCTTCTGTCTCCCTCCAGCTGTGTGCTGATGACACTTGGTTAAGGACCAAACTTTAAAACACTGAAAAACTTCCATTTCAGCATATAAAACAATGACCTCTTATGCATTCTTAAAATAAATCAGAGCTCCTGATCAAAATTAACCAGGGTAACTGTTTTCATTCAAGAAAAGGCTGCAACACCTAAGAGAATATGTCACAGGTTTCCAAATGAAACCTTCTGCTCTTCCAAATGTGTTTCTCAAGTTTATGTATCTGAAAGAAAAAATTTAATGCAGTGACCACAGAGATGTGACCTTCCCATTACCATCTCAAAGCAGTAAGAGAACTGGAAGGCCACTTATGGCCAAACTGGCCTAAGTACCAAGAAAAGCACTTCCCCCTCCAAAATCCACCATAGTAGTTCTTCCATTGATGGCCCAGAAGTCCTGCCTGGCTGATCTCTGCTCTAACACCGAAAACATACCACAGTACTGCAGGGGTTAAGTTCAGGAAAGGATGAGTCTTCTCATAAGTGAAGTGCCCAGGCAGGCAGGAGAGGCATCCATATCCTGGGGTGCATCCAGCCCGGCACGGACAGTCCAGGGGGGATTGTCCTGCTCTGCCTTCCACTAGGGCAGCCTCACCTCAAACACTGGGGCAGTTTTGGGTGCCGCAGGACAAGACCGACACAAAACTATCAGAGTGTCCGGAGAAGGGCAGCAAGGATGGAGAAGGGTCTGGAAGTGAAGTCTTACGAGGAGAGGCTGACGGCCCTGAGGTTGTTCAGCCTGGAGAAGAGGAGGCTGAGGGGAGACCTCATGGGGTCTGTGGCTTCCTGCCAAGGGGACCGAAGGAGCAGGTGATGATCTCTCTCCTCTCTTTGGGGACCAGAGATAGAACCTGAGGGAATGGCATGAAGCTGCACCAGGGGAGGTTTAGGCTGGGTGTCAGGAAGAGGTTCTGTACTGAGAGGGTGGGTGGGCACTGGCACAGGCTCCTCAGGGAAGGGGGTCACAACCCCAAGATGTGAGCAAGAAGCATCTGGATGATGCCCTCAGTGCCATGCTCTGACTGGGCTGGGCCTGTGTAGAGCCAGGAGTTGGACTCGATGGTCCTTACAGGTCCCTGCCAGCTCAGGAGATTCTGAGATTCAGAAGTGCCCCAACAGAAAAGGGTATGATACAAACAGAGCAGGCCCAAACAGAACCGAGCTCCTGAAATCAGCACTTCACGACAGGCTCAGAACCCAGAGAAGGTGAGCAGCTCCCAGACAAGGGACCAGCAAACAACCAAAACACTGACTCTGAACATGTTCCCATTTACAGCTCATCAGCAGTGCAGCCCGACAGCCACCTAAGCAGCAGGAACACAAGTCACACTGTGTCTCAGGAAGGTGGCCTGAAGTGCTGTAGCTCCCACAGGGGACACGTGTTTGTGGTTTAAATCAATCTCAGTGACATTTTGAAAGACACTAACTCCCTGCCAAGTACTCTTGGGAAGACAATGCAATAGCTGAACTCATTTGGGGACAGTTTTTGCCACAGCAGCAGCATTCACCTGCTCCCAAGTACTCAGTGTCAGGGAAGTTTTACACCAGCCATCCCTCAGAAGGGATTTCTGCTATACCATACTTGAAATTAAACGTTCATTCATTAAATCCGACTGCTGCTGGATAGACAGACATACTTCTTTGATTCCTTGAGCCTGAGTTCCCCAGCAGAGGGAGAGAGCAGCCAACCCAAGCCAGGCCACAGGATAACACTCCTAGAAGAAACCCTGTGATTTCTGCAGCATACCCTAAAACCACCCCACACCAGGCCAGCCGCACTCCCACACGCACCCTGAAAAGCTTCACCCCACCTTGCTGCAAGCACTGACAGCCCTGCAGCCAGCAACCCAGCCAAGAGGAAGGAACAGAAGCACAAGTGTTCTGCTAGGGGAGTGATCACGGAGTGCAGCGAGGCAGTGGCAGCTCGCAGATCATCCAGACCAGCATGTTAAGCTTCCCTGACAAAGGGGAAAGCATTGCGCTCACTGCTGCCCAGGCTCCAAATTCCTCCTGCACTGCAGCTGAAATATTAAACTAATTAAAATATTAAATGGGAGCATGTTTGTCCTAGTGACAAAGCCTTCTAAAAAAGGCACGAGGGAAAAACCCTAACTGCGAGGCAGAGCCATTACAACATGCTTTTCCATTCTCCCCCACAACACAGAAAGGTCAGTGAGCTGATGTTTATGCAGATACATTTGGTGTGTTGATACAGCCCGAAGCAGTAAGTCCTTCAACTGATCAATCTTCTCTTGGAGATTCTGCAATGATGATCTGATAACCACATTGAGCTGAAAGGGAAAAAAAGAGATTTTATTATCTTTTTTCCAATCTGTTTGCATTAAATTTAATACTTCTCCATACAGGTGACATGATATTTAACTTCAGCTGTACTGGTGTGAAAGACTCCATCCTAAATGCCACAAAGGGAACAGATACAGTTAACTGGTCTGGACTGCTTAGAAAATCCTAGCACAGTCTGGGTTGGAAAGGACCTTAAATATTACTGGTTTTGCAAACAAGCCCAATGCATGAATACTCTTAAATATGGAGAGCTTTCTTTCAAGTCTTTATAAACACCCTCCTTTATATGGCCAAAGTATTTTAGCACATTTTAATATTTTCCAGTTAGCTTTCCAGTTCT
The DNA here is from genome assembly GCA_027925045.1 of Hypotaenidia okinawae. Classification (NCBI taxonomy): domain Eukaryota; kingdom Metazoa; phylum Chordata; class Aves; order Gruiformes; family Rallidae; genus Hypotaenidia; species Hypotaenidia okinawae. The sequence goes on from BSDF01000018.1 coordinate 4,710,670, forward strand.
TTCCTCTGATCTCTAATATAAACACAGGCACCAGGTTTCTTTCCCAGCTCACAGGATTGGAGGGCAGGTTGCCTCAGGTTCAGACAACCCCTCCACTGAAATCCTCCAGACTTTAAAGATCCCAAAGAAAGCCATGTTTCCTCCATGTCCCTCCTCAGTAGCAGCTCTGACTCCTGACCCTCTCACCACTGTCCTGCGCAAGATCCAGACCCATCTGTTCTTACTAAAAGCACAGTTAGATCGCTCACATTCTTCTTGCTCTGAGCAAGCTGGAGGTTTGTGGGAATCCTCCTCCTCTCTCCCCAGCCCTTCCCAAGTTAGGATGACATTACCCTCAGAGTTTTTCCTCCTTAAAAGTTATTTCTTTTCATTCCAGTGATGTAGAACATACTAGGAAAAAACACCATAACTGCAATTAACTACGCAAGGCATCCTTGTTAAGACTTTACACGCTTCTTGTTCACAAGACCCCAGGGCTGCGGTGGGCTGTAACAGTAACCTTAGATGCCCTATGTGATGAGCTGGGAACAGCAGAGGAGTATTTGCTTTGCCTTTCACAGATGCGTTCTCAAAGACACAGAGGAAGCAGCCAGATGCCCCAGTCTCACTGCGCAGCTGCTGCCCTGAAAGGGTCCTGTCTACAGCTGAACAGCCCAGGGATTGGGTCAGAGCTCCCAAAAAAATCACCCAAGAGCACCAGAAGTGTGAATCTCTCTGACTCCAAGATGCCTGATCTCAAACACCACCCAATACAATGACAGAAAGCAGACAGACCCCCACCGCAGCAGCCTGGAGAGCACGCAGCCAAGCAGGCCACCTTTGGACCCAAAGCCACCAAACGCTGGGGCTCCAAAGCTGGGATAGGGTGTAAATGATTGTAGCAAGGTTCAAGCTGTTGCCGAGCCTCCAGCCCTGCAGTGGGGTTACAAAAGGTCTTCTCGTTTCACAGGGACAGCTCCCACACTCTGTGCAGATCGAGAGCCGAGAATGCTCTGTTCTGGGCTGATTACACGCAAAGCAAGAAGAAGGGATATGTGTCCATAAAGGAAGCTGACCTAACGCCCTGGCTCCCTCCCGTCCTCTGGCCAGAACCTGCAGTGCTGAAACAGAAGGTTTCACTTCTGTTCACAGAAACAAGGAACCAATGAACATTTTAAGATCGGCTCAAGGGAGAGTTACCATTTCCCATCCTGGAAATCTTTGGTGGCTGGAAACCTCTCTCTGCAAGTTGGGCTTGGGTTGTTCTTTTCCATTTCAAGTCCCACGCTTCATTTTTTTGCTCAGTGATAAGGCTTTTTTTAGCCACACTAATGGCAAAACTCTTTAAAGATAAAAACTTGATGACATTCTCCCTACCAGGCAAAAGCTGTACAAAGACTTTCTCTCCATTAAAGCATTACAGAGTCTCAGACTGGACAACTGCTCAGCCATGGATTTCTCAACAGGCATTTCTGTTGTGAAAACAACCCTCTAATTGTTGGGGACTTGTTTATAGTCGAATCGAACACTGGCAAATATTCATCTTTAACTGTTAGTGGATTAAAGGGAAACTGCACTTGGAAAACACATGGCATGGAACAAATTATTTTATGAAGAAATAAGTTAACTGCATAATGTTTCCATAAAACACAGCCTGGGAGAGTTATGGTACAAGAAAGGCTTCAAACACCGTTAATCCAATGATCTGTTGGGGTTCTGGGGAACTGCAATGATGCCAGCAGAGAACTTTGTCCTCTATAAACAAAGTTGGAGAAAGCAGTAATCTTTTTGTTAGTCTTCTACTGCTTGGGAATGTATCTGTACTGTCTCTCTAATACTTCATCATCTTGAAAGCCAGGAGTTCCATCACCACCACTCTACACCCCTCAATTCTACAGCTAGAGAAAGTATTTTGCTCAAATCCCACTTATTTGGGCCTTCTGAAATAGCTGTTCATGCCAAACTCCAGTCCTTCATTAGAAAGCACTGGCCCTGGTACAAAGCCTACACAGTTGTTCTCAACCCTGCTCCAAAGGGGGCATTTCTGAAACAGAGTTTTACTTTAAAAGCTGCCAGCACAGAGAAGACTCACATCACATCCCCGCTGTAAGGAGGGACAGAGCCTACAGAATAAATAAGCAGTGATTTAATTATGCAAATTATACATGATGAATTCAAAGACTTGCATGCTTTTTCATCCTAACACAGTCAAGGGGGAAGTTAACAGCACAAGCCCTGGGGTGCACCATCAAGCAGGCTCCTACGCCTCTCCAAGGCGAGGGCTACAAGGCTTTTAGTCCTAAAGGCAGCAGTGGCCTGAGAAGCTTTTTATTTTCTGTTTCAAACAGGAAGCAGGTGGGGGGCAGGGAGGCAGAATGCAGAATATATTCCTGGGGAAGCTCTAGCTTCTGCTTCTCATTCATATTTTAACTCCAGTCTTGTATTCTGTTAGACACATAGCTAAAAAAGACCACAAAATTCCTGTTTTGTCTGAGCTACAGCCACTGCAGCAAGGAAACAAGCCAGGCTTGCGGGGGAAAAAACCTCTGTACACAGAAGAGGGAACACAGAGGCTGCTGCACATCCCAACATTGCTTCACTTCAGGATCTCTGGGAACAGCTCTGCAGCCCTGAACATGAACAGTCAGGCAACAAGGGCTCAGCATTGTCCCAGCTTCTTCTCTGTTCATAAAACCAGCACTGAGGCACAATTAAGAGTTTTGCCATTGCTTTATCCTAGATTATTTCTTGCAGAGCTGGGGAAGCCGCTGCTCACTTAGAAACCGCCTCCTTGCTTCCTTTACAGAACCCCCAAAGAACATAACCACCAGCAGGAAGTTCCTGCAGAACTTGTTGCTGACAGTGCCCAGCTGGAGCAGGGGGTGGGCAAAGGGTGAGGCATTTAAATCCTGGTTCAGTGTTAAACCACCAAGAGCCTGATATGTCTGGGCAGCTGGGAGTCCTGGGTTCCCAGCCACGGTGCATGCCACAGCACGAACCCAGGACTCCCAGCTGCCCAGACAGAATCACAGCATCACTGGGTGGGAAAGGCCTTTGAGATCATCAAGTCCAACCATTCCTGTCCTCTACTAACCCACATCCCTGAGCACCTCATCTCCTCATCTGTTAAACACACCCTGAGGGACGGTGACTCCATCACCTCCCTGGGCAGCCTGTGCCATCACCTGAAAATCCTTTTGGGGAAGAACTTTTTCCTAACATCTGATCTGAGACGCATTGAGCTTCTGCTCATTTAACCAGGATGGATAAGAGCAAAACGTACCTTTACAATATACACGTGTACAGATATATAAACAGAAATAAATCGGCACTGGCAGGCCCCAGGGTAGAGACATACCTTGGCTGAGCTCTCCCCGTTTCTCTGGCACCGGTTACGCTCCTGGATATTCTCGGCGATGTCCTGGGCCGCCTGGCAAGCGGCGCCGTGCAGCGAGAGCCTGCGGGAGAGAGACGGCAGCTCAGCCCCGGTCTGCGCCCCCAGCCTCGGCCTTCGCCCTGGCCTTCCCCCCAGCCCCGCTCCCGCGGCCTGGCTTGCGGCGGGCGGCCAGCCGCACGAGTCATTCCTGGGACGCTCGGTAAAGGGTGATCCGTCCCCACCCGCCAAGGCCCCGCGGAAGGCCCGGCGCTACGCGGCTACTGGGCAGGGGGAGGCCCGGCCCTCACCAGGCCCACCACCCTCCTCCGGCGGGCCCCGGTGAGGAAGGGGGACGGGGGAGGGCGGTGGCACGCTCAGCCTGGGGGAGCCGCGCCCGGAGCCGCCCGGCCCGGAGCTCACCAGGGGTCCGGAGCCATCGCCGCGAACGCCCGCAAGAGCGCGGCACTTCCGCCTCTGGTCAGCTGCCGACGGCACCTGCCGAGGTCCAAGCCCCGCCGTGCGCAGGCGCGAGGGGCGCAGGCGCAGATGTGCTGAGATATGCGGAACGGGGAGGGGCGGACCGGGGAGGGGCGGGGAGGGGCGGACCGGGGAGGGGCGGGGAGGGGCGGACCGGGGAGGGGCGGGGAGGGGCGGACCGGGGAGGGGCGGGGCGGGGCGGACCGGACCGGGGCGGAGTGGAATGCAGGGTGCACAGGCGTAAGGAGCAGGGGGTGCAGTGGAGGGACGGGGTGCAGGATGCTGGGGAGCATGGTGTGGAGGTGCAGGACGCGGGGCTGCACAGTGCGGAGGTGCGGAGCGCGGAGCCGCAGCTGTCCCCAGCCCTGCCTTGGCACCCCGCTTGGCCCCCGCAGTGGGGCCCTTCCCTAGCAGGGGTCCGGGTGCTGCCGTGCCTCCCCCGGACGCTCCCCAGCGCTTCCCGGCGCGGAGCGGGGATGGGGCTGCCGCCAGCCCCGAGCTGGCGCTCGGCTGAGGCGCTGGGTCCTGGGACGGAGCTGAGCCCTCCCCGGCACGCGGCACTGGAAGCCCTCGCCCCCTCATGCCCAGCCACCTCCTCTGCTGCCCAGGTCCCCTTGGTGCCCCAGGGACCCTGCAGCCAGACCCCCGTGGGAGCCTGTGTCATCTCCTGGGGTGCCGCCGGGACCCTCAGGGAGTGAGGGGGGATTCTTCAACTGCACAGGGATGGACAAAGGCCAGTGTGCTCCAGACTCTGGGCACCAGCAGCCTCCCACATGCATCTTGTACCCGACCCTGGTATCTTGGGACAGTTCGCTGATAATATTACGGTTTGGATTAAAATGTAGAGCTATAGGCATGTCAGCCAGGGAACCTTCAACCTCAGGTGTGCCAGTGAGCTTTGGTACAGCGGGTTGTTGAACAACAGGGACAGAAATCAGGAAGTGGAGAACATGCAGGGACACAGCCGGCATCCCCCAGGCTGGGTATCACCATGTCCTTAGGACCTGTGTGTGGCAGGGACATGCCTTGGGCAGGAGCAGCACAGCATACAAGCTCATGGCTTCATCCTGGTTTTCCAGGAGCCTTTTTTTAGCTTCCAGAGATGCACAAAATCCCTTGGAAGACACAAAGATCAAGCTCAACAAATGGAGCTGCTGCTCAGTGCTCTGGCGATTTCCCTGGCCTGTGTAATGCTGTGAAATAACCCTGAGTGTCTGAGCAGTTTGTTTCTGAGCAGTGAAGTCTGGAGGGGCTGGAGAAGCAGTTCTCTGCATCCCCACAGCGTTACCCCTGTGTTGCTGCATGCTGGAACCCACCACCCACCAGTGATTCGCACGGTAAGAAGAGAGCAGAGTCATCATCAAAAAAGTTGCTTTTTTGGGGTTTTTTTCTGGGGTTTTGTGCCAGAATTAAATACCAGTGTCCCAGAAGAGGGCAAGGAGCCAGATGCCTTACAGACACCGCAGTGGGGTCACTGCTGGGACCGAGCTGCAGCATCCAGCACTGCACAGGACATGTCCTCATGCTGTGTCTCCCATGCCTCCCACCATCCCCTTCCTTAACACAGCCACCGTTTCCCTCTCTGCCTTCTCAGCCCAGTCTCCAGACATCAGTCGCTGCCTCCCACTGCCTTCCCTGCCCATGCTGATGTCCCTGTTGTTCCCCTCGTCCCTGTCCCCTGCCAGCAGCAGCAGGCAGGGCTGGTGGCCAGGCAGCCGCTGTGACGCTGGACTGTGTTGACAGTGTCAATATTTGGGCAGCAAAGGGCTCTGCGGTAACCAGGTCTTGGTTACCAGCCCGTGCCCAAGCCCAGAGGCATCCCCACACCTGATCTGCCAGGATTTGGCCTCTGCTCTTTTTTTGGGTGCCACTGATGATGTGAATCAGTGCAGATACAGACACCGGTGCTCAGCCAGGGCTGGGGTGGCTTTGAAGCGAGGAGCCTGAGGACAGGACTGTGGTGGACAGGCTCAGACCGCTGCTCTTGAGATAGGCGCTTGGGACCCTGAAGCTGCAGCCAAGCAGGACCCACGTGTCCTGTCATGGGCACAAAGCAAAGCGGCATGGGGCGGCTCAGAGCAGCCCCCCCAGTGCAGGCTCCATCCCCGGGGTGACAGCTTTTCACCTCCCCTTGCAGGCAGTCAGCATGGAACATTCATGGCCTCCATCTGCGCTGCTCGTCCGAACTGCCGCGGTCCCTACATATTTCATTTTTCCGTGATTAAAAACACATGAAGTGATGATCCATTTTGCACTGTTCCCTAATTCACTTCCATCTCCTGTCTCGGCACAGCGCAGAACATCTGCCTGGGAGCAGGCAGGTGGGTGGAGGGACTGTGGGGGGATTCAGTGCTGCTGCGGTCTGGTAGGGAGAGGTGTCTGCTGTCCTAGAAAAGTAAAGGCGGCAGCCAGTGGGGTCCTGGGCAAAGGCAGCAGGACCCACATCTCTTAGAGTCCGGGCAAAAGGGTTTCAGCTTGAGAGAGAATAAGTGACCCCTGGCACTGAGAACCGGGGTGGGGCGTGGTGTGGAGACTCACAGGAGACCCAGGAGTGGAGCTGGATCTGTCACCAGCCCCTTGGGGTGTGGTATGTGGAACACAGCTGTGCTCTGGGTGCAGTGTAGGAGCCTCCTGAGGGCTGCGGCCCCTCATCTCCCCCCCCAGCACAGCCCCTTGCTCCACTTAGGCTCCCAGCTTGCTGGGAGCAAAGGGAGAATAGGGACAAGACAGCTGTGCCACGCTGTCAGATTTTGGCACATCACAGCGGAGGTGCTCCATCCAGAAAGGAGAGGGTCTGCCGATGGACCGCTCTTGCTCCCCAGTAGATGCCTAGAGACCGGGCACTGCCGGTGCAGGCAGAGCCTGTGACCCGTGGGCAGGGCAGCATGGAAGGATGGACCTGCAGTGACGTCATCACAGGAGAAAAAAAATCAGATTTTGAATGGAAAAAACCTCATCTGAGAGAGATTTCAGGTGCCTGTAAAAACAGCTGCTTTGAAGGGCAGCCTGAGACGAGAGTTCTCCAGTTTGTGATGTGGGATCAGCGCAAAGCTGCTGGGAGCATCTCTGGGTCCTGCTCCTCCAGCTTCACTCCTGCCGCTAAAGGCCACATGCGGTTTCTAATTCTGGAGTTCAGAGACAGTCAGCCCATAACGACCAGTTCAAGGGGCCAACAGGAGACACTGACACACCATGACTGTACCGGCGCTGATCATGTATTGTGCTCCTGACTGTGTATGCAGAAGGCACAGGGTGCTGCGGCGTGCACATCTGCACTGCCCCGAATTTCCCCTGGCAGTTTTACTGCCTGGTGCTGAGGAGGTGCTGCAAGCACAGGCAGCACAGCCCCAGTGCACCCAGCCCCGAAAAGCGTCCCGCAGGGTGGTGTCACTTGCAGGAGAGTGTTGCTTAGTCCTCACAGTCCCAGTCTTTCCCTTGTTGCCGGGTTCCTGGCACTTGCTGCTCACGTGTTTTCTCTTTCTGACTGCCTCCAGGACCATCCAGCTGGAAGCGGCTGGGAACCCACTCGCTGTGTTGATGTTTCCTTCACTCAAGGACGGGCGATTGCCATAGCAAGCGGGCAACTCTGCCCCTCCCTTGTCCCTGCAGCACCCTCCCTGGCTTGTGACGATGGCGAAGGGAGAGAGCCCCAGTGCAGGAAAATGAAGGTTATCCTGAGGAAAAAAGCAAATATTGAGTTAGCGGTCATGTTGCTGGTTTGATGGCTATCTCACCCCATGGGGTGTTTATAGTCCCCTCCCTGGCCTTGATGCAGAATTGGGGCAGGACAGGGCGATGCATGCACAGGAGCTGCTCCACCCCCTCCTTATTTACACCAAATATTACTCCTGTGCCGGCAGCCTGCCATTCACCTTAAAAGCCAGGGCAGGTGATGGAGGCCAAGGGGACACAGCAGTTGGGTGTCCTGGGGCCCAGGAACATGCTGCAGGTGGGGCTCACCCTGCCCTGCTCCCCTGGGGGGCGGCCGGCGGCTTCTCCGTGGCCGAGGATGTGGCCGAGGACGAGACCATGGGCACCGGGCAAGGTGAGTGAGCTGCAGCTGGGCACAGCCGTGTATCTCGCACCAGGGAAGATGCAGCAGGCTCTTGCTTGTGCCAGGGCCACATCCAGCATGGGAGGGGGTGAAGACCCTCATTTCCTTCCCCGGCACCCCCAGCATGTCCTGGGGCAGGCAAAGCTGGAGGCACCACCCAGCACCCTGGACCGGGACACCAGCAGCTGGGTAGGCATGGGCTGATGCCCCACAGCACCTCAGGCAGGACAGCATCCTCCTGATGTGGGCAGCTGTGAGGACAGTTTGGGGACCACAGGGGTGCCAAGAGCCCTGCACCAACCCTGCAGTTCATTTTACCTGGTTTCTCTGCTAGAACCTGCATGACCGTGCTGGGGGTCTGTCTGTGCCGACCTGCTGGCTGGCATTAATCCCAGCACTTACTGTCCCACCTCCACAAAGCAGGGAGTGCGGCTCTGCAGCAGCCGGTTAGAACTGCTGCCCTGTCCCTGACCCAGAGCCAAACCTGATCTGCTGGTCTGAGCTGTGCCGAACTGGAGGAGCCAGAGCCAGAGCCAGACCCAGCCGGGGAGCAGCTGGAGCACCCACACCCCTCCTGCAGCACATGGTGCCGGGACTGTCCTGTTCCCCCGCATCCCCCTGGGGTCAAAGCAGTGAGAATTTGCTCCATGTAAATCCCCGCTCATCCCCCAGCCCAACCGAGCACATGCAAGGTAAGCACATCACAGAATTAATGCATGCGCTAATCGACTTTATCTCTGCCAATTAACCACGCCAGCACAACTCTCCCATGCGGAGACAAGGCGGATCTGGGAGGTGACCTCTCTCGCAGGCCCAGGAAATGTGGCTCGCTTATCTCTAGGAGGAGCTCCAGCTCTGCTCTTCCCAGCACAGGGCTGGCAGCTGGAGTAGGAGCCTCCCCCGAGGGTCCCCCGGGGACCTCTGTCACCAGGGGGCATTCCAGATCATATAATCATGGAATCCCTTGGGCTGGAAGAAACCTTTAAGATCATCGAGTCCAACCACAGCCTAACTCTGCCCAGCCCACCTCTAGACGGTGTCCTCAAGCACAGGTGCTCACCAGTCACTGTGTGGTCCCCTGGATGGGGTTTCTCCAAGTGCATGGGGACATGTGAGAAACAGGGACCCTTTCGCACCCTGCAAACCATCCTTGTGCCCTTGGAGACCATCTCTCACTGCAGCACCTTCTCCTTCCACTTTCCCCCCAGTGCCTGGCCAGCTGGAGGGGCTGGCAGACTGTTGCAGGAGGCAATGACAGGAGGCAGTAAGGGAGAGCGAATACCTGTGGCCAGCCTTGCCCACTCCGTCCCAGCTCACAGAAGCTTGATCCTGGGCTGCCACACCCCAGCGGGACGTTGCTCTGTCCTTGGGAGGGGACACAATGCAAATGGTCCCTCTTGGCCTCAGCATTGCTTGGACCCCCGCTGCCCAGGAGGTCCCTGCTTGCCCCTGCAAAGCAGGGCTGGGACCGAGCTGCTCGTTATCCTTGGTGTTTTAACACTACTGTCCCATGGCCATCCATGGGGACAGGACCATGTCCCTGCTTTCAGCACTCCCCTCTCTGCAGGTCACAGGCAAAGAAATATGTCAGGAGCTTTTTGAGAAGCAGCCCTGACACCCAGCTGGTGCCTGGCCCCACATGTCCCTGAGACCCTGGACAGAGGTTTCACTGGTTTCATGTCCCCAGTCCTATGAGAGCAATGTGAGCAGCTCCAACCAGGCAAAGCCCCCTGAAAACCTCCCTTTGCTGGGGGGATAACACATACTGAGCTACAAGAAGTCACTGTAAGACTTAGAAACACCATCAACCAGGGTGAAATGCTGTCAGCCAGGGCGGTGAAGGGTCTAAAATAAAAGATCTTTGTCCTGCAGAGATGTTCGGCTCATCCCCAGTCACTGTTGTGATCACATCTGAGGCCGACACTTGGGAGATCGATGACACCTCTTGTCTGGGCTGTGGACAGTTTGTGGATTGGGACAGGATGCCAGACCCAGAGCAGCAGCCATGTGTTCCCCAAGACATCCTCGGCAAGCCACCAAAGGAGCTGAAGAAGCTGGCAAGAGAAGGCTACTGGGCAGCAAGCCGCACTCTGAGAGCTCAGGTCTACCACCAGCTCATCCAGCAGGTCTCCTGCCGGCTTGTCACCCCAGATGCTCTTGTCTACAGGGATGTGGCAAGCCGGCTCTTCGGCAAGGCAAGTGTGAGCTCCCACCCTTTGCCCGAATTCCTGGAAGGATGCTCCATGCCCACGTACTGCCTCAACCTGGAAGGTGTCACTGCCTTGAAAAAGATCCTCATCTGTATTGGCAACCTGTTCCCCGACATAACCTACAGCCCCATCCTCCCCTCTCTGGTGGCTCTGCTGCTGCACTACAGTGAAGACGAAGCTCAGTGCTTTGAGAACATCTCTCGCCTCATCGCCAGCAACGCTCCCCACACTAGCTACATTGACCAGTCCTTCCTGGCCCACCAGGCCTCCTGCATGACTTTTGGGGATTTGGCCAACAAGCACTGCCCAGCAGCTCACAAACTCATAGCCAGCATCTCTGGGAACATCTTTGAGGTCTATTCCAAATGGTTATCATGGCTCTTTCACAACCTCCCCTTCAATTATGCTATCCGCGTCTTTGATGTCTATCTGCTGGAGGGGCAGAAGGTACTCTACCGCATAGCTCTGGCCTTGCTGAAGCAGTACAGGCTCTCGGTGATCTCTGCTGAGCTGGAGGGGACCGACATCAAGGCAGATCTGCAGGCTTTCGTGCAGAACATTGCTGAGCACGTGACTGTTGACAAACTCCTAGAGAGAGCCTTTGGCATCCGGCTCTTCTCCCGCAAGGAAATCTGGCTTCTCCAGATGGCCAACAGGAAGGCCTTAATGGAGAGGGGCATAACCATGGTGCAGGGCAGGTAAGGAGACCTCGCTATTTGCCAGCTCTTGGGGCTGAGTGGGCAAACCACGAGGCACAGTGAAAATACAGCATGGGGACCTTCGGGTGCTTCCCTAGACTTTGGCTGTGCGGCGGGTCCCACAGCCCCTTCTGGGGGGATCTGTTAAAAGGCCCTTACAGTTAGGGCTGGTGATGGTAACAGCAAGCTCATAATGCAAAAAGCATGACAAAACCTGATGCATTGGGATGTACCCCCAGAAGCAGACAGGCACCCCCTGGCTTGGCAGTAATGGGCGTCCTCTCTCACACAGGCAGTCCTTCTACCTGGCCGTGGACATGCAGAACTTCAGCTCCAGCATTGTGACACCTCAGGAGATGCGCATCATCTGGTCCTGGATCCCCGAGCGCTTCTCCCTCTTCCCCCCACTGCTGCTCTTCTCCACCTCAGAAGATGGCTGCAGCCTCCAGAGGTACAGCATCACCTGCCCGTCAGGTCAGGTCTGGGGGGTGGGCCAGGGATAAGACTTGGGTAGAGGTCAGCGGTGTCAAAAGGAGCAGCACATAGTGTCCAGGGGTACATCTGATGTCTCCTGGGCTCAACTGAAGATCTCAGGCTGGGTGTAGGGAATAGGGATGAAGCTCAGTCAGATGGCAATCAGCAACTCAGCACTGCACAGGGGACATCGAGTCACACTGCTGTGCCATGCCGTGCCGTGCCATGCTGTGCCATGCCATGCTGTGATATTCTGTGCCATGCTGGCATGCTACCACCAGCCAAGTCCAGCCATCACACCATGCCGAGGGCTCTGGCTCACTCCCAGCAGCATGGGGTGGAGAGGAGGCTGCCGGACGCTGCGGGCAGGGCTGCGGCTCAAACTGACCTGGGAAAATAAGTTTGCCGTTGACTTCCCGACCCATGAAGGCAAAAGCCTTCTGGTGGGACAAGGTGGCCTTTGCATGGATGTTTTTGGACAGGAAACCCAAACCTGCTCCTCCATAGGGGCATGGTAAGCTGAGAGGTGGCACTCGCAGAACAGGCAGAGCTCAGAGCAAAGACAGAATGCATGTGGGTGCATCCTGTGGTAGGGGAGACATCAAACCCTCTAAACTCAAACTAAGAGGGCCCAAGGGTCGTGGCCAATGCCTAAAATGGCAGAAGACAGACCAGTGTCAGCGCTGGAGACAGCACAAGGCACAGTGACACCCACGGCCACAGAGCAAAGGGTGCGGTGGAAAGCAGGGACATCCTCGCCACATTTCCTATGGAGCTCTTCCCTGCTGACCAGCAAGAGATGCCGGGCTATCCAGGGATGGATGCTGTCTGTGCTGTGATGGCAGTGCCTTGGTCAGCCCAGGGAGGGACCAGGGAAGCACAGCCCCAAGGCTCTCCACGGCAGCACCGACGCAGAGCCCACATCAGCAGCAGCTTGCTCGGCGAACTCGCCCCATGAAGCATCATCCGTGGCCGGTGGCTGAAGGCAGGGGGAGGGTTTAATGTTCGGATTTACCTGAGCTATTACCCGCTTCACCAAGCAAAATCAGTGACTTGAGCAGTCCCGTGAGACAGCTCCCCTGTTCCAACACAACCACCGAAGCTGCCCAAGCTACACAGTTATGAGCTACTGCTGCTGTCCTTCCATGAGCTCCCTGGGCCAGCTGCCCGCAGGCAAGAGGACAAGAACAGCCCCCTCCTCTTGCCACTGCTCGTTAGGGCCCTGAGCTCACTGCACGCCTGGGCTCTCTGTGGCTCGCTGCTCCAGGGTCTCAGATGCCCCTGGGCCCAGCTGCCTCCTTCATCTCCACAGGTTTTACACATGCTGCGAAGGCTGTGAACCCACAGTGCTGCTCTTAAAAACAACAGAGGGGGAGGTAAGTGTTTCCCAGGCAGAGAGGTGGGGGCTGCACTGGTGCTGAAGGGGACAGGATGGTTTACCCCATTGTCCTTCTTGGAGCAGGCAAGGAGCTGTGTGGTCCCCTTCCTGCCCTGCCCTGGGGTCTGTCCTGGCTCCCAGGAGAGAACAAAGTGCCCTCCCAGCACCAAGAACCCCCTTAAACACGGGCTGGTCTGGGGGGAGGCAGAGGAGGAACTGGGGAGGTGCAGAGGCCACAAGCGATATTCTCACTGCAGACACAGACCAAGTCCTGACACCCTTGCTAAGCAGACTTTCCTGAAGTCAGCAGATGCTTTGCCTGAGCCAGGACTTGCTTTCCATGCGTTAAATACCAGCACCTCTGATTGCAAGAGCAGCCACAACAGGGAAATGGAGGAGAAGTAAGGACAGCTTCTACAGTATTTGAAGGTCATGAAATAACTACAAAAGCCCCTGAGCCAGCCCTCTGCCTGGGGACTCTGAGAGCAGCTTATAAACCCGTATTTTATCTCTCCACCTTCCATCAAACAGCAGAGGCAAGTTCTGTAAATTGTCCAGGCACCTCAAAGACTTATCGAGCCACAAGCCCAAATTTCCCCAGCCCAACACTTCAGTGTGGTGCAGAGATAAACACCTGCCACCCCCGGGCCTTGTGCAGACAAGAGAAGGTTACTTAAAACCATGTGTTTCCTACATGTTTAAGCTCCTTTTATTCCTGTTAGCACCAAGGACAGGCGGGAGCTCCCACTGTGTCCTCTCCAGCCATGGCCAAGCCAAGGATGTCCACACTAGGGTCAGCCTGACCATGGGTGGAAGAATCCCCGCAACTGGTTAAAAGCCTTGTAGGTAAAACTGACTCTCTGTCATTTAAAACCACATTTTCTGTACAATCTCATGAAAAGCTGGATCCAGGATCCAGCTGAGGCCAAGGGACGAGACCCCCACCTGTGATACTGTTCCTGTGATGCTTTGAGCCACAGTTACTCCCTTCCATCGCCAGGACCTGGATTTGGTCCAGGGTGGGGGAGGCTCATCTCCTCTCCCAGGCCCATGCACACCAAAACACCCTGCTTGACCTCCCAGCACACAGCTCACTGCAAACGCTTCCGCTGCAAAACAGTAGCGCCCCAAATCTCCCCGAGGCCCCCTTAGGCATTGAAGCTGACTGGACCCACGTCCAGAGCTCTGGTGAGCTGTCAATGCAGCGTCTGGGAGGCGTAGCAGATTTGGGCTCTCCAATACCCAGAGGGACCCCCACCTCCTGCGATGGCCGGCGTTACCAGGGCGCTCCCTGCTGACGGCTCCCCGTGCTCTCTCCTCAAGGTGTGTGGTGCGTTTCTCTCCTCGGACTGGAGTGAAAGGAAAAAGAGCGGGGCAACATCGGGCTTTTTTGGGACGGGAGAGTGCTTTGTGTTCACCGTAAGTCACCTTCTGTTTCTGGGTTTAAGCACATGCGTTTGTCTGTTAATTCTTTCTCCTTTACCCCCCTGACATCTCAGGGCATGGTGGCACCAAGCTGCTCTCTCACCACGGTCCCACCAGTACCCATTGGCTCTGGGAAGTGGCAGCAGCACAGAAACTGCTGTGCTGGATCAGAGCAAACGGAGAATAAACTCCTGCCTGGGGTGAGCTGGCTCACCCGGGCCCCAAGGCAACCCACCATAACCCCATGTGAGCCTGAGAGCATCCTCCCCAGGATGGTGGCATGCATGGCAGGGAGTGTTTCTGCGCTGTTTGCTCAGGGCAGCTCCCGAAAGGGGCATGTCCAAATCAGCCCAGCATCCCTGCAGTGGGTCCAAGAGATCCTGGGGGCAGAGTCCAGCATCTATCTACTATCCTACCTGCATCCATCCAGCAACCGCCCAGCACTGTGGGCAGGGTGGGTTTGCCCATTTAGGCAGTGACCGGTGAAGGCAAATCCAATTTCTCAGCCACACTCTCCTCCAGAGCAGCCCAGGCACAGCAAGGATGCCCTGTCCCTTCCCTGCCCCAGGTCCAGACCTGGCACGCGGCGTTTGGCCCTCAACACGCCTGGCAAGGCAGTATCGCCTTCCCCCAGCAATGAAGAGATGCCCCAAAGGACAGGGCTCACCCCATTTCTCCTGCTTTCCAGGTGCGCCCCGAGACAGAGAGGTACGAGTGGGTGTTCATCAAGAAGCCGGAGCTGGCCAAAGCTGTGCCACGCTCACGCCAGCGGTCGCCTTCCCCCTCTCCTGCATCCCTCCTTGGCTCCTCCCCGGACAGACGCAGCACCAGCTCGAACCATCTCACTGTACCCACGCTGCAGAGGAAAGGCCGTCTCTCCCCATTTTTGGCCATCAGGCATTTCCTTCTGCCTTCCAAAACAGCCTCCATGTTCATGTCTGGCTCACGGGAAGGGATCATCATCGGTAATTACCAAATAGCTGGACATCCACCCGCCAACACACAACACAGCGACACCTTGCTGCCTCAGCTGAAAAGGGCTCTACTCCAGATTAAAATGTGAGCTGTCTGGGGGCAAAGACCTCCTGGTTTAGAGTAGGAATTTAAAGTCAGGGGAGATGAAGTCATCCCTCTCTTCCACAAATTAGCAGGAGAGTGCAAAGCTGCACAAGGGCAAAGATGCTCCTTCCGCAAGCCCAAACCTCCTGGCAAGAGGAGCAGTGCATCCCCTACCCAGCACAGGGTGCAGGGGAGATGAAGCCCAAGGAAGAGATGGGCACAGTCTCCTAGAGTTAGGGTGGAATCTTTGTGCCCCACTAGTGCCAGGGTGGATTTGGCAGAGGACAGGGCAAGGCTTGCAGCACAGCTGCCACCACCCCCTCAGCACCCAGGAGTGGGATCAGGGCAAGCCTGTCTGCAGGAGAGCAAGGAGTTTTCCTTGTCCTACAGCTCTCTGAGCAGGTTCCTAACTCAACTCAGCCTATGCTACCAGGGCAACCCCTGGCTGTCAGACAGCTCTTGGGAAGCTCTGCCTCTGTGCTGGCACTCTGACTAGCAGCGAAGACAGCTCAGGGCATCCCAGCCCAGCCCTGGGAGGGCAGTTCCTGACCAACTTGCTTCTTTTGCAGGTGGTGGTGGAGGCCAAGCTCTGTCCCTTGATGCCAGCCTGCTCTGGGGGCGCACAGAGCACTGTGAGACCTTCGACAACCCTCCACTCTGCCAGGAGAACTTCAAGGTGCAGCTCCTGGAAGTGTGGGGCTTTCAGAATGCCTAGGTCACGCAGGGGACAGCCCCTCTCCATGCTGCCTATGCAGATGGGTCCCCCTCGCTGCACTGGCCATTGCCCCGGCCTGCTTGCTACAGGCCCCTGTGCTTGCCGTCCTCCCCTCCATGGTCAGCCATCATGGTGGTGTGGAGAGAGGGTGAGGCAGTGCCAGGAATGGGACATGGACACTGCCTTCAGGGATATTTGGACATGGACACTGCCTTCAGGGATATTTGCGGTCCTCTTCTGCAGTTTAGACTCAGCCTATTCCACCCAGTCTGTCACAGTTTAGGATGCTGGGGGTAAGGTGAGCCTGTATAGTATTTCTCACACCTCCCAGGCTCATTTACAACTTGGGGCCCAAAGTGGAACCAGCAGTACCGCAGCATGGGCAAGTTTAATAGGAATTTTGAGCCCAGGCAAAGCCCTACACCGAGGCACCAAGCTCACCAGAAACACTGCAGACCCTTCCCTGTGGCCCCAAGCCCAGCACCACCCTTCAAGCCCATTCAGGCTTTGGCTGGACAGAGCTAATTCTCTTCCCAGCAGCAAGTACTGTGCCTTGGGTGGGACTAGAGCTGAGAACATACTGATGTTTTAGTTGTTGCCAAGCAGCCAAAGACTTTTCAGCTTTTCGTACTGCCCTACAAAGGAGAGGGTGGGAGGCCAGGAAGGCGGGGGGGGCATGCCAGGTGACCCCAGCTGCCCAAGGGGATGTCCCATGTTGTATGATGTCATATGCATGTAACTGGGGCGCTGGCTGGGAGATGGTTTGGCTCAAGAACTAGCTGAGAATCAGCTTCAGGTTGTGAGCGATTGTGCTGTCCATTATTTGGTTTGTGCATTATTAGTAGTAGTACTAGTAGTAATATTACTATTCTCTCCCTTTTACTGTCCCATTAAACCGTCTTTATCTCTCCCCACAAGTTTTACCCAGTGGTTTTGGTCCCCTTGACTCCCTCCCCCATGCCACTGTGGGCAGCAAGTGAACAGCTGTGCTGTTCTGGCTGTGGGCTGGGTTACACTGGGACAGCACCATATGCCAAATTTTATAGGCTCTGTGGGTTACCAGGAGTCCCCCAGGCTCACACAGTACGAGAGGCTCTTCAGGTCCTTGGTGGAAACTGCAATTAGTAGAGCCCTACCCAGTGTTTATGCGCCGGCAGGTAGGAAGAACCCCCAGCTGTGCACCTGCCTTGTCATTTTTGGATTAAACTGAAGAAATATATTCACCATCAAGGGCTGAAGTCAGACTATGAGCAGTGAATCTGTATGAGCCTTAACCAATGTGCCCTCAGTACCTGGGGTCAGGACAGCAGGGGATGGGCCATTTTAAAACATAAAATGAGATGTGCAGCTCGGTCAGACAAGGCAACCCTCGTGGGGGGCTTGCAGACCACACAGACAGCATTCTGGCCACAGCATGAGAACAACTCCCACATCCAAATATACTTTGCATTGTGATTTTTGTCATGTTCCACGCGTTCCACTTCTTGAGCTATTCAGGGCAGGTGCTATTGCTGCCTGCATCCAGCCAAGGCAGGAGGGTGCAGGCAGGAGCGGGCAATGGCAGCAAGCTCACACAGAGCCAGCCATGAGGCAGACCTAGGGATGAACAGCTTGTAGCCCTCAAAGGGTGTCCAGGTAATATGAGGAGGTGACGCACATCCCTCCACACTCCCCTACCAGGCACTCGCCCACAGAGCCAAATGAAAGACCACCACAGAGTTACTCTTTCCCTTCAATTAAAAAGCTCTGTTACTGTACTCAGTGTTTCTTTCTTTCCATGATCATGTACTGGACACTATCTGGCTGAAAATTTCCCATGGGAGTCCTTCTCCCTTCCCAAGCAGCTGTTTCACCTCTCTGACAAGAGACATACAGGATGCACAAGATGCTTGGCAATATGAAGCCCTTCATTGCCAACCCGGCCCAACCTCCTCTCAGCAGGCCCTCTTGGGAAGGGCAAGCAGGTCCCATCCGTTGTACTAAACCACCACATACTGGGCCTCCATTGTGCAGGCTGTGGACATCTGAAGTGGTGGCAGAGCCCGAGAGTCCCCACGAGGCTGTACATGCTATGTACCAACACCACACAGCGTCTACAGCCATAAATTGCCATGGATGTCAGTGTGCTTGTTGCAGCTGCTGCCTGTAATCTGATGGGCACCTCTGCCATTTCTGAGAGAGACGCTGCAGTCCTTTCTTCTTAATGCTTTATTCCATTACTGAATAAAGCTCAAAATTCCTGGAGAATAAAAACCAAAACAAAGTCATGGAGGGGGACCAGAGGGGCCGCGTAAGGGAATGAGGAGATCTTTTATCTGTGTTGTGCCTCACTCGACAGCAGCAGGGTCAGCAGAGGTCAAACTGCTGCTCGCACTGACGGTGCTAGGCAGCCCTGGTGAAACGGGGCCAGGTGAGGGCCATGCCTGCTGCTCTATCTGGCTTCTACTCCCTCATGGGCAGCCAGGGTGGGCAGTCGCCAAGCTGTTCTCCCCCACAGCCCTGAGGCAGCCCTACTGTGCTGCCCCTTTAACCCCCAAGCAACAATACAGTTTGGGGTGAGCTGCTGGGAGCAGCACTGTGGAGAAGGGCCTGGGATGTGGGTGCACAAGCAGCTCCCCATGCCCAGTGTTCTGCCCTCGGGGCCTGGGGGCCTGGGGACCTTGAGCAGAGCATGGCCAGTGGGGTCCAGGGGGGTTCTGTTCTCTCCCCTCTGCCCAGCCTGCTGAGCCTCAGCTGGACCTGCATGCCCAGTGCTGGGCTCCCAGTTCAGGACAGACTGAGAGCTGCTGGAGAGGGTCTGGGAAGGGTACGAGGATGATGAGGGGTTGGAGCGTCTCTGGCTGAGAAAGCTGTTCAGCCAGGGAAAGAGAAGACTGAGGGGGATCCCATCAGCACTGATCAGTCTAAGGAGCTCTCAGGGGACAGGGCCAGACTCTCCTCAGGGTGCCCAGCAACAGGACAAGGGGTGACAGGCACAAAGGAGGGCACGGGAAGGTCCATCCCAACATGAGGAAAAGCTTCTTCCCTCTGCGGGTGCCCGAGCCCTGGGCCAGGCTGCCCAGAGAGGCTGTAGAGTCTCCTTCCCCGGGGTGGTCCCAAACCTGCCTGGATGTGATCCTGTGTGGCCCGCTGGAGGTGATACTACTTTAGCAGGGGTCGCGCTGGGAGGGCCCCAGAGGGCCCCGCCCTCCCGCGGCTCTGTTCTGCCCTCGGAAGGGGCAGCTCCCCGAGGCTGCCAGCCCGTACCACAGACTCGATGACAGAGACGAGCGCCGGACTCGGCGCGCCGGGGGCAGGAGGCGCGGCCCGGTAACGGTAATGGCCCCGGCCCCGCCCCGTGGAGCGGCGCCTCCGCGCGGCCCAGCGCGGGGCGAGGCCCGCAGCCCCACAGAGCCCTCTACCGGCCGGGCTCCGCGGAGCCAGGCACGCAGGCGCGGTTGCCGTGGCGGCGCGGCCGCGGACGGGGGCGATGGCGACCGAGTTGGAGCTGCGGGCGGTCATCGGCTGCAACGGTAGCCGGGGCGGGGGCACCGGGAGCAGCTGGCGGGGAGTCCGGGGCGCACAGGGACGGGTGCGGGGGCGTGCGAGGCACCGCGGGGGCCCGTGTGGGGCCGGTGTGGGGCGCAGCTGGCGCTGTGGGGGAGCCGGGAGTGTGCGGGGTCCCTCCACTCCCCCCCGCCCCCCCGCCCGGTCCCGCGGGACGGAGCGAAGGAGAGGACGGTTAAAGTTTCACCGCTTTCTCCCCAGTTGCTCAGGTTACGGTAACACGAAGGGTCAATTCCAAAGTGAAACCAACCGGGACTGCACAAACCTGCTGTGAACGGTCCTGGGACTGGTGGCTGGGCGCCAGGCCCTGGGGTTCTCCATCCGGCAGCCAGCCACCTTCCCGAGCAGTCACAGAATCACAAGGTTGGAAAAGACTTTTGAGATCATCGAGTCCAACCGTTCCTGTCCTCTACTAACCCACATCCCTGAGCACCTCATCTCCCCGTCTGTTAAACACACCCAGGGCCAGTGACCCTGGTCAGCCTGTGCCACCGCCCCACAACTCTGCCAGGGAAGAACTTTTCCCTCCCATCTGAGCTGACCCTTCCCTGGCACAGCTGGAGGCCATTGCCCCTCTCCTGTCCCCTGGCTGAAGAGAGCAGCGCCCACCTCTCTGCACCTTCCTGTCAAGGTCAGTGTAGGGGGTGATATGGTCTCCCCTCAGCCTCCCCTTCTCCAGGCTGAACACCCCCAGCTCCCTCAGCTGTTCCTCATAAAGTTTGCTGCTCTCCAGCCCCTTCCCCAGC
The DNA here is from genome assembly GCA_027925045.1 of Hypotaenidia okinawae. NCBI lineage: Eukaryota > Metazoa > Chordata > Aves > Gruiformes > Rallidae > Hypotaenidia > Hypotaenidia okinawae. The sequence continues at coordinate 4,730,807 of BSDF01000018.1, forward strand.
CTGGTTGCCCTTCTCTGGACATGCTCCAGGACCTCGATGTCCTTCCTGGAGTGAGGGGCCAAGAACTGGACCAAGCATCGAAGTGTGGCCTCACCAGTGCCCAGTCCAGGGACACAGTCTCTGCCCTGGCCTCTGCTGGCCACATTGTGTCTGGCACAAGCTAGAATGTTGTTGACCTTCCTAGCCACCCAGGCACACTGCTGGCTCATGGTCAGTCACAGTCACCCAACACTCCGAGGTCCTTCTCTACCAGCAGTTCTCCAGCCACTCTGCCCCCAGCCTGCAGCTGCCGGGGGTTGTTATGACCCAGGTGCAGGACTCTGCACTTGGCCTTGTTGAACCTCATCCTGTTAAATCTGTGTCTTCACAGCTATTTGAGACAGGCTGTGGCAATACAGACTGGTGATGTGGCCCCCATAAATCAGCAGGCGTTGCTGGAGATCTCTCTAAAGGGCTCAGGCCTCTGGGTCTCTTAAATCTCCTGGCTGTAGTGAGCACAGCATGGCCCCAAGCTGGTAAAGGTGACCTTGGAATTTTATATGAGGTTGTTCTGCTGAATGGCTTTGGGCGAACAGGAATGCTCTTGATCTTGCCCCCCACGTGGGATAAAACTCAGGGGACCAGTGATTTCCCCTTGGGGCATGCGGTAAGCAAGGTGAGCAGTGGTCAGCCTGGGACTGCCCACTGCAGGCAGGGGAAGGGCATTTGCCTGCAGACCCCAGCCCCGTTAGCAGCCAGCAAATCTTTCACTCCCTTCTCTTGCAGGGCACATCCCCTGCGGCCTGATCTGCCACCCCAATAAGGAGCACATTCTCTATCCCCTGGGATGCACTGTGGTCATTCAAGAGCTGGGCAGTAAGAAACAGACTTTCCTGCGCGGCCACACCAATAATGTCTCCTGTGTCGTCATCTCCAGGGACGGGGTGTATGTTGCTTCTGGACAATCCACTTTCATGGGCTTCAAGGTGGATAATGCTCAATTTTTAACTGAGTAATACTGACCAAGGAAACTGGAGCTGACTCACCAGTGGTGGGAACACCTGTCATTTATTTCTGTTGGGAAACAAGCACCTACAGTGGGAGGAGGTTGGGGACAACAGCAAGTTGTGCCCACCCCATTGCTGGATGTGCCTTTGTGTTTTGGCTATCCCCAAGGACTGGGATAACCAGATGGGGCAAGGAGAGTCTCCTAATTCCGGTCCTTTTTATCCAAAGCAGTGTCTGCATGTGGCAACCCAAATCTCATTCAATGTTAATTAATAAATGGTGTTGTATTTAAAGTGATATCTAAGTTCCAGAGCTGCTTAGGGCTTTCAGAAGCTCTTGAGTGGTACCTGCATGCATTTTCAGACACTAAAGAACATTTAAGTTTTTATCATTTAATTTTTGCCTATTGAAAAGACCATGAGATACTGGAAGGAAACAGGTACCAGTGTCAGTAATTTTTTGAAATCTAAGTCAAATACCCAGTGTCTCAGTGTAAATTTTGATTCTGAAATGAAGTAAAGGTACTCCACTGGTAAGCTGAAATAATGCTTTTACAGCACCTAATCAGAAGCATTTTTGTGTCAACAGAGTCCTGGGCTGGTCAGAAGCTAATGGTGGGCTGGGTTCCTTCCAGAAGCTAATGGTGGGCTGGGTTCCTTCCAACAGCGTTCCTGCTTGTGAAACCTACTGCTTTGGCTCTGACCCCTTCTGCTTTGCTTCTCAGGCTGATGTGATTCTGTGGGATTTCCAGGGGAAGGAGTTACTTGCTCGGCTGTCACTTCACAAAGGTGGAGTCATAGGATTGGCTTTCTCTCCAAACAGCCTTTACCTTGTGTCATTGGGAGGTCAGGACGATGGCAGGTGACTATTTCTGCCTCTTGGCATGTGATTTCCAACCAGTTGTAGGGCATCAAAGAGTGCTGCTCCCTCTTCTGGCAGTCCCACTCTGCCAGCTGGTGACCCAGCTCTGTTCTGATGGGAAGCGAGTGGGAGCCCTGGGCAGAGTGGCAGGTATGGGTGATGATGACGGGCGCAGCTAATTCTTAAGCCGGTGTCATTGCCCAGAAACTGTATGGAGCCTGCACAGTCCCCTGGCTTAACACATCGCGCTGAAGCAGCATCAATTTCACTGAGGGCTTGCTTTGACATGCAGCCAGTGGCATAAAAAATTGTATTAAATCAGATTCTATGAGCGGCCTTTGATATTATTTGAGTCTTGCTCAAATAATACACATACTTAAGGGGCAGGGGATGTAAACTGCAATTCCACATAGTTGTGATAAGATTTTCTTGGTGAAAATCTCTACAAAGTTACTTTTATTGTGTATTCTGGTGGGAACAGACTGAAGGAAAATAGGTTTCATCTTGCTTTTGTTTTGAAGTGATTTGTTTTTAAGCAATGGCAAAAAGCAAAGGTATTTAAAGCTCCTCCTTCTCCTGCAGTGTGGCTGTGTGGAGCGTCAGTAAGAGAGAGGCCATCTGCGGGAGCCCTGCCTCGGCACACAGCGCAGGGCATGCGACCGTTGTGGTGTGCTCCAACTCGAGGGACGATATGTTTGTTACTGCTGGAAAGTAAGGCTTTATTTTGCTCCCCCTCCTCAGGAAGCCACGGCTGCCATGAGGTCTGTGTCTCCTTTTCTCCAGGCTGAAGAAGCCAAGGCACTTCAGCCTCTCCTCTTAGGACCTCCCCTCCAGACCCTTCCCCATCCTTGTTGCCCTCCTCTGGACACTCCCCGATAGTTTTGTGTCCCTCTTGTCCTGTGGCACCCAAAACTGCCCCCAGGACTGGAGGTGAGGCTGCCCCAGCGCAGGGCAGAGCGGGACAATCCCCTCCCTGGACCGGCCGTGCTGGGCTGGATGCGCCCTAGAATATGGATGCGCCCCCTGCCTGCCTGGGCATGCTGCTGGCTCATGGGTAATGTGCTGTCGACCAAGACCCCCAAATCCTTATGTGTCCCTTCCAAGTCAGCATATTCTACGATTCTGTGACTTAGATGACAGAAATGAGCGAAAGAACCCGTGGACCTATTTCGCTTTACAAGAAGTCTTTACTTGAATACAAGGAAACTTAAGCAGCGGTGTGCTCGTGTTGCTTCCTTGTGCTCTAAATGGACCCACAAATATCCGTCACCTTGTCCCTTTGGGGCATTTCTGCTGCTTCTAAGCGTAACAATATGTTTTCAAAGCAGCTCAGAGGGATCCTCCTGTCACTTTTGTTTCCAATAGCAGGATTTTATATTCAACGTTCCCCATGCAGTGCTGAAAGTACTTTGTTGCCAGTGTTTACACAAGCAAAGCAGCAGACGAGTGGCTCTGAACAATGGTTAATTAATGCAGAAGCAATATCTTGCAGGTCATTGGATCATCTCCTGTCCTCACCAGATGGGATGTACAATCGGTCACTGGCTTCTAACAAAAGTTGGTACAAAAAGTCACATTTTGCATGGCTGTGAGACAGCCCCTGTATTTCCAGCCTGCCATTTAAACGTGCTGAGGAGCTGCACCTCAGGATGCAGGGGGGCTGTGGATGCTCTTGGCTGCAGTTGCTCTGATGAGTGCTGTCTTTGCAGCTTTAACTCTGTGTTTAACATAAGGGCAACTGTTTAAGGTTTCTATGTTGGTTCTCATGTCATCTGGAGCACAAGTTCTGTGAGGAGCAGCTGAGGGAACTGGGGCTGTTTAGTCCTGAGAAGAGGAGGCTGAGGGGAGGCCTCATTGCTTTCTACAACCACCTGCAAGGCGGTTGCAGAGATGTCTGGTCGGTCTCTTCTCTCAGGTGACAAGTGATAGGACGAGAGGAAATGGCTTAAAATTGCACCAGGGAAGATTTAGGTCAGATATCAGGCAGCCTTTCTGTCCTCACTGAAAGGGTTGTCAGGCACTGAAATAGGCTGCCCAGGGAGGTGGTGGGGTCACCATCCCTGGGGGGATTTAAAAGGTGTGTAGATGAAACACTTAAATACACAATCTAGAGGTGGACTAGTCAGGGTTAGGCCGTAGTTGGACTGCTGATCTCTTCCAACCAAGGTGATGATTCAATTCAGTTGTGCTAGAAAATAGCTGAAAATGGCCCATACAATCCATTCCCTGCTCCAGGAACTAAGATTCCCACAGTGCATGTCTCTGGGAAATGAAGTGTCAAGGTTAGTGCATACTCCTCTGTGATCAACATACAGGTTTTTGCTGATCCTTTAAGATTTTTAATTTACCTGGAAAAGTCACCATGAGAGATGGCAGAAAAGATAGAGACTGACTTATTGTGCCTTTTTCTCCCTTATTAAAACTTCAGACTAATTTAACCTTGTTAAAATTAAATTTAACCTTGTTAAATTTAACCTTTAGCCTTTTAATTCATGGAGTAGTGAAAGCACTTGGATGTTTCTGCTTCAGTCCCACCATATTCCTTTCTACAGTGGGACTGTTCGAGTATGGGAGCTGGATCTAGCAAACAGGAGAATCCACCCAACTGAATGCCAGATGGGGCTTCTGAAAAGAGTGATCCAGTGCATTAAGGTTTGTTTTGGCCAAGATGATTTGACTAAACTGAGAAACTCTCAACAGACTAGAGAAAACCCACAAGCTTTCACAGCAATGCTGGAAATGCCAATTACTACTGCCTGATGGCAGTGAAGTTACTAAGTGTTGGCTCATGGCAGATGGTCTCCCACATTTCTTTATCCTGGGAAAAGAGTGTTTTGAATGCTTCTGAAGAGAAGCAGCGTGCAATTTAGTCACAGGCTCCAGAACCCAGAGAATCAAACTTTTCCTTCAGAATATTCCCTAGGTTTGGTTGGAGGGTATCTTGCATTCAGCAGCATTATGGATCTTTGAGTGTGATGGGATGAAAGAAGGTAGTTTTTTTTCAAGCTGGAAGAGGGCAGGGTTAGGTTAGACATTAGGAAGAAATTCTTTACTGTGAGGGTGGGGAGGCCCTGGCACAGGGTACCCAGAGAGGCTGTGAGAGCCCCTGGATTCGTGTAAGTGTTCAAGGCCAGGTTGGATGGGACTTTGAGCAGCCTGGTCTAGCGAGGGTGTCCCTGCCCATGGCAGGGGGTTGGACCTAGATGATCTTTGAGGTCCCTTCCAACCCAAAGCAGTCTGTGGTTCTGTGAAAAGATTGGCTGTATCCCTTCCAATTAAATATTGGCAATACACTGAAATAAAGCTATTTATGCAGCCCAGTGCTAGGCTTTGGCTAAGTGTCTCACTCTCTGGACTATGACCTCTTTTATATCTTATTTTTATATGCTTTCCTATAGATGGCAGATGATGATAATTATTTTTATGTTGGCACATCAAGTGGCGATATCCTGAAGATGAATACAAAGCACAGGGTGATGTCTGACCATGGGCCCAAGAAGCAGAAGTTTAGCTTGGTAAGTAGCAGCCTTGTGCGTTTCATTTTTTTCCTTATCCTCCTCTTTGTTAGCAACTGGAAGTAGGGTGGCCTCCAGGAGGACCATGACAAAGTCTCTTCACAGACTAACCTGTTTTCTGGGCTCTCAGGTCTTTGTGTCTGCCTTGATCCTGTTAGCCCGGCTTTGTTCGGTTTCTGTGGCTCAGCGCTTGAGTGTTACCCGAGCCTCTCGTGTCATCCCACAAACTCGCTTCTATGATAAACCTAATAAAAGTCATATATAGTGAAAAATAGTCACAAAAATGGAGTAGTTCCCGAGTTGTTTGGGTTTTTTAGGAAGATACAAACTGGAGTGAGCGAGGACATTCCTGGAAAGACTGGTAGAAGTGCTTATTTGAGAGGCTTTCTCACCCTGCTAGAAGACCCTACATTCAGATCTTACAGATTTGATTCAGTTTTCTGCACTGAATTTTTCCAAGACAACCGTTTGCCACAGCAAACTTCAGAACACTGAATTGCTCTTAAACACCCCAGCCCCCAGGATTTTTGTGTCTGTTCTCCACACTGTTCCCCCTGCCCCCTTCCCTTCAAGGGGTCGTCTTTTTGCACTTCTGGTTCTGCCACTGATGAGGCAGAAGGCTTCTTGAGAAAAGGTGGCACGGAAAGGTAACGAAAGAGTTTATTACAATGCATATGCACAACTGGGACAAAACAAGGTTGCACAGGGTACATTGATTCTATTCAGCTTTTTAAGTTTGGAGTGCTTGACTTAGCAACCCCAAAGGTTTTTTAACCTAGCTTTTTTGGTCTGTAATTGGGACTCCTGGGTCTTGGTATGACTATCCTCAGACAGTAGTATCACTGGAATAAGGAGGCTTGGCCTTTCATTGTACAAGAATTCTGCATGCAGGGAGCCGTAACGATGAGCCATCAGCACCAGCCAGTGCACTTGTTCTTGCTTCCTCTTTACTTATTGCTATAAAAGACTTCTTGTAGCTTCTTGGTTTATACCCAGTGGAGAGTGTGATACCGAAGGAATTTAAACACTTCCCTGAAAGACTTTCTTGCATAAGGTTCAGTGTATTTTTGCAATTCTGTTAGCAACCACGAACATCAGCAAGCAGCAGGGGAAGCAATGCAGATGGAAGTACCGAATGTACTGTTAGGGATGCAGTGGGGAAGCTCTCCTACAAAGAAGCAGATCTTGTTTGAGAGCAAACACAAAACAAACAAGAACTGTAAGAAAAATTCAGCAGCAACCCCCAAAGAAAAAGCTACTTGGGACTTGTTTCTGTGAACCTCCTGAACTTTGCTCGTACCGACGTGTACATACAAGCCACATACGTGCCCACTCAAACTGTGGTGTTTTGTGCATTACCACTGCAGGCTTGTATCTCTGGGATAACCTGGAACCAACTGAGTTCTTGGAAGTAAATGTCAGTGTTTATCTCTTCCAGAACGTTGGAGGAGTTACTACTTGCTTTTCCCACTTGCATTGTAGGAATGTAAGTAATCTAATTCTGTGTGCATATTAAGTGACAAGAACGTATGCATTTTGTTTTCCTGGTGGGAATGGTGAGTTCGCTGGAGGTAGGGGTGTGCCTGTGCCGTACACCATCGTGCTGCAGGGCTTTGCATCCACACAGGACCCATGTTCTGCCTGATCTCTGGAGAGGAGACAGACAGAGCCCCATGGGTTGGAGTAAGGGCAGCTACTGACACAGCACCGCAATCAGGGAACGACAACAGAGCCCTGACAGGAAACACACACACAGGGATGACACAGAGCACTGCACTGACCTGACGTGGTGATAACACAGAGCACTGCACCGACCCAACATGGTGATAATGTGGAGCATTGCACCGACCTGATGTGGTGATAACACGGAGCCCTGCACAGACCCGAAGCCCACCTGCACTCAGACTCTCTCAGAGCCACGGTGAAGACATCTCTCCTACTTAATTGATAACGGGGATCTGACAATATCCACCCTGCCATTTTATTCCTAAAAACTGGATTTCTTGAGCAGGTCCCTTGACCTTACTTCATTTGATGGAAAAAACAGCTTTGAGCAGAATTTGGATTACTTTATTTCTTAATAACTACTTCTGCTGTATTGCCCCATACAATGATGTCATCAATATACTGCAGGTGCTCAGGGCTTCACCCTGTTCTAACAGTCTGAATCAGCCCATGGCAGATGGCTGGGCTGTGCTTCCACCCCAGGGCAGCCGATTCCAGGTGTAGTGGATGCCCTACCAAATGAAAGCAAACTGTGGCCTGCACTCTGCCGCCAGAAGAACCGAGAAGAAAGCGTTTGCAATGCTGCTTCTTCTCTTGCTCTCTTCCTCTCTGCTCTCTTCCCCAACCATACAGTTTCCATATGCCCAGAATGGGAAATTCATCAGGACAAACCTGCCTTGATGTAGCCAGGGAGAAGATGCTTGTACATTTTTATCTCCAGCTCCTGTCAGATCCACTTTCATACTTCCCAGTCCTCCCCTCCCAGCTCTGTACCGTGATTCCCTTTCCACCCACCCATTGCACATCTCTGCATACAAATAATACCTTGTCACCAGACTGTCAACAAGTCTTTGCTGCATGCACGTAGGATTTAATGGTTTACAGCAGAAATTTCCAACTGTAGCATAGTCTTCAATGCCAGGAGAGGTATTTTGCACATGTTTTTTCAAGTCAAACCCACAGCATTTATCAAAACAAAAGTATTTGCATCCTTCTTTCTACACAATTTAGTACTTCATATGCTAACCCTGGGAAGGGAGTTGATTTTTGTTTCTCCCCCTGCGGAGCTGTGTGCATTTCTCAAGATGTCTTTTGTATGTACCACTGATGGGCACCTGTAAGGAACATTCTCACCTCTCTGGCCATGCAGAGCAAAGCTGTCAGAAGTCACCCATGCCCTTCCAAGGTAGGCATTGCCTGCTCTGGAACATGGCTTCTGGGACGTGAGTTGCTTTTCCTAACCCTGGGCACATCCCCACTCCCGGCCAGGGACGTTGGCCATACAGCCTCCAGTGCTGGAACCATCCCGGCCTCACTCCCATGGAGCCGTTTTCATCAAATCACTACAATTCTTAGCTGAAAAGATGCAGATATATTCTCCTATATCTCTGACAACCTTGTTTGCCACTCATGCCGCAGAATGGTGAGCTACTGGCATGCCTTGGACCTCTAAACCTGCATCCACAGCCACCCCATGACGAGCTTATCTTTCAAGAAAGAGTTCAGATACTGCTTGGGTGTGGAGGAGATGTTTATTGAAAATAAATTTGGTCAACCTTAGAGGAACTTTGCCTTTAGATATATAAGAATGTGTTTATTATATAGGCATGATCTGAAGATTTCTTTTTTTCTGTTTTGGAGAGGAGTGGCAGAATAGTTCACTGGTACGATGAAGCAACTTGTTTTCCATCTACATGGAATTAAGTTTGTCTGCATTTTTGTAATGTCTACAAACACTGGAATAAACAGAATAAACAGCAAACTTAATTTTTACCCTGTTGCAGGCTTGAGGAGCTATAGAGCAACCATTCCAATGCAAAGTGGGGTGTACAATCACAAATGCGTTTTCAGAAGTGACCAGAGTGATTTGCATTGTAAAAAAAAAAAAATATTTAAAGGACGTGGGCTGGAAGAGTTCATAGAGCACCCAAGGTCTTTGCAAGAGATCAGAATGGCACAAGGAGCAAGTGTCCCTGCCGGGCAGGGAATGGGCGGCTGGATTTTTGCTGGTGTTTTTATTTAGGGTAATAGTTCAAAGCAGTGGTTTCTCTTTGTAAGAAGTAAATAATGAATAGTCATATTTCTAACCTCCTATATTAGGCTCTAGATTTCATCCACAAGAGGACTGGCACTATATAAAATAGAATATTCATTGCCTTGTTAATGTAAACTGCCCGACTCCATGAATACCAAGAGCTGTTTATAAAGCTATCTGTTTACTCGTGGCGATTCAAAGAACAGAATGGGCAAGTTAAGGTTGAAATCAGACTCTGGTGATTTTGAGAGCCTGGCAATAAATGCTGGCCACTTCAGGGAGGAGTGGGTTCTGTCTTACTAATACCTGCTTCCCTCTCCAACTGAAGAACTGAAGGGAATACCTGGGAAAAATCAAAGCAGTCTTGGAAGTGCTGCAAAAACTTTATTAGCAAGTAGCAGGGAGCTGCAATCAGATAAACTACACAGTCACAGGTCTGGTTTCTAACGCTGCCACCTGCCATAATGCTAAACCCAAAGGGCGTTTAAGGTGGAAGTCTCTTACAGGAAAAACTGCACAACAGGAGATCAAAAGCCAGTTGATGCACCTGTGATAACAGCGGACTCGCAAAATCCTGCCAACACCTCAGAGGAAATTTTTAAAAACATTGTTCAGAAACAGTTGTTCTTGTGGATTGGATTTCTAATTAAAAAGCATCCCTTTGTTCTCCTGCTTTTGCTACGACTGATTGCATGAAACCTGGCTTGCTGCCTGGTAGTGTTGTGGTAGCATGGCAGAAAATCCTCTCTGGAGGTTGTTTTTCACAGTTATCAGCCCTGATGTTACAGGAGACTCTGGATATACTGCTTCTGGAGACAAACTAATGAAGAAATCCAGTGCAATTAAATTACAAATCAGGAAAATGTGGGGGTTTTTTTCAATTATTCTTCCCAGAATCCACATTCACTTGATTTTGATGTTAAATAGTCCTTAAGCTGATGTGTCAGTGGCTGCAATGCTGCTTGGAATTGCCAACACTGCAATGCCCAGTTACTTATACTGTGGATTTTATTATTTTTTTTTCTTTAAAAAGCATAAGCCAGGCTTTACAAGCAGTCACTTGCTTCTGTTTGGTTGGATAATTGAACTGACATAATTTTCTCAATTCCATCAGACCTTGTCCGTGGTTTTTGTGCCATCCTTTCCAGATCAGAATAGCTCAAATAATCCATTTTGGTTTCTTTCTTCACTTCCTCCTTCCTTTCCACACTTTCTGGCTTTCATTCTTTTGAACCCTCTGAAAGTGTTTAATCCTGAAACTGTGCTGGGGTTAGGCCAGATTACGGCTTGAAAAGAAGAGGAATGCTGGGTGGTGCTGCTTGGATGTCAAACTTTGTCATAAACTGCTGACGTCTGCATTTGCTCAGAACTCACGAGGCAAATGCATGACAGTCATTTCTTCCTAAAGAATAAACACAGAATCATTCTGGTTATTATTCTCTGAGAATTCACTTCTCCGAGCACTCAGAGCACTAAACACTAGAGCTGATTGGGGTTTTTTTCCCTAGACAAAGCTCCACAAAACAGAAATTGTTGTTTTCATGTAATGGCTCCATGACCTCGGGAGTGAAGAGAATCACAGGTAATGCTGTGATGCTGCTGGCAGTGCCACTCATCAACCCAGGGTGGGAACTGTCACTGGGGTCTATACTGCAACTTAAATGAGGAGCTCAAGTCATTATGAGTCCCGGGGAGCTGGAGCTGCTCTCGACTGGCCTGTCTGACGTGGAGCAAGGGATGGATGGTGGCAAATGTCTGCTCTCCAAGTAAGAGTGAAGTGCTTCTTGTACACGCTGCCTTCGTGACTGAGCTTGCTGTCAGCACAAGATTTGATGGCATCAAGTTCCTTTACCTCTTTTTTCCCCCTCGTTTCCATTTCACTTGTGTGTATGTTCCCCCAAGCTAGCAGGGATATTTTTCTGAGGAAAAATATGAGGATTCAACTCTGTAGAAGTAGTTTCAGCCCCCCTTGCAGCCTGTTTTGGGGTGTCTCCAATTTTCAACAACTGATGTGTTGTCTTGCATGCAGGAGAGCAGTGTGACTTTGCAGGTAGCAGAACTGAGGCAGAGACTGACTTCTCCTATACTTGGTATTTTGTGGCAAGGCTAAGGACTGGTTTTGTTTGGTTGCTGATTTTGTTTGGGGTTTTTTTGCTGTAGCCTTGTACTTTACCCATGGAAACCTATTTCTCCTTATGCTAACGGCTGCTCTCCTGTTGATTTGCTCATCTCAGTAAACAGCAGAAACCCATGCTGACTATGAGCTGACTAATTTCTGAAGCTTTTCTGTGACAACTGTAGGAAAAGATGCTTAGGCTGAGTTTTATCCTCTGTTGTTTTCATGTCTGACGGAGGAAGAACATGGGGAAGTAAGAGTGGAGGCACTAGTGCAGAATGCGTGCTGGAATGAGGTGAGGATATGTAGGCTCAGAGGTCCTCTGAAGGACCCATGGTGATGCTGTTTCCTTGCTCCTCATGCTGTACTGGTTCATACGTACCTGCAATTAATAACTCTTTTCTCCCTTTTTCCTCTAGAGAGTCACTCTTTAGCCCAGGTCAGGCAAAGAGAACCGATAACCCATTGAGTGACATAAGCACCGCTGTCAGGAGCACGATAGAGACTCCGTTGTGTTGTTCAGCATGGCTGCAGTAATACAGAAACTCTGCTTCCATCCAATTGTGGTTTAATCCTGTTTTTTCCTAGGGAGTCACAGCTTTGCTTTTGCTGAAGACAGGAGACCTAATAGTCGGCACCGGAGAAGGGATTATAGCTCTCTGTAAAGGCTCAAACTACAAAGTAATGAAGTGAGTTTGTAGATGAGAGAATGAGGAGGGGAGAGGTGATAATTCCCCTGCAGGGTCACAGTAGAAGAGTAAATCACTTCTACATAAAGGCACGCTCCAGATAATCTCAGTTTTTCAGTCCTGCAGACAAAACAGACGGTATGGTTCTGGCATAGTGAAGTTGCAGCAGACTGAAAATTACCATGTGTATTTGCAGAGAAGTGAATTCCCTGACTCATGGCTTGTTTTACATGAGCATTCCTTCCTCTTGGGTGTTAGGAGTCAGACCCTGAACTGATGCAAAGTGAGACATGTCTGTTGAAGTCAGCCAAAAGGTGCTTATGTACCCCAGCTGAGAAAGAATAGTGTTTGCCATCTGAAAAAGGGCTTATTGGGGGACATGGGATCGTAAAGGAGAGGTCTGCTAATGTCATGGGCACATGTCTTGAAGTGCTGGATTACGTGCAGGGCTTCTTCCCACATACAAACCAGAGAGCTGCAGCCGTCATTTCCTCATATGTGGTTTGAAAATCGGGCTTGCAGCTATTGTGTTTGCATTGTTTGAGTAGCCACCCTAAGTGTACGGTTCTGCAAGCTTAGCTTTGTACAACTGAAACTATTCCCAGAAGGTTTAAACCATCTAGAAATATTCTTGAATATGGAATATTTAAGTGCACTCGAGGAAGAATATAAACAAAGGTGCTGTTACCTTAGGCCCAGGTCCAGAAACCAAAGTCCCTGAAGCACTGCCTCTGCAAGACCTTGGCAGAGCAGCAGGTGGGATGGGTGAGTTCCTACCAAGTATTAACGTGTGGCTGGGGCTGCAGTGTTCCCCTTGGGCACATATTGATATTCCAGCCTCAAAAGGAGCTTTTCAGGGAAGCAGGGAAAGTCAAGGCTGTAGAGCCAAGGGAAAAAAGAAGCTGGAAGGAAGCACCTTGAGGTCACTGTCAGGCCAAACCTCTGTTTTTCTTAATAGGAAAGTTCAAGTTAAAGGTGCTGTAACTTCCCTGACACGTAGAGGTGAGGGTCACCAGTTCTTTGTCGGGACAAATGAGTGCCAGATTTATCGCATTGACTACTCTGCCTTTAAAGAGGAGCTGATCACCACCTGTCATAGCAGTGCCATCCACGACATCGTTTTTCCTTCGTGAGTATAACTGCCTGGGATGTGTCTGGCTGGTGAAGAAGTTTGATGAGCTGCCAGTAAGGCCAAGATCCCTACATAAACACCTTTTAACCAACAGGAACCCAATACCTGTGACTGTCTTACGGGATGATTTACACAGGCAATGCTGTCACCTGCCAGTGAAATGCTAAGGTGACAGGGAGCAGCTGCCCAAAAGCAGACTGCAGCAGTTCAGTTTGAGAATTGGAAAAAATCATCGATCTGCGGGAAGAATTTGAAATCAAAAGACTTGAATTATTTACGTTTGGGTAACGGCAGTGATGGCAACCTCCCCCATCTCTCCTTGGGCTGGTGCTACGAGGCTCCGGCCATGTAAGCTGCCAGCAGTGGGAATCCCAAAAGTCTGCTTTTACTGCAGCTAGAGCTGGTAGAGTGTCTGCTTTGCTGTCACCTGTAACAGCAGCTATAACCTGATTAACAGTGGCGCAGAGAGGCTTTTTGGGTGTCTCAGCCTGACTTACCATTTCACACTGGACAGTATGGCATCTTATATTGAATTCTATAGTTTGTCACAAATTCCTGTTTGTGACAGGAGATGCTGGCCATACTGGTGTGTTTTCTGCCTGAATTCATCTTGTGAACAGGCAGCAAACAGTCCCTCTTCCTGTATAGTAGGATCATGACACTTTATTTAAAAAACCCAAACCACAATGGATGGGTTATTTCCTCTCCAAGTACAGAATGGAAGCTTTATCCCAACAAAAGTTTTTATTTTTGGTACATTGCTATTGCATCGCTTCTTGAGATGGCAGAAGGGACCAAATCTTGTCTGGGTACAGCAAAGTGCACAATGCAAGAAGCTCTCTTCCCTGCTTGTTGCCTGCCTGAAAAATCCACCTCATTCTAATTTAATGAGAAAATAATTTGGAGCTTTAGGGTAATCTGATGTTAATAGACCTGGCTGACACATCTCTGCGTCACAGGTATTTGGATGAGCTGGATTTAGTGATGACTGCAGGACCACATCTTTGCATATATGTTTGAGTTTACGTATCTCTTGAATAAAGCATATCACTGATTGGGAAATACAGGCTTAATTTGCCTTCAAGAACACTTCAGTTGCTGATGTTCTGCTGCTTTCTAAAGCACCCATGCAAGTCAGGCTTGAAAGGGGCCACGCTTTTGTTGTGCCACTTTTCTCTGCCCTGGTTCATCTTTCCGGGCACTGATGGTGATGTTGAACAAAAGCCTGTGGTACTTTTCTAGATCTCCCTGTCTGTCATATCCCTTTAAGGTTTAGAGCTTATTTAAAAGCCTTCAGTCCCAGAGCTTTTGAAATGCTGCAGGTCTTTTTTTTTTTAAACATGTATAACAAGTATATGACGAACAGGCTTTTGCCATCGTTTTTATTGCCGTCGGCACCATTGAAAAGGAATCACCCAGTAAGCGAGATAAAAAATGACATCTTTACAATATGAGGCTGCTGTTAGTCCCTGATGTTGAATCTGGGCAGTTTGCGCCCCTGCACCCACTTTGGCATCTATTCTGTGTGACACGTGAAGTTGTTTAGAGATGGACTGTGGGGAATAAATGTTACAACTTTCAGAAAGAATTCCTCTAGTTTCCCTTCAGATGTTCCTTGGAATGAATCTTTGAGTAGGAAGCAGCCCTGGGGAATTTTATGTGATCCTTTGTCTTAACCGCTTTGATCCCTGTGGGGAAGATTACGGTTGCACAGTAGAAGGAGCTAAGTTTCAAAGGATGATTTGAGATCCGACAAAGAAAGAGGCATCCTCTGTATACCCCTCCTCATTCTCTCTCGTCTCTGAATTCTCCAGGGAAATGTCTGACTTGTTCGCTACCTGCTCCAAAAATGACATTCGAGTGTGGCACATCCCAGAGAGCAGGGAGCTTCTGCGAATCGTCATCCCCAATGTGACCTGCAATGCCATAGAGATTATGAGGGATAACAAGAGCATCATTTCAGGTAAGGGCCAGTCCAGATGCATGGTCGAGTCCAGTCTTCAGGCATTGCCAAATTTGATAAACATCAGTATGTTAGAATGAAGAGAGTATTAAGCATAAACTCAGTTCATCGCTTGACCCAAAGGCCTCTGCTTGCAACTGGTTTGATGAACTTTGCCCACAGCCTGCAGTATCCCGTTGCTGTACTCAAGGTGTAGGTAGAAGGCAACGTTTGGAGACCTTGCTTTGGATGTGGATTCCAGCAGTTCAGAATGCGGTTTATTCTTATTCAAAAGACCTCGTTCAAAAATATTATCCTTGTTGCATGCAACAGCTTAACCTGTGATGTTTACAGAGTGCCTGTTGCATAAATCTGCTATCCATCAGCATATGTAAATGTGCATCCAGCACAGCCAGTGGGTCCAGGGAGGGGATTGCCCCACTCTGCCCTGTGCTGGAAGGGCCTCACCTCCAGTCCTGGGGGCAGTTTTGGGTGCCACAGGACAAGAGGGACACAAAACTATTGGAAAGTGTCCAGAGGAGGGCAACAAGGATGGGGAAGGGTCTGGAGGGGAAATCTTATGAGGAGAGGCTGAAGTCCCTGGGTTTGTCCATCATGGAGAAGAGGAGGCTGAGGGGAGACCTCCCGGTGGTCTGTGGCTTCCTGCCAAAGGGAGCAAAGGGGCAGGCACAGATCTCCTCTCTTTGGGGACCAGAGATAGAACCTGAGGGAAGGGCATGAAGCTGCGCCAGGGGAGGTTTAGGTTGGATGTTAGGAAGAGGTTCTGTACTGAGAGGGGGTCGGGCGCTGGCACAGGCTCCCCAGGGAAGGGGTCACAGTCCCAAGCTGCGCCGAGGGAAAGAAGCATCTGGACAATGTGCTCAGTGCCATCTCCAACTGGGCTGGGCCTGTGTGGAGCCAGGAGTTGGGCTCCATGATCCTTATGGGTCCCTTCCAGCTCAGGAGATTCCATGATTCTATGATACTAGAGCAGTGGTGCAGTCTCCCTGATGTGATCAAACTGATCTGCCCATTGCCAGAATCAGAAAGGAATTGAATTGTGATGGCTTCTTTGGGTCTTACATTCATGTACAGTACAGCATTTTTCACATGCGTATGGGTGATCTAACAGCATGGGCCTTATACAGGAACTTAATTTAAAAAGATTCATTTGGAAAGGGGAGACAATAATGTAAGGAACATCGGTGCGCCTGGGTAATCTGTTTTTTTATATTTATCAGCTTGGAACGATGGGAAGATCCGTGCCTTCACGCCAGAGACTGGACGGCCGATGTATGTCATTAACCATGCCCATAGCCTGGGAGTGACAGCGATTGCTGCTACACGTGACTGTAAATGGATCGTTAGTGGAGGAGGTGAAGGGCAGGTAATTTTTGCCTAAAAACCTGGAGCAGCTTCCGTGCTGTTATCATAGGGCCTGTGAATCGGCTGTGACTCTGTACTTAGAACAGGAGCTATTCTTAGCTTCCGCCTGAGGAAGGGACCGAGTTTGGAAATATTACCCTTTGATGTATGCAGATCTCTTGCTCTCAGAGCGCGGAATGTAAAACAATGCCCTGATTTCTTCTGGCATGATAGGCTTGGAAACCCTTCTAATGCAGAACATGCTCTGAATCCTTTGTGTTCATTTTTCTCTCCCCTATATGTGGCTTACCTGCATTAGTCATCATTTGCAAGCCTCTGTGTAACTGTGCTCTAGCACAGATCTTTCTGTAGCTTGCTTTGGAAACCTTAGCCCTGTCCAAAGGGACCTGTATGGATTCATTCCATGGCTCAAAGCTCACTGGGTAGCACTGTAGTGTCTATAGGGTAACTGCCTCGCTTTCTGGGATAGTGCTGATTCAGGTGGTGGTGTTACTATGTCTCTAATAATAACTCAGTTTCTCACACAATTATGGAAACATTCTAATAGAAAAAACAATAAAAATCAGAAAATACGTTGTAGGCATCATACCTGTGCAGCTCAGCAATTTCTTCTCCGTCCATATAAAGCAAACACTGTGTACTTTGGCTGCTCAGTGCACTTCGTGTAGTTGCAGCCGGTTTCAATCTGTGAGTGACACTCCTAAGGTTTGAATAATTTAAACACAGGGAGTTTATTTATATTTAAAATAAATAATTAGACTTGGAAGGCTTGTGTTCAGTTTCTGGCCTTGCTTTAAACTTCCTCTCTGCAGTCTGGCAAGCACTCCAAGGCAGACATTAAGCGTGCGTGGGTTCCCGGCTGTGATTTAACCACTCTGTGTGTTCAGTGTGCCGTGCTGGAGAGTGCATGAGAAGTCTTGAGGAATGAGGAACTGAACTTTTGTCTTCTAAATCTCAGGTTAATGTCCTAATCATTGAATTTCTGAAGTGTTCTGTACCTCGGCACTCAGTACCAGCAGTACTGCTTTGTCTCACTGCATAAAGACCTTAGAGATGCTAAACCACTTTAGTCCTTCACTAATAAAAAAACAGTTAAGTGCCTTGGATGGTTAGCGCCAGAGGATGCAGAAGACAGAGGACCTAGATTCTGTACCAACACACAGAGAATGGCACGGGCTCTGGTCAGCCCGTCTCTGAACTGAAAAGGACAGCTGAGATTGAAGCTAAAGGTCAGTTAAGTAGAAATGAGAACTGCAGGGGAGTGCTCACAGTATTTGTTCAGCACACAAGAAAAGGTGTTCTGCAATGCTCATGGTCCTGTCACAATCACTCCCTGAAAGCTGTGATGTTTGGGATTGCTTAAGGGGTATGGATACTCTGATCATTTAGCAAGTGGGAATTGGCCATCCAGATCCCATAGGTAACTTGGCATCAGACTTGCAAACCTGGAAGGTTAGCTCTCTGCTTCTGATGTCAACATCTAAATTTCTGAGCTTTCACCAGGATTTCACCTTAGCAGGATGTAAAAGTGAGTAGATCCATGAAGTTTGTCACTCGCAGAACAGGAAATGGAAGGTGTGAAGGATCAAGTCCTCAAAGCAGAGAGATTTTTGTTGTTCCCACCACTGGGAAAAGCGGTGCTTTCAGGCATGTATTTCACATCCAAGATTTAGAGAGCTGCTCGGTATATACTTGCTGGCATTATATGTAGCACAAATAGCAGGTAACTTTTTTATATTCTGGTTCAGAGCTTTGCTCCTTGGTCTTTAAAGCACAGTTGGAAATACACCGTGCACTAGGTGCTTCTTCCTTACAGAGAGATGAGTAAACTGAAGCATGGGACAGCAGGAACTTGGCAGAAACACGGTCTGGGGTTAATGGTCAGGAATTCCTGAAACAAGTGGATTACACTCTAAGGACTCTGTTGAGGTTTACAAGTCAGCTGCACAAATAACCCTGAAGAAAAGGGAGACAGTCTGTTGCGATTCAGCTGCTGTAGCTGTTATAAGGCAGAGTTCACGAGAGGCCAGGCATCCTCCTGAGACCGGTTGGGACTGGAGGGTACAAGAGCAGATGTTTGTTGCTGTTTTTCAGGTGAGGGTCTGGGAGATTGGCGAAAAGACTCAGAAACTGGGGGAAGTTCTGAAGGAACATCTCTCTGCTGTGTCCTGCATTAAGATTAAGAAGGATGACCAAGAGTGTGTCACAGCCAGCCTCGATGGAACGTGCATCATCTGGGATATTGTGTAAGGATAAGCATTGCAAGGCACTTGAAGTGGTGATAAAGTTTCTGTTGGGTCACTGTGCCCTGTTTGGGACACCACAGAGTGAGGAGAAGGGGAAAAAGAGCATTGGGAAACAAAAATTACTAGAAAGAACAATCAAGTCAAGGAATGTAGAACCTCCAATGCTAGAACTTTCCAGAAAAGTTTAGACAAATGTTCATCTCAAGTTGTCTTCTTGGTTTGGACCCTACTTGGCCAAGAGGGTGGAGGAGGTGATTCCCTAAGTTTCCTGCTAGCTCCATTTTCCAGCACTTGTCTCTTGTTGAGTTACTGCAGATCTGCAAACTTTCTGAAGTGTGGTAAGGACAAGGACTTTTTTTGCATAGTAAACAGCACCCAGAAAGCATTCAGGACTTAAAACTTTAATTTCATCTGATAGCAGAGCAAAAGCTGTAATGGGGAGCAGAACCAACAACCCTAACTAGCTCCTGAGCCCTGAATTCAGACCAGTAGCTGGAATACCCAAGTAGAGAGTGAGATCTGGAGTACAGCACAGGCAGAGGTAGTTCAGGCAGTTGAAGTCTGGGGTTTGACCCTATTGCTCTGTCCTGTTTGGGGGTGTTTTGCAGGCGTTTTGTAAGAAAACAAATGTTTATGGCCAACACGTTGTTCAAATGTGTGTGCTACCACCCTGAAGAGCACCAGATAATCACCAGTGGAACGAACAGGCAGGTAAGAAAACTGCAGGAATTCTTTTTGCAGTAATTCCAAAACACGAAGTCCAGGGCTTGTTCTCTGATGGAGCTCCTGAACTTCCATGGAAGGTTGTGTTACAGGGCAGGGCTGAAATCCACGTGCCATCAATGCACAGCTGAGCCCTTCTTTCTTGTCTTCCCTCTAGATTGGATACTGGGAAGTGTTTGATGGCTCTGAAGTCAGAGAAGTGGAAGGGTCTGTGTCAGGTTCTATCAATGGGATGGACATCACATCAGATGGGGCGTATTTTGTCACAGGTGAGTGGATGGATAAAGCTAGGGAAGAGGAGGTCATATTAGGAGCTGGAAAGGGAAGGCCATGAGCCACGACTCTCAGTAAAGAAAGAAAAAATTAAGAGGGGTCAGCTAAAAGGGAAAATAAAATGAATCCCTGAAGAAAGATACTCCAAATGAGGCTGTGGTTCAGACTGGGGAGATACTACAGCTCAGTCTTGCAAGATGTAACATGAAGGTGGAGACAAGGTTCTGAAGTCTCCAAGGGAAGAACACAGAGTTTCACCTCGCCCTGCTCCTCATTTAGTTGTGTGATGTTTGCTGTGCACTTGAATGATTTCTTCAAGTGTCCAACTCGAGGAGCCTGGCCATGTCTGTCAGTTTACAAGCAGGAATGGCTCCGGGATCCATCCAGCCTCAGGCTCCCAGGTTCCCTGCTGTCAGGACACCTCTCCTAACACCCATGGATTTGGTGTCAGCACTGGCTGGCCTAGATTAACCTGGATACGCAGATGGTGGTGACGAGCTGTTTGAAGACACTCAGTATTATTGGTACCGGTTGCTGGCCATAGCTCACTGGGATCAACCAGTGCAGGGCCTGAGCGCACTTTGTGATACTGGCTCTGTCCTCCATGTGAGAAGCAGTAGTTTTTGGCATAATGCCCAAGA
The DNA here is from genome assembly GCA_027925045.1 of Hypotaenidia okinawae. Classification (NCBI taxonomy): domain Eukaryota; kingdom Metazoa; phylum Chordata; class Aves; order Gruiformes; family Rallidae; genus Hypotaenidia; species Hypotaenidia okinawae. The sequence continues at coordinate 4,751,078 of BSDF01000018.1, forward strand.
CAGTGTATCCAACCCTCCCCAAATCAAATGAATGCCTGGGTATTGCCCTGCCTGTCGCCTGGGAACTCTGAGCAATGGTTTGTTCTTCTTTGTGCCCAATGCAGGTGGTGATGACCACCTGGTGAAACTGTGGGACTATAACCAAGGTGCAGTGACTCATGTTGGAGTGGGCCACAGTGGCAACATCACCCGCCTCAAGATCTGTCCCAGGAACAAGTTCATTGTGAGTGTGAGTGCAGACGGGGCCATCCTGCTCTGGACATACCCAAACTTCCGCTGACTGCGGGCACAGGAGCTGCTGGGCTGCTGCTTCCTCAGCCAGACCCAGCAATCCTCTTCTACCACTGATGTGTTAAAGCAAGAAGGATTTGCTGTTCCTTTTAGTTTGTTGTGAAAAGATTCATCTCTCCTGAAAATCATCCTGGCTGTTGTGATAACACTTGCATGTTGTCACCATTACCTTTCCTAGCATAGTCTTACTCATATGCCTGCTCATTTTTGTGGTCTTTCTCTTGCTTTCACATGTTCCCTCTTTCTCTTCCCTCCCCCCTTCTGTCCCTTCCTCTAATGAATAACTTGTTGTGTAAATTCAGTCTTCTGTGTTCATTTTAATTTGGTCCCGATTCAGGAAAAAGCCCTCAGCTCCAACTCAGGCATTTTTCTGGGAAGCTCTTTTGAGTCCAACTTTTAAATCAATATTCTCAAAGGAATACCAGGATGTCAGGGCATCTTCATTTGCAGTGTCCAATTTAAAACTCTCTTCAGGGGCCTGATTTTCAAGGGCGAGAGTGCAGTCATTGCTAAAAATGCCTGGATGTTTCCAGCTAGATACACTCCATTTCCTGGTCACTGGCCCATTTTTTCAAACAGGCTCCAAATTTGCATGAAATATGTATTTAGCCTGAGAATGAGTACCCAGTATCATACCTGGTATTAAACCCCTCAGCTCTCAAGACACCCTCTGTTTAAAATTGATGCAGGCAGCGAAGTGATACAAGGGAAGTATTTCTCTTGCTGGCATCGAAGGCCCACAAAAGGTACAATTGCTTCTTACCCTTTATATACCACTGAAACCCTTTACTGCTCATAGCGCAACTCGGGTAGAGCCTTTTGGCCTGGCTGGGGGGTATCTCTGCACTGCTGTCATTCCATCAGACACTACATGAGTCCTATTCCTTCTGGTTGGATTCTCTCTGCTCTTAGTAATGGAGCCCTGAGTGGAGGAATTCAGCCGTTCCTTCCTCTTTTCCTTTGGAGTCAAGACCTGATGCTCTGCAGCCATAAACACTCAGGTGGGTTTTACAAGCTCTGCAGTGATGCTCGCTGTGGTTTGGAAGGCAGGATCAAACCTCTGGAATGTGGGACAGGCGGGCAAAGCGTTTGTGCTTGTGCTGGGAGGATGAAAACAGATGCGGAGCCTGTGTGAGCTGACTGGGCAGTCCGGAAGGCATCAGCCCCAGCCCTGCATGCTCTCTGCGGTACACACTTTGAGAAATAGATAACTAACTGTCCAGCAGGCCCCCACATCAGCAAAGCCATTCCGTTCCCACCAGCTTGCACCAAACCTGTCGTTACAGGTGGGAGGGGATTCCCAGTCCTGTTTCTGTGCAGGTGCTGCTGGGTGTAAGGGCCACAGCCCTGCGCAGCTGGGAGGAGCGAAAGAGACAGGCTGTCCTGGCTCACCTGGCATGGCTACCACTGACACTGCAGAGGATAGGAGTGCTTTCCCAGTGCCCCTGCAAAAAAATGTTCCTAATTAAGCAAACAAAGAGTGAAGCATATGGCTCTGTGTGCTGGTTTGGTTTATCCTGGAGATAGCCAAGGTGTAAGGCCTGTTCCCACCGAATCCTCTGAGCTCCCCCCACCTGGGATAGCCCCAGGCAGTTTCTGCAGCACAAGCCCAGCTCATTGCTGGTGTTTCAGGGCTTGGCTCTCCCTTCCCACCCCCAGTTTCAGTCCCTGCTGCGGAGATCACATTATTTTAGTTCAGAGGGGATAATGGGTGAAAATAGCCTGGAGACACCTGCTCAGTGAGGCAGCTCAGACCCTACATACACATTAAAACCAAAGCAAACTCACTTCGAACAAAGTGCATAAGCTCCTGAAGCTTAGGGTTATCTGCTGGCCTTTCATGTTCAAAGCCGACCGAGCACATTCATCACCACTCACCAGTGGGATGCGAGATCCCCAGGAAAGCAGCATTTGCCTGCCTCCGCGCTTCTCCTCCTCAAACCTGCACCAAAAAAAGGCAGGACCCATGCATCTTTAATAGGGGTACTAAATAACTTAGCTCGCTATCTATAATTTAATTACAGTCGTGAAGGGTGAGTAAGGAAGTGTCCTCTGCAGGGTGAAGCTTTCCCCTTCTGACATGAGCCAAAAGCTCAGATGCCGCCGGTAGGTGGGGGCTAACCCTGTGCCAGCATCACTGCCCCAACCTGCCCAGTGCTCGGGCAGTGATGTGCGCAGCAGCTGGACCATGCCAGCTGTCCCAGACACACCCTGTCTCTCCCAGCTCCCCCTCACCTGCCTGGGGGGACACATTGTTGGGAGCTCGTTTCTACCCCACTGCACAGCTGTTCCCAGCCCCTGCCAAGAGAGTGGGAGAGCTTTAAATAAAGAAACATCGTCCTGTGGCAAAGCCCAGCAAGCATGTGTGAAGATTTCTCTTTTTATTGTTATTGTTGCGATTTGGCAGCATGAAAACAGATTTCTGCTGGCCCCAAGTCAGCTCAGCTCAGATCTATTCAGGACTTTTTTCTTCTGCTTGTCCCAATATCCCAGTGCCTCCCAGGCACTTGCCCAGCCAAGGGAGATGTTTCCAACCTTGTCCTATCTCCGCGTCTCCCTGAACAAACCAAAGCTATCCATGTTCTCATCCTCACCCCAGCAGTCCCATGCCCGAGGTACCTGGACAGCTTGTGCAATAACAACATGGAATTTTCTGTAACAGTAAGGCAGGAACATTCCCTTCTCTCCTTGCATTTGACCGTTAGACTTTCCCTACCCTGAATTTGCTCCCAAGTCTAATCTTGATGTGTGGAAAATGGCAGCTTGAAAGGCAGGAGCTGGAGAGAGCCAGGAGCTCCCGAAAAGGCCCTTCAGAGACAAAGTGCTGACGCAACCAAGTGCTGCCGGCGTTCTGCAGCACCGATAAATATTTGAGTTAGCCCGAATAAGAAGGCATCACACTCAGAACCATCTGAAGGAGAGGCAAGCTCGCAAACATGGCATTACTGAAAGGAAGATTAGCAGAGCGAGCATTCCTGGCACTCACTCCAGCATGCAGATGGCTCCAGGTTGGAATAAGCTGGCGTTACCTGTCAGGTATCGCTGCCCGCGGCCTGCCTGCCCCAGGAGCTGTCTGCGCTGCTGGCCTGCAGGATCCCTGCATCCCAGGGCCCAGAAAGATGCTGGTGGATGAAAAAAAGGAGCAGAGTTCTCAGCCATCGGCTGATACATGCTCTTAATGATCCCTGCACTGGCATTGGAGGCTGTCAGTGTGGTGTGACTACTGTGCCGCATCGCAGAGTGTTGGGGACCCAGGGGAGACACTTCCACTACCCAATACTTTCTATTTCTGGCAGGCTTGGTGGTTTTGGACTCAACTCTGGTTCACTGTTGTATTTTAGACTATTTCCTTTTCAAATGTCCATCAGGTCTTGCTTTCTGTTCATCCCTCCCTTAACAAACACTGGCTGCTTGATCATACTCAGTCTGGCTCCTGCCTCTTCGACTCTCTGGCTCCACTTGGTTTTACTTTAGGCTTTTCCTTGCTTTCATTATCATGTTGCTTCGGCTTTCTGGTTCCACTTAGTTCAGCATTAAGCCCTGCTCAGGTTCCCTCAATCCCACCGCTGCTGTTCTGGCTCAGGTGGGATGCTGCTCAACTGGACTGTTCAGCCAAAGCAAGCTGGAGAGAAACGATGAGTACTTTTCTTTCCAGAGAGCCAGAAGCTTTCTAGATTGCACAAACTCCACCCTTGTGCAAAGCACAACCTGCCCTGGTTAATTAATTCAGATAGAAAAAAGTCCCCGTATGCTCACGCCAATGCTCCAGTAGATCCCAGTTTCCATCTCCTTGTGGTTTGCAGCATGGCTTGCAGCAGGATGGTGCCATAAGCAGGGCTGTGGAGCTGCTGGACTCCCAGGGAGCACTTGGGACTTCACTTTATGGACTGTGGCCTTTGTACAGGAGAAGGGAGACTAATTTTAAGGATGCCTTTCCAAAAGCACCATTTCATGCATTGGTTCTGTAGAGACTTGACAACTTTCTGGCCAGGAGCTGCTGAGAAATGAGTTTTGGCCATGGGTCCAGAGACAGCCGGAGGTCAGACCTCTGAGCTCTGAGGTGTTTGCAGCCAGCGTTTTGCCTCAGCCCTGACTCCTGGGACAGTTGAGACCCTCGCACAGTGCCGGCAGCTTTCCTCTGCCAGGCACGGTGGAAGGGGGGTCTCCAGGGCCAGACCCTGCACAGAACCACTGCGGCCGTATCTCAGCAGCCCGCCTGGTCCCAGCACTGTCCATCCCAGGTCACCCCAGGTCACAGGAGGGAGAGCTCAGTGCCACCAGGCAGGGATGCTTCCCACCTTCATTCCCATCTCACTGGGGGGAGAGGAAAGGCCAAGTGCCCAGGCCAGCAGCACCCCCAGAGGATGGAGATCTGAATGGCTCCTAGAAATGGGGTGCTTCCCTGGGAGGGCTGGCAGGGGAGCTTGGGGTACCCCCTCCCCCGACCAGCACCAGGCTCCTGGGGGACATCCCATTCCAATCAAGGCTGGCTGTGGTGGGTTCAAAAACTTCAGCCAGGCTCAGTCCTTCTTCCTCTGTGGATAAGCTGCTCCTGAGCCTGTGGAGGATCTGTGGGTGGCTGATCCCTCCATCTGCTTGGCATCACCGGGCTGCAATGGATCTTGTCTGAGATCACGTCTGGCCCATGGGGAGGAGGGACCTTGACATCCATGGCACCTCCTGACCCTTCCTCCATCATTTTGCCCCATTTCTTCTGAACCTTCGTCGCCCTGCCATGCCGCACCCAGGGGTGCTGGTGGGGAAGCTGCCTGGCACAGCAGACCCTTCCTGGGGAGAAGAGGAGATGCTGCTAGGTGCTGCTGAGGCCTGCAGGGATGGAGGGGAGCCCACAGCACCCACAGCCGAGCTCAGCCCCCCAGGGACCCCCTCCCTGGCTCAGCACCAGCCTCAGCAGCTCCCCAGGGAGAGAAGAGCTGCGGAGCTGCAATGGGGCCACATCAGCACCCCTTGTCCCGCAGCAAGGTGACAGTGGCACTCCGGCCTGTCAGAGGGACCTCCTTCCCACTCAGTCCCTCCCCAGCCCCTTGGCCCTGGTTAAGCACAGCAGATGCCGAAGACGTGCCCGGGCACACGGGACAGCCCTGTCTCTGCTCAGGGCTGTCCTCGCAGTGGTTTGGTGGTGGCTGTCGAGGTGGCACTGGGCCAGAGCTAATGTCGGGGCTCTGCAGAGGCGAGTGGGTCATGGGCTCACGTGGCCGGACTTGGGGGAATCTGAGTCTCCTGCAGCAGTATGAAGAGCAACATGCTGCTGCCAGGCTGCAGTAGTGAGGAGGGCGAGAAACAGCCGGGCTCACCAGAGCCCCCTCCTTGTGCCCGGTGCCGTGGGATGAATCTGGATGGAGCAGGAGACCGATCTGTCTGAAAACCGACTGTCAAAGCTACAGCTGGTTCCCTCTGCTGTGGGCGCTGCAGACGGGGAGCAGGGAGCTGACCTGGGGGTCCTTGGTCATCCTGTGCATCCCCTCGGCCATGCAGGAAGGGCTCAGGCACTGATCCCTGTGGAAGTGGTGTGGTGGCACGGCCACCCTCCCAGCAAGCTCTTCCAGCTTCGGAACCAGTGTCGACACTGGGACCAGCCGGTGCAGGGCGGGCAGGAAGCAACCAAAGCTTCGGCGCTCTGACGGAGCTGGGCTGGGAGCCCTCGTTTCGCAGCTTCGAACCTCGTTAGGTCCCAAGCCCTCAGTCTGGCGGGCACAGGGTGACCACGTCCCAGGCAAGAGCGCCCGGGAGAGCGGCAGGACTGGGAGCTCTCACGGCGGTGCTGTAACACCCCGGGGGATGGCGGGGGCGGCAGCGCAGAGCCTGCGGGGCTCGGCTGGGAAAGCGCCGGGGCGATGCTGGGGGTTGGTGGGGAACTTGGCCCGGGCTCCTGGGAATGCCCCGGGGCCACGGAGAGGGCAGCGGGCCGGGGTGCCCCGCGGTGACACCGGGGCTCGGCTGCCCGCAGCCAGCGGCAGCGCCCCGCTTCCCCCCTCCCTCCCCCGCCTCCACCCCCTCTCCTCCTCCCCCGCCCGGCTCCCTTCCCTCGCCCTTCTCCCAGAGCCAGCCCGGCCGGGGGAGGAGCCGGCTGCGCACAAAAACCACCCGCCCGGCCCCGCCGGCCCCCGCACCGGTATCGGCGGCCCAGCGCCCGCCCGGGGCCATGCACGCCGCGGCGGGGCCGGGGGAGGGCGGCGGCCGCCCGGGGCCATGAGCGCAGCGGGCGGCGGCGGCGGCCCGGGACGGCGGCGGGGCGGCGGCGGCGCGGGGAGCCCGGCGGGGCGGCGAGCGGGCGGCGGGCGGCGGCGGCGATCCCTGCGCTCCTTGGGCAGCCTGGCCGGGCGGCTGCTGCGTACCTGGGCGCGCCTGGCCGGGGGCCGCGGGAGGCGCCGCGCCGCGCCGGAGGATGACGAGGGCGGGTTCCGGGGGGCGGCCCCGGAGGGGAGCGGAGGCGACGGCCGCGGCCCGGGGCAGCGGCGGCGGGAAGCGGGAGCGGCGGGGAGCGGCCGCCGGGCGCGCAGGGGCTGCGGAACCACGGGAACACCTGCTTCATGAACGCGGTGGTGCAGTGCCTGAGCAACACGGCGCCGCTGGCCGAGTTCCTAGCGCTGGGCCGTTACCGCGCCCGCGGGGCCCGCGCCGAGGTCACCCACCGGCTGGCCGCCCTGGTCCGCGCCCTCTGGACCCGCGACTACACGCCGCAGCTTTCCGCCGAGTTCAAGGTACGGCCCCCGCCGAGCGCGCCCGTCCCCGCGGCCTCCGGCCACGCCCTGAGCATCCCGCTCCCGGCACCCGCCGGCATCCCCCCGCTCTCAGCATCCCCATCACCCGCCGGCATCCCCCCGCTCTCAGCATCCCCATCACCCGCCAGCATCCCCCTGCTCTCGGCATCCCCAGCACCCGTCAGCACCCCCTTGCTCAGAACACTCACCTGCGTCTCCCACTCCCGGCACCCGCCTGCACTCCCTACTCGCATACCCCAGTCCCCTGCCTCATCCTCCCCCTGGACCTTGCCCTACCCAGGCAGACGTCCCCCAGCTCCGCTGCCATCACCTGCCTCCAGACAGGCTGCCTTCGGCTGAGCTCTGACCTCCCTGGGGTGGGCAAGTGCCCAGCCCCGGCCACCCAATGGAGCCACCAAGGTGAGCACGCTGGGGGCTGTGATGACTGGTAAGGCAGGATGGTGCCACAGGAGCCCAGTTCAGTGGCCTTAGACCCTGTCACTGCGTGTGTGTCACATCACTACTGGGCATGTGCCAGTGTGCTCCAGGCCTGCACCGGGCTTGGGGACAGGGACAGGGTGTCGGCCATACGGTGCTGTCGCAGCTCCCACTCTCAGGGGTGCATGCATGCGGCTGACACTTCAGTGGGGATCTGGTGCTGGTATTAAAGTTTGCAAAGTGCTATGAGCATGGGGAAGCTGCTGGGAAGCCAGGTCCCTTCCCGGATCCAGGTTTCTGGCAGCACTCTCGGCTCCTGTAGCAGCATCTTGGCTGGTCCTGCGTGGGCAGGGGCTGGGTACCAGGTACCTTTGCCTGGGGGTCCTGCCTGCCTCCCTCCCTCCCCTGTCTCTCCAGGGACTGCTGGGGTGGAATGGGTGCTGCTGCAGGAGCTCACTGCCTTTGCCTTGTGGCAAAGTAACCAGCTCTCACAGTGCTGGGCATTGCCATGCCCTCTGCTCCCAGACACACTCACATTCCCAAGGCTCAGAGCAAAGAAAAGCCCAAAACTTGCAACCTGCACTTTGAATTTCCTCCCTCTGGGCTGTTATCCACATCTCCCGGGAATGTCACCACTCCCATTTCTTTATGTTGTGGGTTTGTGTTTTGTTTTGTTTTTAATCTGTCTAAACCAGATTTTTAAAGAAGAGCTGTGCCTCTGATTTGGTTTGTTTGAAGCTCATCGGTGGTGGCCTTGCTCCCTCTGCTTGTACCAAGATACTCCTACCACTGAGAGCAGGGCTGGGGCATGTAGGGCGGGTGGCCAGAGGGATCTTGGCTCAGGGTGGACTTGCTGGGATGGGTTTGTTGGGGTGGGCAAGCTGTCCCCTCCCAGCGTCATCCTGGCAACTGAAAGCCAGGACGCCATGGTGATGGACATGGAGCTGCTGTCTTGGCTCATGTGCCAGTGTCCCCACCTGCCCGCCAAGGCAGGATGAGGGCAGATGCTGTTGCAGGGAGCAAGGTTTTGTGATGGGTGTTGTGGGCAGCGTGGCCCGAGGCTCAGCGCCCTGCCTGCTGTCTCTTGCAGAACATTGTCTCCAAGCACAGCTTGCAGTTCAGAGGCAACGCACAGCATGATGCCCTCGAGTTCCTGCTCTGGCTGCTGGACCGCATGCATGAGGACCTGGGTGCCTCCCCTGCCCAGCAGATTCACATCCCCGAGGAGGTGGGTGGCCCTTACTGGGGTGGCCGCACACCCTGGGTCAGGGGGATGTCCACACCAGGTGTCATGGGAGGGGGAAGACTGGGGTTGGAACTTCACCACAATTGGTGTGTGTGTGTGGAAAGCTGAGGGGCTGGCTAGGGGGGTTGGGGTGCTGGGAGAGCACGAGGGTGTGAACAGGACCATATTCAGCTGAGCACCCCAGTTCTGGTGGGCACCCTGGTTCTTGGGGCTGCTAGATCAGGAGGAGGTCTAGCCCTCCCCACCATCCTTCCCCGCCTCCAGCTAAGCTCGCTGTAATTACAGCACTCCCGCAGCAGCTTTGCTGCTGGCAAACGAGTAATTAAGTCTCCATCCATCTGCACTCACAGCATCGTCCTGGCCCTGCCTGCCGTGGCACTGCCTGTTGCCACGATGGGTTGTGCATCCAGTGTTCCTTGTGCACAGCCACTCAGCTCAGCAGCGCGCTGGCCCTGCTGTGGTGGGCACGAGGGGGCCTGGAGCAGCTTCATCCTCCCTGTGCCCAGCTTGGGGCATTGTGGCTGTGGCTAGGGGTGTGGGTCGGGTGTCCCTGTGGGAAGCCCCTGCCTGGCCTCCAGCCTCACATCCCGCTGCCCCACCCCATGTGAGGAAGCTGGGTGGCTGTGCCCACCACCAAAGTCTCTGTCTAGGGCAACCCCTGGGCTTCCAACCCATCTTGACCAAGGGGATGCTACCATCCCTGCACTGAGCTGAGCTGTCCTCAGTCCTGCCTGCCTTTCCCTGGAGACGCTGAGGTGCCCCAGGCTGTTTGGGAGAGCTCGGCAGCAGGCAGCTCCCCTCACTTGTTAAAAGAGAGGTGCCAGCCTGTGCCACGGGCTGAAGATGGGGCAAAGCCCCGGGTGCCTGCCTGCCTCCAGGGTGGGACCCTTTGTGTCTCCCCAGCATCCTTGGTGTGGCTCAGCCTCCCCCAGCCCCTCACCACAGTCTCAGCCCCTTTCAGGTGGTACCAGCCAAGTGGCACCCGTGTGCCCAGATCGTGAGCCTGAATCGACAGCTCTGAAGTGCCTGGATGGATGGAGCTGGGCATGCACCCATGCCCGTCCCAGGTTTGGGTGGCACGTGCTGGGGGAGGAGGGCTCATGTGAGTTCCAGGGCTCAGGGACCGGAGGAGGTCAGTGGTGCAGGGCACAGAGTTGGGCTGGAGGCATGGAAGTAGTCCCGGGTGTTCGGTGGGTGACTGAGAGGTGTCTGCAGTGGCACCCAGCACACCCCAGGGTCACCCAGGTAGGACCAAGGCTTGGCTGTCGGGGGGCTGGGGGAGTGGTCCAGAGTGGTCCATCCCATTAGCTTTTGGGGGTCTGTGGGGGTGGTGTGGGGCACAGATACCCTCCAGGTCCAGTCTCTGTGACACCAGCTGGACCCTGACCCTGGGCAGACTGTCAGGATCCATCAGGCTCAGTGGGATCTGGTGCCAGCAGATGGCATGATGAGAATCCAGTTCCCGGCCAAATACTTCACTGATCTTCAGTCTTGCTCATGATGACACCAAAAATTCCTCATCTTATCCCAAAAATCCCAGTCCTTCTCCAGGCTACTGATGCTCCTTTCTGTGATGTCTCCTGCCATCAGGCTCAGGTGGAGGGGGAAGCCAGAGGCTCCTGGCCCATGTTCGGGAAGGGGCACCCTGAGGTTCCCAGGGCAGTGGGCAGGCAGGGGTAGGGTGGGCAGAATGCAGGCAGAGAGGTGTCTCCTAACCAGGTGGGTTTGGCCAGATCCCAACATCCCCATTCCCTACAGAGCAGGGGGAGGACCCAGCTCATTGTACATTTGGGGGCACAGCGGTGCCATGGCAGCTTCCTGCCCCCAATGCTGCAGGTGCATGACCGTGGGCACCGGGGCTCCTTCCAGGGTGATGCTGTAGGGGGAACCAGCTTCTTCCTCAAGCTTTTCCTTCCCGGCAGTGCCCATGCTGCGGAGTGGATGAGCTGGCACTGCTGTGTCACCCAGGATTTCCCTCATGGAGTAGCAGGTTCATATGTGTTTCCAGCTCCAATTCCATAGAGTCCAGAAGCTCTGGACACCGGGGCTGCAGCTGGTCAGACAGACATGCCCCAGAACCTCAGGAAGCCCAGGTGTGGCAGTGCTGGGCTGGCGGGTGATGGCCACAGGTCACTTTGGCATCACCTTCAGCCTGTCCTCATGCTGTGGGGACACCGAAGCTGGGCTTGGTTCTCTGGGACATGTCCGAAGGCCCTCAAGGGTGGGAGGTTGTCCTGGCACCTCTCTCACCTCTCTTGTGTCTTGCCCCCACAGCCTGGTGAGGATAGGAGTGCCCATGCCTGCAGCTCCCTGCTAGCTACCCAACACCACCGCGGGCAGAGCTTTGTGCAGAGCCACTTCCAGGCCCAGTACAGGTGAGCAGTGGGTGCAGGTCTGCCCGGCTTGGGGGGCTCCTTGTGGTGGGGTGGGTTTTGCTGGTGGGTGGCCAGACTCGTTGAGCCCTGGGAAGGGATGAGCTGGGGAATGCTCAGCCATGCAGGGAGGATTCATCCATCCCTCCCTCCCACCCGGCCTGGGCACCAAAGCTGCTTCCCCCACATGTGGGGCAGCCGTGGCTGGGGGTGAAACACCAAGCAAGGGTTTTCGGGTCATTTCTTACTCTGCTTCAGTGCCAGCAAGTATTTGTGTAAGTGCCAAGAAAGACATGGGGAGCTGGAGCCTGAACCCCCATGCAGCCCTACCTGCTCCCCACCCCTAGGGTCTTGGCTTGTGCCAGTGATTAGCAGGGAACAGAGGGTGACATCAGCCACATCCAGTGTCACCTCCTAGCATGGAGACGGACATGGGGAGACCCCAGCCCTGCCCCTGCCTATGCACCTTCCCCAGGCATCTCACACCCCCAGCCTTTGGAGCCCCCGCCACCTGCCTTGCCTTGGCCTAAGGAAGCCTGGTGGCTGAGCAGTGCAGCAAGGCATGGTGTCCCTCAAGGGACCAGTGCAATTTAATGTCTTCACCATTGACGTGGTGGGACTCAGCACAGCCTCCGCGAGTTGGCAGGTGATGCTGGGCTGTGCGGTGCGGTCACCAGGGATGAGTCCAGAGGGACCCTGACGGACCCACGTGGTGTGGGTGGCAGAACACTGCAGCCCCAGGTGAGGGCTCTGCGGGTGCTGTCCCCATGCAGTGACGCGCTGTGGCCGTTTTTCACAGGTCCTCCCTGACGTGCCCTCACTGCCTGAAGCAGAGCAACACCTTCGACCCCTTCCTGTGCATCTCCCTGCCCATCCCGCTGCACCAGACCAGGTGAGGCTGCGGTGAGGGGCCCATCCACTGCCCGAGGGGTTTTGGCTCCAACCAGAGTAACTTGCATATTTTGGGTAAACAGTTAACGCGGGAGGCGGGAGCAACGCTGGGATGGGTGCCGGCTGCAGCCGCAGGAACCGTGTCCGATGGGTGTTGGCTGTCCCTGGGACACGGGTCCATCCGGCGTGGCAATGAGCTGCGTCGGGTCTCAGCTTGCGCGCGGTGGCTTTCCTCGCTGAGGGATACGTGTGTGTTCCCGTGTCCCCAGGGCCCTCAACGTCACCCTGGTGCTGCAGTGCGAGCGCCGGCGGTTTGTGCGGGTGGGTCTGGCGGTGCCCGTGCTGGGTACCGTGGCCGAGCTGCGGGAGATGGTGGCACGAGAGGGACACATCCCCCCGGAGCAGGTAACAGGGGCGAGGGGCTCGCCCAGGTGCTCCTCCGCCAGGGACACTGAGAGTGCCGGGTGCCGTCCCGCAGGTGATACTGGCCGAGGTGTCCCCGCAGGGCTTCCTGCGCTCCCTGGGCGACGCGGAAGAGCTGGGAGCCGCCGGGGAGCGGGCTCCCCTGTATGCCTTCCAGCCGCCACCCGCCCGCCGAGCAGGTACCGCCCCCTGTTCTGCCATTGGCTGGCGCAGCCCGCCCGTGCCGCTCTGATTGGGTGGAAGCGGGCCGTACAGCGCTGGCGCGGGAGGTGTGCTGGGGGCGGTGCCGCGGGTGGGAGGTGGTGGTTCCCTCCGCTGTGATTGGTGGCTGCGAGGTGCGCTGTGATTGGTGAGAGTCTTGCTTTCCCGTCCCCCTAGTCTCCTAATTGTTCGGAAGCAGGTGTGCTCTGCTGTGATTGGTAGGAGTCTTGTTTTCCCTCTCCCCTCCTGCCTGCGGTCGGTGGGCGCGTTCTGCTGCGGTTGGCGGGTTCGTGACCGCGCAGTGACAGCGGCGCGCGGGAGCCCCCGGGGCCGGGGCAGGCGCTGACGCCGACACCGACGCCCGGCCCCGCCGCAGGGTGCCCCCTCAGCCTGCCCGCCTCGCCTGGGGGCGCCCCGCCCGAGGGGCAGCGCCTGCCGCCCGCTGCCGCCCGCTCCTCCGACTGCCTGCACCGCGGGGCGAGCGGCCGCATCCTGCTGCTGCTCTGCAACGCGGCGGGCGCCGGCTCTCAGCTCGCCAGGTACCTGCCCACCCCCTCCTCCCCCCGCCTGCGCGCCGCCCCCTCTTCCCCCTCCCCCGTGGCGGGAGGGGTCGCGGGGGTGTCCCCCCTCAGCCAGGCGCCCCTCGCTATCCCCAGGTTCGGGCCACCGCTGGTGCTGCGGGAAGAGCGGGGCGCCTCCTGGGAGCAGCTCCAGCAGAGCATCCTGTCCCAGCTGCGGGCCCTGCTGCGGGGAGAGGTGCGGGCACAGGTGAGCGGTGGGCGGGCACGCGCGGCCGCGGCGTCTCGGTGGGTGCCGGTGATGAAGCTGTGCGGGGCTGCAGGGTCGCGAGTGGCCGATGGGGTCACCGGGGGGCTGGGATGGCCCCGGGGGGTGGTGCTGGTGGCTGGTGGTCCCAGCGGGTGGCCACATTGGTGCTACCGGCAGCCGGTGGTGTCACTGCGGGTGGCAGTGGTGACCCCGTGGGAGGGTGTGGTGTTACCGTGGGTGGCTCAGCATCCCTGTGGGTGGTTCTGGTGGCCCTGCGGGTGGTCATGCTGTCACTCGACAGCAGAGCCACCCCAGCCCAGCCACCCTCCTTCCCCAGCACCTGGGTGCTACCACCCCCGGGCCGTGGGTGTCCCCATGCTGCCCCTTTGCCCCCAGCCACACTGCAGCCAGCAGGACCGGTCATTCCCCACGTCCCTGCCCTGCAGGTGTCCCTTGCCAACCCAGCCATAGGGACCAAAGAAATCTGATTCTGGGAGCCTGTTTTGTCCCGTGTCACAGAGAATGGCCTCCCCCAGTACCCTTGGAGGTGAGGGAGACTCTGTCCCCAAGCCAGCCCCTCATCCCCCTCTCACCTCACAGGGCACAGGAAGCCTCTTTCGCATCCGCCTGGCTGGGGGCTCGGTCCCTTGCGCCTACCTGTCCCCGCAGGACCCCCACCCTCTCTGCCACCCCGCTGTTGATAGGTAAGGGCACTGCAGGGACAGGATTGTCCCAAGGATGTCCCCTCACTTCCTGAGGGTGGCCAGCAGTGTCACCAGGGGTGGCCATAGCAGTGGCACTGTGTCCCCAGCCCTGCGTCCCCACTGTGGGTGCTGCGCAGGGAGGTGGTGGCCATCCCTGCCTGCCACCACGGGCAAGCAGAGAGGTGGCCCCCGGGGACAGGTGGTTTTGGGTGCCATCTCACCCCATCCTCACCCCTCAGAGCCTTGCAGCTGAGCGGGGCAGGTGGCCCTCCTCATGTGAAGCTGACAGTGGAGTGGGATGCAAGCACCAAAGAGCGGTGAGTCCCTTGCACCCAGGGTTGGGGGGAACACCCTGGCAACCAGGTCGCCTTCCCTGATGCACACCCCCGCTGTCATGTTGTACACAACCCCCTTGCCCCCAGCCTTTTTGGCAACGTCCAGGAGGAGGTGGTGCAGGACGCTGAGAGCGTACAGCTGCAGCAGCAAGCACACCGGCAGCAGCACAGCTGCACTCTGGATGAGTGCTTCCAGCTCTACACCAAGGAGGAGCAGGTACTGGGCACCTCACCAGCCACGTGGGCAGCGGGCACCCTGCCTAGCTGCTGCCGAGGGCAAGCCTGCTCACAATGTGGCGACTGTTGGCATTTTGCAGTGCCGGGGCGGCTTTGGAGGCAGCAGGGGTTGTTGGGGAGGGATGTGGCCATGGCATGTGGTGTCCCTAGCTGGCCCCGGATGATGCCTGGCGCTGCCCGCACTGCAAAGTGCCCCAACAGGGCACGGTGAAGCTGAGCCTCTGGACACTGCCTGACATCCTCATCATCCACCTCAAGCGCTTTCGGCAGGTGGCTGAGCACCGGCACAAACTCACCACGCTGGTGAGATTCCCCCTGCGGGGTCTCGACATGGCCCCCCACGTGGCACAGCGGGGCGAGGCTGGCGGGCAGCTGTTGGGGCGCTGGGCACCCTGGCAGCCCCCTCTCTGCCTGCCCCAGAGCTGTCCCCACGACTACCTCTATGACCTGTATGCTGTCTGCAACCACCACGGCAGCATGCAGGGTGGCCACTACACTGGTGAGTGCCGGGCTGTGGGAGTGCTGCAGGGGTATGCTGGGGGTGCAAGGTGGGGGGGTCTAGGGGGTGCCATGGCGTGGAGGTACTGAAAGGGGTGGGTATGGCAGCAAGGTGGGGAGTGCTTCAGGGGTCTTGGGGGACACTGCAGGGGTTGTGCTTTGGGGCACAGTGTGGGTTGGGGTGGGCAACTCGGGGGTACCTGTGTGGGGCACAGAACAGGGCACCTGGGGCGCAGGGGACACTCAGGATGGCGTTGCAGTCAGGGATTGGGATGTGCCCAAGTGTCCTGCATGTGAGGCTGGTCCTGGACCATGGGGCTCAGGGTCTCAGTGGTACTCTGGGGCTGGAGGAGGGTTGGTCAGGGACAAGCCTGCGGCCCCTGTCACCCTGTATCCCACTCCCCGCCCCCCATCCCCAGCCTACTGCTGCAATGCCCTGGACGGGCAGTGGTACAGCTATGACGACAGCAGGGTGGAAGGGGTGCAGGAGGCTGACGTGAGCACCCGCAGCGCCTACATCCTCTTCTACCAGCGCCGCAACGCTGTGCCCACATGGTCGTCTGACAGCTCCGTCAGGGGTGAGCAACCCCACCTCCCCATTGCCTGCACCCTGGC
This sequence comes from Hypotaenidia okinawae, assembly GCA_027925045.1. Taxonomy (NCBI): domain Eukaryota; kingdom Metazoa; phylum Chordata; class Aves; order Gruiformes; family Rallidae; genus Hypotaenidia; species Hypotaenidia okinawae. The sequence continues at coordinate 4,766,819 of BSDF01000018.1, forward strand.
ACCACCCGTGGTGCTGATCCTCCTGCTCTGGGCACACCTGGCACAGCCACATGTGTGTATGTGGGAATAAGTGGTGCACACACGTGCAGCAGAGCCAAATGCATGTTCAGCACACACACACATGGTGCATGCACCCCCATGTGTGTACAGTATGTCAGGCACATATGCAGCATACAGGCATGAACACACACACACGTACACCTGTGCACACACACACAGTGGTGTGCATGCACAGCACAGCTAGACACACTTGCAGATACACATGTGAGCAGTGTGGTAGGTCTGTGTGTGCAGTCACTCAGAACTGTTGCGTGTGCGTACACAGCACAACACACGTGGATGTAGCACATCCAAACGCACATGCAGCACAGTGTGCACACACTGCACAGTGATGTGTGCATGGACATGCGTGCGCACCTGTTCGTGGGCAGTACAGCAGGCACACAGCATAGCCAAGTGTGCACCAGCACACAGAGTGTGTTGTACCCAGCACAGCTACATGCACAATCTTGCGCACACGTGCACACTAGGATGGCATGGTCAGGCATACATACATGCATGCCAAGTGTTGTACATGCATGTACAGCACAGCAAATGCATGGGTATTCAGGGCTTGCACACACAGCATGGTGTTTGCACACGTGTGCACATGCAGAATAGCCACACACACATCTGCCATGCGCATGCATGTGCAGTGTTGTGCACACAGCACAGCCAGACACACTCCCTAGTGTGCACATACGTGTGTCACAGCCCAATCGAGTGCACACACATGTGCTGGGCTGTGATGGCACACAAAGCCGCTGGCACAAGGGACCCCCACTCCTGCTCACCACATATGTGGGCCCCCCGGTTGCAGCCCCGTGTGCCCCCACTGCCTGGGGGTGCGGTCGCGACGGGACCCCGGCCCGGCTCAGTCCCCGCTCCCCGCAGGCTCCGTCGCCTCTCCGCTGCCAGAGCACTGGCTGACGCGCCTGGGCGGCAGCGCTCAGAACCCCGCGAACACCCGTCCCGCTGCGCCCGCCGCCCTCGATGCCGCCGCCCCGGAGAAAGGTGACGCCGAGCCCCCGCCCGCCTCGCGTTCCGGCCCCCCGGGTGGCTCCCGGATCCTCCCGACCTACTCTCTAATTCCAGGTGGTTTCGAGGCCAGACCCCTGGTGAGGGGCGTGCAGGGCCGCAGCCTCAGCGCCAAGCTCCCCCCGCCGGTCCCTCCCGCGCCGCGCCGCCGCGCCGGTCCTTCGCCTGCAGGGAGCGCGGCCGTCCGCGGGGAGGCTCAGGGGAGCTGGTGGCTTACCTGGAGTCGGGGCGCCGGCCCCACTGCACCCAGAGTTCTCTCCTGCGCCTCGGCCAGGGCGGGGAGAGCGGCCCCGACTTCCCCCCGGCCCCCAGCCCCGAGCCGACCGGCCCTCCGAAAGAGCCCGGCAAGGGGCAGGGGGAGCCGGGCACCCCCCGCGGCCCATTCCGCCTGCCTGTGCTGCGGCGAGCTGCCAGCGCGGGGGCCGAGGGCTGCCTCCGCCTGCCCCCCAAAAGCCAGAGCAGCCCCGGCCAGAGCGGGGAGGGGGCGGGGGGGCTCCGCTGCTCCAGGCTGCCGCGGCCGGGGGAGGAAGGGGGATCGTCCCCCCGCACGCCTGTCCCCCGGCCCGGCCGCCGTGGCGCGCTCGCAGAGCTCGGCCAGCCTTCCCCCGCGGGCCGGAGGGGCCTGCGGCGCTCGGCATCACTGGGCAGGGGCGCGGTGGGGGGGACCCTGCCCCTCCTTGGTGCCCTCGGGGCCACGCTGCAGCGAGGACGGCAGCCCACGGGCTCCCTGCGCCGGCCAGCCGTGCCCGAGTCCAGCTTCTGAGCCGGGGCCGTTCCAAACGGGGGTCACCCCGAACCGGTGGCTCTGAACTCATGGGTATCACCCACTCGCCTCCTGACGCGCGTGCCCTGGGGGCGGGTGGGCAAGCGACGCGCGCGGGGTCCCAGCTCCAAGACGTGAGAGTATTTATTGCACCAGGAGAGGTTTATTGAGAGGCGCTTTTTGTTTTCTAAAAGGCGACTGTAGGGGGGAGGGCGAGGGGGCGGGCGAGTCCTCCACACCAAGGTCTATGCAATACGCGATTCCTCCAGCCAGCTTTTGTACGTGGGGGCTGCAGCCTCACCACCGGCGGTTTCTATTAAAGACACTTGAAAGGATCCCGGTGCGGTGCCTGGGGGCAGCGTCTGCCCTGGGGAAGTGTCCAGGAATGGGAAAGGCTCCCTGTCCCTTCGGTGGACTCCTGGTGCTGTGTGCTGCGGGGTGGGGTGATGGGCATCAGTGGGGCTTGGTGGTAGGGTCAGTTTTGGCCAGATCCTGCCCCTGGGTGGTGACTGTGCTGCCATGCTCTGCCACCATTGCTGAAGGCTGTTGGGTTTGGAGGGTAGTAGGTGCTCTGTGAGATTCAACAATGCACCCCCCTTTCTCCCCCTGAATAACACACCCAACATGTGTAGTGCACCTTGGCACCTGCATCTACCTGCAGGGGTGATGGCCTGGGGGTGCCTCCACATTGCCTTGGCCTCCCCAGGCAGCAGCACCCCCATGAGCACACCCTCCCCACACCCCATGGATGTGCCCCTCTGTGTCCTGTCTAGTAGGGTCTTGGCCCCAGGGAAGCGACACAACCCCTCACTGCCAAGCAGTATTCTCCTCTTGGTCCCAAAACGCAGGCAAGGACCTGCTGCAGGTTGGTTGGTGACCACTCAGGGTTTGGGGACACCCCAAATCTGGGCTGCAACCACCCCAAATCCACACCCATCTCCTCCACCTTCATCCCAGTTCTATCTCCATGTCTACTTCCAACCCCAAACCCAACCTGCGACCACCCCACACTTGGCACCACCCCATCCCATGGCAACTAGAGCCCAACATCCCACACAGACCCCACACCACCTTTTTACCACCCCAACCCTCACCCACCCCCACATCCTTTCCACCCTCCCCTCCCTGCACCGTCTCGTCAAGCACGGTGCTGCCAGAGCCAACAGGCATTAACCAAACGCCAGTGCTGCCGAGCAGTTCACTGCGGGTGGCACATGTATTTATTCATTGCTTCAGGGTGCTGGTGCCCCGGGTGCCCACCTGGGGCGAGGGCCACTGGGCGAGCGGGTCAGGGGGCAAAGCGCTGCCATGTCCATCCTCCCTCTGTGCGCCGGGTGGGTGGGAATGGCCCCAAATAAAACAAATATCTATATATTTTTTCTCTATATATATATACAAATATAATATATATATATATCTGCTGATATATATATATCTCCATCTCTTATCTCTCTGGAAAGGATAAAAGGTTAATTTATCTTTGCATGCATGACCAAAGCCACCAACCCACAGGGACAGCAGGTGCCAAGGGATGCACACCCTTGCCCACTGGCACCCCAAGAGCCCGGGGCGGGGGCTGCATCCTGCGTCCACAGGTTATTGCTGGTCAGGTCCCATCCTGCTCTGACAAACAAGCAGAGGGGGAAGAAGCCAAAAAAAATGAAATCCCACTGAAAAGAATCGTTGAGCTCATCATCACCTGGCTGGTACCTGGTGGCACCCACCTTCAGGGCACGGAGGAGATGATGGCATCGCCTCAGGACCGTGGGTGTTGCAGGGTGTGTGTGTGTGTGTGTGTGTGAGGGCGCAGGCACCTGGTCAAAAGGCAAAGTCTGGATAAGGCGAAAAAAAAATTAAATAAAGAACAGTGACTGCCCCCAAACCAGGTGCTTTGCCACCCACCACTGACGTGCCAGTGGCCCTTGGTGCCAGGGCTGGCCCCGGGTACTGCAAGGATGAGCTTGGGGACAAGGACACTGTCATAGGGCTGTGCTCTCTGATTCCTCCTCCTCCTCCTGCCGGGTGGCCAGGCCCGGCCCCGAGAGTCTCTGGGGTGCCTCTGGCAGGTCCCGGCACAGGGCAGCATCCGGGGGGATGTGGAGAGAGGGGACCTCAAACCGGAGGCGACCTGCGGGAGGGTAGAGTGTTGTGGGACACCGTGGCGGGGCTCAGTGGTGGGACACCTTTCTGGGGCTGGCGCAGTGCTCATGCCACCACCAGCAATGTCACCACCCATCCCTGCTCTGTGCTGGAGCCTGCAACACCAGCCCCGATGTCCCCGTTGCTCCCACACACCCACGCCCTGTGCCACCCCGCTGTTCTCGCACCCTGTGCAGGTGACACTGCTGTCTCTGCTCCCAAGGGACAGAGCAACACGCAGGGTGAGGCAGGCGGCATCACTGCCATCGTGGGCAAACAGCCTGTGTACGCGGAGCTCCGCTGCCTGTGGCCCCCACAATGGGCAGCAGCTCCCATGGAGGTGTGGTGGAGGGGCCGCAGCCATGCCCCGGTGCAAGGCCAGGGCGCAACATGGGGGCTGCACTGGCAGCAGGCTGCGACACTGGGCTGCCCCGGTGCCTGGGTGCCATGCTGGCATGCAATGCCACTGCCACATCCGGTGTTCCTCTGGCCTCTGTGTCCCCAGGTGCCCCTGGTGCCACTCAGCACTTCCAAAGCATCGCTCTGTCCCCCTCAAACACCGCGGCTCCCACTGTGGGGGAGGCACTGACAGAACCTAGGGGCAGGGTGGTGGGACAGCTGGGGCAGAGCCCATGGGGATTCCAAAGGACAATGCCACCTTCCTGGGGATAGTTCAGGAAAGATGATCACCTTCCTGGGCACACCATCACCTTCCCAAGGATGTTGCCACCTGCCCGAGTACACTGTCACCTTCCTGTGGTCACCACCACGTTCCTGGAGACAATTCCACTTTCCAGGGACACTGCCACCTTCTCAGGAATACCCCAATTTTTGTGACCACACTGACACCTCTCTGGAGATGTCACCTTCCTGAGGCTGCGGAAACTTTTGGGTGACAGCTCCACCTTCCCGGGGACACCCCCACATTCCCGGGGACATCACCGCCCCCCGGGGACAGTGCACCTCTGCTCGCCACTGTCACCTTCCCGGGGACAGTTCCGCCTCTCGGGGACACTGTCCCCCTCCCGAGGGCACTGCTACCTTCTCAGGGACTTCGCCGCCCCCCCCGAGCGCACCCCCTCCTTCCCAGGGATGTCGGCAGCCTCCAGGGGCCGCCGCCCCCAGCCCCCGCGACACAAGAAGCCGTGTCCTCCCCCTCCCCGCCCCGGTCTTTGCGCCGCTGCCACCGGCCGAGCCCCGTCCCGCCGGGCTGGCCCCGTTACCTGTCAGCGCGCCGTCCCCGGGGCCCGCGGCGTCCAGGCGGGGCAGCTCCGGGGTCTGGGGGGGCCCGGAGGCGGCCGGGGGGGCTGGGGCGGGGGGGCAGCGCGGGGCGAGGCCGCGGCTTGGGGGTGGGGCGAGACTTGGGGGCGGCGCCGGCTGGAGGTGGCGGAGGTGGAGGCGGCGGGGAGGTTTGGCCGGCGGGCAGGCAGGGGCCCTGGCCCAGGGGGCCGGCGGGGCTGTAGGGAGAGGGGGTGCTGGGGGGGGTGGGGGAGAGGCTGGCGGGGGAGGGCTGCCCGCCCCCCTGCTCCCCCACGGCCGCCCGGGACGGGATGGGCGCCAGCTTCTTGGCCACTGCGAGACAGAGACAAGGGGGAGGGGGTGGGGAGGGGGTGGTCAGGGTGCTGGGGGGGCGTGTGGGGGGCGTCACACCGAGCGGGGACCCCCTCGCCGCCCGTCACCCGCCGCCCCCGGCCCCGCTCCTACCTTTGCGTGGGGCGTGGGGGCTCTGCTCGGCGGGCGCGGAGGGGGCGGCGACCGGCTGCTGCCCGGTGCTCGACCCGGGGCTGCCTCGGGGCTGCCCGGCCCCAGGGGAGGGCTCCTCGGGTTTTAAAGTGCTGGGGGCGAGGGGGGGAAAGGGGGGGACGTGAAATGAGGAGAGAGAGAAAAGAGAAGAGGGTAAAGAAAAAAAGAAACTATAAGGAAATAATAGTAATAGGAAAAAATACAAATGAAACCGAAAAATAACAATAAAATGGGCAATAAAAATAAAAAATCAAAGTATAAAAATAACTTAAACCTCCCAAACCAGAATAAAATAGTTAAAAAAAGTTTCAAATAATTAAAATACAATAAATAATAATAAACATTAAAACCAGCGAGAAGGAAGAGCCGTCAGGTCCGTCCCGCCCCCCGCCCGCCCCTCCCGAAGCCCTCCGCGCATCCCCTCAGGCAGCGGCGCGAGCGCCCCCGGGCAGGGCTGGCGGGGCCGAGGTTTAACGTCCGTTCACAGCCCCCAGCCTGCCCGCAGGACCCACGGCTCCCCTCGGGACAGCGGTGACGGAGCCACCGACACCACCCCCACCTCCCCTCCCAGTTTCGGGGCTCCCCGTGGTTACCTCGCCGGGCCGGATCCTGCGGCTCGGGCGGGCGGGCGGCTGCCCCGGGGGAGCGGCGGGGCTGCGGGGCGGGGTGGGGCACCGGCGGGGAGCCCGTGTTGGGGCCAGCGCCATGGTGTGAAGGAGCGACGGAGGGAGCAGGGCATGGCGCCAAGGTGAGGGGCGAACAGCCAGGAGGAGGAGCAGGGCGGGGGAGGAAGGCTTCGGCTGCAGCCCGGCCAGAGGGGCTGCACCCAGGGATGGGGACGGGGGCAGGAACCGGGGGACAGGGGCACCCGCTCGTCCTCGGGGCGGGAGGGGCTTGAGCCGCCATCCAGGCAGGCAGACACCAGGTGACCCCTGCTGCAAAATGTCCAGAAACACCATCAAAAACGGCAAAAAAGGAAAAAGGAAGGAAACAAACACTAAGAGAGCAGAAGTGCTGGCGATGGGGGCAGAGGTCACAGGGGAGAGTGGCAGCAGTGTCCTCGCGGTGCCAAAGCCCCCCCACCTCACCCCACCACAGGAGGATCTGCCCTGCAACACGACCCACCCAGGGCTGCTGCCACCCCCACCCGTGGGTGCATCCTGGGGCAGAGAGCGTCTCAGAGGCGGCTGCAAGGCCCGGCACCCTTTTTGGGTGTGGGGGAATTTCGGTGCTTTCTCCCATCTGGGCTATGCACATTAAAGTCAGCACAGACCCTCGGCAGAAGAAGGGTGCTGGGAACCCCCAGCTCCACTGGGCTTCTCCTTGAACCTTCATGCCAAGTTTCATTACAACCCAGCAACACCCCCTGCGACCCAAGCAAGGACAGCAGGAAAATCTCCAACAGCAGCGGGGTTCCTGCAGGGTGGGCAGGATGGGGATGCTGCAGTGACTGCAGGGACACTGAGCATCCTCTGCTCCTGCCATCCCCTGGCTGTTGCTCCTCTCCCAGGATGCTGAGCATCTTCTCCAGCTGCCTCTGGCATGGTGGCCATGGGGTTGTTTTGCTGCCGGGTTCACGCATGGGGAGGATGCTTGGGTTAGGGACATGGGGGTGCCAGAGGCCTTACCTTGACCGTTCGGCTCCTGGGGGGAAGCCAAAGCTGGTGGGCAGTGGGGAAGGAGAAGCTGAAATATCCAGCGAATGCTCGGGAATGGGCGAGTGGGGGGTGGTGGGAAGATCGGTGGGTGGTGCGGGGGCTGAGCAGCCGGTGGGGTGGAGGATGCCTTGCGCACCACTGTGGTGCCTCGGCGAGCCACCCACGAGGTGTCCATCACCCTGACGCCCATGCTGGGGGGACACAGAGAGAGGCTGTCAGCACTCGCCCAGCACCAGGGGAGCATCAGTGTTGTGGCTCTTTTGGGATGCCTGGTCCCTACAAACACTTCTTCCTCCGGGAAGCTGCTGGGATGACCCTCCATGGCAACGGGGCAGGGACAGCAGCGTGGCATGTGCTTGTCACCCACATGCCACCTCTCTCTTCCCCAGGTACCAGCAGGCACCAGCATCCTCCCAGCATCTTCCCAGCACCATCCCAGCATTCTCCCAGCACTTTCCCAGCACGGCTGGATACAGTACCTTTGGATTTTCCTAAGGCTGCATGGGCAGAAACACACGATCATTAGTGTAAAACCCCCTAAACCTTGACAGTGCAGAGGATGAAGGCTCCCTGCCTGGAAAAGGAGCTGCAGGGGTTGAGGGGCTTCGAGAGAGGAGGCGGGGGGCAGGATCATGGTGGGGACCAGGCTATGCCAGTGATGAGGGAGCTTGGGATGGTTTGTGGAGATGAAGAGCCCTGGGGATGTCTTCTGGAGACAACCTGACTGGCTGCGATCCCTGTGAGGGACCCAGAGGGACACACACAGGCTGGGAGTGGGGTGCTTTCTCCTGGAGCAAAGCCCATAGACCTTGGGAACACCAGGGTACTCAACCCCATCACAGCACAGACGCAGTGCCATGCCAGGGGCCACCCCGCTCTCCTCTCCGGTGGGCTGGGGACAGGCATCAAGCCCCAGGCTCACGCGAGTATGCCCAGCATGGTGCAGAGGTTCCTCCCACCTCAGGACCACCCAGCCTCTGCCTGCTCAGATACACATCCCTTGTGGGTGGCCACACCACCACCTCCCTCTCCCCAACCCCTGCCACCACAAAGACCCTACCCATCCTTCTTGTAAAACTCCAGCATCATGTTGTCTGTGGCCACACTGAGGGGCCGCCGTGCCTGGTCATGCTGCCGGCGGTCAGCATGGTCCATGTCTGGTGAGGGCATGGAGCTGTAGTTGGCATTGTGGTTGACGTGCATGGGGCTGCCGTAGTTGCCGGTCACATTGAACTCGATGTCTGGAGGGAAAGGGGAGGGACAACGTGACACATTGGGTTGTGTCCTCAGTGAAAGAAGGGGTGGGAGGCAGCAGTAGTGCAGGGATGCTCTGGGGGGAGGCTCGGAGTGGTTGGATTGGGTGAAGACTCTCGCCAGGGAGGTCCAGGGGATCCCACAACACCCATCCTCCCTCGGCCGTGGGGCACAGCCTACCTCCGGGGAAGAACCAGTCGGCATGCTGGATGAGCGGTTCGATGATGCCCACAATCTGCAGTGAGACGGTCGTCATCATCTCTGTCATGTTCCTGCAAGGCAGCGGGCAGCAGCTCAGCAACCCCACCACAGCCTGGCCTTACCCCTGGTGGGGTCTTGGCACCAGGCACCCTTCCTCTGCTTCCCCAGCATCCCTCTGGTGTGCTCGCTTCCCACCCAGACACTTTACCTGTCCGCCTGAGGCCAGAGGAGGTTGGGCCCCAGCACTATGGCCACATTGCTTGGTGTCATTTTATTTGTGTCCTGGTACTCTGTCAGCTTGGCCAGGAATTTAATCAGGTACCTGGAAGGCAGAGCCAAGCCGTGGGGGTAAGAGGATTGCCCACTCCCCACCCCCTCCCTGGGTGCCGTGGGCCCCACGCTCACCTGATGTTGTTGTAGTTGGCTTTGGGCAGCTTCTCACAGGCACCCCAGAGAGCCTGTAGCCTCTTCTCCTGCTCCGGGATGCTGCGGGAGGTGGGTGAGAGGGTCATTCCCTATCCCCACCCCACCCCAGGGCTTTCAAAACGCCCAGGGGACCATGAGAGACCCCCTGTTTACCCCATGTAAACAGAGCCAGGGAAAGCTGGCTGCAGGCTGGGTGCTGGCCCCATCCCCACCTCTGGGCAGCTCCCCCTCAGGTTTGGGGTTTGGGGATGTGTTCACTTTGGAAGGGGAAATTACTGCAAATAGCCCCCCATAAAAAAAACCCTGCTCCCCTGCGTGTCACCCTCGGGGACTGTCCCCTCTGCTGATTCATCCCCATATCCCTGTGATGCTCCAGTGGGGACCATCCACCATGGAGGTGTTTCCCACCCTAAAAGGTGATGCTCCTTTTCCCCAACCCAAACACCTCCTATGGGAGACCAGGCACACTGGTGCCCCCTCAGCTGGCCCAATCCTGCTGGGTTGGGGGGGCGTTCATGGTGCAGAGCACCTCAGCAAAGTGGGTGGGAGCTCCCTTGTCCAGCTGCCCCCCAGGGTTTGCACACCAGCACCCAAGAGCTTGTCGAGAGATGCTGGGAGAGCTCAGCCTCATTGGCCATGTTTCTATGGACCACAGTGGGGACACCAGGCTTGGGGAGCATCAAAGCTACCGCTGCTGCTGGGACCCACGATGCTCAGTGAGCATTACAGGAACCCTCCTGGCTCTCTGAGCCCAGAGGAAACACCCCATCACATGCTGTGAGCTATGTCAGAAGTAGCTTGTGACCCCCGAACCATCTATGGGGACCTAAGGTGCCACCACCCGTGCCACAGAGGGATGGGAGAGATGCCCCAGACCCACTTGGAAGCCTGGATCCACTCCTCATACAGCTCGAATGTCATGAGGGGCTCCGGCAGCTCACGCAGGTAGGACTTGAGGGCTCCTGCAGCACACAAGGGACATGGGGCTCAGCACTGCAGGAGGTCCCATGGGTGGCACTGCCCACCAGCCACTGAGCAATTTCGCTTCCAGCTGTTTTGACTCGCTTCCGTCCCCATCAACATGTCCCAAACCCTTAGCCCCCAAGGCTTGGTGGCACCTGTAGCACCCCATGACCACCAGCAATGACCTTGCCACCTCTCCTTAGTCCCTCCCAGCACCTCCCCGATTCCCACCACTCTCTCTGCCTCCACCAGGCATTCACCCAACTCTCCATCACTTGTTTTCGCTTGGAAAAGGTTCCCATTGGAAGTGATGCCTCATTCCATCAGAGGAAACCAGGGTACAATCTTGCACCCGCCGCAGGTCCTAGCCCATGAGGGAGGCAGCCGACTGGCACTTAAACTCAATTAATGCTTATGAGCAGCCCCATGGGCTCAGGCCTATGCTTGGAGAGGGCAACCTGTGTCAGTGCTTGGTCACCCATGCAAAGTGTCTCTGATGGTCAGAGGGAACCTCCCATGGTTCCACTGGTGCCCGCTGCCTCTGGTCCGGGTGCTGGGCTCCACTGGGAAGAGCTCTGTCTTCTTTGCACCACCACCTCCCCGCCGCCTCCCCTCCCCAGTATTTATACCCATCAACGAGATCCCTGAGCCATCTCCTCTCCAGCCGGAACCACCCCAGCCCTTGGAGCTTCCCTTCACAGGAGAGAAGCTTGAGGCCCTTCATCATCTTCATGGCCTTTCACTGGAATTTCAGTGTGTCCATGGCCTCTCCTATAGTGCCCAGAGCTCTACCCAGCACCCCAGGGGTGGCTGCACCAGTGCTGGACAGGATCACGTCCCTTGACCTGCTTGCATCACTCCTCCCAGCACAGCCCAAGACACCATTTGCCTTCACAGTGCTGGCCCATGGTCAGCTTGGTGTCCTCCAGGTCCCAGGGGCCATGTCTGACAAGCAGCTTTCCAGCCCATGGTGGCCCACCCCCGCAAAGGGCAGGACTTGCTCTTCCCCTTGCTGACCTTCCCCAGGTCTCTCAGCCCATTTCTCCAACCCAGCCAGGTCCCTTAGGACAGCAGCACAAGGGGACAGCAGCACAAGGGGACAGCGGCATGATCCACAGCCGCTCCTCCCCATTTGGTGCCATCTTGCTGAGGATGCGCCCTGCCGCATCCCCAGGTCATCAATGGCAACGTTAAACCAGAGCAGACCCAGTCCTAGTCCGTGGGCTAGTTACTGGCCTCTAAGGAGACATCACGCTGCTGATGACCAGGTTCTGGGTGCCTATGGCTGGTGCTGGGGGGCTGGCTGGGCCACCTTGCTCACCCCCAACCTCCCCAGCCCAGGGCAGCTTCTACCTGCAATGGCGTGTGGGTCAGCTGAGTACTCCTGCACATCCACCACGCAGCAGTCCAGGGCAGCCTTGAGCTTCTTTAGCTTGGAGGCTGAGGGAGCCACTCGGAAGAGACCCTTGGCAGAGGACACAGGAGAGTGTTGGACAAGCTTTGGGGCCAGGTGTCCCCCCAGAGCCCCATGGCTCCTCGTCCCCGTCCCAGAGCCACCCATGTCCCCTTCCATCATGCCCAACTGAGGGCGGTAGGAGATGGGACCCACCTCCTCCTGCATGCCGCACTCCAGCAACATCGTCACGCACGCCTCCACCGGGAAGGCAATCTCCCGTCCGCTGACAGCCAGGTGCTCCTCCAAGGGCTTCCCAAAGGAGGGTTTCTCCATCCACGCTTCTGTGATGGGCAGAGGGGGTGAGAGGAGGGGGAGTACAAGGCAGGGACGGTGCCAGGTCCAGCATCCCCTCCCCAAAAGGCCCTCAGATCACAGCGTTTCGGCAGCAAAATATTCCATTTGGGCATTGCTAAAATAACAGGACCTCGCACCTTGGTCCTGGGCAGCTTGGGAAGCGCTTTTTAAAGATGAAATCCAAACAAAATGTTTTCCAATCATCACATGGGACATTTCAAAGGGGCTGGACAATGCTTTCCAGGGGGAGCAATCACAGGCAAACCTTTGCAATATATTCCCCCTTCCTCCATCACAGTTTGAGGCAGGAATATTTTGTGGGATCGAGAGAAAAAAATAAAATACAAATCATTCCCTGCCCCACCACAGCCTGAGGACCCCGAGCCCTGCCCCGGGGAATGTGCACCATCGCACTGGGCTGTCGCTGACCTCCATTTCCCAACCCACTCAATGGGGATACTCAGGCAGGTTTCCCGCCCTCCCATCAGGAAGCTGGCCGCATTGTGCCCCCCACCCCACCCTGCAACCAAGTGGGATGGGGATGCCCCCTCCACTCCAGCACCAGGGCAGGCAGGAGGCAGGCAGAGGGAGTGAAAGGAGGATGCTCAGTCACAAACACAGCACTACGTCACGCCATGGTGTCCTGCCACAGCCAGCTCATCACCACAGCAAAGCACAGCTCTGGTGCGACACGGAGCCCTGGGCGTCACATGCAGAAGCAGGACAGACCCAGGGGACACTTACCCTGCTGGGCTTTAATTTGAGGCAGGACGTTCTGCAAAAGCGCTAAGGATTTCCGATGGTATTCTGCCTGCACCTCGATCAGCTGCGGGGACACACAGCACTGGCTGTCACCCCTGCGGCTGGGGCTGATGCCAGAGGGGTCTGCAGGGATGGGCGGCACTTACAGTTTGAAAATAGTTTGCATAGTCTACTTCTTTGGCCACAAAATTGTACATGTCAGCAGACAGCTGGTCCTGCAGAGAGCAGAGAATTTGTTGCTATCCCACTCGTGCCGCCCCGATGCGGCTGTCCAATGGGACAGGATTTTAAAGGCTACATGGGGTTCTGGCTGTGTTCCTGGAGAAAACAGACAGGATTTGAGACACGCACCCAGCTTTATCTCCTGCCTGAAACCCAGGGCACAGCTGTGCCCAGCCCTTTGCGCTTTCTGTCCCAGGGGAACTTAAAGCCACACAAAACTGCCTATGGGTTTTATTGCTGAATCCTGCAGACTTGCCAGCGTCCCCACCTTACTTGGACACCTCTCCCACCCAAAGGGTTGTGCTCCTGAGGGATGGCAGAGGGTAACACCCTGGGGGACATGTGCAGGCTCGGCATGTATCAAAGCTTCCGGCAGGTGTCTGTGCTGGTGCTGAGCATACTCAGTGCTGAGCTCGCTGGCTCCTGCTAGGAGCCCCCTAGGGGTCCCCCTAGGAATGGGACACTCTCCAGCCCCAGCAGGATGTGGACGACAGGGAGAGAGGAACCACAGACATTCTGCTTGGCTGGTGAGCATCCCCCACAGCCACCAGGCTGCATCTGGGCAGGGGGACCAGCCCGAGGAGGGTTTATCGTGGGAAATGGGTGAAGAAGGGACTAAGAAGGGGTTTCCTGTAGTTCATGGGATGCTGAGGTCCCCCCACGCCAACAAGGATGGATCCTCCTGGGACCCCCCGATACCCTGCAAATCTCCACTCTGTTGGCTGCCTCCTCCATCTCCTCCCTGAGTGCGTCAGCCTTGGCACCTGAGGGCTGCAGGTTGCTGGCCAAACCCGAGGACTTCACAGACTGCTGCCACCTGCGGAGAGAGCCAGAGCTGTCACCATGGGGACAGGGACCAGTGGATCCCAGCAGACGTGGGGGACAGTCCAGGGAACCCCCCTTAGCCAAAGCTACCACGGTCCCCATGGCTGAGCACCGCGAAGATGGTCCCAGCCCTTGGTGGGCTCCAGCACCCATTCCCAAACCCAAATGTCCCCAGTCCCCATGGTTGGGCTCTAATTAAACACTTATTTTCAGCAGGAGAATGAGTTTTATTCCCATAGGAGGAGAGAAGGAAGCAATGAGAGAGCCTGAAGATGATGCTGGGGACTAAAGACACCTCCCAGACCTCTCCCTGCAGCATGCCATGGTGTGGTGTGGGACTTGGTCCACTCTGGGTATTTTTAAATGGCTGCAAACAGCCCTGGATAAAAAACCAAAGTGCAGCCTGCCAGGTCCCACTGCAGCAACTGGGCATGGGGCAGTCCCTAAGGACACCCTGCATCCACCCCGGCAGCAGCAGCACATGCCTCTCTGTTATCATGTAGAAACTCACCGAGAGAAGGAAAAGAGGAAAAGAATAAAGGTTTGTGCCAGAAAACAAATACTCTGTTCTGTAGGGGACAGGAAAGGTAAAGGGAGAGGGAGGAAGGGGAAAAGAGGGAGAGGGAAAGGGAAAGGAGGGAGAGGATTCTGCAGGCAGGAGCCAAAGTCATGGCTTGTTGTCAAGGCACATGGTGACGTGTCCCAGACTTACTGTCCCAAGGGAGCCATGGTACCAGGGCTCTGGGATGTGCCTACCAATCACTTGGGAATTTTGATTTTTTTTTTTTATAAAGCAGCTCTGAAGCTGCTTCCTACCGCGTCCTGGAGGAGTCCATGTCCAGCACGAGCTTCGCTAAGTGTTTCCTCTGCTTTTGGATATTCGGGATTTCCACCTGCAGCAACACACCGTAACAGGAAGAGATGAATACCCCTGGAGAGGTCATACTGGCTGTGACGTTGGGGGTTTGGGCTTTGTTCAAGTGGGGTGGGCAAAGATGCAGCTCCTTATTCTAACATTGTTAGGGCGATGGCACTGGTTGTCCTTCCTCCATGTCCCCTGGGCACCTGGGCTGTGCCACTGCCTGCCAGCACTGCTTGCCCGAGGATTTGGTACCGGCTGGAAGCCTCAGCACCGGAAGTGCAACTGCGCTCTCCCTTCTGATGGGGAAGGTAAAATCTGAACCAAGCCCGGGATGTTTTGCTATATGTAAAACAGGGGAGAAACCATTGGGTTGAAAAGTTGGAGCAAGGGGGGAAAGGAGGGAGAAAAATGCCAAATAACAAAGGTATGTCTATGGGACTGGGAAAATGGGTCCAAAGTAGGAGTGTTAATGTCTCTGCCTTCAGGAAAGGCAGAAAAGCACAAGAGCTGCAAGAGCAGGAGAAGGAGCCTGGCAGGATCACAGCCCCAGCAGGACGTGCAAATGCTGCCTGCCAATTACAGCAATTAGCAAATGTCTCAAAGAGAGAAGGTCTGTCCCAGGGGCAAGGAATGAAATGCACTGTGAAGCAGTGAAACCTGCACTGCCCCGGGTTTGCTTCAGATGTGGGTCCCCAACACGGTGACACCCTGACGCGGTGACATCCCCACGCGCTGCTCACCTCAGCCAGCACAAAGAGGGGCTCGATGACATCTCTCTCCACCTGCAGCTCGAAGTGGATGAGCTCCTGAGCCAGCTTGTCCTCTGCCTCCCCACACAACCGCAGCATCTTCCTGCAAGGGCACCGGCAGGGTTGGGCACTGAAAGGGCCCGGGGGGGGGTGATGGGCAGCACCCATGGGGGTGGGGGACCATCACCCAAGCCCCTTGGGGGTCTTGGCAACAGCGTGGGGCAGTCCCCCCTTGGCAGAGGGCTGGGGGCAGGGCAGCAGTCTGGGGACCACAGGCACCCTGGGGGTAGGGAAATCTCCTCCTCTACCATTCCAGTTACTGGTGGAAGCTGCGTGGGCTTCCTTAAGACGCAGAGAGGTGTAAATAGTTTACACTGCCATGACTAGAGGGCCCCGGCTCAGCACAAGGGGCAGAAGAATAAAGGAAACCAATGGACTACCAAGAGGACATGAGCATCCCAGCCTCACCCTGCCCCACCCCACCCCTGCTGGAATACCCCTTCCCTGTTATCCAGCATCTCAGCTCAGGGACTACCACAGTTCCCAGCATCTGAGCACCAGGGTGTACCTGGCCCCCCTTACCCCAGCAGGGAGTCATCGCCCAGCACTGCCGATCCCTCCATCAAGCACTGCGCCAGCGTTGTCAGCGGCAGCTTCTTCTGCAGAGAGAGGGCTGTGTTTCCCACCACACCGGTGCCACTGCCACTGGCTGCACACCTGGCATCCCCTGAGCCCTGCCAAAGCCTCACCGAGCGCTTGTCAGCATCCACGCCTTGCTGACCCTGCAGACATGCTGTCAGCTTCTTGTGGGTGCTGTGAGAGACCTGCTTCACCAGCTCCAGGCGCTTCTCCACCTGCAGATACAGCAGTGCCCATCACCAGGGTATCCCGCCTGGTCCAGCACCCGTCACGCAAAGGACCATAACTTCTTGCTTTTCAGTCCAAGTGATTTCCACTGCTGCTGTGTGGGATGCAACAGCCTTGGAGCCCAGGGATGCTTTAAGCAGGACACGGTTTCACCAGGCCGATGCTGCCCCACCTTAGCCCTCCTGAGAATGGCTGAGGGCCGGATCCTGATGAGTCTCCAAAGGGCAAGGGTAGGAACTGTCTGTCCCCAGCCCTGCCACAAACCAAACTGGCTGCGGCTCCAACCCGGGGCTGAAAATTGCCTTATTTGCCTCCACACTGATTAAATGAAGAATTTCATTCCAAAACTCATCGAGATGAGTCATTAAATGTAAGCAAACAAGATCTGCTGAAAACCATAGCTGAGAGAGACTTGAGGAAAACATGGGAATATCCAAATTTTGGGAATTAATATGGGAAAAGAGAATTATGCCCTAAAGCTCAAAATCTTGGGGAATGCTTTGGGGAAAATAAAGAACTACTCCCTGCCCAGAAGTGCTGAGCTTGCAGTGAGTTCTTGAAGCCGGAGACGCTTCACGGGAGCCTGGCACTTGAGCTGAGCTGCCTTCCACCACTACAGTGATATTGATATGAGTAATAATGTATATGTATAGCATCTATTTATTAAAAAATGAATAAACTCCATGATGTCTGGCTGAGGTAGAGCAGTCTCTGCCGTCCCCGCAGGACAGACATGTTCTTTCCAACATCTGCACAGACACGTCTGTGTGTATATATATTAGATATAATTATATAATTATATACATTTAATGTTCATATATAGGTTGCAAGGAAGGGGTATGATGTCCAGAAGGACACATACCTGGCTGCACACCCATCTAGATAAGCCAAACTGGAGATAACTAGATATGACACCTGGAAAAGTTTGGAGATCTCCACTCATCCCCAGACACAACACAACTGGCTCTTTGAAGGCAACCTGAACAGGGCAGCACCGACTGCCCTCCCCACTGAATTATCTCCAGCACATGCAAACTCGTCGTGTAAAGCTGCCAAAGCCAGGCATGCCATCGACGGCCCCAGCATGGACAGTACTAGGGTGTCTCTGGCTGCTGGTGGCAGGGAGCTGAGTGCTCCTCTCTGACTGACCAGGGTTGCCCATCCCCAGGGCACCAGGGCGTCACCACAGCACCCTGCCCATCACTGCTGCCAGCAGTGGCAGGGACAAAAGGGAACACCACCCCAAATCTTGGAGCCCAGAGACTGACTCATGGGGGTGCACACCATGAGGACAGCAAACCAACCCACAACGCACAGGACCCGGTGTGGCCACTTCCACCAGCCATTTCTCACTGGTGCTGGTGCAACTGGAGACCAACCTCGCTTACTCCCAGTATGGGTTGGGCTGGTCCCAGACACAATAGAAACATCCAAAAATCCCTGGTAAAGCAGCAAGAGACAAGGAGTGATGGAGCAATATGGGCAGCTGCTCTCGGTGCCCAGCTGAGATGCTTGCAAGGAGCTTTACTTCTGCTCATTTCCTGCATGGTTTCACTTCATCCCTTAGCAATGGCCCAAACTCTGCCTAACAGGCAGCTTCTGCTAAAGCCTGAGGTGTGCAGGGAGCAGCGGCATTAGGTCCAAGTGAGGGCAACATGTAGGCAGGACATGGTGGCCAGAAAGAGCTAAAGGTCATGCTGCAGTCCTGCTCGCCTGATGGCCACTGCCTCTTGCCACCAGCGTTCTTGTACGCCATTTGTCTGGCTATTTTCTGCAGATCTGCTACCTGACAGCAATGGCATAGACCAAATGCTCAAGCTGGAAGGTATTAATACATCAGCTTGGCCCCAAAATAGGTTTGGAAGTGGATCCAACAGCAGCCAGACTGGCTGATGCCAGGGGATGCTTGTGCTGTGCTGGAGCAGGAGCTGGGCACCAGTTTGGCTCACTGGTGCCTGAGTTACGAGTGATGATTTAGACAAAGTGTGAGTTAGAAACCTCAGGAATTCAGCAATGGATGCCTGAGTTCACATCCCTTTGCTTGCACTGTCCGCCCCAGGCATGCAGGCATCCCTGAGCTCCAGGAACACAGAGCTCTGAGACATGATGTCCCTGAGAGACCGTGACCAGACATCCCAGCCAATGCTCCACCGCACCCCGTGAGGTTTTTGGCACAGGCTGCTCTGATGATGCCCCCCATCCCATCAGCTCTGGGGACTGTTCCCTGCTGTCACACGCCTGTTCCCAGGGTGGGTTTTGCAGCAGACAAGAGAGACAGAGGTGCCCACAATCCTGCTGCCCATCTCAGGTTCCTGTCCTGGCAGGGGTGAGACTGGATCTGCTTCCAGCTGACCTGAAAACCAGGCTGGGAAAGGGCGGAGAGGGAGGCAATGCTGCTTCCCACACCCCCAACCCCTCTTCCTCCTCCTGCCCCCCCATCTCACCGCTGCAGGACACCACAGCACTGAACGGCACAAAACTGCTGCTGCACCCAGCACCCACGGGGGCGTTCCTGGGCACCCTGGGTGCAGGCCAGAGCTGCTGCAGAGGACCTCACCTGCAGGAGATCTTCGCTCAAAACCTCCGTCTTCTCAGCCCTGCAAGACAGGAAAGAACACAAAGCATTGGCGAAGGGTCTGGCACACGAGGCAGCACCAGGGCCGCATGTCACGGTACCAGCCACAGCTGAACGTGCTTTTCCATTGGGATGCAGCCAGTGATTCAAGGCTCTCTGGTCCCATGGACAACTAAGGGTCCTCCCCTGATCTCCCTTTTATTTTTCCATTATTCCCAGCAAAACAGGGACGTTGAATTTCCAGAAGGATACAGCCGGTGCTGCAGACAGAGGCCGTGTGTCTATGCACAAAAGCAGTTCCCGGGGCCATGTTGGGCTCCACCACATCCTCAGCATGGTGGATTTCAACCCATCCGCACGACTGAGCCTCGTGGGTCTGACACAGCTGACAATCTGTGGCGGCAGCTGTTGTCCAGGGCTTCACCATGACATTCCCCACTGCTCAGCAGAGATGGATCTACTGCCCCAGAACTCATGCTGCCCACTCCTTTGCTAGTGAGGAGTGCCAGGGACACGGGAGGAGATACAAACCCGCTGCAGACCCTCCTTGGCCACAGCGTCGCCAGCGGCACAGCCCCCACTCCTCAGGCTTATTTAAACCATCACATATAGGATGATTTATTCTCTTTCTTAGGGGTTTGTTTTCCAACTTTAGAGCATCATCTCCCTTTGAAAGATGACCTCTGTTGAGATGCACTTGGGCAGAGTTGCAATGTAGTCAGTTAGTCCTGAAAGGTTTGTTAATGAACAATGAAAGCCCAGTGCCCTCATCCTTCTTAAAAAAAAAACCCTAAAACCCCAAACCTTTATTGAGGAACAACCCGAGCTCTGGTTGCTTTCTGCTCTCCAAGGGGGTTCCTCAGTTTTGAGAGACACTGAGTGAAGTGCTGAAAAAGAGGAAATATGGACTAAGCACAGGCAGAACACAGTTCAGAGAGCGAGCCAGGGCAGCACTTGGCCCACAGGCTCATCGCAAACACCCCATAGACGTTAAAAAGTGTGAATTAATGGCATTAAATCTAGTTTCTGTATGAAAGGTCTCCCACCATCTGATTGAAATTGGTTTTAAAAATGAAAAGGAAAAAAAAAAACCCAAACCACAAAACCCCATTTTTATTTTTTTTTAAAGGGGATTTAAAGGGATGCCTCACAGAATCTTCTCTGGGAAACACAAGTGATGAGCTGGCTGGTTGTGAGCAAGGGCTCTGCTCTCCTGCAAACCCCCTTCACTATCACTTATGGACAGGGAGGGAAACACTGCAGAATCAGCACTAGCAGGGGAAGAAAGTGGCAAATACCCACCAGCACAGACATAGCGGCTGTCTCCACTTCCTCCCCTCCCTGGCCCAGGATATATTTAGCATCCCGAAGGAGTAGGAGATGGCAGGGATACAGGCAAGCATCATGTGCCCATGTGCATACAGTGCACATCCCCACCACTCGCTTCACACCCCTGAAACAATTTCCTGACTTGGAAAAGGCTGGGGGAGAGAGCAGTCCCTCCTGTCCTTACACCACTGGGAAAATCCAGTGATGCTTTCTGTAGATTTTCTCCTCCTCCAGCTGATGGATGGGTTTTCATGCCCCAGGCTGCAGGACCGGTGGGTCTTTCCCAGCAGCCACCAACCAAGATGTGTTATGCTCTGACACACAGTTTGGAAGCTGAAAATGACATTTTAAACAGGAGAACAAAAGAAAGTATGACCTCACTCTGCTCTGAAGCTCACTCTTAGTGTGAGAAACCTCAGCAGCTTTAACAGACAGCATCCTCCAGCCACCGCCCCAGCAGGTGCTGAGGCAGGTTGCAGAGCCTGCCAGTGATTTGTGTGGCTTCTAAAAGGTGACCTGGGTGGAAAGGCTGCAGCGCTTTATGGGTCTGAACAACCAAAGAGGCTGCTGGAACCACTCAACATAGCTGCTGGGTGGCGTGGCAGAGCGATGGAGTAAAATGTGCCCCCAAAAGCCACCGCAGGGGTTTGAAAAGCCAGAACAGGGGACAAGTCTCCTGCCTCAGGGCACCTGGAGCATACAGCAATGCTGCCAGCAGCCATCCCGGGACAGAAACAGTAGTAGCAGCTCCATGCAATGAGGATCAGCAGCTGCAAGTGGGACAGATCCTGCTCTGGGGCGCACAGTCTTGCTGGCAGCACAGCTCCGCTGATGTCCTGCTGTCCCACCTAGAGCTCCTGATGAGCTCACCATAATGCACCCAAAAAGTGCAAGCAATTCCCCTCCCCTCTGTAATTGCTCCAGAACCTGCAAATGATGTCCAGGAGTGCGGGAACTGAGCAGAGCCTCTAAATCCAGAGAAAGCCAAGCCTGAGCCGCTCCGCCTGGCCATTTTACGTGTAAACCAAAAAACCCACAACTAAACATCATCCTGCTCCACTGACATCACTCTGCATTACATCCCTGTGCTGCTAATGCCACCAAGAAAAATCCCATTACAGCCGTTATGTTTTTGAAGTCTCAGCTGAAAGCTAATACAGTTTTACAGGAGCTTATATGGTTTTACGAGGCAACCTGCAAACCGCAGCAAGCAACACCCAGTGGCAAAATGCACGCCCTGCCAGGGAGCAGGCAGGGAGATGGGGACTCGCCAGCATATCCCAGGGTCTCTCCTGCCTGCAGGGAATTTTATTGGTGCTGAGCCCTGGCAAGCACTACAAGATGGTCAAGGAGACACCGGTGTCATGGTGGGTGGGCAGAGGGACACAGCCTCCCACGTCCTGGGGGAGCTGAGGAGGCTACATGAGACCCCCTTCCTCGCATCCTGGCAGGTTTCAGGGCCCATTTGTGCTTACCTCATAACCCACGAAGGATGCTTGAGGGTCTGACAGCCCTGGGAAGGTGCTACATGGTGGCTGGAGCATCCCTTGGCCATCACAGCAGGCAACTGGTGTCACCAACCAAACATCTTTCTGCACCAGTTTAAGCCAGTATCAGCTCTGGGCAATTCTTCTCTCATGTTCATTCTGATGGGAGTATTTCCATCTCCATGTCTTGCAAGGCGGATGTAGCCAGGTTGCTGTGCTGGGACACAACCTCCTCTGGGAACCAGGGATAGTGGGTTTTGATGATGCAAGGTGGCCTCAGCAAACAGCAGCATCCAAAAGAGGGGTGTGGGGACCCCCCAGTTTCCCTCTCTGGTCCCTAATCCCCCCATACTTCATGCTTTACAAGTAACACACATCCTGCGAGAGCATCCCTTGGAGAGGCAGACAGGCATGCTGCCTTTCAGCGCCTTCCTTTGCCCAAATAAAAGCCTACTGCTCCCCTTCCCCTCAAGATTTCCACCCCAGAGCTGGTTTTCTCAGCAGAAACCAGGCACTTCTGTAGCTCAGCCTGCACCCGGAACTCGTGTCCTTGCAAACAGCTGGGAGAAAAGGGAAATTAATATCGAGAGTTAAAAGCAAATGAGTGGAGGACACAGCTACAATTTGATCGGGCGTTCGCTTCCACAAAAACTAATTGCTGCCAGCACAAATCAACACCAATCAAGCAAATTAAGTTGATTTCCAAATAAATACTGCATGAGCTTCCAGTGCCTTGACCTGGAGAGCTACAGCAAAGCTGGTGCTTCCCTGGAGCATCTCCCCATGCCAGGCATCTCCATCTAGCTGGACCCACCCTGCATCCATGACACTGTCGCTTTCTGATGCTCAAACCACCCAAGACAAGGAGCCCCTGGCTACAGATTTGACCCTGAGCCAGCAAAACTGAAAGCACGATGGGGATTTTGCAACAATATTCCCTCTGAATGGAAAAACCATCACTCCTAGCTGGCAGGCAGCACTGCACATGGCATAGGGACGGGCAGGAACAAGGATGCGTGTCCATGATGCCCCAACGACCCCCTTGCCCACACCTCCCACACAAAACATTCCTTTTGTCCCCATCCCTAGCCATCCCCTTGCTGCAGTATGTCTGTAAATATTCCGTTGCTATTTAATAAATGATGCCAGACGGTTCCCCTGATTTCTGTTTGCTCCAGCCTAAAAACAGCCTTGTGGCTAAGTGCAGTGAGAGGGAGGCACGAAAACCTGGCCAAGGCTGTCCTGGGCTGGGAGTGTTCACTCCCACGGGTGGGTCTGTCCTGCCATCCCACGTGGGCTTGGGGACAGTGCTGGGCTCCATCCCGGTCCTGCCCCCACAGCCCCCCAATGCCATCACACATGCCTGTGCGCTGGTACCTGCGGGAAGATTCAAGGTGCTCAAGCCCCCAAAGCTCAGATGTGAGGTTGGTAAGGTAGGGTTCAACCACAGAACTGAGCATCTGTTGCATGTGCTGGAGGGAGGAGAAATTGCCTCAGGTCTCATCCAGGCAAACCCTGGAAGCTGCCAGCATTGTGGTCCAGGCTGGATGCTGGCCCCAGGACTGCACCATCCCCAGCTTCTGTCACTATCTGAGCTCTTCTCGACATCGCATCCCCAGGGACAAGCAGCTTGTAACCAGGACCCAGCTGAGGCCAAACAGCTGTGGATTTTTCCCAGTGCCTTTTTAGTAGGTGAGAAGTGAAACATCAAATATTTATATCCTCAAATCGCTGCTCAAATTCCCCAAGGAGATGACTCTGAGCTGCAACATCGAGCAAGACAGGGTGAGACAGCTTTCCCGGTGTCTCCTTCAGTGTATCCCGGGGTGTCTGGCCCTGGTGAGGGACCTGGAGTGGCATGTCCATGTCCTAAAGCCACGGCTATGGGCAGCATTGCCCATCCAGCAAGCAGACACCAGGGCTCAGCCATGCCAGGCTGGAAAAGCAGGATGAAACAGGTGGGGAAGGCTGGTCCAGCTTCCTCCGTCTTTCTGCCCACTGCTGGGAAAAGCAAAGGAATCAAAGCAAAACAGGGGACAGATTTTAAAGGCAGAAAAGCCTCTTTTCCTCATCTCCTGGCCCTTTCCTGGCTGCGAGCTCTCTGCATTGGTATCCCTTCACATGGGATGCACAGGGCCCTTTGCTCCTCTCTTTCCAGCACATCCCCTGCAGAGGAAAACCCACCCCGGGGTTGCATCCTGACTGCCTTTCGGTCTGGATTTTAAGATCACAGAGAGCCCCCTGTGAAGCACAGGGCCTAAGGCTGTTGGTCGCAGGACTAAACCTCCAGTCTGCTCCATGAATATTTCAGCTTGTCAGTGCTGCTGCCTTTCCAGGAGGATAAAAATATCCCCAGGGCTGCGGGGATGCTGCCGGCACCATCCAAGGGACACAGCGTCACTCCACGAAGCCAAAAAGCCCAGGAGGGTCTGCTGATGGCAAGCCACCAGCACCCTGAAGTGCAGACATGGAGCCCAGCTATTTAAAGCATGCTGTTCCCTCCTGCAAATCCCATCAGAACAATCCCAGGTGGTGCTTTTATTCCCTCTGTCCCTATTTTGCACATGCAGAATAAAATGTCCTTATTTCTCGCACAATATTCCTGCTACATGCAGAATAAAACCCCAGTGTTTGAAGGCATTGTGTTTATGTGCAGACATCCTGGTACTTGGAAAAGCATCTGCCCCGAGAGCCAACAAAGTGATGTTCACCCCAAAAAGCCACTTTGGTCCCCCAGGATGGGGGATATAGCCTGGGGGCGCTCAGAAGGGACCAGTAGGTGGGGAAAAACCCAACTCTGTGCCATTCTGCATGCGCCACAAGCTGCTGCTTTATTCCTGATGGAAAAATATTTAAAAACCACCAAACACATCAAGCTAATTCTGGAAAATTCATGGAACTGCTTCGCTGCCGGTGCAAACACCACAGCATCTCATGCCCATCACCCTGCCACCTTGAGGGTGTGAGCTCTCACCTGCTCAGCCACTGATGAAACACTCAAATAAATAAAAATTTTAAAAAATAAAAGCACTTTGCAGAGAGCGTCTTCAAAATGTTTCATGGCCACTTTATTGATTTCTCTTCCTTTTTTGCACCCTGCGAGATAAGTATTATGGCCCCTTACAGACTGGGCATAGTAATTCTCCGTCAGGTCGGGTACCAAACGTGGGTCTGGGCTGGGACAAGCAACCCCAGTTCCATCTAGTGAAATGGCCTAAGTAAAATAAAGCAAATAAATAAATCAAATCAAGTAAATAATGTGGTCAGGGCACATCAGAGCGTGGGCTGCTCCAGCTGGCCCCATTTGGACACTCTGGCACCCACAGGTGCTGCTGTCTTCCCGGGAAAGCCTCTCCAGGGGAGACAAAACACTGTATTATTCCTTTTTTCCCCCCTATTATTATTTTAACTGATTATTCCTTACACTCATAAATTATTCTTCATTTCCGTGTATTACTCCATATTTCCATCTACTATTTCCTAGTTTCATCTATTATTCCTCATTTCCAGCCAGCTGGAGAGGGCTGCTCAGGGCTCTGCAGTGGGGAAGAAAGATAAAACATCAGCCCGCGCTCAAGACAGCAACCAGCTGAGCCAGGGTGAGGAAGAGGATGGTTCCCCAACTCCTTCCAAGCCCTGCAGAGCCTCCAGCCACCCCATCCCGGTGCTGAGGAAAGAAGGGACCATGTATCCCTGCCACACGCCCCTCCTTCCGTTAAAACCCAGCCTGAAGAGCTGGGCAGCACAGGCAGCACTGCAGGCAACAGACGTGCTGGGCACCGACAGAGTCTTCCATCACGAGCCGGCATTGCAGCGAACCCCTAAGAGGATTAGGGGTTTAGTGGCTCCAAGGCCCACGGCCGCCATCCCTGCTCTGCAGGCTGTGAGTTGGGCGCTGCAGGGAGCCCAGCAGGGCCCCGCGCTCCCAAGGGATGTGGGAAGGAGGATGCTCGCCTCAGTGGCAGCACCATTTTGAAGCCATGTGTGTGTGCACAGTGCCCACCTAGTGATCGTGGGACCTGGGGCTAACCTACCTGCACACCCCTAGCCACAGGCGGGAGATGCGTCAAACCTCATTGCATCTGGAGAGCAAAAGGCGGCCTGATGCAGATACGAGGAGAACATCACACACTCTGTCCCCAAAACAGCCTCTTCCTGCCGCTCCCCCGAGGGAGGCAAGCACCAGCCTCCCAGCACTCCCACACTTTGCTCCCACACCACGTTCATTGTACCATGTTCCCCGTGCCACGCTCCTGCACCACATTCCTCCACTGTGCTCCCACACCACATTCCCACACCATGTTCCCGCACTGCATTCCCGCACCACATTCCCATGCCATGATCCCATATCAGATTCCTGTAGCACACTTCCAAACTGCACTCCTGTAGCACATTCCCACACTGTGCCCCCACATGCCATTCCCGCATCATGTTCCCATATTGCATGTGCTCCTGCATGGTGCCCTGCGCCACGTTCCCATGCCACGCTCCCACACAGCTGCCACACACCCTGCAGCCAGTCCAGCCCCATGCCCATGTGCCAGGGCTGTCAGTAGCACCATGGCTGGAGCAGGAGCTGCCATCACCACCAGTCACCTCTGGCACAGCTGAACACCCAAAGCTGGCAGAGCATCCCTCATTGCCATGGGGGACATGGCGAGGGGGAAAAGGAGGAAAGGGTGTGCCAGCAAAAGTCCAAGCCCGGGAAGGGCAATGAACCTGATGTGCTGGGAAGGAAAGGATAAATAAATCTCTGCTCCCCCCCAGCTGCAAAATCTCCAGGAGTTACACAACAGCCACCACCAAACTCCAGGCCCGGGTACACATCAGGGTACACAGGCATCCCCATGGGCACAGCCCCTCCTCCTGCACCCTGCCTGCCCCCTGACAGCTGGGACCACCCATGGGCGCTGGGGGCAGCAGGCCACTGGGGCACCCCACGGCATGAAGGCTGGGGTGCCCAGATAGCAGGGGTCCCTGCAGCAGCACCGGGACACAGGGCAGGAGCAGTGGGCAGGGGCATGCAGGGAAGTGATGGATAAAGGGGGCAGGGGGCAAGTAGGGGTTAACAAGCAGGCAGGGGATGAGGCACGGCATGGGCAGTGGGGCAGGCAGGGCAGGCAGGGAGCAGGCTGTGGGGCACAGTGTGGGCAGAGGGGTGGTCAGGGTGCAGGCAGGGTGTCAGCAGGATGTAGGCAGCAGGGCAGGAGGCATTCAGGGAGCAGGAAGGTCGAGGGCTTGGAGCACGGGCACTGGGGTAGGCAGGCTGGAAGCAGGGTGGGCAGAAACAGGGGTGATAGGAAAAGGGCAGTGAGCAGACAGGGTACAGGAAGGGAGCAGTGGGGCTGGCAGGAAGCATCCACGCAGGTGGGCACGGGATGGGCAGGCGTTGGGCAGAGGGTGGGGGCGGAGGGAAGCAGGGTGCAGCATGATACATAATCAGCGGCAGTGAGGCAGGCGGGAGAGCAGGGAGCAGTCAGGGGCAGGTAAGGAGCGGGGCAAGTAGGGAGCGGGCATTGTGGAGTGGTAGTGGGTCTGACAGGACACCGGTCGGTACGGGATCAGGGCAGTGGGGCAGGTGGGGAGCAGGGACCGCGGGGCGGGCAGGCCACAGAGAGGGGATCGGGGCTGTGGGGCCGGCAGGGAGTGGGCAGGATGCTGGCAAGGTGCTGGGCGGGCAGCGGGGCAGGCAGGGTGCCGGCAGGCTGCAGGCAGTGTGGGATGCGGGCGGTGGGGCAGGCAGGGAGTGGGCAACACGCCAGTGGGGGGCTGGATCGGGGCGGTGGGGAGGGCAGGATGCGGGCAAGGCCCGTCCCCACCCCCATCCCCATCTATCCCCATCCCCATCCCTACCTGCCCACGGTCTGGTTGGCGAGCTGGCGCATGCGATTGAATTGCTTCTTCATGGTGGCAGCAGCGCGGGCGCCCCTTACGCGGGCAGGGCGGGCGGGCAGCGCGGGGGGCCGCGGGCCGCCCCTCCCGCATCCTCGCCCGGCGCGCTGCCGGGCCGGGCCGAGCCGAGCCGAGCCGAGCCGAGCGGGCCCGCCGCCCCTGCGGCTCCGCGCCTCCGCCTGCGCTCCGCACCCCCCGCTCCGCGCCGCACCGCCCCGCCCTCGGCCGCGGCCGCGGCGGCGCTGGGAAATGTAGTCCGGTGACGTCCGCCCCGGCGGGCTGTGCGGGGCCGGGGGCCTATTGGAGAGGGCCTGGTCCCGGCATCCTCAGACACTCCCCCCGGCATCCCTTGGCTTGGCCCCAGCGTGCCCTGGCATCCCCTTGCATCTTGGCCTCACTGTCCCTTGGCATCCCCCCCGACATCACCTCAGCATCCCTTGGAATGGCCCCAGCAGCCCTTTGGCATCCCCTGGCATTCCTTGGCATCCTCCAGCATCCCCCCACCCCACCATCCCCCATGCTTCCTGGAGCCCCTGGGATTTGGAGCTCTGGGGTCCATGCCAGGCTTCAACAGCATCTTACTGCTGTGCATCCCCAGCAGCACCAGATGAGCTGGGGTAGGACCTGGCCTGCAGCCTCCTGGGAGGGCAGCAGGAGCTGGTTCCAGCTGGTAGAAGGCTGTGGTGGTGGTGGTGGTAGGACCTCGCTGCCCAGCTGCTCTGTGCTGCCCAGGCTCTGCAGACCCCAGGGGGTAAAAGTGGGGTGATGCTCACCCACACCATGACACCCAGCCTACCCAGGGCCTGCACAGCACTGAGCCCTGAAAAGGCTGCTCTGCTTACACTAGCATCACTCCCAGTTTGAAGGACACTTGATTGATTTAACTTCTCTGTAGCATCTTGGTGTGGAATTAAAAAAAACCAAGGCACTGAGCCATGTGACGACATGAAACCTACTTAGGAAAAGCACTGGTGATGCTCTCTGAAGGCACCCACAGACTCCCATTCTCCCCCTCTTGCACCTGGATCCAACCCTCAGAGATGTGTTGTAGTGTAGAACCGCCCATGGAATCAACCGTGCACTGGCAGGGCTATGAGAGTGGCTGTGCACTGGCAGTGGCCAGGGTCAGGCAGCAGAGCCCTGGGCAGCCCCTGCACCAGGCTTCGAGCTCCACTTTGAAACCCCGTTACCCCCTGCGCTTTTCTGTATGTCCATGTTTCTCTGCTAACGCAGCATCAGGAAAAACATGGTCTCTCTTGGACCCTGAAAAGCATCCACTCCATCATGCCTCTTGGCCTTAGTCTTCCCACCTATAAAATAGGATTAGAAGTTGCTCCCAGGATTTTTATATCCTTTT
Organism: Hypotaenidia okinawae; assembly: GCA_027925045.1. Classification (NCBI taxonomy): domain Eukaryota; kingdom Metazoa; phylum Chordata; class Aves; order Gruiformes; family Rallidae; genus Hypotaenidia; species Hypotaenidia okinawae. The sequence continues at coordinate 4,795,720 of BSDF01000018.1, forward strand.
TTAGGATTGACAGGATTTTCTGTTAGTCAGCAGCTCCCATGAGCTTCTAGGTGTACTGGTAATCATTCCCCAAAATAAGACAATGGGATGCTGCAGCTGCTATTTTGGTCAGTTCAAACAACCCCCAAAATAGTGTTTCCCTTGCTGGCTCCAGGGTGTCCAGGCAGGGTGCCCATGGAGGGCTGCTGATGCACATTGGGCACATGGGCATTCCTGGAGCACCATTCCTTAAAAAATTGACCAAGCCTCAGCTGTGCTCCTTCCAGCTCTCTGAAAACCCAAGGGGGAAAAAAATGTGATATTTTTCTGATGGAAAAAGCCAAGGAAACTTGCACTATTGGAGTGCGAAAGTTCACTGGGACGACCACGGTAGGGGCAGTGTGTGCTGGCTCCCCAGGTTGTGCTGTGCTGGGACCTGCTGCAGTTGCGCTGCTGGGTGACATTCCTGGGCTCTTTTGGTTACTTTGTCATTTGTAAAATAATGATCCTTCCTCCCCACTGCCATTTTCTTTTGAAACCTGCACCAGCTCCCTGTGCCCCCAGGCAGCACCACACCGACCCTCCCTGGTCCTAGCGTCTGGGTGGTTGCCTGTATAGCCTCTCTCGCATTTTACTGGGATATTTTACTGGGGATCTAAGGCACAGGGCTAACAAAATCAGGCTGCTCCTGGGTAAACCTGTAACAACCGCCTGGAGCTGTTTGGGGGTCCCTTTCCTCCCAGTAGTGTGCTGCATTCAGCACATCTCAGGGCACAACCTGTCTTAGGATCCTTGAACATTCTGCAGCCGGAGAGCTCCTGGAATCTCCCTTGGCATCAGGTGGCACTGGCTCCGCATTTCTTCTCCCTATTTTTCCATTCTTAATCACACTGTTACTGTGCAATGGCAAAAGGGGATGGTTTGTGTGGTGTCTGGGGTGGATACAGGGAGTTTGGGCTTATTTGAAGAGGTACAGATTGCTGCACAGCTCAGAGCTGTGATTCCCACCATGTGATGTTTTGGGACACAGCTGGAGAGAGGATTTACAACCTTCTGCTGGAGCAGGAAGGGTGAAACTCATGGACACAACCCTGGGAAAAGCCCTGTGAGATGCAGTAATGGTGCCCTCCTTCTCCTGGCTCAAAGGCAGCTTCTAAACACTGCGTCAGGGCTGATTCCCTTGTCTTCCCTGATGCAGTGGTGCCAATAAGGTCAGTCTGACCACTGCAGCTTTAACCCCCTTGCCTTGTACACATGGTGACTGAGCAGTCCCCACCATCTCCATCAACTTGGTGCTGTTGAACCTCTGAGATCAGATAATGTTGGTACAGATGGGTCAAAGCAAATTAGCATAAACGCCACCCGTTTCTGTGGAAAGCCATATGATGCTTAACAGTCCTGACGTGAACTGGGCGCTGACCCAGTTGCCCATACCCGCAGGTGCAGCGTAGGCTCCTCCTGACCCACATCTCTCCCTCTGTGACCCAACCTGCTCCCAAAACACATCACAAGCAAAGGTTACATCCCATCATCCCTCTTCTCTGTCTTTGGTGGGGGCTGTGCTTGGGCTTGTGGTGTGAATGTAGGAAGAGCAATAGCCCCCACTGAGTTGATGAGAGCCCTGTGAGCATCAGGAATTCTCTCTCCCAGCAGTGAAGAAACTAATGTCCTTTCTGCAAGCTGATAAGTTCCCCTGCAGAAGGGCTTTAATCTTATTTCCCTGTTTTCTGTTCCAGGAGGAAGAGATAACGAAGGGTGTGATGAAAGCAGTTCTTGTGCAGTCCCTGCAGCAGGAAAACAGGAGGGAGGTGGGCAGAGAAAGAGGACAGAGAGTTCGCAGTAGGCTCCCATCCATTGTCATTTGGTCAGCAAGCACCTGCCTGACACAGCCAAACCCAGTCAGCACCCACTGTACTGCACCCGCCACCAAATCCCTGTGGCTGAGCTGACAGGGGAGCACAAACCTTCATCCTCCACAGAACCCTGCTCCCCCAAAACCAGGCAGCATCGGATTCTCCACGCTCTGGTTTATTCTTGTGCAAGAGTAAATAACTATCCGAGCACTACGCAGGAGAGCGTTCCCAAGGTGCAGCAATGCCGGCTGGGCTGCAGCCCACTCTTCCCTGCATCCACCTGGACTTGGCAGCTGCTGCCTGGCATGCTGCCATGTCCCCAAAGCCAGGGGGAAGGGAAGGGCAGCCCAGGGAAGGGCAGCTCTGCTCCACCTGCCATCTGCTTACCTGGCTCAGCAGTGCCTGCCCTGCCGTGTCACATATGGCACCGGAGCTACCCCTTTTTGGATGGGTGAGAGTGATGCTGGTGCTAGAGACTATGGCAGTGGCTCCTGCAGAGAGTTTCTGACTCAGAGTACAGAACTGCACCCTTCATCCATAATACAGACCCATAACCAGCAGCACAAACTATTGCCCTCTGGTGCAGCCAGCCTTCCTCTCCAGGGAACTACAGGGTGGGATTAATGCTGTGTAATTAAACAAGGGGAGGTCATACAGGAAGCACCTGGTGCAGCTGCAAATCTGCTATGGCCACCCCTGCTCCCCGTGCCTGGCCGTGGGCCCTCACCCACACTGGGCAGGAGGCATGGGGAAGAGTGAAAATGAAAACATTATAGGAAGTTCAATCACTTTTTCCGTTCAATCACAAGCACAGTGCCGGAGATGGTTCCCCGTGGCGGTGATGAATTTCCACATGTTGGTGATTCATCCAGCTTATTTGATTTAAGGCATCCGTGCACCCACAGGCCAGCACCACGCTCTATCAGCGCATGTCTCCGGCCAGGTATTATATCTGGGCTTTCTTCACACCCAGCTCTTTGCTGCCGAGTGACCTTCAGGACAGGCCCGCCTTTGGCATGCATCCCTTTGGGGTGGGATTGAACCCACAGGTACTTCAAACACTGTCTGCTTTTGTTTGCCTTCTGTGCAATCTCTGATTAACGGGCAAAATGCCTGTCCCTCCGGGGTTTTTCTGACTACTGGAAGAATCAAACTGAAGGCTGGCAGGTCCTAATTAACTGCTGCCCTCGCTGTGCTGGTTCCCAATGCTGGGACTGTGCTCCAATCTCCCTTGCCACCCCTGTACAGATCACCCGCTTGGTGCCACTGTATTAAAGCTAAAACCATGGCAGGCTAGCAGCAGAGCTGATAATGACATTTACTGAAAACAATTGGGAATTACTTCATCTTCCTGCTTGAATTATATGCCCTCACTTGGCAAGACAGGAAACAGGAGCACCTGCCTGCCCCTCCAGTTGCAACAAGACCTGTCCCTGGTGTTCCACAGGTATCCCAGGATCCTTTTCATGGGTTTTAGGACCAGAAGAAATGTTAGCCCTGGAGAAAGCCTTGGCTTCCTTATGGCCACAGAAAACCAGACCAAGTTATCTGCTTGATTTAACTCCAACATGTAGATGGATGAAGAAAGTACCCAGTGCCCCTCGAGTGCTGAGCCCTCAAGGATGCAGGGTATTTTAAAGCCCAAAGCCCTTCTCAGTGGCTGTGCTGCCAGGGCTCTCACCAGGAGCTAAGACCATGATGTGTTGATTGCAATCCATCTCCAACGAGTAGCCACCGCGGCAGGTGGCTTGGCCACAGACCTCAGCTGAGGCACAGCACGAGGGTGGCAAGGGGACCTGCTCCATGGCCTTGCCTGCCTCATGATGAAAACACATTTTTATTACCAAGACAAATCAAACCATGCCTCTCCTGCACCCCAGAGCAGGTCTGAGTTGGTAGGTGGTGTAAAATTGGATCTTCTCAAGGGATCCCACAGCAACCCCCCGAAATGAACCCCCAGGACCATGAGAAGGCTCTGGTGGCATGCTGCTGTGGAGCTACATCCCAGCGAGAGGAGATGAGAGCAATGACAAATGACACTCACCCTATAATTACAGTTAGACTCCAATGCAGTGAATACTGCTGCATTATTAAGTGCAACCAAAAATTCTCCCAGAATTAGTCATTATCTGGCCTGGGTTGTGCAGCAAGTGGCCACCAGCACTGTCTCCTGTGCTCACGGAGAGGAAAGGAGAGGTTAAAATTGCTTGGAGCTATTTTTACACAGCCATCACTTTGCGTGGTCAAAGCCTCAGGGTGAGTGGAGGACCTCCAGAGTGCCCTGGCTTTGGGGAAAATTGCATTAGGATAAAATTAATTGCCTTAGTGTAGTGTGACAGCTTATTCTAAGCCAGCTGAGCTGAAGCAACACAGAAGATCAGGGTAGTCAGCAGGCATGGATTTGCTTCATACCTGTGGTGGGATCTGGGTATCAGCTGTGAATAATGACTTCAACTCGAAGGGTGTGAGGAAGGCTATGGAGGTAGGGTTTACACGTGATGTAACAGCTACACAGCAGTGCATCATGAAGGCTGTGTTTGAAAGCCTGTGGACCAGAAGTCTCCAAAAATGCTACCTGACATCTCCATTAATGACCTGTGGATGAGGCACGGCGCATCCTCAGCAAGCTAGCACCAAACAGGGAGGAGTGGCTGCAGCACCAGGGGATCATGATGGACCTGGACAGGCTGGAGAAATGGGCTGAGAGACCTGGGGAAGGCCAGCAAGAGGAAGAGCAAGTCCTGCCACTGATGGAGGGGACACCATGGACATGCTGGGGCCATCCAACTGGAAAGCAGCTTGGCAGAGGTGGCCCCAGGGGTCCTGGAGGAGACCAAGCTCACCATGGGCCAGCAATGCATTCCTGTGCTGTTTTAGGCAAAGCATTGCTATGAGGTCAAGGGGCAAGATCCTGCCCCTCTGCTAAGCACTGGTGAGACACAGCAGGGTGCTGTGTCCCACACTGGGCTCCCTAGTAAAAGAGCGATGTGGACAGGCAACGTGGAGAGTTCAGCAAGGACCATCGCTCTGTCATATGAGGAGAGGCTGAGAGAGCTGGTATGGTTCAGTCTGGAGAGGAGATGGCTCAGGGTGGTGTCATCCATGAGACAAAGGGATAAATGCTTGATGGAGAGGGGTAAAGGAGACGGGTCCAGATTCTTCTCCAAGGTGCCAACAGGCAGGAGTCAATGGGTATACATGGAAATATAGGAAATTCTCCTCAGGCAAAAGAGAAAACTATTTTACTGGGAGGGTAGTTGGACATGGGGAGAGGTTGCTCAGAGAGGTTTCTCAGAGACGTTGTGGGTCTCCATCCCTGGAAATACTCAAAGCCAACTAGACATCTGGCCTGGAGCAGGGGATTCGAGCAGATGACCTTCAGAGATGCCTCCAGCCTCAGCAACTTGGTGTTCTTGTGGCTGCAAGCCCCAGGCAGACCCTATTCCCAGCTGTGCCATGGCTCTTCTCCCCATCCTCCTCCCTGTGACATGGGACATGTCATGCTCCTTCCCATGATGTTTTGGTACCGACTGCAGAGAAGCGCTAGCTAAGAGAGAGGAATAACCATTACAAGTGCCTCCGGGAGATCTTTCTAGATCTAATAACCCAGACAGTTTATTGACTTCTTTATTTAACCAGAGTCATCTTCTCTCAATTCTGTACTGCCGTGCAGGTTTTCCAAACACATGTCTACACTGAAACATACCCCATGAGCATCATTTCTTCTAATTCCTTGAATCTACCCCTCTGATATATCCTGGGTCTGATCCAGCAACATGACCATTTAATTGAGCAGCGTGTTTCCCATACCCTTGTAGAGCTGCAGGGTGGCAGGCAGGAGCTGGGCTTTATCCTGGTGCTGGGACAGCACACCTGGGACTAGATGTCCCTCTGCACCCTAGGAGCATCCAGAAGAAGTGGGGCAGACATGGGCTGCTCTGGTCCTCGTTTCCTTTACATGTTATTTCTGCATGGGTTTTGTCCCAAAACATGACTTTGGATTGCAATACGAAGGCTCTGCCAATCTCCAAATGGATTTTTAATTTTTTCTTAGAAGTCAAAATATTCTCCCTTTTTTTGTTTGCATCACATGGGATTTTAGCTGACCCATCCGTAATATTTTAGGTTTTAGTTCAGGAAGGTCTCACCAGCTCCCTTGGAAGTTATCCCAAAGCCTTGCAGCAGCTCGCTTCTCTACAGACCCCTGCCTCCAAAAGCCCTTCTAAGAAGATCGGTGGAAAGATGGACGGAGCATCAGCAGTTTCAGATTCATATGAGGTGGCTTGGGCTCAGTTTAGGTCCCAGCTCCACAAAGTGCAGAAGCGGCTGCACCAAAGCCCATCTGTGCTCCCCCACTGATCCGGCTCCAGGCAAAACCACATTCAACTGCTCAAAAGCTTAGTCAGCAGCTTTCACCTTCCCCATGTTTTTTCTCCTGTGCGCTTGACAAAAGATACTATGGGGACATTTTGTGTTGGGTCTTTTGGTTTAATTTAGTCTGTAGATTATGAAGAGGAACTTAAAGCAAAATTTCACTGAGAAATACATAAAGACAAATACAAAATGTCATTGTCCCTGGGAATTTTTTCTTGTGCACCTGCTTGTCTTGTGACCTGGTCTCACACACTCCTAATGCCCAGGGTGTTTTGTTTGTTTTCTCTATTAATAATGCTTTTTAAAAAAAAATTTATTACTGCATTAGAGACATTTGAATTTCCAAAAACCTTCTGCAGCAATAAGTGTCACGCTGAAACACCATCAGTGTCCAGGCAGGCGGCCACAGGATCTGCCTGAGCTTGCCCGCAGAAGAGGGAAATTTTCCATCAGGTTTAAACTTTACATCTCAAATTAATCCCCATGCCTTTTTCTCTTCCCGTTGTTTAAGTGATTCCTTTGCACTGTTTGGCTGCCATGGAACTCCCCCCTCCATGTCAGTCCCCAAGAGGGTGTTCACCCCCCTACCAAAATCCTAGTCACTACATCACTGCCCCGAGCAAAGTTCCCCACTAGCGGGCATCCAAGCCAAGAATTTGGAGCAATCCGTGGGAAGAGCAGGATGGGACAGGATGGGACGGGGTAAACAAGTGAGTCACAGTAACCTCCTGGCCTCAGCCCCACTGGTTCTCAGCTAAGGGGCTCCTGGCACCAGTCTGTGGGGCTGCTGCTCCAGCTGCCAGGACTCTCTGCTCCCTCAACCCCTTTTGCTGACGGTGCTGGTGGAAGTAAGAGCCCCTCAGGCCCCTGGCAGCATGGCGGGAGGGGGTGGGGGTGGGGTGGGGGGAGAGGGCAGTGTGGAAATCAAAATATTGAAATGGAACATCCACAGGGCTGTGGAAGGTTCATCACCATTGTTTTTGGCGATTTCAGAGAGATTTGGTGTGCATGTGTAAGGAAACACACTGCAGCCACAGGGAACATTCCCCAGAACCCAGCTGGGATGAGCCTGCCTGGCAGCACCAAGCGCCCCTGGCCTGGCATCTGCAAACTGCCCTGCGACATGGCCGAAAGGGGCTGCAGGTGCAGAGGTCCCGGCTGTTTCCATCAGCCCAGCCCAAACTCAGTCCTGGCTCTGCCGCTCACCCAGCAGCTGGATACTGGGGATGCTGCCCTGCTCTGCTCAGAACATTCAGGTTCCTCCAAAGGAGCGACACACAGTGTCCTCTGCTGAGGGTCCCCTTCCACTGCAGGGACTGACATGAAATCAAACCTCTTCCCTCTTCTTCTCTGGCAGAAATCACTCCCTTTGCTGGGAACTGGCTTGTCACCAGGTCCGCCAAGGGCTGTGAGCACTCTCGGCCAGAGGTGTGGTGGCTGAGCCAGTGCCAGATGTGCTCATGTGCAGCCAGATGTGCTGGTGTTCAGAGCAAGATGTTCACAAGCATCAGAGGAACCCTGGGAAGAGTCAACATCACACCTGCAACAACAGCAACACCAAAAAAAACCCCTCAAAACCCAAGCGGAACCCCAAAATATTTTACAAAAAAATATTGGTTTTTTTCCCCAGGACTGACTCCTTTTCAATCAGAAAGGAGTGTGATGGTAGAACATCACCTAACCGAATCCCAACAGGTACCTGACCAGCCCGTGTGCCCTGCCTCCTTTTCCATCCCCTCCTGGGTCACTGCATGGGTAAACAACGCAGTGACAAAACAAGCAATGACCTAGCGGTGACATGCAAGGTTATGCCAGGACAGTGACATCTTCTTCCATCATATGCCACCAAAAGTGAGCACGGAGCAAAAAGTGTCTCAGGAACATGGCTACCTCCCCTGGCACGCCTGCCGAGTTTTGCAATGCTTCCAGTGACCTGGGTCAGATCTTTGTGGTCTGTGTTACAACACAGCGGTGCCAGGTACACACTTGGACTGGAGAAACCAGGATTTCCGTGTCACTGACCGCCACAGGTGAACATGCAAAGATGACCCTGAGGATGTGGGGAGGGCTGTGCCTATATAGGGTGCGAGGGAGGGAAGAGGCAGTAGATTTGGGCTCCTCTCTACCTACTGCTTCGTTGTGATTTTTATCCACAGACAGGGAATTTCTTGATTTTATTTCCTCTGCTTGGCAGCGTGGGGTGAGGATGGATGGTGGATCTGCCGGGGTGCTCATTATCCTCCTCCTCTTCTCCATTCTGTGGTTCCTGGTCTGGAGAACTGACAAGAAGAGAAGCTTCCTGCCTCCAGGACCAGCCCCATGGCCCATTCTGGGCAACCTATGGCAAAAGGATGTCCTGCCCCTCTACAGGACCTATGAGAAGGTAAGAGAGGAGTTGGTGGTGCCAGACCCGCTCCCAGCAGGGCAGCAGGAGAGAAAGCAGGAATGCCCCATGTCCGCCTCCTCCCGTAAGGGCCCCATGGTGCTGACACTAATCCCTCTCCAGGCTGCAGCACAGTTACTGATCAGAGCTGCTTCCCAGAGATGATGCTCTGAACATCCTAACCTGCAGAGGAATTTGAACCCCCCTGGGACCAGAGCTGGGGTGGGAGTGGGGTGAGGATGCTGGCTTTCAGGAAGGTGCTTCCCCTCCCCACTTGTGCATTCACCAGTGTTGTGACGACAAGACCTACTTTAAAATTAAACCGATGACTGAGGTGTGGTACCCTCGTTCACTGCAGCATTCTTGTCCTCCCTCAGCTGAGCAGCAGGTACGGCCCCATCTTCACCGTCTGGCTGGGGCTGAAGCCTGTGGTGGTGCTCTGTGGGTACAAGGTGGTGAAAGATGCTCTGCTGGGCCACTCTGAGGAGTTTGGAGGGAGACCTGAAATACCTCTTCTGGTGAAGCTATCAAAAGACTACGGTAGGCATCTGGATGTCCTCAGGACACTATTGCTCCCCAGGTGAGCAGAAAGGCCCCTGCTGCAGTTGGCCATGCTCAAGTCTAGTGAAGGACACAACACCCCAAGACCTCAAGTACATTTTTCCCACACAGCAAGCCCCTCTTGTCTATTAAACCTCTTGTCTGAGGACAACATTAATTCCAGTTAATGTTCCAGTGTTGTTCTGAGTTTCTGTAGAGATTCTCAGTCTCTCAAGGACATTGTGCACACACCAGGGTAGTCTTCTGGCTCAGTGCCCCACTGCAAGGTTACCTGTGCCAGGGGAGGAGTGGTGGGGCAGGTAGGTGAGTAGTCTGTACTGCTTCCCTCCAGGTTTTGTCTCCCACAATGAGAAGAAGTGGCGGGAGCTGCGGAGGTTCACACTCAGCACCTTGCGGGACTTTGGGATGGGGAAAAACTCCATGTCACAGCGGGTGCAGCAGGAGGCCCAGCATCTGGTGGATCTGCTGGCAAAACTTGAAGGTGATGTGGGTCTTGTCCATCCTGGGCCCCAGGGTGGGTGGAGGACATGGAACAGCCTCATGGGACATGAGGGGTTGGGGGTTGGACCCGATGATCTCTCGAGGTCCCTTCCAGCCCCTGCAATTCTATGATTCTATGACATGTGTGGTCCCTGGAGATGTTTGTAATCGGTATAGTGGATGATCCTCGTAGAGAGAGATCTTAGAGAGATGTGGTATGGTCATGGCTTAAAGGCCAGGGTGGAAGATCCTGCTCCTGAATCAGTGTACATGGTGGGGGACCACTGAGGAAGATTTCATGCCCAAAGAGCAGAAACAGGAAACTAAAATGCATGGCATGGAGAACACAAGAAAAGCATACTGCGCCAGTGACATGGGACTTACCACGGTGATGTCCTCCTCTTCAACAAAACTGAGCTAGGAGGAGATGGAGACGCCATCGTATGCTGGCTCCTCTGTCTCTGATGTGCTGGTGAGGGGGGCCGATCACTGCAAGAAGATGCTCTGCAGCGCCCCCCTCCCCCCGGTCAAGTCAGCAGGACCCAAAGTGCCTGGAGGTACCTCTGTCCCAATCAGAGCTCAAGGGACAGGGGCACAAAGAGGGAGGAAGGGCATTTTCTGTATTGAAGCAGAAAAATAATGACGTTTTGGTGCCTTTCTTGTCTCTTTTGCGGCTGCAGGAAACACCTTCGAGCCAATGACAATGTTCAGACATGCAGCTGCCAACGTGATCTGCTCTGTTGTCTTTGGGAGTCGTTACAGCTACAGTGACACAGTTTTTCTGGAGCTACTGAATGTCATTGGGAATTACATCAGCTTTTTCATCTCCCCCATTGCCATGGTAGGCATCCTTGCTGTGCTCAGTACCCTTGTTGTGCTCAGAACTCTCACAATCAAGGGACGCTCCTTGGCTTTGATGGGGCCAGGCTTTGAAGGAGGAAGCAGGAGGCTCCATACAGGCACCCAAGCCCCCCTGTCCCTCCATATACAGGTCTACAACACCTTCCCCAGCATCATGCACCACATCCCAGGGCCACACAGGAAAACCCTGGCTGAGTGTGAGAAGCTGAAGGACTACATCCGAGAAAAAGTCGAGATTCACAAGCTGACCCTGGATCCCAGCTGTCCCCGGGACTACATCGACTGTTTCCTCATAAAAGCGGAGAAGGTAGAGGTGGTGCACAGGGTGTGAGAGCATCGCATCCTTCCAGTCACAGCTGCAATCCGGGGAAGGACCCTGACAATACTGAATCCCCTCTCTACTGCATCCTTGCAGGAGAAGAGCAGCCCAGAGAACATGTACAGCAACGAAGACTTGGTTATGTCAGTATTTGACCTATTTGGTGCTGGGACGGTGACCACTAGCAACAGCCTGGTCTTCTTCCTCTTGATGCTGGCAAAATACTCCCATACAAGGTAAGGGCAGCAAAACTTGTCTGCTCCCTCTGTCTGAGGAGGTCACCAGCCCTGTCAGCTCCTGTTCGGGGTGAGACCAAACTCATCTTGTATGGGTCACCCAAGGGTGAGAGCCTGCTGGGTGAGGCCCTGCTGAGACCTGCTCCCTTTTCCCTGTCCCTGCCTCTGCGGATGGCCCTGGACTGGTCTGTGAGAGATGCACTGAACCTGCCTGATCCAGGGGTGTCTGCCGACAGAGACCCTTTTTCTGGGCACAACAAGGTGTTACGTCTGGTTCCTCCTGCCCTGCTAGATCATCCTTTGGCTTGAGGACAGGTGCCCATGGTGGGGAGTGAGAAATCACTGCGGGGCTTGGACACAAACCTATCTTTGCTCCAGCTAAGGTCCAAGAGGAGATCGATGCAGTGGTGGGCACTGGCCGTGCTCCCTGCATGGAGGACAAGCTGAAGATGCCATACACCAATGCAGTGATCCATGAGCTGCAGCGCTTCCAGAAGACCCGTGTTGATAATTTCCCACGGATGATGACACAGGACATCGTGTTCAGGGGCCACACCATCCCCAAGGTGACATCGTGGCCCTAGACTCTCTGTGTCCCAAAGGGGAGGGGTGGCAGGAGGGCTTGAATGAGATTCACTTTTCCCTTGGACTGTTTGCTCATTCCCAAAGGTCCTGGGTCTCTCACAGCCTTCAATGGGGGTAGATGGAGATAACATTTAGTGGAGGAGTAGAGGGAGGTGAACACTTCTGCCAGTTCTGCCCACATACCTGTGTCCCCTGTTCATCCTGGAAAGCACCTCGTCCCTCCTGGGAGATATGCAGAGCTGTTGGGACAGGCAGCCTGAGCTAGGGTGTCAAGCCAGCTTCCACCTTCTTAGTATCTCTGAGGAGGGCTGCCTGTCTGGCTTTGACTGCCAGTGTTTTGTGCAGCATTCACTTCAAAAACCCACCTCCCTCCTTTGGATCTGGTGCAGTGAGTGGTGTTTTGACATTAGTCAACGGGAATAATTCAGTAATTACTGTCTCATGAGCTTCACAGAGACTGGCAGGACCATGGGGACAGCAGAACACTGTGTTACTTGTCCCATTGCTCCGGTCTACTTCCCCACAGTGTCTGGGTGGGCATCAGGGTGTGCACATTGAGCTCAGCAGAGCCTGAGCCCTAGCACTGATGTCCCTCCTGTTCCCCACCCCATCCCTCTCCTGCAGGGCACAGCTGTTATTCCCGTGTTTTCTTCGGTGCACATGGATCCAACCCAATGGGAGAATCCCAAAGAATTTGACCCAGGACACTTCTTGGATGAGAAGGGCAATTTCAGGAAGCCTGAAGCTTTCATGGCTTTCTCGGCAGGTCAGTGTGCAGTCCTGCACCCCATCTTAGCTGGCACCTTGCTGACAGCAGCACCACTGAAGGGACTATCAACATGAATCGTGATTGCCACCAAAGTTACACCCTTAGTAGGAGCTTTCTCGCCATCCTTTCATGCCCTTTTTTCCCCAAACACTGGATGAGCCCATCAGCCTGGTCCTGACCCTCCTTTTTTGTGCCCCCAGGGAAGCGGATGTGCCCAGGAGAGGCGCTGGCCCGCATGGAGCTCTTCCTTTTCCTCACCACGCTTCTGCAGAGCTTCACCTTCCAGTTTGCTGCCGAGTATGAGATGGATTTATTCTCCCTATGGCTCGAGATAGAGAGGAGGGCGATACCGGGCAAGTTCTTTGCTGTACAGCGCATGGCATCCTTTTAAGCAGAGAGTAGTGGGGAGGAGAAAGGGGCTTCCAGTTGCCTTTGCTTCTTCCAAAATCAGAGCAAGCCACAAGCTCCATGGCATCAGCCACCAAGCAGGAGGATGGCTTTGAGATTCTCCTCGGAGATCTGCCAGCCGTCTCTGCCACCAGCTCCACAGGCATCCTGGCTCGCAAACTTTTCCCTCCACATGCCACTAACACACAGAAGACAGCGCTGGTTTTCCTTCCCACATATCCTTGGACCTGGTTGAACCTCTAGTTCCTCATGTCTCCCCAAGCTCAACTCAGCTGGGCACTCCCTCATTTTGGGGAGAGATTAAGAGTGCTTCTGCAATAAAAATAATCATCACAATTGATGCCGGTGTTTATAGGGACACTTGTGGTACCTTCTGACGTGAGGGCATCAGGGCTGTGGTGCTCAGGCTTCCTTGTTCCTCACAGGTAGCATGAGAGCCAGCCATGCAAACCAAAGTGACAAGTTGAGGGCAGCTAGTACTTCTGCTTCCCTGCTTTGTCTTGTCTCTGGACTCTCCCACACTATGCACAGTCTATGGACACCAGAAATAGGGCTCACACCCATCCCTGCGTCCCAGTGCATGGGGGTGAGACCTTTGTGAACACCCTTTAGGGGTTTTAACGTCATCAGGACAAGATTTGATGTGTGGGGGTACCATGCTTGGGAAGCAAGAAGTATCCTGCCACCAAAGTCACTGCTTCCTTCCCAGGGTGCTCCATACATCTTCTGTACTTGTGCTGCTGTAAGCACCCCTGCACAAAGAGGGAATTACTTGTGTGCTCCAGTCTTTATTCCAGACATTGTGGTGCTAAGAAAAAGGGTTTTTCTTTTGCCTGCATGTGGGAAAAGTCACCCAGACAGGCTGGAGCCCTGTTTGTCTCTGCTTGTTCTTCCCAAGAGCTGCATTAGAATCCTGTTGTGATCATGAGGATGTGCATGGGGTGGCACCTTGGGTTCCCGAACCCGTAAGGCTGCCAGCTTTGTCCAGCGAGTTTGTTTTACAAGCAGCACATCTGCAACCACTGCAGCAGCAACGCTGACAGCAGGGCCGCGATCTCATGTCCCCTCATCACGTTCCCCGCCCATACTGTCTCTTCTGCTCCTATACCTGCACATCACTGCCTACAGGCAGTGAAAGAGCCAAAGTGGCATGGTGAGAGCCCTGGACCTGCCGTGCCCCGAGCAAGACCCACGTAATGTAGTTCTGCTGCCCTCATGGATCTGTGCCCCCTGCAAGGGATGGGGGGGGGGCTTTGGGAGGTGTGAGTTTGTTGCTGCTCTGTAACACGCTCTTGTCTAGTCACAAGTATTTTTTTAATGACCTAGTAAATCCTCCTACCTTCTCCCAGTGATGGGTGATCCAGCCTTTACTCTGTGGGCATGTTTGACTCAGTTGATGACTAAATGAGGGGTTTCTCAGCAGGGCTGGTGAAGGTATTGGGGGTTGTCCACCAGCTTTGCATGACACTTGGGGACAACCTGTCTTGTCTGTGCCTGGGTGTGCTAGGGTACAGGACCCAGGACCATCTGCAGGTGATGCTTCATTCAGTGGCTATGTGGCAAAAACCAGTGGGCTAAAACCCTCTTGCCTGGGCAGGCAGGCCTGTAGGCTTCGATATTTGGGGTGCTGACACTGTGGTGGTTTCTCCTTCAGCAGCTGTTGAGGCTTTCGGTGTGGGAGGGACAATGCTGCCTTCCTTGGACTGTGCCGGGTCCCCTGAGCTGCAGAAATCCTCTTGATTTCTCCCAGGTGAGTTTAGTAAAGTGGCTGAACTTAACACGAAGTGAAAGCACCTGTCCTACATGCTAGCCAGCAGGACATCACCTATGATGTCATACCATGCAGATGGCTTTTAACAGCCCACTTCCCTGCAGGGAGATAAATACCGACCATTGTTATGGTAGAGGCAAACAGCATGTAACCTGTGCCGGTGCTCTTCCCTGTCTGGTAAAGGAGCTGCTGCTTTGCGGCGGTGGGACTGGGATATCAGCTGTGCGCGGAATTCGCTCGGTGCTGCCGCCTTGCGGTCATACTGCGGAACTGCGGCCGGGTGGCGCAGCGCACGAAAGCCGCTGCGTTCTTCCTCCTTGCGGACTCGCGGCTTTACTGCGTGGGTGCACACAGACCCGCTGCGTTCTGCCACCTTGCGGACACGGCACTGTACTGCGCCCGGGCAGCGCAGCATGAGCGGCAGATCGCTTTAAAGCAGGGCGCCGCCGTTGCCGGGCGACCACGCCGCGGTAGCACCGGAGGACCGAGGAGCATGCGCAGTAGAGCGAGCGCAAAGAGCTCGGTGCTGCCGTCTGGCGGACACGCCGCGGTACTACGGCCGGGTGGCTCAGCCCACGAAACGCGCTGCGTTCTGCCTCCTTGCGGATTCGCCGCGCTCCTGCGAAGGTGCGCGCGAAACCCGCTGCGTGCTGTTGCCCTGCGCACACACTCCGGTACTGCGGCTGGGCGATGCAGCTCGAGCGGCAGAGCGCTTTAAAGCGGGGCGCCGCCGTTGCCGGGCGACCACGCCGCGGTAGCGCCGGAGGACAGAGGAGCATGCGCAGTGGAGGTCACTGAAGCTGCCCGAAGTATCCTGCGCATGCGCTCTGGGGTGATGTGGAGCCCCGCGGAATGCTGGGAAGTGTACCCAGTGCACGCGCCGTAAGGCTCGGGCATGTCCGGGCATTCCACGTGGGTCGCGAAATCCGCTTCACGCCGCCGGTCCCAGCTGTGTGCCGGGTGGTGCCGCCGGCTCAGCGCTCCCTCCCGGTAAGACGTCGCCTCCGCCGCCCCGCGCGGGGTCGGCCGGGGCCGGGCGGTCGGTTCGCGGTGCGATGGGTCGCGGCGGGCCGTGGCGCCACGCGTTCCCCGCCCGCGTTCTCCCAGAGCCGGTCCATGCCGGGACGTTTCTTCGCGGCTCCGGCGGAGTGTCTGGGCCGGGGGGAGGGCTCCGCGGTTCACGGGCACTGCGCGGCGGGGCCTCGGCGGGCGCGGCCAGGCCAGAGCTCCCCTTCCCCCGAACAGCCGGCTCGGGTGAGGCGAATCAGTCCGGGCTGGTTCCCCACCGCCTGGCATGGCTTCCCCATGGAAGGGGCTGGGCGGCGCGGGGCAAGACAGCAAACCTGCGAGCAGTCTAGCTCTCTTCTCCCAAGACTTAGGCTCTGACAATATCCTTCTGTTCCCATGAGACAGGGAAAAGTTACTCATGCTGAGAGGAACTCAATAATCACATTCTCAAAACACAGCGGTCTTCTGATAGAGGTACAGGCTACCCTAAACCAAGAAGTAGGTATAAGAAAGTACTTGGGAGTAATGGAACCAACCATAATAAGATGGTCAAAATAGCAGGTGTGTGGATACTTTTAGGCATCAAAGGTAAACTAGCAATATTTAGCTATAAGATATGTTTATCAGAACTCATTATAATTACTAACCAATCAGTGTGGTGTGAACAGTGTGTGTAACCAATTAGCAGTTTTTTAGCTTGCCACATTTGCAGTAATAAAGGTATACAATCTGGGTGATTTCTCCTAATAAAATGGCTTCACCTAAAATTCATATCAAATTGCGTGTTGCTCATCACCATTTGCCACACCAAAAGTTACTCCAAATCTAGGAATAATCTCCCATAGGAGCCAATTAACTGTTTCCTTAGCTTGATTGGTGCAACGGGAAAGGCTTCTGGCTGTCCAGAAAAAGCATCAACCCCAACCAAAAATGTACTTCTAGCCCTTACTTTTAGGTAAATGTAACATCAATAATCTCCCAGATTCACCCCTGTTTTTAACTTACCCATTTGAGTTTTCTACTGTACTACTGGATTTTTTAAACATGCCTTACAGTTTGCTGTTACTGACTCAGCGTTTCTAGCATTGGCACTGACACAAAGTACCCAATTATATTCCACATCCTATTTCATTAGGGTGACTGTAAGACTACCTCCTTCGCACTGTACTCCAGGAAGTTGACTCTGGATGAAGAGGGAAGACCTGAGCGGTGACACCATGCAACACTGCCGAAGACGCCCGTCAGCTCTGCTCTGAAAAGCTCAAGATGGACGAGCCAGAAGAATGCAGACTGATTCTTCTTCTTGCCGACACCCGGCAGCCACGGACGGAGGATACCTGCCCTCAGAAAACAAAGGCCAAGCTGCGCGGCTGTACGCAAGCCCAGGTCTTTGGCTTTGCGTACGAATGTGTGAATGGCGATCCGTATGGTGCCATTTTTCAACCCAGCAGTGACCCAGTGCCTTCAATCCAGCAACTTGTCGTTTGATTCCTGTTCCTTTTGGTAACCATCGAGAGGGTCTTTTTTGGCTGGCTTTCTTCAGGCTCTGAGATGGGCCTTAAGACAGGAATGCCCAGTAAAAGGCCCTCAGCCACTGGCAGCGCAGCCTGTAGAACCCCACGTCAACCCTGCACAGGGACAGTCAGGCGCAATATTCCACCAGTGCCTTTGAGTGCGCAGTTGGGAGATGAATTTCTTGTACTCAAGGGTTCCTCAGATTCTCATAGCAGCTTGCTGACAAGAAGGTTAGGGGCACCTGAGAAGCTGGGAATGGACAGGGCCATGACAGCTGCCTGGAATTGGCCAAAGGAATATTTCAAGCATATGATGTCATACTCTGAATATGACTGAGGGGAGCAGGCAGCTCAGGAACTATCTGAGCATTGGCTCTGGCTGGTGAACAGTTGTGCTGTGTATTGCTTGTATTTTTTTAATAATTACTATTGTCTTTATTTTTTTGTCCTATTAAACTGTTTTTATCTTAAGCCACGAGTTTTATGCTTTTCTTTTTGATTCTCTTCACCCATCTCACTGGAGAGGAGTTGAACTAGCAAATAGCTGTGTGGTTGTTTTAACTCCCTACCAGGTTAAATCCATCTCATTAGCCACATCCTGCTTTCTGTCCCCTTGTCCCACAGCTCTTTTCTAGGTCCCCCTATCCTTCCTCCCAGTTATCATTTTTGGGCATTGAGCCTTGTGGACAACTTGCTTCTGGGTTTTACATGCACTATCAAGTAAAGCTTTCCTGATCCCTCTGTATGTGTTTGTAGCCTTCGGATGCAGAGCCCGTTGCTGTGGACAGGTGCAGGGGTGATGTGCTGTGGGGCTGCAGCTGGGGAAGCCCCAGGCATGGCCAATGAGGCTGAGGGGCTGACCCTGGTCCATGAAGGGGCTCCAGCTGTAAAGGGGGTTATCTGGGCATACGCGCCTGAGAAGTGGATCCAAAGGGGTCCGGCAGGCAGGCACCTCTGGCAAAGGATGGCCAGTCCCTGCAGTGAGGAAGGATCTCTCTAAGCTGCCCATGAGAGAGCAGACCAGCATGTGAGGCCAGGAGTTCAGTGCCTGTCTTGGCTAAGTGCTAAACCATAGGAAGCCAGGACAGATCAGGACCATTGAGGCATCCGAGTAGGTAAGGGTCAGGCAGGTGTCACTATGGAGGAGGAAGAGGCAGAGCTGGAGAGAAGAATTGAGGTGGTGGAGGTCTCCTGCCAGTGTCAGGAACTGGTAGCAAGTTGCTCATTCTGTGCTGCCACGCAGCAGATCCCCTGCCCATCCCTGAGTTTCTTTCCGTCTGGAGAAAAGGAGGCTGAGGAGAGACCTCATTGAGGTTTATGGCTTCTTTACAAGGGAGAGTGAAAGGGCAGCAGCTGATCTCCTGTCTTCGGTGACCAGTGATAGAACCCAAGGGAACAGTGTGAAGCTGCAATTGTGGAGGTTTAGGCTGAATTTTAGGAAGAGGCCTCTGAGAGGATGGTAGAGCACTCATTATCCTACTCTCTTTTCAGTGGATACTTTGGGGAGGAATGGGGGTGGGGGTGGTAACAAATTAGAAGCATTTTTTCACTTTGGTGCTGAGTCTGCTTTGCCAGTGGTGGTGCTTGCTGAATGATCTCTGCCTATCCTTATCTTGACAAGTAAAAGACTCAATATCTATTTTCTCTCCTGTCCAGCTAAGAAAGAAAGTAATAGAGGGACTTTGGTGGGTATCTGACCTCCAGCCAGGGTTTAAACCATTACTGGGGGTCAGGCAGTTGCACCCCTTAATGTTCCTGCTGAGCTGCAGCTTTGTGCTGGGGCTGGAGGAGTCCCAGGTGCTGGTAATGAGGTTGATGAGGCTTGCCTGTGGAAGGGCTGGTGGCTCTTACTACCCTACCCAGGCTGGCTGTGAAGGGGCTGTGGCTGCACCAAGGGAAAAAGTGAGTGGGACTGTGCAATAGACTGGAGGGTCCCAGGGAAAGCCACTAAAAGGGCAGTGGCCCCTCTAGGGTGGGGGACAGTGGGGTCCATGTTTGAGGCATAAAGCAGTGACAGCGGCTGCTTGGATCAAGGGGGTGGGGTGGGGGTGTGTGCCCTTGTTAACACAGGGAATGGGATGGTGTTTCTGCAGGGTGAGAAAGCATGGATGGCCACCTCTGCAGCATGTGGCTGGCTTTCAGCCATAATTGTTCTCTGGGATATGCCAGGAGGTGTAGTCCTGAGGCACTCAGCTACTAGGCAGTACTTACCACTGCATGCTCCCCTGGCCCACCTTTTTCCCATGCTGCTGTGGTTTTCTTGGCTTCCCTTTACCCTTTCTCTTTTCTTTTTGTCCTGCTCCCACTTTCTTTCTCCTTCTTGTTCCCATTCTCCCAGGTGGGTGCTGCTAGAGCCTAGAAGTGACATAAGGAAAAATTATGACCATTCACTTAGCTAGGAAAGCCCAGAGGTTCTAAGCCGGTCGTGGGCTGCCTGGGGAGGTTTCAAGTCAGGACCAGGTTTCTCTCATTTAGTTCTGTTAAGGGTACTGGTCAGAGAGAGGATTAAGGTTAGTTAACCATTTAAACTGTTTACTTTGCAAACAGAGATGTTCTTTAGAAGGGACTCTTGAGGGATCTGTTTCTGCATTATCATACAGCATCATCCAAAGCATAGTACTAGTAGAAGTCTGGTGGTACATATGGTCTCACTAGAAGCATAGTATAACCATGTAGCACTTAGGCTTTTTTATACAAAGCTAAAGCATAAGATAACCAAGGATAGTATTTTTACTGTATTTAATTAGCTATTTTCCTAAAAAGTTTAGTAGGGTGTTAATCTTTTTCTATCTACATCCCAGAAAAATTAAAGCTACTTACATGCCAGGTTGCACTATCAACTTGGAAGATACAGCTGCAGCAAAAGTAGAAATAACTTTCAGCAAGAGTCTCTTTTTCCATTTGGTACTTTGCATCCCATAAAGTCAAGTCAGAAAACCCACTCCTGCCTTTGAATCTTCTGCAGATGGGACCCTCCCCTTTCCCAGGGGACTGTGGGAAGGGTGGTGGGTGGGGCCAAGGGTATATGAGCAACTGGCCTTGTGCTAGGCAGCTCACTCATCTGAAAGGTTTCTTGGGTGTTAGTACTCTAGCTTTCTTTTGGTAGATGGAGCTTTGTAATTGGCTTGGCTTTTTGGGAATACATGTCTGAGCTGGCTTGGCTGTTTGGGGAGGTGTATCTGAGGTAAGAGCTTCAGGAGTAGTTAAGGCTAAGCTACATGTGTATTATAAAAAGTACATTTACATGTAGCTTTGAGTGGTGTTGCTTTGAATTTTCAATGGCTTGTAAGATGACTTAATTCTACACAATTATTTATGTTTTTTTTACTTCTAGGTGTATTGGACTTCAGTTTTTGTTTTCATTGGCTTTGCTCTGTATGCTGTGAGTATTGCTTCTCCTAACAGGTCTAGTGATGAGATTTTTCTAGCTGGGGTTAGAGTGAGCATCTTGCCCACAGAGAGTTTTAGCCTTTCCGTATTGTTCCTAGAGTGACAGGGTTCCATGGCTTTTCTGGTAGGGTCTGAGATTTAGGGGTGTTTTTAATTGTTTTTTGTGGCTTCTTTGGTTTTTGGACTTTGCGGGGGGGTTCTTTTGGGTATTTTAATCTGTTTCTTTTCTACATTAGATTCTGTCTGGCTCCTTATTCCCAGCTTTTAAGTTCTCATTTTCTCTGCCATAACTTGTCTGGACTTTTTTCCTTGGTCACTCTATCTCTCTCTCTGTCAGCTCCCTCTCTGTCTTCTAAGTCCACAGCTGTCTGTCCTGTGGCCCAGGCTATTTGTCTGCAATTCCTCATCACTCTGTGTCCAGGTCCCTGCTGCTGCTTTTTATTTTTTCCCTATCCAGCTCGTAGCCCATGACTGGTTTGCATTTGTTTTTCTTTCTCTGTATCAACTTGTCTGTGTCCCAGTCCCTCCCTCTCTGCCACGTAGTCTTGGTGATGTTCTGCGCTTCTCCATTTCTCACTGGCCAGAGCATGGCCCTGATTTGTTAATCCTGCTCTCCCTTCCCTGTAGCTTTTATCTGGGCTCCATCTATCTGGTACTGGTTCCCAGGTGACACCATTTCAGAATTCTCCCCACTCATAGTTCTGCATGCATAGCTATGCTTTTTGCTTTGCAGCTCTTTTCCTTCTTCTCTATCTATCTTCTATCCCCCCAGCTCCCCATCCCTGTTTCTTTGGCCCCTCTACCTGATAGCATCTAGGTATGTGATTCAGTTTGTGCTGGTGTTTATCTGTGTAGACTGACCCCCAACCCTTGCCTCTTCACTCTGTCACTCCCTGTCATTTCTTGCTTCTGTCTCTGCCCTATTTTTTGTTGCCTTTTTCTCTCTCTCAGTCCAGCTCCCTGGATTCAGAGAGCTGTGGTTATCTTTTTTCCTTCTTTTTTTTGTTTGTTGTTTATTTTCCTTTATCATAGAGGCAGAAGAATTATGTAGTGACTACAGGAATGTCCCTAGTTTGCCTGTAGAGCGACCTGTGTGTCCCTTCCTTGAGGATGCATACAGTTCCCTGGTTGTCTGAGAGCTAAGTGTAGCCTGGAATTTGGCAGAAGACAGAAGATGAGAGTTGTCTGCAAAGCATGAAGTATGGCTCTGAACTGCAGCTCCTGGGGAGCTGTGCTACCTGGGGTGAGGGGGAGGGTGTAGGTGAGGGAGGAAGAAGCATGAGAAACTGTGAATAAAGTTGAGCCTGGGAAGAAGGAAGATGTGTGGGGAGGTGTGTTAAGATTTGTTTTTATTTCTCATTATACTACTTGGATTTCAGTAGGAACTTTGTTGTGGGGTGGTGGGAATACATTAGAGGACTTTCTTTATTCTGTGTTGAGTCTGCTCCAGCTGTGATGTTACTTGCTGAGTGATCTCTGCCTGTCCTTAACTTGACTCATAAGCCTCTCCAAATAAATTTTCTCTCCTGCCCAGCTGAGAAAGGGAGTGAAGGGCTTTGGTGGGTATCTGGCTTCCAGCCAGAGTGAAACCACCACAGGGATCAGGTGGTGGTGCCCTCCCCTTTTCCCTGCCTGGCTGCAGCTGTGTGCCCAGGGCAGGAGGGAGCCCCAGGTGCCAGCAGTGAGGCTGATGGGGATGGCCTGTTCCTGCAAGAGGCTGCCTGCCTGTGGAGGGTCTGCTGGCTCCTACTGCCCTTCCCCTGGCAGTTGTGGAGGGACTGTTGTGAGGCAGGGGAGGAGTGGAGTCATCAGTGCGCTGTGGTTGCACTGAGGGAGAAGGTGAGTGGGCTGCACGATGAACTGGAGGGTCCTGGGCAAAGCCTCAAAGATGATGGTGGCCCCTCCAGGGTGGGAGCTGAGGGGTCCATGTCTGAGGTGTGGAGCAGTAGTGGCAGCTGCCTGGATCTGGGCATGGGGGTGATGACCTGTTGGCACAAGGGGATGGGACAGTGTCCTCACAGGGTCAAAAAGCATGGATAGCTGCCTGCCATAGCATGTGGGAGCATAGTCCTGGGGCACATAGCTGGCTTTCAGCTATGTTGGCTCCCTGGGGTATGCTGCAAGGTCTAGTCCTGGGGCACTTGGCTTCTAGGTGGTGTTTGCCATTATATACTAGGAGGCGTAATTTTTGCAGTGTCCTTTTTGCAGATTTGACTGCTGGACACACTTGAATGGCTTGAGCCTGAGGGTTGGTTTTCTTGCCGCTTTGGAGTGGCTTTCTGCAGGCTGATCCAGAAAAAGATCTTGTTTCCTCTGCCCCTTTGCTCTGCCATTTCATAACCTGGCTTGGAGTGCCCTGTGTCTGCTCTTTGCATCCTGGATGGTTCCTGCCCTGCATTGCTCCTGGTCCCATCTCTTTCCATGCTGCTGTGATTTTCCTTTGCTTCCCCTTACTTTTCCTTTTCTCTCTTTGTTTTCTTTCATTCCTCTTTCTTTTGTTCTCATTCTCCCTTGTGGGTGCAAGTAGAGCCTAAAAGTGATGTAAGGAAAAATTAGGACCATTCCCACAGCTAGGAAAGCCCTGAGCCCCAGGGTGGGTTAGTCGGGCTGTTGGTGGGCTACCTGGGGAGGTTTCAGGACAAGCACATCATTCAGTCGCTGCACCTTTGGTTTGGGAGCTATTGCTGAATGTTTAGCATTTCTTTTGATGGTTGCGTTTGCTCCCTGGGGCATGCTGGAAGGTGAGCTCTTGGGTCCTCAGCTTCCAGATGGCATGTTTGGTGGTGTCATTTTTGAGAACTTCACTGCCAGGCAGCACAAGTAGTTTGAGCACGATGGTTGCTTCTGTTGCCAGTTTCAAGTGGTTTTCTGCAGCTTTCCAGCAACTCCTGAAAAAGATACTGTTCTCTCTGCCCTCATGGTCTTCCCTGACTCTTTATGGAGCAGGATTTGTGTTCTTTGGGCTTGTAAAAGTTTTCATCCAGGAGTCTTGCTTTTACTGTGTTATCTACATGCAAGCTTTACCTATTTTCCATTTTTGCTTTATTTCTTTACTGTGTGATGAGATTTACTCTTGTATCAGTCACAGCAGTGACGTTCTCTTGTTATTCTACATCTATTATGGTTTTAACATCAATTTTCTAAAACAGAAAGGTGCCCAATTGACAACTTATGGTCACTGTGTGGCAATCATCGCACTCTACCTATCACCTGAACAGCTTACTGGTTCCCAAAGAGGCGCCGGGGCTGAAGCAGTGGTGGGAGTGGTGATTTCTCACAAGTGTAAGAGCTGAATGTTGCATCTCTTGGGGCCATAGGTGCCACAAGGGAGAAGAGTCAGTGCGTCTGTGCCTGGAGCGAGCAGGTGAGCAGAAGGCCATAGCCTTTTTGAGAAGGGGGTTTGGGTTGAAGTTCAAAATTGATGTGCGCAATGCTAAGCATTGGCACTGTTTTGATAACTTGTGTGGTGCTCTTTATGATAGATGCTGAAGAATTAGGTAGCGACTACAGGAATGTCCCATTTCACCTGTGTGGGGACTTGTGCATGTGTTCCTTGAGGACGGATACAGATGGCTGGATTACTGAGAGCTAAGTGGAGGGACAGGGGCTGGGACGGGAGAAGACTGGGGTGTGAGGTGGTGGTGGTGGTGTGCTTTTTGCCTATGAAGTCAGTGTGGGGGAAGGGCCCGTGCAGAAGCATTCACCTCTGGGCAGATGGGTCACTTGCTGGCACGATGCCAGGGTGTGCCAGGCAGGACAGGTTGAACCTGTGTGTTTCTGCTTGTCTGACATGTTTTAGTCCTTCTGTGGGAGTCAGCAACCTCTTTGTGCTCAAAAGGGGCATGGCATGACTCTTGGACACCGTCTCTAGGCTCTCAAACACCTGTCATCGCTCCTGGAGTTATGGAATTGTGCAGCGATGAGATGGCATCAGGGGGACTAGCCGAAGAATCTGTTGGGCTTTTCAGATGGGCCACCCTCCATGTGTCCCAATCCAGGGATGGAAGTGTGGAGTGTGAGGAGAAGGTAGGTCTGTATTGACCTTGTTTGGGCCGTGTAGGCCAGGCCCGAGCCTCGGCGTTGACCGCCCCTATGTGGCGGAGGCAAGGCGAACAATTTTGCAAGGTAAGGGGATGGAGGGTGGGGAATGGGTTTTGGCAGTTTCTTAGCCTGTGGCTTTGGCTTTTTCCTTTGCAGGGTACGTGGGCAGCATCGGTGGGACACTGCGACCTGTGTGAGCGCACCGAGCAGGTGAAGTGGTCGTCTCTGTATCGGGCTTATCTTGCACCTTGTGTGTCTGTCTTGGGCTTGTCTCGCGTTGTGTGCCTGGGTGTTTTGGTGGTGTAAAGGGTAGCGTGCTGTCCTTTGTTTTGCTGAAAGGCAGGGGATTTTGGAAATCCCCTCTTGGCACTCATTGTACTACTCAGTGGGGGCAGGTTATGAATATGTATAGGTGTGTGATGTACCCTAATGAATATGTATCATTGGACAGAGTGGAACCAAGAAGAACTGCCAGGTAAGTGTGCGCTTCTGCAGTGGATCAGTCCTCCCCTGTGCACCCGGCGCTGAACCGTGACAAGTAGCGACCAGTGGAATTCCCCACCTGATGTGCAGTCGCTTCGGACTGATGGGAGGCTGCAGCTCTGTGATGGTAGGTGTGGCGATTGCAGTCAATCCCACCCTTGCTGTTAAGCGCGTGGTTGCGCTCTCCCTCGCTCTCAAGCACGCTCTCTTTCCCACGCTTTTCTTTTTCATTTCCCTCATCATCTTGCACGCTGCTTGTAGGCCCAATACAGCGACTGGAACCCTGACGCTGTTTTGAGTCTTAACTCTGTTCCTGAGGATTGGGAAGACCTGGTCACAACAAAGCACCTAATTGGACATGCCTCGGGAGTTAAGCCCAGCCGCCCCCAGCCACCCAGAGCAATCTGAGGTGGGTTGGAACGCAAGGGGGCTTAACCTCTGCCAAATTAGTCTATGTGGCGGTGTTGGATTGATAGAGCCGTGGGGCTCTGCATCGGGCTTGGCTTGCGCCGTGGGGCTCTGCATCGGGCTTGGCTTGCGCTGTGGGCATGGATTTTAATGTAGTGCAACAGATTAATGCGCGTCTGTCTCGGGCTAGCTGTGCGCTGTCTTGGAGTGATGGCCCATTGCAGTTGCTGCAGGTGGCATGGCTCTGATTTAGGTGTGCATCAGCAGGTGTGGACCGGCTGTTGGGGAGTTAGTGTGGCTAACTGTGTGTGTGTGAAGGTTCTGTTGAAGGTTTACTCAAGCCTCGGGTATGAGATTTAGAATAAAAAACCCAGCCAGGGAATTTTTATTTTGTCTTCTCCCTGGCTGGGTGTTTTTTTTCCCCGGTCCTGGCTGGACTGTGAGTTGACTGTTGTGACTGCCTGCCTCTGCCTGCCATGAGATGGCCTTGGGGTGAATTGCTTAAGTGCCCCGACCTCACCGTTCCCCATGATAAACAGCAGCACGAGTTCTGGAGTTGTGCAGCCATGAGATGGCATCAGGGGGACTTGCCTAAGAATCTGTTGGGCTTTTCAGACCAGCCTCCATGCATCCCAATCCAGGGACGGAGGCGTGGAGTGGAGCACCACGAGAAGGTAGGTTGGCAGGTGGCGTTGTCAGCACGAGGCGGTTGGCAGCTCGGCGTACCTGAGGATTTGCCTGCGTCTCTTTGACGGTGCAAAGCAAGGAGGAGAGCGGGCGATTTCCAAGGGAGGTGACGCAGGGCAGGTGAGCTGTTCCTATGTATCCGGAGTGGCGTCACGGAGTCAGTTACAGGCCTACCTTGTTTGGGCCGTGTAGGCCAGGCCCGAGCCTCGGCGTTGGCCGCCCCTATGTGGCGGAGGCAAGGCGAACAATTTTGCAAGGTAAGGGGATGGAGGGTGGGGAATGGGTTTTGGCAGTTTCTTAGCCTGTGGCTTTGGCTTTTTCCTTTGCAGGGTACGTGGGCAGCATCGGTGGGACACTGTGACCTGTGTGAGCGCACTGAGCAGGTGCCTCTGTATCTAGCTGTGTCATTGGCGATGATAGTTTACAGTGTTAGTATCCCCCTTAAGCATCTGTTATCATGTATAAAATTTAAACACTAAAGAGAAAAAGATCATAAAATTATAGATATAATAAATTTTGTGCTCTCTCTTCAGTGTCAGTATTTTTGAGTCTTTGGTGATCTATTTTTGGTTGTCTGAGTTAGAGGAGGAGAAAGTCTCCCTTTGTGTATCTGTTTTTCTCTGCTCTCTTTATTTTTCTCTCTCCTCATCATCTATGTCTTTGTGTTTCTTTCCTGTCATATTTGGCTGTGTGTCTGCCTGTCCTGTTTGTCTGTCTCAGTTGTTCTTTGGGCCCTCTTTCTTTTTTCTCGTTATCTACCAACACTTTACTTGTCTCTGCCTCTGTGTCATACTCTGCTATTTTTCTGTTTCTCTTTGTCCCAGTGCTGTTTGTTTCTCAATCTTTCTGTACCCCATGCCCCCCGCTTTGGTTACCCTCTCTCTGCCCTCCTTTCTTTTTCTCTTTACCCCATTCCTCTCTCTCCCCACTTTCACCCTCTATCTGTGTCTGCCCTCCACCTTCATCTCAATTGGTTGGTTCCCCTTGTCCCTTGTTCGCTAACCTCTCTAGTCTCTCCTCTCTGCCCCTCCTTGTTTGTTCCTGTCCAGTTTGCTTCCTGGATTCCTCTTAGTCCCCTCCCTTACGTTCTGCCCTTGTCTTAGTGTCCCATTCTGTCTCTTTCCCTCCCCTTTCTCTTCGTGTTTTTCTTGACCTCCTACCTTCTCCGGGCACCCTCTTGTCCCCTCATTAGTCCCCCTGCTGCAGTCCCCCTGCCCCTTCTGTGTTTCTTCCCCCTCCATTGTCCTTTGCTCTCTCAAGTCCCCCCTCTGTGATTCCCCCTCTTTGTTCCTCCCTTTTTGCCCCTTCCCGCTGTTATCTTCCCTTCACTTCCCCCCATTCTCTCCCTCACCTGTGGTCCTCCTACTCCCTTGTGTCCCACCACCTATTTGGTTACCCTCCTCTCTGTGTTGCCCTCTCTTTTTGTGACCTGCCCCCCCCAAGTCTGTGGTATGTGTCCCCTTCGTAGTCCCTCCCTCCTTGGTCTTGCCCGTTTGTGGTGCCCTTCCTTCCTTCATCCTGCACTCGTCTTTGTTCCCCTGCCCTTCTCAGTCCCCCTCCTTTGGGTCCCTGCCTTAACACTACCTTCTTTATCCCCCTTTCTTAATCCCTCCTTGCTATAGCTCCCTCCCCTCCTTTGTCCCTCTCCCCTTCCTAATATCCCCCTCAGTGTCATTCCACCTTTTCTTTGGTCCCTCTCAGTGTTGTCAATGTCCTTTGTCCCTTCTAACTCTTGACCCACCCCCCGAATCCAAGAAACCTGTCTTTTTAAAAGCAGGGCTGTCCATCGCTGAAAAGCGTCCCTCCGGGAGACAACGACGCGGTGACTTTGGTTCCGGGCGCTTTTCGTTCCGGGTGCGCGACGCTGAAAAGCGTCCCTCCGGGAGACAACGACGCGGTGACTTTGGTTCCGGGTGCTTTTCGTTCCGGGTGCGCGACGCTGAAAAGCGTCCCTCCGGGAGACAACGACGCGGTGCGAGACGCTGAAAAGCGTCCCTCCGGGAGACAACGACGCGGTGACTTTGGTTCCGGGTGCTTTTCGTTCCGGGTGCGCGACGCTGAAAAGCGTCCCTCCGGGAGACAACGACGCGGTGACTTTGGTTCCGGGTGCTTTTCGTTCCGGGTGCGAGACGCTGAAAAGCGTCCCTCCGGGAGACAACGACGCGGTGACTTTGGTTCCGGGCGCTTTTCGTTCCGGGTGCGCGACGCTGAAAAGCGTCCCTCCGGGAGACAACGACGCGGTGACTTTGGTTCCGGGTGCTTTTCGTTCCGGGTGCGAGACGCTGAAAAGCGTCCCTCCGGGAGACAACGACGCGGTGACTTTGGTTCTGGGCGCTTTTCGTTCCGGGTGCGAGACGCTGAAAAGCGTCCCTCCGGGAGACAACGACGCGGTGCGAGACGCTGAAAAGCGTCCCTCCGGGAGACAACGACGCGGTGACTTTGGTTCCGGGCGCTTTTCGTTCCGGGTGCGAGACGCTGAAAAGCGTCCCTCCGGGAGACAACGACGCGGTGACTTTGGTTCCGGGCGCTTTTCGTTCCGGGTGCGCGACGCTGAAAAGCGTCCCTCCGGGAGACAACGACGCGGTGCGAGACGCTGAAAAGCGTCCCTCCGGGAGACAACGACGCGGTGACTTTGGTTCCGGGCGCTTTTCGTTCCGGGTGCGCGACGCTGAAAAGCGTCCCTCCGGGAGACAACGACGCGGTGACTTTGGTTCCGGGTGCTTTTCGTTCCGGGTGCGAGACGCTGAAAAGCGTCCCTCCGGGAGACAACGACGCGGTGACTTTGGTTCCGGGCGCTTTTCGTTCCGGGTGCGCGACGCTGAAAAGCGTCCCTCCGGGAGACAGCGACCCGGTGACTTTGGTTCCGGGTGCTTTTCGTTCCGGGTGCGCGACGCTGAAAAGCGTCCCTCCGGGAGACAACGACGCGGTGACTTTGGTTCCGGGCGCTTTTCGTTCCGGGTGCGCGACGCTGAAAAGCGTCCCTCCGGGAGAAAAAGACGCGTGACTTTGGTTCCGGGCGCTTTTCGTTCCGGGTGCGCGACGCTGAAAAGCGTCCCTCCGGGAGAAAAAGACGCGTGACTTTGGTTCCGGGCGCTTTTCGTTCCGGGTGCGCGACGCTGAAAAGCGTCCCTCCGGGAGACAACGACGCGGTGACTTTGGTTCCGGGCGCTTTTCGTTCCGGGTGCGCGACGCTGAAAAGCGTCCCTCCGGGAGACAACGACGCGGTGACTTTGGTTCCGGGCGCTTTTCGTTCCGGGTGCGCGACGCTGAAAAGCGTCCCTCCGGGAGACAACGACGCGGTGACTTTGGTTCCGGGCGCTTTTCGTTCCGGGTGCGCGACGCTGAAAAGCGTCCCTCCGGGAGACAACGACGCGGTGACTTTGGTTCCGGGCGCTTTTCGTTCCGGGTGCGAGACGCTGAAAAGCGTCCCTCCGGGAGACAACGACGCGGTGACTTTGGTTCCGGGCGCTTTTCGTTCCGGGTGCGCGACGCTGAAAAGCGTCCCTCCGGGAGACAACGACGCGGTGACTTTGGTTCCGGGCGCTTTTCGTTCCGGGTGCGAGACGCTGAAAAGCGTCCCTCCGGGAGACAACGACGCGGTGACTTTGGTTCCGGGCGCTTTTCGTTCCGGGTGCGCGACGCTGAAAAGCGTCCCTCCGGGAGACAACGACGCGGTGCGAGACGCTGAAAAGCGTCCCTCCGGGAGAAAAAGACGCGTGACTTTGGTTCCGGGCGCTTTTCGTTCCGGGTGCGCGACGCTGAAAAGCGTCCCTCCGGGAGACAACGACGCGGTGACTTTGGTTCCGGGCGCTTTTCGTTCCGGGTGCGCGACGCTGGAACTAATGTTTGATATTCTTTTCTTTCTCTTTTTATCTCTTTCTTTCTGTCTGGACTCCACTTTCTATTTTGGCATTCCAACTTCAGTCCTGTAGCCTTTTGGTATTTCTATCTCTCTCTGGTTCTGCGTGCCTGTCATTGGTGATCATAGCAACTCATTGCCAATTGATTTATTTCTTCATCTTGATTGATCCTGTTCTCTGCCCCTCATTTTGAATTTTTAACTCTATCTTTTTCCCCTGGATTTCCTTAAGTTTCCCCTCTCTACAATGCAGCCTGTTGCTACCTTTTTCTTTCCCCATCTCAGTTTGTATGGCTACTTGTCTCTCTTCATTCATCCCTCCATACTGCATCGCCTGTGCTCTGATTCCTTTCTCCTTCCCTCTCTCTCCATTTCAGACTCCGTCTCTTTCAGCTCTGCTGGTCACCCACACTTGCCTTCACTCTCTCTGTCTCTCTAATTTTCCATTTCTCCATCTCTCTATGGAAGACCTCAGGAGATTTCAGGATGGGAACATCTTTCAGTCCTGACAACTGTATTTTGGGAGCTATCACTGGGCCAGGATCAGCAGGGAAATTGCCCTTGGCCAGGGCCAATCGCACCCAGACCCCCAACTAACCCTTGGGCACAGAGGACAAATTGATGGTTTTATAGGGTCAAAATAGTAGTTTGCCGAATAAAACTGTTTTAAAAATGTATTTTACAGCTTAGAAATAGCATTTTGTAGGACAGAAAGCAGTTTATATAGAATAAAACAGGTGTACTCCCCAAATAAACTGGTGTTTTCCAGGCTAAAATGGCCTCATGTTTCTCCAAGGACCTACTGCATGCTCTTCTGAAAGTTTTCCAATTGACCAGGGCAGTCAGTCCCCGGCCCTTTAGCTCCATTCGGGAACTTTGAAAGACTTATGGAAGAGATGAGAAAGCCTGGCAAAAGAGGAAGTGTCATGAGCTCTCTTGTCCCAAAATCCAGGATCAGCAGCGAGATGAATTTTACCAGGGCTTTGGAAGGGCAGGAGGCACTTGGGAAATGAATGTACACCAATATGGTTAAAAGCAAACACTCCATTTTATTCAAGCAAGCTGCAGCCTTTTATACCTTCAAGGAAGATAGCTATTTCACACAGAGAGCTAGTTCTCATACAGATAGGTAGGGGCTGAGAAAGGGGGGGGGAAATGACCTGCACGATATCAAGATTCCGTTACTACTTTGGAATGTAAGAGCTCCTGTTGCAGCCTTGATTCCTATGCCTGTTAACTTCATTCTCATGCTTGTTAGCTTCTTATCAGTGCTTGTGCTCAAGATGCTGTTAGGAAATGTAAAAATGGCCTCGATCAATTTGCCAGTGTGGTGGTTGAGCCCTGGCCAAAAGGCCAGATGCCCACCAAAATCAGTCTATTACTCCCCTTCTTAGTTGGACAGGGGAGAAATAATATAATTGGGCGGCTCAAGAGGCAAACTCACTAATGATGCGGGCAAAACAGACTCAACACAGAGTGCTGAAGAGAGTGTTATCTAATTTATTACACTAAAGAGAAAAACAGTGAAAAAGAATCAGTCAGGAGTGCAACCAACAATCTTGAAACAAATGCAAACCAGGCAAACACTTTTCCCCCACCACTCCCTCCTTAGCAGGCTTTTGGTTAGAAGTTTGCTCCCTTCGTCCCTCCCGGTCGCAGCCCAGGAAAGTGGGGGTCTCGGTAACACCTTCCCCCCACCCCTCCATTCTAAAGCAGACTTCCCTTGCAGCCATGATTTTGCTCCCTTCTTCCCCTCTCCTGCTCGCAGCACAGGACAGGGGGGCAGGGACTAGGAGATGGGGGCTTTAGTCAGTCCTTTGCAAGATGATTTCCTTCTCGGCCGGGATGGGGGCATCCATTCCACACAACCTGCCCCTGCTGCACCGTAGGATCTCACCCACGAGAGCCAGTCCTCCACCAACTTTCTCCAAGGCAAATCTCTTCCCGCCGGGCTTCATCTCTGCTATGGCTGGCAGCAATAAATCACAGTGTCTCTCAGTCCCAGTACTCCACGGGGTTATAATGCCTCCTCCAGCAAACCTGTTTGGCTCATCTCTGTAGGTCGCTTGTGCTGGCAGGGGCTTATCCCAACGTCAGTCACGGCATCTTCTCTGTGTCTCCACCGGCTCCATCCAGTGTGGAGCCTCTCCACCGGGCAGGTCGGGTTTCAGCCTCCTCCATGGGTCCTTTCCTCCGGCTACTCCACGTGCTCCAGCTCCATCTGCAGGGGCAAACTCTCCCTCGCCTGGGTACCCGGGTGCCTACCCCTCCCCCAGCCTTCCCAGCCTGTTGTGTCTGTCGACTGCTTACATCTATATGCAAATAGACATCCCAATGCCCTTAATGGGCCAAACTTTGCAGCCTTTCCGGCACTCCGTGTTCTGGTGGAGTCTTTGTCTCCTATGTGTGATTCTCAGAGGCGCTATAGGCAGGCCTGCAGAGGATACCAGCAGCCATTTTCTGCCAGACCTGGCCCTCTCTCAGTAGCCAACTATGCAAAACTGCAACAGCCAGTCATCCCCACAAGGAGGGACCTGAAGGAGAAGAGTGTCGAGGCACTCACCAACATCTCTTGGCCGGGTGAGGTTTAGGCGGCCAGACTGTAGAGGAAGATACAGCAGAGGCAGGGAGAGAAGCCTCGAGGCAAAGCAGGTTTTTGCAGGTTCCAGGAGGTGCAGCGAGTCATCCACCTGGCCATCCCTACCACAAATGTCCCGATCCATGGCTGCCTCCTTGCTGCCCCACTCTCATCTCTCTTCCAGGCTGTCTGAGTCACAGTGCTTGTTGTTCTCATGGCACAGCTGGTGGAGACTTGAGGAATCTATTTCTCCTTTGTCATTTAGCATTGTCTGGAACATAGTTGTAGGCTTATCCCAACATAGGGTCCCAGCATCTTCTCTATGTCTCCACCTGCTCTATCAAGCATGGAGTCTCTCCACGGGTTATACATGGGGTCTCAGCCTTTTCCATGGATTGCGGGGGGTGGGGGTGGGGGGCGGGGGGGAACATCTGCTCCACCATAGGTTTCTCCCCAAGGCTGCAGGGGCATTTTCCTTTCTGGCTCCTGGAGCGCCTCCTCTCCCACTGTCC
Organism: Hypotaenidia okinawae; assembly: GCA_027925045.1. Lineage (NCBI taxonomy): Eukaryota > Metazoa > Chordata > Aves > Gruiformes > Rallidae > Hypotaenidia > Hypotaenidia okinawae. Next base: position 4,828,779 of record BSDF01000018.1, read on the forward strand.
CTGGCCTTGGTGTCTGCACAGCTCATTGCATCTTCTCACTCCCTTCTCCAGTGGCAAAATACTGCTGTTTCTGGGTTTTTTTCTCCTATATGCGATTCCTGGAGGCACTATGAATCCATCTCTGATTGGCTTAGCCTCGGTCAGAGCGACTTTGGCCCTGAATTGGCCAATGCTTACACTTTTTGTGGCTGGCAGAGCATTCCAGCAGCTATTTTCTGCAGCCCCGGGTCTCTCTCTCAGCATCCAGCTACACAAAACTATGACAGGCACATAGACTATAATAATAGTAGTAGCCATTTTCCTACCAAGTTTCATCTAATGTTTATCTGTTTCGATTTACAGCCCAGAAAAATTAAAACTATTTACATACCAGTACAACAGATGCAGTTGCAGAAAGAAACAGCATCATTGTTTTTGGTGAGAGTTGCTTTCTCCATTCAGCAGCCCACATCGTACAAAGCTAACTCAAGTCAGAAAACCCTCTCCAGCTCCTCCAGTGCTTTTATATCTTCTGCAGGCAGGACCCTCCCCTTTCCCAGGGGGCCACGGGAAGGGTGGTGGGTGGGGCCTGGGGTATATAAGCCACCGGTCTTCCCCTAGGCAGCTCATTCTCCTGCTGGCTTTTTCCAGCGTCAGTGCTCTGGCTTTCATTCAGCAGACAGAGCTTTGTATTCTGCTTTGCTTTTTAGGAAGATGCACCTGAGGTAAGAGCTTAAGGAGTCCTCAATGTTAAGCAGCATGTAGATAATAAAAAGTGTTCTCATAGGTAGGTTTGGTTTTGGGTTTTTTAAGTTTCTTTTGGATTGCATTTTTAGGGGTTTGTAAGTTGACCTTATCCAGCTATCTATTGGTTCTAAGCGTGTGGTATTTTTCTGATATTCCTGACTCTACAGAAGATAGAACCTCACTGGTGGTGACCTGGGCCAGGCGAGCTGAGACTAGTGGGCTTAAGCAGTGATTAATTTTTCAGGTGTGATGGTGTCAGCGAAGCTCTAACCATCTCTTTTGATTTACAGGTGGTGCCCGAGGCTTGACACAGCAAAGCGTCCCAGTGAGCAGACATACAGTAGCCATCTTGTCCTGTCAAGGACAGATTTTGGATCCCTGGACTCCTCAAAGCTAAGTAGAAGGAGCCAGAGAAGAGCGCAAGGATGGGAGGGGTGGGGGAGAGGCTGGGTAAGGCTGCACACGGAGGAGCAGGTCACTTGCCAGAACAATGCTAAGGTGTGCCGGGCAGGGCAGCTCCAGACCATGTCTGTCTTTACATTTGTTGTTTGGTGTGTCTTCTGTGTTTTAGTTCTTCTCTGGGTGCCAGCATCCTCTTTGTGCTCAATGGCGCCCAGCGTGTCGCTCAGGCACAGTCTCTAGGGTCTCGAATGCCCATGCTTGCTCATCAGCATAGCACCCACGGGGTTCTTCTTGATTTGCCAAGCAAGGCCATGGCACAGTTTGTCCTCGCGTCTCAGACGTTTCTGGTCAGTCCTCTCTTGCGGCATCCTCACAGGCTCTGTCAGGAGCTCTGCTCTCCAGTCACCCATTTTCATGGTCTGAGGCTTTTTCCACGCATCTTTACGTCATTAGGTCTTGAAGGCAGGCTTCTTGCGTGTCCGTCGTCACAATTCTGACAGTAAGTCCTTCCAACGAGCCATCCCAGTCCCCTCTCTTCTGGGCTTGCCATAGAGTGTCCGCCCCTCGGTGGCGTTGTTTGACAGCGTCTCCTGTCCAGGAGCCCTTCTTGCTGACAGGTTTTGTTCATCTTGGAGTCGCTTCGTCTGTGGCGTTCTGCATTGCGTCATTCTGTGTGTGTGTTTGGCATGGAGCTGCTCTGCCCGGGGCTGTGGAGTCGGGGTGACGTGGCATAGCAGTAAGAGTCCAGGGTTAGCGTGCAAGATTCCACCTGGGAGGCCTCGGTGAAGGCGGTACCGTCTGCAAGGTGTGCGGACCATCCTTTCCGTCCTGTTCCTGGGAGATGGTGGGAGCTGCCTGGGTGGGGCCCTTCAGCGTTGGAACAAGCAGATGGAATTTTGCAGGGGTGTAAGGCTGTGGGGCTCTGAGGTATGCCTGCTGGGTTTTTTTTCTGTTTGTATTTTGATGGCTGCCTGCAGTTACGCTCTAGATAGGGTTCCTAAATTGCTGCAATGGTGCAGCAATGAGTTGGCATCAGGCTGAGTTGCTTAATAAATTGTTTGTTTTTTTTATGATGGGGCTGGTCACGATGCGTACCGATGCAGCGACAGAGGAGTTGAGAGGAAGACCCAAAGGAGGTAGGTCATCCGGCGGTGTCGGCGTGATGAGATGGTCAGCGGCTCTGTGCCATCTTTAAGATTTGTGTGTGTGGCTGCTTTTTGTGGTAGAAAGCGAGGAGGAAAGTGAGCCATTTCCAGGGAAGGCGACTCGGGCCAGGCGAGCTGTTCCTAGCGGGTCAGTATTGTGCTGCAGGTGAGTTCTAGGCATCCCTTCTTTGTTTTATAACCCTGGCACGAACCTCGGTGCGGGCACCTTTCAATGGTGGAGGCTGTGAGCGGTCGGTCAAGGTAAGGGAATGGGAGTTGGGTACTGGTTTCGGGCAGTCTCTTGGCATTTGGCTTTGTGCGTTGTCTTTTGCAGGCTCCCCAGCCAGCATTGTTGGGGCATAGGCACACGTCTGAGCGCACTGAGAAGGTGAGGTGGTCATCATCCATGTTGGTGTCTAATACCAAAGCATTACATGGCAGGTAGATGGAGCGTTTGGCTCTGTTGCAGATGCTGTGCAGCCACCTTGCGCTGCACACCTCTGTACTGGGGTCATCTAAGGGATAGTGTGCCTCTGTATTGTGGTTGTCTTGCACTGTGTACCTGTATTGGGACGTTGTAAGGGATAGCGTACCTCTGTATTGTTCTCATCTTGTGCTGTATGCCTCTTTATTGTGGTGGTTTAATGGATACTGTGCATCTACTGTGCTCGCCTTGTGCTGTGTGCCTCTGTATTGCCCTTATCTTGTGCTGTATGCCTCTGTATTGGGGTGGTGTAATGGATAGCGTGCCTCTATTGTGCTTGTCTTCTGCAGTGTGAGATGAGGGCTCCTAAATGGAAGCAAGAGGTCTGGAATGGTGCGGCCATGAGTTGGCATTGGGGTGACTTGCTCAATAAAATCTTGGGTTTTTCAGACGGGGCCAGTTGTGATGCATACTGATGCAGTGACAGAGTTATCGAGGGGAAGACCACAAGGAGGTAGGTTGGCTGGTGGTGTTGGTGTGATGAGATGCTCAGCGGGTCTGTGCCATCTTTAAGATTTGTGTGTGTGGCTGCTTTTTGTAGGTATGAAGCGAGGAGGAAAGCGGGCCATTTCCAAGGGAGGCGACTCCGGCCAAGCAAGCCATTCCTAGCGGGCTAGTGTTGCATTGCAGGTGAGTTTTATAGACATCCCTTGTTTGTGTGTTATAGGCCAGGCCTGAGCCTCCGTGCAGCCACCAATAAATGGCATAGGCCAGGCAAGCCATTGGTCAAGGTAAGGTAATGGAAGGTGGGAACTGATTTAGGGCAGTCTCTGCTCAGATGTCTTTTTCACGTCCTGGAGGCAGCGGCAGGACATGGCCACAGTGCACTGAGAAGACGAGGTGGCCGTCGTCTGTGGTGGTGCCTAATACCATGGCAGGCAGACGGAACGCTTCCCTCTCTGTTCTTGCAGGTGTTGCACGGCCACCTTGAGAAGCAGAGGAGCAGCGGAGGTGAGCTGGCATAATGGCCAGGCACTGGCCATTGTCACGTTTGAGCCTTGCCACTTTGTCACGAAGCTTATTGACTGGCTGTCAGCTTGCTCTCAGTCTAAAGAATTTCACATTGCAAATGTTTCTGTGGTGTCATCTTTGCAGAGCCTGTGCTGGAACAACAACTCTGCTTTTTGAAAGGTTGGACTCTTAAGTTCTGTGCGACTCTCAATCCCTGCTTACTTACCAGTGTACTTTAGCAGTTGATTTCTTGCAAATGGATTGATTTGGTGTTGTATTGCATCACAGCAGTGTGTATTGGTTTTCATTGATGTCTGAGACCTCAGTAGTGTTGCGTCCTCTGGATTGTGTTGCATAGTAGGGCTCTGTCTTGGGATGGTGTCTCATGTTGCATGACTCTGTAATGGAGTGGTGTTATCCATAGCATTGTCATGACTCGGGATGCTGTCTTGCGCCGTCTGCCTCTGTATATGAAGTCTGTTTTGTGCTGCGTGACTCTGTAATGGAGTGGTGTTATCCATAGCATTGTCATGACTCGGGATGCTGTCTTGCGCCGTCTGCCTCTGTATATGAAGTCTGTTTTGTGCTGCGTGACTCTGTAATGGAGTGGTGTTATCCATAGCATTGTCATGACTCGGGATGCTGTCTTGCGCCGTCTGCCTCTGTATATGAAGTCTGTTTTGTGCTGCGTGACTCTGTAATGGAGTGGTGTTATCCATAGCATTGTCATGACTTGGGATGCTGTCTTGCGCCGTCTGCCTCTGTATATGAAGTCTGTTTTGTGCTGCGTGACTCTGTAATGGAGTGGTGTTATCCATAGCATTGTCATGACTCGGGATGCTGTCTTGCGCCGTCTGCCTCTGTATATGAAGTCTGTTTTGTGCTGCGTGACTCTGTAATGGAGTGGTGTTATCCATAGCATTGTCATGACTTGGGATGCTGTCTTGCGCCGTCTGCCTCTGTATATGAAGTCTGTTTTGTGCTGCGTGACTCTGTAATGGAGTGGTGTTATCCATAGCATTGTCATGACTTGGGATGCTGTCTTGCGCCGTCTGCCTCTGTATATGAAGTCTGTTTTGTGCTGCGTGACTCTGTAATGGAGTGGTGTTATCCATAGCATTGTCATGACTTGGGATGCTGTCTTGCGCCGTCTGCCTCTGTATATGAAGTCTGTTTTGTGCTGCGTGACTCTGTAATGGAGTGGTGTTATCCATAGCATTGTCATGACTTGGGATGCTGTCTTGCGCCGTCTGCCTCTGTATATGAAGTCTGTTTTGTGCTGCGTGACTCTGTAATGGAGTGGTGTTATCCATAAGCATCGTCATGACTTGGGATGCTGTCTTGTGCCATCTGGCCATGTATCTCCATGGTGTCTTGCATTGTATGACTTGATACCTACTTTGCATTTTGTTTGGTCTGGCTTGGTCATGGGATGGTGTAAATGATAGCACTGTTGTATCATGGGGTTGTCAATTGCTGTCTGGTTGTGGTTTTGGATTGTCTTGCATTGTATGACACTGTGTTGGGGTGCAGTCTTGGACTGTACAGTGTCTTTGCTAGGTATGTTTTTTGCCAGGTGCTCCATGTAGGTTTGGATTCCTGCAGAAAATTCTGCTCCAGATTTTCCCAGAGTGTAAATTTCAAAGAGAAGCAGGAGGTAGCATGCTGCAGGTCATGAAGTGGTTTCCTAGGCTTTGGCTTTTGCAGTCTGACAGATTAGTGTCACAGCCATGGAGCTGTTTGAAGTGTGAGATCATGCCAAGCTTGTCTGTAGACTTGGGGTGATGGCCCAATTGAGTGGCTGGAGGTGGGGTGGCTCTGATGTAGGTGTGCATCAGTAGGTGAGGGCAGGATGTTGGTGCGTTAGTGTGGCTAACCTTGTGTGTGTGTGTGATGTTTCTGTTTCAGGTTTGCTTGGGCCTGAGGGTATTAGATAGTTAATAATAACCCTGCTGGGGGATTATTTTTTTTTTCCCCCCAGCTGGGTGTTTTTTTTCCTGCTCCCGGCCAGTCTGTGAGGAGACTGTTGTCGCCTAAGTTTGGGTGCAGGCTGTGCTTGGGACGGGGTTTTGACAGGCAGGGTGATCTTTGTGGCGGCCCCTGGGAACTGTGTTCCTGGGCGGTGCTTTGCAGCAGGGGTGGGAGGGCAGAGCGAGTGGTGGTGAGTAAGTGTGGCTAACTGTGTGTGTGATGTTTCTGTTTTAGGTTTGCTCAGGAATTAGATGTTTAATAATAAAAAAACCCCAGCTGGGGGATTTTTTTTTTTTCCCCCGGCTGGGTGTTTTTTTCCCTGGTCCCGGCCGGTCTGCGAGGCGACTGTCGTCGCCTAAGTTTGGGCGCAGGCTGTGCTTGGGACGGGGTTTTGACAGGCAGGGTGATCTTTGTGGTGGCCCCTGGGAACTGTGTTCCTGAGGTGTGCTGTGGAGGTTGTGTTTTTTGGTGGTGTAGGGGTTGTATTTTGTGGTACGGGTGTATGGATTGTCAGAGGTGTGGCTTCTTGCAGGTACGTGTGTT